>CM032326.1:27885750-29330548 GCA_019022515.1 Quercus aquifolioides
AAAAAAAACTTTTTAAACTTTTTTATAATAATAATAATAATAATAATAATAATATAAAAAAGGCCTTGCAAGTACTTTTTAGGATGAGTGCCTTCGTCCTAAAAATAAAATTCCAAGCATAGACTCTGTGTTTTACCGTACTTGCACTATATGTTCTAATCTATATTTGTTATACCCTCTTAGGATTATGTATACCCTTGTTCCAGGATTTGGTTCAATTAACAATTATACCACGCAATTGCCATCTTTATGTGAGTTGTAAATGTTGATAGGGTAAAAAGTATACTTTTTTAACCTTTTATTTATTTATTTTGATAAGCTTTTTTAACCTTTTATAATAATAATAATAATAACAATAATAAAAAAGTCCTTACCAGTACTTTTTCAAGATGAGCGTCTTTGTCCTTATAAAAAGATGTATATACTCTGGGTTTTATCATTCTCACACTAATCATTGAAGAAACGCGCTTCCCAAACATGTTTTGCGTTTTTATTTTTTTATTTTTTATTTTTATTTTTTTACTTTTCAGCATTTCCGGAGAGTAAAGGCTAATTTTCTACTGTTCATTGTCACTGTGCGGCTACTGTTCAATGAACAGTAGCCGCACTTATTGACTTTGTCAATGAACAGTGCACAAATGGACCCCACAATTTTAACTTTTCAGCAACTTTTTCATTAAAAATGGATCCTACGGTACTATTCACACATTTAAAAATTATTTTGATACAGTGTTTTCAGTTTTCAGCTGTATCCAAATGGACCCTAAAGTTACGATACTCTTTACCATACTTGCACTAATTATTGAAGAGTAAAGTTACGAGACACAATATTTTCACAATAATTCACACCAGAGCCTAAATGACAAGTTGTTAATGATATGTAAAAAAATGATGTTAGTGGTTGGCTCAAATAAAAACTAATAATAACTTGTCACCTACGCTTTGTTGTGAATTATTGTAAAACTAAGTTACGATACTCTTTACCATACTTGCACTAATTATTGAAGAGTAAAGTTACGAGACAATATTTTCACAATAATTCACACCAGAGCCTAAATGACAAGTTATTAATAATATGTAAAAAAATAATGTTAGTGGTTGGCTCAAATAAAAACTAATAATAACTTGTCACCTACGCTTTGTTGTGAATTATTGTAAAACTATTGTACCAGTAACACTACTCGTTATTGAAATTTCAATCGATTTTTCAGATGATAGTCAAGCAACAAGAAGAATTCATCTTCATTAGTGAGATGTTTAAAGTCAGCTGAAGCTAAGGTTGTCAAAAGAACAAGGTAGAATCAAGGTCATGTGTTTATTGCAATAAAAGGGTCATTCCATCAAGAACCATATGTTGCAGGCTCAAGTCGAATTATTCTCTAAAAATAAGATCACCATTTCCAAATTTTATAGATGTGAGTAGCTTTGGCCTTGTGCACTAGGTACCACCTTTTAAGGTCACGTTTTGAATGACATGCATGAGTCAGAACTTCGGGGGTTTATGTGGGTACTGGGTACACATATAACATATTGCATGGCTATTTTTTTCCCCCAAAAGCTGAAGAAGGGTGACCTAGCCTGCGCATGACTCAGAGCTCATGTAAACATCAATTCATATATAGCAATTGGATAGGCACATACAACACCCACAAGGCATGCAAAAGCAGCATTTAAACACAAAGAAAAAAACGTTGCACGATACAAATATAGCAACACAGAACGAAATAAAACACCAACCTTTGGTTCCACATTACTTGTCAAATTACAGAGATAACTTCTTCAACAAGAAAGGTTCCTTATGCAGGGAAATGACGCCGTCGCCCTTAGCCACGATTGATGGATATGGGTAACGGTGCCATCTCTCCTGTATAGCGAACCTTTTAAATGCATCTGTTGTTGTTGTTGTTGTTGCTGCTGCTGCTGCTGATAATGATGATGATGATGTTGCTGATGTAGAACTAAACTGAATCATGGATTCTTTTATTATGGAGTAGATGGTTTATGTGGAGGCAAAAGTTAGTTTGTCATATTTTCTTATTTTTTGGGATATTCTTGTGTATTCAGATTGGGCGCGCTCCAGCCAAATCGGCACTATATGGATGCAGATTAATGATGATGAGTCCTCAAGGGCATGCTAATTTGAGCGGTCACTGAGATGATTTTGTTGCATTAGGAGTTTTTTATGTGGTTGGTATTAAAAAGCTCTGAAGGCTTTACCTTAAAGCGAATATTATTGCTGTGGTCATCCCAAGTACGTCAGGTAGCTAGCAGTAGTACGTAAAAATTGACAGGGCCAGATGCTATTTTGGTATTATCTGCGGGAGCAATGCCGGTGTCACAACTCGCCCATGTGGCGAGTTGTGGCACCGAATTATCCTATCTGCCGATGTTTACACTCGCAAAACATTTCATGGATTGGTGTATACAAATTCCATCATTGGACTCTTGTAGTAGAGCTTAGATCCATGGAAGAGTAAGACAAAACAAAATTTAGGATTTGTTTGGATATCGCTTATTGCTGAAAATTGAAAATTAAAAACACTGTAGCAAAATAATTTTTAAATGTGAATAGTACCGTGGGACTCAGTTTTAAAGTTATTTTTGCTAAAAAAAAGTACTTGCTCCCGTAAACAGTGCATGAGACCCATCATTTTCTAGCAAAATGCTGGAACGCACAGAAAACATGCGTTCCAAACGCAGACTTACAATTGAATTAACAGCATGAATTTCATCATGTGACTCTTGTAGTAGAGCTTAGATTCCTCGAAGAGTAAGATAGAACAAATTTTTCACAATATGTTTTACAACTGTTGACTTGATAGGAAATTATTGATTATTATATGAATTTTACTTTATTATTTATCATTAATAAAGTATTGTATAAATTTTGTGAAATTAGTTGTGAAATATATTGTATCGGTTGGTGAAATTTCAACGAGACACCAATCATTAGGATTATCACATGTTTATCCTTCTTTTTGGTAAATATATTTGGAGGCACGAGCCACACGAGCCAAATTCAGTTCCTTTGCTTTGGACACAAATCACACAATAATAATCTCGTTCTCCGAGGCACTTTCCCAAAGTGAATCAAATGCATGCCTTTCCTTTTTCTTTTTCTTTTTCTTTTTTTTTTTTTTTTTTTTTTTTTTTTTTTTTTTTTTTGTGTGTGTGTGTGGCGAGTTGTGCACTAGTTTGTGCACCAAATGAACTCTTTTTTTTTTTTTGGCTGAATGAATCAAATGCCACATAAACTGTTCGGTAATTTGCCCACACTCTCAACTAGTAGTACAATTTGCTTTTTCAGGACGACACGTGAGTGCATCAGTGCATTGAACCAAGCTTAATCCTAAGACATAATTTTCATGACAGTCAAGAACGCTACGGAGAGGAGCAAATAGAAGGAGAGAGATTCAATCATACAAGGGCAATGATTCATGCTATATATGTTAAGAACTCTTTAACATTAACAATTCAAGTTTTGGCAATATGATTGTCCTGCAGGAAACGAATGTAGTATCCTACACACAAGGCATTGTCTCATAGTATACTACTTTTGAAGGTTCAAGTTGCTCTTTTTTGCATGTATAAAGTATAAGGCTGAATTATTAAATCTTCCAAATACTAATGTTTTCTGAGTGCAGAATTTGTGGATCTGCAATTTGGCACTGAAATTAAAGGCTAGGAGGCTAGGGCTCATATAATGGGCGAAACTCTGTTGATGCAGACCCGAATGACATTTGACACGTTTGGACCCAACTCACTTGTTCTTATCTTTTATATAGCAGTCTACCATCTGATTGTTTCATTGTACGCATTGTTTGGACCACCCTTGTGCAATGATTAAAAAAAGGTGGGCCATCTCACAATTGATTAAGCCTCAGGGAAAGTGGGCGATATCATTGGAGAGACGAGAAAGTTTATAGACACAAAAAATTTGATACCTAGTTGATGTGAAAAATTGTTAGTAGCAGGTAAAAAAAGAATGATATCAGTGATGAGTTCAGATAAAAACTAGTATAAGCTTGCCAACGCAATTATTATGAAAAATACCTGTAAAATTTTTTGTGTCGGTAGCATTGCGCTGGAGAGATTATTCATTATTCCGTGAGAAGACTCTAAATAAAGTATTGTGGTTTGGTTCTATCATTATTTAGTTCACAATATTGTTTTATTTGACCCCTTAAAATTTTGATTAACATTGAACATTTAAGATTTCATTCAAATTAATAAATTTTGCATTTTTTTTTAAACAAACAACTTACTCCATTGTGGTCTAACTATAATATGAGTCCCAGAAGTCTTTTTAATTGTTACATTTTGACTTTCTAAAGTTGGGATTAAACTAAAATCATTAAGAGTGCTTTTGATAGAATTCTAAAGATTTCATTTTATTCCAAATATTAGGGGGTAAAACATAGCAATTAAAAAATTTGTGAACTAAATCGTGATAGTATCAAACTACATGAAAGTAAATTATATTTTCCCTATAAGATATTAAGACTCCACTTAATCCAAAAGTATAAATTCAAGGATTTAGGTTCACTAATGCTATATTATTTTCACATGATCTTTATCTTTATTTGTTCCCTACGAGACTTCCATTTATAAGTAAAAATCCAATAGTTTTTCTCCTTTTAGATTATTCAATTTTTGGCAAAGGGATATTGGAAATACTAGGAGGTATTAGTTGAACTACAAGACTCTTGACTATGCTCATATTATTAAGACTCATACAATGGTTTTTAAGTGATATTACTCATTTTGGAATGGATTTATGCTTACCCTTAATGGATATTTATCCACTATTATCCTTCTAATAATCACTCTTCCTTACTCTTAACAAGCAAGGATGGACCCAAGCTTAAGTGGATATATTTTTTCATTTTTGTTGTTGAGTCTCCCTCTTCCAAAACCTTAGGCCTCCCCTCCAATCAACCCAGCTCAACTGGCAACTACTCAACCCAAAAACTTAATTAAAACAAAACTTAAAAAAAAAAGTTAACAAACCTATTAGCCCGATAGTTACAAACCAAACTTCAAAAGAAAAAAAAAAAAAGCGTCGAGTTCTCTTTCCATAGATGATTGCATTGTAATACATTAAGAAACAATGTATTTTGTGTGTTTTTTGTTTGTTGGTAGATGATTACATGTTAATGTATTAAGAATCTTAGTTGATAATTGGTTAATACTATATGGATGCTTATTTGGAGATTTTTTTTTTTTTTTTTTGCTTATATTCTTGCCCCCCTAACTTGAAATTTTGACTTTGTCCATGTTAACAAGTCTTGTGAAAAGAGAGCATATTGAACATTCACATCATAAAACCGTACATCAAAGATATTTTATAGAAAAAACTTAGCCTAACCCACTGGCGGCGCGAAGTGTTAATCAAGGTGGTCACAAGACCACCCTGATTTTATTTTATTTTTTTAAATATTACTTTAAAAAATTTGAGTTTTAAATTAATACGGGTCTTTTGACTATTCTGAGAAAAAAAAACTTGACCACTCTTAAAAAAAAAACACTTGAACACCCTTAATAACAACTGAGCCCATTAAAAATAAAATTCAACCTCTCCAAAATTTTTGTTCATTGAATGTTGAAAAAAAAAATTGCAAGAAATGCTATGTTCATAACATATTCGCAATATTTTTGTAACAAATCCTAAATAACAGGTTGTTACTGATGAATAGAAAATAATTTTAGTGGTAAGTTCAAATTATAACCAGTAAAAACTTACAACCTAGTTTTTGTTGTGAAAGTGTTATAAAAATGCTATGGATATAACATTTCTCAAAAATTGCTCAAACATACAAATTAGCATAAAATCTTAAATCAAACGTTTAATTGTGATTTTTTAAATTGTGTTTCAATTGGCATATTTTAAAATTGCTATTTTTTTATATATAAAAAAAGCACACTTTTCAAATAACTAGTCTGTTAGTATTTACTTTAGTCTTTAACCGAATTTGTTGGATTTATGTGATATATTTTTTTCAAAAAGATAATGTATTTTGTTTATATTAGTACTTATTTAGGCAATGTTAGTAATTGAATAGAAGATCAATAGCTTAATAATTTATTGGTTGTGTATAGTGAAAATGATATAGCTGATAATATTAATAGTGAAACTATCATATCACACAACAATTTAAAAAAAAATGAAAACTTGTGAAATAAAATTTTAAAACTTTATGTATTTGAATATGTTTTTATTTTGTGGTGTTAATATATTCAAGTTTTATTATTAAATTTTTTTAAAAAAATTAAGTGTTTTTAATAACTACCCTGAAAAAACTTTTTGAAGTCGCCACTAGCCTAACCCTGTTATAATCATAGTAGAACTAGGTTACTTGTCTTGCAGGCTTGAGCCTTACAACAAGCCTGCCATGGGCCCTAATAGATCTAATATTTCTCCCAAATTCTATATGGGAAGCATGCAGAAGCAACTAGGAGAAAGGGACATGGTGAAACTATCGACAAGCTGTTAATCAAAAGAGACAAGTTGAACCAGGAGAAAAACTTGAAGAAGAAGAAGATGATGATGATGGTTGAAGTGTCAATCAATCTCATTATTTTTTGTCAATTCATGGAAGACATCATTGTGAATAAACTTAACAGTGTTATGATTATCACAGTAAACTGAAGTGAAAGAAAAAATAGTGATTCCCATGTCCTCGAGAAGAGAACACAACCAGATGATTTCAGTAGTGGTGCCAGCCAAAGGACAATATTTAGCCTCAGTACTGGATTAAGCAACATCATATTATCTTGTGGTTGAATGCATCACATAGCAAGCAATATCCAGTGGTTGAATGACAATCAGTGCGGTTGCCTACCTAGTCAAGATCAGAATAGGCACGTAAATAAGACTAAATCATTAGTAGAGGGGAAGAAAATCCCACGAACGTGTCCTTGAGATAGTGTTGGATGCTGAGAACAACAACAAAGTGAACAAATCACGGAGTAAACATCAATTGATTATCAAGGTACACATTATGTTTTCCTCTCAAAAAAGAAAAAAAAGTACACTAATGTGAAATATGAAGACAAGTAACAATCATGTATACAATACTACCAACTAATTGTCTGTAGAGGTTAGTATTAAGAAGTGGCTCGCCGTTTCAGTGACGACTTCAGAAATTTTTTTCAGGGTGTTCCTTAAGAATCATAATTTTTTCTAGTGCCGGCTTCAGGAATTTTTCCCAAATGTATTGTTGTTTAATTGTTTCATTAATTTGTTTGTCTTTTATAAACTATAATTTGTTATATTGTTGTTTCATTAATTATAAAATTATTAATTGTTGTTTAGCCTAACATAATTTAATTTGTTTGTCTTTTATAATGTATTGGTTAATTAATTATTAATTATTGTTTATTAGTTGTTTTCTCCAATTAATTATTGGTTAATTAATATCCCAAACAAACAAAATTAATTAGTTCAACTAATCACTATGGTTGTTTGATACTTGGAATATCACATTATTACTTAACAAAAAAAAGAAAAGTCAATAAATTATGCAACACAAAAAATAAATAGGCCGTATAGCTTAAGTCCAAGTCTAAAAAAGAGTGATTTATTACATATTTTATGACCATTAGTTGAACTAATCAACTAGCACATAGCCATATTTATTAATTATTAGTTGCACATTTGCACTAGCACTAGCACACAGTAAATCAGATAAAGCCAATTGATTGTACCTCACCAAAAAGACACCAACACCAATACTAAAAAGACAATTAATAATCTCACCAACACCGGATAAAGCCAAAAACAGGGTAAATATTAATAAAGAGAGACTGAGATGAAGAGAGAGAGAGACTGAAACAGAGTCAGAGAGAAAAAGAGAGAGAAATACCTTGAGACTGGAGCAGGGAGGCCGAAGGCTGAGGCTGAGGTAGTGACCGTCACTAACGATCGATCTCCGATGAGGGGCGACGATGTGCTCTGGACTATGACTGGACTGATCTCCGATGAGGGGCGACGATGTGCTCTGGACTGCGACTGGATCGATCTTCGATGAGGGGCGATGATGTGCTCTGGACCGATCTCCGATGAGGGGTGACGATGTGCTCTGGATTGACCTCCGATGAGGGGCGACGATGTGCTCTGGATTGCGACTGGACCGATCTCCGATGAGGGGCGATGATGTGCTCTAGACCGATCTCCGATGAGGGGTGACGATGTGCTCTAGATCGATCTTTAATGAGGGGAGGCGTTGCTCTGTTTTTAGGTTTGCTTTAGCGTGATTTCTGATTTAGTGATTTGCTCTGTATTGGGGTTTGGTTTTTTTTTTTTTTTTTTTTTGAGAATCCGTGGGTTTGCTTCCTTTGTAATCTGTTGGGCTTGCTGTTCGTTGTTTTGCTCTGTTATAATTGTTTTTTTTTTTTAAGAGATTTTAGTTCGAATTTTTTTTTTTGGGCTTCAAAGTAGAACAAATAAATTTTTTTTTTTTAATTTGAGGGTGTTCCAAATTTTGATTGAGGGTGTTCCTACTTTTTTTTTTTTAAGGGTAAACAAATAAAAAAAATTTTAATTATTATATATAATTTTTTTTTTTTAAGTCAGGGTGTTCCTGGAAACACCTTGAGCATAACGTGGTGTCATCACTGCACCATTTGTGGCATGAAGCTTGGTATTGGATTTAAAAGGCGCCTCAGAAAGCTTTTATAACCAATGAGACCCACATGAGAGATGATCAGGCACATTTTGCTTGAAAGAGATCGTAGAATCATTAGAAGAAGTGACCTCAAAACTCAAGAAATAGCTATGAGTGTCAAGATACTACAGTTCGAAGCAGTGGATATGTAAATGTTTGAGCCCCTTGACATATAAAAGCCAGAGACCTTATTTGAGAGATGAAGAAAGAGGACATATTCGTAAGGATTGGAGGAGAAGCCAGGCGTGAAATTGTAGTATTGAACTTGGTAAACCAAGCCTAAGGGGCTTCTTTGAGGGCCATAAAGAGCTTTTTGAAGACGATAGACGATGTGCAGTGGGTGCTCAAAACTAGGAGGAGGCTGCATGTAGATTGCTTCTATAACATTGCCATTAAAATTAAGGAATACATTTTTGACATCCATCTGAAAGAGAAACTAATGACAGATAGCAGTAATAACAAGGAGGGAACAAGCGCATGTAAGTTGAGTAATAGGGGCAAATGTCTCTTCAAAATATATGCCATACTTCTGGGTGAAATCTTGAGCCATAAGACAAGCTTTATACCTGTCTATTGTACTATCGAATTGAGTTTTTTGATATTGTAAAACCATTTATAACCAACTACGTACAAACTTTCTAGAGCCAACTCAACAAGATGCCAAGTTCGTTTTTGAAGAAAAGCATGAGTTCTTCTACTATAGCGGTCTATCATAAAGGATTAGAGGAAAACCTCATGGCGCAGGAGTGGGATTCGTAAAGTGTAGTAAGAGCATAATAGCAATAATAGTAAGATAGCGAGGAGATGCTCTTACTCGAGTAGGACAAGATGAAATATAGGAGCTATGAGAATCCTCACGACTGATGTGTTGGGAGATGCTGGAAAGGGCATAGTGGCAGAAAGAATTTTTTCAGGAAAGGGACAATTTTCAAGAAAAATACCAACATGAGGATTTTAAAGAGAGGAGAAGTAAAGGGCAAATGGCACTTGAATAGGTTGGAGAAAATCATATTTTCTAAAAAATTCACAAGTTGAGAAATATCTAGCTTGCGAGAAAAATGATTGTAACATCTACATCCCTTGTATTCAATGTCATAACCAAGAAAACAACACAACAAGAGCACGGCTTGAGTTTGGTGTGTTCATAAGGTTGAAGAAAATCGAAGCATTGCATCACCAAAGTTTTTTTTGCAAGGAATAATTAGAAAATTTTTAAGATTGATGGAATTAAATTTTGTCGTGTCATTTCTCACATTGCTAATTTCTCCTAGACCGATTCAGTAGCTCAACTTGCTATGCCTCCTCCTTCATGGTTTAGATATGTGCTTCAATGATACCTTATCAAAGCCTTCTCTCTCTCTCTCTCCTTTTGGGGGGGGGCGGCTTAACTTGTGCATTAGATTTTTTTTCTATTTTAAATGTAAGCAAGCTATTCTGATCAGTGTAGAATTAGTTTTGCAAAATGCTCTTATGGCCTGTTTGGATTTCTTAGATTTGGATTTGAGGGGGCTTAAATCCAAATCCTTTGTTTGGGAAGTTTAAAAAAGGTCAAGGATTTGGATTTGACAAATCCACCAAGAATTTTCAATATTTAAAATGCTTAGATTTGAAATAACTTCTAAAATCAATGGATTTGAAATCTCTTGATTTCAAATCATTTCAAATCCAAATTCAAATCCAAATCTGAGTTCCCAAATGCAACCTTAGTAAAGTTCACAGAATGATGCAAGATGCAATTACAGTATGATGGACATGAATGTGGAAGAGTGATAATTACAGGAGGTAAGACCACATGGTATTTTATAATGAGTTTTACAATACAATGCGTTGATAATTTAGACTATTAAAAAAATTTCAAGGTAATTTAAGACCCTAAGAAAATATAAAAATACTAAGAAATAACTCTTAACACTATTCATATTTGAGTTCATCTTTTTTATGCAATTCACAACAATATTTTGGTCTATCCCAAACAATAAAAAAGAACGAAAACAAAAAAAAGCATGTAATTCCAATCAATTAACTCACCAGAAGGCACTCACAGCAGGAAAATTGCCAGCTCAATGCTTGTGTCTTGCTTTAGAAAGAGTTTTTAATAAACCCCTGACAATCTTCCAAAACCAAAACACATTCATAATTGCCAACACAGGAGGCACCACAAGCAAGTTGTAGAAGCCAAAAGGAAAAATTTTCTTGACCTGAAATAAAGAAATAACAGTTCAACTCAAATGCTAATATTGATAAATGGGGAGAGTAACCGGCCAACCTTCCAAGACAGTGTTGTAATTATTTGAGTTTGACTATTAAAGTCCTGGTTTCCATTTTGTCATACAATAAATTCGACACAAGGGGGACTTCATCCAGCATCATGGACCCAACTATAAGAGAGAGTTTATAATTATAATTCTGGCAACAAGCAATCTAGCGCAATAGTCCATTCAAGCCATGAAAGAGAGGAATGCTTGAAATCATCATGATTTCTATTTACTATGACTAAGAAATAGGGAGAAACCCTTGGAAAGTTTAGGAGTATTTGGTGCTATTCATCCCAAATGCAGTGACCATCTAGATTTGAGCAAACTACCGACATTATGCTTCAGAAATGTGCATCAACTGAGCGGTCTGATTAAAAGGGCATTGTATATGCAAAACATAACAAAAACTTTAAACCTTATCACAATTGACTAGATGTGAGCACATGCAACGTGTGGCATTTTTTTTTTCTTTTAAAAAACTATTTAAAATAGATGAAGTGTAGTTATAATCATAAGATGATAAGAACATGGTACAGTTTTTCTACCTGCTAAAGAGAATGGAGTACAACATATGAGATAAAAGAAATATGTGAATTGATATCAGAAGCTATTTAGCTACAAGAGAGAGAGAGAGGGGGGGAATGAAGGAGAAAGTGGCAGCAGTAGGGAACATGGGTTGGAAGTTGAATAATTGTAGTTTAATCAAACGAGCATTATTCCACTTGGATGTAACTTTTTGCTGCAAGTTTATTTGCTAGAAATTAGTTAAAATATAACTAAAAAGTGAGGCCTTAAAGAGTTGTACATAAATAAATAAGCTAAAAAGCTAAAAGATAGTATTAGTGAAATAAAATACTAGCAATTGGTAGGTTGGAATATAAAATTCTCTTGTTAACACGAACATGTATGAAAAATATAATATGATATAAAGACCATGGAGCTTTTGACAAACCTGATCAAAATGGCTGAACATGTGTGCGAAAAAGAAGATGAACAAAAAAATCCTTGCAACCTGGAGGCAGCAAACGCACAAAACACAACTATCAAGCATTAAAAAGAATGTGGAACAAGTAAATCATTTTGGGACCAGTTATATATATTGAAACCACAATATGTTTATAATTTATAGAGCAGATTTTTAGAAATGAACTCCAACATTATGGTGTGGAAACTTATAAAAGATAAGTGATCAAATTACCCCCTCCTCCCTCTCTCTCAACATACCGTTATGCACAAAATGCATGCATGCATGTACATAATTAAGCAAGCACTACATGTTCCAAACCTCTAAACGGGTTACATAAGTGAGCTTACTCTCATCATACCATGTTCTGTGGTGGCATTATGTGAAATCAATTTACACTCCTCATGCCACAATAATTTATCATGAGAACTTTTTAAATAGGTTTTTTGAAAAGAAAAAAAAGAAAGAAAGAAAGAACAAACTAAGTACACCATATGTATACAAAAGATTCTCCCACTCAAACTGAAACTGTGCTCTGACAAAATCAACCATCTCCATTTACCATATAGGCTACCACAGATACCTTGCAAACAGTTGGAGTTTCATCCCTAACAATTTATGTGAAAGATAAAATACTGAAGTTCAAAATCTGTACATGTTTTCCATTTGTTTAAATTGGACATACAACTGCCATCAAGGTATGCAGTTTTGCCTGTATTAAACCCAACCAGAACATTTACCATTGCCAATGAACACTCTTTTTTTATCTACACGCGCGAATGCAGGCCCATATATAGTACAACCTAGCATACACATAATTTTTGGTTAACAATTGAAGAAAACCAAGACCATGACTATGTAAGACCATACCAGCCACCCCAGGAACAATGCTATGCCATTATAGGTGTAACGCTTGGAGTTCTTCTGGCCAGCAACATCCAAGTACCTGAAAGTATGAATTCACAGCAATAAGCCACGGTTGACAACCAACAACCCAAAAATAGGAAACTCTAAATGCTAACTTTAGCATCTTAGATTTACAAAAGGAGTAGTGCTCTCTGCGAAAAGAACCATTAGTATGTAAATCCGTGCTTGACCACTTATGAGGGAGAGAAGAATTGAAGACATGGATAACCCATGGTGTAGAACCCGATAGAAAGAAATGAAATGAAGGAAATTGGTCGACTTAGTATCCCGAACTTTTTGAAAAAGAGTAATAGACTCAATGCACTTATTGACCAACCATTATAGATTCAGTTGATGCATAATAATAATATTACTATTATTATTATGCATCAACTAGTTGTGATGAAGACAAATGGACTGTAACAGACTTACAGTACGTAGGAATGCAACTTGTATAATACAAGCTTCTTCCGTACCTGCCCAAATTTTTGTCGGGGCAACTTGTTGCTTGTTTTTATTATCAAGCAACTTGATGCTTGTTTTTATAATCCACTAGTTGCTAACTGGTTGTGCACCTGAAAGCTTAACCCAAAAAAAAAAAAAAAAAAATCTAAACTCAAAGAATGTCCAAAGTAAAAGATGGAGATTTAATATGCCAAGTTGGAGAAACCAAATGAAAAAAGAAAAAAGAAAAATAAGAAGATGATTTTTTTATTATTATAAGGTTAAAGTTTAGCTACGAATTTAGTTGTAGTCGATTCCTCAAAAAAAAACTTAATTGTAGTTCAAGGTTATAACTCACACTAAATTAATATAATTAATTAAGAATATTTTTTTAGAGACAGAGAAAGAGAGATTATATGAAAGAGAAAAAAAAAAAAAAAAAGAGGAAGTGTCGGCCACGGGCCTAATCACCAATAGCCCAACTTAGTTGTTTTGCCTAATTACCAATAGCCCAACTTATATCTGGTCGGCCACGGGCCCTCAACATCCAACGGTCCTAAATTTTTCGATATTTCCGCCTAAAATGTCACAAAAATTAACCTAAAATTGTAAGAATTCAATCTATAAGGTCCTAATTTTGTCAACGTCTCTGCCATAAAAAGTCACAAAAATTCAATCTAAAATCCCAATAAGAATTTAATCTATAAGGAAAAAAATGGTAACGTTTCAATGAAAATTGCAACATAAAAAAAAAAAAAATAAAGCCTAATAAGGGGGAAAAATGTCATAAAGATTTGAGAAGATTATTCTTGTCGATCTCTCTTCCATCTTTTCTAACAGCTTAAAGAGAAATGTGAGTTATCTTTCGATAATCCTTAGAGAAGCATGGACAGAGCCAAAATTTTAGGTTTGGGGGGCCAAACGTTACATAGTGGCAAAGCCAAAAAAATTCTTCCTTGGGAACAAATTAAAAATAAAAAATTCTTTAAATTAAAACAATCTTCCATGGTAAAATTATTAATTAATAGGATATTCTCATATCATGTTAACCTCTCATTAAGAAAGTAATATTTATTTCTATAGATCCATATCTTTGAACTTTTTAGGAGATGGGGAAGGAGCTTGGAGAAATAATCCGGGCAAAAGACCCCTCTGTCATGTTCATTGTCGAGACACTGGCAAACGAAGCAAGGCTAGATACGATCCAACAAAACATAGACATTGAAAATAAGTGGGTGATTCCGAGGGTGGGGCACGGTGGTGGTTTGGTTCTTTTTTGGAAAGCCTCAGCTAACTTGGTGGTTATAGATTCATCCAAGTATTATATTGATACCTGGATTGACAAAGGCTCCCCTAATGAATGGAGATTCACAGGGTTTTATGGCGAGCCAGACACTTCAAGGTGAGATGAAGCATGGGATAGTCTGAGAAGTCTTAATCACCATCCCAATATCCCATGGTTGTGTGCAAGGGATTTCAATGAGATAGTTAGACAGGAAGAGAAACTTGGGGGTGCAACAAGAAATCAGGGTCAGATGCAGCTATTTAGGGATATGTTGGATGAGTGTGGTTTTCTTGATCTTGGCTTTGTGGGAAACAGATTTACATGGAGCAAGCACTTCGCAAATGGACATTCAATTTAGGAGAGACTGGATTGACGTGTGGTCAATGCAAGTTGGTTTCTTAAGTTCCCAGATACAATTGTGCACCATCTCCAGTGTACTTCATCAGACCACACGCCTCTTTACATTAATCTGTCAGGTTTGGAAATTCCATCAAGAAGGAAATTATTTAGATTCAAAGAGATGTGGTTATCTGATGAGCGTTGTGGTGAAGTGGTGGAAGCCTTGTGGTCATCTTCCCATCACGGTTTTAGTGACAGTGACATCCTAAAAAGGGTTCAAAAGTGTGGTCGAGATCTAGAATGGTGGAATTATAACATTTTTGGAAATGTGAGCAAGGAGTTGGCCAAGAAGAAGGAACTTTTTATTCAAGCTGAACAAGAAGCACAAGTAACGGGGGTGAATACACGAGTTAGAGCACTCAAAGAGGAGATTAACATTCTCTTGGATAGGGAAGCACACATGTGGAGCCAAAGATCACGTACACTTTGGCTTAAGAATGGAGATAGGAATACGGGGTTTTTTCCATTGCCGAGCCACCAAGAGATTCCGAAAAAATTTTATTCGTGGGATTATGGATGAATCAAATAATTGGAGGGTGGATCCGAATGACATTGCTGTGCTTATGATCAAGTACTATCAAGACCTCTTCACCTTTTCAAAGCCGAATACACTTGGAGCAAATTTGGACCACATCCCAATTGTCGTCACTGATCACATGAATGAAGCCCTTGGTGCTCCCTTTAGAGATGATGAAGTTAAGGAAGCCCTCAAGCAAATGGCCCCCTTCAAAGCACCAGGACCAGATGGTATGCCACCATTATTTTATCAGCACTTTTGGGGGTTGGTTGATAGGGATGTAACAAATTTGGTCCTCTCGTAGCTCAACACAGGTATAATCCCTCACCCAATAAATCACACCTTCATTACATTGATCCCAAAAAAAAAAAAAACCAGAATTTGTCACTCAGTGTCGTCCAATTAGTTTGTGCAATGTTCTCTACAAAATCTTCTCCAAAGTCCTAGCAAATAGACTTAAAACTATTCTTCCCACCATTATCACTGAACACCAATCAGCATTTACCAAGAATAGATTGATTTATGATAATATACTTGTGGCATTTGAATCTCTACATAGCATGAACAACATGAATTCGGGGAAAATTGGGTATATGGCTATTAAAATTGATATGAGTAAGGCATATGATCGGGTAGAATGGGATTACCTAAAAAAAGTCATGAGAAAGATGGGATTTAATGAGAGGTGGATAGGTTTAATCATGGCATGTGTTAAAACAATCTCTTACTTCCTTTTGATCAATGGCGAACCTCAAGGTTTTATCCAACCCACTAGAGGTATTTGCCAAGGTGACCCACTTTCACCTTTCCTCTTCCTACTTTGCACCAAGGGCCTTCATGGACTTATTCAACAAGCAGCAACTTCGGGAGAAATCAAGGGCTTCCTGCTTTGTTGGAGAGGCCGAGCACTAACCCATTTATTGTTTGCAGATGATAGCCTCCTCTTTTGTAGGGCAAGTGGTGATGATTGCAGGAAAATCCTTACCATCCTTGAGAAATATGAAGAGGAGTCGGGGCAAAAGGTGAACAAAAGCAAAACAACTACTTTCTTTAGCAAATCTACCACAGAAGCAACAAAACAAGAAATCATGGCTGCCTTGGGTATACATGAAATTGTGAATTTTGAACCATCTTTGGTAGGTAGAAAGAAGAAAGAAGGCTTCAATTTTATCAAAGAGAAGGTGTGGAAAAAATTGCAAGGATGGGAAGGGAAACTCTAGTCTCAAGCCGGTTGTGAGATGCTCATTAAGGCGGTCATACAAGCCATCCCAACTTATGCTATGGGGTGTTTCAAAATACCTTTGGGTCTTTGCCATGAAATTGAATCCATGATCAAGAAATTTTGGTGGGGGCAAAGGGGAGAAAAAAGAAAGATCCATTGGTTGAAGTGGGAGGAACTAACTAAATCAAAATTGGAGGGAGGTATGGGGTTTAGGGACATAGCTATGTTCAATGACTCCTTGTTAGCCAAACAAGCATGGAGACTTTTGAAAAACTTGGCCTCACTACTGCACAGAGTTTTTAAGGCGCGCTTCTTTCCAAATTGTACCTTTATGGAGGCTAAATGGTCAAGTAGCGGCTCTCATGCTTGGAAGAGCATCTTACAAGGAAGGGAAGTATTACTTAGGGGCTGCCAATGGAGGATTGGGAATGGGAAGGCAGTGAGTATATGGCAAGACCACTGGCTGCCAAGGAAAAACATGACACAAGTTTAATCACCTAGGGTGGACACAATGGCTGATGCTAAAGTGGAGATCTTGATAAATGAAGACACAAGGCAGTGGGATCATGGTTTGTTAGAAGGTTTGTTCACCCCAGAAGAAGCTGAGTTGATCAAGTCAACTCCACTCTCAAGGTGTGCAGCTGAAGACACCTTATTTTGGCCATTTACTAGCAACAGAGTGTACACAACCAAGTCCGGATACAGATTTTTGAAGGCTGAAACACAAACTGAATGGGATGATGATCAATTGGTGCATGACAAGGTTTTATGGCGAACTATTTGGTCTCTTCAGGTACCGAACAAAATCAAGAATTTGGTGTGGAGAGCTTGCAGGAACTCGTTGCCAACTAAGGAGAATCTGGTGAGGCGAACTATCATCGATAATCCAAAATATGACCGCTACAAACATGAACCGGAATTAGCTCTGCATGCTCTCTTGAAGTGCAGCGAACTGGATGTGGTGTAGGAAGAAGAACCATTTCAGCATTGCCGAAGACAACACACCTTTGTGGACTTCAAGGAATTGCTTTCATGGCTCATCACAAAGGATCACAATCTGGAGCTGTTTGCAACGTCGGTGTGGTTAATTTGGACTTAAAGGAACTAGGTGCGTTTGAGCCAACCAAGCTTAAGTGTCCATCAGATTATGTCGTTGGCAAAGGAGCGTGTAGCTGAGTTTGTAGTGATCCAACCTGCGCCTTCTATCACTCAACCTGACCTCACTTTATTTCAGGCTAAGTGGCATCGTCCAATACCGAAAGTGGTGAAAATAAATTGCGACAAAGCTATCTTCAAGGAGCAGAAAAAATCAGGCATTGGAGCTGTGATCCGAGACAGCAACGGTTTAGTCATGGCTTCTATGTCCAAGCTCCTGCCACAGCAATACACACCCATGGAGATTGAAGTAATGGCAGCCGCATCTACTTTTGAGTTTGCAGCTGAACTGGGTTTTAGTTGAGCAATATTGGAAACAGATTCCCAAGTGTTGTCAAATGCCTTGAGAAATAATAGTACTTACTTGTCTTCCTTTGGTTTATTAATTGAGGATATCAAATGTAATGCTAGTTTGTTTAATCAACTACTTTACTCTCATGTAAAGAGAGAGGGTAATAGGGTAGCGCATAACTTAGCGAGACATTCCATTAGTATTTCTGATTTTTCAGTGTGGATGGAGATTGTTCCACCACCCTTTGTTTCTCTTGTACTAGTTGATATTGCTTGTTTTTCGTAATAAAGTTAACCGTCTTTCTTCTCAAAAAAAGAAAAAAGTATTCAACATGTCCTATCAAAAAAAGTATTCAACATGTAAAGTTTCAGTATTTAGGGTTAAAAATTGAGTAATGTTACAGGTATAAATTATTTTACAACATTTTTACAAACTGTTGATGTGACCAGCTTCATATTGGTTTTCATCTATACTCACCATTAAAATCACTTTTTCATTTACCAATAAGTATTCACCATATCAGTAGTTTATAAAAATTTTGTAAAAAACTCTGTATCTCTAGCATTATTCTTTAAAAAAAAATTGAGAAAGTTTCTTCTTAAAAACTTAGTAGTAATTAACCTCTAAATCTTGAACACCTTTTTTCTATATATATAAAAGCATCAATTGTAGATGCTTTCCCCATAAATTACTCACATAGTCACACATTGAAATCTAAATATTAAGTTTTATTACTAGTTATATAGCCAATTTTTTTTAAAAGGATTAAATATAGTGAAGTATATGGATTCAATACAACCAAACAATTATGCTCTGTTTCGATGTTAAAAAAAAGAGGGGGAGTGGAGTAAAGGGAGGGAGAGTAATTCAATTACCTTATTTGGAAGTTTTTTAAGGAAGGAGGGGGAGGGGTTTCAACTACCTTTAACCCCTCATTTTTAATTCCCCCAAATTGGAGAGATTTGGAGGGAGAGTAGAGTAGATAAATTATTGACCAAATGAATTCCCCAATTTACCCTTTTTAAATTAACAAAATTACAAACCAAAAAATTAACATAGTGTTGATGCCCATTTTTGCAAATCTGTACCAGTCTGCCGCAATCCATATGCTCAATCCATACGCTCAAGGCTTATGAGGAAGAAAGCCCAATGAAGAGCAAGGCCCAAAGGCCCACGAAGAAGACCAAAGAACAAGAAGAGTCAAACTAAAGGAAATGACAAATGCAGCAGGAAACGCATGAAGAAACAAGACAAAAACACGCAGCAGACGAAACAGAGCTAATCTGTTGCGGCAGGAATGGCGTGGGAGACAAAAACAAAAGACAGTGGAGCAAGAACAGAAGGGCCAGGGCACCACCAACCTGTACCCAGCCAATACAAGGGAGGTGGGCCCACGGTCAAAGAGATTCAGAGGGCGTGGTTTGGTGGTGGGGGGAAAAGGG
Organism: Quercus aquifolioides; assembly: GCA_019022515.1. Lineage (NCBI taxonomy): Eukaryota > Viridiplantae > Streptophyta > Magnoliopsida > Fagales > Fagaceae > Quercus > Quercus aquifolioides. Next base: position 27,905,298 of record CM032326.1, read on the forward strand.
GGTCTATATTTGGTTTCCTGCCATAACCTCTTTTGGGAACATATCCTGCTGGGATGATATCTTACCCAAAAGAAGTAATAAATGGTTGGGACCACTGATGCATGCCATAGAGCTAGGTAGTGAGGTAAAGGTATACGGGAGGAACAAACAAAAGAGAATTTTGTCGTGCAACAAATATGTTCTGAGCAGATGGCAGTGGTCGGGGCAACCAATGGGTGAGTGGGTAATCTTGAAAGGATGCCCACAACAATCCAAAAGCAGTTGGTGAAGCCCTATGGGTAAAAGGGAGAAATCCATTAAATTAGCTCACTATAAAAGGGAGGTAACCACGGCAGAAAAGGGGGAGAGCAAGACGAAAGAGCAAGGCAATACAATACTAGAAAAACTACTCTGTAACACACTTAGTAAAACAGAGGAAAGAGTAAAAAACAGGGGAGAAAGAAAGAAAGAAAGAAAGAAAGAAAGAAAAAGAAGAGAGAAAACGCGGTAGGAATAGGGGCATGCATCAATAGACCATCTTTTCCCTCCCTCTTAGCAAATCCACTCTTTGAAATCTCTAAAAGTAATAGCTAGTGGCCATTTAGGCCTATTCTCCAAAATGAACAACTTTTACGGCAAGAGCCATGATAAGGTTGTTGAAGTTGGAGTTTGGGTTCCTTCTTGGTTTACTTATCTCATGGGCAGATTTAATACTTAATTTTGATTGCAAATATACTTGATTTTATAACTTATATTTGCCGTATTTAGTCATCCTGCCGTAGCACGTTTTCACGTCTGCCGCAGCAGTTGTCCTGATGTGGTGTTTTACTTGCTGTATTAGCTATTCTGCCGTAGCATCCTTTTATTATATCTACCGTGTTAAACCTTTCCTGCCGAAGCTTTCCTTTTTATTTGTTATTACGTATTTTTTGACACAAACTAACCATTATCCTGCCGTAAATATATATATACATATACCCTGTTTCTCATGTTCTGGGAAAATATATATTTTATATATGTAAATGTGAATATGTATAAGTATATATACTTATATATGTATGTATATATTTGAAAATATGCTAACCCATTTAAACTAACACTTGTTTGATGGGTATTTTCTTTGGGTTTTTTAGATTTGTTTACGCGCAGGAAGTAGAAATGTGTTTCTGCAGTAAAAATGGTAGTCATTCACATTGCCGAAGGCTTTACTGCACGGCAGGCAGCTTTAAAGCACGGCAGGCAGCTTTACTGCACGGCAGGAAGCTTTAATGCACGGCAGGAAGTTTTAAAGCACGGCAGGCAGCTTCACTGCACGGCAGGAAGCCTTAAAGCACGGCAGGCAGGAAGCTTAATGCACGGCAGGAAGTTTTAAAGCACGGCAGGCAACTTCACTGCACGGCAGGAAGTTTTAAAGCACGGCAGGCAGCTTCACTGCACGGCAGGAAGCCTTAAAGCACGGCAGGCAGCTTCACTGCATAGCAGAAGCTTTAAAGCACGGCGGACAGACTTGTTGCATAGCAGAAAAGTCAATCCTGCGGCAGAAACTGGAGAAAAGTTCCTGCGGCAAGAACAAAGGATAAGCCCATTTCGCAGCGTCTTCCCTTGGACTTGGACTCAACGTTTGCGTACAAGCCGGCCCAAGTTGAGTTCCAGTTGGACCGGTCTCGACTCCCTTACTCAGAATACTCGGGCCTACTACCGCGGCAGGCAGCCCAGCCCAACACACAAAAAAGGCCCCCACACATAGATCCTTCTTTTCTTTTCTTTTCCTTAATATTTTCCTCAGTAACTACTAATTAAAAAATTATTTTCCTCAGTAACCAAACAGACGATCAATTATTTGACTTTGAAAACTTTTCAAAGCATATTCTCAGGAATCAAACACAACACCAGGTCGTTGTATATTATTTTTAATTGATCAACATGCTGCTTCATGATTGAAGATATAAACAAAACAAAATTGATCAATTTTCAGAATCCAAGAATAGGAACCAAAACAATCCAATTGAACAGAGTAAAATTCACAAATCTAGTACACCTATCCCCTGTTTGGTTGCTGAGAAAACAGATAAAGCCAGAAAAAAAAAAAAAAAATCTCATCTATTTGAAGTTGACGGAAATGATTCAAATGAATATCACCTACTTTGAATAGAAACAAACCAATCAGATCATCTACTTTAAACAAAGTAAGATTTACATATAGAGTACAATTATATCACCGTTTGGCTGCTGAGAAAACAAAGATAGTAAAAAATAAATGAAATCTTACGAAAATCAAAGCGGAGCTTTGTTATGCACATGCACATACACATACGAAGTTTTCTTTTTTCTTTTTTCTTGGCATCCAAACAGCGAAAAAACAGATTAAAAAAAAAAAAGATTTTGCTTTATTAATTAGATGGACAAGGCATTCTCAATGGGCTCTATGTTTGGCAAATTCCAGTATCTCATGTCATGATTCAAAGTGGCATTGGTTCCTAAACGGATAAGTATGGTCATGAAAAAAAAATGTTTCAGTGTGTGAAATTCGGCATTTTTTTGAGAAATTATTGTCATTTGTTTTGGTTGAAATTTGTGTGCTATTGCTTAGTATTTAGCAGGGATATTCTCTTGAGAATTTTGAGTTGCTTTCTTTTCTGAATAGTAAGTGAGCAAACACTTGAATTTAAATTACATAGTAGGATCTTATTTTTTGAGTTAATTCGTAGAGTCACTCTCCCTAACTTTTTTGTTTTTTTGGATCTCAAAAAATTAAATTCACGTACTACGCAAAATAAAATAAAAATATTAAAAATAATAATAATAAATGAAAGAAACACTCAAAATTCAATTTTTTGTTGATTTTTTCAGTAAACAAACAAACCAAACATTTTTTTCTTATTTTAATTATTATCAATTAAGGATGGTTTTTTTTAGTATAATAAAAAAGCAAAAAAAATATTTAATCATAGATTATTTAATTCACATCAGAAAAAACAATTATAAAAAAAAATATTGCATGCTGTAGGGATAAGGGGCCCAAGAATATATGTTGGGCCTTGGGCCTTGTCTGAGGACGCTTAGTGGTCCGAGGACAGATAAACAATAATGAAGATGTAAGATTCAGAACTCCACGAGCTAGCTACGAATGAGAAGACTGGGGAAGGTAGGCCGATGAGGAGTATCTTCTCGGCTAAACGAAGCAGAGGTCAGAAGGTGTGTTCTATCATCCAGAGTAACATTCCAGGAAATTCTATTGATAAGGATATGCATCATGAACGTACATGACAAATGGGAGCTGTGAAATATGTAAGAGAAAGCTGCTACCACTGCATTGAATGCTTTGTAACTAACTCTCTGGCCGCATTAATGAGGAAGGTGCTGATGGGACAAGGATCAACACTAGCAATCTAATGTACATGTAGAGGGTGGAGATGAAAGAAAGAAGAGAGTATAAAATAGAAAGGAGACCCAGATGGAAGGGGATCAAAAAAAGAAAAGTAAAACACTATAGCAACAAGAACTATACTTGTAATTAAATTCAAGAGAAATATATACAAGAGATTATCTCCTCGAATTGTGCCGAGGACGATTTTTTTTAGATTAAATCAATCTATCTTTACTTTCTTGCCATCTGGATCCACTATACTTGTTATCTAACTCATTAGAGCCTAGTTTTTCAACTCACTCTCTACAAATTCATTGTATTGGACTTTTTGGGCCGAAACCCATCCATCCCTTGGGCTTGGGAACCAAATTGCGACCTTACACATGCTATTGTCATAATTATTTAATCTAACAAATTAATCATAGACCAATGTAGCAAGTCCATTTTCAAATAGGGGTAAATCTGTTTATTTAAATCATTTCCTCTCATTTCCATCCTAATTTTTAAAACATCCAAACAAGAGGAAGGGCTAATTACTCCATTCCCCCTTACTAATTTTAAAAGCATCCAAACAAGGTGGAGGATAACCATTCCCCTCTACTCTCCTCCTCACTACTCTCCTCAACTCTCCTCCCTCTCTAAACTTCCAAACAGGCCATTAGAGTGAATTCACCTACACATGCTACTATTTACAAATATATATACATCATAAACCAGCATATAACAATAATTTAATTTAACTACTCAAACCACTATTATCAAATAACCAAACATATAACAAACCAATATTATCAAAACTAAATGTAAAATAAAATGAAAACACAAAAGATAATACTAAGGATACTACAAATTTTACTATCTAAGTTTTACAAACTAATATGTTGTCAATCATATTAATTTAATTTAACATTTATTTATTACATTATTGAAGTGACACTAACCATATTTATTATCATATTAATTTATAATTTTTTTTAATAAAAATTTTCACCTTTAACATTTTTTGACAAGAAAAAATATGAACCATGTTCTAAAAAAAACGATATGAATGGTAAGTGGGCAATGGTTACAACAAGAATGACAACTATTTCACAACATCCTCAAAATAGAAACATCATTAAAAAAAAAAAAAAATGAAGGATTATGGTGGGTCCATGTATAAGTTGGCAAGCTAATTTAGGAATGTTGTAAAATTTTTGGGTTTTTTGTGATAGGGACTCATTAGTTCTTATCAATATTAACAATTTGGTAGTTTCTTCGAAGGAAACAGGTCCTCCAGAATTAAGAGACTAACAGAGTAAGGAGAAGAGAGAAGATGAATGAGAGAGAGAGTAGAAGAATAACAGAGAAAAGAATATAGAGAAGTGTTATTACTTTTAAGATGATTCTGTACAATGCTTGACAATTCCTTTTTATACTATCACATACAACCCTCACTAACTAACTAACTTCCTCCTTCTTAACTAACTAATTCTTCCCTCACAACTGTCATCTTGACAACTCAGCCTTTTCCCTCCAATTCACTAACTACTTGACTTCAATGACAGAATTAACTTCAGTAACTAATTCTCAACTTTCCAAATACCTATCATTTTGTTGTGGGCAGAAATCATATTTTCGTCCCTATATTTTCAAGTGATTCCCACTTTACTCCCTAGATTTTATTTTTACCGCTTTTAGTCCCTATCCTGAAAAACGCTTCTCGTTTTGGTCCTTGCCATTACATCAGGGATGAAAAATGCACACGTGGCAAACAGCAGAATTAAAAAATATTAAAATAATGTCCATGTGTCACTACAAGCTCCACGTGGCTTTCCCGCCCTTAGTTAGTCACGTGGCCCTCACGTGACATTCTTTCTAAACCAAAAAACCCCAAATCAGCAAGCACAATCCCTAACCTCTTACCTAGATAGCTTCAGAGTGACTGTAGCTTCGGTTCCTATCTCAAAGCAGCTCCGTATTTGTGAAAGGCAGATTGCGAAGGTTCTATCTTTGTTTCTCTCTCTCTCTTTCTCTCTTTCTCTCTCTTATGAAAGTTATATTTAAGTGCTGGGTAATCAGTCTAGGTCTCAATCTCAACTTTTGGGTTTTGAGAATTTGGGAATTCTGAGATGTTGTGTTTTGTTCTTACTCTGGAATTTTAGTCTAAGGCACTGGGTTCTATCTCTATTTCTTTTTCTCTCTCTCTCTCGTTGTGTCTCACACACACTCTCTCTCTTCCTCTCTCCCTTTATAGCTTTTGTAGTGGACATAATATTGATTGTGATAGTGGAATATTTTTGGGATTTGCATTGTTTGGCTATTGTGTGTTACTTTTGTTTATAGCTTTTGGTATTTGTAGCTGTGTTTGTTTTACTTTTGTTTATCAGGGGCCACAATATTGACTGTGATAAACAATGGAATATTTTTGTTGGTATTTGCATTGTTTGTCTGTATTGTGTGTCACTATTGTTTATCGGGGGCCACTATATTGACTTTGATAAACCATGAAATCTTTGTGTTGGTATTTGCATTGATTGTTTGTATTGTGTTTTACTATTGTTTATTAGGGACCACAATATTGAATGTGATAAACTATGGAATATGTTTGTAGAGTTAGAGTTAGAGAGATAGATACTAACTTACCCAGAAATTTGGACACCTGTAGAACCTTCTTCCAGGGTTCTCAGGTATCCACGAAACAACCAAAACGGGTTTCTCAGAGCAGAAGCATTGGGTTGGGTCCCTTTTCCTCAAGCTTCCACTCGATGACATCAAGCTTAATTCCATGAGAGCAGTTGAGTTAAAGATGTTTTTAGGCTGCGTTGTGAGCGAGGAGCTGAGTTCATGGCGAGGAGCTTGATTTGGGGGTTAGGGATTTCTGAATTTGGCGAGCAGCTAATCCGAGTTATCAATGGGCAGATGATTATGAAGTCACGTGAGGGCCATGTGACCTCCTACAGGCAGGAATGGGACTAACTAAGGGCGGGAAAGCTATGTGGAGCTTGCAGTGACACGTGGACATTATTTTAATATTTTTTAATTTTGTCGTTTGCTACGTGTGCATTTTCTGTCTCTAATGTAACGACAGTGACCAAAACGGGAAGCGTTTTTCAGGATAGGGACTAAAAGCGGTAAAAATAAAATCTAAGGACCAAAGTGGAAATTGCCTGAAAATGTAGAGACAAAAATGTGATTTCCGCCTTTTGTTGTGCCTCTAGCATTATTAAAAATGTATACATGCAGGCTATAAAACACATATTGTACTTTAATGTTATAATATAAAATAGTACTACAAATTAATAGATACTTTAATGTTAACTTAATTGTATTTGGGTAATGGCCTTGATGGATAGGGACTAAAAAGGACGAATGTGAGAAAGTTGAGAAGTTGCGCGGAGAAACAGTTACACCACGTTTGGAAGTTTAGAGGGAAAAAGGGAGTAGAGGGGAAGGAGGGGAGAGTAAATGAGAGTAGAGGTGAACAGTTATCTCTCCACCTTATTTAGATATTTTAAAAATTAAGTAGGGGTAAAGAAAATACATATCCCTCCCCTTTATTGGGATATTTTAAAAATTAAGTAAAGAGAGAAGAAAGATGAGGATAATTTCATATAAATTGACAATTATGATTTTATTTTTATTAATTTTAAAGAAATAATATAAATTGACATTTCAGTTTTTTCTAATCTCCTCAACCCCACTCCCCCTCCAAATATTTTCAATTTGGGAGAATAAAAATGAGCCCTGCTTAGGTCCTTCTCAAGAAGAGGAAAAAAAAAAGGTTATAACCCTCCAAATCCTTCAAATCCCTCCTCCTCCCCTCTTAAAAAAATCCAAACAAGTTTCATTAAATCATATTCCTCTCATTTACTCTACTTTTCTCTTCTCTCCCTCTATTGAAGCAAAATATTATAGATCAAGAGTAGGTTCGTAGCTGATAGAGTTCGTCATTGAGGAGAGAGGATCATTGACAAGCCAATACGAGCACCAACTAGCCTAGCCCAGAGCCTCTCTGAGTACATCAAACAGATTGAGAGAGTACTAAAATTGTAGTGAGAAAGAAAGACTGAGAGAAATAAGAAACTCTAGCATTTCAAATTGAGAAAGAGAGAGATTGATCAAAATTTTGTAGTCCTAAAGCTTGATCAACACTTCAGATTGCACTACGTTGTAAAAACTAAAAAAAAAATTGCCAACAGACATTGCACGGACACACAGGCAACCATGTGGACATTATGCCATGTATGTGTTTCTTAGGTAACCAATGATGCACCCGAAAAAACCTAACTTAAAAACACGGCATGAAACTAAAAAACTTCCACATTAAAAAGAATTAACAAAAAATAAAGATTTATTCTACCATTTTAGTAAATAAATTAAAGTGAGCATTACTACAAAAGAAGTTTTATGTCTACAATATTTTCACAACAAATTATAGGCGGTAAACTGGTTCTAATTTAAAATCACTACTTTAGTTACTTTTTTGTTCATCCGTAACAGCAATTAACAACACCTACCACTTAAAATTTATTATGAAAATAGCATTTCTCTCAGTATAAATCATCAAATATATATATATATATATATATATTCTTTTTTTGAGAATATAAACCATCAAATATAAAACATTACAATCAAGTCTTAACATTAAATCCCCCTAAAAAAAAAGTTTTAACATTAACAATTTGTAGGTTCAATTAACTCAACTGATAAAGTTTATTATGAAAATATGAGATTTGAACCTCCCATGACATAAACCTAACCAATTATCATGAGAGGATTAAGATCCAGTACAATTAGCTATTGCACCATACAATTACAGTTTCGATGTGAGATGTAAAATTTAATAGGTAAAAAAAATACTTTTTAAACCTTTTATAATAATAATAATAATAACAATATAAAAAAAAGCCTTGCGAGTACTTTTTAGGATGAGTGTCTTTGTCCTAAAAATGAAATTCCAAGCATAGACTCTGGGTTTTACCATACTACTATATCTTCTAATCTATATTTGTTAGGACATGGATTTCCTCCAAACATGTTTGCAGCAACTGCTGCAAACATGGATAGATGTCAAACACTTAAAGAAACACATAAGCAAGAGAGGATTGCAGGTAACCCTAACGTTAACAGTGTTAGTAAGAAAGTCTTCTCCTCAAACATGTACGCCTCTCTCTCCTCTCTCTCATCTCCTCCACCTCTGTTTTCTCTGCAACCTCAGACCGGCAAGAGCGTCACGGCCACGTACTGACGGGAAGAAAATACAAATACTCTCTCTCTTTAAAACCCAATCAACGCCTCTTTTGTCCTCATTCTTTAGTTCTTCTCAGAAACCCCAACCACTGCCACATGCTCTGCCTTTCCCATCCCCCACCCACCTCTTTGCCGCCAAGGACCACCGATTCTACCACCCATCATTTCAAGGCTCCGACTTTTTTCCTGGTTTCTTACCAAATCCCTCTGTATTTGATACGATTTTGGTTTGTTTTGTGTGATATATTTGGATGATTTAATTCTGGTTTTTTCTTGCTGTGATAATTAGATTTTTTGTTTGTAATTTTCTTAAAATTATCATTTTGGCTAGCTTGAGTTCTTGTTGTGATATATTTGTAATTTTTGTTCTGTATTTTTTTTTTTTTTTTTGGAGTGGGTTTTGAGCAATCCAAGCTCCTCTGAAATTAACGACTGTGGCTTGGAAAGATCTCTGAGGAGATGTCTGAAAACCATTTATGAGCATTGTAGGCAAAAAAGGGAAAGGAAGGGAATGCCTCTAATCCGACATCTTCAGGTATCTTCTGAATCACTTTTCTATTGTTCTTGATATTATGTTCAACACTATGATGTAAGCTACTTTAGTGGATGTAATCCCCTATGTAGAGAGTGCACTTGAGTTACTAAAGGATTCAGCATCTACTGAAGCAATCTTAATTTTATTTACTTTTTTCAAAGATGTTAATACTGATTTTATATTAGTTTTAAACAAAGCCACTATTACAAGTTTGAGAAAAAAAAAATCGTAAAAGCTGAATTACCACTAAGATCAGCAGTAAACAAAGAAGGGAAACCTTTGGAATTAAAATGATACGAGGGACACGTGTTATGTAAAATGAGAGTGAAGTTTTCTGGAAGAATAAGGGAGGAGTTTGATTTGGACATCTACTGATGGAAGGAATATATTTTCTGGATTTGAATTGATGTGCAATATGAAAGTAGATAATTTAACTTACTTTTTATTTCTTATCATTATGTTGCCTTGTAGGTTTGGTTTTCACATACATGAATTACGTTTAGATTTTACAAAATTTAGTGCTGATATATTTTATCAATTTGGGGGGAAGTCGTCTGCTTTTGTTAGTTCCTTTTTTTGGGACATGAAATTCATGCAACTCCTATTTATTTTGCTTGTGTGTGTGTGTGTATATTTATATATATTTTGATAGATATTTTGCTTGTGTATATTTAATCTGCTTGTTCGTTTGTATTCATATTTAAATGTATATCAAAGCTCATTTTATTGTGCTTTATTCAGCCACCGCTGTGGGAAAGGTATCAACAACAAGTGAAAGAGTGGGAGCTAGATTTGAACAAAAACAATACCAACATCCCTAATGGATGCCGGGAGCAGGCTGCACCAATTGAAAAGCCACCCATGTTTGCTTTCTGTTTGAAGCGGCGAGGTTTGGAAGTTCCCAACAAGGGGTCAAAACAAAGGTCACGTAGGAAGTTTTCAATTTCTGGGGAAAGCAATGCCATCTTGCACTAAAGTGTATGCAAAGAAGCCACCCAGAATTGCTGCCTGAAGTGTATGCAAAGAAGCAAATTGTTGCAGCATTTCATATCGCACTAAATTGCATTGAACTTGATCCAAAGATGCGACTTAGGATGCGAACAGTGTTAGAGAGTCTTGATTGTATAAAATCACAAATAAGAAAGTAAAGAACTTAGTAGAATTTTGGTTCTTGATACTGATTTTTTATGTTTAAGGTGTTTGGTTTGTTAGCAGTTCATGGTTGGAGGGGGATTTTGATGTATTTTTTCTTGGAAATATTTTTGTGAGCCAATGTATATTTCAACAAATCTATTGCTAAATTTAAAATTCCAGAATTTAAACACTATATTGCATTCATCCTGAACAAATCTAAAGCTAGATAAAAGGAAAATTTCAACAAATCTATTGCTAAAATTAAACTTCTTGAATTCAAATTTCCATCCACATCACTATATTGCATTCATCTAAAGCTGCCTTTGTTCAAATATGCACATAGATACAAAAATATAGAAATAAACTTTTCCATTGCATATAAAAATATTCACCCTTTGCAATTATAATTGGTACCTAACTAGAAGCTTACTCAAACATGCACATATAGGACCTAATATGTTAAAGTAGCTTCATTAGTTACAAGATATGTTTAAAAAGATTCAATAAGTCCAAAAAATTTGTCCAAATTGTCATATATGCTCCCAAAAATCTGTCAAAGTCTTCCATGTCCAAAAAATACTGTCGAAGTTTTGTCCATTGGTTGTTATAACTATGTAATATGTTGTCCAACTATTGTGCAAAAAACAAGGAAAACAACCAAATATGGTGGTTTTCAAAGTTTATCAATATCAGGATCTACTGAAACCTGCAAAATATGCCACCAAATATGAATTAGTAAATGAAAAAAAAAAACTAAAGGAAAATATAAGTTCAAGTTATAGAAAAATTCATAACGACTATGCACACTACACCTAACTCAAGCCATATATCCCAACGTGATCTTGTCCAACCAAAAATCCACAATCAAAAGATTCCTACACATGACATTTAAACAAATCAATATTTCATTTTCTATGCTAATGAAAGTAACTGGATAGTAGGATATTAGACAAGATTTATAAGTAATAGCAATAATTGGTTATAGTCTTCCAAACCAATTTTTAAACCCAGCAAAAAAAACCATAGTTGCTAATAGTCTTCCAAACAGTCACGATGAACAACAACAACAATATTCAGAACTCAAAATACCTAAAAATCCTATTCAACAGAAATTATACTTAAACTCAAACTCCATAAAAATTAGTAAATAAATCCTTGCCACCAACAATAAATACCCATTCAAAACCAACAAAACCGTCAGCTCTTAAGCTATAGAACTCAGCTATGGTAATAATCATAAGGACAAATATTCAAACTTCAAATATAATGCAATTTGAGGAAATAATTATCTTTAAAAAAAATGTTTTTTTTTTTAATTACAATAAATTCAATGAAAATCAGACCTGAACAAATTGAGAACCATTGCATTTGTCACTGTCAGGGAGAATGCCGAGAAACGATGGAGTGGTGGTCCTTGGCGGCGAATATATGGGAGCAGCATCGGCTGAGTGTGAAAGTGAATGGGGCGGAATCGGCGAAGGGGGAAGCAGGTGAAGAGGAGAAATGGAGATATGGTCAAGTGAGATCGGCGGCCACTGCATGTGGCCATGAGTCTTTGGCCGGTCTGGGGTTCTGAGAAAAACAAAGGTGGAGGAGGAGGATGAGAGGGGCTTGGCTTGGCTGTGTGTCATTTGGGTTAGATTGAGAGAGTTGCCGGTCTGAGGTTACTGAAGAAAAACAGAGGTGGAGGAGGATGAGGGGGAGAAAGCTCTTGCCGGTCTGAGGTTACTGAGAAAACAGAGGTAGAGGAGATGAGAGAGAGGAGAGAGAGGCGTTCGTTTTTGAGGAGAAGACTTTCTGACTAACGCTGTTAACGTTAGGGTTAACAGCAATCCTCTTAAAATGTGTCATGTGCGTTGCACATGACTTTGCTTATGTGTTCCTTTAAGTGTTTGACACTTGTCCCTGTTTACAGCAGTTGCTGCAAACATGTTTGGAGGAAATCCGTGTCCTATTTGTTATACCCTCTTAGGATTATGTATACCCTTGTTCCAGGATTTGGTTCAATTAACGATTATACCACGCAATTACCATCTTTATGTGAGTTGTAAATGTTGATACGGTAAAAAGTATACTTTTTTAACCTTTTATAATAATAATAATAACAATAATAAAAAAGTCCTTACCAGTACTTTTTCTAGATGAGCGTCTTTGTTTTTATAAAAAAGATGTTGTATATACTCTTGGTTTTACCATACTTACACTAGTCATTGAAGATTAAAGTTACGATACTTTTTACCATACTTGCACTAATTATTGAAGAGTAAAGTTACGAGACACAATATTTTCAGGGGAAATTGCACTTTACCCACCTGTGGTTTGACCCGTTTTAACAATGCCCACCCGTGGTTTAAAAGTTGTCACTTAACCCACTTAAGGTGGCCTCCGTTAGACCCTCTTTACCCACCTCTGCCCTTTCCGTTAGAAAATTCCATTTACAATATAAGCCAAAATTAGAACCCTAAAAAAGGGACCGAGCTCTCTCCCTCTCTCTACCTTCAAACCCTCAAAAATCCCCAAACCCATAATCCCTTTCTCTTTACGTTGATTGCCAAAGTGAAATCCTCGAACACTTGCAAGCAAGGAGGAGGTGTGAGTGCTGAAGCTTGGGTTTTCCTCTATATCAGGTATGAAATGACTTTCTAGGGTTTACCAATGTTGTGTTTATTCTTTTTCAGTGTGTAACGATTGATGAAGGTGATTCGGATTAAAGTTTTTCTGTCATAAAATTAGTGGTTAAACATTGTTGGGTTTACCATTGGTGTGTTTGTTCTTTTATAGTTGACATTGATGACTGCGGTCCCTATGAATATTTTGGTTAGATGCATATTTAGGTTGTCTATGGTCCCATGGAGACAAATTGTTTAGTTGGTTATGTTTCTTGTCTCTGGCCCCACGTTACTTGGTGTTTGGTGTGCAACTGAAATTATTTTGCTTTTGTCATTGGTGCTCTCTATGCATGTGTTGGTTATGTATTTAATTACTGTTGTTTGTGCATGTGTTTTAACTCCTGTAGATAGCTGCTGAAATTCGTTTTGATTTTACTATTTACCATAGTGGGAATTTTGAGTGGAACCCTGGTTTAGAGTATGTAGGTGGTAAGGTATCTACAATGGCTAATGTAGATCTAGATCTACTAAGTCATTTTGAGATACAAGACATTTGTGCTGAGGCTGGGGGGCCCATTAACAGTAGGATTTATTATTTAATACCGGGTGGTCACTTAAAGCAAGGGTTAAGGTTAATTACTTCAGATGATGATGTGACCTACATATGTGAACTACATGTTGAATGGCCAACATATGAAATCACACTTTATGTAGAACCTGAAGTTGAACCAATTGCTATTGACAAACTTATAGTTGAACCAGATCAACCAATTGCAATAGACTATTCATGGGAAATGAATGATGAAGATGATGATACTGATGATGATCCTGATTGTGAGGAGGTGACCAATACTGTTAGATCATCTGTGGTTGACCAAAATGATGTTAGTGAAGAACCTGTTGAGGGTTTAAAGGATGGAAGTGTTGGTGGAGCTGTGCATGTGAATGACCATGCTACCCATGGACAAACTGCTGGTAGTGAAGATGTTCATGTGGATGAACCTGATTGGCTAGATGAAGGGTATGAAGGACCAGATTATCCTGATGACATATTTGGTGCTCTAACAATAAGGTGCCCAATATGAGAGAGCATCAAAGAGATACTGAAAATGTAAATGAGGGAGATGGTATGAGAGAGCAAGTTACAGATAATGGAAAGAGACCAGAAGCTGCTGCCACTGATCAAGCTGGTGATAATAATGATTGGGCTGAAAAAGCTCTAGATGATGATAACACTAGGAGCATAAACAGTTCAAAGGATAAGGATGAAATGGTGAGATGTCCAAAGTTTAATGAGAACACTGGCATGAGTAACCCTTAGTTACGCAAGGGTATGAAGTTCCCAAATGGGAAGGTGTTTAGGGCTGCCTTGAGGGAATATGCAGTGAGAAAGCCTGTGGACATTAAGTTCAAGCTTAATGAGAAGACCAAAGTTTCTATCCACTGCAAGTATGAATGTGGTTGAAGGGTATATGCATCACAGATTGCAGGGGAGTTAACCTTCCAGATAAAGACCATGGTTCCAACTTGTACATGTGGGAGGACATTCAAGCATAGCCAGGTCACTTCTACATATATGGCTCGGAAATACTTGGATGATTTCAACAAAAACCCTGATTGGGCAGTTTCTGGTGTGAAGCATCGAGTTATGCAAGATGTGTATGTGGACTTGAGCATAAATCAAGTGTACAGAGCTAAGAGGAAAGCTAGAGAGTTCATACTAGGTGATGAGAGATTGCAGTATGGGAAGCTTAGGGACTATGCAGAGATGATAAGAGTAACTGATGTGGGGAGTAAGGTGATCCTACAAACTGAGATTACTAAGCCTAACACACAACCCAAGTTCAAAAGGATGTATGTGAGATACAATGCACAGAAAGTTGGATTCTTGGGGGGGTGTAGGCCACTTGTAGGATTAGATGGTTGCCACTTGAAGGGCAAGTTTGGTGGACATATATTATCAGCAACTGCAAGGGATGGAAATGACAATATTTTCCCTATTGCATTAGGTGTAGTTGAGCAAGAAAACAAGGATTCTTGGGTGTGGTTTTTACAAACATTTGCAGATGGTATTGGGAGGCCAGATGAGCTGAATCTAGTGTTCATTTCAAATAGGCAGAAGGTAATACAATTCACTTGCTTTTTTAGACTACAGTTTGTTTTTAATCATTACATTTCTGCTTTTTGAAAGTTTTGTTTTTATTCTTAGGCAGATGGTGTTCATTTTTGTTCTTTGGATGTTTTTTTATTGTATTTATGATAACCAGAGATTGATACCTGCCATGGAGATGTTGTTCCCAACAGTGGAACATAGATTTTGTGTGAAGCATATTTACAACAACTTTAAGTTAAACTTCAAGGGTTTAGAATTAAAGGCTGCATTATGGAGGTGTGCTGCAGCAACAACAGTTAGGGAGTTTGAGAAGAGAATGCAAGATATGAAGGAATTGGACAAAGAAGCATGGGAGTATCTAGCAGACATCCAACTAACCCAATGGACCAAGTCACATTTCACTCCAAGGGTCATCTCTGATTGTTATGTGAACAATCTTAGTGAGTCATTTAATTCTATGATACTAGAAGCTAGGAGTAAGCCTACCATTGCCATGCTAGAGTGGATTAAGATTAGGTTGATGACTAGAATGTATAGTAGGAGGACTGGGATTGAAAAATTCACTAGTGACATATGTCCAAACATAGTGCAGAAGCTTGAGCAGTTGAAAGTTGATTCTAAGTCATTTTCTGCTATTCTATCAGGTTGCTATATATATGAGGTTGATAATGAGTATGAGAGGCATGTGGTTAACCTTACAAGAAAGTGTTGTACTTGTAGAGTTTGGGATTTGACAGGAATCCCATGTAAACATGGTGTTGCAGCAATCTATAAGAACTTGGAGAGGCTTGAGGATTATGTGCATGCATGCTTTAAAAAGGATGCCTATGTGGCTGCATATAAGGAGATGATTACCCCACTGCCTGACCAAGATGAATGGGTTGAAACCAACCAACCTGCCCATGTTGCTCCAATTGTGTACAAGCCTCCAGGCAGGCCACCAATGAAAAGGAAGAAAGATGCAGATGAGCCAAATAACCCATACAAAGTTTCTAGATCATATAGACCTATAAAATATGAGTTTTGCCATCAGGAGTGGCATAATTCAAGGAAGTGTAAGGCTGGAATAACTGGTGAAACACCATGGCAAAGGCGGCAGAGACTTGAGAGGCAAAAAAAATTTGTAAGTAAAGCAAGAATGTGTTCACTATGACAATTATATTACAAATCTATTTCTAATGTAAGACAATTCTTTTTGCAAGAACAAGAGGGACAAGGAACAAGCAGCCAGCCAACCACCAAGGAGGTTTGCAAAGCAATCACCTTGGTTTACCAACCAGGTAGCCAACCAGGCAGGTAGCCAACTAGCCAGCCAGCCAGCCAGTCAGCCAGCCAACCAGCCACCTAGGCAACCACCAATGAGGTTTGCAAGGCAGCCAACCACCCAAGCAGCTAACCAGACAACCAATGAGCAAGTAAGGTAGTCAACAAGATTAGCAAACAAGAAGACCAACCAGGCAACCACCATTCAAGCAAGGCGGCCACCTAGATCTGCAAACAAGGCAGCCAACCAGCAAGCAAGGCACCCACCTGGACCAGTAAACAATGCAACCAAGCAGACAACCAGTCAACCAACAAGTAGGATAGCTAGTCATTCAACAAGAAAGCCAATCACCCATCAAGCAAGTCAACTAGCCACAAAAGCAGCCACTGAGGTAGCCAACAAGCAAACCCTACACACAGCCAACTGAAACATCTATTTCAGCTTCAAGCAGACCACCACCATCTGCAGCAGCTTCAAGCAGACCACCACCAAGTAAAGCACCCACAGCTCAATGGTTCTCATGCAGCCAATCCATCTCTCATACTCCTAAGAAAACATGGGACATAAGAAAACCTCTATCTCAGGTATATACACAAATACAAACACAAACACCACCCTTTATACTTACATAATTAGATCTTGATATAGAGTTTCTATGTATTTTGCAGCCTCGAAGGGGGTTGGTACCACCAAGGGTAGTTGAGAGCAGTCATCTGTTCTCATATGGGAGAGGAGGTGGATTAAGAGCTGAGACATCCGGTGCAATGTTCTCAACAGGCAGGGGCAAAGGCAAGGACAAGGGCAAGGTCTTTGGGAAATGAAGATTGGAGAATCTGCAAGCAGAAACTTTACTTTACTTTTTTTGTTATTGTGCATGTCTGATAGTGGCATGTCACCACTTTTTTGTTTTTTTGTTATTGTGCAGAACTTTATACTGTAAAGTTATTTTGTTGTTGTTTTAGTGGGGACAAAACCACCTATTATGTAGATGAAATTTGGCAGTGTTTAGCCATTAATGTTAGGTGGAGTCCACTTGTTTTGAACAATGCTTATTATATATGTATGGAATGGTTTTACTTTAAAACATGCTTCTTTATGCTTCTTCAATTGATGTAAACAGAATCTTGTGGGGTGCATGTCCTTGCCTACCCAATTGATGTACAACATACACAATCTTTATAAAGAAGAACAGATTGCATACCTTATTCAAATTACAAGAACACATTACATAAAGAACACATTACAAGGCAACATTACACATTACATAAACAAGGCAGCATGCTCTATTCAAATTACAAGATCACATTACATAAAGAACACATTACATAAACAAGAACAAATTACATAAAGAAGAACACATCACATAAAGAACAAATTGCATACTCTATTCAAATAAACAACAACATTACATAGTGTCAAATACATGGAATACACTTGTCAAAAGTGATAGTACCCAAAATTATACAATAACTACAACAACTTGCCTTCAAGGCAGACACAATGGCTTTGTTCCAAATTCTCCCATCCTACCAGAAAACACATAAAAAATAGCAAAAAACTCCCATGGCACAACAAGTGCAAATTTGTACTTCTGTAACTTCTCTTTAGCTATTCTCTCTCTCACCCTAGCTTTTTCTTCCCTTCACTTGGCTTTGTTTTCCCTCTCAATAGCTGTTGTTTCCCTATCACTAGCCTTCTTTTCCTTTTCCTCTGCAACTCTTGCTTGATTCTTGTACATACTGAATCTTGCAAGGACAATGGATGCAACTTCAGATCCACGCTTACTGTTTTGCCATCGAACCACCTAAAGTATTTACAAGTAGGTTCATCATCCTACAAACAAAATCAAATTAGGGTTATTCATAAAGCCAACAAAACCAGAAAATAAAAAATAAAAATAAAAAAGGAAAAAAATATGAAAACCAACTATTACTCACCACATCATAGTAGCTGCACCCATAAAACCTTCTCCCAAAATTGTTCAAGGTCAGAGCAGTCCGTAGCCGACAATGGTCAATAGAGCATGAATGGTGACTGGAACCCGAGTAATAACTTGAAGAAGACATGTTCAGATTTCACTTTGGCAATCAGAGTACAGAGGGAAATGGGTTTGGGGATTTTTAGGGATCTTGATATAGCGGAAATGGGTTTGAGGATTTTTGAGAGTTCGAAGGTAGAGAGAGGGAGAGAGCTCGGTCCTTTTTTTAGAGTTCTAATTGGGTTCTAATTTTGGCTTATATAGTAAATAAGATTTTCTAACGAAAATGGCAGAGGCGGGTAACGGGGGTCTAACGGAGGCCACCTCAGGTGGGTTAAGTGACAACTTTTAAATCACGGGTGGACATTGTTAAAACAAGCCAAACCACAGGTGGGTAAAGTGCAATTTCCCCATATTTTCACAATAATTCACACTAGAGCCTAAATGACAAGTTATTAATGATATGTAAAAAAGTGATGTTAGTGGTTGGCTCAAATGAAAACTAATAATTACTTGTCACCTACGCTTTGTTGTGAATTATTGTAAAACTGTGGTGCCAGTAACACTACTCATTATTAAAACTTCAATCACTTTTTCAGATGATAGTCAAGCAACAAGAAGAATTCATCTTCATTAGTGAAGAAGGGTGACCTAGCCTGCGCATGACTCAGAGCTCATGTAAACATCAATTCATATATAGCAATTGGATAGGCACATACAACTCCCACAAGGCATGCAAAAGCAGCATTTAAACACAAAGAAAAAAACGTTGCACGATACAAATATAGCAACACAAAAGGATATAAAACACCAACCTTTGGTTCCACATTACTTGTCAAATTACAGAGATAACTTCTTCAACAAGAAAGGTTCCTTATGCAGGGGAAATGACGCCGGCGCCCTTAGCCACGATTGATGGATATGGGTAACGGCGTCATCTCTCCTGCATAGCGAACCTTTTAAATGCATCTGCTGTTGCTGCTGATAATGATGATGATGATGTTGCTGATGCTGAACTAAAATGAATCATGGATTCTTTTTTATGGAGTAGATGGTTTATGTAGAGGCAAAAGTTAGTTAATTTGTCACGTTTTCTTGTTTTTTGGGATATTCTTGTTTATTCAGATTGGGCTCCAGCCAAATGGGCACTATATGGAGCTGATTAATGATGAGTCCTCAAGGGCAAGCTATTTGAGCGGTAGTCACTGAGATGATTTTGTTGCATTAGGCGTTTTTTTATGTGGTTGGTATTAAAAAGCTCTGAAAGGCTTTACCTTTAAAGCGAATATTATTGCTGTGGTCATCCCAAGTACGTCAGCTAGCTAGCTAGAGTATCACGTAAAAATTGACATCAGCCAGATGCTAATTTGGTATTATCTGCGGATGTTTACACTCACAAAACATTTCATGGATTGGCGTATACAAATCTTATCATGGGACTCTTGTAGTAGAGCTTAGATTCATGGAAGAGTAAGACAAAACAAAATTTACAATTGAATTAACAGAATGAATTGGTGCATATGAATTTCATCATGTGACTCTTGTAGTAGAACTTAGACTCTTCGAAGAGTAAGATAGAACAAAATTTTCCACAATATATTTTATAACTGTTGACTTGATAGGATATTATTGATTATTTATGAAATTTATTTTATTATTTATCATTAATAAATTATTGTATAAATATTTGTGAAATATATTGTACCGGTTCGTGAAATTTCAACGAGACACCAATCGTTAGGGTCCGGTTATCACATGTTGTATCCTTCTTTTTGGTAAATATATTTGGAGGAACGAGCCAAATTCAGTTCCTTTGCTTTGGACACAATAATAATCTCATTCTCCGAGGCACTTTCCCAAAGTGAATCAAATGCATGCCTTTTTTTCTTTTTTTTAGGGGGGGGTGGGACTTGGGGCTGAATGAATCAATCCTTATTAAACTGTTCGGTAATTTGTCCACACTCTCAACTAGTAGTACAATTTGCTTTTTCAGGACGACATGTGAGTGCATAAGTGCATTGAACGCGAGCTTAATCCTAAGACGTAATTTTCATGACAGTCAAGAAGGCTACGGAGAGGAGCAAATAGAAGGAGAGAGATTCAATCATACAAGAGTGGCGGCGCCACCTTATGGCGTACCCCCGGAAAAAAAATTTATATATAATAATTTAAAATTTTATATTTATTATGGGTTTCAGTTAGCTCAACTGGTAAAGTCTCTGATGGTTATATAAGAGATCTGGGGTTCAATCCCCGCCTACATCAAAAACTGATTGGTGTCTTGGTCTGATAATAAAGAGCAATTATCAAGAGCGGACGCCATAGGTTGAAACTCTCTCTCTCAAAAAAAAATTTTATATTTATTTACCTTTAAAAAAAATTTTGAGACCATCCTGAATTTTTTTCTATACCAATAAAATTAAATTTTAGTTCATAATTTGAACAACTTAACAATATATTGAGGACTTTCCACGGATGATGGTAGCACAAGTCTGATAGGTTCGTAGTGGACAAGGGTGTAATGCCTATGGGCTACTCTTTGTTTTGCTCCTTTCCTTGGGGACATGTTTTAATGGTTTATTGTTCCCCCTAGCTGAGCTTAATGCCTCACTCTTTTACTTGTATTCTTTTTCGTTTCAATAAAGTTTTCTATCATTTTGAGTTATAAAAAAAAAATATATATATATATATATATATTGAGTCTTTCAAGCAAAAAGGAAAATTTTTTAAAATAAATTTGAATAAAATCTGAAAAAAATTATAATAAAACTACTACAGGTAAGGCAGTAGCTTAATTCTTTCAACTCAGTACACTGTCCAATACAACACAATTTTCAACATTTTATTATTTTTTATTACAGTATTATTTTTTCTCACTAGACATATATTACTTACTTCTCATTTTTAATTGTTTTTTCTTTTTTATTCTTAACCACGTCTTCTGTCTTCTCGATTTTTACACTTTATACTTTTAAATTTTATCATATCTTCATCTACACTTTTACATCTAAGTTTTGCCTTCCTCCTTGTTCGTAACTTCTATGTCTTCTACAATACCAATGCGGCGATGCCTTTTCTCAAGTTTTGAGTCTCAAATTTCTCGATACGATTTTTTTTTAGCTGTACAGGTACCTTTGTTCATTTCTTTTCTTTTCATTTTTTTTCCTTTTCATTTTTTTTGGTTTACAGAATGCAAATTTGTTTTGGTTTTAAGAACAATTTTTTTTTTTTAAAGCATAAACTTCATGCCAGCCAGTATTTACCGAAACACCCAAAATAGACCGGAATGACCCGAAATTTTTTCCGAAGTGGAATAGGGTGGGTTATTGTTCCGGTTTGTTTACCAACACGATATTTTCTGGCCGTTACGGCTGGAACGAAATGAAATTAATAACATTGAATCAAACCTAATTACCTAAAGGCTAAAAAAAAAATAAGATGGTGTAATTTATGCTTCCTAAGGAACACTCTGAGTGAGGGTTTGGATAGTGCTTTAAGTTGCGGTGCGTTTTCTGCATTGCGGTTTCTCCCTTTTTTTTTTGGCCGGATTTCTTGACTTTTTAGAGACAAAAATTATACATTAAAAAATATTAAAAATAGGACCCACGATACTATTCATCCATTTAAAAATTATTTTGCTACAGTGTTTTCAGTAACAATCAGTTTTCAGCAACTTTCAGCAACAATAAGTTGTATCCAAATGGACCCTGAAAAAAAATTCTGAAGCCGCCACTAATACAAGGGCAACAATTCATGCTATATATGTTAAGAACTCTTTAACATTAACAATACAAGTTTTGGCAATATGATTGTCCTGCAGGAAACGAATGTAGTAGCCTACACACAAGGCATTGTCTCATAGTATACTACTTTTGAAGGTTCAAGTTGCTCTTTTTTGCATGTATAAAGTATAAGGCTGAATTACTAAAATCTTCCAAAGATTATGTTTTCTGAGTGCAGAATTTGTGGATCATATAGAGTTCAATTTGGCACTGAAAGCAAAGGCTAGGAGGCTAGGGCTCATATAATGGGCGAAACTCGGTTGATGCAGACCCGAATGACACGTTTGGACCCAACTCACCTTTTCTTATCTTTTATATAGTAGTCTACCATCTGGTTGTTTCATTGTACACATTGTTTGGGCCACCCTTGTGCAATGATTAAAAAAAGGTGGGCCATCTCAGGGAAAGTGGGCGATATCATTGGAGAGATGAGAAAGTCTGTTGGTACAAAAATTTGACAACCAATTGATATGACAAATTGTCAATGGTAAGTAAAAAAATGATATCAGTAATATGTTCAGATAATAATTAGTATAAGCTTGCTAACGCAATTATTATGAAAAATTCTGTGAAATTTTTGGTGTCGGTAGCATTGCGCCGAAGAGATTATTCATTATTCCATGAGAAGACTCTAAATAAAGTATTGTGGTTTGGTTCTATCATTATTTAGTTCATAATAGTGTTTTATTTGACCCCTTAAAATTTTGATTAACATTGAACATTTAAGATTTCATTCAAATTAATAAATTTTGCATTTTTTTTTTAACAAACAACTTACTCCATTGTGGTCTGACTATAATACGAGTCCCAGAAGTCCTTTTAATTGTTACTGTGGGGCCCGTGGGCCTGGACATCTCGGCCCATCTCTAGGCTGGCCCAAGGCCCATGCCGAGGATCGACAGCTGTCCCAGACATTTGTCTAGGAGCTTTTTAGCCCTCTGGGCCACGCCGAGGACGATCCTATCCTCGGCGTACCTATCCTATTCCCAGGCAGGGGGACAAGCCCAGTGTAGGCGGTCACATCCACACTTAATGCACCTACCTAACTCCCCTGGCAATCTTAATGCTGAAAGGACTACTGGACGGCGGAACCTTGGGTGTTGCGACCCACAGAAGGATGGGAAACGTGGCTGATGGGACAGGTCCTTATGCAATGGTCTAGATGATTGACAGTTGGAAGGTCAGGATTGGCCAAAGAGGGTATATAATGCAAGGGGCCCTTCAGAGTAAGGGCCTCCTCGGCCATCCGAGGAGCAACCCCCAAGCCAAAAAGAACGGGGCCAAACCCCCTCGAAGAAGAAAGTCTCCGGCGAGCCGGTGGCAAGCCTGTTGGCGCCAAACCCTACGTCCCACTCTCTAAACAAATTTATTGTCGGGGGATCAACGACGAAACGAGCCCCTACAATTGGCGCCGTCTGTGGGAAGGGTTAGTGCGCCGACCGGCGCAACCGGCGATCGTTCTAAACAAATCACTTTGCAAAACAGAAATAAACAAGTACAGTTGCAGCAAAATGGAAGATTCAACAGCAGAAAAAGAAATGAGAAAAGGGTGATGTCATTTCATAAAAAAGAAAAGAGTTACAAATACAATCAGAGGCTCAGGCAGGCTTGTTTTACAAGCTTTATTACAAGCTAATCCTACAATCGGAGGCTCAGGCGGTCCGATTCTACAACTAGCTAGAGGGGGGGGAAGTGTCAACCCGTGCTTTTATTGGCATCAGCAGAACGGGAGAGCTTGACAATAAAAGCGGGGAAGGGGGGCTGAGGCTGGCTCACTTCAGGGCGGAAGCTTGAACAAAGTGAGGAGCAGATGCAGGGGCACCGGAATGTCCTCCCCCGTGATGTTCCCTTGATGCTCTCCAGTCCTCCCGAGCGCCGGCCGTTGGAGACGGCAACACTCAGGCGCCAGCCATGACATGAGTTCGCGTGTCTCCTCCGCCGGAGGTGCGCTCCGGGGAGAGACGTTAGGTGCTTCAACAACGTTCCACCTGGCCACCACGTACGACACTGCCGGTGTCACGACTAAACTCCGCCGCGCCAGAAACCCAGTGGGGGCTGCGGCCACGGCAGCCCTTAACTCCATATCTCCTAACTCCGGTCACAATTCCGACGGGGTTATTAAAGGGGCATGGGGAGTGGAAAGATGGTTTTCTTTCTGTTCGAGTTGGGAAGCTCATGGGGTATGAAGAAACCATCCCCCCAGAAAGCCTTATATAGAGGGGGAGAGTTGGTGACAATTAATTCGCGCAGAATTCGAAGAGTGAGTTACCGAGGCGGCGGGCAATAATGAAGCCACCAAATTCCAAGGGGGCTGCAGACCGTTGTACTTCTGTTGATTTACGAGACCATTAATGAAGGCGCGTCTCGCGCACCGAAGCGTCAGGCGCAGAACACGAACGGCCAAGAAACGCTTCCCCGATAGAAGATGGGGAAACTAATTACTTCAGAAGACCAAGTGTTAGACAGAACCAAGGCTCTGCATGGTCCTCGGACCCAAGCCTATGGGGAAACTAGCCACTTATCTTGAAGGCAGCACCTGTGTCTAGGTCTTGCATGGTCCTCGGACCCAAGCCTACGGGGAGCTAGCCACTACTTATGAAGGCAGCACCTGTGCCTAGGTCTTGCATGGTCCTCGGACCCAAGCCTACGGAGAGCTAGCCACTACTTATGAAGGCAGCACCTGCGCCTAGGTCTTGCATGGTCCTCGGACCCAAGCCTACGGAGAGCTAGCCACTACTTATGAAGGCAGCACCTGCGCCTAGGTCTTGCATGGTCCTCGGACCCAAGCCTACGGAGAGCTAGCCACTACTTATGAAGGCAGCACCTGCGCCTAGGTCTTGCATGGTCCTCGGACCCAAGCCTACGGAGAGCTAGCCACTACTTATGAAGGCAGCACCTGTGCCTAGGTCTTGCATGGTCCTCGGACCCAAGCCTACGGAGAGCTAGCCACTACTTATGAAGGCAGCACCTGTGCCTAGGTCTTGCATGGTCCTCGGACCCAAGCCTACGGAGAGCTAGCCACTACTTATGAAGGCAGCACCTGCGCCTAGGTCTTGCATGGTCCTCGGACCCAAGCCTACGGAGAGCTAGCCACTACTTATGAAGGCAGCACCTGTGCCTAGGTCTTGCATGGTCCTCGGACCCAAGCCTACGGAGAGCTAGCCACTACTTATGAAGGCAGCACCTGTGCCTAGGTCTTGCATGGTCCTCGAACCCAAGCCTACGGAGAGCTTGCCATTATGTTTAAAGCAGCAACAGAGTCTTCTACGAGAGGCTAACTACTTGCCGAAGGATTGAAGTGCCGGGCCGACCATTTGGGGAAGAACCAACCAGTGGAAAGCCTTCTGGGGTATGAGGGCTGTGGATACCAAAACCCTCCTCCCCGTCCAAGGGAACGTGCAGCAGGATTTTGAGGGGCTATTGTGGGGCCCGTGGGCCTGGACATCTCGGCCCATCTCTAGGCTGGCCCAAGGCCCATGCCGAGGATCGACAGCTGTCCCAGACATTTGTCTAGGAGCTTTTTAGCCCTCTGGGCCACGCCGAGGACGATCCTATCCTCGGCGTACCTATCCTATTCCCAGGCAGGGGGACAAGCCCAGTGTAGGCGGTCACATCCACACTTAATGCACCTACCTAACTCCCCTGGCAATCTTAATGCTGAAAGGACTACTGGACGGCGGAACCTTGGGTGTTGCGACCCACAGAAGGATGGGAAACGTGGCTGATGGGACAGGTCCTTATGCAATGGTCTAGATGATTGACAGTTGGAAGGTCAGGATTGGCCAAAGAGGGTATATAATGCAAGGGGCCCTTCAGAGTAAGGGCCTCCTCGGCCATCCGAGGAGCAACCCCCAAGCCAAAAAGAACGGGGCCAAACCCCCTCGAAGAAGAAAGTCTCCGGCGAGCCGGTGGCAAGCCTGTTGGCGCCAAACCCTACGTCCCACTCTCTAAACAAATTTATTGTCGGGGGATCAACGACGAAACGAGCCCCTACAGTTACATTTTGACTTTCTAAAGTTTGGATTAAATTAAAATCGTTAAGAGTGCTTTTGATAGAATCCTAAAGATTTCATTTTATTCCAAATCTTAGGGGGTAAAACATAGCAATTAAAAATTTGTGAACTAAATCGTGATAGTATCAAACTGCATGAAAGTAAATTATATTTTCCCTACAAGATATTAAGACTCCACTTAATCCAAAAGTATAAATTCAAGGATTTAGGATCACTAATGCTACATTAGTTTCACATGATCTTTATCTTCATTTGTTCCCTATGAGACTTCCATTTATAAGTAAAAATCCAATAGTTTTTCTCCTTTTAGATTATTCAATTTTTGGACAAAGGGATATTGGAAACACTAGGAGGTATTAGTTGAACTACAAGACTCTTGACTATGCTCATATTATTAAGACTCATATAATGGTTTTTAAGTGATATTACTCATTTTGGAATGGATTTATGCTTACCCTTAATGGATATTTATCCACTATTATCCTTCTAATCATCACTCTTCCTTACTCTTAACAAGCAGGGATGGACCCAAGCCCCCCCCCCCCCCTCCCCCCCAAGATTTTTTTTTTAAGTGGATATATTTTTTCATTTTTGTTGTTGAGTCTCCCTCTTCCAAAACCTTAGCCTCCCCTCCAATCAACCCAGCTCAACTGGCAACTACTCAACCCGAAAAGTTAACAAAACAAAGCTTAAAAAAAAAGTTAACAAACCTATTAGCCCGATAGTTACAAACCAAACTTTAAAAGAAAGAAAAAAAAAATCGAGTTCTCTTTTCATAGATGATTGCACTGAAATATATTAAGAAACAATGTATTTTGTGTATTTTGTGTTTGTTGGTAGATGATTACCTTTTAATGTATTAAGAATCTTAGTTGATAATTGGTTAATACTATATGGATACTTATTTGGAGTTTTTTCTTTTCTTTTTTTCTTTTGCTTATATTCTGGCTCCCCTAACTTGAAATCCTGGCTTTGTCCATGTTAACAAGTCTTGTGAAAAGAGAGCACATTGAACATTCACACCATAAAACCTTACATCAAAGGATATTTTATAGAAAAACTTAGCCTAACCCATTGGCGGCGCCAAGTGTTAATTAGGGTGGTCATAGGACCACCCTGATTTTTTTTTTAATATAACTTTAAAAAATTTGGGTTTTAAATTAACATGGGTCTTTTGACCACTCTAGAAAAAAAAAAAAAAAAAAAAAATCTTGACCACTCTAAAAAAGACACTTGAACACCCTTAATAACAATTGAGCCCATTAAAAATAAAATTCAACCTCTCCAAAAATTTTGTCCATTGAATGTTGAAAAAAAAATGCAAGAAATACTATGTTCACAACATTTTCGCAATATTTTCGTAACAAATCCTAAATTACAAGTTGTTATTGATGAATAGAAAATAATTTCAGTGGTAAGTTCAAATTAAAACTAGTAAAAACTTACAACCTAAGTTTTGTTGTGAAAGTGTTACAAAAATGCTTTGGGCATAACACTTATCAAATATTGCTCAAACAAATATATTAGCCTAAAATCTCAAATCAAATGTTTAATTGTGATTTTTTAAATTGTGTTTCAACTAACATATTTTAAAATTGCTATTTTATATATATAAAATGCACACTTTTCAAATAGCTAGTCTATTAGTATTTGCTTTAGTCTTTAGCCGAATTTGTTGGATTTATGTGATATATTTTTTCAAAAAGATAATGTATTTTGTTTATATTAGTACTTATTTAGGCAATATGTTAGTAATTAAATAGAAGATTAGTACTCTCTCTCTCAAAAAAAAAAAAAAAAAAAGGGGATCAATAGATTAATAATTGCTTGGTTGTGTATATTAAAAAAGATGTAATTGATAATATTAATAGTAAAACTATCATGTCGCACAACAATTTTAAAATATGAAAACTTGTGAAAGAAAATTTTAAAACTTTATGTATTTGAATATGTTTTTATTTTGTGATGTTAATATATTCAAGTTTTATTATTAATAAATTTTTTAAAATTAAGTGTTTTTAATGACCACAAAAAACTTTTTGGAGCAGCCACTAGCCTAACCCTGTTATAATCATAGTAGAACTAGGTTACTTGTCTTGCAGGCTTGAGCCTTACAACAAGCCTGCCATGGGCCCTAATAGATCTAATATTTCTCCCAAATTCTATATGAGAAGCATGCAGAAGCAACTAGGAGAAGGGACATGGTGAAACTGTCGACAAGCTGTTAATCAAAAGAGACAAGTTGAACTAGGAGAAAAACTTGAAGAAGAAGAAGATGATGATGATGGTTGAAGTGTCAATCAATCTCATTATTTTTTGTCCATTCATGAAAGACATCATTGTGTATAAACTTAATAGTGATATGATTATCACAGTAAACTTAAGTGATAGAAAAAATAGTGACTCCCATGTCCTCGAGAAGAGAACACAACCAGGTGATTTCAGCAGTGGTGCCAGCCAAAGTACAATATTTTGCCTCAGTACTGGATTAAGCAACATCATATTGTCTTGTGGTTGAATGCATCACATAGCAAGCAATATCCAGTGGTTGAATGACAATCAGTGGGGTTGCCTACCTAGTCAACATCAGAATAGGCACGTAAGACTAAATCATTAGTAGATGGGAAGAAAATCCCATGAACGTGTCCTTGAGATAGTGTTGGATGCTGAGAACAACAACAAAGTGAACAAAGCACGGAGTAGACATCAATTGATTATCAAGGTACACATTATGTTTTCCTCTCAAAAAAAAAATTACATATAATGTGAAATATGAAGACAAGTAACAATCATGTATACAAGAGTAACAAGACTACCAACTAATTGTCTGTAGAGGTTAGTATCAAGAAGTGGCTCGCCATTCGTGGCATGAAGCTTGGTATTGGATTTAAAAGGCATCTCAGAAAGCTTTTATAACCAATGAGACCCACATGAGAGATGATCAGGCACATTTTGCTTAAAAGAGATAGTCGGTATCATTAGAAGAAGTGACCTCAAAACTGAAGAAATAGCTATGAGTGCCAAGATACTACAGTTCGAAGCAGTGGATATGTAAATGTTTTGAGTCCCTTGACATATAAAAGCAAGAGACCTTATTTGAGAGATGAAGAAAGAGGACAGAGTCATAAGGATTGGAGGAGAAGCCAGGTGTGAAATTGTAGTATTGAACTTGGTAAACCAAGCCTAAGGGGCTTCTTTGAGGCCATAAAGAGCTTTTTGAAGATGATAGACTATGTGCAGTGGGTGCTCTAAACTAGGAGGAGGCTGCATGTGGATTGCTTCTGTAAGATTGACATTAAGGAATGCATTTTTGATGTCCATCTGAAAGAGAACTAATGACAGATAGCAGTAATAACAAGGAGGGAACAAGCGCATGTAAGTTGAGTAATGGGGGCAAATGTCTCTTCACAATATATGCCATACTTCTGGGTGAAATCTTGAGCCATAAGACAAGCTTTATACCTGCCTATTGTACTATCGAATCGAGTTTTTTGATATTGTAAAACCATTTATAACCAACTACAAACTTTCTAGAGCCAACTCAACAAGATGCCAAGTTCGATTTTGAAGAAAAGCATGAGTTCTTCTACTATAGCGGTCTATCATAAAGGATTAGAGGAAAACTTCATGGTAGGAGTGGGATTCGTAAAGTGTAGTAAGAGCATAATAGCAATAATAGTAAGTAAGATAGCAAGGAGATGCTCTTACTCGAGTAGGACAAGATGAAATATAGGAGCTATGAGAATCCTCATGACTGATGTGTTGGGAGATGCTGGAAAGGGCATAGTGGCAGAAAGAATTTTTTCAGGAAAGGGACAATTTTCAAGAAAAATACCAACATGAGGATTTTAAAGAGAGGAGAAGTAAAGGGCAAATGGCACTTGAATAGGTTGGAGAAACGCATGTTTTCTAAAAAATTCACAAGTTGAGAAATATGTAGCTTGCGAGAAAAATGATCGTAACATTTACATCCCTTGTATTCAATGTCATAACCAAGAAAACAACACAAACAAGAGCAAGGCTTGAGTTTGGTGTGTTCATAAGGTTGAAGAAAATCGAAGCATTGCATCACCAAAGTTTTTTTTGCAAAGAATAATTAGAAATTTTTTAAGATTGATGGAATTAAATTTTAACGTGTCATTTCTCACATTGCTAATTCCTCCTAGACCGATTGAGTAGCACAACTTGCTATGCCTGCTCCTTCATGGTTTAGATATGTGCATCAATGATACCTTTTCAAAGCCTTCTCTCTCTCTCTCTCTCCTTTTTGGGGGGGGGGGGGCTTAGCTTGTGCATTAGATTTTTTTTCTATTTTAAATGTAAGCAAGCTGTTCTGATCAGTTTAGAATTAGTTTTGCAAAATGCTTTTAGTGAAGTTCACAGAATGATGCAAGATGCAATTGCAGTATGATGGACATGAATGTGGAAGAGTGATAATTATTGGAGGTAAGACCACATGGTATTTTATAATGAGTTTTACAATACAATGCGTTGATAATTTAGACTATTAAAAAAATTTCAAGGTAATTTAGACCCTAAGAAAATATAAAAATAACAAGAAATAATTCTAACACTATTCATATTTGAGTTCATCTTTTTTATACAATTCACAACAATATTTTGGTCTATCCCAAACAATAAAAAAGAACCAAAAAAAAAGCATCTAATTCCAATCAATTAACTCACCAGAAGGTACTCACAGTAGGAAAATTGCCTGCTCAATGCTTGTGTCTTGCTTTAGAAAGAGTTTTTAATAAACCCCTGACAATCTTCCAAAACCAAAACACATTCATAATTGCCAACACAGGAGCCACCACAAGCAAGTTGTAGAAGCCAAAAGGAAAAATTTTCTTGACCTGAAATAAAGAAATAACAGTTCAACCCAAA
This sequence comes from Quercus aquifolioides, assembly GCA_019022515.1. Taxonomy (NCBI): domain Eukaryota; kingdom Viridiplantae; phylum Streptophyta; class Magnoliopsida; order Fagales; family Fagaceae; genus Quercus; species Quercus aquifolioides. Next base: position 27,936,194 of record CM032326.1, read on the forward strand.
TGCTAATATTGATAAATGGGGAGAGTAAACGGCCAACCTTCCAAGACAGTGTTGTAATTATTTGAGTTTGACTATTAAAGTCCTGGTTTCCATTTTGTCATACTATAAATTCGACACAAGTGTTGCAGCTTTTTTGTTTTTTTGTGGGGGGGGGGGGGGGGGGGGGAACTTCATCCAGCATCATGGACCCAACTATAAGAGATAGTTTATAATTATAATTCTGGCAACAAGCAATCTCGCGCAATAGTCCATTCAAGCCATGAAAGAGAGGAATGCTTGAAATCATCATGATTTCTATTTACTATGATTAAGAAACAGGGAAAAACCCTTGGAAAGTTTAGGAGTATTTGGTGCTATTCATCCCAAATGCAGTGACCATCTAGATTTGAGCAAATTACCGACATTATGCTTCAGAAATGTGCAACAACTGAGTGGTCCGATTAAAAGGGCATTGTATATGCAAAACTTAACAAAAACTTTAAACCTTATCACAATTGACTAGATGTGAGCACATGCAACATGTGTGGCATTTTTTTTTTTTCTTTTAAAAAACTTTTTAAAATAGATGAAGTGTAGTTATAATCATAAGATGATAAGAACATAGTACAGTTTTTCCCCCTGCTAAAGAGAATGAAGTACAACATATGAGATAAAAGAAATATGTGAATTGATGTCAGAAGCTATTTAGCTACAAAAGAGAGAGAGAGAGAGAGAGAGAGGGAATGAAGGAGAAAGTGGCAGCAGTAGGGAACATGGGTTGGAAGTTGTGAATAATTGTAGTTTAATCAAATGAACATTATTCCACTTGGATGTAACTTTTTGCTGCAAGTTTATTTGTTGGAAATTAGTTAAAATATACCTAGAAAAGTGAAGCCTTAAAAGGTTGTACATGAGTAAATAAGCTAAAAAGCTAAAAGATAGTATAATTGAAATAAAATACTAGCAATTGGTAGGTTGGAATATAAAATTGTCTTGTTAACACGAACATGTATGAAAAATATAATATAATATAAAGACCATGGAGCTTTTGACAAACCTGATCAAAATGGCTGAACATGTGTGCGAAAAAGAAGAGGAACAAAAAAATCCTTGCAACCTGGAGGCAGCAAACGCACAAAACACAACTATCAAGCATTAAAAGGAATGTGGAACAAGGAAATCATTTTGGGACCAGTTATATATATTGAAACCACAATATGTTTATAATTTATAGAGCAGATTTTTAGAAATGAACTCCAACATTATGGTGTGGAAACTTATAAAAGATAAGTGATCAAATTACCCCCTCCTCCCTCTCTCTCAACATACCGTTATGCACAAAATGCGTGCATTCATGTACATAAGCAAGCACTACATGTTCCAAACCTCTAAACGATCACTGCTCTTGCACATACAAGTAGCTTGTAACATTCTATACGGGTTACATAAGTGAGCTTACTCTCATCATACCATGTTCTGTGGGGGCATTATGTGAAATCAATTTCCACTCCTTATGCAACAATAATTTATTATGAGAACTTTTTAAATAAGTTTTTTGAAAAGAAAAGAAAAAAAAAAAAAAGAACAAACTAAGTACACCATATGTATACAAAAGATTCTCCCACTCAAAATGAAACTGTGCTCTGACAAAATCAACCATCTCCATTTACCATATAGGCTACCACAGATGCCTTGCAAACAGTTGAAGTTTCATCCCTAACAATTTATGTGAAAGAAAAAATAATGGAGTTCAAAATCTGTACATGTTTTCCATTTGTTTAAATTGGACATACAACTACCATCAAGGTATGCAGTTTTGACTGTATTAAACCCAACCAGAACATTTACCATTGCCAATGAACACTCTTTTTTTATCTACACGAATGCAGGCCCATAGTACAACCTAGCATACACATAATTTTTGGTTAACAGTTGAAGAAAACCAAGACCATGACTATGTAAGACCATACCAACCACCCCAGGAACAATGCTATGCCATTATAGGTATAACGCTTGGAGTTCTTCTGGCCAGCAACATCCAAGTACCTGAAAGTATGAATTCACAGCAATAAGCCACAGTTGACAACCAACAACCCAAAAATAGGAAACTCTAAATGCTAACTTTACCATCTTAGATTTACAAAAGGAGTAGTGCTCTCTGAGAAAAGAACCATTAGTATGTAAATCCGTGCTTGACCACTTATGAGGGAGAGAAGAATTGAAGACATGGATAGCCCATGGTGTAGAACCTGATAGAAAGAAATGAAATGAAGGAAATTGGTCAACTTAGTATCCTGAACTTTTTGAAAAAGAGTAATAGACTCAATGCACTTATTGACCAACCATTATGGATTCAGTTGATGCATAATAATAATATTACTATTATTATTATTATTATTGATTTTTCTATCTCAACCAGTAAAATTAAATTTTGAATTCAAGTATTCTTTTTCAAAGTTGAAACGCTGGTTCTAGAAAAAGATAATCTAATAGAAGAAATGATACAGTAATTAACAATATCAAGCAAGCATTTTTTTTTTGGAACTTACGTACTCCAGACCACCTAGAGCTGGAAACAGCCAAAGAATCATTGCCAAGTCTGATAGAAAATAACCAAGGGAGAACTGTATACAAAAGGGAAAAAATAAGCAAACTGTAGAAAATAAAATAGTATTAAAAATATGTAGCATTATCCCAATGCCTAACTCCATATTTGCTCCTTTAAAAAAATAAAAATAAAAATCTTTCTTTATTTTTTTTGGTGGGGGGGGGCTGTTGGATGGGTTAGGGGTGGGGGGTGGGCAAGGAACCTGATATTAGTGTCCATATATTGAGCGCTAACAAACATGCAGCAGTTAAACTTAAATGCGTCTATGAAAGAGGTCCTCTGAATCACAACAAAACCCTGGCTGAGAGAGGTCATATTCAAACCAGTTGGATCTCCTCAGTACAGGAAACTCTATGCCCATTCAAAGAGAATTAATTCAAAAAAATTATATAAGAACAAACAATTAGGTTGCATTTGGATCTGATGAATTAAATCAAGGGATTTGAAGAAAAATTAGTAACATAATGTACTTTATATGAATTTTATCAGCATATGAGGATAGAGTTTTGAGAATTATGCTCCAACAAAATGAATTATGATTATATTTTAAAATATGTAATACACAATTTTATTGATAAGAGGGGAGCCTCATGTCCATAGTGTGTATACATCATAAAGCACTCTAAAAATTTTACAATGCTCAATAATTACCATTTAAAAGAAACTGAATCAATAACCTCTATAACAGAACATGCATCAATGTTTCCAAACCTTCAGGCCCCTCAAACAATAACCTTATAATGAATGATTTCAGCTCATCAACAGAGGGCTCACCATCATTAAATGTACGGTTGTATCTTTCTCTCTAAATTACCCACACACTAAGCAAAGTGGGACCATGTTCCAAATCCACAAAATAAATTATGAATTTAAAATTAATACACCTAATAATTTCAAATCCACATATTAATAAGGCTTAAATCCATCCATGAATTTCATCGATAGAAATTATTTGTACCTTCTGTGTTTTATTTAAGATATTTGAACTAAAAATTGAAATCCAAGTCTTTCTCCAAACACTTCTATTCTAATTAACCACCAAGAAATTGTGATTTCAGACAAAATGTGAAATGTGTTGAACTATACAAAAATTGATGTATTAGTACACACCATATAAAACACAGGCTATTACATGAATCTCTCACCATAGCAACAGACAAAAAAAAGGATGTGAAAAGCCATTCTTGTAGTATCATGCATTGTGTGGTTGTTTTGCAATATCTCGCCTTCAGTTCATAGAGTGGATCATAGTTTTTTCATCTATAAAGCCAATGAAAAAAGTATCCCCCCCAAAAAAAAAAAATTAAAAATCATAAGTCTCTCTCCAATAGGATACATCTGAAATCCCCATAAAAAAACCACAGGAGCCTCATGGTCTTTACCATTTAAGTCTCATGCTTTCACCAAATACTCCTCATAAGAGATCTCTACTAAGCCCTAAAGCAAAGAATAGTCCCCCTGGCCTTAGAACTACAACTTAAAATGGCATTCCATTATCAATTTCACCAAACAACAATTCTGAAACAGAATCACCGCAAAATATAATTGTCGATGATAACCCAATCTTTACCTTTCGACTTCCTTAAAGTTCTAAAAATGCCATTCTGTAGAGAAGATGATCCACTCCCATCTTTCATTTTATATTGTTCGACTCCTTACAGCATCAAGACTTCCTTGACATCTCTATGAGTGATTTATTCTTCTTCTCCTTTCTTGCTAGCTAATAAGTATTGAAATCTATCCTAGGGAAAGGCACCTATAAAACACATGAAATGTTAAATTCAGTTCTTCAAATTTGTTTGTCTGTTATTTCTTCACAATAGTTGGAAAATATCAACCTCTACTGAACTCTTTTTGACCCTTTTGGCCTTTTCTAGATAATAGTTTTCTGTTGTGACTTAGCATGTCAACCATCTTTGAACCTAGGCCACTGGAACCATGGCAATGCACCCTTACGGCCTTACCACCTAAGCTAGTGCCAGTTTCATGTGTCATCCATGTGTTTGACATCCATCAGATCAATATTAGCTATAAGTATTAGTTTATATTTATTTTAGAAGTTAATGCTTATTGCAGCACAGTTTCATTGATTAGAAGTTAATATTTATTTTAGCTGGACACAAACAAGTTGAATTAATTAATCAGAGGGTGAGAGATGCCAAGAAAACCAAACACTGCTTCTTTCAATGTCAACTTACCCCCAATAGCATATCTGATAAAGTAGATGTCCTATTTATTATAAGGTCACCATGAGATTTTTCATCAAATTCATCTGATAACAACAGGAGGTAGAGGGAAGCAAATGCTACTATAAGAGCATGGAATGTTGAGAATCCCCTGCACAACAAAGGTTGTGACCTTTATGACCATGAAAAAACCAAAACTATTTTGGACAAAAAAAATGTGCATGCTGAAAAAGGAGTTAACATGCAGAATAATTTCACCTGTTATTCCACTCTACTTTCACTGCACTGCTTAGTTTGCCATAACCCTTGAAGCACAGGAGGCTAATATAACCTGTTAATTTGTAAACCTTCAACCAAAAAAAAAAGGAACCAATTTTAAAATAAAAGAATCAATCAAAAAGAAAACTAATATTCAAGGATAAGGGCATGAGCAAAATTAACTCAAACTTGTCAACATTTCAACCCGTTTCTTATTTTAACATAAACGAGAGTTGACTTCAAGCTTTGAAGGTACCATGACATAAAAGTTGGAATCCATTTCTTCATAAACTCAAATATATGGATACAAAGGCTGCAAGCAAATCCAGCTCTGCTCACTTACTGGGAGGAACAAAGAATCTTGAAAATTCTTTTAGAATTGAAATTTGTTGCTAATTAATTCTATGAAAATATAAGGCATGGTATTATTATAGAATGCTCAAAATAGTTAAGTTGCATTCTACCTTTATTGAATTAATAAGAATAGATAACAACATTGATAAAGGCCAAAACCGCACACCAAAAGCTCTCAGAATTCATAATTTCCCATCTCTCATAAAAGAAATTTGACCAAAACCTTCCAAGTTTTAAAGCTACAAAAATAAAAACAGTCAAAAATAGTTTCAGTACACCCATCATCTGCTCATTGGACTCCTCCTGGGCTCAATTATTTTAAGGATATTATGGATGGGGCCGCCTTTAAAGATATTCAAAAGAATGGGTAGGTGCTGTAAACAGAGAGGGAAAGGGGCAATTTATAGTAGCTATGAGTGCTTTGAAGAGTATGGGTTCAGATGCAGAGGAAGCAGATGTACTGGCAGCGGCTCGTGCAGTAAGTTTTCTGCCTCTTGCTGCCCTTATGATATGGTCTTTGAAGGGGATGCTTTGGGAATCACTAAAGCTCTTCAAGCTGAGCAACCAGATCAGTCCAGGCTTGGGAATATTATAGAGCAGGCAAAGCACCAAGCACCACTGTTGAGATCTGCATCTTTTGTCTATGTGCCAGGGCCCAGGGGGTGGGGAAAAAGGTAATGGGGTAGCTCAAAGATTGGCTAGATATGAAAAGGGGTTATCACAATGTGCTTATTGGTTTGAGGAGGCCCCAGCCTATCTACTGAGTGCATTTTCAAATGATGTAATACAGTAATATTCTGTGAATGAATGCAGCATTATATATATGCCATCAAATTACCCATGCCACAATTACTAGGATCATCATGCCCTTCATTTCTCATAGAAAACTCCAAAAGAGAATCTTAGTAAGTGTCCTCACTGTTCCCATCCTTGCTTCAGTTTCTGGTTTATAAAATAAATAAAAAATGCACACCACATGTTCTGCAATTACTTATGCCCGTTTTACAAATAAGAAAGACTAATGCATTCCCGACAAAACCATGAATAATTTGAAATACATCTTCAAGACATTCCTCCGTTCATCAATTTCATCTTTGTGCACTCAAATGTGGCCTTATCTTTCTGAATGATGTCTCTTGACAGGCCTTCACAATATTTGCAAATACTATGATGCTCTCAATCAACATAGTTTCTAGGCATCATTCTACCAGATTTTCTTGGAAATAGAAATGAACGTACTACAGAAACCTATAATAATTTCTCTTTACCATTAGCCAAAACACACAAATAGGAATCTTTTTGGTGTTGGGGAATTTGAACTCAAACCTTTATTTGACAACAAGAAACTTTACAGGTAACTAGAACTCACATGGAGCATACATAGAAAATGAAGCTAAAATTTTGACCATGGTTTATTGAAACGTATTCTTATACGCCAAATGACAAAGCCTTAGAAAAATTAACCTTAAAAACAAGCACACTTACAATGATGCAGACAATGATGCCTGAAAAGATAGACACCAGCCAATGAGATTGTTTGGTTGAAGTACTAACATAGTCAGTGACGGATTCACCCATTGCTGCTGCTGCTGCTGCTGCTGCTATGGCATAGATATTGAAAAAAAAAATAAGAACCCAATTCATAACTTGTAATAATGTAACGTAAAAACATTCTAAACGAAATGAAAAAAAAAGTATTAATTTACGCTTTAAATTTAGAAAACCAAAATGGGTATTTGAGAAAGAATAAAAAAACCAGCAATACATGTGAAAACAGCTCAAACCGCTTAAGTTTGACTCGTGAATGAATATTAGCGGACACAGGAAACAGCAAGCAGAAGCTTGTTTTTGTTTTCTTTGTTTGTTTGGGTCTCTTGTTAGACTCGAACGATAATTGAGATTAGCTGGTAATTAAAGAAAGAGTAGAGAGAGAGATAAGAGCTAGAGTAAAAGATGGTCTCCACTTTTATTTGCTGTACCTTCTGTGGTCTCTACCACGTACTGACGTACCAGATGACTGACTTGAAATTACTATTTATTAATCGCCCCCTTCAAATTTGAAACCAACGAACCCACCCACCGGCGAATTAGAAAAATGTAAGACTTTTGAGTGCAATATTTTAATTTTTTTAATTTTATATTTCATTAAAATATTAGTTTTTATTGATTTTTTTTTTTTCTTTGCCTACAATGTACAACAACAGTTATCCGATCTCTTCTTTCATCGTCAGGACATGTAAAGAATAAATAAAAAATTAAATGTAAAATTATAATAAACTAGTAAATTTATACAATTATACACAGAATTATGTAGGTTATTTTTATACAAACTGTGTAAACTTTACACATTTTTCTATTATTACACCTAATTATGTGAGTGCTCTTATAAATTTACATTTTATTTGTAATGTAAACTTATTATACTGTAGACACAAAATGTGTATTGTAAACTAAAAATTTTCCTAAAAAAAAATACAAAAATATTTAAGACATTAAATGTTGTAAATGCAAGAGGTGCTTTTATTACAATTTTTTTTATTTTTTTTTTTGGGATAATTCAATAGTTACAACTAGATGAATAATTTGAACCTCGAACGTTTATTTACTATTCGATTCACAAACTCATCTTTTATGTATTATTTTAATCTACAAACTCATCTTTTATGTATTATTTTAATCTACAAACTCATTTTTTTTTTTACTATTCGATTCACAAACTCATCTTTTATGAATAATTTGAACCTCGAACTGTATTTTGCGGTAGATCTGCCGCAGAATACAGATCTACCGCAAAATACAGTTCTTCAACAGAATGGCTTTGGCAGATTAAGACAAATTGGGCCCAAGACCCTTTTAATCCAGTCAACATTATTTAGCCCACAAAGGCCTAATTCCTTTTATATAAAAAAGATAGGCGTGAAAACTGATATGAAGAAGCACGATGAAAAGAAATAAGGAACAACAAGAAGTGTCAGCAACAGGAATCACGTGAAGGAAAGAAAAGCCAAACCAAAGGAAACGACAAACGCAGCAGGAAACGCATGAAGAAATAAGACAAAAACACGCAGCAGAATGAAATAGAACTAATCTGCTACGGCAGAAACGGCGTGGGAACGAAAGAAGACAAAAACAAAAGATAGTGGAGCAAGCACAGAAGGGCCGAAGCACCACCAACCTGTACCCAGCCAATACAAAGGAGGTGGGCCCACAGTCAAAGGGATTCAGAGGGTGTGGTTTGGTGGTGAGAGGAAAAGGGGATTTATATTTGGTTTCCTGCCATGACTTCTTTTGGGAATATACCTTATTGGGATGGTATCTTACCCAAAAGAAGTTATAGATGGTTGGGACCATCTGATGCATGTCATAGAGCTAGGTAGTAAGGTAGCCCAATCCTTATGTTTGAACCTAGAAGTAGAGGTATACAGCAAGAACAAACAAAAGGGAATTTTGTCGTGCAGCAAACATGTACTGAGCAATGACAGTAGTCGAGGCAACCAATGGGTTGGTGGGTAGTCCTAAAGGGATGCCCACAACAAACCAAAAACAGTTGGTGAAGCCCTAGGGGTAAAAGGGAGAAATCTCATTAAATTAGCTCACTATAAAACGAAGAGGTAGCCATAAATGAAAAGGGGGAGAAACCCGGATGGAGGGGAAGCACCTAAGGGGGGAAACCCATGGTAAGAGAGTAGTAAGTACCCAGAGAAAGGGACCCAGGAAAAGGAAATACCAAAAGGGGGAAAACCTATGGCAAGAGAGTAATAAGAAATTAAGAGTAAAAAGAACGGAGAGAAAGAAAGAAAGAAAGTGGTAAAAAGAAGAGAGAAAACGTGGCAGGAATAGGGGCATGCATCAATAGACCATCTTGTCCCTCTCTCTTAGCAAACCCATTCTCTAAAGTCTTCAAAAGTAATAGCTAGTAGCCATTTAGGCCTATTCTCCAAAATGCACAACTTTGATGGCAAAAGCCTATGACAAGGTTGTTCAAGTTGGGGTTTGGGTTTCTTCTTGGTTTACTTATTCTATGGGAAGATTCAATACTTGATTTCGATTGCAAATATATTTGATTTTTCTCATTATAACTTATATCTGTTGTAGTTAGTCATTCTACTGTAACACGTTTTTATCACGTTTGCTACCTCAGTTGTCCTGCTGTGGTATCTTTACTTGTTGTACTAGTTATTCTGCCGTGCACCTTTTATTATATTTACGTGTTAGCTATTATACTAGCTAAACCTTTTCTGCCGAAGCTTTCTTATTTCTTTGTTATTACGTGTTTTACTTTTGACACGAACTAATTATTATCCTGCCATAAGTATATATACATATACATTGTAGCTTATGTTCTGCCATATATTTTATATATGTATATGTGAATACGTATAAGTATATATACTCATATATGTATGTGTATATATTTGAGAATATGCTAACCCATCTAAACTAACATTTGTTTGATGGGTATTTTCTTTGGGTTTTAGATTTGTTTATGTGCAGGAAGTAGAAAAGTATTTCTGCGGTAAGAAAAATGAAGAGTAGTCATTCACGTTGCAGAAAGCTTTACTTACTACACAACAAACAGTTTTACTACGCGGCAGACAGCTTTACTGCACAGCAGAAGGCTTTACTGCACAGCAGAAAGCTTTACTGCACAGCAAACGATTTTACTGTACAGCAGAAAGTTTTGCTGTATAGCAAAAAAGTCAGACCTGTGGCAGAAATTGGAGAAAAGTTCAATCTACGGCAGAAAGGTCAATCCTGTGGCAGAAACTGGCAGCGACAGAAACAGAAAAGTCAATCCTGCGGCAGAAACTGGAGAAATGTTCCTTTTGTGGTAGAAACAGAGGATAAGCCCACTTTGCAGCGTCTTCCCTTGGACTTGGACTCAACATTTGCGCATAAACTGGCAGCAACAGAATGGTACTTTGGAGCCCATTCTGTGTAGCGCCAGGCCCAACTTCCTTCTTAGAAAAAGCCTAGACTAAGCGTTATCCAATAACATCAAGACGCGTGTCTAAGGTACAAGAAACGTAAAAAGAACCCTCAACATTTTTGGCGACTTCACTGGGGAGTTGGGATCAAGATAGGGAGAATAAGATATTTCTCCCTCGCAAACATGTTTCCAAGTCCTTACCAAAGAAAGTATCCAAAACGTCACAGCGGTACCATAGCAGAATTCTATGGTGGAATATCACAACAACATTAAAGCAGAACGGTGTTGCGAAATTCTATGGCAAAATATTGCAGCAACGTTACAGCAGGACAGTACCGTAGCAGAAATCTATAGCAGAACACAACAACATTTAAACAGAGCAGTATCATGAGCAAAATACTATGGTAGAATATTGCAGCAGAATGTTGTGGTAGAATACCACAATACCATAGTAGAGTTCAATGGCATTGCCTCAAAACGCAGTAGCAAAATATCGCTACAACACCATAGAGTTCTACAATGGAAATATCTTGAGAACTCTATAATAGAAGGCCTTTACAATACTTGGTCATATCCTTTAAATGCCACTTGTTTTCCTTGTCATGCATGTGCGACATATGTCAAGCCACTTATCACCTTTTTTGCTCTCATTTCTTTTAAGGGAACACTAGAAGCTTTCTAAACTCTTTCCATCTCCACATTCGGGTTCAGCATTTAGAAGAGAAAAATCTCTTCATTCCCTCACAAGGTTCCAATCATTTTTTTCATGCTAGTAATTCTAGCTCTACTTCCCCTCAAGAGCCAAAAGCTAGAAAAAAAAATGAAGCTATTGTAGCCAAAGGAAAATTTTCATCATTGCTATACTGTTGCGAATAACTATTTCCTCCGTGAAGTATCTTTCAGCAGACTTTTCCAAAAGTGCAAAATGTCCCTCCACAGAAATCTCATAGCAAAAAGTATAGATCCTTCAGCAGACTGTTCACAGCAAAATCTGCTGAATTTCAGAAGTGCAAAATGTCCCTCCGCAGAAATTTCGTAGCAGAAAGTACAGATCCTTCGGTAGACTATTCACAGCAGAATCTATTGAATTTCAGAAGGGTAGAATGCTCGTCCGCATAATATTTTATAGCAAAAATTTTAGAAGCCAGAATGTAGATCTCTTTGCAGATTATTTACAGTAAAATCTGCTGAATTCCAGAATGTTCATTAGTAGAATATTTCACAGCAGAATCCCAGAGATGCAGAAAGTTCATCGGCAAAATATATCGCAACAGAATTCCAAAAATGCAGAATGTTCATTGGTAGAATATTTCGTAGCAGAAAGTTTTAGAAGACTAAGTGCAGATCTTTCGGCAGACTATTCACAACAGAATCTATTGAATTTCATAAATGCTGAATGCTCATCTGCAGAATGTTTCATAGTAGAAAGTTTTAGAGGCCAAAGTGCAGATATCTCAGCAGACTGTTCACAGCAGAATATTCTACGATAGAATATTCTACAGGAGAATTTTGTATTCCAGCAGGTCTTTTCGCAGAATATCCTATTACAAAATTCAGTATTGAATTCTTGAACTTTCTAAGTGCAATCACAAATCCAATGTGATTATCTTCTATAACAAAAGTGATCACTGCCCCATCAAGAATTCATGGGAACACCAACAATGTGAAGATGTGTAAAAGGGTACTGGACAATTCTGCTACAGCAAGAAATTCGAGTCTAGATCTTATTCAACAAATTTGAGACTTGTTCTTAAAGCAAGAGAGGTGCATACAAAGCCTTTCATGTTCACTTTTGCTAAAGCAATCTTTTGCTACTACATCAGCAAATATATCAGTATCAATGAAGGGAGGAGGGAGAAGTAATCAATTCGGCGATATCGAAACATCCGCTTTCAACCAAAGAATACATTGAAGGCATGTGACAGGGTGGTGAAGTGTCCAAATTGAATCCAGACCTTGGAATGAAGCCAATCACTCAGTTACTGTGTACTCTCCATAAAGAAGCCCAAATCTACAAGCTGCTTGCAAACTGCTCTTTGTCCATTATTGGGTCTAGCAAACCGATTCAACAACCTTGAAGAGTTGAGAAGTTTTCTGTGAAGCACCTCAGAGGATTTATGCCTAGAGTGGCATTAATGATCATTATCTTTATGATGTTTCTAAAAAAGAATGTATCAGATTACTTGTTCTACAAACTATGCAACTCCACCATCACTCTTCAAGTCATGAAGCTCATTGATGCCCATGTCTCATCCTAGAAGAACTCTGAAACAGTGACAAACTCAAAGCTCCTTCTTTTAGCTTGTGTACAAGAGGGAAATAGCAGAAACAATTGCTCACACACATTCTGCCATGAATAGAGTTGCTTATCTTATTGCTGCAGAAAACTATTACGTGGTTTTTATTGAAGGCGTTCTGCTGCAGGGGCATTCTTTCACAAGAATAAAGAAGCATGATGTCCCAGAAAGATCTGGGTACATCATGGGAAAATTCTATATTAGAAGCCGCTGACTTTTGGCTATTACTAGCTAACCATGAAGCAAGAGACGTAGCAAGCTCCATTTAAATATGCCCATACTCAAAGCAAGCAAAGAAGAAACCCATGAATTATGGGTCTTAGTAGCGAAAGCCAGCAAAAGGGTTGTGGTTAGCAAAGGAACCATGGTTGTGAGTTCTTAGCAAAAGCCCATAATGGGGGCTACACTCAATCAAACCCGCAAAGGAGCCATGATCGCAAGTCTTTGAAAAGAGTCTGCAGAAAAGCTATAGCCATAATCATATGTAGCAGAAGATACATGGGAAGCAATTGTGCTTGCAGTGGAACGAAGCCAAAGCATGCTTGGGAAGTAACTCTTTTCCAAATTCTCTAGCAACGAAGAATTTCTACAATATGGCAACTTGTAGATCCATGGCATCTAATTTTTTTTACTGAGGAATGCATGAATCACATGATAGAGCATCAACACCAAGAGAAGATGATATCAAGCTCATCCAGTTGTCTCACATGCTGGGGGCTAAAGCTCATTCTGCAGCAAACACAAGAAGCCTTCTGCTGAAAGCTAAGGACTTATTCTCGTATACTGGGGGCTGTCTCATTCTGTAACAAAATTTGGGAAGTCTTCTTCAAAAAGCTAAAGACTCATCCAATTGTCTCACATGCTGGGGGGCTAAGGCCTATTCTGCAGTAAATTTAGAAAGCCTTCCGCAAAGCGCTTAGAGTATCAATATGTAGCATCAACATTACCCACTACGAAATAAGTATTGATTGTGGCATTTCAACAAGTATACATATATCCACCACTTGATCTGCAACAACTTCAAACTTCATGATACGGCATAGTGCAACACCCATGCAATTTGTTGCAACCTACCATGGTCAAGTAACATCATAGTCTGTGATAAAGCAACAACATCATCTATCTTCTGCAGAAGCTTCGACTAGCAATTGGAGAATAAGTTCTCACACGATATAAAGTCTATGCAGCGGTGAATCCATGAGAAGAAGAGAAGGCCTACAAGCACTCCGGCAGAAACATATGTAAAAGTGAACCAATAAGCACTACAGCAGAAAGTAAATGCTCTTCGTGAGACTTTAAGGCTTCAAGAGTGCTCTACAGAAAAGTTGAGTGACAAAGGAACTCACAGTGGAAACAAAAGGTGGAAATCAATGATGAAGTCCTAGGAGAAGTAGCCATAGCAGAAGAAGTCAGAGAGTAATGGGTAATGAAATTTGATGGGTCTTCTACTACCCAATTAGGAGGAGTGGGAGTAGTTTTGTATCATGAAAATGACAAGGCTGTGGCACTATCATTCAAATTAGAATCCCCTATTCAAACAATACGGCAGAATATGAAGCCTATTTAACTGGGCTAGCCACGGCCCTCGAAATGGGAACTAAGCATTTAAGAGTAATGGGTGATTCGAACCTAGTGGTCTGCTAGACCAAAGGGAGCTTCTCCTTAAAGGAACTCAGCTTAGCCCCGTACAGAGCAATGGCCCAGAAGATGGAAGAAAAGTTTTCAACCTTTGAAATAGAGCATACTCCAAGGAACGAAAACCGGTTCGCGGATGCGTTGGCCGTATTAGGCTCACAAATAATTTTCGAAGGGAATAGCACCAGGATAGAAGTCAGCAAGAGGAAAAAGTCTATTATTGAGATGTTGAAGGAAAGGTTTCAAGAGGAATAGTGTGAAGGAGATTGGCGGATCCCCATAAGGGAGGCCTTGATGAAGGAAGAAGACGCTGTAGAACTAAAGGTGCTAAAAGACTACGCCTTGGTAAGAGGAGAATTGTATCGCAGGATGCCAGGTAGGATCTTGTCCAGATGCTTAGGGCAGGAGAAGGCCCAAAGAAAGTTAAAGGAAATGCATGACAAAACTTGCGGATCCTACGAAGAGGTCAACCTTTACCGCAGACTTCAAAGGGCAGGTTTCTATTGGACAAATATGGGTAAAGGTGCAGATCAAGTCCAAACCCAATGCGAGACCTGCCAACTTGCAACAGACAAAGAGGAAAGTTACACTGTGTTCGTCAACGAAGACTGGAGAAGTCCATTCACGCAGTACTTAACAGAAAGCATCCTGCCACAAAAGCACAGTGAAAGATACAAGCTTAAGAGGTTGGCAACGCATTTACTTTTTGCATAACATAGTCCTTTTCAAAAAATGGTATGATAGGGATCCCTTAAGATGTATGGGTCCCGAGGAAGCAAAGGAGATGATAAAAAAAAGTGCACTCAGGAGAGTATGGGGAACACTAGGGGAAGAAAAAACTTTACAGATGCCTGTTGCAAATGGGCTACTACTAGCCTACCATGAAGAAAGATACAGTAGAATTTGTGAAAAAATGCCACAGTTGTCAAGTACAAACCAACCTAATTCACGCTCATCCGCAGAGCTTACACAGCATGGTCACCTCATGGCCCTTCCACACTTGGGGGCTTGATTTGATGGGACTAGTTAACCCACCATCACGTGGATACATATGGATCCTGGTGGCTACAGAATACTCCACCAAATGGGTAGAGGAAGTGCCACTCCGTAAAACCACAGGAGGAGCAATAGCAAACTTCATCAAAGAAAACATAATTGTGAGATTTGGGGTACCCCACAGGATTATCAGTGACAATGGCACACCTTTTATCAACAGTGATGTGAGAAAGATGCTGGAATTCTACCAAGTCAAGCACCATCGTTCATCGCCCTATTACCCTCAAGGAAATGGGCAAGCAGAGGCGACAAATAAGACCCTCATAAAGATCATCAGCAAAATGAGCCAAGAGTATACATGAGGATGGGAAATGTGTCTGCTAGACGCTTTCTGGGCCTATAGAAATTCGCCAAAGTCAGCTGCAGGGTTTTCACCCTTTTCCTTAGTCTATGGGGCAGAGGTAATGGGCCCGACAGAAGTAATGACTCCGCCTTTGAGAGTTATGCAGATACGGGAGAAGGAAAAAGAAAATGAGGTCTTTGCGGCAGAAAGGTATGAAGACCTAGAAGGGCTTGATGAAAGGAGGGAAAAGGCCTAAAAGCATAGCCGCAGATATAGATAAAGGTTGACTGAAGCCTATGGCGGAATGACAAATAAAATGTTTAGAATGAAAAGAAAGTGAAGATTTCTTGTGAAAGCATCCTCATGGCCCCTTGAAAGAAGAACATCTATAGTGGCACCACTTGTAGGCGCCTTAAAATGAGTGGTAGACTCAGTCACTTCTGCAGAAAGATCAATTTTGCAGTAAAACCAGAATTTATGGCAGAATCAGAAACAGCCCACAATGCAAACAGCAAAAGAACAAGAGTATTGATAATCTTGGAGGCTAAAATACATTTGCCCATGTTAGTAGCAGCTCCGAATAAGGAGGTCCTCCATAAATACATCATCACTGAAAGAAACTTGCCTTTCTACAAGGCCCAACATCCTCTGCAGAAACTTCATTCTGGCGAAGAATACATGTGTTCAACACAGCAGAAAGCATTATCAGCAAATAAAAGAGTACTCTACTATAATGAGGGCTTGCAATGTTAGCTCTATGCTTTGTTTGAAATGAGTAAAAGGAATGAAGATACGTGAATGCAAAGAGAAGAAGAAAGCACAAGAAAAGGGAGTGAAGCTACCCTTTGATTTACACACTTAGAGGAAGCTTTCCTCTTATGAAAAGAAGTCTACTTAAAGAAAGTAACATGGCAAAACTATTTTGATGAAACTCTTTTCAGTCATCGGCTTAGATGCGAAGGTAGTAGAAGACAACACTTTCTCTATTTTTAGAGAATAAATGAAGCTTGAAGTAAAGCAACCTTAAGTGGCTAAAAGAAATGAAAAATGAATACCTTAAGAAGGATCCTCACTCCGTAAAGTGTTATTCGCAAAGTTGGCAACAGAAAGAAGAGTCAAAGAATCCAAAGGGCCTATTTTGAGCATTTTGCAGAAATGAGAAGATGTAGAACATCATAATGAAGAATAACCCATCAAGGAAGGATTTCACGGCATTTGTGTCTCTTGACCATTCTTAAAGAGCAACTACACTTATGGAAGAATGAAGAGATGATACTAAGGAATACATGGGGAAAGTAAGAAAGCAAAAAAGTAAGTTAGCTGAAGCAATCAAGCCTAATTCGTTTGCCACAGAATTTGCTACAACCTTCACTTCCTACAGTGTAGATGCTGCTCTAGCAAAAATAGAGTAAGAGGTGTATTAATGCAGAGAAATAAGTGCATGTATTGCAGCAGAAAGTGTCTACATATTCTGCAGAAGCAGAAAAATGAGTATTTATCCCTACAAAAGCAAAGAAATGAGTATGTGCTACTGCAGAAATGTAAAGAAATAAGTATACAAATTGCCGTAGACATAAAGAAATGAGTACCATTGTAGAAGTCCAAGATCACAAGGAATTTCCAAGAAGCAAACCAAGAAACAAACAAAGTAATGATGA
This sequence comes from Quercus aquifolioides, assembly GCA_019022515.1. Lineage (NCBI taxonomy): Eukaryota > Viridiplantae > Streptophyta > Magnoliopsida > Fagales > Fagaceae > Quercus > Quercus aquifolioides. The sequence continues at coordinate 27,953,438 of CM032326.1, forward strand.
AGAAGAGAAGGATGCACACATCATCATCATCAACAGTCCCTTTGAATGAGGGTAGTGTTGATGTCCACTTTGCCAAGGAGGCCCAATAGCAAGAAGAAGCCCAACAATATGGGAAGAAAAGAGTTAGTAAATTGAGAAGAAAACTATTAAGCCCGAATGACAATAATAATGGATCATAGGCCTAGAAAATAGCAAATGGGCCTCAAAGAAAGCAAGTGGGCCTAAAGGAGCCTTGAGAAAGAAGTAGTAAACCCATGGGCATTATGAGAAATAGTAAGCAAGCAAGAATGGGCCAAAGAGGCCCGAAGTATTGAATTAAGTGAGTAAGGGGTTGATGGAAAGCCCATAAACCCCAAAAGTAAAGGATGTGGTAATTTGGGCCAAGGAAGCCCAAAAGACTTAGTAAAGGCCCATGGGAGTAAAGAATTGGAATGGCCTGAGGATGCCCAAAAGAATAAAATAGGACAAAGGAGCCCGAAAGCAATGAAATGAGCCAAGGAAGCCCAAAACAGCATGTGTACAAGCCCAATGGTAGTATTGGGCTACTGGAATTTAGTAGAAGGAAAGTGTACAGCAAGCTTAGGCACAAGTCAAATAATAACATGCAGGCAATCAGCAAAAACAATCGAGCTAAAAAGAGGTAAAGTTTTCAGCAAAATCAGTATGGGGTGACAGCAACAAAACCACCACCCTCATGAAGAGCAACTTTTTAGCTACCCTTGGAGGGTAGTAAATTTGTAGAAAGAAAGAGAACGATTTGCCTAAGGAGAGTAAAGATTGAAACAACATGCCCGCAAAGAAAAGAAGAGAGGCATTCGCATGTGAGTTGTGAAACAAACCGCAAAAGAAAACTGCATGAGTTTTCGCATACGAATTGTAGGAGCAATCCATATGCTTAGGGGGTTGAATGTTGATGCCCATTTTTGCAAATTCATACCCAAAGGCCCATGAGGAAGAAAGCCCAATAAGTTGCAAAACGCAAAAGCCCATACGAAGGAAAGCCCGATGAAAAGCAAGGCCCAAAGACCCACCAAGAAGAACGAAGAGCAAGAAAGGTCCAAAGAAAGAAATGCAAGTGAAAGCAATCTATGACAAAACGCAAATCTACAGCAGAATATAAATCTGCCACAGAATACAGATCTACCGCAGAATATAGTTCTTCAGCAGAACGGCTTTGGCAGATTAAGACAAATTGGGCCTAAGACCTTTTTGATCCAGTCAACATTATTTGGCCCACAAAGGCCCAAATCCTTTTATATAAAAAAGATAGGTGTGAAAACTGATATGAAGAAGCACGATGAAAAGAAACAAGGAACAGCAGGAAGTGTCAGTAGCAGGAATCACATGAAGGAAAGAAAAGCCAAACCAAAGGAAACGACAAACGCAGCAGGAAATGCATGAAGAAATAAGACAAAAACACGCAGCAGAATGAAACGGAACTAATCTGCTACGGCAGAAACAGAAGATAGTGAAGCAAGCACAGAAGGGCCGAAGTACCACCAACTTGTACCCAACCAATATAAGGGAGGTGGGCCCACGGTCAAAGGGATTTAGAGGGTGTGGTTTGGTGGTGGGGGGAAAAGGGGGTCTATATTTGGTTTCCTGCCATGACTTCTTTTGGGAATATACCTTCTTGGGATGGTATTTTACCCAAAAGAAGTAATAGATGGTTGGGACCATCTGATGCATGCCATAGAGCTAGGTAATGAGGTAGCACAATCATTATGTTTGAACCTAGATGTAGAGGTATATAGCAAGAACAAACAAAAGGAAATTTTGTCACGCAGCAAACATGTACTGAGCAATGACAGTGGTCGGGGCAACCAATGGGTTGGTGGGTAGTCCTAAAGGGATGCCTACAACAAACCAAAAACAGTTGATGAAGCCTTAGAGGTAAAAGGGAGAAATTCCATTGAATTAGCTCACTATAAAATGAGGAGGTAGCCATGGATGAAAAGGGGGGAGTGACCCGGATGGAGGGGAAGCACCTAAGGGGGGAAACCCATGATAAGAGAGTAGTAAGTACCCAAAGAGAGGGACCCAGGAAAAGGAAAGACCAAAAGGGGGAACATCCTACGACAAGAGAGTAGTAAGAAACTAAGAGTAAAAAGAACCGAGAGAAAGAAAGAAAGAAAGTGGTAAAAAGAAGAGAGAAAACGTGGCAGGAATAGGGGCATGCATCAATAGACCATCTTTTCCCTCCCTCTTAGCAAACCCACTCTTTGAAGTCTCCAAAAGTAATAGCTAGTAGCCATTTAGGCCTATTCTCCAAAATGCACAACTTTGATGGCAAAAACCTATGACAAGGTTGTTCAAGTTGGGGTTTGGGTTTCTTCTTGGTTTACTTATTCTATGGAAAGATTTAATACTTGATTTCGATTGCAAATATATTTGATTTTTCTCATTATAACTTATATCTGCTGTATTTAGTCATTCTGTCGTAGCACCTTTTTATTATATTTATCGTGTTAAGCTATTATACTAGCTAAACCTTTTCTGCCGAAGCTTTCTTATTTCTTTGTTATTACGTGTTTTACTTTTGACATAAACTAATTATTATCCTGCCATAAGTATATATATATATATATATACATATATCTTGTTTCTCATGTCCTGTAGAATATATATTTTATATATATATATATGTGAATACGTATAAGTATATTTACGAATATGTGTATGTATATATTTGAGAATATGCTAACCCATTTAAACTAACATTTGTTTGATGGGTATTTTCTTTGGGTTTTAGATTTGTTTATGTGTAGGAAGTAGAAAAATATTTTTACAATAAAAATGAAGAGTAATCATTCACATTGCAGAAGGCTTTATTGTACGGCAGATGGCTTTAAAGCACAGTAGACAGCTTTACAGTAGAAAGCTTTACTGCACAGCAGCAAGCTTTATTGCACAGCAGAAAGTTTTACTGCACAGCAGACGGTTTTACTACACGGCAAAAAGTTTTGCTGCATAGCAGAAAAGTCAGACATGTGGCAGAAACTGGAGAAAAGTTCATTCTGCGGCAGAAACAGAGGATAAGCCCACTTTGCAGCGTCTTCCCTTGGACTTTGACTCAACGTTTGCGCACAAACTGGCAGCGGCAGAATGGTACTTTGGAGCCCATTCCGCGGAGCGCCAGACCCAACTTCCTTCTTAGAAAAAGTCTAGATTAAGTGTTGTCCAATAACATCAAGACGCGTGTCTAAGGTACAAGAAATGTAAAAAGAACCCTCGACACCTTTCTCATAAAAACTTTATTTAAACGGATTGTTAACCATTACTCTAAAGGCATTCGTTAGCATTTCCCATATAACAATACTTAAAGTTACATCATGTGTCCCATTCAATTTTCTTAATTTTTGTGCAACTATTTATTACACTACAAAAATCAAGAAGTCCAATTTAATTTTTTTAATTTTTTATTCTAAATGAGTTACTAAGTGAAAAAAACCTATAGAATCAAAATTAATAAACCTTCAAAAAAATCACCACCATCGATTCTTTTTTCTTATTGTACTATTATTATTATTATTATTATTTAAAGACAAAGTAAAAATGTTTAATTTTACGTCATGTATTCCATCTAATTTTCTTAAATTTTGTACAACTATTTATTACACTACAAAATTTGAGAAGTCCAATTTAATTTTCTTAATTTTTTATTTTAAATGACTTACTAAATGAGAAAACTATAAAATCAAAATTAATAAACCTTAAAAAAATCACCATGATTCATTTTTCTTGTATTATTATTATTATTATATAAATAGTGATTGGACAAACCAAAATTGAGAATTTCATGGATAACAATTTAAATGACTTTTTTTTTTTTTTCATTTAGTTAAAATAAACTTATATTTATTTTATTAGTAGCTAACTTATATTTTCATATATTCAAACATTATAAATATTATATATAAACTTGATATTTTAACACGCATTTAGTTATACTTATATGTAAATATATCTCATGCATATGCATGAAATTACAAGTTAATTTCAAGAAAATACGATGGAACAATATTCCAATAGATTGTTTAAATATAATATAAAATATAAATTCAATTAAAATAATATATACATTAAAAGGGCATTGGTTAATAATCCATTTTGAGGAAAGTTTTGACATCCCTTTTATGGGGAATGAAAAAATCTGTCAAAACATTAACTACTTTTTTTCATTTTTTCCATAAAAACTTTCTTTAACTAGATTATTAACCAATGCCCTAAGAAGTATGACCCATATTAAAATAATAACATAAAATTATTACGCCTCAAAAACTTAGGTGACAACATATTATGAAATCATTCAAAAATCAGATGTCTGAGAAAACTGAGATTATATATATATGTGTGTGTGTACACGAGCGTGTGGATGAGATATATAAGATGATCTAGGGCCCCTGCCTCATCAACCAAAACTTTCAGGCTCAACTCTTCCAATCTCCCCGTGAAAAGAAGAGGGGATCCTAACTACTAATAAACAAACCATACGTATGGCAAAGAAATTTCATCCAACATTGCAATGCTTATTATTAGGTTGTAGACATTATGCTGGTTTTTTGCATCATTTTTACATCCACGTCCGAAACTGAAATAACCATAAAACAGAAATTGCAAACAGCACACCATATTTACAAGCACTCAAGCTTATTAGTGGTCAAAGAGCAGGTAATCTTTCGATGAAGTTTTCGAGAGCATCTAATCACCATTGTCATCATCATCTAGTAACCTCCTTGTATATAAGCATTCAAGCGGTCTAGCTCCTCCCGGTGCTCACTAACCACAGCACGGACCACATCTCCAATGGACACCATGCCTATCATCCCCTTTCCATCTACGACTGGAATATGCCTGATACGGTTATCTGCCACCCAACCATGAGTTCCAAGCTTAAATTATAGCGAATTAAGAGAGAGGGAAAGAAAGAGAGAATTACCATCAATAATGAGAAGCAGCATATAATACCTGTCATCAGTTGCATTGCCCGCAAAACTTTGGTGTCAGGTGTGACTGTGATAAGCTTGTTCTGCAGCCACCGCGTTATAGCACATGCCATTGTTAGATATAACACAGGAAATGTAAACAACCTTTTATAGACAATTGACAAAAATCAAGAATGATATCCTGCCGAGAGGGAGAAAACATATACCTCCTCAGTCATGATATCCCCAACCTTGGTTGACTTGGATGATCTTCCCTGTACTATGATCTTCCTCAGATAATCTGGAATTAAATGATCAAATAGAAAACTCGATTGACTAAAACAAGTACAGATACCCCTACCAACCATTGTTCATACATTATGTACAGCCACTAATTCCATTGTATTAAAATTAAGGGTATTGTATATGTTCAAGCAATGAATAAATAAATAGAAGAGATGGAATATGAACTTGAAAATCCAGGAAGAAGCTCTGCACGGGCAGTTTTTTCCCCTTTTTTGGCAGTTAACACAGTTGAGTTTCAACCTTTTAGTAAGATTCTAGTGAAATCACACATATCCCTGTTGATACTGGCCATTGTTCTTTGGAGTGAACTTTAAACTCAAATGAAATATACAAATCATCTCAACTAAGCCAAATGAAATATCTTCAATTGTTGCAGCCATCAAAAATCTTTCGTCTCATAATGAAGTGTTCCAAAGCCATACAATGAGCTTATTCCCTCGAAAAAAATTCAAATTTCCAAGTATTATTGCTTAGCGTAAATAGCTGCTAGCGATATTGACTATTTTGCAAAAGTATATCCTCCATATTGAAAGTTCACAAATATTCTTCAAGTTCCTCTTCTTTTATATTCTTTTTGGGTACCAGTTGTTGTTAATAAATTCTATAGAGTAAAATAATTAAGAAGTACCATCATTTATGAAAAACAAGAGAGGGGTAGGGGGGGGGGGGGGGGGTTTATTGTTATCTTTTGAGCAATACTATCCAACAGAGAGAAGCATGAGCCAACTTTCAGGTAGTGGAATGACTCAGATACAGCATTGGATAACCACATCAATGAGATCTAGTGGATTACCATTATTCTAAAATCTGGGTCAAAAAGGTGTAAACAAATAAGGAAATAAAATTATTGTAGAAGCCAGAACATTTGAAGCTCTTTACCTCATATAATTAGATCCTAGTGTAATTCACCTAGTTCATGTGCCAGTGGATGATATGATAATCCTAGCATACAAAATAAGAGTGCAACTTCCAAAAAAAAACCCCTCTTATAATAATTCGTGACAAACAAAACAGTTCTTCAAATATCAAGTAAATGAGCTAAAGAATCTTTTCAATATCACAAACCTCTCTCCGTAATAATGCCAGCAAGTGCTTCTTTCGCTCCGGGTTTCACAACCACCAAGGCCCCAACATTGTGATGGGTCATCTGAAAAGGAAATGATTTATTTAAGTCTAGACATCAATCCTCTATGGAAAAGCACATCAAAATCATTTCAATACTAATCATACTTTAAAAAATAATAAATAAAAGATTTTTCATAAGGATCAAATATGCATACCGACTTAACAGCTTCATAAACACTGTCCTCCGTAGTGCACCAAAGCCAGGAGCCATCAGCACTTTTACCTTTTGCTTTCAAGACATCTGAAATTGTAGTGCTTTCAAAACCTTGCTCTTCCATGCGACTAGCTGTAACTGACTCAAAGCGTGAAAACATAACAGGTTGCATCAAGGGAGTCATTGGACGGATGTGTTGTAACACTGCATTTTTGACAATGTTTCCATGTGACAAAAATGATCGAAGAGCTCCTTGCATTTTTACCTGTTAAAAAAAAGAAAAATAATGAATGTCGTAACCACTTAAGCATGTAGCTGGTCATGCTTCACAAGGGAAGAAGTGATAAGCCCTTAATACATATGCACCAAAAACCAATCACATGCAAAGTTTATTGCTTAATCAGGGATCGAACTCAAACATGGAATTTTAAATGGGAGGTATAGTGGAGGAGACACAGATTGAACTCAGTACCTCTGATACCATGTTGAATGAGTTTTCACTATGTAGGTTTTTTGTTTTTAATTTTTCTCGATTTACTGTTTTAACCCCATTTCTTATGTTTTAGGAATAATGATAAGTTAATTAAATTAGGGGCATTTTTGAAAGTCAAAAAAGCCATAACAAATTTCTGAATCCTCTTAATATATAGAGATGCACCAAAAACCAATCACATGTAAAGATTATGGCTCAATCAGGGATCGAACTCAAAAGTGGAATCTTAAACGGGAGGTATAGTGGAGGAAACACAGATTAAACTCAGGACCCATGATACCATGTTAAATTACAGATCGTAAATTTAATCATTTATCCATATAATTCTAACATTATTGCTTCCAATATCGATGCATAAATGAAATACTTGAAAGGATGCTATCAAATCCTACATGAATTAACACCCAGTGAGTATGAATAAATAAATAAAGACAGATTTCAAATCTACTAGATAGACATGTGCTACTTATTAACGTTTACAAGTTAAACCTAGGATGATCAAACATGTTACAACTGGATAGACATGTCGGAACCAGAACATGCCCAGATCAAAGTATCCGGAACATTTATGATTAGATCTATGTAAAAAACATGCGAAATTAACTCATTAATTGGTTCTTACAAACGTACATATGGAAATTAATTCAGACACGAAAATGACCACTCAATGATAGATTTCCTAAATGGGAAAAACGAACACATGCAACATCGGTCCATCGAATATTTTGTACTAAACCCAGTTACAAATTTTTGTACTGAATAGATTTGTGAAGAAAAATGAGCACAAAACTCAGAGCAACAGTGTGGTCGAACCCATTTTGAGCACACACCACCAAAGATTTGGTAGTAGTGTAAAAAGGTCCGTTAATATTAACGTTGATCAAACTATCAGAAATCACAGATAAAATCATAGATGAATATTATGAAGCAGAAGAAGAAAGAAAAAGTTGAAAACAGAGTACCAGAGAGAGAATGCGATTCCACCGGAAACACTCACACACACACACACACACACACACAGTGAGAGAGAGAGAGAGAGAGAGAGAGAACACTATCTATCTATAAATTGTAAGTTGTAAGAGTAGAGGCAGCAAGTTCGGTTTTGGATAATGACTGAGCCCTAGTGCTTATGGCTATGGGTCCACCTGCACCTTCGCACGTGCAAGTGCAACACTTATCCAAAACAGATTTCTCAACATTTCATTCACCGTCTGTTACAACAATAACAGAATGTGTGAGCGGAGTCAATGGAACTTTTTTATTTTTTTTTAAATTAAATTACAAATTGCATAGTTTACTTCTGCATAAAATTTAATTTAGACGTTTAACTTTTAATTTTATTCAATTCAATCTTCTCGTTAGTCTCTATTAATTTAATCATTAAAGATTCCAAGATGACTTAGTTTTGTATTTAATAGGATTTAAAGTTAACAGCACAATTTAAAGTTAATGGCACAATTCTAACCGAGACTAATTAAAAAATTGAATTTAACAAAATTGAAAATTAGAGAACTTTTTTTTTTTTTAAGAGAAAAAATGGAAATGAAATTACGTGATTGAATTAAATTTTAAACAAAGTTAGATGGTGCAATTTATAATTGAGCATTTTTTTAATACAAAATGATACTATTTTATTAATAATTTATATCTGATATATCAAAATCAAGAACCTGTCATAGGCTAGGGTCTAATTAATTGCAAAGTGGCGTATATATTGTGGAATCGCTTACTTTAGTCTCCTGCATCACCAAGTCTTTGCATTCACGCTAAAGTTTAAACTTATTAGAGCATCTCCAACAAATGCTCTATCTTTATTTTTTTTCTCCAAAAAAGTCACTGTTCACACAAAAAAAACCCCCTCCAACAGCCTCTCCATCTCCATTTTTTTTTTTTAGATTTGCTACAGTAGCTCTCCAGGCCTAGAGAGCACTATAGCAATCACTGTAGCATATCTAAAGAATATTTTCCCTTAAAATAATACCGGTTGAATTAAAAAAAGACTTTTTTCTCTTACCTCCCTTTCTCTCTCCTCTCACAGCTACAAACACAACCATCTTTCTCTCAAACATCTCTAAACTCAAGCATAATCAAAATACAAAATCAAAGACATAATCTTAAAATTAATCAAACAATAACAATAAAAGCAAAATTCAATTCTTAAAATAAAGTTGAATCAGAACAAGCAAATATGAAGAAAAAAAAAGAACAAGCTGATCTAACCTAGCCTAGTGGTGGGGAAGAGGACGAGCGGCAGTGGGGCGACAGATGTGGTAGTGCTGCATGGTGAACGCCGATCTCCACCGACTTTGTCCTTTCGACGACCTCGATCTCCACCAGTGGCGAACGAGCAGCAATTTTTCTCCTCTCTCTCTCTCTCTGATGTGAAGCAAATGTGAGGTGGTTGGAATGTTCTTGAGGTGAAAAAGAAAATAAAAGAAGGGGGGCTGGACACTTGTGTGGATGAGAAAAACAAGAAAAAGAAAAAAGAAAAAAGAAATAGTTGTCTTATTGTGGAATCGCTTACTTTAGTCTCCTAAATCACCAAGTCTTTGCATTCACGCTAAAGTTTAAACTCATTATCATGTGGAATGGGTGAAGATGATCATGTACATGTATACCTTTTTATTAATGTTATCTTAATTCGATTTTTTTTTTTTTTTGGTTGATTTAATATATTCAAAATTACATCATTGGATTATATATTTTTATTGTCTTTAACACACATGCTAACTTTCATATTAATCATATGTTATTTACTGTTTGATCAAATATTTTACAAATAAAATAGTTATTCATCGTTGACCATCTTAACATATATATATATATATTTTTTGGTAAACTGGGATTTCATTAAAAAACTTAGAAAGGTTACAAAGGCGGGGTAAATAACACCCCTAGCGTTCGTTAAAAATTGATACAAAATACAAGAAGGAGGACTAGAATGTAAATTAAGTGAGCTTGGATTATTAAGTCCTTCTTTAGCCAAATGTTCGTGCAATGGTTCCTCTCGCAGTGGATGTAGGAGATATAGGCTTCCTCAAAAAACTAGAGGAGGGGCTTGCAATCATAATTGAGACCAATGTAAGGATGATGTGAGACGGAAGAGTCATTATGAGATTTAATAATATCAACCATAGCTTGCGCATCAATTTCTATCATGAGTTTTTTTATGTCGAGACTTTTGGCGAGGGTTAGACCATCTCTAAGACCCCATAATTCTGCGGCTAGTGAATGAGTGAAGCTGATGGCCCTATTGAAACTTCCAACCCAAGCACCTTTAGGGTCTCTGAGCAAGTCGCCTGCTGAGGCCATTCTGAGGTTACCACGGGCTGACCCATCGGTATTGAGCTTGAAAAAACTCGGGGGGAGGATTCCACCCTATGTTGACTATGCTATTCTTGATGGAAGAGACTCTTATTCGAAGAGTTTGGAATATGTCTAGGCTGAAAGCTATTATTTTCCTAAGGATGGATTGGATCACAAAGGGTTGTGCTTCCATGACGAGTTTATTCCGCACCAACCAAATTGTCCAAGCTACTAGGGGAAAGGAAATACTATAGGGAATATGAGGAAGATACGGGTTATTGAAAGAGGTGGTGGACATGAGCTTAAGCCAATTAGGAAGGTTTGGGTTGAGGAAACTCGGAGGAAGGTTATTATTTGAGAGCTCATTCCAGATAGGTGTGACAACGGGGCAATCTCTAAGAATGTGGAGTGTGGTTTCGATTTTCGAAAGGCAGAGCAGCCAGGACGCATCGGGAATGATATGTCTTTTGAGGAGTTGGTCCTTGGTTGGGAGACGGTCGTGGCAGGCAAGCCAAAGGAAGGTTTTGACTCTCGAGATTGTTGGTGTCACGCCACAAACCCCAAAGGGTCCAAAGCATAAGAAAGACATCTCAAAAGTACCTGTAGATTTTTCCTTTTTTAAAATTCAATCCAAATAAATCATATCAAATACCAACATCAAGAATTATCATAATAGTTCCATTAAATATACTCTCAAAGTAAGTCAGAGCTCTATGCAATAATTACAATGACCATTGGCCATAAAAGAATGGAGGCCTGAATAAATAATTACATATCATCAGCTTGTCCCATCAGTAGGAATAAAGTCATAACCACTATAATATACAAAAGAATGAGTCAAGCCTACTCTAAGATGTATATCGTCTAATATCTCCACCACAAAAGTTCAGCCTCCATCAGTAGTTTGTCTAACTACTGTTAGCCACCAAAAAGTTGTCTCAAAAGATTTTGCCTACTCTAAAAAGTTTATAAAATAATGGAATAAGACAAAGTCCAGGAAGTAGCATAATTAATGGGAGTGAAGGAAATGCAAGTTTCATAATAATGAGCATTTTACAAAACATGCTATGATTTGGGAATTTTCATTTAATTTATGCAAAATAATTTCATTAACAACACGACAAGAACGATAGAAATAATATAGCACCAAGCTTTCCAAAATAACTATGAAACTATATTTTATTCATTGTGAGCTATAAAAATATCCAATACCATTTCAAGACAAGAAACCTCACCCAAGGTGCCATAAAAACAGAAATGTCACAAAGACATCATACGGCCACAGACAGGTCGGAACCTAAACACACTAGCATGATATGTACCTCTTTTGGCATGTGGTATATTGGCGCTAACTAACCTCACCCACACCCTCAAGGATTTACCTATCCCCACTGTGGGCAGTAAGGGATAACGCACCATGTAGTACCTCTTTTGTATGTGGTCTCTTGGCCCTGCCTAGTCTCACCCATTGTTATTTATACCGTTTTGGGCCCCGTTTCGGTTTGTCTAGTGGAATGGAATATTTCGGTACCAGCCACTTTCGGCGTACCGTTTCAGGGTGTTTTGGGGTTCCTAAAAAATAATTTATATATATTCTTGTAGAACATAAAATTGTCAATTCTAATAAATAAATAACTAAATATCAAATAATACAAATCATTTAGTCTTAATTCTTAAGTCTTAAACATCAATATAACATCACACAATAAGAAGATTTACAAGTCAATAACTAAATATCAAATAATACAAATCATTTAGTCTTAACTCTTAAGTCTTAAACATCAATTTAACATCACACAATAAGAAGATTTACAAGTCAATAACTAAATATCAAATAATAACTCCTAAGTTCTTAACCACAAAACAAATCATAAGAAAAAAAAATTTATGACAGAGGGAGAAGGAATGAACAAACAAAAGACATTATTTATGACAATGTATACCACAATCACATATCTTAAGTTCTTAACACTTAATCTTAACTCCTAACTCCTAAGTTCTTAACCAAAAAAAAAAAAAAAAATTTTCTTTTTTAAACAAGCCAAATCCTATACCGGCCGAAATTCACATCTCGGCCGAAATTGGCCGGAATTGTTCGGAACGACCAGAATGACCTGAAACGGCCAAAAATCTAACCCAAGGTGGAACGTGAGGTATTCTCGTACCGGTTTGCATACCGGTACGAAAAATTCCGGCCGTTCTGGCCGGAATGGAACGGAATCAATAACAATGGTCTCACCCACACACTCAAGGATTTACCTTTTCACCCCATGGGCAGTGGGAAATGACGCGTCACACAGTACCCTTTTTGCATGTGGTATTTTGGCCCTATGGGCAGCAGCCTTACCCACACACTCAAGGATTTACTCGTGTCATGCAAAGTGGGAGCCTCCAACCTGGCTTGTCATCACAAAGACGGGGTAATCACCAATATCATAGCACAAGGGCAAACCCACATAAAAGCTCACAAGTTAAATGTATTCAAAATATATAGTTTACTTTCAAGTACTTTCATAAGATATTTCAATAACCAAATATCTACAGTATTCTCAAAGCCCTTAAAAGCATTTCTTGTCAAAAATATTTTGCATCAATTTCCCAAATAATACAATTTAAGACAAAACATATATAGTAATTCCAAATAATACCATAAATCCATGAAACCCACTATCAAATAAATTCAATGATGCTTTTCTTTTCCAAGCCAAATATTCATGCATTTCCCCATATGCAATATTAAAAATAATGCACTTTTTATATATAATCATATACAATAGGGTCACAACACAACGCTTTTTAAGAAAACATTATCCCACAAATAATTTACCAAAATGTTTTTGACCCAAAAACAAGGTTTATGCAACATGGTTATTTTCCAAAAATCCTATTAAAAAGCTACTTACCTTGAAACCTGCAAAAGCCTAATTCTCCAAGCTTCAAAGGAGATTAGCTAGAACCTAAACAATATCAAGTAAACCTATCACAATAAGCATAGAGCTTGAAATTGTATCTTGCTACAATTTAGGAATTGCCAAATAAGCACTTAATTAGGCAAACCTAGTATTTATCTTCATCAATAATAATATATTTTACTTCCAAAGTTTCTCAACAAATTAATTCACAATGCATAACCTCCAATTTATAAAGTTAACCTATTCAATATCATCTCCAACATTATGACTAGCTTCCCTAAAATTTACACTACATAATCAAGAAACCCAAGAAAGCAAAATCAAAATATCCTCAAAGATAAGAAATTTAGAACTTCAACTAACTCCTGTTGAGGGGAAAATTTTGATGTTCCCAAATAGAATATGGGTAGCCAAGCCGAAACTCGACAATGGGCTCTCGAAATAAAGCCCAAAGGCTTTCGGTGTCATGTAAGCCCGCCCAAGCAAGAGATAGAGGTTGCACCCTGACAAGAAGACAACAACAAAGTACAATAAACATGTTGTTATTGTTAGTTTGTTATATTATTAGTCATTTTTATAGCGTCATAGTTAAAATCAGTCTTCCAGCGGTAAATGTGAAATTACACATAAAAGTCCAGAAGTTAATGATCAAATAAATTTATGAAGGTATTCAGTCCTGGGGGTCCTTGTGTGTCTCGATTATGGGAATTTATAGTACTTTCAACCATCATTACATCAATGTGAGGGAAAAATTCAATAAATACATTATATCCTTCATCATAATAATAATAAACAAGGATTAAAGGCTCCATTGTTACAAATAAAAGAGGAAAAAATAGGATGGAATGAAGGGAGAGAAGGATCCCCAGCTCAGTGCAGCAAGTATTAAACTAAGATTTTGATGAGTATGTGTTCATAAGGCATGAATGAGACAAAATGAGCTGTTTTGAGTAAGTGGGATGAGATTAACTCTGAGGTTAAGGCTTTTTGTGAGTAGTCGGTTGTTTATAAGTAGTGGGAGGTATTTATGAGCTGTGATTGTGTAAAGGAGAGGAAAGAATGTCTGAGGTTGGATGAATGTGGGCTGAAAGAAATGAGTAGTGAGCTTAAAGAGAGCTAAATTACAAGTAAAATGGCAAATAAATCAAGAGTTTCAGAGGAGTAGTCGTTGTGTTTGTGGGCTGAGATGCTCATGCTTTTATAATGGAGTTTAGAGAAGCATTGGTTAACATGAGCCCAAAAAAAAACGTAGGGTTAATCAGAGGTGGATAACCATGGTTAATCTTCCTGGGATTTTTTGATCAGAAGTAGAAGATTTGCTTTATGGGTTGCTTTGCTTCTTTGGGTAATGATAGGATTTTGAATTAAATGTTAGGATTTTTGGGGCTGAGCTTAATCAATGTGATTGGTGCGTGTATCAAGAGAAAATCCTAAAGCTGCAACTGAGATTTAGACTCCTAAAAAGTAAGATTCAACACCCCAAGTCAGGTGTCAAGTTCTAAGCCTACTTTAGGGGGTTCTGCTGGAGGTTCCTTTATGCCCTCTAAACCACATGCTCCCAATTTTTTCCCCTTTAGGATTCATGGGCTTGGCACATGAATTATGTCTTGAACGTTTTTAACATTTATAGTATCAATTTGCTAGAATTTGAATAATTTGGTTTCAACTCCTCTTCCGCTGGAGGTGCAGTCTAGAAAAAGATGATGGAGTCCCATCACCCTTTAGACTTCAGCTGATGTTACAAGCCTCGGGTACTGTTCACGTCAGGTAGAGAGTGACCAAAAGCCGATGGAACAGCCTCTAGTTCATTCTTAAGGACTTGGTTCTCTTGTTGTACTCCGGTCAAGGATGAACAAGGGCTGTTTTGCCTACTTTCAGTCATCTGCCTCTTGCTGGGATCTCTTAGATTGGGCTTGTTCGCTTGGGCTGGTTCCTTTGGGTCGAGTTGTGTGCATCCTACAAAATCAACAACACATGTTGCCATGGGTTTTCCTTCCTCATGGACTTTTATTAGTAAATATTATTTGGGTTTTCATAGATACTTGCAATTGTAATATCTAAAACAATATGACAAGTTTTCAAAATACCTCTGAAAATAACTTTTACTATGATGGATTCCATTAAATAACGTTCATGGCTTCTAATAGTCGCATTATAATTTAAATGATAAGTTTGTGGGATCGAGTATTTTCCATGAGCGTTGAAGATATATTTTATAGATGTTGTGATGCAAGTGATGACCATGTGTTTCATGGGTTATAATGTGAGAACATATTCTTCAAGATAACTCCCTATGAGCTTTTATAAAACAATTGTCATGGTTTTTTGCTATAGTAATACTTAAGCAATAATTATGCCATGATACTTTTCTCTTTACCAAGTGTTAATAATCTCGGGTTTTTTGATAAAATAGTGCCAATGAAGATTGGGCTTTTGATATTGCTAGTGGGAACTGGGCTTTTGAATTTGCCAATGAGAACTGGGCTTTGATGTTGCCAATGAGAATTGGGCTTTGATGTTGCCAATGAAAATTGAGTTTCAAATATTGCCAATGAGGATTGGGTTTTTGGATAAATAAATTACCATGTGTTCCATTGATAAAATTGTTCTGTCATGGATTTGAATCATGAGTTTTTTCAAATATTGTCAAGCATAAGTATTATTGGGCTTTAAATAGAATAGGATGTGTATATTTTGAAAATAAATAGATGGTACTCAAATAAAATTATGTGTGTAAAAAAAAGTACCCTAACAACTCCAAATAAACCCAATCGCAATGAAAAAAAAATTAGATTTACCAACTATCACATATTATAACTCAAAACCTCTAAATTTTTCACCATAAATAAACCTTAGGTAGTCATCATTAGCATAAACCATAAACTAACTCATCAAATAATTCCACAAATACAAAACACATACATATAAACACATAAATATTACTTTCGGTGCTCATAAATCATATGAGTTTTATTATTAAACTTAGATAAAAATAACCTCAAGTAAAAGTGTAAAACCCACCAAAAAGATTAGAAATTTTTACTCAAAAAAGAGAGAGATGAAGATGCCTTAGAGATTCTTAAAGAGTTTTCTAGTGATTTTGCCAAAAAAATGGAGTATATGGTGGTGTGGAGTGTACCGGTGGGAGAGTGAGTGAGAGGAGTGTGTGTTGTGTCGATAGAAAATGAAAAGAAAAGAAGAACAAAGAATGTGTGGCCGGCCAAAAAGAGGAAAGAGATATTTTGGAATTGAGTGGTAGGGAGCAAATGGGATAGGTGGGGGTCACGTGGTCCCAAACATTTGACCACTTTTATTTTATTATTATTTTTTTTTGTATTGGGCTGGGCCATTACAGTGGGGGTCTTCTAAAGCCGTTTCAATGTATGAGGGATAGGGGTAGAAGTAGAGCTGGAGGCGAGAAGATAAGCTGAGCGGACATCGAAACTACCATTAGGCGAGGAGTTCCAAGAAGGGAGGTCGTCAAGGGAGGAGTGAAACAGTCTGGGGGTAGCTTGGATAATGTCGCGTACGTGATTTGGAAGGTCGAAGAACAAAGTCGTGAGGTTCCAGTTGCCATGGGGGTCCTGCGCATCCTTAACCTTGAGGGAGAGGTCCCTTGCATGGAGGGGTCCTTGGATGAGGCTACGAAGCAAGCTATGACCTGACCAATTATCCTGCCAGAAGTTTATGGATTCTCCATTTCGAATCAGCCTCCTAGTGCCCATATCACAAATGTCCTTGGTTTTTAGGATGCTATCCCAAACGATGGATTTTCTTTTTGATGTGCTGGAGGAGAGCAAGTATTTTCTTCTCAGAGTGTCAACCCAAATGCTCTTGTCGTTAGTGCGAATGGCCCAAGCTCTCTTCGCGAGGAGACTTTTATTGCGAATGAGGCTCTTCTTTAACCCGAGTCCTCCTAAGTGTTTAGGCTTGGTGACAACGTCCCAATTAATTGCATGTAATTTTTTCCTCGTGGTTAAGTCACCCCACAAGAAGTTGCGATTGATTTTGTCAAGCTTGGTACAGATTTTCTAGGGCAGAAGGTTACATTGCATCAAGTGGGTGGGCATGGATGAGGTGATAAGAGTTAATGAGAGTCATTCGGCCTGCTAGGGAAAGGGATCTCGATTTCCAGCCAGAGAGTCTAGCTCGAACTTTATCGAGGATGAAGTCAAAGGCTCTTTTATTTCTTCTATTCGTTGTGATAGAGACTCCTAAATATTTTCCAAAATCCATGGAGCACCTCATTCCTAGTTCGGTTTCGATGGAGTTTGTGTTGTCGGCATTGGTCATAGGGGAGAAGAATTTTGATTTGTCGAGGTTCATTTTTTGGCTGGAGGAGGTGCAGAATTCATTAAGAACTTTTTAACTTTTAATTTTATTCAATTTAATCTTCTCGTTAGTCTCTATTAATTTAATCATTAAAGATTCCAAGATGACTTAGTTTTGTATTTAATAGGATTTAAAGTTAACAGCACAATTTAAAGTTAATGGCACAATTCTAACCGAGACTAATTAAAAAATTGAATTTAACAAAATTGAAAATTAGAGATTTTTTTTTTAGAGAAACAATGAAAAAATGGAAATGAAGTTACGTGATTGAATTAAATTATAAACAAAGTTAGATGGTGCAATTTATTATATTGAGCATTTTTTATATACAAAATGATACTATTTTATTAATAATTTATATCTGATACATCAAAAACAAGAACTATAGTTATAGGCTAGGATCTAATTAATTGCTAAGTGGCGTATATAGTGGGAAATCGCTTACTTTAGTCTCTGCATCACCAAATCTTTGCATTCACGCTAAAGTTTAAACTCATTATCATGTGTTAAGGTAGATGCAATTTTTTTTCTATGCACGAATCATTTTGGCTCAATTTATTTATATAGTTCTCTCTATATGCGTGGAGATGATCAAGTACATGTATACCTTTTTATTAATGTTATCTTATTTCGATTTTTTTTTTTGTTGATTTAATATATTCAAAATTACATTGTTGGGTTATACATTTTTATTATCTTTAACATACAAACTTTCATGTAAATTATAGGAGTATATTATTTAATGTTTGATCAAATATTTTACAAATAAAATAGTTATTCATCGTTGACCATCTTAACATTTTAAACGTATGAAGATTGAATAATATAAAGAGGCAATGTAATTTATAACCAATAATTTTATATTTTTTGAATTAATTTGAGTGGCATGTAATATATACTCAAAATTAATTTCATAAATACACTTGATGACATGTAATATATTTTAAATTATTTTTTTGAACATTATAACACATATAAACATGTACCATAAAAAAATTAAATAATTTTTTTAAAAATGATCTAGTGGGGTACACATGCATCATACATGACATCAACTAGTTATTAACAATGGCATTATTTGGGAGAATAGCCTTTGTGTGAAATAAAAAAACATGATTTCTCTAATGGTGAAATCATGTTTCCAAACTACCACTTTACCCAAATAAAAAATAAAAAATACAACGTGTTAAGAGATGACAGTTGTGGTGGGCCTTTGGTGATTTTGAGCTGGACTTCCTCCTGCTGTGTTGAGGTCCAAATATTCTAGATAGGAGAGTTGGGATCGGTCTAATTGCAACTCATCTTGGTCCGGCTTGTGCACAAACTATGCCCCGTCTACCAAAACTTCAGTCACATGCCCACGGTAGGCACAGTTGCTACAAAAGAGTTATGACAGACAAATATGATAAAACGATAATAGAAGAAACATATCACTGGTAGGCGAGGCGAGCAAGAAATCCTTAGTCAAAATAGGGAGAGAAAACACATTTTGAATGAAGTTGCAAGGATTAGATGAGAAGTAATAATGATTAGTGATAAATCAAAGAGTAAAAGATCAGTTTGCCACATTTAATCGTGCTACAGGGCTAAAGCCAAGGGGGAAGCCACTCCCTCAACGTGGGTAACCTCACAGGATGATCCTGCCATGGAGATTGTCTACTTTGAGGGAATGGGCTTGAATGGCTTATGCTCGAACGAGTCCCTTTTCCTTAACAGAGGGAAGGCTTTTAGAGGGAGAGAAGGGATTAGCCTATTGGTGCATGCCTGCCGTTCTACGCTCTCTATTTCTTTTCTTTCTCTTTATTTTTTTTACTTTTGTTCTTTCCCTCCACTCTCCCTCTCACTCTTTCTTTCTTAGCACTTGTAGTTCTACGGTGAAGGTGATACTGTGATTCTCTCTCGGTAATTGTTACTCTTTTCCTCTGTGCACAGCAAGGGTCTTTTATATATTGCCTGTCGTGACTGGCTTTTACCATTTTAGCCTTTAACTACCTTTGTCTGGTCTGGGTGTCCTTACCGACCACCACTGGTTCGTCAGCTGTCCAGCCACTACCACTTACCTGTACTGACTACGCCACTCCCCATTACCAGACAAAGAAGGTTATTTTGTTTGCTTACTCACCGTGGCATCCTTATCTGTTACAGTGTGGGTGTTTTCTTTTCCTATCTCTCATGACATGCACCTAATGGTTCCAGCTCATCATTACTTCTTTTGGGTAGTATGTCATCCTAGCAGGACATTTCTCTTAAAATAACCTGAGTGAGAACCTCGGAATAGGCTTTCCCCTTTCTCCATCGCCAGACCAAACCCTTTCTTACCTCTGACCCATGACCCACCACTTTTTGTATTGGTTAGGTACAGGCTGGTGATGTCTGGTCTTGCGCGTGCTCCACTCCTGAGTACGTCCAAAACTTGTTCGCTGCTTTATGCGTTTGTCGTGGTCTGGAGGCTCGTTTGTGCATTCAATCATTCATCCTCGACCCATTATGGCGTAAATTGCTTTTTGATTTCTCATTCCTTATAGCTTGCTTTTTTCAATGGTTGGGCCTTGCCCGGTTGTGGGCTTTCTATTCTTGAGTCCATTCTTTGCTCTTTCCGTAATCTTGCTGCCACTTTCTGCCATACAATTTTTGTTGTTCTTGCCGTGGTGTTATTTGACCCGTGCCTGTTAGGCCTCTTTAAGTTTGTTGCTTATTCTCCTCACAATGACTCAATATGGGCATTGATTCTATACTCATGCTACTTTGGGCTTTTCTTGACCCATTCCATTGCTTATGAGCTATTTTATCCCATTTATTTCTCCTTGAGCATCCTTGGCCCATTTGCTTTCCTTGGGCATCCTTGGCCCGTTTTCTAATTCTGCATACTCATGAGCTTTTACTAACTCCCTTAAACTTCCCTGGCCCAATTACCCTATTCTTCACCCTTGGGGCTCATGGACTTCCCATCAACCCCCTATTTTCTTACTTCATTACGTCAAGCTTGTTGTGACTCATTCTTACTTTGCTATATCACATAATATCCATGTGTTTACTATCTCTCTCTCCGGGCTCTTTTAGGCCCGTCTACTTTCCTCAAGGCCCACTTGTGTTCTTTATGGGCCTGTGAACTATTGTTCATGCCATCCAGGATTAATGATTTTTCTAGCTGTAGGAGGGCCTTTTTTGTATATTGTGCGTTGGGCTGGGCTGCCTCCTGCGGTAATGGACCCGAATGTTTCTGAGTAAGGGAGTTGAGGCTGATCTAACTACAACTCAACTTGGACCAGTTTGTGCACAAACTATGCCTCGTCTGCCAGGAGTGTGCTTATGGCAGGCAGAGTTGTTTCAGATGAGTTACAGCGGGCAAATATAATAACAATAACAAAGCAAAGTACTCTGACTATTTAATGAAAAATGACCAAGTAACCCCTATTTATGAGACATAATCACAGCGATAACAATGACTTTTACAAAGAAAGCAAGGGAGTGAATGATAAAATGAGTTAATCATGAATGAACATAAAAATCAAGTTATGTTTGGTCCGCAGAAGCAAAACCAAATAGGGAAGAACGCCTCCTCTCAATGCAAATAATTTCCCAGGACCGGAATGGTTAATGCCCAAAAAAGAATCCTTCTTATGTTTTGGAAGAGAGCAGGATTTTGAGGGGGAGAGAGGGAAATCAGCCTAGTGGTGCATGCCCACCGTATTACCTTTCTTTGTTTTCTGTTTTCTCTTTTATTTTTTTTTTCTTTCCTTTGTTTTTACTTTCTTTCTTTTCTCACTTCGTGATCTCCCCTGTTATTCGATTTTTTTCCCTATTCTGATCGATCCCCTTTTCTGGGCATGGCAAAGGTCTTCTTATAGTGCTTGTCGTGACCAGATTTTACTATTTTGCCCCTTAACCACCTTTGTTTGGTATGGATGTACTTGCCGACCACCACTGGTTCGTCTGTGTGCCACTCTCCACTCCAAGACAAAGGAAGACTGTTTCATTTATTAGTCTGTCGTGGCACCCTTTCCTGCCACAGTGTGGATGCTCTTTCTCTCTCTATCTCTCAGGGCATGCACTTAACGGTTACCCCCTCAACACTGCTTCTTTTGGGTGGTCTGTCATCCCAGCAGGACATACCCTCCAAAAGAGCTTGGGCAAGAGCTGCAAAATAGGTCTTTTCCCCTCTCCCCACCACCAAACCATACCCCCTTACCTCTAACCCATAACCCCACCACGTCCCATATTGGCTGGGTACAGGCTGTTGGTGCCTGGGCCTTGCGTGTGCTTCCCTTTCACGTATGTCCAAAGTCTGTCTGTTGCTCATGCGTTTACCACGGTCTAGAGGCTTGCTTACACAGTCTGCCGCTCTTCTTTGACCTTTTATGTGGGCTGTTTTATAATTCCCTATTCCCCTTAGGGGCTGGGCTTTATTTAATACTGGGCTTTTATATTTCTTTCAGCCCATTCCTTGATTGCCATCATGTCCTGCCATACTACTCTGTCATTCCTACTATAATGACTTGATCCTGCTGGGCCTCTTTTAGACCTGCCGTTTACTCTTTTCCCAATGGCTCTGCATGGCCATGGGCTTTCTTACTTATGGGCTCCTGTGTCCCTTTTGTTTTCCCTTGGGCATCCTCGGCCCATTTACTTGTCTTGGGCTTCCTCGGCCCTTTTCCTAACTTTGTGTTCCCATGGGCTTTTACTAACTTCATTGGGCTTCCCCGGCCCAATTACTTCATACTCATCCTTGGGGTTTGTGGGCCTGCCAACAATCCCCTACTCTCTTTACTTACATTGCTTTGAGCCTGCCGCGGCCCATTCTTACTTTTTCACATCATACACTGCCCATGGGTTTGCTATTCTCTCTTTTCGGGCTTTTTGAGCCCATTTGCTTCCTCAAGGCCCATTTATTTATTTTATGGACCTGTGATCCATTATTCCTGCCGCTTGGGCTTAATGGTTTTATTCTATGCTTGCCACTTCTATTTGCTGCCTGCGTTGCTGGGTTGGGCTTCCTTCCTTCTATTCGGGTTTTACAAAAAATGACCCTCAACACTAGCCATCCACTAACTCTTCTCTACCCATATTGTTGGGCTTCTTCCTGCTATTGAGCATCAAAATGAGCATCAACATTTAGCCTCCTGAGCATATGAAGCTTTTCTGCGGTTTATATGCGAATAAGACTTTCCTGCCCTTTTTGTCTTTCCTTCTTCTTTCCCTTCGCGGGCTTTTTCAAATAGTGGACCCCAACTTATATGTTTTTCTTTTCTTACCATAAACAGTGTTGTCTCTTCGAATTTCCTAGTTTAGCAGTTATTCTGAAACACAGCCTCTGCTTCATTAATTCCATCCCTTATCCGATGGATAACCCATCGTATCCTTTCGTGCCAGGTTTAATGTCGTTGGTACTTAAGAGGGATTCCCTTCACATTCCAAACACAAATACTTTCTCCTTTTCCCTTTCTTCACCGTGTTAACTCTCTCAAACACTACCATCGATTTACTCTGATCAACCTCTACACCATGACACTGGCGAAAGGCCAAAGTTCTTCCTGCCATAAGGGAAAAGAGGTTGTCTCCGATGATCCTGCTGCGCGAGATGTAGGCGAAGAGGTTGTCTATTCCTAATTGGACCATTCCGATGAGGAGAAGGCACGGCATGATCCCGATAGTGAGTGCGCTCCTCTCATAAACCCTTGGTATGATACCAATGCCCATTTCCCAAAAGTTCCCGGTGATTACAGGCCGCCCCCGCCACCGCTGGGCCATGTGTGGCTTGCCCTTTGCCGTCGCAACACAGACGTATTTTGGGCTTCGTTGGCCTCTTTGATTCCAGACCTTGTCATCCGCCAAGGTACTTCGCTCCCCGTGCCCATTCACTTCGAGTTTGGATTGGGTACTGCTTTGAGTTGGAAGGAATGGGTGGATAAGGAGTTGTCTGATACGGGTTTTATGGAGTTGCTACAGCGGGCCAGTGTATTGAAGGCCATTATTTCATCCCGCTGCTTGTTTAATTATAGGGACCCCTTCAACCTCCGTCATTTGGTCCGCCGATGGTGTACCGCCACCCACACTTTCTTTCTCTCTTGCGGTGAGATCATCATGACTTTGGAAGATGTGGAAAACCAGTTGCTTTTGCCCATTCTTGGTGATGTTGACCCTGGCACCTTGGAGCTTTCTCCGGAAGAAGAGGTCATAGAGGCCGAGTTGAATAAGAGGATGAATGGCAACGCGAAGTTGTCATATTGGGTTAGTTCCTCCTCTAAGATCTCTGTTGCTGATCACCGTGCGGCCTTCGTCACGTTCTGGCTCTATAAGTTTATCTTTAGCTCTCATTCCCATTATGCTGTGAAGCCTTTGTATTTTCGGTTATCCATTAAGATATCTACTGGGGTAAGTCTGCCGTTGGCACCCATGTTCTTGGGACATTTGTACGTTCAGTTGGATATCCTGCGGAGTGATGAAGATCAGGCAGGTTCTTGCCACATAGTTACTACCTCTGTTCACAGTACCATCCTACAACATCTGTTGTATGAGTGCTGTGCTAGGCATTTGGCAAAATGTAGGTATTTTCGCTTTGCCAAGGAGAGATACCAGTCATGCCCAAGAGTTATCACTGATTTCTGTGGCCAGTTTGAGTTTGATTTTCCTTTGGCTTTTCGTTGGTTAGTTTGAAGCTGATTGGACATCCTACTGTTGAGTTTTTTGACAAAGGAGTTGGGTTTTCTTGGAGAGCATATAGGAACTTAGGTACAGGTTACACATGTGCTGATTCTATTATGGGTCCATTTGTTGATACTACTGGGACCACTACCCCGTTGACTGGCTTTGAGGAGAGGGGTATCACTTACCTGGCAGCCACCAATGCCGGGTGGTTGCCTTATTTGGCTGATGAGGGTGTTAGATTTGTGCACTATCCTACTAACAAAATGAGAAGGCAATTCAGCTGGATCAGGACATTCCTAATGACCTTTCTTCCCTTATAAAGTCCCTTACTTCTGTTCGGCCGTTCCTGCGGCACACTGCCTTTGAGTTTTGGAGCAAGTGCTTTACTGCGGTCACTATCCCAGGTTCACAGAGAAAGGGTATTTGTACTCCTGCCATGCACGGATACTGGCAGGTTGTGATGACCTTATTTGAGCAGGAGTTGATGGGCAGCCGTGGGTTTTCTCTTATTCTTCCTGACGGACTTAATGTAGTTATTTCTGCCAACCCTCGGTTGCTTCTACCCTCTAAATCTATGTTGGCATACGCTAGGAAGCAGAGTCGGTCTGCCATATTTGAGTGGGTTAAGGAGGATAGAGGGTGGTTCTAGCATGCTGGTGACTATCCCACAGGTTAGGAGAAGAGAGTAAAGGTGACAAACATTTTTGTGCCCGCTAAGAAGAGTTCTGCCAAGTCTAAGTCCACCAAGAAGGGTGATGATTTTTCTGAGGCTTGTTCAGACATTATACCTTTTGAGAGTGACCTTCCTCCCATAGGTAACATAGTTCTAGAGGGCTTTCCTCCCCCTTCTGCTCGTACCCGTTCTAGCAGGCGCCCTACTGCCGGTAAGTCTAAGTCTACTGCTCCGCGGCCATCTACTAATGCTCCTCCTTCTAGTAAGACTCGAGGCAGCAAGAGAGAGACATCTTCTCCCCCTGCGTCCGCCACTACTGAGAGGAGGGTATGTTATCTCTAATTTTTGCTTTATCTTCTTTATATTTTTATAGGGCTTTTCTGCGGCTAACCCCGTGTATTTGTTGACTCATCTCTTTATCCTCGTCTTCTGTTTTTTCTTTTGCAGTCTAAGCACAAGGAGGATGCGTCTGCCACCTGTCCTATATTACTTGATGAGCTCGAGTTTGAGGTATGTCTCCTTCCTTTCTTTCTTCTCTTTTACACATATTTCCTTTGCCATATGCCATTGGTTGTCCCATCTCCCTTTCTACCCTCCTTTTTTTTTTTTTGCATCATCAACCATTATGCATTCCCCTTTTCCTCTTTTTTTTTTTTTTTTGTTTTCTAGGCCAAGCCTGAGCCTATCTTCATATATCACCCCACGGCTGAGGAGATTTCTGCCTCCATGGGCACAACCATGGAAGATTTCTTTGATGGGGCTGATGTGGTGTTTGAGGCCACAGCTGCTACCACTCCTACTGCTGCACAGGGAGTTCCTGCTGAGACTCATATCCCTTTCACTAAGCCAGTACCTATAAATGAGGGTACTCATACTGAGAGGGTTAGTGAAGCCACTCTCATTCCTGCCGAGACACTTATTCCTCAAGAGGAAGCCATTCCTCCTATTGCTGCTCAGACCAAGGTTGCTTCTCTTGCCACACCTCTCGTTATCTCTACCAGTGATCCCTTCACGGCTTTATCTCAGGCCATGAAGGATGGCTCTTCTTTGGTGGTTACCCCTTCTTCCATCCCTAGCTCTGCCACACGCAAGCCTGATGCAAACTTGTCCTCTGAAGGATCTGAGGATGTTCTTGAGGATCCTGATGACGAACCCATCATGAAGAAGAGGATTTTTGATTCTAATGAAGAGGAGAGTGCTAAGCATGAGGCCGAGTTCATGGGTATGTATCTCCCTTATCTTATAAAGTTCCCTTTTTTTCTTTTTTTTGCCCTCCTCTTTCTTCTCCTCCTTATATATATATATATACACATATCTGTATAACCTTCTAATGCGGTCTCCCTTTACTTTGCATGTCTGTTCCTCTGATTGCAGAGACTTTTGAGGAGCCAGAAGTTGCAATAGACATAAAGATGCCCACAACCACTTCTCCTGCGCACCTGTAGCACCTGTTTCTACCATATTTTCCGCACCAATTTCTGCAGTACCTACAGATGCAATTTCTGCCATTCCCACAACACTAGTTCCTGCTATCTCCACAGCCCCTATTCTCACGGGTCCTGGTGTGTTTCTTTTCCTCATCTCTTTTTTCATTTTTTCGTTGTGAGTTCATCCTTCTTAGCTCATGGTTTCTCACACCATGCTTCATGTTTCTTGTTAGGTCCACTCTTTACTGCTCCTTTTCAGTTTGAGGTGAGCAGTAGTTCTGCCACAGTTCTAGACCCTGTGAGTGAGGCCGCAGCCTTCTTTACTCGTTTTGATTAGCCTGAGATTAACGACTTTGATCCTGCAGACTTTTGGGGTTTTGGGCCTCCTTGTGTAGACTTTCATGGCTTCAGAGTTCTCGAAGATTATGCTTCTCATTTGGAGGCGGTCTATAGCAGTCGTGGTGACTTCATGCAAGGATTCCGCCTTGGTCGTTCTGCTAGGGAGCACTTTCTGAAGCTACTAGGAAGCGTGGTGAACAACATTGAGCATAACTTTGTTGACAGTTTCCACTGAGAGGATCCTGTAGTGGAGGGCTATGGTATAGGAGCTTATTAGTGTGGGCTTTGCTGTGGAGTTTATTCTGGACCATCTTCGTGAGATTGCCCAAGCCTTTTTCATGAAGAAGGTTTAGTCTGTTGTTGGTGTCATTGATACACGCATTGAGGTTCTAAGGAAGGATGTGGCAGACTTGAAGGGTCGTCGTGAACGCCTTCTTTCTAGTATTGGCGGATCCAATCGTTTCGGCGATCAGACTCTTATTTATGGGCTTCGTTGATGATGATATAGTTTCCCCTTTCTTATTCCCCTATCTAGTACACTTTATGTTTCCTATAGCACTTATTTGGCAAGTTCGATATGACTGCCATAGTTTTGGGTTTGTAACTATAATGCTACACTTTGTTACTGTTTTTTTTTTTTTTTTGCTATTGCTATGATAGAGTATGCTTTTATAATACTTCATGTCTTTTCATTACATACTAATAAAAGCACGTTACAATCTGGTCTTGTGACATAGTCACTTGAAGGAAAAAAGGAAATATGAAACTCATTAAACAAAAAAGCATAACTACACAACTTTTTCTCTTAAGCATAATAAAGTTTCAGCCACTTCCTATTGATGGGATCCATCAGGTCTTTGCCATCCATCTGGGCCAAACGGTAATACCCACTTGCATGCGCCTCTCTTATCACAAGGGGTCCCTCCCACTTTGGTGAAAACTTAGATGGTCTTGCCATACCTCGCTTGACGTGGTCCGTTGCTTTTAACATGAGTTGTCCTTTTGCGAACACTATTTCTTTAGTCATTCTGCCATAGGCTTCAGTCATCCTTTGTCTATATTTGCAGCTGCGCCCCTGGGTTTCCTCCCTTTTTTCATCAAGCCCCTCTAGGTCTTCATATCTTTCTGCTATAAAGACTCCATTTTCTTTTTCTTTTTCTTTTTCCCGCATCTGCATAACCCTTAAAAATGGAGTCATCACTTCTGCCGGGCTCATTACCTTTGTCCCGTAGACTAAGGAAAAGGGTGAAAACCCTGTGTCAGACTTTGGTGAATTTCTATAACCCCAAAGAGCATCTGGCAGGTCATTGCCTATCTTCCTGTATATTCTTGACTTATTTTGCTGAAGATCTTTATGAGGGTCTTGTTTGTCGCCTCTGCTTGTCTATTTCCTTGCGGGTAATAGGGTGATGAACAATGGTGCTTGACTTGGTAGAATTCTAACATCTTCCTCACATCACTGTTGACAAAGGGCGTGCCATTGTCACTGATAATCCTATGGGGTACCTCAAACCTCACAATTATGTTCTCCTTGATGAAGTTTGCCACTGCTCCTCCCGTGATTTTACGGAGTGGCATTGCCTCTGCCCATTTAATGAAGTACTCTGTAGCCACCAGGATCCATATGTATCCCTGCGATGGTGGGTTAAATGGCCCTACCAAATCAAGCCCTCAAGTGTGGAAGGGCTATGGGGTGACCAAGCTATGTAGGTTCTACGGATGAGTGTGAATCAGGTTGGCTTGTACTTGGCAACTGTGGCATCTTTTCACAAGTTCTGCGGTGTCCTTCTTCATGATGGGCTAGTAGTAGCCCATTTATAGCAGGCACCTGTATAACTTTTTCTTCCCCTAATGTTCTCCACACTCTCTAGCGTGTACTTCCTTCATCATATCTCTCACTTTCTCGGGACCTAAACATCGTAATGGGTCCCTGTACGGGGCTAGGCCCCAGGCCCCATGGGCCTTGGGCCTAAGCCGCACAATACATTATATGACCATGTCCCCATTTTGGACCTTTAGCCTCGATCTGGACACCTCAGGGGCCAATCTGGGCCTAAGAGCTGAAATAAGACTGCACTGTCTTGGATACCTAAAGCAAGACCCTCCCGATCATCTTTAACTTGGTTGGGGGTATCATTGCTCGGAGATACCCTGTACTTGGCTGCCCGATAGTGCCTTCGGGAATATCGCTGTCAAGCAAGCTTTTGGAGGTGGGAATCAATTCCAATGCCACTACCACCTTTCTCGACAAAACATTCACTTAGAGATGATAGAATTGGACCCCCATTCGCACTAGTAAGGGGGAGTAATCATAACATCTCCACTTATCTAAGGCTATAAATAGGAAGATTAAGGGAGAAGTGGGGGTTGGCAATTGAGGAGAAAAAACTGAGGGAAAAGAGTGACTAAACCTAGAGAGATAGGGAAGCAACTTTGTAAGATAAAGAGAAGGGTTCGTAAAAATAAGAATGTACCTAGGTCTCTGAGCATAGGACTACCCATAGTAGGAAACTCAAAACCCACAATATAAATTTTTTATGAGCCCAGGTAAAGGTTGAGCTTGGTAACTATAACTTGGCGATGCACATTCTTCATCATTCCTTTTCTTGAAAAAGACTCTGTTATGAGAAAAGTAACGTGTTGCCAGCCTCTTAAGCTTGTATCTTTCACTGTGCTTTTGTGGCAGGATACCTTCTGTCAAGTACTCCGTAAATGGACTTCTCCAGTATTTGCTGACGAATATAACGTAACTTTCCTCTCTGTCTGTTGCAAGCTGGCAGGCCTCACATTAGGTTTGGACTTGACTTGCGTCTTTACCCATACTTGGCCAATAGAAACCTGCCATTTGAAGTCTGCGATAAAGATTGACTCATCCGCAGGTCTTATCATGCACTTCCTTCAACTTTCTTTGGACTTCCTCTTGCCCCACACATCTAGACAAGACCTTACCAGGCATTCTGCAGTACAACTCTCCTCTTACCAAGGCGTAGTCTTTCAACACCTTCAATTCTACTGTGTCTTCTTCCTTTGCCAAAGCCTCCTTTATAGGAATCCTCCAATCTCCTTCATGGTGTTACTCTCGGAACCTTTCCTTTTGCATCTCGATAATAGATTCTTTCCTTTTGCTGACTTCTATCCTGGTGCTATCCCCTTTGAAAATTATTTGTGAGCTTAACGCGGCCAGCGCATCCACAAACCGGTTTTCATTCCTTGGAGCATGCTCTATCTCAAATATTGAAAACTTTTCCTCCATCTTCTGGGCCATTGCTCTGTACAGGGCTAGGCTGGGTTCCTTTAAGGAGAAGCTCCCTTTGGTCTGGCAGACCATTAGGTTTGAATCACCCATTACTCTTAAATGCTTAATTCCCATTTCAAGGGTCGTGGTTAGCCCAGTTAGATAGGTTTCATATTCTGTCGTGTTATTTGAACAGGAAAATTCTAATTTGAATGTAAGTGCCACAACCTTGTCTTCTTCATGATACAAAATTATTCCCACTCCTCTTGATTGGGCAGTAGAAGACCCATCAAACTTCATCACCCATTACTCTCTAACTTCTTCTACTATAGCTACCTCCCTTGGGACCTCATCGTCTAGCAGAAATTCTTCTTCTTCTGGAAACTACACCAACAAATCTGCTATAGCCTAGCTCTTTACTACCTTGGGCGTTCCTGCTTTCAGGTCGTATTGTGACAATTGCAGTAACCATTAGGATATTCTGCCAGAGAGAATATGCTACTGTAACAAAGCCTTGATTGCATGAAACTTAGTCATCAGCCATGCCTCGTAAGCCAAGAAATAGTGGCACAGCCTTTGTGAAGCATACACTATGGCCAGGCATGCTTTTTCTGCCCTTGGATAACAAGTCTCTGTATCCTTCAGGGCACGACTAATGTAGTAAACTGGTTGCTCAATGCCACCTCCATCTTCTTGGGCAATCAATGCACCTATGGCATACGAATTGGTGGCTAAGTAGAGCAATAATGGCTTCTTGCAGATTGGGGCTTGCACAGTAGAAAGGTTCATCATAATCTGCTGTAGCCTTTCGAAGACTGTATGCTGTGCTTCTCCCCACTCAAAGCTTTGCCCTTTCTTGAGTAATTTGGTGAAAGCAGAAGTAATTGATGCCGATCCGAGGATGAATCTTCGGATTTATGAGACCTTCCCTAAGAAACTTTTCAACTCCTTCACTGTGGCTGGAGGTTTCATGGTTGCTATGACTGTAGCTTTGGCCGGGTTCCTATCTATTCCTTTGCTGTGAATCAAGAAACCCAGGAATTTACTAGAGGACACTCCAAATGCACATTTGAGGGGGTTTATTCTCAGTTTGAAAGCCCTACATCTCTCGAATACCTTTCTCAAAACTTGGGCGTGCTCTTCTCGCTTCTTTGATTTTACCACTATGTCATCCACATAGTCATCCAATTCTTGATGCACCTGCATTTTTAAACCCAAAAGGCATCACAGTGTAGTAGAAGTTGCCTATGGATGTTCTGAAAGCAGTTTTCTCTGCATCCTTTGGCGCCATTCTGATCTGATTGTACCCACTAAATCCAGCCATGAATGAAACATGGCGCTCCCTGCCGCAGAATCTATCAGTAAATCCATGTTTGGCAGTAGGAATTCGTCCTTTAGGCAGACTCTGTTGAGATTCTTGAAATCCATGCAACACCTTATCTACCCGTTCTTCTTCTTCACTGGCACTATGTTGGATAGTTAGCGCGGGTGTTGAATGGGCTCAATGAATCCTGCGGCTAGCAATTTCTGTATCTCCTTAACTATTTGCCCTTTTATCTCGGTGTGGAATATCTTGGCAGGTTGGTCCATTGGCTTAGCCTCGGGATCCACATCCAATGTATGCATTACTAGCCCATGATCCAATCTTGGCATTTCACTGTAATCCCATGCGAAGACATCTTTGAATTCTTTCAGCAACAGTTTCAATTCTGATTTCTCCTTTTCTGATAGTCTTGAACTAATTGAGATGGGTCTTAGTTCCTGTGTCCAGGTCAATTTCCTCAAACTTTTCTTCTGCCACAACTTGTGCATCTTTTACTGTCACAAGTTCCTCGTCTTTCTCTTTACTAATTTCTTCCTTCGAACCTTCTTGAGCCATGCAGCATACCATGCTTTTGTGCTGCCACTCCTATTTGGGGCCCGCTTGTGTATTACAGGTGGGTCTTGCGCACCTTCATAATTTGTATACGATCCTGCCATTGGGGCCTCGGACCCTAACACATTGTGGTGTGTCATCTGACTCCACAGCGGGTGCTTCCTTCCTTTTCTTCTTCTATGATAGCAACTCCCTCAGATCAGGTTTTGGATCACTTTGGATGTCTTCCCACCTAGGTACGAAGGTGCCTCACGATTTTGATATTGAGCTTTCCCCAAATGGTGCCCATTGGTTGTAGAACATAGTTTCTACTAGATGAGCTTCTGCTCGCTCAAATGGCGATGGATTTGCTGCTATGCGTATCATTCTGCCATTCAATCTTCCCTTCACGCACTGGTGATAGGTGGATGGGACTAGTCGGTGCTTGTGCAACCATGGCCTCCCTAAAAGCATATGATATGAAACTTCCATTTTTTCCACGTGGAACCGAGCTAGGGAAGCTATGGGGCCCACCTTTAACCACAGCTGGATGTGGCCTACGGTGTATTGGCCCCTTCCTCCAAACCCTGTCACTTCCATTGGGCACCCATGAGTCTTTCTTTCTGAAATTCCTGCCGCTTGTAAAGTGCTTAATAGGATGAGATTTATAGAAGCGCCTATATCCACCAAGGATCTCTTGATGGGGATTTGGTTTATAGATGCTGCTAAGTAAAGGGGCCTCCTGTGGTTTGAATATCCCACCTTCATATCCTCATCACTAAAAGTGATCTCACTTGATTCCTGCAAGAGGGGTCTGGCATCTGCTACCTCTGCTATTAAACATTCAATTCCTGCCCCAAAGGCAATGCTTACTAGGGCCTCTGTGGCTATCCTTCGCTATTTTACTGCGAGCCTCAATTGGTCAAATAAATTCTTTAACTTAGAGCTCTTCTGCAAGGTGGTAATTACTGCAGTAGACTGGGCTGGATTCCCTTCTTCGTCCTCCCCTGGATCTACACAAATCACAACTGCTGCTACACATTTCCCTTTGTGGTTTAGGAGTGGATTTCTTTGAAATTCTGGCTGGGACAGCTCTAGGGTCCTTTCCTTGATTCTACGGTGTACCAATCTGCAGAGCGCCCAACATTCTACGGAAGGATGTTGCACGTAGTTATGCAAACGGCAGAAGCGTGGGTCTCTCCGCTCTTCCTTTGTGGGCTCTCTGGAAACTTGGTTAGGCTTAAAGACTCTGTTTGCTATATCCACTTGTCTAGGAGCACATCTAGCTCATTTGGGGTACATAGTAGTGGTGGAAGGGTGTCATATTCCTTTCCGTCAGCTTTCCTCTTTCTTTTGCCAGTGGATACTACCATGGCTTGTGGAGCACTTCTTTTGTCTGAGCTTGGCTTCACTGACTGAGCAATCTTTCTAGCCTTCTGCAATAATTGTGCAAACTGGGAGATTTCTAAGTTTTCCAAAACGGCTCTGTACTCCCTGATCATATTTGTCATGCACATTTCCACCAATGTCTTTTCTTCGCAATGATCATAACAGTCAAGTGTTATGTCTTTGAATCTTTTAATATACTCCATCAAATCCTCACCATTCCTTTGCTTAGTTGCTTACAGGGTCGCAAGCGTTACCGTTTCTTCTCCATGGAAGTATTTAGTGGAAAATACATCCACCATGTCATCCCAAGTTGGGATTGATCCTGGCTTTAGACCAATGTACCAGGTATACGCACGGTCACATAATGATTTAGAAAATTCTTGAAGACATAAGTCTTCATCTGCCGCATAAGGACCTAGAGTATCAATGAACTTACTTACGTGCTCAACAGCACTTCCCTTCCTGCCATCGTACCGCGCAAAGACTTCTGGTTCGTATCTCTCTGGGTATGGTTTGCTAGGTATCCTTAGCAGGTAAGGAGGTCTTCGTGCATAGAATCTCTCCTTAGTTGCCCTTGCCCTCTCTTGCTCCAGGAGAGCTGCTACTTCAGTCATAGTGATGAATCGTTGTTCCGCATTTTGCAGGACACCTCCTACTAGTGTCTCTTCTTTGTCTGTCGCATGCTCCTGGCCATGCTGACTTCCTTTCTCCTTTATTTTGTCTATCAGCTGACTGATTTCTTCCATCATTTACTGCTACGAGTGCTGCAATGACTGCAACATCTCGATGAAAACGTTGGCATTGTCAGTGGGGATCCTTGGCGGGGGTTAGGGCTTAGCCCCCATTCTGTTGATTCCTTCCGCCTAGTTGTGCTACTGTTTCTGAGGCATTGTTGGCCTGAACTTTGCCTGCGAGGACACGACACTTATGTTTCGCGTTGTTCTGGATTTTAGGGGCATTTGTTTACCAGGGCTGTAAAGTTGTTATTTACAACTATGTATTTTGTCGGCTTTTATTCCGTGCCAAATTTGATTGTAATTATTATCAATCGTTTATACCCTGTATTTGTTGTGGGATTTGTTGTAAGGGTTGTGTGATAGAGAGTGTGTGAAGACTCAAGCAATTTGGAGGCTGAAGGATTCTCGCGGGTATGTCGCGACCTAACTTCCCGCGAAGTGAAGCATGTGCCCTGCACGTGTTAGAATGCGAAGAGTCAGGCCAGGCGGAGACAGCTGTCTCTCGCGAGTATCTCGCGGGTAAGGCCTTCCCGCGAGACAAGCTGTTCTGCCAGCCTCTACTGAATGACTCACACATTTTGCACCTATCCTATATATACCCTCATTACCTACAAATGTTGAGGTATGCTTCAGAGAGAAAACCCTAGCCAAACACTTTGGGAATTAGAGATTGTCATCCCCACTTTTCTCTATACAATTGCTTGTGGTATCTCCTCAACCCTTCCCTCTCCATTTCCACACCATTGAGAGGTTGATAGCCCAAACACTTACCACACCCTTTGAGAGTGTTGAGTGACGTTTTGGTGCTGCTGGGAAGTATTGGAAGAAGCCTGGAATGGCAGATGCAACATGAAGCTTGTTGCGGGATCCAGGGTGCTAGACAAGACACGGTTCCGAGAAGCCTTGTTGGAGTAGGAGCTTGGAGGGCTTAGGTACGTCGGGTAGATTAGGCTTGGAGGGTCTCTTGCTTACTCATGTATCCCAACTGATTGTCTAGTGGATCGATTTCCGCTTGGAGGGCGGCGGAGAGGTTTTTCGCCGAGTTCTTCGGTTTCCTCTTCGAAAACACGTCTCGGTGTTTTCTGTGTTTGCATTCTTCTTCCCTACTCTTGTTTAATTCTATTATACTGCTGTGTTGCTTAGTTTATGGATTAGAGTAGCTGACTTGTTCATCCGCTCGCTTTTACACTATTCCGTACTTTGTATTAAAGTTGTATAAAATCTATCGAGCCGTAATTTTAATTGGGGGGGTCTAAACAGCTTTTGTGTTTTGAACACATTTTCGAGCTTTCAAGGGCTTCTGTCCCTATCTGCTTCCCAACTCCTCAGTGGAGTCGCCAATTTAAATGTGGTAGGCCTTTTGTGATTTTGGGTTGGACTTCCTCTTGCTGTGTTGAGGCCCAAATATTAAGTTACAGTAGACAAATATGATAAAACGATAATAATAGAAGAAACATATCACTGTTAGGCGAGGCGAGCAAGAAATCCTTAGTCAAAACAGGGAGAGAAAACACATTCTAAATGAAGTTGCAAGGATTAGATGAGAAGCAATAATGATTAGTGATAAATCAAAGAGTAAAAGATCAGTTTGCCTCATTTGATCGTGCTACAGGGCTAAGGCCAAGGGGGGAGCCACTCCTTCAACGTGGGTAACCTCACAGGATGATCCTGCCATGGAGATTATCTACTTTGAGGGAATGGGCCTAAATGGCTTGTGCTCGAACAAGTCCATTTTCCTTAACAGAGGGCAGGCTTTTAGAAGGAGAGAAAAGACTAGCCTATTGGTGCATGTCTACCATTCTACACACTATATTTATTTTCTTTCTCTCTGTTTTTGTTACTTTTGTTCTTTCCCTCCACTTTCACTTTTTCTTTCTTAGCACTTGTAGTTCTACGATGAAGGTGATACTGTGATTCTCTCTCGGTAATTGTTACTCTTTTTCTCTGTGCACGGCAATGGTCCTTTATATACTGTTTACTGTGACTGGCTTTTACCATTTTAGCCTTTAACTACCTTTGTTTGGTTTGGGTGTCCTTACCGACCACCACTGTTTCGTCAGCTGTCCAGCCACCACCACTTATCTATGCTGGTTGCGCCACGCCCCATTACCAGACAAAGAAGGTTATTTTGTTTGCTTGCTCACTGTGGCATCCTTATCCGCCACGATGTGGGTGTTCTTTCTTCCTATCCCTCATGGCATGCACCTAGTGGTTCCAACTCATCCTTGCTTCTTTTGGGTAGTATGTCATCCCAGCAGGACATTTCTCTTAAAAGAACCTGAGTAGGAACCCCAGAATAGGCTTTCCCCTCTCCCCACCACCAGACCATACCCTCTCTTACTTCTGACCCATGACCCACCACTTCCTGTATTGGCTGGATACAGGCTGGTGATGTTTGGGCCTTGCGTGTGCCTCACTCTTGGGTACATCCAAAACTTGTTCGCTACTTTATGCATTTGCCGTGGTCTGGAGGCTCGTCTGTGCATTATGCCATTCATCCTTGACCTATTATGGCATGAACTGCTTTCTGATTTCTCATTCCTTATAGCTTGCTTTTTTCAAAGGCTGGGCCTTGCCCGGTTGTGGGCTTTCTCTTTTTGAGCTCATTCTTTGCTCTTTCCGTAATCTTGTTGCCACTTTCTGCCATACCATTTTTGTTGTTCCTGCTGTGGTGTTATTTGACCTGTGCCTATTAGGTCTCTTTGGGTCTGCTGCTTATTCTCCTCACAATGACTCAATATGATCATTGATTTTATACTCATGCTACTTTGGGCTTTTCTTGACCCATTCCATTGCTTGTGAGCTTTTTTGTCCCATTTCTTTGTCCTTGAGCATCCTTAGCCCATTTGCTTTCCTTGGGCATCCTTGGTCCATTTTCTAATTCTGCATACCCATGGGTTTTTACTAACTCCCTTGGGCTTCCTTGGCCCAATTACCTTATTCTTTACCCTTGGGGCTTATGGGCTTCCCATCAACCCCCTACTTTCTTACTTTATTACTTCAGGCCTGCTGTGGCCCGTTCTTACTTTGCTACATCACATAATGCTCATGAGTTTACTATCACTCTCTCCGGGCTCTTTTAGGCACGTCTACTTTCCTCAAGGCCCACTTGTGTTCTTTTTGGGTCTATGAACCATTGTTCCTGCTATTTAGGCTTAATGGTTTTTCTAGCCATCCACTAACTCTTCTCTGCCCATACTGTTGGGCTTCTTCCTACTATTGGGCCTCAAAATGAGCATCAACAACAGTG
The DNA here is from genome assembly GCA_019022515.1 of Quercus aquifolioides. Classification (NCBI taxonomy): domain Eukaryota; kingdom Viridiplantae; phylum Streptophyta; class Magnoliopsida; order Fagales; family Fagaceae; genus Quercus; species Quercus aquifolioides. Next base: position 27,990,541 of record CM032326.1, read on the forward strand.
CATAATATAGATCTAGAAAACTGTGTTCAATTATATTACATTTTGCCTTAAAATTGTGGTTTGAAAACATGATTTTAATGTAAGTACATCTGCCTTGAAATTGTGGTTTGGAAACACAACTCCAAAGTAAAATTTATGCTGTGTAACACATCATTTTACAACATTCGTTTAACCTTGTAAAGACCCAAGGAAAAGCGATAACGCCATCTACACTATACCTCAAAAGAACTAGTCACGATTGAGGCTCCTTACAGTTATTAATAAAGCCCAGATTTACCCAGTAAATACCCAATATGGAACTCATCACACACCCACACACATCACACAATCAATCAAATTGGGGCATCACAAACCTGGTCAAGAGCAAACCTATCATTTCACAACTCATGGGCAAAACTATAATTTTTACCATTAGATTCCAAATTATTCATAAAAACAAATATTGAAATATTAACTATCAAAACAATATGTCATAAGCTTCAATCAAACCATTAGACCACTAGATTGGAAGTTATATATAAATTAAGTTTTAACGAATACGATGCATCAATATGATTTATGAACAACTAATTGTGATTGATTTAGTGGGTTTTAGTTAGCTCAATTAGTAAAGTCTCCGATGATTGTGTAAGAGATTTGAGGTTCAATCCCCGCTTACACTAAAAACTGATTAGTGTCATATGTTGAAATTCTCAAAAAAAAAATATAATAAAGGTAATTAGTTATTATTGGTTATAATTTGAACCTACTAACACGTTGATAGGTGTGATAATTTACCCTAAAAAAGATAATCAAGCAATATTTAAAAATATTAGATGTTTAATAATTTTTTATGATTTTAAAATGAACTAAAAAATAATCCAAATTACAGCTCACAATTGATAGGAAAAACATTCCACTATATATTAGAATTGCAAAATAATGATTTCGTGTAGAATGGTACTTCCAAGGAAAAATTATAGAGTCCTCTGGTGGAACATGTCATTTGTGCACCATTCTACTAAAAAACTTTTACTTGTTTAAAATTGTTGAGTCAGTAATTAATTTATATTTAAAATTTTTTTTCTAACTAACAATTTTAAATAAGTGACAATTTTTTAGTAGAATGGTGAACCAAATTACTTGTCCAGAATTTATAATTTCTCACCGCCGAGGGGGAAAAAGGGTTTCCAAGAAAAGAAAAGGCGGGAAAGGCAATACTTAAGATTAAGTAATTACACAACAAAAGGACATTCGCCACTGCTCTTCGTCTTTTCAGATATTTCCTTCCACTTCCCCCACCCTAAATGCCTGAAATCCTTTTCTGATTCTCGACGGCAAAAGCAGAAAGCATAGAAAATGGAGTCTATTCTCAAGGTAACGCTCAACTCCACAAACGCCTTTTTCTTTGTTGATAGTTTTACAGTTTTTCTATTCTTCCATAGCATTGCAAGTTACATTTAGAGATTAGACTTCAAAATCATCATCATGCGATGGCCTTAGAAGAAGTTTATTCGTTTGCTTTATTAAAAACTTTGAAACGGCATTAATCGGTCAGCGATGAATGCGTTGGTCATGTAACTTTTGTGTTCACTGCAGAAATATTTTGGGTATTCTACTTTCCGAGACTATCAGAAGACGGTTATTGAGAAGATTCTAGAGAAAAAGGACTGCTTGGTGGTCATGGCCACTGGCAGCGGCAAGTCCCTCTGGTAAGCCACCAGCCAGCCAGCAAGTCTCGTCTCTCATTTTCTGCATTGTTAAATTTTCTTCTTTGATTTTTTTTTCTCTGGCAAAAATATGGTTTTTGTGTTTAAATCCGGTATTAATTTCGTTTTTTGTCCATAAACTTTAAAAAGTTCGTTTTTTTCGTACCTACACTATTATAGTGCATGTTATCAATCACTTGTTCAAAATTGCCACCTAGTTAGAAATGTAGGATAACAGTTAACGAGAGAGAAAGTGTAAAATTTTCAATAGTTTATGGGCATAAAAAGAACTTTTTAATGTTTAAGGATGAAAAAACAAACTTCGTGCAAACTTTAGGGACGAAAACGATATGTTTGCATTAATTTTTTGGTCTTTTGTTAAAGATTTATTTATTTAGAGAGTTAATAAGTTACTGAACTAGTTTGTTAATATAACAGCTATCAGGTACCTCCTTTGGTTGTGGGAAGGACCGGCATAGTGGTCAGCCCTCTCATATCTTTAATGCAAGATCAGGTAATTCATCAAATCGGTTTACTAGTGATTATCATTTCCACTAGTCTCAATGCCGCCACATTATCATTAGCACTTGTTTGAAATGTTATTGTTGAACAGGTAATGACTTTGAAACAACGGGGCATTAGAGCAGAGTACCTTGGAAGTGCTCAAACCGATACCAGTGTCCAAAACAAAGCTGAGAATGGTCAATTTGATATTTTGTACATGACTCCAGAGAAGGCGTGCTTGATTCCTACCAGGTACTATTTGCTTAGCATGAATCAATTGATAGTAGATTACTTTGACAATCAGTTTTTGCTTCTCAAGAGCAAGAAAATTACCAGAGAAATCCTAACTTAACAGTGTTTAATTATGCTATATGATTTTCTCAAGAATGTGATTCGTCCTTGGGGTTCAAGTGATAGCCTAGTGGTAATGACATTCTTTGTGGTGTTCCATGTGTCTGGTTTGAACTCCATCTCCGCTCCTCCCCCACTATCTACTAATAAAAAAGAAAAGAAAAGAAAAAAGAATGTGATTAGGCCTTGAAGGACCCGAGTGGGAGAATGTTCTTCATTTTTTAATTGTTTGTGACCTCTCTTGTGGAAAGGAACATTAGTACATAGATGGTTTATTGTGCTGAAGATTTTATGGTAGTGGCTTGGAGTTTGAAATTTGCTTGAGTATTTGTTTATCCTTTCACCCAGTTCTTCGTCTCTTCTGTTTTCTTTTATAGTTAATTTTTTTTATCTGTTGTAATTTTTAGCATATGGCTTGTCATTATGTTATCTGTGATTGCCAGCTTATGCACAATTGTGTAATTGTGAGGCTTCTTCTCTGACAGTATAAAGGTTAATCAAGGTGGTGTGAGATAATTTATCACAGAAATTTGTAATCTGTCGATGCAGTTCTAGTTCTTTACAGATGGATATAGATTTACCTAGTCACTAGTTTATTCTATTTATTATCTTAATACAAAGTGAAATTCTGAATTTTATTTTATTTTTGCAGCTTCTGGTCAAATTTACTTAAGATTGGAATTTCTTTGTTTGCTGTTGATGAAGCACATTGCATATCAGAGTGGGGCCATGATTTCAGGTCATTGATGATTTATTCTTGTTTTAATTTTTCTGAACTTGGTTTTTATAGTCCTAGTTTCTGAAATTGGTAAGCATCTGGCCAATAAGACTTGTTCTAATGCAACCAGAATACATAAAGCTAAACGAGGGGGCATGGGAGGTGTTTGCACATGGTCTTGCTTGTGCTTTAACATAGTAATGGCTTTTTTTTCCCTTGCTCATTGTGCTAATTTTTCCCTTTTCTTTATGAATGGCACATTGAGGGAGGGGTACTAGTGGTAAATTAAGATAGGTTGAGGGTTCATTTTACTGATTCTGTAGTGCTGGTGTGTTCAGTGATTTTCATTGAAAATACAAGGGGCTAAATTGTATTTTAACTTTGCCAAGCATCTTATTTCTGCTGTCCTTTTTATCATTTTTATTATCTCTCTTTTTTCCAAATTCTTCTTTCTTCATTATCACCATTTCTTAAGAATTTTCCTTTGTGTCTTAACAGGGTGGAATACAAGCAATTAGACAAGCTACGTGATATTCTCTTAGATGTTCCATTTGTTGGACTAACTGCAACTGCTACTGAAAAGTAAGTATCTTATTATTCATTTGTAAGCTTATATTTTCATTTACATGATCACAATTATCCCTTTTCCATTTTTCCTTTTTGGTGGATTTGGTACTCCTAGAATTTATGCACCAGCTATTGCTTACATGTTCTATCACCATATTCAGTTTATAGTCAAATTCCCTTGTCGCTTCTTTTAGACTTAAAACGTGATGCAGTAGCTTAATACATCATCATAGTCAAGTAACCTTGCTTTAGCCTCGAGGCAGCAGCAGCAACAGATTAATGCAGCAGTAGCAGTCAGCTTGATGCAGCTGCGGCTTGGGGTTTTAATCAGCATCGGCTAGTGGCTTAATCATGTAGTAGCATATGATTGTGACACAAGAGTAATGCATATATTAAGCTAAATACCTCAAATGGATTAATCTTGGAAACTGCTCTTTTGGGACAACCCAAAAAGTAAAGCATCCCATCTCTATGGGCTGGGGGAGTAATTATTATGGTTCTGTCTAATTACTTGGCCTTAGTTTTATAATCTTTGGGTTTTCCCTCTATATGTTTATTTCATGAGCCGCTGCTTCTAGTCCTTTTATACTGTCAATGATTCTTTAGTTTGCTTTAACTTTTACTACTTACTAGTGTAGAAGGCTTCTAAATTTTCCATTTAAGATTTAACGTTTTGCATTGTTATAGGGTTCGGATTGATGTGATGAGTTCCCTGAAGATGAAAGATCCCTATGTTGCAGTTGGTTCATTTGATCGTACAAATCTTTTCTACGGTGTCAAGTCCTTTAATCGAGGTCAACTATTTATTGACGAGCTTGTGCGAGAAATTTCAAAGTTTGTAACTGGCGTTGATTCAACTATCATCTACTGCACAACAATTAAAGATGTTGAGCAGGTATTATTATTTTATTTTACCTACATTTGTTGTAGTTTAATTGTGTAGAATGGGATAGATGATCTCAAAAACAGACCTTAGCTTCCTTACCATTTGAACCCCCACTATCTATTATTCTGTCTTTCCAAATGAGCTTTAGAATAAAGTAACAGTTCTCTTTTGCTGTCATAAAAGTAAAATAAATTTGGTTATGGTTTAAGGATCTTTGAAGACTAAGTCAAGATTTATGATGCCAACCTTTGTGTTGGGGGGATGTGACTGGATCAGATCTATGTTACACGGGCACAACAAACTTTGTGAAGTACTTTTATTTATAACACATTACACAAGTATTTGTGTGGCTTGGTTTTTGTGTTGAACATGTACCCAACAAGGCAAGTACAATGCAGGGATAATATCAATTCATTGTTGTATACATTTTTAGTATCTTCCTGTTCTATATGATCTTATAAAATGAGTGTATTTCTGATATAAGCATGCTGTGATATGTACACTTCTATTTGCACTTTAATGTAAAATACAAAAATGAATAGACTTCAACAAGTTAGCCATGTTTTGTTGTCCTGATATCATAGGTAAGGGAACTTGAGTCCCTGACACCTATGCTTGTATGGCGTACCCATACCTGATGTGTGCATACTTGTGCTAATGTAGCATAAGGCTTGCACCATCCTGTTTCTTTCTTTATCTCACTTGGAACATGATTCGTCTTTCTAGTTGGGGTCTTCAGTCTTGGTAGATTTGATCAGACTTTTATTTTGTTAATTAATGTATTTGGTAGTGCTTTTGGCTGACGTCCTCTATTGTTTTCATGATCTTATTTTCCTTAGATATTCAAGTCACTTCAGGAGGCTGGAATTAAGGTTGGAATCTATCATGGTCAAATGGATAACAAAGCTCGCCAGCAGTCCCACAGGTTCTAAGCTTTTTTTCCTGTATATGTGGTATGGCACTTTTAGTTGTTTTGTGTGATCATTATAGTTGTTCAGTGTAACACCCTCTCCTCTTTGCTTGCATTATCATGACTTGATATTATACATTTTACCACTAACTGAGCCTTTTTATTCTTTTTGTCAGATTATTTATACGAGATGAATTGCATGTCATGGTTGCCACTATAGCTTTTGGCATGGGTATTGATAAGCCAAACGTAAGACAGGTGATACACTATGGTTGCCCAAAGAGTCTAGAATCCTATTATCAGGAAAGTGGGAGATGTGGTAGAGATGGGATAGCTTCTGTCTGCTGGCTTTATTATACAAGAAGTGACTTTGCAAAGGCTGATTTCTACTGTGGAGAAGCCCAAACGGTACATAAATTTGCATCTGTTTTAGAATTAGCGAAACCATTATTTTTGGATTTTTTTTTTTGTTAATACCCAATGTTATTTTGCTATATAGTGGATATATTTCTGGTTATTTTCACCACTTTTTTTTTTCTTTTCTTTTGATTTATGAGCTAGCATGTTCTGGTCAAAAGCCTATGTCCTTTCTTTCTTTATTCAATGAGTACTTTTCTACTGCCATTCACCAGGAAAATCAAAGAAGAGCTGTTATGGAGTCATTGATGGCTGCACAACGTTATTGTTTGGCAACAACTTGCAGAAGGCAGTTACTGCTTGGCCACTTTGGAGAAAAATCTTCAGCTGCTGGATGTGGTTTGGCTTTAACTTGAAGATACTATTTTGACTGATATTCTGTCTATCTTAAAGATATATGCTTCTTGTAGTAGTTTAAAGTTTTCTTCATTATTTCCATTTGATTGGGGTGTTTGGGGGGGGGGGGGTAATAATTATCCTTGCAATATTTTGTATATGTGTACTATATGTCAAACTATTGGATTGTTAGTAACTCTCACAACTTAAGACTTTATCAATCATTATAGTTGATTTCTATTGTGTTTCTAGGGAATTGTGACAACTGCCTTACCTCAAAGAAGGAGCGTGATTTGTCTAGAGAAGCATTTCTTCTAATGGCTTGCATCATATCATGTGGGGGTAAATGGGGCCTGAATATGCCTGTAGACATTCTTCGTGGTTCTCGAGTAAGTTCTTATGATTTTTTTTTTTTTTTTTTTTTGGAAGTTAAGTTCTTATGAATTGAGGGTTATGTTTTGGCTTTCTTAATCTTCACTATCTCCACGTAGACTTTGTTCATGAGAAAAATCTTAAATTCTGTGCTTGTCGTGGACACTGAAATAAATTATTAGTTCTATTTGTTGCTTTGCTTGTGTGCAAATGGCTTTTAGGGTCTTTGATTTTGTCAAACTTCTTTGAGCTTCTATTTTTGTGTTATACTTGTCAAGCAATGATCCTAAGTAAATGCTTTAAAGTGCATTCCTATAGGCTATAGAGCTCTAGATTGTTAAAAATATATAATTCCTTGCCCACCAATTTGTCTGGATGATGCAAAGAGGAACTACCCCAAATCTCACCATTCTTACGATAGCTGAAGTTCCCTTTCCAACTTGCACACACATATTTCACAGTTTAAGGCATCACTCAAACTAACATCCTTGTCTATTTATTCTTTTATCCTCTAGAAAATTTTTATTACATATGCCACAAAAAAAGGGGGAAAAAAAATCAAATGCTTGCATCAGCTCCACAATCCGTAAAAGGAATAAGGTATCTTATCAGTGATTCAATGTACACACAGTCTTGCTAACATTTTGGGGGGTGGGGGGCAGGGGGTTTTGAGGAAGCAAAGGAGATTAAAATTACACGTGCAGTGATAATATCAGAAAACTCGTAATATAATTGGTGAGGCATAGAATTTTGAAAATAACATGTACTGAGAATCTGAGATTCACAGAATTGGATTGATTAACTGATTAAGGGAATATGCAAGCAGAAGTTTTAATAATTTCCCAGTTTCCCCTTTAAAAGCTTGTTTGAGATCTAGATTTTTAAGTCTTCTACCAGACCTGTCAAAATTCTTTAATAGGATTCTAAAATACTAAACCTATTTTTCTTCCAAAGTCCAGTTTCCTAGTCACGATTTCAAACAATGAGTTGTCTGTCTTTATGCTTCCAGAGCAGCCCCTGTTCCTTTTATAAGTTTAGCTACAGTTTGTATCTTGACGTTGGGCAAGTAATGTTGCATCACTGCAATGGAAGGTTTTTGGAGTTGTGGGTTCCTCTGTAAAAAATATAATATTGTAGATTCTTATTTAAGTTCTCTTTCATTTTCAGTTTGCTTCTCAATTGTTCCATAATTGTCATTACTGAATTTTTACCTCTCCATTGTGGTTTACAGTCAAAAAAAATTCTTAATGCTGAGTTCGACAAGCTTCCACTTCATGGACTTGGGAAAGAGTACTCATCAAATTGGTGGAAAGCACTAGCTCACCAATTAATTTCTAATGGTATTTAAAAGGAAACATTTTTAATTGATTATGGGATATCTATGTTGAGATTCTTGAATTATGCATGTAACCTATCTGTGTGTCCCAAAACCTGTTATTTATTGTTGTAACTGATACAAAGCTCCTGCTTCTATGGGTTTGGGAGAGGTGCTTGGTAGGGATCTTTACCTGCAATTTTGTGGAAACTAATGCTTGATCAAAACCTGTTATTTATAGTCAATTCAACTAAGTCTTGTTCTCAATTTAACTTGGGGTCACCTTTATGGATCTTCATTAGCTAGTTAAGGTCAGCCACATATATTATTTAGAACTTTTATTTTTTGGGAGTTAATTTTCAAAGTTCTTGACCATGGAAGAAAGAAGAAAAGAAAATGATGGGACAGGATGAATAAAATATCCTCTCTTGCACAAACCTTTCTTTCTGTCCACTTCACACTTTTCAACAGAAAGCTTTTGGTGGGGAATAAAATTTAAAGAACCCTTTTCTTCTCTCCTGCCATCTCCATTCAATCAAATGAGGAAAATACTATATCTTCATTCCCAACCCCCTCCCAAAAAAAGGAGAAGTTATGGTTGTTTTGATTGATATGTATGGAATCTAGCACAACTGATAAAAGTCTAAGGTGGGCGCATTGGTCAGCATTTTCCTCATTTTCTCCTACAATGAGGTAACAATACCATCCTTAATGGAGACATTGGTGCAGTTACCAAGATTGTCTTGACTTGGAAATGTTGCAACCTGGCAAGTTCTGTACATATTGCTGGTCAGAATAGATTATACATCTGGACTCAATGTTAATGAAGGAGATGTAACAATCTTGAAGAATAGTTTCATAAAGGAAAAGGGTTTTAGAAAAAAAAAAAAAAAAACTAATTTTTGACTAAAGTGGTTTGTGTCATATTAAATATTGATTCTTGGTGGCACACTTTGGGAGTTTTGTTCATTTTTTGCCTTAAATTAGTTCTGCCTATCGTGTTTCTTACGTAGATAAAAACTAAGCTAATTTCTCTCTTGGATAGTGATATAGAAACTGAGCAGTTTATGACTAAAAGTTGCAACTCTTTACAGGTTACCTGATGGAGACTGTAGCTGATGTATATGTAACTGTAAGGTAGATTGCTTTAATTTATTCAGTTAAGAGTGCAAATTACAAGATTATGTCTCTAACACTTCCCTCTATATGTCTTTTATAACATATTTTTGTCATATACTGTCATTTTATAACTAAAAGTGAAAAAGTTACATTTTTTTTTAATAAATGGAACATACAAGGAGAATGATAAAACCTATTCCTTTATGCATCAGTGTCAGTTCAAAAGGAAAGCAGTTTCTTAATTCTGCTAGACCTGATTATCAACCACCCCTATTTTTGCCGGTGACTAGTGAAATGGAAGATGATGAGGAAAATAAAAGTGCATCACTTGAAGTTGAAGACTTCAAAAGTTTTTCTACTTTGAAACGTGAGGGATTTTCAGAGGTTGGTAATTAAGTGTTGTACTGTTGTCCATTCACCCCATTTTCATCATTGTTTTCATCTTCAAGTGATCTATAACAGTATTGTTGAATCAGCCACCAATAAGTAGTGGTGGAAAAATAGTGTTCACCTCAGCCCAATGAGGAGCATTTGGAATGCAATGACCTGATTTGACTCTATAATATCTAGCCTGATTGCCTTTTTTATGTTTCCTACTGTGTCAGGAAAGAGCTTCTTGGAAGTGGCTTCATGTGCTGCACATGTGTGTGTGTGTGTGTGTGTTATGCATCCCCTTATATGTGAAAGAGCTTGTCAATTGCTCAAGACCTCAAGTAGTTAACCTCCACATTGGTGGAGCCAGGATTTGATTTTAGGAGAGGCAAAGCTTGTAATCAGCACTCATGCATGCACACACATATGGATAATAAAAAAGCCATTCACATGAATGCTAAGTAGTATTTGGGTGTCATCGAAATGGACATACTTGGCTAACTGTTCCCCATTGTGTAATGTGGTGTCTTTGGAGGAAAAGAAATAGCAGTTGTTTCGAAAATAATGAGAGATCTTTGCCAGACTCCCAAGTTATTCTTCTTTAGAACCTTGTTGGATTGGTTGTCAGCTTTGCGAAACCAATCTTTTTCTTCTATTCTTGATTTGCTTGTTTTATGTAATTTTTGTATTTGATTTGTTGACCCCTATACACTTTTTGTGTACCTGGGTGTCCCTTTTTTGATATCAATAAATCTTATTACTTATCAAAAAAAAAAAAAAAGAGTAGTATTTTCATGCTTGAAACCTTAAAATGAAAGCATTTTCATTACATTGTGTTTAGTTGTTAGAATTTTTTTATGCATGAATAAGTGCTTTCACAAATTTTTTGGAGTCATCCAGTTACAATTCACATGGCAGGATTTTTAATAGCTAGATAGGTCTCCCAAGTGATTTTTGGTCACTTTGGTTATTATAGACTCGTAAAGGGATTTAATTGTAACAATCTTGAACATATATGGTGAACATAAAGATGATTGAAACTTTAGGGTTAAACTCAGGAGTTTATTATGTAATTATTCCACAACTTAATTGCTTATAAACAATAATTGACAAAGAAGAACAAACTATTGCTTAAAGAGTTTGAGCTCCTTATATCACTTTTTGCTATATACAGTATTTTTTTTTTCTGTACTTTTTTTCCTCTTTGATTAAAAGTACTGGTTCTTTATTTTCCTTGCCCCTGTTTCCCTTCTATGTGTTTCAAGACATTGATAAAGTAGGAAAGTTTTATTTATTTTTTAATGTAGTGTGATATGTTGAAGAGATAATAGTCCATTAGTTGTGGTACAATATGTTAAAATAATTGCGAAATGATTAAATTCACCGTTTCCTATCAACTAAAACTCTTGGATAAAGTGGTAGTTTATCATGGTATCAAAGGATCTAGAGTATATCAACAATATATACATATTAGGAAATCCAACAATGAAAAAGGGAAATACACACACACACACACACATATTCCAAGATCCTTGCTAAGTGTAAGTGGAAGTAAAGCCAGACCGCAGACTGAGGGAGGATGGCAGCACATGTTTCAAATTTATGCTTTTATGTATTGTAGATCACTCAATCTTGGTCTTTCATTGGAATCAAAACATCTTTAAGTGTTTAAAATTTTTTCTTCTTCTTTGACCCTTGGGTTGCTTCCTTTTATAAGTTTGCCACTTTGCCTGTTAGAGATGGTGGACCTGTAAAGTATTTGGAGTTGTGCTGGAAAAGATAACAAATTGACATATGTTTTACTCTTCCTGGTTTGAAGCCCTTCACATTCATATTTCACATTTATTGCCATTGATTGTTTTTGTCAATTCAATATATACTTTGTGAATGTGTGTATTTTATCATTTAGGTTGAGGCACAACTGTACCAAATGCTTTTGGAAGAAAGACTGAAGCTTGCAAGAAGCATTGGAACTGCACCGTAGGTTTTTGTTGCTTAAGGCTATCAGTTCTTATAAATTTCTTTAATCTATGATTTTCAGAAATTATGTATAATATATTAACATGGAGGAATTTGAGTTGTCTGTCTGTCTGTCATGTACCTCCTTGCAGATATGCTATATGTGGTGATGAAACAATCAAAATAATTGCATTGAGAAGGCCATCTACCAAAGCCAGGCTTGCAAACATTGATGGTGTTAACCAAGTATGTCTTAACAAAATGAACAATAACATATGTTCCCGTATTTTGGCTTCTTTACTTTCAGTAAATGACGAAGGTTATGACAATTGCCAGATCTCCATATGTATAACCTTCCTTTGGCAGGACCAGCACCGAGTAACAGCTTTCAGGGTTATTTATAATGTTCTCAGTGGTTAAGATTCTAGTTTTTGTCTTCGTTGGGGACAAACTTTATCGTAGTAATTACTTAGTGTTATAAATTCTCCTGGAGTTTATATATTAATGATTAATCACTCTACTTAATGTTAACATATGTAAATCCAGTATTAGACTGCTGTTACTTAATGTGTGATAAAATTTTCTGGAAGTTGATATATTAATGATCACTCACTATACATGATGATAACATCTGTAATCAAGAATTAGACTACTGTTGACACTCCCAATGCAGACTGAACAAATCCTGCCTGTAGTTTTAATGTCCTTCTACCCTTAACCAAGAGGATAGCATCCAATCCCCTACTGATATTTTCCTTGGTGCCTGATTGTCAAGTGCATGCCTAGTATTTAATCCTCTACTAGTTTTTTCCTTGATGCCTCATTGTCAAGTCCTTTATCCTCTAGTGGCTACTGGCATATATACACATCAGAAGTTAGTTATAGTGCTATGCCAATGTAAAATACGAGGTCATGCAATGGTTGGGGCACAAGACAATCATGTGCCCATAATTTTGTTATCCCTCATATTGTGTAATTTATGTATTTATTTATGTTCTTGGAATTCTTTGTTAAGTTCATTTGTTAATTAACGAGGAGGAACATGGGGTTTCTATGCATGGTATAATTCAAGATTGAAACAGAAGCATTCTTGGCAATAATTTCAACTTTATGAAAGTTTGTCTGTCTCTTCACATGCCTAAAAAGATAAATAACTATAAAGGGGAGTGCAAAAAAAAAAAAAAAAAAGAGGTCTGAGGAAGACTATTTGATCTGTACTACCTGTTGATGCTCCTTGAAAGTATCCTTGTATATGTTTCCCCAATAATGTGACAGAATTTTCAAAAGTCTGAATTCAATTCATTGGCAATCACATCTTAGTTCATCCAGCAAGTTTGCATGCATTTGATGAATTCAATTAATCTTTTTCCGTTTTGGTGTAGAAGGCTAATCTGATCCTCAATAATGTTGCAGCACCTACTAGTGAAACATGGAGATCATTTCCTTCAGATTATTAGGAATCTGTCGCAAGGACTAAACCTTTCATTGGGTGGGGAAGCAAGCCTACAGACTTCTACAACAACCAAGACTACTGTTACAAATCGAGTGAATTCATTAACCAACCAACAGGAGAAGCTTTCGCCGGCAAAATGTGAAGCTTGGAGAATGTGGCATGAAGACGGTTTCTCTATTCAGAAAATTGCTGTATGTTCTATTTGATATCTAATAGTATAAATATCTGACTTATATTTGTGTTTCAATCCTTTCTATGACTTCCTATTTTTTCAATCATAAAACTTCCCTAGTAGACCGGCTCCTATCAAAGAACAAACTGTTTTAAGTTATCTCCTAGATGCTGCCCGGGAAGGATTTCAATTTGATTGGACCAGATTCTGTGATGAAGTAGGACTGACACGTGAAATATTCTCAGCCATTCAGGGTGCCATTTTAAAGGTTGGCACCACGGAGAAGTTGAGGAGCATTAAAGATGAATTACCTGAAGCTGTGAGTTTAATCAATGTCCTTGAAATTTACCCCCCTTTTTATTTATTTATTTATTTTTATCTCTGAACTATTTTAAGGAATAACATGAATATATGTATTCAATTTACTTGATCGGTCGAACTATACATCATGTGCGTAAATCGTAAGACCTATAAAATTTATCAGTGAATTCGTTGTCAGTTATTGGTTTTTAAATTGAACAAATTACCTTACTATTCCAGATAAGTTATGAACACATCAAGACTGTTCTGGCAATGCAAAACCTAGGGATATCTCCAGAACTAATTCTGCCCAGCAACCACAATACATTAAATGCTGATCAACTTCCCAACAACTTGTCAGAGTGTTCACTGATTTCCACCAGTACATGCTACATGGAAGGACCTTGTGAAGTTGAAACCTCAGCCAAGAATTCAATTGGTCGTTGTAGCTTTGGGAAAATTGAAGAAGCAGCTTCTGTTCCCTCCACTGGTGGTCAGGGGCTAAAGCTATCCCTAGTCCATGATGAGGATACACTCTTAACAAAACGCCAAAAAGTCAGTGAACTAGATAAAGGAAGTTTGATCCCATTGGAGGCAACAGAGAGTTCCATTGTAGAATGGCTTAAGAACTATGCTGAAGGGGTGAGTTGAAATCTCTGCTATAACTGATGGAAAGCTTTTTGTGCCCTCTTTTTTGCATTCTTTATCATGTTGCAAGACCAAAAAAAGGAAAAACACTGATATGGATGTATTGCAGGTTACTCTGTCTGAAATTCTGGAGCACTTCAATGGATCGAAAGAAGAATCTGTGCTTGATTTACTAAGTTGCCTTGAAGGTGACTTTTTGATATATAAGAAGAACAATATGTACAGGGTTATGTAACCAAAGAGATATTGAAGGTTACTGTGTCTGATTCTGGAGCACTTCAATGGATCGAAAGAAGAATCTGTGGTTGATTTCCTAAGTTCCCTTGAAGGTGACTTTTTGATGTATAAGAACAACAATATGTACAGGGTTATGTAACCAAGAGACATCACAAACTCTGTAAGCATTGTTTATAACCTGGTATAGAGTTCAATGACTAATGTGTTTGTGATATTCCAGGATAATTTTGTCATGGATAATAACTGGAATTTTCTATTGTTTAAAATTTTAATTGCAAAGAAAGATTGGAGGGATTGGGAGAGGGGTTGGGAAAACAATTTGATTACTACAGGTAGGCCCTAATACACTTCAGTTGGCGCATCACACATGTCCAACTTACTTAGACCTTTATAAATTAACAGGTCGTATTTAGTGCACAGTTTCCACTATTGCACTGTCTGAGAGAGGTAATTGGTTGATAGCTTTACCCAATTTATTATTGGAGAGCTTGATTCCTAGACTCAAGCTCGCAACCTGTTATTTTGGTGTGAGGTACTTGTTATTACACCAAACCCATGGCAATTGCAAGAAAGTCTCTTCCCAATCCAGAAGTTTACTTTTTACACGACATCATGCTTAAATGCATTTGGACCTTTTACTTGCTACATGAGTATCATACTTAATGCAATATCAGTAAAGTCTTTCCTATCCAAAAGTTTACTTGCTACATGGCATCATGCTTAATGCACTTGGACGGTTTACTTGCTACATGAATGCAATAGCAAGAAAGTCTCTTCCCTGTCCGAAAGTTTACTTGCTACATGAGCATCATTCTTAATGCATTTGGACCGAGGAACAGATTTAGCATTATACTTTTGCTTTGGCAGGAGTTTGATACTTAGCTTAAGAGCATATATTCTTGATAACATCCTGGAAATAAGACTATAGGCATACTATGTACGTATTTTTTTTGATAAATTGCAAAGCATGTATTACTTGGAACTCGAGCTAATATTCAAGTACAAGAGCTTCTTAGCTCAGTGAACTTTTTAACTCTCACAACAAAGGAGCTGAGAGTACGAATCCTGGGCCAAGGTGGCAGGTCTCCTCAACTTCTTGTGGTACAAACAGCTAGGCTTGTAAACTGGGTTCAAAATGGAGTAACGTACAAGAGTTGTAAGGTAACAAATACTCAATATGTTGGATCCAAAATTTCCCCATATGTAATTCCATGTTGATAAATCAGAATCCATAGTTCATTGCATAAGTGTAAAAATGATTGTCAAAATCACTGCTCTCTACAAATTAAAATTTCTATTTGAGTTTGTAAATTCCAAAGATTAAAAAAAAAAAAAAAAATGGCACTGGGCACAAACTAAATGATAGAAATCAACATCATTAACAAAAGGTCAGTCACCAGGAAGATATTGCAATGGCTGGTTCGGAATTTGAAGAAGAATTGACAGTGTCAAGTATACACCAGACTCAACAGAGAATGAGTAAACATTTGCCCCGATTCTCTCTTGTAAATGGAGAAGCTGCATAAATGCAAGAATTGAAAGAAGCTAGCAAAACAAGATGTTAGGTAAAACTTTGGGCCCCTACATCCAATAAAACAGGAGATACCAGTTTTGCTAAAAGTGAAAAAAACTCCAATGAAAGATGTCCACCCTACAGAAAATCAGTCCCTCTGTAAAGGATCCTCTAGTTCCAGTTCCACTCCCACCCGATTTTTTATTGAGGCAGAAGCACCAAGAGGTGTTTTGCACTTTTGTTGTAACTCTTTGAATCTTTCAACATCAAAATCGAGCTTCTTACACAGCTTCCTCTGCCTTGAGTTAAAAAGCCTCTGCATAAAGTCTTGGTAAGTAGGGTCTCTTGAAGTGAACAAGAAGTAGGCATAACCTATGACTATGCCAGTGGCTGTGGCGAAAAATGCAATGGGTTCCATTACGTCCCATGAAAATTCCCAGAATGTCAGTCGAAAGAAAAACCCAACCTGTATCACAGCCATCCCCAACCCAGACCAGAGGATTCGCCGGACCTGCCTATGTGCCATTACATCAATTTCTTCCTTCTTCTCCTGCAGCCTCTTTAACTCATCCCTCATAGGGTCATCTTCAGAGGTCAGAGCAAGAGGCACTGCTTTAATGACCAGATCCACCACCTGAACAAATAAGAATGAGATGGAGCAGCACCGGTTAATATAATATGGAGGATTAATAAACAAAGGAATCTAAATAATGACAACTGAAATGTATTTGGACAAAAACCCTTATCACTTGATCAAATTCCAAATTCATTTCTTTTTCAAAACCCATCCATGCCCACAACAAGGGCCTGCTAATAAGAAAAAGGCGCAAGCAAACACTTGAAAGTTAACAATTCAAGTTGCTTCTGGCTGACGCAGGTTACAGTTGAAGCAGAAACTGGGAAATGTACACTCAATTTGGCTAACAGGTTTATCCAGTTGCATTGGTGCTAAGCACAGTTCACAGCTCAGAAGTCAACATACAGATAACACTCGACGAGCAAATCTGTAAAATGTATTCCACCAATACAATGGAGACCAATTCCAGATTGGTGTCAATCACAAGAAATAGTGAGGCATCACAAGAAGGTTTATTAAACTAGACATAAGAACTAGGCTTACTATCTGCAGAGATCAAAGCTGGTGTCAAACAATGTTTGGTAGTTCAGCAAAAATTCTTAAGGAAACTAAAAATTATCTTCCATTTTAAGCACTTATGCCAAATTTAGAACTTCTAGTTCTATTCTGAACACCTTCAAGATAGGCTTACTATCCTGCAGATACGCTTGGTTTTCAATTTCCAGTAGCTTTCCATCTCCCATCTTGTCTCGAATAACTTCTAGCAGAACGGCATTCATTTCTTAAATCCGCTCTTTCCGTTCCGCCCAATCAACTCAAATTATGGCCACTAGACAGTTAGTGAAAATGATTAATTATGGTATTCAAAGTTGTGCAACAAAAGGCAACTCTGGGTCGGAACAAAAACTGTATTATCATGATTAATTTTCCTAAGAAGGACACTAATTCACTGTATATATATCAAAGTTTTGCCACAAAAGTTCCCGGACTCGAAATCCAAAACGAAACCGTTTTTTCACCCGGTGCCATCATCCTAAAGCAGAAAAAAGGAGTACCCTAAGCTTATTGAGATATCATAAGCAGCCCCACAGGAACACATAAAAAAAAAAAAAAAAAAAAACTCTTTGAGATTTGACTCCAACAAAAAAAAAAAAAAGCATATTGGAGTATATGCTTTAATATACCACTATTTACTCTCACTCTGATTATTAAAGAAAGCTAAACATAGAAAACGTGCACAATCTGAAATCATTGATAGATAGTCATATATAAATAGAGAGAGAGAGAGAGAGAGAGAGAGAGATTTCGACCTTATCGGGATGAAGGTAGACCTTGTCGCGAAAGAGAAGAATGACGCCGGCTTCGTCGAGAACCTGAGCGAAAGCGGCAGCCTCTTCTTTCGATCTAGCGACGCCCACGCTCTCGCACGCTCGAATGAGCTCAGAGTATCCGATAACCTCTTTGCCTTCCATACCGAGCTTTCTCTTCAACGCTTCCACGTTCACCAATCTCATCAGCCTCCTCGCCTCCGCGAACGACATCGCACTATTTTTATCTTTATCTTTATCATTATTGTTGCCGTTGCTGTCGCTGTCGCTGTTGCAGTAGCCACCGCCTCCTGCTTTTCCTCCTCCAATATCACAACCACCACCGGCGACGTCAGCGGCGGCGGCGGAATCGCACAGTGCTCTCCTCAAATATACTGAAATTGACGACGCTGCGGCCGGAGATCCATTACCTAATATAATAATAGATCTCAGTCCCGTCCGATTAATCGCCGATAAGGTTTGCTTCAGTGGACGACCACCACTACTCCACCATCGCCTCCACATTTTTTCTTTCTAATTTAGTCTCAATTCGGTTTCGACAAAATCAACGGCCACAAACTCTTACATCATACTTCCGAATCAGCGTAAACCCTAATATTGCTTTTCAGAATATTCTCAAAGTAAAAAAAAAAAAGAAAAAAAAAAAAGCTCTCTCTTTGTTTGGTGCCGTCTCTTTATTTGGTGGTATTGATTAATTAAATTGTAATTGAAAAATTAAAAAAAAAAAAAAAAAGTGGACAGAGAAAAAGTATACAGGGTAGCTTAAACTCCGGCACCGGAGAAGGTAGAAGTTGTGAATTGTGAGCGGCAAGCCTTACAACTTTTATAACTGTATCTATATGTATGTATGTACGTGTCAGTTCGATTTTCAATTACAACTTTTATAACTGTATCTATATGTATGTATGTACGTGTCAGTTCGATTTTCAACTGATTGATTCCGTACAGACTTACACGCGCGTATCTCCAGTGTTGTCTTAAAGTGTGTACTGTATGTAATAAAATCCCCGCCATTCAAATGAGGATTGAATTAAAACCGTGTCTGATTTTTTTTTGAAAGCACGCCAAATACGAAAAAAAAAAAGTCACTACGTATTTGTGAAGAAAACAAAATAGGTTTCTTTTTAGTTCTTGTGTTTAGTTATTTGTGAATTGTGGTGATTTTAGTTTCAATCTTTTTAGAATTTAGAATTACCGTCTTATTTAAGGATTGAGGCAGAAAAGTTTTTAAAAATATTTTTTAACATTTCCTTTTATGTAAAGAGAAATGTTAATGGATGCTTTAAGAGTATTTGTTAATTAATTATTTTTAGAAAATTTTAATTAAAGAAAAATATTTGATTTTTTAAACAATTTTTTTTAATATTTTTCATGGAAGGTTTTTTTTTTAATGAAATTTTCGATAAAAGTTGTATCAAAACTTTACTGAAATTGTTCATTAACAAACATCTTAAAAATATCCTTTAATAGGGAAAATGTATTTTGCATCAAATGATACAATGTCATAATAGCAAAAAAAAAAAAAAAAAAAAAAAAAAAAAAAACAATGTCATGTCTTCAGGAGAGAACTTCACATACATATAAACATAGATTAAACTAAAGCATAATTTCTATTTTATATAAAAAAAAAAAAAACCAATAAAAGAGAGTCAGATGTGCAAAAATAATTACCCATTAATATATGTTTTTCATTTATTAGTGGGGTGAGAAGTTATTTTTTTCCAACGTGTCTTTCACTTATTAGATTTTGATACCGTTAAATACCTTCTCGTTAACTAGACTTTTATTTAAATTTAAATTAAATAAAATATTTAAAAGTAGGGGCTAGTTTTAAATACCTTCTCATACTTTTTATTATTATTATTTTTTTAGAGTTTCAACTTTTGACGTTTGCTCCTGATAATATATAGCTCTTTATCATCAGACAAAGACAATCATATCATACTTGGTGTTACTACTATTAATGGATACAATAACATAACATACATGTTTCTCCAAAAAAAAGAAAATGAAAAAAAGATATACACGAGTTGTGACCCATCATCAATAATTCTGAGAATATAAAAAAATAAATAAAAACTTACATAAGAGAACCAAGAACTTAAATGGGTATCCATTGTTTTGCTTCTTTATAGTAAACTTCATTTGACATAATATCCTGCAAACAAATTTAGAAATAAAAAACAATAAGTAAGATGAATTTTATAAGATTAAAACATAAACGTAAGTTCAATTTTTTTTAAAAAAAAAAAAAAACAACGTGGGGTGTATTGTGTAGGATTTAATTATAGGGGTGACTTATTGGTTAAGAGAGATTGTATTGAAAAGCCATGGTTGAATATATATATATATATATATATATATATAAGTTGTAAAAATTTTGATAATAGGTTTTTTGTTGGAGTAGAATTTAAATTTTTAAAACTTAGATGATAAAGATTTATCTAATTTAAATAATTGTTAAATTTAGTAAGATGCAACTTGAGGAAAAACAAAATGTGGGTTGAGTGGGATTTAAGTTTAGAAATGTTTTAAAATAAACTTTTAGTTTAAATAGAATATAATTTTGTTTTAAATTATTCTTAAATCATGCAACTTGAGGGAAAAAATAAAAACAGAAATGTGGGTTGTCTGAGATTTAATTTTATAAATTTTTGATAATAGATTTTAGTTTGAATAGAATTTAATTTTGTTTATTGTCAAATTTGATCCCTTATTAGTCAAAATGTGGGTGTTTTTTTTTTTTAAAGAAAGAAACCGTGGGTTGTTGTGTGGGATTTAAGTTTAGAAATTTTTTATAATAAAATTTTAGTTTGAATAAAATTTAAATTTCTTGAAATTTAAATGATAAAGTTTTACCTAAATTAAATAGTTGTTAAATATAATCCATTAATTAAGGAAATATATCCTAACAAAATATATATAATTAACTAGTATTATGCCCGTGCGATGCATGGTTTAATAAAAAATCATGTATAAACTAAAGAAAATAATTTTTTTAATTTAATTAAAATTAAATAATAAAATAGATAATAAAAATAAAGTAATCTTATACTTCATTTTTTTGAAGTTAAGTAATCTTTTTTGAATGCATATTGTGTAAGATTAAGTTTTTATATATTGTAGAGGTAAGAGCCCAAATTTGTATGTTGGGCATTGGGCCTTGGCCGAGGATGTTAGTTGGTCTGAGGACAGATAAACAATAGTGAGGGTATCAAACTCAGAATCCCATTAGTAAGATGCAAGCAGAAAAGCTGGGGAAGGTGGTCTAAGGAGGAGTATTTCCTCGGATGAATGGAGCACAAATCAAAAGTATATCCTGTCGATCAGAGTGGCCTTCTAGGAGGTTCTACTGACAGGGGCGTGTATTACAAACATACAAGAGGGATGGGGGCTCAGAGGTATCAAGGGAAAAGCTACTGCCACCGCATTGAATACTTTGCAGCTAATTTTCTGGCCGCATTTATGTGGAGAAGACCCCTAAACAGTGCTGCCTAGGCTATCCCAACTCACAGAAGGCCAGAGAGGGTGTCCGATGGGACAAGCACTCAAGTAGTGGCCTGGATGATCAACAAATGGAGGGCCAAGATCGTGAAAAGAGGGATATATAATGCAAGGGACCACTGGAGAAGAGGGGATCGAAAAAGAGAGAGAGAAAAGACTGTAGCAATCAAAATTATATTAAGAATCTGTTCAATTGGTTTATATTAGAACTTACCTCCTCGGACCGTGCCGAAAGTGAATCTATTTGGATCAATCTTTCTTACTTTTGTTTAATTATCTTTTAAACTCATTCTAGCTGTTGTCCAATTCATTAGAGCCTAGTTCTCTAACCCACTCTTAACAAATTTATTGTACTGGACTCACCGGGCCTTTATCCCCTTACATTTTGGGCTTGGGCTCAAAAATGTGCCCATACAATTGGTGCCGTCTGTGGGAAGAATTTGTGTGATAGTGAGTGCAACGGTTAACTATGGTAGGATCAGGTCCCCATCAGCAAGAGTCCACGGGGTCTCAACGACAAGATGAGTTCCTCAACCTTGAACGCAAGAGAGATTGCGAGGGTAGCGTGCATACCACGCATACGAATAGAAGCCACTCTCGAGTTAGAAGTCACGTTTCTCAAAAGCAGAATAACAGAACCATGCAGTTGGAGATCGACCATTTAAAGAGGGAGTTGCGCCACGCACAGTGAGGGCGAACCCACTTCAACTCTGACGTTTCCTTTGATAATGAAGAGGATGCTAGTTATAGACGAAGGTCAAGAACTCCACCTAGTGAGTCTTTCTCCTACCATGAAGAGCATCATCATAAACGTTGGTATAAGAGCTCGCCCCGCCAAGGTCTGGGAAATGACGCTATGAGAGGGCGTTGAATCAGATTTCCAAGTCACCCTTCACGCGCAGGATTGAAGGGGCAAGACTTCCTCGACGATTCAGTTAGCCAACGTTCACCATCTACAATGGTCGAACAGATCCTGTGGAGCATGTGAGCCATTTCAACCAGAGAATGACTGTCCATTCCAAGGACAAAGCCTTGATGTGCAAGGTGTTCCCTTCCAGTCTAGGACCCGTGGCAATGAGATGGTTCAAACGCTTAAGGGCGGGTTCCATAGATTCCTTCAAGGAGCTCACCTAGACATTTGACTCTCGTTTTATTACTTGTAGCAGAGTTCCTCAGCCTTTAGATTCCTTACTGTCCTTGTCCATGTGAGAAGGGGAGACCCTGAAAAAGTACTTGGATAGATACTGGAAGATGTACAATGAGATAGATGGTGACTTTGATGACGTGGCCATCAGTACTTTCAAGGTTGGCCTCCCAACCGAGCATGATTTAAGGAAGTCTTTAACGGGAAAACCTGTCATCAGTGTGCGCCAACTCATGGACCAGATTGACAAGTATAAGAGGATCGACGAGGACGAGCAGCAAGGGAAAGGTAAGGCTAAGGCTATCCCTCAAGAGAGGAGGGATTTCAGGTCGGACTGATACAATAACAATCGACATCGGAGGGACTTTGCTGAGCAGCTGAGGCTTGCCAATACTCAGGCAGTTAATGCGGTGTTTCGAGAACCAGTGCACCAGGTTCTAGAGAAGATCAAGAATGAGCCATTCTTCAAGTGGCCAAATAAGATGGCAGGAAACCTCATGAGACGCAATTAGAACCTTTACTGCCAATACCACTAGGACCAGGGACACACTACGAAGGACTGTAGGAATTTGTGGGATTATCTGGACCAGCTGGTCCGAGAGGGAAAACTAAAGCAGTTTTTGCATCATTCCAATGGTTTGTAGGGACAAGCAAATCCAGAACCCCGGAGAGATGTTTCTTCAAGGCCTCTTCTGCGGATGATAAATGTCATTTTTGCCGCTCTAGGAAGGACCGATTCTTATCCTTCCAGAATGATGTCTGTGGCTCGGCTGTCTGCCAAGGACACCAATTTGGAGCCGAAAAAGGCTAGAGTGGATATCCAACCAATACTAAGTTTTTCGGATGAGGATAAGATTGGAACCATATAGCCCCATGATGATGCTTTAGTGGCCACGCTCAGGATCGGGGGGTATGACGTGAAGAGGGTGATGGTGGACCAAGGTAGTGGTGTTGAGATAATGTACTTTGACTTGTACAAGGGGTTGAACTTGAGTCCTGAGGACTTAACAGCCTACGATTCACCCTTGGTGAGTTTTGATGGGAAGGTTGTCATTCCGAAGGGCCAGATTAGACTACCCGTGTAGGCTGGTTTAGAAGTGGTAGAAGTGGACTTCGTCATGGTGGATGCCTATTCCCCCTACATGGCTATTGTGGCAAGACCCTGGCTTCATACGCTATGAGCCGTCTTTTCTACCCTGCACCAGAAGGTGAAATATCCATTAGGCGGCCAAATTAAAGAGATTGTTGGGAGTCAATCCACGGCTAGGCAGTGCCTGGTGGTTGCCATCTTACATCAGCCCGAAACTGAGTCCTCGGCCTTTGCTGAAAGGGGCTTATAGCAATTAAAAGCTTTAGATGTGTCTGTTAATGGATTGGCCGAGGGGGCAAAATGTGAAGATTTAGAAACGGTTGTTGTTGGTGATAATCCGGAGATCTAAATAAGACTTCACAGATCTAAATAAGACTTGCTCAAAGGATCCCTTCCCTATGCCTAGGATAGACTAACTGGTGGATGCAATCGTAGGCCATCCTTGGATGAGCTTCTTAGATGTCTTTCAAGGATACCACCAAATACCACTAGCCCTGGGTGATTAGGAAAAGACAGTTTTTGTCACCCCCATTGGAAACTACCACTCCAAAGTGATGCCTTTTGGATTGAAAAATGCTAGGTCTACATATCAAAGGATGATGACTAGAATGTTTGAACCATAGTTGGGCAAGAGTATTGAGGTCTATATAGACGATATGGTGGTGAAGAGTAAGGTGGTATCCGAGCATGTAAGGGACCTCGGGAACATTTTTGAAATTCTGAGGAAACACAAATTGTGACTCAATGCTTCTAAATGTTCTTTTGGGGTCGGATTAGGGAG
Source organism: Quercus aquifolioides (assembly GCA_019022515.1). NCBI lineage: Eukaryota > Viridiplantae > Streptophyta > Magnoliopsida > Fagales > Fagaceae > Quercus > Quercus aquifolioides. The sequence continues at coordinate 28,014,802 of CM032326.1, forward strand.
ATTTTTGGGGTATATAGTTACACATCGCGGAATTGAAGTTAATCCCGATCAGATTAAGGTAATCAACAGTTTACAACCACCTCAGAACCCCAAGGAAGTCCAGAAGTTGACCGGAATGACTGCTGCCTTGAATCGGTTTATCTTTCGGTCAGCGGATAGATGCAGACCCTTCTTCCTATTGATGAATAAGTGGAAGGGATTTGAGTAGACCGAGGAGTGTGCTTTAGTCTTCCAGCAACTTAAGGATTATCTCTCTCGGCCACCTATCATGTCCAGTCTTGAGGTGGATGAGGTCTTGTTTGCTTATATCGCTGTGGCCCCTCATGTTATAAGCTTGGTCTTGGTACAAGTTGATAGCGGCATACAAAGGCCAGTTTCTTATGTGAGTAAGTCACTACATGAGGCCGAGATCCGTTATCTACCACTGGAGTAAGCCATTTTGACAGTGGTACATACTACACGAAAACTCCCCCATTACTTCCAGAAACACACAGTAGTTGTCCTAACTTAGCTCCCGTTCAGGGCTCTACTCTGAAGTGCTGATTATACGGGGAGGATCGCCAAATAGGGCACAATCCTAGGAGCTTTTGACATCAAATACATGCCTCGTACCTCGGTCAAGGGTCAAGTCCTCGCAGATCTGGTAGCCGATTTTGCAGAATCCCCATTGGAGGTAGAAGCAGTGAAGCAAAGCATGGATAGAAAATCGGTTGACATGATCTCCCAACAAGACCCCTTATCTTGGAGAGTATACGTTGATGGTGCAGCAAATCAAAAGGGATCCACTGAAAGGATTACTATTGAGAAATCATTAAGGCTGGGCTTCTCGGCCACAAATAATAAAGCTGAATATGAGGCTCTATTGATGGGAATGACCATGGTTCAAAGAATGGGCGGAAAGACAGTAGAGATGTTTTCGGACTCAAGATTAGTTGTTGGCCAAGTGAAAGGAGAGTTTGAAGCGAGAGATGAAAAAATGTAAGGGTACTTGAGTCAGGTTAGACATTTGCAATCAGGGTTTGAATCTTTCAACCTATTGCATATCCCTAGAAGTGGAAACACACATACTGATTCCCTAGCCATACTTGCAACCTCTTTAGCGCAGAGCCTGCCTCGGGTCATCCTTGTAGAGGATTTATACAAGCCAACAAAGGTGAAGAGAGAGGTGGTCCATGTTCACCAAGTTAGAGTAGGTCCTAGCTGGATGGACCCCATGGTACTATTCTTGAAGGAGGATATCCTACCCGAGGAGAAATCAGAAGCTGACAAGGTATGAAGAAAGGCTCATCGGTTCTGGTTGTCCGAGGACCAAAAATTATATAAACGCTCATTTTTTGGGCCATACCTGCTATGCATACACCCCGAGGTAACAGAATTACTCCTTGAGGAGTTACATGAGGGGATTTGTGGAAGCCACACTGGAGGATTCTTGTCGCACAGAGTTATCACTCAAGGCTATTGGGGGTCAAACATGTAACAGGAAGCACAAGAATATGTAAAAAAGTGCGACCAGTGTCAAAGATTCGCACCAAACATACACCAACCGGGAGAAGTCCTTAATCCTCTGTCCAGCCCTTGGCCATTTGCTCAATGGGGCTTAGATATTGTAAGCCCTTTCCCCAAGGCAGCAAGAAATAAGAGATACTTGCTAGTCAACACGGACTACTTCACTAAGTGGGTTGAAGTTGAGCCCTTAGCAAATATCAGGGACGTGGATGCTAAGAAATTTGTTTAGAAAAACATCGTCACACGGTTCGGGGTCCCTTGTACCCTCATCTCGCCCTTGGCCATTTGCTCAATGGGGCTTAGATATTGTAAGCCCTTTCCCCAAGGCAGTAAGAAATAAGAGATACTTGCTAGTCGACACAGACTACTTCACTAAGTGGGTTGAAGTTAAGCCCTTAGCAAATATCAGGGACGTGGATGCTAAGAAATTTGTTTAGAAAAACATCGTCACACGGTTCGGGGTCCCTTGTACCCTCATCTCGGACAATGGTCTTCAGTTTGATAGCAAATCTTTTAGGAGATACTGTTGTGACCTGGGAATTATGAACATATATTCTACCCCAGCTTATCTCCAAGAGAATGGACAAGCCAAGACTGTTAACAAGGTCATAGTGAATGGACTCAAGAAGAGGTTGGATGATGGGAAGGGAAAATGGGTGGAAGAGCTGTCGCATGTCCTCTAGACATACTGAACCACGCCTCACTGATCAACAGGGGAGACCCCCTTTTCCATGACTTATGGAGCCGAAGCAGTTATTCCTTTAGAAACCGGCTTCCCAACGCTGAAGACAAGTTCTTTCAATCCGAGCGACAACAATGGATTGCTAGAAAAGAGCTTGGATTTTATTGAAGAAAGAAGAGAAAGTGTAATGGTCCAATTGTCATATTACCAACACAAGCTCAAGCAAGGTTATGATGCCAATGTGAAGCTGAGACCGTTAGTGCCTGGAGACTTGGTGTTGAGAAAGGTTCTAGGCATTGCAAAGAACCCAGCATGGGGAAAGCTGGGGCCCAATTGGGAGGGGCCATATCGCATCACCTCGGTGGCTAGTATAGGAGCATATTTCCTCGAAGACCTAGATGAACATGTAATACCACGCCATTGGAATGTAAATAACCTAAAAATGTACTATTATTAATAAAAGTTTCCTTCGTCATATTCTCACTTGTTATGTAATACATTGTACTTCCCATTATCATATTTCTAAGTATTAAACAGAACCTTAGACATGCCTGACTCCTTAGACCACATGCTTTGGGAAAATTAATACTTAATGACATCCATTTCAGTTCATTTTTATTAAGTGTTAAACAGAACCTTAGTCATGTCTAGCTCCTCAGACCACATGCTTTGGGGAAATTAACACTCTATGACATCTTTCTAAGTGTTTAAACAGAACCTTAGTCATGCCTGGCTCCTCAGACCACATGCTTTGGAGAAATTAAACACTCTATGACATCTACTCATTCTATCTAAGTATTAAACAGAACCATAGTCATGCCTGGCTCCTCGGACCACATGCTTTGGGAAAATTAACACTCTATGACATCTTTCTAAGTGTTTAAACAGAACCTTAGTCATGCCTGACTCTTCGGACCACATGCTTTGGAGAAATTAAACACTCTATGACATCTACTCATTCTATCTAAGTATTAAACAGAACCATAGTCATGTCTGGCTCCTCAGACCACATGTTTTGGGGAAATTAACACTCTGTGACATCTACTCATTCTTTCTGAGTGTTTAAACAGAATCTTAGTCATGCTTAGGTCCTCGGACCACATACTTTGGGGAAATTAACAATCTGTGACATCTTTCTAAGTGTTTAAACAGAACCTTAGTCATGCATGGTTCCTTGGACCACATGCTTTGGGGAAATTAAACACTCTATGACATATATTCATTCTATCTAAGTATTAAACAGAACCCTAGTCATGCTTGTCTCCACAGACCACATGTTTTGGGTAAATTAATACTTCATGACATCTATTCATTTTTCCCAAGTGTCAAAGTGTGTCCCAGGTTACGCTCAGCTCCTTGGATCAGTAGCTTTAAGTAAGTTAATGTTCTTAGATAAATATCTAAGTGTTGATCAGAACGAAAGTTGTCTACCCCTAATAGAAGTAAGTGACGATGCTCTTTATTGCTAGCTCTTGTTCAATTTACTTGAATTATCAGTAATATATTACTGCTAACTTTTATTAAAGAAAGAATAGCAACAGTTCACTACTGTCTGCAATATTGTCAAAGCTCATAACACATAAAGTAAAAATACGTAGAGTAGAAAGAAAGATCTTTTCATCGAATAGCAGAATGCCATTAAAAAAAAAGATATACACATAGAAAACTACAAAAGAAAATCATATATCTAGGCCTTTGCTTGTGGAAGGTCCTTGGGATCAGCAGCCTTGGAGTGGGCATCACCAGCCGTGGACTTAGACTCCACATCCTTGACCTTGGAGACCACATTCTTGATTGTGAGATTGTCCTTGGATTGATTGGCCTTGACTGGTGGTTGAACCTCCTTACACTTTCCAGCCCCTGTCAAGACTTCAGCATCAGAAGTAGGGGCTTGGATAGTGGGGAGCTACATAGCAGGAGGGGGAGGATCAGCAACGGGAGGAAGGAGCGTCGCTGGGACTTCTCGGATGTCCTTCGGGAAGAAAACATTCTCAATCCTTCTTAGCTCGGAGTTAGCAGGGACTCCCGCCCGATTGAGCGCTTCTGCCCATGTCTCGGTGCAGTAGTCCTTGCAAACTCCTGCCACCTCCTCAGCCAACCGGGTCTCCGTTTCCCGCACCCCACGTTCGTAGGATGCCGTCTCCGCGGCCTCAAAAGCTTCCCTGGCCACTCGAACTGCATCCTTGGCCCTCTGCAGCTTCGCGTTGAGATCCAAGACCAGCTGTCTTTCGGTGGCTAGGTCTATATCGGTTAAGTGCAGTTTTTGGTGTTGGTTCTCGGCCTGTCTCTCAACTGTTTTTAAACTGGCTTCGGCACTTAAACAAGCCCTGTCCATGATGACCGGCTTCTCAGACAGCTCGGTATGCTCCTACTTGAGAACTCCCAGTAACTTCTCGGTCTTGGCACGGGAGTGGGCACCCAGTAACTTCTCGGTCTTGACCCACTCCTCAGCCACAAAAATTTTTTGGGTAACTTGCATAAAAATAATGGAGGAATCCCGTGTAAAAGAGAGAAAGAATGAAAGAGCGACTAAGCATTTAAGTCAAAGATATGTCAAATTACTTACCATGGCAAGGTCCCTCTTCAGGGATAGGAACAGGTCGGGTTGCTTAAAGTGCCTGAGAGCATCCATATCTCTGGGAAGGAAAAGTGGCTGCTCTAGGGCTTCAGCTACATAGCCCGCATGACCTCCTTGGAAGTTCCGGACTGAAGTGTCCTAAGGGATAAGGGTACCGTCCAGCTCCAGCTTGGGGACCCAAGTGCGCTGTGGTCGGCACACCTCGGCCCCTAGAGAGTCCTCCCTACTCTCCATCAAAGTCTTCATTTGCCTCTCTCTGCTTGTTTTTTACTGTTTTGGGTCCTTCGGTGGGCCAATCTCCCATTCCTCGATCTCTTTCCCCTTCCTCTTCTTCTTTTGCAAATTTAGGTTGGGGTGTAGGCCGGGGGGGAAGAGGAGGGTTGGAAGGAAGTTGGATCTTCGGGGCATCCTTGGATGATGACCCCTTTCTCCTAGCTACTAAGTCTTTAAGGTTCCTCCTCGGATTTAAGGCCATCTCTTCTTCCTCGGAGCTGGTATCAACTCGAGTAAGCACTAACCTGGGAGAATGAGCCGCAGAGAGCCTATCAAATTTCGCCTTTGAATCTGAGAGCTCCACAGGCCTGTCTGGCGCCTCTCCTTCTTCTTCAAAGCGAAATTAGTCAATCTCAGCCTCGAGGGATAGATGCGAGGAGGCTGTTTCCTCCCTCGGAGCAGCTACTTCTCAGGGAGAGCATTGGGGAGGTAGTTCAACAGGTGGGAGGTCTTCCTGAGCTAGGAAACCGAGTCGGGAGACGTCGATCCGGTGGATTCTGGGATCGCCCGCCCTTATTGCTTGGCCCATGTCTTGGAACACGGTTGACAAGGGCACGAAGTCCAATACTAAGTGGATAGCTCGCAGTTGCTCGTCTTTACTCACAAAAAACTCGGACCTCAACAACTTGTTGAGAGCTGGAATGTTGACCAAGTTGAGTCTCGGGGCAACGTGTTGTTTATCTGCAAAAACATCTGAGGAGGAAATCATGGTTAGATCGATAAAAATTATCATTAGAGGAAGGCGAAATGTTGAAACTGAAAGGAAGTAAATCTATAGGGGCTAAATCACATGCTAAGGGACCTAAACCTAGGGTACCTCACTTGGATCTCCCTTTCAAGTTGGGCAATGAAGACCGTCGTGCCATTTCCCGGAGGCGATCAAGTAGTCATCCTTCATGCCTTTGTTAGACTTAGGAAGACACGATATCAGTCTAACAATGTCGGACCGAGACTTGAGGTAATATCCCGCACCTTTGAGCTTGTGGCACTCATACATATGAACAACGTCGTGCCACGTGAGTCTCAGGCCCATCTGCTTGTTGAGAGCGTTTATGCTATCCAAAACCCTAAATAGGTTAGGGGCGCATTGATGGGGAGTTAACCTATGGTTGATCAGATAGTCTCGGGTCACCCTGCTCATGGGGAGTGTCATTCCTCCTTCTATGAAAGCAATCATAGGAATGACGACCTCTCCTTCCTCCCTGTGTGTGACTATTTGGTCTGGAGCACAATATCGTAGGGCTACTCCCTGCGGAATGTGTTACTTAGCTCTAAAACCCTCCATACCGGCTTCAGAGTTTACGAGGTGCTTAAATCTACCCATTTGGTCAAACTAAAGGGAAAAGGATGAAGATTTTAAGAAAAGGAAGTAAATAATGGAAGGCTAAGGAGATTGGCCGAGGAGAAAATAACTTAGAAAAAAGGAAACTTACGAGAGTAAGGACGTTAGTTGCTTCTGATACTTCTTGGAGGTTTGAATTTTTCAGAGGAAAAGACTTGGAGACTTTAGAAGTTTAGGAAGCCTTGAAGGTTTGAGAGCTGGGAATCTCTGGAGAGCTTGAAGACTTGTGAAATGAGGGAAAATAATTTCCCTGGGTCCCTTATATAGGGGATGGAATTGAGTGGGATTTACCCCGCTCAAAATTCAAGGAGAAATGTCTACCGTAGGATTTGTGTCTCACCATTGGATGCAGGGAACAAAACGCCACTGGGAGCAATTAATGACACATCGTGGGCCATGAAGCGTCAGTGATGGTTATGGGGCGCGTAAAACGGTACTCCCACACGTACAAACTAAAGAAATGAATGGTCTTGGCTCTTAAAAATTAAAACCCCACTTTTTCTCCTCGGATAAGAGGGGAAAAATCGGAGTTTTAAAGGGCTATTGTAGGGGTAAGGGCCCAAATTTGTATATTGGGCCTTGGGCCTTGGCCGAGGACGTTGGTTAGTCCGAGTACGGATAAACATTAGTGAGGGTATCAAGGTTAGAATCCCATGAGTAAGATGTAAGTAGAAAGGTTGGGGAAGGTGGTCCGAGGAGGAGTATCTCCTTGGATGAACGGAGCACAAATCAAAAGTATATCCTGTCGATCAGAGTGACCTTCCAAGTGGTTCTACTGACAGGGTCGTGTATTACAAACATACAAGAGGGATGGGGGCTCAGAGGTATCAAGGGAAAAGTTGCTGCTACTGCATTGAATACTCTGCAGTTTACTTTCTGGCCGCATTTATGTAGAGAAGACCCCTGAACAGTGTTGCCTAGGCTATCCCAACTCACAGAAGGCCAAAGAGGGTGTCCGATGGGACAAACACTCAAGTAGTGGCCTGGATGATCAACAAATAGAGGTCCAAGATCGTGAAAAGAGGGATATATAATGCAAGGGACCCCTGGAGAAGAAGGGATCGGAAAAGAGAGGGAGAGAAAAGACTGTAGCAATCAAAATTGTATTAAGAATCTGTTCAATTGGTTTATATTAGAACTTACCTCCTTGGATCGTGCCAAGAGCGAATCTATTTGGATCAATCCTTCTTACTTTTGTTTAATTATCTTATAAACTCATTCCAGCCGTTGTCTAATTCATTAGAGCCTAGTTCTCTAACCTACTCTCAACAAATTTATTGTATTGGGCTCACCGAGCCTTTATCCCTTTACATTTTGGGCTTGGGCTAAAAAACATGCCCCTACAAATATATATATATATATATATATAAAAAATCATATATAAGTCCAAAATTGATTGAATGGAATATGGTAGACAACTATGTAACTAATATAAAAGGAGATGCCTAAAAAAATATAAAGGGAGTTTGCATATAATAATATATTATGCTTTAAAAAGGGAGTTTGCATAATAATTATTAAGCTTTAAACCTCAAGTAATCACCACCGCATATTTAAATGAAAAACCTTGAATTCAATAATTGAAAAAGATTAAAAAGTTATAATTGAAAGCATATTTAAGTGGTAACCTCAATATAATAGTTAATAATTATGAACAACATAAATTACTAAACATTAAAAAATAAAAGTAGATAAACTTACATAAGAATTGAATTTTTTTTCTTTGAAAGCACAGCATTGAGATATGAAGAGAATTAAAATGAATTACCTTTTTGTGAGGTTCTTCACATCCTTCCTAGGCTAGTCTTGTGTACAAAAATCCATATTATAAGTAAATGCTACATTTGGAATATATAGTCAACTTGGAAAAATCTTTTTTTCCGTTAACCATCTTTATTCGAATTAATGAGCGTGTATAAAACATATTATGAGAATTGTGTCTCAAAAAAAAAAAAAAAATTATGAGAATTAAACAAAAAACTGTAAATAAAAAGTTGATGAGAAGAATTCTATAAAGAAATTGATACGAATAAATGATCTCATGGGCAAGTAAAAGTAAAACATGTTTATAAGAACAATTCAATAAAAATTTTTGATGTGAAACTCTTACCCTTGTGCGTCAAATTGATTCGATGAAGATTGAACAAACTTAGGATATAATTAAATATTGGACAACAAAATAATTAAATTGGATCAAACCATAAACATATAAATTATATCAAACTTAAGGAAATTAGCTTGGATCAAACCATAAACATATAAATTAAATCAAACTTAAGGAAATTAACTTAAACAAAAGGCAACAAATACATATTCAATTTGATTATAATAAAAAATTAGAGTAAATAAATACATACCTATATGATGGGAGGTAAGAAAATTAAAGACTAAACCAAAAAACTGTACAATAGGTTGGAGAATGAAAAAAAATACACCAACTAACCGTGTATATATATACATACTTCACCTAAAAAGAGTCCAAGTAAAAATCAAATACCTTAAACTTCTTGAAGTCTATGTTAATTTAGATTTGACTATTATATATATATATAAATTTTTCTCTGCCGATCAACTTTTTATCATTGTCAACAATGTCTTTTTCTTTGGGGGGATATATACGGATTTTTAGATAGATTTACATTATATACGATTTATTAGGATTATTCATCAAATACCTAGATACTATGCTAATATATATCACCATATTATATCTATTGAAGTTTTTCTCTACCGGTCAACTTCTTATCTTCACCAACAACATTTTTTTTAATTAAAAAAAAAAACGTTTTTTTTTTTTTGGGACGTATATAGTTTTTTGGGATAGATTTTCAATGCCATGATACTGCAAAATTCTATTAGTCGACAGTTCTAAGCTTATCATACTCCTTTGTAATATATAATTTTAGCAATAAATTTTCTACCTTTTATTAAAAATACAACCGATCAAGATAAATATAATAATTTTTTTTTTATCTAAAAATTCCTAGTGATAATTTAGGTTTACCTTAAGTTTAAAATTATAAAAAAAAAAAATTTAACAGATTTTTTGCAATTTGGTGTAGTCACTTGGCGCAACCACGATGTCTAAGCTCAACTTTTATTATATAGTATATAATTTACTTATTAGTGAGAGTATCCAATTGACGCAATCACAACTTTTAAGCTAAACTTTTATTATATAGTATATGATATGATATGATATATATTTAAATTATTTTTATAGGTATTTTATTTTTTATTCGTATTTTATCATTATCTCTCAAACATGCTTGTCTCTTTCCTTTGGGCACTCTCACTCTCACTCTCACTCTCACCATCAGCGTTTCCATTTTTATTTATTTATTACAATGATAGTTTATAAAAATATTGTCTTATATTTAAACATTTTCTCTAATATGAAGTTTGTTCTTATATTAATAGTTTAAATTTATTTCAATAGTTTCTAATTTTTTATTTATTTCAATACTTAAAAATTTAAAATAAAGTTTTAAAAATAGAAGAAAATATTCCAATTAGTGTACTAAATATATAACAAGATTATTTTCTATTTTAAAATATGTTAACAAAATTTGAATTAAAAATTTTGCATCTGAAAAGCAAGAAGAATCGATTTTAAATTAAAATTATATTATAAAAATTTAGATACACCATTTAATTGATTTTTTTATTATTGGAATTTAAATATAATAAAATGTATCACTTTTTATTTTTATTTTAGTTTTTATCTTTTTGCTAAATAGAAAATGTCTCACTTAAAATTGTTATCTTGCACCTAAAACTATATATATATATATATATATATATATATAAAGCTACTTGATGTCATAAGTCATAACTAGGGCTGTCCAAGCAACTCGGAGACCCGACCAAACCGACCAAACCGACTGGACCCGACCCGTCACGGCCAAATCCGACACCTTCGGCGGTCGGTGATGGTTCCTATTCTCTGAAACCCAACTTTGGCGGGTCAAGTGGTGGGTTTCGGTCTCTAAAACCCGAGCCACCCGATCTGACTGACAAATGCTAAAAAAATGCAAAAATTTCCTAGATTCGATGACTTTCTGGTGTTCCTTAGCTCCAATCCGGCCACCCTTGGTTTTCCTTCACTCAGATCCGGTGGTATTTGCTCAAATTCACTCAAATTCGGCCAAGATCTACTCTCCTCCTTCGTCAGATTTGCTTAAATTTGGCGATATATGGTTAGATCTGACTCAGATCAGCGAAGATAGGCTCAAATTGGCGAAGATAGACTCAGATATTTGATTAAATCTGGCTATTCTTACTAAGATTGGCGAAGATAGACTCCGATTTACTTGAATTCGGCGCCTTTAACTCAGATCGGCGAAGATAGAACTTTTCCTCTACCCGTCGTCGCTCATCATTGGATTCGACTGACCCGACTGTTCACCCCCCTGAGCCCGGTTGACCCGACCCGTGGTGGTCGATGGTTGGTTGCAGGTGTGTTTTTGTTCCACCCGATCTGAGCGGGTCGAGTCCAGGTTGGGCACAAACCCGACCCGGCTCGACCCGTGGACACCCCTAGTCATAACACATGGTAGCCATTTATTTGTAAGATTGTTTAGGAAGATAACGCATCTCTTCCAAAACATATTATTGATATATCCTACTTCTCCTACCTTAACTAGGTTAGAACCTGGCCTCTTGAGCTGCTTACAATGTGATCAGGGGATGAGGAATGCGTGTGGTCCTTCAAGGAAGAGAATTGAGACTGAACTTGGAAGGCTTGGGAGGAACATCCGCCAGAGGTTAATTTGTGGGTTTTCCCCCAAGGAAGGTAACGCTCATCCCCATCTCATTAATTAGAATTGTTCATTTCCTTCCTGTCATTGTATACATGCTGAGGTATCCCTGTGTAATCCAAAGGGTTGTTGGGAAGCTGACCCAGATCAGTTTCCCCAACAACAATGAGGATCATGAGTTGGAACTGTAGAGGTTTGGGCAAATCCTCTGCAATTCTACAATGCAAGAAAAAAGCCCTTGATTTAAAACCTTAAATCTTATTTCTCATGGAAACCCGTTTAGCTAGTGGTAAAGGTCAAGAAGTGTGGCAAAAATGTGGATTCTCTGAAGGGTGGGAGGTCCCTAGGGTGGGTTTTAGTGGTGGTCTTATACTTGCTTGGTTGCCTAGACAAGGTCTTCAGGTGGTCTATGACTCACAAAATCTCATACACATTAATCTGCTGGATAATAGAGGTTTCCCTCTCTCGATCACTTTTATCTATGGGCATCCTGATCATGCTAAGAGAGGGGAGGTGTGGCAACAGTTAAGATATTTAAAACAACATGCACATCCTAGTTGGCTCTGTATAGGGGATTTCAACCAAATTCTTTCAAAGGAAGAAAAATTATCTTTTAAACATGGGAACATTATTGGAGCAGAAGACCTTCAGCAGGTTCTTATGGATTTGCAATTGTGTGATTTGATTGCCTCGGGGCAAAGGTTCACATGGATGAATAAGAGGGAGGATGAAGATTTTGTCATGGAAAGATTGGATAGAGCTTTTGGTAGTGTGGAGTGGGTCAATAAGTATCCATTCTATTCACTTAGGAACTTTCCAATTGTCAGATTTGATAATGGTTCAATTATTCTGGACTTAGAGTTTCAAACACCTTTTAGGAAAAGACCTTTTAGATTTGAACTTATGTGGTTAACTCATGCTGGCTGTAAGGAGATGGTGCACCATGCTTGGGAGTTGCAATCCACAGGGTCTAGAGCTATTCAATTGAGGAACAAACTCATCAATGTTAAGTAAAAGGCTTTAGAATGGAATAAGAAAGTTTTTGGAAAAGTGGAGGTTGAAATCAAGATGAAAAATCAATTACAACATCTCTAGGATTCCATTGTGACTAATGAAGATGTTAGGAGAAAGAGAGAGCCTGTCGAGAGGAACTTGAGGAACTCCTGAATAGAGAGGAGTTAACGTGGGCTTAAAAAGCTAGAACAAATTTGATCCTTCATGGGGATAGGAATACAAAATATTTTCAGACAGTGGTTAGGCAAAGATCAAATAATAGAATAATTCAAATCAAGGATGAGAAGGGGAACTTGACTGAAAATCCTGAGGAGATTGAAAATATTTTTCTTGACTCATTCAAAATAAGTTATAGTGGCAACACCAATTTAACTGTGGAAAGTATCATTCAGGAAATTCAAGGGCTTCCTATCCCTACTCTCACAGGACAACAACTCTAATTCCAAAATATAGGCATATCCAATCAAGAAATTGAAGAGGCAGCCTTCCAGATGGGGCCTTATAAAGCTCCTGACCCTGAAGGAATTCCTGTCTTCTTCTTCCAAAATTTATGGGGTACTATCAAGACTGATGTGTGCAATGCTGTCCAAGCCTTTTTTCACTCTAGCTCTCTCCTTAAAATTTTTAATCAAACTTTCATTACTCTTATACCAAAAATTCCTAACCCTGAGGAGGTGTCTCATTTTAGGCCTATCAATCTATGCAATGTGTTTTACAAAATTATTTCGAAAGTCCTTGTCAATAGACTGAAGTATATTATGGATAGCATTATCACACCATACCAAAATGCTTTCATCAAGGGTAGGAATATCTCTGATAACATCCTCTTGGCACATGAAATTATTGATGTGATTAGGAAAAAGAGGGGGAGGAGAGATAGCTTTGGAGTATTGAAAATTGACATGTCAAAAGCCTATGATAGAGTCAACTGGAATTTTCTAAAGGCGGTCCTCATTGTTATGAACTTTGACTCCAAATGGATTATGGAGTGTGTGTCTTTAGTTGAGTATACCTTATTGATAAATGGAAGCATGACCAGGTCCTTTAAGCCATCCCAAGGTTTAAGACAAGGAGATCCTTTATCTCCATATCTTTTCCTTATGTGTGCAAACATTCTCTCCATTTCCTTAACCCAAGCTGAGGATCTTAAGAAAATCAGAGGAGTCAAAGTTGGTAGGAATGGTCTCTCCTTCTCCTATTTACTGTTTGCTAACACTTTGTTTAAAATCTTCAGCTCATCCTGAAGTGGTATTGCTCCATCTCGAGTCAATCTATCAATCTGGCTAAATCTGATGTGTTTTGTTCACCAAACATGCATATGGAGGAACAAATTGGCCTTGCCAGGACCCTTCAGGTCAACCTGGTTCAACAACCTAGCAAGTATCTTGGTGTCTAATTCAAGTTGAGAGGTAACAGGATTGCTGATTTCCAATTTCTCATTGACAAACTAAAATGAAACTTTTATCCCAAGCGGGTAGAACAACCTTAATAGCTTATGTTCTTCAATCCCTACCACTTTATTCATTTTCATGTTTTAAAGTTCCAGAACATGTTTGCAGTAAAATGGACTCAATTATCCGTGCCTTCTGGTGGGGTCATGAACATGGTGAGAACAAGCTTCATCTACTTAACTGGGATAAGATTAGTCAACCTAAGAAACATGGTAGGTTTTGAATTAAGAAGTTCAAATACATGAATCAGGCAATGCTTAACAAACAATATTGGAGAATTTGTCAGAATCCCCAATCCCTCTTAGCTAAAACCTTCAAAACCTCATCACTCATGGGTTTGGAGAAATATCATCTAGTAGGAAAATCAGTTTTTGAGGGAGGGAAAGTGGAGAGTTGGGGATGGGTATAACATCCCTCTAAATCATAGGAATTGAATCCCACACCCAAATTCAAACTTCTCCTAGCATCATCTCCCCACAGGTACTGTGGGGGAATTGATTGATCACAATACTAGAAGTTGGAAGGTAGATTTGGTTAGAAGTTTGTACCCGTTTCCTTAGGCCTCTGAAATTCTTCAAATTCGTATCTCCAAGACAAATTCTGTGCAGGATAAACTTCTTTGGAGGTTCTCAAGGAATGGGGATTACCAAGTGAAAAAAGCTTATGAACTTTTAACTAGGGATGCATTAAGTCAATCTAGGCACTTTCAAGCAAATATGGGTTGGTGGAGGTCTTTTTGGAAAATAAAGGTCCCTCTGAAGATTAGCACCTTCATTTGGAAACTTCTTCATAACTGTCTCCCTACCCTTCTCAATCTACATGCCAGGGGTATCTCAACAACAAGGTTGTGCCCAATGTGTAATGAGGAGGAAGAAAGCCATACACACCTTTTCCTTCACTGCCCCTTTGCAAGAGCTTGCTGGCATGGTTCTACCCTAACCATTCACACATCTGATTACACCAATATCTCTGTTCAACACTGGTTAAAACAACTCCTTTCAAGAAATACTCTGAGTGATTCGGGTTCTATGTGCTATTTGCAAGATGTCTTTATCACTCTTTGGACTGTCTAGACATATAGGAACAGAGTGGTTCATCAAGAAATTACCCCTAATCTAGTGGAAGTGAATCTAACTACTCAAACCTTATCTTGTAGGTACAAGGACACCCTCTCAAGCTATAGCACTCCAGCAGGCAGAGAAGACAGATGCTACAAATTAGAGAGGTAGTCTGCAGCAGGGGACTGGCAACTAATCATCAAGCTTGCAAGAGCTAGAAGCAAGAGACCATATAGAAATGGCACTGCTTATGAAGCATTAACAGTTCGGGGGAATAAGGTGTTTTTTGGAGTGGTTAGTAGCAATGCTAGAACATCAACTAGAGCACTGTTGGAGGCTATGGTTGAAGCTGGACTAGCAGCAAAAGATCAAGGTTTTCAGCATGTTTTGTTTCTCAGTGACAGCAAGAGTCTTCTACAGACATTCAATATGAAAAGAGCCTCTGATTGGCTAGATAGTACTAGACTAGCTGATCTTTGTTTTTTGACTCAAACTGGCTTTCATTGTGATGTGTTTTGGGTACACCATGTGGTTGTAAAAGAACAATGGTCTGTAGCTAAATTGGCAACCCGTGTGCCAATTCACCATTGCTGGTTTTCTCCAATTGGTTTTGCACTTTTGTAATATGCACCTTGTAATATGCCTTCTCCCTTGAAATGGTATGGAAAAAAATATAAATAACTGGTGTGATCAAATATTGTTCTGCATCATTCACATTAAACACTATTGAGTATTGATGCTATTACAAAAATGTATATTGCAACCTTTGCTCCCTCTTCATGCACATTAAACGCCCTTTTAATCTTCTCTTCACGCATGATTGAACATGTTGATATTGTTATTGATATTCAATAGAATCGATACCATGTCATTTGTGGGCGGAACATCCCTTAATAGAACCCAAAAATAACAATAAAGGTTTAAAAATAAATGATTACCCTAGAATCAATTCTTTAGAAATAGCAACTAGAGGAAAGTATCATCTTAATTGCAAAGGCATCTCAATCTTCATCCATCATAAAATATCAGATAGAAAATTAAAAATGTATATACTGTAAAGCTTAACTCTTAGCTTCTTACAATCAAATAAAGTTCAACGGAAATTACTACAGTTTTTTTTTTTTTTGGATAAGCTTATCTAGCAAAGCTTACAGTTAATTGTCCAAACAAATTGGAGATACCCTGAAAATTTTCAAATAGGCATGTTGCACTGCAGGTTGAGGCTGAAATACTCAGAAGAGCTTTCTATATTCATCTGCCTCTTGCGACATCTCCTCAGGGCTTCTGTCCTTTCTTTCCTTATCTAAGTCAAGCTTTTGCTTTAATTCTTTCTCCTTCTCATCTATCTAAACCATGAACAACAAGAAGGCAAATACGTAAATAGCAAAAGTTAATGCATAAACAATGGAGAGTAAGCTCTAAAGCAAGTTTTCCATCTTACAGCATCATAGATCTCATCATTGTTCTCAAAGTCATTAACTTTGCGAGGCAGGATATGGATGTGAACATGGGGTACTGACTGTCCTGCCTGGGGCCCGTCCTAAGGTTTAAACAAAGATGACACACAAGTTAGTCCGTTTGTGTCTAGCTTATTTGCTAGCTTTTAGCTTTTATGTATAACTTCTTAAAACCTCACTTTTTCTTACTTTTTAAAAGTATAAGTATGCTTTAGCATCCTTCCAGTAAAAAGCTAAATAAGCTGATCCTAAACGCACAAGTTTCAAAAGACAAATTGAGCAGCAGTAAGCATGTGGGGAAGAATGATTATGAACATGAGGCACTGTCTAATGACAAACATCGTACTTTTAAACTGTCCCCATCAAGCACACAAAAATCAGGTGATGTTTGCTGTCATACATATTGACCATATCACATAAATTAACAGAATACTATGAAACTACCATAAGAGTTTAACTAGTAGTGATGATCATATGAAGATATATCCTAGGCACATCCTTAGATTTGAAGAGATCAACAGCACCAGGATGGTTTGAACATTATATGTGTTCTTACATAGTAAACAAGATCTAGCATGTTTGCATGTGCTTACAAGATGTCAAGTAATCACATGGTCGATCAATGCTTCCAGTCCAGGATCATCAGGGAATACAGGAATAAATTAATATAACATATAAGAGTAATGTCGATAACAAACTAAAAGATTTTACTTGTTCATATGTGTTCACACCAACAGTCCCATAGGCATCGCAATGCTCACACAATAATGTGTACATAATGGAAACATGGGAATGAAGGGAAGGGCAAACAATTAAAAGGGAAAGGAAAGGTGATAAATTATCCAGATGTCACAGCCACATGATTCTATTCTGGTGAGGAAAAAGATAAGGGTGAGAACTAGCACACAAATTTCACGGTTTTCAAAAGGGCAAACTGGTGAGCAAAATATACTATTAAACGATGTCCTACAAGTTATGTAGCAAATAACCAACACTCATAAAAGAAATGGGGGAAAAAAAAAGAATTAAGTGATATTAAAATACAAATAATTAGCTGACTTCAAGCAACTGCCTTACTTGGATTGTGAGTGAGAGAGATGATGCTTTGTGGTAGCACTCAAGTTGACTACCAATCTTCTGTGCTGTAAGCCATAAATCGCTAGTCTCATCGACAGTGAGATCAACAAAGCGCTTAACTTCACGCCTTGGGCAGACAAGCACATGTACATAATGTTAAGTCAACCTTGAATACTGAACCACATTAAGATTATAGATCCACAATTATTATTACTGTGAAGTGCTTAAAGTTAACCCCTCTAACCCCCCAAGTTTAAAGCAGCCAAAAAGGGGACCTGAAAATCAAGAGCAAGAGAGGTGTGGGATGGCTTTTTCTTTGAATTTGATTATATTGAACAGCAAGCATGCAATCTGGCACAGTTCGGTAGTCATTAAATGTTTCATACTGTTTTCCATGTTCACCCCCGGTGTACCTGGGCTTCTTTTTAATGCAATTCCGTTATTTATAAAAAAAAAATAAAGTTTCTGAATCTCAAGAAAACTCCTATATGTATTATTTTTTATAGATAAGTCCTATATGTATATATATGCATTCCATATGCACACTTGCAAAGATGTTCCTATCAATCAATTTTATAATTTTTATCGACATTATACGAACCAAATGGGCGTTGAACCCACAACCTCACCCTCCATCCCATTATTATGCTAAGAGGAACTGCCATCTGAGTCAGAGCTCATTGGCCTATCCCATCCTTAAATGCAGTTATTGCAGAATGCCAGATAACAGGTATTGCATCAATCCAGCATGACCGTGACTTATTTTCCAAACAAAATAAAGGCACTACAATTAATTTACCTAATGTAAATTTAGTCATGAACATTAAACAATGCTTGAATCAACCCCAACATAAAATTCTAATGTGGAGGAGGAAAGGATATGACCTGCAAAGAAAAAGAAAAGAAAATCATAAGAAAAAGGGAGTAAGTATCTTAGCATGGAAGTGTGAGAACAGTTCAAAAGCATTTCCCTTTGGGGTGGGGGGATCTAGGTTGCATCAATGAGATAATATGGAACAGAGCATTACATATATTAAAGTTAAGTAATGGAAAAAAGGGGCGAAGATCACTTGGACATGCTATAAGCAAATAAAGTAAATTGGTTAAAAACAACGAGGCTGACAAGGGAGAAAAAGAAAGATATTAAAGAAGAAACACTAGGATTGAGTGCATCAGATGAAATCAGAATGAGTAAGATCTTTGGACCCTATGCTACATGTCCTCTTTTATACTAAAACTGCCTTTCCTCATAACATTGTACTTTATCCAATAAGCTTAGGGCTATTCCATTGTTAAACTAAAGTTTATCCCACAAAGGCCAAAAAAGTTAACCCTAACCTAATCTAAGTGGATACCAGGTAACACAGATGTAAGTGTAAAGAGAGGATTGGCTAGAAATTAAAAACTCTACAGGAAAAAATATCCTGTGTAAAGCACATCTATACATGTAGAGAAGGAAATCAATAAATCCACATGATTGAAGAAGAGTGCCTAATTTGAGAAAGAAACTCCAACCCCAATATTCACCAAAAGATAGCTCGGCGCTCACATAAACATATACAAGTGAGCTCACACACACAAAGTTTTCTATTGTTTTGAGAATAACCAAATATATAAAGGGTTGTCTTAATTGTCCATTGATATGATATAGATTCACCAAGTTACATATGAAGAAGAGAGAACAAAGTCTTAAGGGTTTCTCCTTGTGTGATGCGAAAGACTGACACAAATACACAAAGAAAATTGGGAGTAGTCAATTTATGAGGATTATAAATGCTTAGAAAGTTTTAACAAACATCCTACTAAAGGTTGGTTCTTTGATATTCTACATATCACAGTTGCTAGCATTGTCAAGACAGCATCGACAAATTTTTTATAAAAAAACAAAAAAACAAAAAACAAAAATCTTACAAAAGATCAACTTAATTGTGGAGGGACGCTCTTAAAAATTGTTGTATGATGTGCCTCTTATTGATATATTCATTTCTTCATTCAATGAAATGGCCTATTGTTTGTGTTTCCCTTGAAGTTTAGCGGGTGTTTCCAACTTCTTTCTCCTGGTAATTTTTCTCGTTAGTACTATTTAGGGTTAGATTCGTTAGACTCTCAAGGAAGACATGATTTACAAGCCTTCTCCCTTTGTTAAAGGTATTAGCATACAACTTTTGAAAGTCACCCCATTGTTGTAGTGATTGAGCTCATACATTTTGACTGGAAACATATTAGTGGATGAGTGGCCATTATTATCAAGAGAAAATTTACTTCTAAAAAAAAGGTTGTATCCAATGCCCAAGGTTCCCTCTTCTAAGGGGTCTAGGAGAGGTCATTGGTAGGTTATCTTATCCCGATTTTTGAGATGCTAATTCTTGGATTTGAACCCACAACATAGCTTGGGCAGGGGAAAAAAAAGTCAAATGTTAATTGTTTTCTTACTGAAATGTAGAAACAAATTAATCTCGGAATCAAGGTGTCATTATCAAGCTAAAACGACAAGTATTTTTGCTCAATGGTTATTAGGTATGCCTACAGCTAGATCAATTTTTTTTTTTTTTTTTTTTGGATAAGTAACAAAAATTTATTGATCAATATAGAATCACACATGTACACCGGGGAGCAGTACAATCAATCTTTCAAATTGCAATGCTCAAGCATATCTAATAAAGTGGAACAAAGGAAGAGATTTAATCTCAAGAATAGACCGTTTCACAGATCAAATGTTGAAATCAGGTTATACCAAGGAGTCGCCTAAGTTCCTACTCCCTGAAGGAAATACCATTGTTTTGAGACTTGAATGCAGCAATGCAAGAAGAAATCCAACGCCAAAAGTTACATGGTGAAAGCTAGTTTGGCATGCTAAGGTCATCTCTAAACAAAAATTTATAGTGTGAGTGACCATCAATAACAGATTTTTGACAAAAAAATTGTCTACTTCAGTGGGGGTATAGCAGAGATATATTATGCATTTACTCCAAAGTTGGGATCATCTATACTATGAATGCCGCTTTTCAAAAAGAGTTTATAAGGAGATTATTCCATTGTGTTTAATCAAATGGAAAATTGGCACTTGCGATATAGAATTACAGTGAGCCATTGCAAGCTATTCTTTTGAGGAATTTATCTGCCCATAAACATATTTGCCATTTTTTATTTATGGGAAAGGTATATATAAAAGAAATCATGTTGGGATTCTTAAAGATGAAGAATTGCTTTTTCAAAGACCTTGTCAAGGAAGAGACAAGATATGTTCTGACAACCCTTTGAAAAGACCTTCTCAAGCCAGGAAACTTCATAGAAAATGGAGCATTCCTATGTAGCTTTCCTAAAAATTGAACAAAATTTCATTCCAAATAGATACAAGCCTAAAAGGGTTGATATCGATGAAGACAGTAAACACAAACAAACAAACATACTCATTCACTCTAAACGAAGAAAATACAATATGGGTCTGTGTAAAAATAGCAAAGAAGAGGTGGGAAGGCATGTACCAGGAACGGCAGGACGAAGATTAACAAAGGCGTAGGAGAGTTGGGTGGTGTAGAACACTTCGTTTTGGTGTATCTTGTAAGGTCCGAACATGTAATGCTCTGAAGAAGACATCTGTTTTTCATTTTGCAGATCAATGAATTTAATAAATTGACTTTTGATGATGGAAGTTGAGGAAACGATAATATAGTATGTAAGGAATAAAAATTGATTATAGTACTACTTGCCTTGATGTTGGTGGTGGTGGTGGAGATGGGTAGGAGCCCTCTTGTGCGTGTAATGAACCAACCTGGTCTGGAAGCGAG
Organism: Quercus aquifolioides; assembly: GCA_019022515.1. NCBI lineage: Eukaryota > Viridiplantae > Streptophyta > Magnoliopsida > Fagales > Fagaceae > Quercus > Quercus aquifolioides. Next base: position 28,035,788 of record CM032326.1, read on the forward strand.
AGACAGAGAAGGCAGCAGCGTATGCTTTAACATTTACTCACCAGGTTATGGGTATTTAGAGCAATTTTCTTTGAAATTAAATAAAATTTGGGCAAAGTTTTGTAACCAATGGCCAATGGGAAGAAACTAGTCTCTTAGAGCTTTTTCAATCTTTTTGATAACAAGGGTGTCCCATAAATTAGAAGAAGGCATCTCCCTTGATGGGCGAAAATGGGTAACTAAGCATAAATATCCAACTATATAGTTAGCAGACAATGTTTACAAACTATATTTTTTACTAGCATTTCGAGTCTAAGAGACTCGATTTAGGGTCTATAAATCGAGTCTTTGAGGGTCGATTTTCATGTTTTGATCGGGTCTAAGTTGACACTTTTTCCACGTGGCGTCCACATAGAAATTGAGTCTCTGAGACTTGATTTATAAGCCCATATATAACAAAACAGCAGCACCAGCAAAAAAGAAATCAGAGCCAGAAGGAAAAAAAAAAAGCCGAAGAAGAAAAAACGAAGCCAGAAAAAATCAGACCCAGGCCGCGGCAAGCCCCAGGGCGGTGTGACCTAGGCCGCGTGAGTCTGATCTGATCTGACTCTTTCTCTCTCTCTGATCTGGTCTTTCTCTCTCTGATCTAGTCTGATCTGGTGAGGTGACGCCGCATGAGACTTAGAATTTTTTGAAATTTTTTTGGTTTATAAATCGAGTCTTAAAGACTTGATTTTCAATTGGTCGCCACGTGAAAAAAGATGCCACATCAGATATGATTAGATCATGAAAATCGAGTCTTTGAGACTCGATTTATAGGCCAAAATCGAGTCTCTTAGACTCGAGATGCTAGTAAAAAATATAGTTTGTAAACATTGCCTGCTAACTATATAGTTGGATATTTATGCTTAGTTACCCATTTTCGCCCTCATGATGTTGGCAGGAGATTTTGAACTCGTAATCTTATAGATATTATAAGGTCTTAGGAACTATTAAGCCAATTTCTTGAAGTTAACTCTTAGAGCTTTCACATCCGTTGATGTATTTCATACAATCAATTATAAAAATCACTCACATTAGTCTATCTGTTTATATGTAGTTATGTAAAGTAAGAGCATTCTTATTAACTCGTGCATAAATTTTTGTCTATTTTAGTATAAGAATCTAGTTTTTCTATTTTAAATATTCACTTTTCAAAACACTTCATCAAATTATCTATTTTAGACTACATTTTATTAAAAAAAAAAAATTTAATTGTTTATCTTTCTTCATACACATGACATAGCAACCATCATCCACTATTTTCCTTAGTATAAAATATATAATTAAATGTGATTGTTTTTAAAGAATGATGGTGTAAAATAGGAAAAAAAAAAAAGAAAAAAAAAAGAAAAAGAAAGAAAAGGTTCTTATGCTAAATAGACATAAGTTTTTGCATGAGTGGATGTGAATGCTCTTGGAGGAGGAGACTCGCTATTTAACCAATCGGCATTGGTTTTTAAGGCAAGAGACCTGCCGACGCCTTATTGCTTGGATCAAGTCAATTCTAGTTCGAGTGTGAAAACTCAAACAGTGTAAAACATTATAGCTTGTTTAGACCCCAAATTCTTAATTTATGGCTTGATTAATTTTAATTTAAACACACTTGATGCGGAATATACGTGATTAGCAAATTAATTAATCGAAGCGCTCAACAATTGCATGGATGAACAAATAAGTGCAATGCTAAAGTGGAAAGGGTAATGGGTAAAAGAATAGAAAACCCAAGATAATATCGAGACGTGTTATCGAAGAGGAAACTGAAGAACTTGGCAAAAAACCTCTCCGTAACCCTTCAAGTCGAAATCAATCCACTAGTGAATAAGTTGGAGTACAAGAATATCAAAAAGACCCTTCAAGCCTAATCTACCCAAAGTACTTGAGCCCTCTAACCTCTAGCTACCAACGGAGTTATCAGAGTCTTGTCTTCACTGGTTATCCGGATCCCGCAATACCGCTTGATTGTACCGCCAAGCCTCACCGGCTTCTTTTGGCAAATACCCAATACTTCCCAAGCTCCAAAACACTATCTACACTCTGAATTTGTATGGGTTGTGTTTGGGTACAAATATCTTTTCAAGATATAACAATGGGAGAGGGAAGGAGAAGAGACTACAAAGGAATTCTCACTTAAGGATGTGTAGCGCTCTCTAAAATGATAGGTGTGTTGTAGAAACTTCTTTAGGGTTTTATTCTGAATAGCCTCTTTACAATATTGTGGGTAATGAGGGTCTATAGTATGGGTGAAGGGTATAAGAGTCACACTTAAAATCTCAACTGTCAGTGCATTTCGCAGGTCATCTCGCGAGTTGGCCAAGTCGTGAGATGAGTCGCGAAACACACTGACTCTTCAACTTTTGGCATGTGCTTCTTGTGAGGGTGCCTTTTTCTTCTCACCTTAGTGGCCCAAGGATCTTGGGCCAAATAAATATTTTTTGGTGGATTGGGCTCGGTTCACCGCAGCTAAAAGGCTGTTTAAGAACCAAATGGTGCACAAAACAAGCTCCCTACAATACAAATAACTGACAAACAAAAATATTTGTATTGAATGACATTTTAACAACAAATGAATGCACAACAAATGAAATACAATGTAAGAAAAAGTTAGAGATCCTTGAATTAGTGAGGTGCATTTTATTAATTTTCTTTAGTCATTATTACAATGCTCACCAAGACGTGATACAAGGTTCAACTAAGTTCAAAAATTACAGACTTTGATAGCTATTTAAGCTTCCAAGACTTGCAAAGTTTGAACTTGTTGAATCCGAGCATGTGCTATAGTGGCTGTCTCTGGGATACTGGGAGCGGCTCCTCTGTTTTCTCTTAATTTTACAGAGCTCTTTCTATAATTCTATGAGACTCCAGAAATGACCATGAATGCCTCAATGATCTAATCAAAAATGAATTTATATCTCCATCTGAAATCCCCTTTCAGCATGGACCCCTTCCTCCTTTTATAGCACAGATTGGGCTCCGGGGTACCGGTGATTTCCCCCTTTTGCCCCTTAGAGTTTGTGCCGTGCCAGTTTTGCTCAGGGCTATGTCGTTTCCCTTTTTTCTCATAGCTTCTTACTTTTGATCCGACCAAACGAAAGTCCCTTAGCTGGTTTTCTATTTCCAGCTTCTCTGTTAGCTGATATTCAGCTATTTGGCATTTTTCACTTCTTCAGCTTTTTTCAGTTGTACTCTTCCTTGTCATTTTCTCCAAATGGTTGGAATCACGGCTTATGTGTTTTTTGCTTCGTACTTCCTGGTCCCACTACATGTCTGGAGCATGAGACCCGCATGCTTTTGTCTTTGATCCCTGTTTTGTTTCAATTTTCCTTCGCGTGCCCTAGGGATCCCTGGACTCTGGTGACTTCTGGGATCTCGACCCAGTTCTTGTTACTGGACTCCCTTTGGCTTATTGGCCTTGGCCGGTTTGGCCCTTTTCCCTTGCTTTATGTCTTTTAAACTTTGTTTTTTCATGGGTCTTTGCATCCCAATCCTTTGGGCCTCTTGCCCTTTTCTTCTTTCTTTTCTTTTTCCTTCATTGTGCAAGCCCAACCCTCCATTTTTCTCTTATTTTCTCTTAGTTTATTTATTTATTTATTTTCTGTGAAATGAGCCCAACGTTTTATTTCTTTGGGCCTTAGTCTGTGACCAATTTTGAACCTCAACATTTAGCCCCCCGAGCTCATGGGTTGCCTGCAGCCCATGCGTGAGTTTCTGCAGGACTTCTTCCATTTTGATCTTTCTTCGGGGATCCTGATCTTCAATTTTTGGTCTTTGGTATCCTGGACCCTTCGCTTTTTTTTTTTTTTTTTTTTGTAACTCCTCCTTTTTACATGGGACGCGGCAGTTTGAGTTTCGAAAAGGAACTTCCACCACCTACTTTTACGTTTCCCATAACTCCCATTAATAACTGCTGATAACTTTTCCCTCTTTAAATTTAATTCCTGGCAACTGGCGTGTCTTTTCACATATTGTCTTCTCTAACTGCTCTTATTTCTTCATTCTAGCCTTTTCTCATTATCTTTTTTCTTGTTTGCCTGAATCTTCTGTTCCTAGCCTCTTTTTCTTTTCTTTCGATCAGTCTCGCTGCTACCTGCTTTCTTCTTTCAAGATACCCATTGCTTCAATGGCTTTTTCCTCTTCTCGAAAAAGAAAGGAGCGTACTCCTAGTCCCTTTGAAGGTGAGGGTTCCTCTAGTTCTGCGCAAGATGAGTCTGTCATTGGGCGCCCTGCTTTTCCTTTGCGAGACCCCTGGTACACTCCTAGCTTATTCTTCCCTTAGGTGTCCCATGGTGAGACCCCTCCATCCCCTCATGCCTGGGTATTCTCTGGCCAAGCGGGTTTTGTTGGTTCTGCACAAGTTCCAGATCCTAGGGAGATTTTTGATCTCCAGATCAGGCAAGGACTTCGAGAGGCGGTCCCCATCTTTTTCAATTTTGTCGCTGGAAAGATCCAAGGTTAACCCATTTGGGTGGATAATGAACTTTCTGACGAGGAATTTGTGGGCCGCTTGGAGCGTGCCGGTGTCCTAAAGGCAGTGGCTATTTCTAGGAATCTTGAGGGTTTCAGAGATGCCAAAGGCCTTAGGCATTTGGTGCGCCGTTGGTGTCCTGCTCTGCACACTTTCTCTTTTTCTGTTGGTGAACTAACTGTCACCTTGGAGGACGTGGTCAACAATTTTCTTCTTCCGGTGCTTGGGGATGAAAACCCCTTTGATATTAATCTTTCTGATGAGGATCTCAAGGTGGAAGAAAAGTTATTTGCTCACTTTGGTGGACGTACTGCTTCTTCTGGTGGGAAACCGGCCAGGATGGGTAGATGGGTTATGAATCTTTCGCGCGAGAAGGATAAGGAAGTTAGGCGAGCCGGATTCCTCGCATTCTGGCTTAGCAAGTTTCTGTTCGGCGAGTTCCCTGGGTATGGAATCAAGTCCACTCTTTTTCCCTTGGTGATTAAGTTGGCTCAGGGCGCTCAATATCCTCTAGCCCCCATGTTTTTGGGCCATGTCTATTCTCAATTGGATCAGCTTTATGGAGATGAAGCCGAAGGTGATTCTTGTTATGTTATTACTTCTTCTCTTCATTGCGCCATTCTCCAGGTATTTATGTGGGATCATTCTTCGGTTACTTTAGCAAGATGTAGGAATTTAAAGTTTGTAAAAGATAAGTTTCAGGGATCTCCTGATGTGGTTAAAGGGCTTTGTGGCAGCTCAACTGACAGCCACCCTATTATTTTCCGTTGGCTGAGTCTGAAAGGTGGCAGCCTTAACTTGGTTGAATTATTTGATCAAGTAGGCCATTTGCATTGGCGCTCTTCTCGGGAGTTTGGCCCCGGTTTTGTTTGTGATTTTGTGTTATCTCCTTTTCTGACTTCTACAGGGAATACTTTTGATTTACGTCGCGGTGATAAAGGTAGCTTAGCCTACTTGGCTTGTATTAGTCCTTCTTGGCTTCCTGTGCTTTCCTCGAATGGCCCACGGTACACCCATTACTCGGCGCATCGAGTACTTCGGCAGTTTGGCTTTGATCAGGATATCCCTCCAGTGTTTAATGACATAGTACCCTCTCTTCCTTCCTTGGATCCTTTCATGAGACTTCATGCCTTCTCTTATTGGTCGCAAAGGAGTCCTCAGTTTGTAGTGCCCAACTTTCAGAGATGAGTTTTTGCCTCCAGTGGTTATGCTGACTATTGGAGAAAGGTGCAAAAGTCATTTGTTAATTATGCTGGTTCTGACACAATTGGGAGAGTCCCCAACCCTGGCATTTCTTCTGCCCCAACACCTAACAGGCGTCTGTCTCTGCCTACTGCTGGTGTTGTTTCTACTGCTGTAAGTAGTAAAACTGGTTTCGCAGAATGGCACGCTTCCAGGGAAGGTTGGGTGACTTATGCACAGGATTTCCCAGAGACTTGGTTGGGGTGTGACCTTATTGTTGGTGCTTCTGCTGGGGTACCAATTAAGAAGGGAGCAGTAGAGGCCATAAGTACTGGTACTCCTGTTGGCATGAGTAAATGAAAAACAATTAAGCTGGAGAAATTGAAGGAGGCTGCAGTTGAAAAGAGTGTAGGGGGTACTGGCCCTAAGTCAAAAAAGAAGAAAACTGGGAAATCTCAGAAACAGTTGGTGCTTGCTGAGGAAAAAGAAGTTGAGCAACCCTTGGTCATAAAAGGCCGGGTGAAGACTAAAGTAGAGTCTTATTTTCCCCAGGTTCCTGTGAGTTCTTCGGTCCATGGTTCTCTGGGACCCTCTGGACGTACTCGTAGTAAACAACAGAGACCCGAAGACCTTGTTGAGAGAGAGAGAAGGGCAAGGCTTCTTTACTTTTTTTTTTTTTTTTTTTTTGTAGTTTGTTGTTCTCCTTTTTTTTTGAACTGATGAGTGGTTGTCTTTTCTGCAGTCCAGGCGTAAGTTGGATCCTATGAAAGGTAGAAGGCCTTCCTCTGGTGAAGATGTGGTATGTTTTTATTTTATTTTATTCGTGCCTTCTGCTGTTGGTTTTTATCCATTTTTTTTTTAGTGCTGTGTACTTGTGATGTCCTTATGCTTTTGTTGTTCATGTTGCCCCTTCTTCTTTTCTTTAGGTGGAGGTCTCTCCCCCCAAGGTTGGTGAGACTTTGGAAGAGGAAATGATTGCAACTGCATCTCAGGGCACAGAAGAGGAGACCCCCAGTGGTGGCATTACTGGGGAGGCCGGGCAGCCAGTGCAGGGTGTCCAGGCCACCCAAGATCCTGAGGTTCTTGAGCTTCCCACGTCCCAGGGTCCCCAACCTGAGCAGACTCCCAGTCCTATAAGGACTATGCTACCTCAGACGGGGTTAAGTACAATGACTTTGGGAGGCGCGTCTCTATCTGGGCAAACAGGTGAGCCTTACTTTTTTTTTTATTTTTTATTTTATAATAGCGTTTTAATTTTACTTCCTTTGCATCCCTCCTCTTTTTTTGTCCTCTCCTCTGAGTTCTTTCTTTCTTTTCTTTCTCTTTCCAGGCCAAGCCACTGCGAGATCTGTCTTTGGTGCTACTTCTTCTTTAGAATCGGAGGATTCTGAAGGTGGGTGTTGATTGTCCTTACTGTGTTCTCTCTCTCTTTCTTCCCTTCTCCTGTATTTCCGTTATGGCGAAGCCCCCTGTATCCCTGCCTTCTTTTAGTCATTTTGTTGAGGCTTCCTCACATTTTCTTCAACTTGCCATTTGTTCTTTCTCAGAGTCCTTCAAGAAGTCAGAGGAGTAAGAGGGGGAAGCTCCGCCCCAAGAGGCCGATACTGGTTCCTCCTCTACCCTCTTTTGTTCTTTATCTTTATCTTTTTTTTTTTTATAGAAGAAAGAGCTAAGTCTGTCCCCCTTCCTTCCTTTCCTTTTTTTTTTTTTTTTTGCAGAAGTTAATGCTGGTGTCAAAAATCCTGAACTTGTGATTCCTGAGGGGGGTGTAAGATTTGCTCAGGTTGTTGGCCCTCGTTCTGTTCAGAGGGTTGAAGATTCCTCAGCTCCTTTAGGCGGTAATGCAATAATGGAGGAGGCTCCAGAGATGGTTGTTTTAGATCCTACTTCAAGGCTCCCTACCTTTCTGGCTCGCTTTGATCTTCTGGAGTTCAACAGCCTCCCTGCCAGTCACTTTTGCCACTTCGGGTCCTCCTATGGCAGCTTTTTGCGGTTCTCTGTGCCTGTGGAAGGCCTGCCACTACTAGAAGGGCTGCTTAAAAGTCATGGGGATTTTACCATTGATTTCAGAGGAGGAGTATTTTTGGGGAACATTCTGATGGAGCTGCTGTGCGCCGTGTTGATTTCCTTGAGAGATTCTTCGCTAGACTCTCTATCTGAGGAAAAGCTCTTGGAATGGAGGGGAGTGGTTCAGGATCTCTTGGAAGCCAAGTTCAACCTGTCCTTTTTGTTGGAGTACCTACGATCATTGGCCCACGCGCTATTCCAGAGGCAAGCTTCTAAGAGTATTGATGCTGAGATTCCTGCTGCTGAGGAAGCTTTAGCTCATGCTTACAAGACTTTGCAAGTTTTGAAGATTAAAAGGCAGAGGGTTCTTTCTTCTTCGGCTGTCCCTGCTCTCTCCTCAGATGGCTCTTTGTTGGCTGGCCTTATTTCCTAGCCTTTTTTTTTTAGCTGGTTTGGATGTGTATGAACAATTTGGGGTTGTATAAGTTTTCTATCTCTTTGCTTGGACATTACTTCTGGCTTTTCTCTCTTTTTTTTTTTTTACATAGATCTACATTTGTGCTTTGAGACTGCTTCCATGTATTTGTGCTTTAGGATTGCTTCTAAGTATTTGTGTTTCAAGATTGCTTCTAATTTTTCCTAATGGCATGTGGGTCTTTTTTTTTGTCTTTCCTTTTTTTTTTTTTTGCACTGAGTTCTGGTCCGTGATTTCCACAAGTTTTGCTGTAGGTTCTAGACAGGTACCCACCCCTTTCTTCTTGGTTGCGCAAGTACTGAACTGGGTACATTGGGCGATATTTTTTTTTTTGTCCCAACTCATGAACTTGGCAGGTTTTTTTTTATCAAGTACTGGGCTAGGTATCCTCAGTATATGCCTGAGATCCTAGACCATGTATTTGAAACTTAACTGTTTGTAGTTATCTATGGGGTGATCCTGGGTCATGCATCAAAAAGATTTCCCCAGGTATCCTCCCCTTATTCCGTCTGTGTTAGGACTTTGTAATACTTAGGATTTAATAGCTGAGAAATATGGAGAAATTTCATTTAAAACATAAACATCATTCAAGGAACACAGCAAATCTAACAAAGATAGTAAGGATCATAGAGTGTCCTTCTACCATGGGTCCCTGAACAAAATTACTTAAGCGATAATATATAAAAGAAAGAAACACTTAGCAGGTTGGAGAGTTGGCAAAAGGATTCCAGTGTACTGAGACCTCTCCCTTCTTATGCATGGTACTGTTTTAGCCACTTCCCATTTATGGGCTCTGTTAGGATAGTCCTATCTTCCTTTGTAAGGTAGTAATACCCACTATCATGGGCCTCCCTGATGATGTAGGGTCCTTCCCATTTTGGGGCAAATTTGGAGGGTCCCGGTAGGCTTCTTCTCACATGCTCTGCTGTCCTTAGTACTAGCTGCCCTTTAATGAAGGTTCTTGGGCGTACTGCTTGCGCATATGCTCTAGTCATTCTTTGCTGGTACCTCTGGCTTCTTCTTTTAGCTAGTTCTCTTTCTTCCTCTACCCCTTCAAGGTCTACTAATCTTCTTTCATTGTTTATGTCCTCGGTGTCCTCCTGACTTTCTTCAAGTACTACTCTTGGTGTGGGAACAATTAATTCTACTGGGCTGATGGCCTCTATCCCATAGACCAGGGAGAATGGTGAGAATCCCGTGGCTATCTTCACAAAGCTCATGCATGTCTAAAGCACATCTGCTAAGTGGTCACTCCATTTTCCTCCATACTCTTGCTTCATTTTTTTAAGGATCTTCAATATCACCCTATTAGTGGCCTCTACCTGGCCATTTCCTTGTGGGTAGTATGGTGTAGACCTTCCATGCTTGATGTAGTAAGCCTCAGTTAACCCCTTCATGTCTTTATTTATGAATGGGGTTCCATTGTCACTGATCAACCTCCTGGGGATCCCAAACCTTGTAATGATATGCCATCGAATGAAGTTTGCTACAGCTGCTCCAGTGGCATTTTTTAAGGGGATGACCTTTACCCATTTTGTGAAGTACTCAGTAGCTGCCAGGATCCATATGTAACCACTGGATGGGGGATTTATAGGCCCTATGAGATCAAGCCCCCAAGTGTGGAAAGGCCATGGGGTTGTCATATCCTGTAACATATTTGGGTGAGTATGGATTGCATCTCTGAGGACTTAACATGTGTGGCAGGTTTTGACTAACTCCTCGGAATCCTTTTTCATTGTTGGCTAGTAGTACCCCAACAGTAGTAACTGTTTATAGAGCCTCCTTTTTCCTGGGTGACTTCCACAATCACCGAAATGGACTTCCCTGACTACTTCCCTGGTTTCCCTTGGCCCCAGGCATCTTAGGGGATCCCCGCTGTATCCTTTTTTGAATAGGATCCCGTTTTGCAAGAAGTATCTGACTGCGAGTTTCTTGAGCTGGTGGGCCAGTGCCCTGTCAGTCGGTAGGATCTCTTGAGCCAAGTATTCCATGAAGGGAGTCCTTCAATCTTCTGTAATAAATACAGCGTAGCTTTCCTCCTTGTCCACCGAGGATTGGTACTCTTGACATTTTTCCTGTATAGTTGCTGCCTCTTTGTTCATATTTGGCCAGTAGTATCCCATGCGCTGCATCCTCCTATATAGGCTGATCTTTTCTGAGGTCCCGCAGACTTGGGTATGTAGCTCTTCCAACCTTAGTTTCCCCTCCTTCTCATTGATACATCTGGATAGGATTCCTCCGGACAGTCTCCTGTATAGTTCTCCTTCTATTAGAGCGTAGTCCCTCAGCTCCTTGACGCTCTTTCCGGATCCAGTTTTTTTCATTTTTTCTTTTACTTCGCTCCTCCAGTTCCATTGCTTGGACTCTCCGGGGGATATCCTTTGGAGGATTTTTAAGATGGAATGCTCTTGCCTTCCTATTCTGACTAGAGTGTCTTTTCCCTTGAATGGTACCTGGGACCCCAGGGTGGCAAGCGCATTTGCGAACTTGTTTTCACTTCTCTATGTGTACTCTATGCTAAAGGTCAGGAATTCCTGCTCCATCCTCCTGTGACTGAAGCCAGCCCTGGCACAAATCTCTTGATGTAGGAGACCCTTCCTAGGAAGCTTTTGAGCTTCCTCACTGTTGTTGGTCTTTTCATAGTGGCAATGGCTGTAGCTTTGGCTGGATCCACACTTATGCCTCTGTGATGTACCAGGAACCCGAGGAACTTTCCCGCAAATACTCCAAAGGCACATTTCATGGGGTTCATGCGTAGTTTGTATTCTCTGCGTCTTTTGAAAACTTGCTCAAGTACCTGGAGGTGTCCTGTCCTAGTTTTTGACTTGACCACAATATCATCCACATAATCTTCCATTTCCTTATGTATCATGTCGTGGAAGATGGCTGTCATGGTTCGCTGGTACGTGGCTCCTGCATTTTTGAGGCCGAAAGGCATCACAATGTAATAAAAATTCCTAATTGGGGTCCTGAATGCTGTTTTCTCAGCGTCCTTGGCAGCCATGCGAATCTGGTTGTACCCACTATACCCATCCATGAATGAGAACATAGAACTTTCCGCAGCTGAATCCACAAGGAGGTCAATATTAGGCAGAGGGAACTCATCTTTTGGACATGCTTTATTCAGGTTGCGGAAGTCCACACAACAATGGATCTGGCCGTTCTTTTTCTTTACAGGTACTATGTTAGAAAGCCATCTGGGGTGCTGAATGGGCTTGATAAAACCAGCTGCTAGCAGCTTTTTGACCTCTTGAGTTATCTGGGCTTCTACATCAGTGTGAAAGACCCTAGCTGGTTGGATTACTGGTGTAACTCTTGGGTCCACATTGAGGGCATGGACCACAAACCCAGGATCTAGACCAGACATCTCGTCATAGGTCCATGCGAACACATCTGTGTATTCTTTGAGCAAGGCCACCAGTGGCTCCCTTTCTTGTACTGCCAACTGACTGTTGATGAAAACAAGCTTCTGGGATCCCAGCTCAGCCTCCAAGTTTATTTCATGCAATTCTTCCTCAGGCTGGATTTGTGTCTCTTTGATTGGTTCCTCTGGGACTTCCTCTTGAGCTACCATACATTCTGGTGGTTCGGGACCTTCCTACACGATGCTTTCAGGTCCCGCGCACCTTCATAAGCGGTAAATTAATCTTCCCCCGGGTTCCCGTACTACTACACATTCCCGGGATCCTAAGGTGCTGGGCTCCTTCTTTTGCCTTTTTCTCTTCAAGAGGTCTCTTAAGTCATGTGTACCTCCTCCTTCTTCTTTTTCCAAGATAGGTGCTCCTGGGGTCCCTGGCATGGGACTCTCATCGTCAGGTTCTAACTCATCATAGAACATCGTTTCTACAAAGTTTACTTCTCCTTGGCTAAAAGGGTTATGGTTGGTAGGGATCCTTACAGGCCTCCCGTTCAATCTCCCCTTAACACACTGATGGTACGTGGATGGTATAAGGCGGTGCTTATGGAGCCATGGCCGTCCCAGCAGTACATGGTAGGACACCTCTGAGTTGATTACATGAAATATGGTCAAGGCTACTATTGGCCCCATTCTTAGGGCCAACTGTATATATCCCTCGGTCGATTCTGTCGATCCTCTAAATTCGGTTATCTCCATGGGAGCCCCCAAGATCCTCCTTCCAACTAGGCTTACGGCTTCCAAGGTGCTCAGGGCTATGAGGTTGAGTGATGCCCCTATGTCCACCAGTGCTCTTCTGATTTGGACACCGTTTATGGTGGCCATTAGATAAAGGGGTCTATGGTGGTCTGGATGCTCAACTTCCATGTCTTCATCAGTGAAAGTTATGGCATTGGTTGTCTCCAGGAAAGCTCGACTAGCATGTGACTCTGTTGTGAAACATTCCATTCCTGAATCTGCTGCTATAGTCATGAGAGACTCCGTGGCCACCCTTCTTGCTTCCGGTCCAAATTCCAGCTGGTTGAATAACGATCTGAACTTCGGATTCTTTTGGAGGGTCCTGATTGTGTTTGGGTGGAAAGATCGTTCTGGCTCTTCCGCTTCTGCCGAGTTCCCATGGATTACTACAGCCATCACCCCCTTTCCTTTGTGGTTGGGCAAGGGGTTCCTTTGTACTTCTGGCTCCTTCTGGGTGAGCTCCAGGGTTCCTTCTCTTAGTTTCCTGTGAAAGAGCCTGCAGAGGGTCCATCAATCCTTGGTGGAATGCTTAACATAATTATGAATCCTGCAAAACAAAAGATTTTTCCTTTCTTCCTTGGTTGGTGGCCTGGACACAGTGAATGGCCTAACCACTCCATCCCCGATCCATTTGTCCAGAACATGGTTTAACTCTTCTACGATACATGGGATCACCGGTGGTTCCTCGAACATTTTTCCATCATGCCTCTTCATTTTTTCTCCCACCGATGCTGTCATGGCTTGGGACGCTGGCATCCTCTTCGCCTTCATAGTTTGTGCTGTCCTTTTTGTTCTCTGTAACAAGTTAGCGAACTGTGTGATACATAAATTTTCGAGGTTGAGTTTGTAATCGAAAAGCATGTTAGATATGCAAGTCTCTACGAGCTCTTTTTCTTCATGGTCCCCATAACAATCTAGGGACACATCTTCAAATCTTTTGATGAACTGGACGGGATCCTCTCCTGGCCTCTGTCGTACCATCTGAAGGCTTTGGAAAGTGACCTTGTCCTCACTAGGATAATATTTTGCACAAAATCTCTCCATCATCTCGTCCCAGGTCTTAATGGACCCAAGTCTCAGTGTGGTGTACCAAGTGTATGCCTTGTCCACTAAGGACTTAGCAAACTCTCTTAGACACAGCTCTCGGTTTCCTGCGTAGGGGCCCATAGTGTGGATGAACCTACTCACGTGTTCTACTGTGCTTCCATTCCTTCCATCAAAAGGATAGAACTTTGGTGGTTCATATCCCTTGGGGTATGGCTTGCCAAGGAGTTCTGGTGAGAATGGGGGATCTCGAGAAAATTGCTTGGGGATCCCCGAAAGTTTTTCCCTTTCTTGGTCAAGGAAGGCACTGACATCTGCCAGTGTTAGGTACTGGGGGTTGATTCCTCCTCCCACTGTTGACCCTCCGTCTGGTTGAGTCCTGTCTTGGTTGCCCTCGAGGGGGGCGTTGTCCCTAACTTCCTGTGTCTTGCCTTCTTTGAGAAGGCGAACTTCTTTTTGCAGGTCTTTCAACATTGCAGTCATTTGAGCCATGGGGTCTAGCTCTTGCCTTGTGTTTCTTTGCTCTGACACGGCCTCCTGTTCTGTTAGGGGCACCTCGCCTCTTTGTCTGGAGGCCACTTCATTTTCTCCCACGGGCTCAGAGGCCGTGGATGGCACATTAGCACCTTTACTGTTCCTTAGTCTTGGAGGCATGCTCTGTAAAGGGATTGCTTCTTCCCTTTTCTTTACCCAGTCCCCAGTGAAGTTGCCAAAATGTGAGGGTGCCTTTTTCTTCTCACCTTAGTGGCCCAAGGATCCTGGGCCAAATAAATATTTTTTGGTGGACTGAGCTTGGTTCACCGCAGCTAAAAAGCTGTTTAAGAACCAAGTGGTGCACAAAACAAGCTCCCTACAATACAAATAACTGACAAACAAAAATATCTGTATTGAATGACATTTTAACAACAAAGGAATGCACAACAAATGAAATACAATGTAAGAAAAAGTTAGGGATCCTTGAATTAGTGAGGTGCATTTTATTAATTTTCTTTAGTCATTATTACAATGCTCACTAAGACGTGATATAAGGTTCAACTAAGTTCTAAAATTACAGACTTTGATAGCTATTTAAGCTTCCAAGACTTGCAAAGTTTGAACTTGTTGAATCCGAGCATGTGCTATAGTGGTTGTCTTTGGGATACCAGGAGCGGTTCCTCTGTTTTCTCTTAATTTTACAGAGCTCTTTCTATAATTCTATGAGACTCCAGAAATGACCATGAATGCCTCAATGATCTAATCAAAAATGAATTTCTATCTCCATCTGAAATCCCCTTTCAGCATGGACCCCCTCCTCCTTTTATAGCACAGATTGGGCTCTGGGGTACTAGTGATTTCCCCCTTTTGCCCCTTAGAGTTTGTGCCGTGCCAGTTTTGCTCAGGACTATGTCATTTCCCTTTTTTCTCATAGCTTCTTACTTTTGGTCCAACCAAACGAAAGTCCCTTAGCTGGTTTTCTATTTCCAGCTTCTTTGGTAGCTGATCTTCAGCTATTTGGCATTTTTCACTTCTTCAGCTTTTTTCAGTTGTACTCTTCCTTGTCATTTTCTCCAAATGGTTGGAATCACGGTTCATGCGTTTTTTGCTTCATACTTCCTGGTCCCACTACATGTTTGGAGCATGAAATCCGCATGCTTTTGTCTTTGATCCCTGTTTTGTTTCAATTTTCCTTCGCATGCCCCAGGGATCCCTGGACTCTGGTGATTTCTGGGATCCCGACCCAGTTCTTCTTACTGGACTCCCTTTGGCTTATTGGCCCTGACCGGTTTGGCCATTTTCCCTTGCTTTATGTCTTTTAAACTTTGCTCTTTCATGGGTCTTTGCATCCCAATCCTTTGGGCCTCTTGCCCTTTTCTTCTTTCTTTTCTCTTTCCTTCATTGTGCAAGCCAACCCTCCTTTTTTTCTCTTAGTTTATTTATTTATTTATTTTTTTGTGAAATGAGCCCAACGTTTTATTTCTTTGGGCCTTAGTCTGTGACCAATTTTGAACCTCAACACTCCTCATGTGACCTTCGTGGGTTGCACCACTTGTGAGCCAAGTTGCGAGATCAATTTCTTGAGCAAATCTTTACCACTTAAGTCTAAACCCATTACAATTAAATCTCACAAAATACAAGGAAATAAATTAATAAAATTACAACACTTTTTGTTATGGAATAAAACCAACATAAATGTTATGTGAAAAACCATAACTTAATAGGGTGGCTTCGAGTTGGATGGTTTAGGCATGTGGTAGATTAGTTTGGACAGCCCTAAGTTTTGTCAAAAGGTTAGGACCATGATTTTAAAAATTGAACTGGACTGGCCGGTTCAAATAGGAAACAACCACTAATCTGGTCTGGTGAAAAGCACTATAATCGGCCAAAACTGGTAAAAAATTGGGTAAAACTAGGAACGGGGCTTGAAAACGGTTCTTTGATCAGTTTGGTTTTTTAAAACCATGGTTAGGACATAGTTTCCATATATAAAAATAAATAAAAATAATACAATACATTTAAATGTAAACTCTTAATTAATTAATGGGTAAATTACGTATTTGATCCTTATTCTTTACACTTTATTTTAATTTGGTCAATAACATTTCAATTGTGTCAATTTAATTCCTAACTTTCCAGTATCAAGTAAATTTAGTCATTACCGTTAGGATCTGGCTTCTGTGCACTGGCCACGTTGGATTGCGGACATGTGTCCAAGACTAGACACGTGTCAGTATCATGACGGGTCCAGTGGCCAGTGGCCACTGGATAGAAGCCAAACCCTTACCGTTATTTCTTGAATAAAAATTTCTAACATGACAAACGACCAACAAAAAAAAAAAAATAGTTTATTGGCACACAATTTTCATCCAAAAGATAACCGAAGCGACTAAATTGACACAATTATGAAAGATTAAAAACCAAATTAACACAATTAAAATATTAGAGATCAAATAAAAATACGGTGTGAAAAATAAGAACCAAATTTGTAGCTTACCCTTACTTAATTTTATATCCAATTTTACAAGTAAGACCGGACCGGAGCCGGTTTTGAAAACAACACTAATAACGAGGAGATTGTGATGTAATGTAAGAGCGCTCTCTCTCTCCTTTATCTTTTACTTCTCTGGTTAGAACAGGGGGCATCGTTCAGTGCAGTCCAGGAATGGCGTCCTGCAGCAGCTGTGTAATAACTGGAAATACAAATAGATGGAGCATGGCATCTCTTAAATCAGCCCTCCCTCCTTCTTCATTACGCTTCCCAACCATGGCCGCCGCTACTTCATTTCAGTCCAAGCCCAAGCCCAAGTCCAAACTGCTTCTCCGCTCTTTCAATGGCCTCGCTCCTCTTCAGCCCTCTCTCTTCCCAACTTCTTGCCCAGGTACTTTTCATCATTACCCACTTTTTAAATTTTCATTTCCAATGTCTTCACTATGAGTTTTTTTTTTTTGTTGACAATTACTATGTGATATTCAATTCTTGTGCTCTAGCCTCTAGTTTATTTTGTTTCCTGAGAATTTCAGAAGTAAAAATTGAAAACTTTGCCTGGTTGTGCATTGTGATTTGTTTGTCTTACCCATAAAATGAGCAATCTCATTTGATATTTCTTATGTCATTTTTTTTTAATGTTTTTTATAATCAACTTACCACCAAATAAGTTTTCCTGATTGTTCATATTCCAACATTGTGTTGATTTCTACATAATTCAAGTCGAAGTTGAACACAAATTTTTTTGTTTGTTAATATTTCGCTAAAATGTGTACTTCCAACCAAAGTACTTGAACATTAGCCTGTTCATTTTCCACCTTAGTCCAATTAGACATCCTCAAATGTACTTTCAAAACAAAAAATGAAGAGAACTAAGAGTCATAACATACTGTAGACTATATTAGAAGGAAAAGGACAAAGGTGTTTACTTTGCTAGAAAGAATAACATAGATAAGAAGATAAATATTAATTGAAAAACAGAAGGGTGTTCTTTATTACTAAAAATGACAACATAAATAATCATATAAAAAAAGAGGTTCTTTATCACTGAAATAATTAAATAACATAAAGCTATGATTCAACTAAAATAGGAGCTATAATTCGAGAAGATGAGGTAGTCTAATAGAAAGAGGGAAAGGGCTGTAGGCACTAGTTGTTGATTCAAGAAACTTGCCTTGAAGTGTTCAAGAGGGTTGTGCTGGGTTTAATCTGCCAGTGGAAATTTCAATTTACCTTCAGTTAGGTGGTCATCCAAGTGTAGAATGTCTCACTCCAGTCTAGTGGCTTAGGTGGTTGACCAACTTCCCTAATTCCGCTTTGAGTTTCTCTCCCTCTCAAAGAAACGATTTGGGCAACATTAGTCATAATTGCACTTTATCACTAATGACTTGCAGTTTGTGCTTATTAATTTTGAACTGGAACTTGGCTAACTTGTAATTTGTACTTTTGTTGCTTGGCGTAGTGTGATACAAGTCATGGGATATTGTGGGAGAGGGCTAAATAGGAGTGGAAGTGCGTAACTAAGGGATGCTTTAGGATATTATTTTATCTCCTACAAAGCTCCTCTTACCTTGCTGCCACCACCTACTATCCCTCTTTCTTCTGGTGTTTTTGGTTATTTCATTGCTCTTGTGCTCCTATGCCATGAATCATCCAATATGCATGTCACTTGTTTAATTTATGGTGACACAAATGTAGTGGGATATAACGATTTGGATGAATCATTGAATTATGCAAGAGAAAGTTGAGGTCTTTTAACAAAGAACTTAGTTTTATACCGACTTCGTTGATAATTTTTCAAGGACTGCAAGTCTAACTGCTGTTAAATAACATGTGGTTATTGTTACTGCTGCCCTGTTAAATAACATGCGGTATACCTTAATCCTAAAACAGACTATCTATGCAAAATTTAGTTCCTCTTCCTGTTGGCTTGAAATACTTTTAAGCACTCGTCTCCTGGTGCAGAATTTACCAGCTTTGGTCATTGTTTTCCCACTATTGGCAATGGGGGTCGAGTCTTTGCTATGAGACATGGGAGGCGAGTACCCAAACTCAATAGGCCCCCTGACCAGCGTAAGGCACTAATTCGGGGCCTCACAACACAGCTCCTTAAACATGGTCGCATCAAGACCACGAGAGCAAGAGCTAGTGCAGTGAGGAAGTACGTTGATAAGATGATCACATTGGCAAAAAATGGATCTCTTCATAAGAGGAGACAAGCTCTTGGCTTCATATACGAGAAGCAGATTGTCCATGCCTTGTTTGCCGAGGCTCCGGAAAGGTATGGAGAGAGGAATGGAGGGTATACACGAATTCTCTTTACTTTGCCACGGCGAGGAGATAATGCTCCTATGGCCT
This sequence comes from Quercus aquifolioides, assembly GCA_019022515.1. Taxonomy (NCBI): domain Eukaryota; kingdom Viridiplantae; phylum Streptophyta; class Magnoliopsida; order Fagales; family Fagaceae; genus Quercus; species Quercus aquifolioides. Next base: position 28,054,452 of record CM032326.1, read on the forward strand.
ACATTGAGCTTGTCTAGATTTTAAGTATATCTGCATGCAAACTATTACTTGGACCATTATTCTCACTGCATGCTTCTGTTAGGTACTATCTTGTGTAGTAACAAATGATCTAATGAATGGTTATTTGATTCTTGATAATTTTGAAGTTGCAATTTAGTCTTCGTATTGTTTTTCTTCAGCTTGTACGGTGCTTCTCGGCTTATATTTTTCGTCTCTTCAGCAGTTATTATTTGTCCTTCAGATTCTAGTATAGTTCATTATTGTTGCTGTACTTTCTTCTTATATGTTCACTTGTAACATAAAACTCTTTATACATGCATCACATATCCAAATGGATTTTCCCAATTGTATTATAAAGGGTTTTAGTTGAGAAAGTGATCTGCTAATTCTTGGTGTTGATACCTATATCAAATTATAAAGTGATCACCACTCAACCAAAAAATAAAGGTGAATAAAAAGATTATAAAAAAGAGAGGAAGAAAACAAAAGGGAGTTGGGGATGATTTTTCTTTATTCTAATTTTTCGTGAAGGGCCATTCCCATAGAACAAAGCAGTTTGACAATAGCCCAGCCCAGCATCTATCGCATGATCATGGATCCCAGTGATAAATTATCAAAGCAATTTCCATTGGAACAGGCAACTTGTTTTTCTGCTGGGTATGGTTTGGTGATAAGAGTTATTATATTGCTTTACATGATGCTTGATAGGAGTTGAATGATTTGGACAGTGGCGCTTAAACAAAGTTGTTGTGCCCACAATAAATGCTCCATCAAGGCCCTAGTGTACATGTGATATTACTCTTACCGTCACATGGCATGATGGAGATCCCTTTTTTATTCAGCCAAAAAAATAAAAATAAAAATAAAAAACATGTTTTGTCTGAAATAAATAATTGAAAGGATTATGGTGTTGGGCCTTTCCTGTTGGTTTGTGCTGCCCTGAGTATTGTGGGTTTCGGTTTAGGTATGATTTTGTCTCTTGCTTAAAATAGGTACAAGATTAGGGAAGTATAGCTGTGAAGTTGTATGTAATAGTGAGTTCAATGATTCATTTGTTAACTAAACGTATCAAGCTTGCGCTTAAATTGCTTGTACTTAAAGGTTCAATTATTGAATGAATTAAAATTGGATCAATATGTTTGTAAACACTAAGATTATACTTTTGGTGATTTGTAAGGTGCAACTTAAAACAAATTGTTAAAATATGCATTTTGGTTTTATTTTTCTTTAAAAATATTGCTATTGAAAGTATATATAGTTAGTGAATTTTTAAAATATCACATGCAATAATTAATATAGCCTATAAATATAGGCTTCTTATAACTTAACCAACTCAATGAACTTCTTCTCAAAAAAAAAAAAAAAAAAAAAAAAAAAAAAAAAAAAAAAAAAATCCACACAACGAAATTAATAATTTCGTTAATAAGCTTTAGTTCATTTGGGAAATTAAGAATAAACTTGAACATAATTTAGTTCAGTATAAAACTCAAGTTCACATTCAGCCTTAAAAAAAAAGTGACCAAATTTAAACATCTTAAAAAGCACCGGATCATCCAAGACGAAGGGAGACTTTGACCTTGGGCCCAAATATTTTTAAAAATATGGGTAAAATATCATTTTCGTCCCTAAACTATCACAAAAGTTCGTTTTTCGTCCCTAAACTTTCAAAAGTTCTATTTTCGTCCCTAAACTATCACAAAAGTTCGTTTTTCATCCTTAAACTTTCAAAAGTTCTATTTTCGTCCATAAATTTTCAAAAGTTCTGACGGAGTGCTGACGTAGCTTGACAGAGTGTTGATGTGGGAGGGATGAAAATCAATACGTTTGGAAAAGTTTAGGGACGAAAATAGAACTTTTGAAAGTTTAGGGACGAAAAACGAACTTTTGTGATAGTTTAGGGACGAAAATAGAACTTTTGAAAGTTTAGGGACGAAAAACGAACTTTTGTAATAGTTTAGGGACGAAAATGATATTTTACCCTAAAAATATTAGTGTATATATATAGGTAATAATTTTGGAAATTATGTTCCATAAAATTACATTTTGTTCCCCTTAAAAATATCTTTGATTATTTTAAGAGTAATGTTATAGTACAAACATTTTTACAAAATGTTGAAGTAGTAAATTCTTATTGGTTTAAATTTGGATCACCACTTACATCACTTTTGTATTTACTAATAATCATTCATTATATTAGCAATTTGTAAAAAAAATTTGTAACTCTAGTATTTTTCTCATTTTAAAAGCCATAAAAAAATTTATAGATTTAAAATCTAAAACAAAATATACAAACCTAAAAAAATTAGCCCAACAATAAAACAATTAGGTACAAATAACCAATTTTATTCCAAACAAACAACCTAGTCCTTTAAAAAATTTTAAACAAAATAATTTTATCTTTACTCAATAGCATATGTACACATCAAAAACATAAATAAGTAATACCCCTTAGTGGTTAAGTAGAAGAGGCGGAGGCTGGAGCAGCCACATGCAACCACCAACAAAGCTGCATCTAACTTCAAGTTTTGGCTTTACAAGTTTGTAAGAAAGGGATATTTTGGTAAATTGGTTAGTTCTCAATGGTTCACTACAAATTAATTAAATGGATTTTCAAAAATTGTCTTCAATTTCTGTGATGAATCATTAAAATGACTAAAAAGTAAATTGCCAACAAGAAGTTCATCATTGAAACAAAATTTCCCATTAATAATAATAATAATAATATTTAAAATTAAATTAAAGAGAATAATTGGAGTAAAAAAAAAAAAAAAAGGAAAAAAAAGAAAAGAAAAGAAAAACAAAAACAAGAAGAAGATAATAACTGGATAATAAGATAGATTCTGTTATCCTATGTATGTCTCGGTCTTTTGGTCGTCTTTGTGAGCCTTTCGCTTAGCTAATTTTACAAGTAGCGGTGAAGGAGAGAAATATGTTAAGTGTGACGAGTCTCTCTCTGGGCTCTCGAGCTTCCAAGTTAATTCAGGTTCCCAATCCAACCCAAACCCAACACAGTGGTGCTTCTGCTTTTTCTCTTGGTAAAGGGAGTACAAGCAGACGCAGCGGCCATTGTTCACCACTGGGATTTCTGTCTTTTGGCAATTCTAGTAGCTGCACCACCTTATCTTCCTCTGTTAAGACAGCAGTTGCAGCTGTCGACTCCGACCAACTCAGTTCTTCCAATACTGCTGACAAGGTTTCTTCTTCTGTTACCCATTGTGCTAGCTTCTTGTTTATCGATCTCTCTTTACTAATCAACTAGGAAAGTCTCAATTCCTCATATATTTTATGTATTTCTTCTCCAGATCCTGAATTATATATAAACATTTTGTGTTTGTATTTGCATGTGTATATTAATACATTGATTTTCCTCTATTAGCTTTCAGTAAGATTTTTTCATACATTTAGTCATATACCTGTGCGGCTGTGCTGTTAGAAGATGCTCCAACCATAATATATTGGGCAAAACAAAAACTTAGGTACAGTTACTTAGATGCTATATCTTAGGTTCTCCAATTTAATTCAACAATGTGTTTGCATTGGCTAGTAAGTCATTTAGTTGAATTTAATTGTGGAAAAAATGACATTGCTTGCACTGCATTGTTCAATATAACCATGTGATTGAGTTTAATTAGGGAACCAAAAGAACAACACCTATGAAACTGTACTTGGTTTTGCTTTAATTTCCCTCTCCCTCTTAACACATAACTGACCATAACCCAATTCACTCGGTTTATCTGTTCAGCAACAAATCATCTCACTTAACATGTGAGATGACCAAAACGCTGCATTTAATTTGGTTTTACTTTCTTATATTTCCATACAGGAACAAGCAAACAAATATTATTTCGTTGTTGCAAACGCAAAATTCATGCTGGATGAAGAGGAGCATTTCCAGGAGCTTTTGTCTGAGCGGCTGCGTCTCTATGGGGAGCGTAACAAAGAGCAGGACTTCTGGCTTGTGATTGAGCCAAAGTTCTTGGATAAATTCCCTAACATTACTAAGAGATTACGGAGACCCGCTGTTGCTCTGGTTTCAACCAATGGTCCCTGGATCACGTAAGAATTCCACTGCTCAACTGCCTACTAAGTGCTAATTACTACTGTTCTTTGTTCCTTTCCCCTACCTTTTATAGAACTCCCACATAGATAGTTGAAAATGCTTTGAATTTCTAGAATTACATCAGTATCATGCTCTTGAAATCAAGATAACAAATGTAGGGGATGCTTGCAAAGGATATTAAAAACTGCAGTTGGTAAGCTGTTTGATTGTTTTGCTTGCAGTAGACTGTAGGTTGCAGATGCTTGTGATGTTTTATGCTATTGCAGTATAGAGATTCTTAGTCCAGGTTTCCACCAAGCATATCTACTTCTTTTTTCTTCTTTTCCCTTCTTGTTAAGTGAGCAATTGATGATTTCAGCCAAGTGCCTGGGTGTGTGGCAAGTTTTTCTCAATGTTTCACTTGTTTTTTGCTAAATAAAAATGGTGAGGATACCAATTGTGGTTACCCTACCTAGGCATGACCATAGTAGCTCCTCTACCTACTGAGGAACCAATGCTTGAGGGGCCTAGACAGGGATGGGAGGCTGCAAGCACTCCGTCAATTGAGTTGAGCCTTAGTATGATCTCAATCCCACCCGCAGCATTACTGGTTTAAGGCAGTGGGGGCTAAATCCTAATTGTCCCTAAGCTGAACCAATGGCATGCCATCACCCTGAAGATTTTAACTCAAGACTTACCCCATACCAAGACCCTAATCAGTGGGCCATGACTTTGGGTGCTAACTTTTCACTTGTTTTACTGATAAAATTTGGAGACTCCATAGTTCCAAAATAGATAATGTAATGATAATTGTATTACTTTTTCCAAATTTATTTATCGATAACACTAGTGCATTGGAAATCACCCTCCCCACCCTTGTATAAAATAAAAACAGTTTTCTTTTCTTGCTCACCATTTATCTCTGCCCGTAATCACTTGGTTTGGCAGGTTCATGAAGTTAAGACTGGACCGGGTTTTATCGGAAAGCTTCAGCGCTGAAAGTCTTGAAGAAGCGTTAGCCTCAAATCCTACCAATCTAGAGTTTGAGAAACCAGAAAAGTGGGTGGCACCTTACCCGAAGTATGAATCAGGGTGGTGGAAGCCCTTCTTGCCCCCTGGATCAAAAGAGGAAGTCAAAGTATAAAAACATACTTCCTTTTTGACCAAGTTTTTTACATTTTCCTCATCAATGTGGATTTTTCATCATGTATTGCTGACTAACAGTTGAAGTTGGTGAGGTTTGCATACTACTCTGTAAGATAGTGCTGACACTTTGTAATTTAGTTTTGAAGGTTACCACCTCAGGAGGTGAGATTTAGGAGTTGCATTTGAGATTGTGATAGAGTGGTAAGCATAAATTGGCATTTTCTATGTTAACTCAATATAATAAAAGTTCTGCAAGTGAATGAAGTGGTGCATCTTGGCAATTGGTTGATTCCATATCAACTTTTAAGGCTTACATTTGATCTCCTGTATGGGTGAGGCTTGGTGACGGGAGAAGCACTTTCTGCTAATAAATTGGCCTTGGGTCCTTATACTTGATGCTTTAAGATTATAAGGCCTGCACAAAAAGCTGCCTTTCACTTTTTAAGATTTTTGTGCCGCTTATAAATCAACTAAAATGTATGATATATATTTGCTGCCTTCTCTCTCTCTCAATAAGAAACACATACTTGACCTCATTATGGTTGGGAGCATACTTGTTATGAATGAGACCATACCTCTCACTATTCATGTCTGCCATATTCTCTGCTTTTGGCAATATTATAGGAATGCTTATAGAAAATGTGAAGACTTCCCAGCTTCAGAGGCTGACTGCCCTTTTGAAGGTTTGTCAGTTCATTAGTTTGGCAGCCTAGACAATTGAAATTTGTATCTGCTCAAAAAATTGATTATAAGAAAACCTCCATCCATTCAAAGTTATGCATTTTTGCTTGTAAATTTTTTACATTTTTTTCTCTTCAAGAAATTTTTTAAAAAATATACCCTCTGTGACATCAAATGAGAGGCAGGGCAATGGATGGATCCACATGAAGAAAATGGTGTTCAAGAAACTTCACAAATCGGCAGAGGTACTAACCTTCCCTGGTTTTGGAGTTTCAGTAGAACATTTCCATCCTTGTAAATAGTCCTGCATGTTATCCTAGTAAAAATTAAGTTAAGGATACCCTTGTTAACAAAAAAAAGGGAGTAAGAAAAAACAGATGCAGTACTCATCTTGCTAACTTGTTGAGCAGGTGACAGGATCATGCTTTAAGTACTAATCATAAAGATAATTGTCAGTGAAATTAAAAATGGTTGGTATGGTACGAATGATGATCTTCTTTTTATTTGGAACTAACCAAAATGAATAGATAGAGAGAAAATATGGTAGATTCCACCCCTCCCCTTAACTATGACACAGTTGTAATATATTCTGTAAACTTTGAAAGCAAGTAATATCCCTATGATCTATTGGTTACTAGCTTATGATCACTTCTTTGCCCCTCAACATTAACAGAAAATTCAAATTTCTGTTAGACATTTAAATTTTTTTTTTCTATTTAATTTGACAAAACTATAATGGTATGGAACAAAATGCTTATTACCAATAAATCATAGAGGACATTACTCAGTTTTAAGTTTAGGGGGAAATGCAATTGTACCATAGTTAAGGGGAAGGTGCAATTAACCCAAAGAAAATAAAAATAAAAATAAAAATAATATATATGATGCTTCAAAGCATAGTAGTAAATTTATGCAAATTACTTTGTCTTTCCTTGCATTGTTTTCCTCAACCAAATAGAGGAATTTGTATATGTATTATATATGCAATGCTTCAAGGGTGTAGTACTAAGTTTATATTACAATTTCTTCCCTTCCATTATTTCTTTTCAAACAACAAAGGAAATTCATATCTCTTGTTTCTACATTTTTTCCCCGCTTTGCTGTCATTCCTATATGCTGGAGCTCATATTTTTTAACATGCCATCAATAGAGTGGACCATGAGATTGAACAATAACCAAGCTATTTCACCAAGCCTTTTACTCTTCTCTTTCCAAAAGAAAATTAAAAAGAAAGAATAAAAATGTAGAAACCGTAGCGGCTATAAGTGCTCCAAATTTATGATCCCTTTGTTTCAAGGAAACGTTTTCTAAAAATCTAGAAAATCTTTTTTTTTTTAATGGAAAATGACTTGATTTTCAAGAAACATTTTATGAAGAACTAACTCATTTTCATGTGTTTTATTATGACTATGAAAATGTGTCATAATACATTTTTGTTGTTAGTATCTCACGAAAAATTATCAATATTTCTTGTAATTCCAAAACATCATATGAACGAGAAATTTTATTCATGAAAATAGACCTAAATTAGGATAATATTTTCTATTTTTGGGTGTTTGACAGTCTCAAATAAGAAAAAAAAGAAAGCCTCAAAGTCAGAATCTATGTGAAAAGTGAGAAAATAAGTTATTTGAGCAAAAAAAATCATTTGAATAAACATCAATGGTCGATTTGTGGAGAGAGAGGAGAGACAAATTACTATTGTGAGCCAAATTAATCATACACGTAGTTTATTAGTCTCTTGGAGTTGGACTAAAGTTAAATGTGATTTCAGTAAAACAACCATTGAAATGCACAAAAATAATAAGCCAATTTTTTATGTATTTCAATGGTTGTTTTACTGATATCATACGAATAGAATATCAGTAAAACAACCATTGAAATGCACAAAAATAATAAATTTGAAGTTTAGAAAGTTTAGTTTTACTAAAGAAAATTTAAGAAAACATAAGCCACTATGACACAAGGTAGAAGAATATGGCCCATCTTTTTAAAAAAAGAACAATATTAACTAAACACACTCTAAAGTTTGAACATGCAAAAAACAATTGAGATAGAAAGTGTAAATAAAAATATGCATTTGTAGAGACAACAAAACAAAGAAAATACCTAAAGAAGTTGTTGAATTTTTAGAGAGACTTGATGATGCTTATATACAATATAAAAAGAAAAGGGATGCCAGAAGAGAAAATTGTTATGCGATAGAATACCTCTTTGGTTAAGTGAGTCTACTTCTTCTAAAGATGATTAATTTTAATATATATTATTTTCAGCAAATTTCAGACATCAAATTATACATTATATCACATTATAAAATAATTATATATTCTTGTGCATCGTGCAGTTTCATGAGTAGTTTCCACAACGATGCGAAGACCTTATTTTTTTGACGTTTCTTGCAAATTCAACAAGTCTAATGAGAAAAAAGAAGCAGAAGATCTTATTCATTATTTCAAGCCTATTGTCCCATGAGAAGTTAATACACAAAATAAAACAGGTATATCTTATTTATTTACTTTATTATTGGACCAACCCAAACACAATTCATGGCTCACAACTTCCTCACCAAGAGATCTACTCCATGTTCAGGCTCTAGAACCAACCTGAGAACAGGTCCATGGGTGTATTTGGGAGAGAGAGAAAAGGCGAAGTTGGACAAAAGGAGAGAGATAAGTATCTTGAGTTCAACCGTAGCCAAGTTCTGTCCAAGACACACTCGAGGCCCAACTCCAAATGGCATGTACAGGTGTGGAAGCTTGCAAGCACCTGTAATTCCATTTTCAAATCTATCTGGGTTGAACTTGAAAGCATCTGGTCCCCATATGTCCGGATCAGTATGCAATGTACACACCATGTTCCAGATGTAAACACCTTTTGGGACAGTAATGTCTCCGAATTTCACGTCCTTGAAGACCTCCCTTGACATAATTGTTACTGGAGGGTAAAGGCGCAATGATTCATTAATCACCATCGCTAGCTGCAGATGCAAATTGATATATGGGGTTAGAAATATGTCTATATTCTCTATGCATGCATAAGCATCTATATTGGTGTAAAATTTTAGGTAGTACTAGTCGTTACAAGACCTGTTTCATCTTACGAATCATATCAACATTCGGAATACCACCTCCACAAATACTGAGAGCCTCGGCACGAACACGGTCTTGCCATTCTTGATTTGAAGCCAACAACATGAGGCACCATGTGGCAGAAACTGCAGTGGTCTCAAACCCAGCCAAATATATGTTCTTGCAGTTGTCAACGATGAAGCGGTCTGTTTCCTCCTGGCTCAAGTTACTATTCCGGGCGCCCTCAAGAACCATTTGCAATAAATCTTTCTCATTAGCAGCAACTTTTGTTCTCTCCTTCACTACCTCTAGTATCAAATTGCGGATCTCCTTTTCTAACGCCCATTTTTCCCTATTGCTTTTTGTGGGGAGATATCTGTAACATACACATATGTTGAAATGAGTCAATTTTTTCAATATTTAGTTAGAGAAAAGCTTTCGTCACATTTGCTGCCCTTCGTTTGAAAAGTATTCATTCATGATTCAAATTAAGTATTATAAATTTAAAGATGTCTTCAAACATTCAGTGTCACTTCAAAATCTTAATTGTGACATGTACTATCTCCATTTCAAGAAATGGAGACAACCATGTTTTTTTAAAGATCTCCTTCAATTCTATATATATATATATATATATGTTAAGTTGTCACTTTGAAAGGCTTTGAAGTTTGGAGGCAAATGTATAATTTTGGCAGTATCATTATTTCATATTTTATGTAATATCTAGCATAAGGGCCCCCTCGATGTTTATAAAAATGGGGGGGGGGGGGGGGACACTTTAATAGGGTAGGGTAGTTCACAATTTTACCCTTAAAATATAGAATCGAGCAATGTACCCCCTTAACCATGGTTTTAAAAACTGGATTGGATTGGTTGGTCCGACAGGTTGAACTAAGAACCAGCCATCAGTTTGGTCCCCAAAAAAACCTAATAATTGGTCAAAAATCGGGAACTGAGGCAAATCCGGTTTTGCCCTTGTCCCCTTTTTAAAACCATGCCCTTAACTATTGAAAAGAGCAAATACTCATTACTTTGTTAACACACATGAAGAAATCTTATGGTCCCTAGAATATTCTACAATGAAGGGGAATGTAACATATATTTGAATTATATATTTTTTTATGTTGATCAAATACTTTGTTTAAATAATCTAGTAATTTTTTCTTCTATTAATAATAATTTTTTTTGTAATTAATTTTTTCTTCAATATTGGGTTATTTGCACTTTTCACCCCTTAACTTTTGGGTCATTTGCATTTCCCCTCTTAAGTATATTTTAGTAATTTCATTGTGAAATATTCTAAAATATTATGTCATGTGTTAACAGAGATATGGGGTATTTGCTCATTTTAAACCGTTAAAAGAGGGGGGGGGGGGGGGGGGGGGGGGGGGGGGGAGAGTATGCTTCCTTTATAAAAAATGTACAATATTAAAATACTCATTTAAAGTACTAATGACTCATTTATTTTTCCATATAGAACTCAGTAGCTTTAACAGCAATTAAAACATATGTTTCAAAAAATAGATAAGTAGATTAAACTCTTTTTTATTTTATATTTAGAGAATTTTTATTTTTTTAATAGATATGATAGAATTTCAACATATAGGTCTATTTTATGATATGATTGCTCTTTATTTTCAAGCTAAGATATTAATTGATTTATCACATAGGTAAGATTTGAATCATAGATCTCTTATTTGACTACAAAAGACTTTACCAATTGAGCTAACTAGCTAGAACTCACTTATATATATATATATATATATATATATAAAAGGTTAAAAGTATTGGAATGACCTACTTTGTCACTTACAAACAATTTTTTTTTCTTTTTCATTTAGTATTGTTATTATAATATTACTATTATATTATATTGTATATGTCAAGGCATATAAAAGTACATATATTATTTAATTATCCAAAATTAATTGGTTTGTATATATGTACTGTTTTCAAAAACTATTATTAAAATCTAATTTTATTCTTTAATTTATTTAATAAAAAAAATTGATCTAAATTTTTTAAAGAATATAGGTTTTAGTTAGGTCAATGAGTAAAGTTTTTTATTGTCAAATAAAAGTCATGAATTCAAATCCAGTCTACATAAAAATGAAACCAATTGTTGTCATTATCTTCTGGTAAAAGTAATTATCATGGAACAAATGATAGGTTTCAAAACCTATTGTATCTATAAAAAAAATGTTTAACAAATATTAATTTTAAAATTTAAAAGATAATTACATTACTTAGTGAAAGAAAACATATTTCTTGAATTATATAAAATTTACTTCATAAATCATGTTAAAGACATGTTTTAAGTGTGTGTGTATATGTATGAATTATTTTGTGGATTTAAATTTTAATGATATATTTAGAATGACCCACTTGAAAAAAAAAATTATGACTTTGCCACTAACTTAGATGCATGGATACCTGATATGTATTATACTAGATACTTTTAAGATACTTCTACATGTTTGTCCCAATTGTTTTTTTTTTTTTTAAGAAAAAACAAAAGCTTGGATATGGTTCTAACCCAACCCCTTAATAGTGAGAGATAGATCAGCCTCATAAGAATTTTTATTATATTTTTTATATATTAGTTTCAATATTAAATACTTATCTAACTAGTAATCTTTTTTTTTTAAGAAAATTTTTTTTGGATCTTGACTTATATTCTAGACATCATAGATTCACTTTATCATCTACTATTGCTCTGAAATTAATATATGTTAAAAATATATAACTAAATATATTAATTAATAAGTAATTAATATAAATATCTCCGCCATATCGTATTCTAGATTTTTAAGAGTTGTCATATGACCGTATCTCGTATTGTATTATACCCGTACCATATCCATACATGTGCATCTTTGCCACTTACTATGAATTTGATAGAAAGTGAAGTTCATACCTCATAGCAGGGAGCTGACCCGCTATACCTATACCTTTCTTGGACATAGCCTCCTGGAGAAGTCTCAGCTTTAAGAAAATCTCTTCCCCTTTGGAATAGTTGCTGCCAAAACAGGCTTTCGAGATAACATCTCCAGAGAAACTTCTCATATACTGATCGATTTTTATGTCTGCAGTTCCACCCTGTGTCTCAATCATACTCTTCCATGAGTTTACCACTGTGATTGCAGACTCGGTAATTATGTTCACCATTCCCTACAAGGTTTTAGGATCACATAAGTAGCTAACTGGTTATTTTGGCAATTTAAAAGAAAAAATTACCATGCTAGAGGTAAACAAAATTGTTGGTTGAAATAATGATTATATACCTTAACCTTCTCCATGTATAATTCAGGTGCAAGGATTTTCCTCTGATGTGCCCAGACAGCCCCATTTGAAGTTAAAACGCCCTGTCCGAGCAATGGTCCAAGCGCTTGGTGTTGATATGATGGCTTTCCCAAGTCGAAGGACGTGCATGTGGTTATCTCCCTCACTATGTCAGGTTGGGTCACGAATAATATTTGTGAGTTCCCAATAGAACAGGTAAATAGTTCACCTGTTTAAACATAAATCAAATGGAAATGCTTTAGTTAGTTATAAGTATATGTTGACTAATTTTAGGATCATACTATTTTTCATAACTTATTTATGTGATAGATTGTGATTGACTGTTTGTCTCTTTTATTCACATATATAGGCTCATGACTTTTTCTTCATCATGTACTAACACTCTACCATATTAGAATTGTGAGAAAGTTGTGGCATAAAAGAGTGTGATTCTATATTTATATATATATATATATAGAGAAATGCTATGTCTACAACATTTTTACAACAAATCCTGATGGACCAATAGCAACTAACCACCTGTAATTTGTTGTAAAAATGTTGTAGACGTAGCATCTCTCATATATATATTATAGTAGAATTCATAATAGTTTTAACATTTGTTAATATTATAATTATTGTTATTATTGTTAACATAAAGTATTCGAAAAGGGAGGCGTGAATGGTGGGAACCCAAAATGCCAAAAGATCTCGATTAGGGTGAGATGAGAAAGAACTAAAACCTGATGGAGTCCCGCATCTCCTAGCTAGGGGGATCTTATATGGAAAACTTGGACTCTAATTAATATGACGCGTTTTTAAGCCATGAGGTCTGTGTAATCAAAGCAAACAATATCATACATGCCAATAATGAATTAAGGCATGACAAGCAATGAAGCAAACAATATCATGCATGGCAGTAATGAGTTAGGGTGTGACATGAATGATAGAAAGATGATAATGATAGCGTAGTAAAAAAAAATTTAACATGTTTTTTATCTTATAATTACTGTCATATTGTTGTTAACATAAAATATTCAAAAAGGAAGGCAAATGTAAATGATAAGAGATGATGATGACAGTGATGACATGATATTGATGAACGAAATACCATATTGCTTCCTCCATTTGTCAAAGAAGCCAAAGAGAGAAGCAGCACAATTATGGGAGACGGGGGGTTCGCTGGTGTGAGCCTTCACTGCGGTGGATTGGCCCAACTTCATCTCCCTAGCATTTCCGAGTAGTAAACTTGGTGGTGGTCCGCTGATGCCTTGCTTGCTTAGCAAAGATCTAAGCCTCCTTGGCTTCGCCACCAGCGCATTATACAAGAGTTGTAACAATCCAATGAAACCAAGCACTGCAAGGGAAATGCATGTCTTTGTATCAAATTGTAGCTCCATGGACCAAGTCTTTTCTTTTTCCCCCTTTCTCTATATTCCTCTTTACTCCATGAACCTAGTATTTTCTTGTTCTCCCTTTCTCTCTTTTCCTATTTACTACTTAAATGTTATACTTTCAAAAAGTGGATTGGTGGTGGAACATAAAAAGTGGGAGATAGAAATGTTGAACACTTGACTCAGTGAGAAATACAAAAAATTGGGTCAACAAAAATAAGAGTAATGCTATATTCACAACATTTTTCACAATAATTTCATAACAAATCTAATGTAGTAAGCTGTTATTAATTCTAATTTGGTCTTAATACTGATATTATTTTTTTACCCACCAATAATAGCTTTTTGCATAAAATTTATTGTAAAAATATTATAGAAGTATCACTCCAAAATTAATTCTGCTTCCCCAACATAATGCTTAATCTCTTTTTTTAAAAGACTTAAATAACAATAATAAATATTAGACCAAATAACAACAAACATAAACCAAACAAAAACATATGGATATAAGTCATCTGTTCCACTTTTTGAATTCTACTTTATCCTTCAGTAATGTCAAATGAATATATGACAAATTGTGATTGGTAGAACATAAAACGGAATACAAAAAGTGAGACAAAATATTTATAATTTTATATAATTCAGCAAGAGTGGTCCCTCAGTGTATAGGTAAATTCAAAACCACCTTCAAGTTTGGGTTAATATTAGCCACTGCTTAGAAATTTTATCCAATTTACTCGCTAAGGACAAAACACTTAACATTATTTGCTCTTGTTTTCCCAAAAAACCAATATGGGATCAATTCAATTTAATTATCCCTTATTGACTATATTGTGACAATATATGCACATGGAAGTGTCTGGGTAGAAAAAAAAAATGATGGATAGCAATTAGAGATTAGAAGGAAGCAAAAAAAAAAAAAAGGTTGAAAGAGTCGAGAAACTTTCAAACAACAGTAAGTATGGTTTTTATGCTTATAAAAGTAAATTGGCTATTTCTGAAAAGTCTAAACTCTAAATAGTACTTCAACCCAAACCTCCACACCTAAACGATAAGTGTGGTTTTTATGCTTATAAAAGCAAATTGGCTATTTTTGAAAAGTCTAAACTCTAAATGGTACTTCAACCCAAACCTCCACACCTAACGGCAAGTAGTTGGAAGCAACAACTGAAAGCAAAACAATAATTTGGTATGCAATTGAATTTGAGGTCTTAAAAGAATTCTTTGATCACTTTTACGATATGTTTGGTAGAGTAGAAAAGAGTCTATTCTATAACAACTACTATTTTGGAATAGCTATTTAACTCTTTAGTTTTACTTCCATCGCTACAAATAGGATTTTATTCAGAAGAGAATTTACACACACATGACGCTCGAACATATATTAATATAAGAAAACTTAAAAACTATATAAAATATGTTAGAATTGTGTGGTTAAATTATTAAATTTACCATATTCCAATAGCTTAAGTTTTGGAACAATAAGAAATTTAACATTATACAACAACAAAGCTTTAGTAGCAAAATTTTGAGGCCAGCTATGGATCCTTAACAAATTACTTAAGGTTAGCTACATGTATTCTTTTCCTTCATTTTATTCTAGCTAAAAATCATACATTTTGTTACTTAATTAATTGATATATTATTTGTTATTACTTCTGCTAATGTAATTTTTTGTCTTCCTTTACGTTTTTAATTTTTTCTCTATACTTGAGTCTTATTCCTTACATGATTGTCATTCTATTCTATCTAAAGTCTATTGCTCTATTTGTTTTGATGGAAAATTTTGTGTAAGTAAAAATAGTTTTTTATGTTTTCCATTGTTTAGTAGCATTAGAAAAAATAAGTCAAAGAAAAACTATTTTTGGTCAAAATAAAAACATGACTTTCCACAAATTATTTTTGGAAAACAACTCTATCTCACAGCAATATAAAAATGAGTTAAAAAAAAAAATTATCTTTGGTCAACATAAAAATATAGCTAAATAAGAGAAGTTAGGAGATTGTTTTTCAATTCATTTACGGTTGTTACTAAATATAAGAAAACGAAAGAGTTTTATAGAAAATTCTTTTGAAAAATAACTTATTAATTTTTTAAAAAATATCATTGCTAAAACAAATAAAAAATTATTTTCCGTCACACTGATAAAATGATTACACAATTAATTATTTGACACGGATAATATCTGACCTCTATGTACTATATCTTTGTGAATTTCCTTTTATTTAATAATGTCCTTAGGACATTGTTTAAATAGCATTAAATGTTCCTGTTTTAATACTTAAAAATTACTTTTTTAATACTCATTATTTATGAAAAAGTGTCAGATCCAATTTTTATATATAGAATGCGTACAATTGAATACATTTTCTTTAAATGTGAAAAATTATTAATCAAGTAGTAGTAGTAGTATACCTTCTCAAAAAAAAAAGTAGTAGTAGTATATATTTCTTAAATAATACACTAAAGACTCTTTTCTATAAATTAGTATGTCGCATAAAATAAATTGAAATTATTTTTGTTTATCACGAAGGATTTCTAGAAGAAGATGTCATTTATTTGATGAGAAAAAGGAAAAAAGAAAAGGAATATCGAAAATTCAAGTGGTACGCATATAAGATTTGTCTGGTTCATATGTAGACAGGTTTTTTGCAAGATAATTATCTTCTCGTCCTTACAATATAAACTTAGAGTTAATATGAATTTCCATTAGAAAGAACTGAATTTAAAAATAGGTGAGACACGTGCAAATAAATTAACAAATTTGCAGTTGCAGTCAACGATGATCAACGGCGGTGACATACATCCTCGTTGTAGCTGCCATTTTGGCATTTCCGACTAATGACAAGAGAAGGAATAACTCTTACAAATTAAAGTGCCGGAGATTCAGAGATCACTGAAAATTAAGTAATGTTATGGTTACAAACTATTTTATAATATTTTTATAAATTATTGATGTGATAAGTTCTTGCTAGATCTTATATGGGCCTACTACTAATATCAGTTTTTTATTTATCAATAACTACCCACCACATTACTAGTTTGTCAAATATTTTGTGGCTTTAGCATTTTTCACGAAGATTAAATTATCAAAGTAAAAGTCCTCAAGTCATCAGTGATATTGAATTGTGACGTTTAAATCCTCAGTCAAAAATTAACTCCTATCAAAGTAAAAGTCAAGAGATAAGAATAAAATAAAATCACTTGTGTTGCAGCATGATCAACTTTGGATGCACATCTAGAAGCTTGTCGATCGAGACTGTAGCTTATGGTTGTTATTCATGATTCTTTTAGAAAAGAAATAGTTTCTGTTTGGTAAAAAATGTCTCTTTAAGTATCTCTTTGGTTTAATAAATTCCCATAGTAAATGTGTTGCAATTTCATCAAGGTATTGGGAATGAACAAATATTGAAAAGAACGTGGTTCTATTTGTTTGGGGGTCTTTTTTCTCTCTTGTCATGCATTGAATTGATCGAGCTTTCTTGATGACCAGGATTAAGTTTGGGAAGCCAAAGCCACTACTCACGTCCACACAAGCGATGAGCAAGGTTAATAGTGCATCTTTCAATCATGCAGCAAACCACACCCCCCCCCCCCCCCCCCCCAAAAAAAAAAAAAAAAAGCTTGAAAGATACAATGCTCACAAGTCGGAACTTTGAGGAAAGTTAGACATTAAATTAATTAGTTTCATGAAAACAAGGGAAATAGTGAGTAATAAGGGACCCACCATTCATGTGAAATGAGAGAGTATGCATTTATAGTACTCAAGGAATACATAATAATTTTCCGTAATAAGTTGAAGAAGAAAGGTATATCCTTATTTGTATATTCTAAAACTCATAAATGCATTTTTATACTTGTTAAATTTAACTAAGTGTTCTAGGATGTATAAGGGGCTTCAAGTGTGTTAAGTGACTGTGTGAGTTCTGAGAATTCTGTTTTAATTGCAATCTGCCCCTCAATTTTTGGGCTCCCTTTTATTTTATAATAGTGTTTGACTTATTTTAAAACCTGTTGAATGAAGGGGGAAGCTATTACATCCATTTGATACTGGCTTGGTTCTTATTAAGCTATGTTTTTCTTTCAATAGGGAAAACGTATTTCATTGCTTGCATTTTCTAGCATACCAAATACTAGAAAATACAGATATTTCACTGAAACAAACAAAGTGGTAAAGAAGTCAACACCATACTTCACCAAAAAGACCCTCCACAAATTTCCACACTAATGTGGATTGAGAAAGTACGAACATTATAGATAATGCCATTATCTATAATGTATATGACATTATAAATAATGCCACACCTTGTGATTTCAAAAGGTGTGGAACTATATACACCTTTAGAATTATAATATTTAATATAACACAACAAATTTCACAAAAATTTTCACATCTCTTGAGGTGACTGATTTTGATTAGCATATAATAAAAGAGTTGTTAATAGTGGCCCTAATAAAAGTGATGTTTTACTAACCACAATTTACCATCACAATATATAAGTTGTGAGAAAAAGTTTGTGAGAATTTTTTTTGTTTGTTTATTGTTCTTAATATGAACCATAAAGTCGATCCATTTCAAATGGAGAGAATCCTAATACGTTTACAGATGTGTCCTAGTAGGGTCATATTTTCTATGTATTGGCTTATCTTTTGAGAAAACACACTTTATTTGTAATTTGGTAGATCTAAAAGTTGAGTTTAAGGTCTCAAGAAGTATGTGAAGTCTACAAGTGAAGATAAACAGTTTCATTAATTCTTGACACTAGTCTCGACACTAGAATCTATCGAGGTTTAATAAAAAAGCTTGACACAAGCTCAATCTATTGAGACTTTTGATTTCAGAATTCTCAGATCTGAATTTTGGCCCATGATGACTTGGATAATTAGAGTTTATCTCTTTACAACCCTAGACCATATAAAAGGCTTATTTTAAGGTCATCAAACACATAGAGGTTCAATTAGAGAGAACTCATTAGGGGTGTGCAGCAAATCTGCCAACCCGCCAAAACCGACTCGACCCAACCCAACTTGTCGGGTTGGGTTGGTTTTTAGGGCTTGGTGGGTTGGGTTGGGTTACAAAATTTTTTTTGATAGCGGGTCGGGTTGGGTTCAGGTCATAAAATTTCAAACCTGCCAAACTCGACCCGACCCACCTATATATTTAATATATATTATATAATTATTAAATTTTTTTAAATAACCAACTCTTCCTCCTATCCTATATAAAAGCCAATATTAATGTATATTAGTTTATATATTAATGTATAACTGAGTTGGTATATTAGTTAATATATTAATGTATAATTTGTTATCAACTTAGGTGGCAGGTGTGATATATTTTTTTTCTGCTCAATTTAATAATAATAGTAATAAAAAAAAAAAAAATTGTCCAACCCATGGGTTCAACCCAATCTAACCCAACCCACATGGGTTGGGTCGGGTTCAGTTAGACTTATGTGATGGGTTGAATTTTTTTCAACCCACCATGGTGGGTTGAGTCAAAAAATCTCTTTAACCCGACCCAACTCGACCCGTGCACACCCCTATAACTCATACACTCTGTGAGAAGCTACTATGTTTATGCGTCTTAGGGTTTTGTAACCAAGTGCTTCCAGATCTTCAACGTTCTTTGAAGTGAAGAACTTTGCAACTAACAACAATCATTCAGTTGCTTGGAGTTAGTCATGTACTAGGATCCGTGTAAAGGAAAAAGTCTTCTACAAGATCAAGTCCAATTGGAGATAAGAGTAAAGGTTCAACTATAGGTTGGTATTTTGGGATAGTCCAAGGTAGTGGTAAGATTCCTCATACTTGTAACAGCTTGATTTTTATTAGTGGATTTTTGGGAGTGGTGACCTGAAATTCACCTAGTGGGGTTTTTGCCTTGCGAGGAATTTTCCCCATTCGTCAACAAATTACCATGTCATTTAATTTCTGCTACATATTATTTTATTTAGTGATTTGTTGGTGCCTCCACAATTTGCATATAATTTGACCTAATTAATCAACTTAGGTAGATTCTCAAAAAAAAAAAAAAAAACTTAGGTAATTGAATTAATTAACTGGAGTCATTCTATAACCTACCATGTCCAAACAAATTCAATGAGTCCAATTAATAGTTCACTCTCCCCTCATGGAACCAAAAAAAAAAAAAAAAAATCAATCTTTATTCATTACTTCAGTAGTACGAACATAAGAACAGGTAATGTAAAAGATTGAAAGTTCAAAAGAACTAACATGCTTCTCTCAATAGTTAGCTGTCACAGCAGGTAATCCAATTTCCCCATATGAAGGTAATACATAAAATAAACCGAGTTTTTCTTCTTATTTTCTCTTTCTTTTTATGTTGGACCAATCCAATCATAGGGCATAGCTTACAACTTCCTCACCAAGATATCTACTCCATGTTCAGGTTCTATAACCAACCTAAGAGCAGGTGCATGAGTGTATTTGGGAGAGAGGGAAAAGGTGAAGTTGGACAAAATGAGAGCCATAAGTATCTTGAGTTCAACCATGGCCAAGTTCTGTCCAAGACACACTCGGGGCCCAACTCCAAATGGCATATACAAGTGTGGAAGTTTGCAAGACCCTGCAATTCCATTTGCAAATCTTTCTGGGTTGAACTTGTAAGCATCTGGTCCCCATATGTCTGGATCAGTATGCAATGTCAGCACCATGGTCCAAAGGTTGACACCCTTCGGGACATTAATGTCCCTAAATTTCATGTCCTGTAAGGCCTCCCTTGACACCACACTTACTGGGGGATAAAGGCGCAATGATTCGTGAATCACCATTGTTAGCTGCATATGCAAATTGAAATTTAAAGTAAGAAAATGTCTTCACTCTTAATGCACTTAGATAGAATGTTGAACATCTAGGTTCACATTTTAAAGAATATGAACTGATCTCTTATTAACGGTATAAAATTTAAAGTAATACCAGGTTTTTTTTATTTCTTTTTTAGATAAGAAAAGATTTGAATATTGCTCTTTACTATCAGGCCACACCAATTGGTTTCTTGTTGCTGTAGGCAAGATTTGAAACGAGTCACTTATTCAACAACAAGAGGCTTTACCCATTTACTAGTGCATCTAATTGGAAAAGTTGGAACCCATTTAAGTAATGTTAGTTAACAATACCTGTTTCATCTTACGAAGCATATCAGCATCTGGAATAGCACCCCCACAGATACTGAGAACCTCAGCACGGACACGGTCTTGCCATTCTTGATTTGATGCCAACAACATGAGGCACCATGTAGAAGAAACTGCAGTGGTCTCAAACCCAGCCAAATAGATGTTCTTGCAGTTGTCAACAATGAAGCGGTTTGTTGCCTCTTGGCTGAGATCACTATTTTTTGCACCCTCCAGAACCATTTGCAATAAATCCTTCTCATTATAAGTACCATTTTGTCTCTCCTTCACTACATCTAGTATCAAATTGCGGACCTCCTTTTCTAACGCCCATGCTTCCCTATTGTTCTTTGTGGGGAGATAACTGTAACATATACATTTGGTGAAATGAGTCAATTTTCCAATATATAGTTATTAGAGAAAGGCTTTTGCCACTCATGCTTGCTTCCCAAGATTTGAAATGTATTCATTTTATAGTTCAGGATTAAGATTTGAAATGTATTCATTTTATGTTTGTACAATGACAGAGATTATAAAAAAAATATAATATTAACAGTAAAATGGTCACTTCAAGTGAAAACAGAGACAATTCTTCTTGATTCTATTTCAGGCTGATATGTTAAGTTGTCACTTTGAAAAGTCTCTGGATTTAAGCCACGTACCTATAACTTTGGCAGTATCATCGTTTCATAGATTTTGTAATATTCAACGTAATGTGGTAACAAACAACATCAATGTTGTGAATTTCATACAAGAAACCTCGTACCTCATCCCAGGGATCCCAGTTGCTAAGCTTCTCTTAGACATGGCCTCCTGGAGAGCTCTTAGTTTCACGAAAATCTCTTCCCCTTTGGAATAGTTGCTGCCAAAACAGGCTCTTGAGATAACATCTCCAGAGAAACTTCTCATATACTCATCGATTTTTATGTCTGCAGTTCCACCCTGTGTCTCAATCCTGCTCTTCCATGAGTCTATCACTGTGATCGTCGACTCGGTAATTAAGTTCATCATTCCCTACAAATAGCTAACCGATTGAGTTCACATTTAAAAAAAATTACCATGACAAAATGGTTGGTTAATAATGATTATATACCTTGACCTTCTCCATGTATAATTCAGGTGCAAGTATTTTTCTCTGGTGTGCCCAAACAGCCCCATTTGAAGTCAAAATGCCCTGTCCAAGCAATGGACCACGATCTTTGTGTTGATATGAAGGCTTTCCCAAGTCCAAGGATGTACATGTGGATATCTCTCTCACTATGTCAGGTTGGGTCACGAGTAATATTTGTGTGTTCCCCAGAGAAAACACAAATACTTGACCTGTTTGAACATAAACATACATCAAACAAAAGTGCTTTAACTCTTAAGCAAGAAGTTGTCATTTTCATGGTAAGCCGTATGAACGCAATAGTGTAGGTAGGAAGTGTGAAATTGAGAAAACTGAATGATGAAACTGACAACTCTAGTCTTGAGTCTTTTCTTTGAAGCTAGATGAAAATCATGAAACTGACTATTCAAGTTCAATTTTGGCAACTTAATTTGACCACCTCAAGTCCACCCATTACCTAGTTAATTATTATCAGTGATCCTAATTAAAGATATTACATATATTACTTTATAACTCCTACCAACCAATATGTCAATTTTTAAACACAAAACAAGAAAAAAAAATTAAAACAACTAAAAATTTCAGTTGTTGTGGTAATGAATATGATTCGTATCAATTCAACAACATGCTAAATAAAATATAATATACTAATGATACTACAAATTTCACTACATAAATTTTATAAAGGGAAGTGAGAATCAATGAGGTTAATAAGAGTCAAAAACATTAATTATAAATAGATATTAATTTTTTTTGTTTGTTTACACACTCAATTATAAAGGTTATATAGTAAATTTGTAGTATTCCTTACATCAATGTAAATGAATATCTCAAAGAAAATGCTACAATCACTACCAAATTTACTAAAAATGCTTACAATTAATATAGAATAAATATGATTGATGTTACTTCGACAATATAATAAATAAATATCATAATATATATTTTTTTAGTGATTAGGGATACATTAATTATAAAATTGATAATGATTTTAATTTTTTATGATATAATCACTTTTATATTATCTTAACACAATAAAGAGAGGATGATAATGATGATAATGATAATGATGACAGTAATGATATGATATTTTTTTTTTTGAGAAGTGTGATGATATGATATTGATGAGTGAAAAATACCATATTGCTTCCTCCATTGGTCAAAGAAGGGAAAGAGAACACCACCAGTTATGGGAAACAGGTCACTTTTATATTATCTTAACATAATAAAGAGATGATGATGCTGATGATGATGATGATGATGATGACAGTGATGATATGATATTGATGAGTGAAAAATACCATATTGCTTCCTCCATTGGTCAAAGAAGGGGAAGAGAACAGCACCACAGTTGTGGGAAACAGGGGCTTCACTGGCGGGAGTCTTCACTGTGGTGGATTGAGCCTTCTTTATCTCCCTAATATTCCCGAGCAGTAAAGTTGGTGCTGGTCCATCGATGCCTTGTTTTCTTAGCATAGATCGAAGTCTCTTTGGCTTCACCACCAGCCCATTATACAAGCGTAGTAACAATCCAACGAAACCAAGCACTGCAACGGAAATGACTGTCTTTGCATCAAATTGTAGCTCCATGACCCAACTCTTTTCTTCTTCTCCCTTTCCTCTCTTTTCCTCTTTGTAACTCTTACAGGCACACAAATGTTGGTACTTTCAAATGTTAAACTTGGTTTGCTTTATTTCTAAAAGCTAAAGAGACCTGAATATATAGTCAGCGAGGTAGGACAATTTCGTCATAACGAAATCAGATTCCTGGTAAATTCATATCTTACATAAACAGCTAAACAACCGCAACCGCAAAACCTTGCTACGTGGCCCCCCTCAATCTGTCAATTTTTTTTCCATTATATAATACTATTTTATAATACTTGTAGTTGAATTGATATTTTTCTACGTGCTTGATGGTTTAGGAAAGAAAAAGTTCAAGTTGCAGAGTTAATCACAGTATATAATTATCTCAAAAAAAAATTATATATATATATATATAAAATGGGAAAATAAAATAATAAATGTCCTAAGGAGACATATTTTTAAAAACTTTTTATGAAGAAATAAAAGAACAGCTGATTTTTTTAACAAATTTTTATATTTTTCATAAAAATAATTTTAAAATTTTCTTTAAAATAATTTATTATCAAATGTCAAAATACACCCATTAACCGATCCCTATCTTGTCTGAACAAAGAAGGAGAACGTAAGATATGACGGCTCTTTTGGTCTAAAGAGATATCATTATTGCCTAGACATTAATATCATACCACTATGAAATTTATTTATTTATTTATTTTTGAGAAACCACTATGAAAACACTAAGAACGAGCGACTTGGTAGCTGGGAAGCAAC
Source organism: Quercus aquifolioides (assembly GCA_019022515.1). NCBI lineage: Eukaryota > Viridiplantae > Streptophyta > Magnoliopsida > Fagales > Fagaceae > Quercus > Quercus aquifolioides. The sequence goes on from CM032326.1 coordinate 28,078,662, forward strand.
ATGTGAAAAAGGATAATAATTTTATATGCGGTTCTTTTATTTTTTTAATTTTTGAGAAAAACTTGGTATGCAGTTGAATTTGAGGTCTTAAAGAATTATTTCACTTTTACACTTTTAATTTTGATTGGATACAAGCAGAATTTACATATATATATATATATATATATATTTGTTTATATGTTAAGTTTATTTTTCCCATGAATAAGTTGTTTTTAGATTTTATTTTATTTTAATTCAAAATTTCACTTATAAAATGAAATAATTTTTTAATAGTTAAATAAACATTAATTGTGATTTACGCAAATTTATATTATTATGTAATTTAGCTCTAAATTTGATTGTTTATACACAAATTTTTATGAAGGAAAATTACATAATAATATAAATTTCCGTAAATCAAAATCTCATGCAATTGAAGAACTGGATATCAACAATTTAACTAGGTGGCAGCAAAATGAAGTTGAAGTAGCACGCAAATGAAGTAATGGACACATCAAAGCCGTTTGAAATCCTTAAATTAAGTCCAAGAGCACTTCATTGAAATCTGAAACTTATAAATGTAATGTTGAAACTTGAAACCGACCTAGTTAGTACTTGTATAATAAATAATAATTGTAATGAAGCAATGTAACAATGTAGAACAAGTAATGCAGTCAAAATCATGAAATGAATGAAAATTTAAGAGCATCAAGAAACTCTAACAAAGTTTAAAAGTTTCCTTTTTTTTTTTTTGATAAGAAATACTCCCATTTTATTAAGTAGTGAAACAGTATATAGCATCTTGCGAAACTGAAGATATAAGGAAAAGTGGACACTCTTCCATCCAAGTTACAAAAGAGTCAATATTCTTTGCAAAGGCAGCTAAAGTATGAACTGGTCTATTTCCTTGTCGCCTCACGTGGGATGATTGGAAAGTACGAAACGCAGGAAGTCTTGAACAGAAACCTGATACCACGGTAGAGATAGAGACTGGGACTTCCATGGGGTTCTCCATAGCATGGCAAACCAGCATGGAATCTGACTCGAAAATGACATCTCTCACTCCTATGTCCCATGCAAAAACAGTGGCTTCATCCATTGCCTTTGCTTCCGCCTCCAAAGGATCCAACGGGAAAGGGAGGCGTTTGCTTAAGGCTGCGACAACAGATCCAAGGTGGTCTCTAATAATCACACCGACACCGATCATGCCAAGCTGAGAGAAGACTGCAGCATCTACGTTGACCTTGTACCAAGGAAACACAGGTGGGACCCAACGGCCATCCATGGCTTCTGTGAGCTGAGTGGGCCGTAGGTGTGCAAGTTGGAAGTCATGTAATATGGAGCGAGCTCGTCTCAAAATTTCTTGCAGAGTTTGTCTTGCTTCACCCAAGCGGGTTTTGTTACGGTTGAACCATGCACTCCATGCTATTGTGACTACCAATTCAATAAGTGTGGTGTCCATGTGCTGTTTGAAGAGTAGATACCAGATGAGGTCCATGAAAGACCTATGAATGATCCCAGTTCTCTCTAGTGGTATGTCCGAGAGGGTCCAAAGTTCCTTAGCAAAATTGCACTCCCAAAATAAATGTCCAACCGTTTCTGGTGCTAGTGTGCAAGCCTCACAGGTGGGGTCGTCGATAACTCGTCTATGGTAGAGGTTGGCTTTTGTGGGAAGTATATTGTTGCATGCTTTCCACGTAAAAAATTTTATCTTGTTGGGTATGTGCAAATTCCAAATGTGGCGCCAAAACCGAGCTTGCTCATTGCTTTGAGATGTCTCAGCTGAAGTAGAAAGCTGGGTGATGGTCCTTGCAACTTTGTATGCACTGTTGACAGTGAAACGCCCCCTAGGAGTGAAGGCCCAAATCATGCGGTCCTTTGGCTTGTGGCGGCTCAAAGGTATGCTTAAGATGGATGTGGCGTCTTCATGGAAGAAAACCTGGTTGATCAAGTTTAGATTCTACTCACCACTTTCTTGGTCCATGAGAGAATCCACTGTAGTATTTACAGGCAGTAAGGTCGGGGGTGTGAGGACACGGAAGGTGGAGGGTCTTGGTAGCGAACGATCCGTCCACACTTCAATGGACTTGCCGTCTCCTACCTGCCAGCGGTAGCCCGATTGCACAACAGTCTGAGCAGCCAAAATGCTTCGCCATGCAAATGATGGTTTCGTGCCTAACTCCGCATGTAGGAAATCTGTATTTGGAAAATATCGGGCTTTAAGTACTTTATGGACCAATGAGTTGCTGTTCATCTGTAAACGCCAGCCTTGTTTAGCTAAGAGAGCGAGGTTGAAAGCCTTGAGGTCCCAGAAACCCAATCCCCCTTCTTCCTTTGGTGTGCACATCCTGTCCCAGCTCAACCATGCCATTTTATTTTTTCCTTCTTTTTGGCCCCACCAAAATCTTCGAACCATCCCAGCCAATTCATCACATAGGGAGTCTGGAAGTTTGAAGACACTCATTGTGTATGTGGGAATGGCCTGTGCAACTGCCTTAATAAGAACTTCCCACATACTCATTGTGTATGTGGTAAGTTTCCTTTTTATATAAAAAATTAAAAACCTTCCCATTAACTACAAGGTCACCTGTATGCCTCACTAACAACAGTAACATATTCTCTTCTCTAGCCACATAATTAAAACCTTCACCCGTGACATTATTCAATAATAATTCAAACCTTCACTCGTGACATTATTAAATAAATATTTTATATATATATATATATATATATATTTTTTTTTTTTATGTTTTGCCTTCTCTCTTCTTCTTTTTTTCTTTTTCATTTTTAATAGTTTTGGCACTGAAGGGCCCTCACCCCCTCGCTTTGCCCTAGTCAACAAGTAGTTACTAAATAATAGTCACTCTCCTAAACTAAGTGATGAATATTCTTTTCCACAGCCTCAACAAAAATTCTTACATTTACATTCTTTCTCTCTCTCTCTCTGGGGCTAATGGGTAATGGAATTGCCTTACAATGTTGAAATATTCGTATCCAAGCCAGGGGGGATTTCGAAGCAAAAGAGACGAGGATGCAAAAATATATAAAGTTAACAAACCAGCTGGTAAGCAATTTCAATCAGGTGGAGTTCTTACAGGTTCCACGGGAACAGAATACAGAAGCCGACGAAGTAGCCCGCAGTGCATCAGCAGATCTTCAGGACAAGAATTATGACTGGAGACTAGAAGAACAAAGTCTCCCAAGCATTAAAGAGTTGCAAGCCTTCTCTGTGCATACACACCAGGGATGGACGAGCCCGATCCTTGCTTTTCTTAAAGACGGACAACTGCCATCAGACACTGAAGAGGCCAAGAAGGTCCGTAGAAGAGCTGCCCGGTTCACTATCTTGAATGATCAACTATTTAGAAGAGGTTTCTCTCAACCGTATTTAAGATGTGTAGAAGACGAAGAGGCCATGTATGTCCTCGAGGAGGTTCACGGAGGAATCTGTGGAGATCATATGGGGTCAAAGTCACTCGTCAGAAAGATCATGAAGGCAAGTTATTTCTGGCCCACAATGCAGCAAGACGCGGCCGACTTTGTAAAAAAATGTGACAGCTGTCAAAGATATGGGAACGTTCAACGAGTCCCAGGTGAGATAATGACGAGCATTTCCTCTCCCTGGCCATTCGCACAATGGGGAATCGATATCGTCGGTCCCCTGCCACAGGGAAAAAGACAAATGAAGTTCCTGCTCGTCGCGATTGACTATTTCACGAAGTGGGTCGAAGCAGAGGCACTTGCAACGATCACAGAAGCTAAGGTACAAAATTTTGTGTGGAAAAATATTGTTTGCAGGTTCGGGATTCCTCGGACGATCATATCCGACAATGGTCGTCAGTTCGATTGCCAAGGGTTCAGATCATTCTGCTCCGGCTTAGGCATCAGAAACAAGTATTCTTCACCAGGACATCCTTAGGCCAACGGACAGACGGAAGTAACGAACCGAACCTTGCTCAAGATAATCAAGTCTCGGTTAGTGGGGGCAAAGGGAGCGTGGCCCGAGGAACTACCAGGCGTCCTATGGGCTTACAGGACGACGACAAGAACACCAACAGGAGAAACCCCCTTCAACCTAACCTATGGCACGGAAGCAGTTATTCCCGTCGAAGTGGGGCTCACTAGCATCAGGAGAAACTTTTTTGACGAAGAAGAAAACAACGACCAACTAAGATTGAACCTGGACTGCGTGGACGAAGTGAGAGATCAAGCCTCGTAGAGAATGGCCAAATACCAGCAAAAGGTGGCAGGATACTACAATCAAAGAGTGAAGCTAAAAAGATTCAACATCGGTGACCTCGTCCTCAGGAAAGTAACTCCTGCGACAAAAGACCCTGCACAAGGCAAACTAGGCCCAACCTGGGAGGGACCTTACAAAGTCGTCCATTATTCACGACAAGGAAGCTACCATTTAGAAGACCAAGAAGGAAACAAGCTACCTCGTCCATGGAATGTCGAGCACCTAAAGAGGGCTCCATAAAGTGGTTATTCAGCACTCCCCGTGTTCTAAATTGTCTTCTAAAAATTTAAAACGGCTGATAGCCCAGATCGAAAAGACGATTAAATCCTACGAAAGGATGTACATCGTCCAGATCGAAAAGGCCATAAAACTCACTACAAGAGTTTACGTCGTTTAGATCTAAAGAGACGATAAAACCCTGTGAAAGGATAAGCATCGTTCAGATCTAGAAAGCCCTAAAAAGCCTTGAAGGAACTATCATAGTCTAGATCGAAAAGATGATGAAATTCCCGCAAGGAATGCTCATTGTCCAGATCAAAATGACGAGGAAATCCTTTAATCGACCGAGAACATTCCAACAAAAATCATCTAAGTCCACAGACGGACGAAGAGAATGAATACTTCAAGAAACGAAGAAGTAATTTCAACTCAAATTCTTCTAAGGCTGAAGGAGAGAAACGATTAAAATAAGCATAAGAAACAACAACAAACAGAACTCATATATATATGCACAAAAATGCAAGTTGTTCAAGGAAAAACCCCAAAACATACGGGGACCTGAAATAGTGTTTGTTCAAAAAACAAAACGAAAGAAAAAAAGGGCACTAAGTGTTTATGCTGGAGGAGCATGGCCATCACCCTCGTCAGTTGCTGGAGGGTCCTCACCCGAAGCTCTAGAAGCTTGAGCCGCCAGAGCAGCCTCGTCCGCCTCTATCTCTTTATCCACAGCTTCAAAGTCCAGGTCGTCCAGATTGACTCCTTGCCCATGTTTGATCATGTATCTTCTTAACAGCTCAAACCCCTTGAAGTACCACTGGAACAGCACAGTGTTGTACTCATCCGTCGTCTGGAAGGCAAGGACGGCCTTGGCTACAGCAGCTTTCATCCTTTGACCCGCGGATGCAAGGAGATCGTCCTTCTGCTTCACCTTCGCCTTTTCAGCTTCAAGTTGCTCAGTCAGGACTTTGATTTGCTCCTTGGAAGTATTATTGGCGTCCATCGCCGCAATCAGATCCTTCCTCAAGCCCGAAGCCTCAGCCTCTAAGGCTTCCACCTTCGAAGTGGCCATAACAGCTTTCTCCTCACTCGCCAAGAATTGTGAAGTAAGGTGCATCGTTTCCCCCAACACCTAAAAATATTAGCTTGTGAGTTTTCTGAGAAAACAATAAGATGACGATAATATGATGGTAAGGTAAAAAGAACATACCTGCACGAGTTTATGAACGTGCTGGTTCACCATTTCATGAGAAGGTACGAGAGAAATCTCCTTTCTCTCTTCAGGAGTTAAAAAATCATTAGCCCGGGCTACGGCAGTCTCCGCATCGTCCCAAATACTGGAACCCACCTTCTCTTTACCTTTGTGCGATGTCTTTCGCCTTTTTGGTCCAGGGACCTCTTCAATTGAAACTGCAGGAGAAGCTGTCCTTGCCTCGTCCTGAGTAGGGGTAGACGACCCCCTCTCCACCGTCTCTTTCTCTTTCTCCTTTTCTTTCTCTCTGTCAGTAAACTTCAAAGTTTTCTGACCAATGCTTGAAAGGGGTTCGTTCTTCTTCCCCCTGATTTTCGCATACAGATCTTTGTTGAATTTGCTCGTCATTTCTGGAGAAAAAAAGCTAAGGAAAGTTAAAAATATATATACATCTAACGATGATAAAAAAAAAAAAAAAAAAAAAAAAAGGAGCATAAAAAGACAAACGCACCAAGACCAGGGATCTCCCACCGACGCAGCAGCCTGGGGACATTTCCCCAAACGTCATCTGACAGGGTCTCCCAACCATCTCCGGACACAAAAAAATATCTTGACTCCAATAACGGAAGGACGAAGGGAGATCGGCTACCAAACGTGACCTCCTCTCCCAGGGGACCAGCTCATAATACCCGAATTCCCTAGACTCTTTTAGACGATAGAGATTGGTAAGCTCGTTCACCGTGATCATCTCTCCATCTGCTATGGTCGTCCAGATCACCATACAGCTTATAACAATTCTCCAAGAATTGGGCATAAGTTGCCCAGGAGCAATTCGCAGGTGATCTAGAAGCTCCATGATAAATGGATGAACGGGAAACCTTAGACCACCCAGGAAGGCCGCCTCATAAAAGCAAACTTCTCCGTGGGCAAAGGCACAAGCTTTTTCACCCTTCCTGGGGAGACGAACCCTAGTTTCCGCCGGGAATTGAAACCTATCCCTGAACCTACTAAAAACATCGACCTTCAAATTACATCTTTCCTTAAGAGCATGGAAGGGACGAGGAACGACAGCGGAAGACGAAGGACGATTTGACAAAGGAAGATTGGACGAAGGAAGCGCAGAGGTAGTTGTGTCCAGCACAGCCCCGTCCACGGCCGCGCCAGAAGAAGAACCCCCTTCAGGATCACTCGACCTCACCGCGGAACGCATTTTTTCCCTCTCAAAGACCCCGCGAACAGATTTAAACCAAGAAAAAGACTGCTGCAACAATGGGTGCAGTTCACTCAGCGCTAAGTCTAAACCACTCCCCCCAGCCACAAAATCACTAAGGTATAGATACCGGTCGCCGGAAAACTCTAGAAAACCTCCCAAACGCGCGAAAAGAAAAGCAATAGAAGGATAAATTTGTTGAAATGCTGTGTAGTCCACCATTAAAGGAGGGATACACACATAACGAAAAAGGAAACTAAGCAAATACAAAGCAGAAAAAAAGGGAAAAAGGAGCAGAAAAGAAGGGATATGCACCTGAAGAGAAGGAAGAAAATTGGAGGTCAAAAAGGCAAGGCAGCCATGGCAGCAAGACTCAGAATCAAACACAGAGAAGACAAGAAAGAAGAAACCCAGAAAAAACCAAAGAAATATGAAACGAAGGAAATGAAAGGAAAGAGAAAGGTCAAGCTAAAAGGCATGCTTTGGAAAACCGCGGGAAACCGAAAAGACACTCACCGGAAACGATGTTTCCCCACCAGTCAGAACTAGACACGTGGCCACGACGCACGCCACGCCGCCAGAAGGCAATTAATGCGGAGAGCACTTCCCAAAAAAAAAAAAAAAAACCCTTTCGTATTCCTAGGACCGTCCGAATTATGGACGATCTCGGAATAAGGGGGCAGCTGATGGAACCAAAAAATATATGACCGTCCATACCTTACTTGTGGACGACTAATAAGAACGAGAGTGATTGCCCGAACCTACAAGTTAGTCGTCCATACACCTGTCACGACCATCCGTTACAAAATGAACAATAAATATCAATACCGTTGAAGAAGTATCTGTCAAATTTACTACCCTGCACGGGCGTTACGAAGTCAAGGAATTACACCCTCATTATGGCAGAACCAACGGCTAGAAGGGTACTGAAAACAACCTATATATATCCCCAAACGGGATCCGGAAAAGGTACAAGAAACACTCACTAGAAATTTCATTATTAAAAGATATTTTATTCTTTCTTGATTTGGGAGGACCTTTTCTGACTTTGGCATCGGAGACTTTGTGGCTGGTGCCACACCGGTGACCACATTCTTTGTATCTGGGAATATTGTTTGCAGGATCTGGAGCGAAGGCCGACGATATCACTCTGGACGAACATCTCTACTGACGATCTTAGCATCATCAATTCTTTTAGAAAAGAAATAGTTTATGTTTGGTAAAAAATGTCTCCTTAAGTATCTCTTTGGTTTAATAAATTCCCATAGTAAATGTGTTGCAATTTCATCAAGGTATTGGGAATGAACAAATATTGAAAAGAACGTGGTTCTATTTGTTTGGGGGTCTTTTTTCTCTCTTGTCATGCATTGAATTGATCGAGCTTTCTTGATGACCAGGATTAAGTTTGGGAAGCCAAAGCCACTACTCACGTCCACACAAGCGATGAGCAAGGTTAATAGTGCATCTTTCAATCATGCAGCAACAACACCCCCCCCCCCCCCCCCCCCCCCCCCCCCCCCAAAAAAAAAAAAAAAGAAGCTTGAAAGATACAATGCTCACAAGTCACAACTTGAGGAAAGTTAGACATTAAATTAATTAGTTTCATGAAAACAAGGGAAATAGTGAGTAATAAGGGATCCACCATTCATGTGAAATGAGGGAGTATGCATTTATGGTACTCAAAGAATACATAATAATTTTCCGTAATAAGTTGAAGAAGAAAGGTATATCCTTATTTGTATATTCTAAAACTCATAAATGCATTTTTATACTTGCTAAATTTAACTAAGTGTTCTAGGATGTATAAGGGGCTTCAAGTGTGTTAAGTGACTGTGTGAGTTCTGAGAATTCTGTTTTAATTGCAATCTGCCCCTCAATTTTTGGGCTCCCTTTTATTTTATAATAGTGTTTGACTTATTTTAAAACCTGTTGAATGAAGGGGGAAGCTATTACATCCATTTGATACTGGCTTGGTTCTTATTAAGCTATGTTTTTCTTTCAATAGGGAAAACGTATTTCATTGCTTGCATTTTCTAGCATACCAAATACTAGAAAATACAGAGATTTCACTGAAACAAACAAAGTGGTAAAGAAGTCAACACCATACTTCACCAAAAAGACCCTCCACAAATTTCCACACTAATGTGGATTGAGAAAGTACGAACATTATAGATAATGCCATTATCTATAATGTATATGACATTATAAATAATGCCACACCTTGTGTGATTTCAAAAGGTGTGGAACTATATACACCTTTAGAATTATAATATTTAATATAACACAACAAATTTCACAAAAATTTTCACATCTCTTGAGGTGACTGATTTTGATTAGCATATAATAAAAGAGTTGTTAATAGTGGCCCTAATAAAAGTGATGTTTTACTAACCACAATTTACCATCACAATATATAAGTTGTGAGAATTTTGTTTGTTTGTTTATTGTTCTTAATATGAACCATAAAGTCGATCCATTTCAAATGGAGAGAATCCTAATACGTTTACAGATGTGTCCTATTAGGGTCATATTTTCTATGTATTGGCTTATCTTTTGAGAAAACACACTTTATTTGTAATTTGGTAGATCTAAAAGTTGAGTTTAAGGTCTCAAGAAGTATGTGAAGTCTACAAGTGAAGATAAACAGTTTCATTAATTCTTGACACTAGTCTCGACACTAGAATCTATCGAGGTTTAATAAAGAAGCTCGACACAAGCTCGATCTATTGAGACTTTTGATTTTAGAATTCTCAGATCTGAATTTTGGCCCATGATGACTTGGATAATTAGAGTTTCTCTCTTTACAACCCTAGACCATATAAAAGGCTTATTTTAAGGTCATCAAACACATAAAGGTTCAATTAGAGAGAACTCATTAGGAGTGTGTAGCAAATTCGCCAACCCGCCAAAACCGACTCGACCCAACCCAACCTGCCGGGTTGGGTCGGTTTTTAGGGCTTGGTGGGTTGGGTTGGGTTTCAAATGTTTTTTTGATAGCGGGTCAGGTTAAGTTCGGGTCATAAAATCTCAAACCCACCAAACTCGACCTGACCCACCCATATATTTAATATATATTATATAATTATTAAATTTTATTAAATAGCCAACTCTTCCTCCTATCTTATATAAAAGCCAATATTAATGTATATTAGTTTATATATTAATGTATAACTGAGTTGGTATATTAGTTAATATATTAATGTATAATTTGTTATCAACTCATGTGGCAGGTGTGATATATTTTTTTCTGCTCAATTCAATAATAATAGTAATAAATAAATAAAAATTTGTCCAACCCATGGGTTCAACTCAACCTAACCCGACCCATGTGGGTTGGGTCGGGTTCAGTTAGACTTATGTGACGGGTTGAATTTTTTTTCAACCCACCATGGTGGGTTGGGTCAAAAAATCTCTTTAACCCAACCCAACTCGACCCGTGCACACCCCTAGAACTCATACACTCTGTGAGAAGCTACTATGTTTATGCGTTTTAGGGTTTTGTAACCAAGTGCTTCCAGATCTTCAACGTTCTTTGAAATGAAGAACTTTGCAGCTAACAATAATCATTCAGTTGCTTGGAGTTAGTCATGTACTAGGATCTGTGTAAAGGAAAAAGTTTTCTACAAGATCAAGTCCAATTGGAGATAAGAGTAAAGGTTCAACTATAGGTTGGTATTTTGGGATAGTCCAAAGTAGTGGTAAGATTCCTCATTCTTGTAACAGCTTGATTTTTATTAGTGAATTTTTGGGAGTGGTGACCTGAAATTCACCTAGTGGGGTTTTTGCCTTGCAAGGAATTTTCCCCATTCGTTAACAAATTACTATGTCATTTAATTTCCGCTGCATATTATTTATTTAGTGATTTGTTGGTGTCTCCACGATTTGCATGTAATTTGACCTAATTAATCAACTTAGATAATTGAATTAATTAACTGGAGTCATTCTATAACCTACCATGTCCAAACAAATTCAATGAGTCCAATTAATAGTTCACTCTCCCCTCATGGAACCAAAAAAAAAAAAATCAATCTTTATTCATTACTTCAGTAGTACGAACATAAGAACAGGTAATGTAAAAGATTGAAAGTTCAAAAGAACTAACATGCTTGTCTCAATAGTTAGCTGTCACAGCAGGTAATCCAATTTCCCCATATGAAGGTAATACATAAAATAAACCAAGTTTTTCTTCTTATTTTCTCTTTCTTTTTATGTTGGACCAATCCAATCATAGGGCATAGCTTACAACTTCCTCACCAAGATATCTACTCCATGTTCAGGTTCTATAACCAACCTAAGAGCAGGTGCATGAGTGTATTTGGGAGAGAGGGAAAAGGTGAAGTTGGACAAAATGAGAGCCATAAGTATCTTGAGTTCAACCATGGCCAAGTTCTGTCCAAGACACACTCGGGGCCCAACTCCAAATGGCATATACAAGTGTGGAAGTTTGCAAGACCCTGCAATTCCATTTGCAAATCTTTCTGGGTTGAACTTGTAAGCATCTGGTCCCCATATGTCTGGATCAGTATGCAATGTCAGCACCATGGTCCAAAGGTTGACACCCTTCGGGACATTAATGTCCCTAAATTTCATGTCCTGTAAGGCCTCCCTTGACACCACACTTACTGGGGGATAAAGGCGCAATGATTCGTGAATCACCATTGTTAGCTGCATATGCAAATTGAAATTTAAAGTAAGAAAATGTCTTCACTCTTAATGCACGTAGATAGAATGTTGAACATCTAGGTTCACATTTTAAAGAATATGAACTGAACTCTTATTAACGGTATAAAATTTAAAGTAATACCAGGTTTTTTTATTTCTTTTTTAGATAAGAAAAGATTTGAATATTGCTCTTTACTATCAGGCCACACCAATTGGTTTCTTGTTGGTGTAGGCAAGATTTGAAACGAGTCACTTATTCAACAACAAGAGGCTTTACCCATTTACTAGTGCATCTAATTCGAAAAGTTGGAACCCATTTAAGTAATGTTAGTTAACAATACCTGTTTCATCTTACGAAGCATATCAGCATCTGGAATAGCACCCCCACAGATACTGAGAACCTCAGCACGGACACGGTCTTGCCATTCTTGATTTGATGCCAACAACATGAGGCACCATGTAGAAGAAACTGCAGTGGTCTCAAACCCAGCCAAATAGATGTTCTTGCAGTTGTCAACAATGAAGCGGTTTGTTGCCTCTTGGCTGAGATCACTATTTTTTGCACCCTCCAGAACCATTTGCAATAAATCCTTCTCATTATAAGTACCATTTTGTCTCTCCTTCACTACATCTAGTATCAAATTGCGGACCTCCTTTTCTAACGCCCATGCTTCCCTATTGTTCTTTGTGGGGAGATAACTGTAACATATACATTTGGTGAAATGAGTCAATTTTCCAATATATAGTAATTAGAGAAAGGCTTTTGCCAAACATGCTTGCTTCCCAAGATTTGAAATGTATTCATTTTATGTTTGTACAATGACAGAGATTATAAAAAATAATATAATATTAACAGTAAAATGGTCACTTCAAGTGAAAACAGAGACAATTCTTCTTGATTCTATTTCAGGCTGATATGTTAAGTTGTCACTTTGAAAAGTCTCTGGAATTAAGCCACGTACCTATAACTTTGGCAGTATCATCGTTTCATAGATTTTGTAATATTCAACGTAATGTGGTAACAAACAACATCAATGTTGTGAATTTCATACAAGAAACCTCGTACCTCATCCCAGGGATTCCAGTTGCTAAGCTTCTCTTAGACATGGCCTCCTGGAGAGCTCTTAGTTTCACGAAAATCTCTTCCCCTTTGGAATAGTTGCTGCCAAAACAGGCTCTTGAGATAACATCTCCAGAGAAACTTCTCATATACTCATCGATTTTTATGTCTGCAGTTCCACCCTGTGTCTCAATCCTGCTCATCCATGAGTCTATCACTGTGATCGTCGACTCGGTAATTATGTTCATCATTCCCTACAAATAGCTAACCGATTGAGTTCACATTTAAAAAAAATTACCATGACAAAATGGTTGGTTAATAATGATTATATACCTTGACCTTCTCCATGTATAATTCAGGTGCAAGTATTTTTCTCTGGTGTGCCCAAACAGCCCCATTTGAAGTCAAAATGCCCTGTCCAAGCAATGGACCACGATCTTTGTGTTGATATGAAGGCTTTCCCAAGTCCAAGGATGTACATGTGGATATCTCTCTCACTATGTCAGGTTGGGTCACGAGTAATATTTGTGTGTTCCCCAGAGAAAACACAAATACTTGACCTGTTTGAACATAGACATACATCAAACAAAAGTGCTTTAAGTTGTTACAAAATTTGCTTTAACTCTTAAGCAAGAAGTTGTCATTTTCATGGTAAGCCGTATGAACGCAATAGTGTAGGTAGGAAGTGTGAAATTGAGAAAACTGAATGATGAAACTGACAACTCTAGTCTTGAGTCTTTTCTTTGAAGCTAGATGAAAATCATGAAACTGACTATTCAAGTTCAATTTTGGCAACTTAATTTGACCACCTCAAGTCCACCCATTACCTAGTTACTTATTATCAGTGATCCTAATTAAAGATATTACATATATTACTTTATAACTCCTACCAACCAATATGTCAATTTTTAAACACAAAACAAGAAAAAAAAAAAATTAAAACAACTAAAACTTTCAGTTGTTGTGGTAATGAATATGATTCGTATCAATTCAACAACATGCTAAATAAAATATAATATACTAATGATACTACAAATTTCACTACATAAATTTTATAAAGGGAAGTGAGAATCAATGAGATTAATAAGAGTCAAAAACATTAATTATAAATAGATATTAATTTTTTTTTTTTTTTGTTTACACACTCGATTATAAAGGATATATAGTAAATTTGTAGTATTCCTTACATCAATGTAAATGAATATCTCAAAAAAAATTGCTACAATCACTACCAAATTTACTAAAAATGCTTACAATTAATATAGAATAAATATGATTGATGTTACGTCAACAATATAATAAATAAATATCATAATATTTTTTTTTTAGTGATTTGGGATACATTAATTATAAAATTGATAATGATTTTAATTTTTTATGATATAATAACTTTTATATTATCTTAACACAATAAAGAGAGGATGATAATGATAATGATAATGATGACAGTGATGATATGATATATATATATTTTTTTTTTGAGAAGTGTGATGATATGATATTGATGAGTGAAAAATACCATATTGCTTCCTCCATTGGTCAAAGAAGGGAAAGAGAACACCACCAGTTATGGGAAACAGGTCACTTTTATATTATCTTAACATAATAAAGAGATGATGATGCTGATGATGATGACAGTGATGATATGATATTGATGAGTGAAAAATACCATATTGCTTCCTCCATTGGTCAAAGAAGGGGAAGAGAACAGCACCACAGTTGTGGGAAACAGGGGCTTCACTGGTGGGAGTCTTCACTGTGGTGGATTGAGCCTTCTTTATCTCCCTAATATTCCCGAGCAGTAAAGTTGGTGCTGGTCCATCGATGCCTTGTTTTCTTAGCATAGATCGAAGTCTCTTTGGCTTCACCACCAGCCCATTATACAAGCGTAGTAACAATCCAACGAAACCAAGCACTGCAACGGAAATGACTGTCTTTGCATCAAATTGTAGCTCCATGACCCAACCCTTTTCTTCTTCTCCCTTTCCTCTCTTTTCCTCTTTGTAACTCTTACAGGCACACAAATGTTGGTACTTTCAAATGTTAAACTTGGTTTGCTTTATTTCTAAGCTAAAGAGACCTGAATATATAGTCAGCGAGGTAGGACAATTTCGTCATAACGAAATCAGATTCCTGGTAAATTCAAATCTTACATAAACAGCTAAACAACCGCAACCGCAAAACCTTGCTACGTGGCCCCCTCAATCTGTCAATTTTTTTTTCCATTATATAATACTATTTTATAATACTTATAGTTGAATTGATATTTTTCTATGTGCTTGGTGGTTTAAGAAAGAAAGAGTTCAAATTGCAGAGTTAATCACAGTATATAATTATCTCAAAAAAAATTATATATATATATATATATATATATAAAATGGGAAAATAAAATAATAAATGTCCTAAGGGGACATATTTTTAAAAACTTTTTATGAAGAAATAAAAGAACAGCTGATTTTTTTAACAAATTTTTATATTTTTCATAAAAATAATTTTAAAATTTTCTTTAAAATAATTTTAAAATTTTCTTTAAAATAATTTATTATCAAATGTCAAAATACACCCATTAACCGATCCCTATCTTGTCTGAACAAAGAAGGAGAACGTAAGATATGACGGCTCTTTTGGTCTAAAGAGATATCATTATTCCCTAGACATTAATATCATACCACTATTTATTTATTTATTTATTTATTTTTGAGAAACCACTATGAAAACACTAAGAACGAGCGACTTGGTAGCTGGGAAGCAACATGTGAAAAAGGATAATAATTTTATATGCGGTTCTTTTATTTTTTTTAATTTTTGAGAAAAACTTGGCATGCAGTTGAATTTGAGGTCTTAAAGAATTATTTCACTTTTACACTTTTAATTTTGATTGGATACAAGCAGAATTTACATATATATATATATATATATATATATATATATTGATGGGAATGACGAAACCAGTGACATCATGACGAGGAAGTCTTTCAGTGACGAGGCTAGACGAGACAGACGAAGGAATGCTCGGACGAGCATATCTTATATCCACGTCACTGACGAGGAAAACACAAGACATTCATTACAGCACAATTAAGTTCAGAACGGTTATAGAGCCAACTGTATGAGCCGTTGTAACACATTAAAGTCACATTACACCAGACCAGACGTTACGAGGAGGAGCATTAAGATCTCCATAACTACTCCAACGGCTAGAAGCCATGAAGGTA
Source organism: Quercus aquifolioides (assembly GCA_019022515.1). Classification (NCBI taxonomy): domain Eukaryota; kingdom Viridiplantae; phylum Streptophyta; class Magnoliopsida; order Fagales; family Fagaceae; genus Quercus; species Quercus aquifolioides. Next base: position 28,094,436 of record CM032326.1, read on the forward strand.
TGCATATAAAGCCCTCTCATTGTCAAGAACAAAGTACATACACAGATACACTAAAAGAGAACTATTATTTCTTGCATTATCGATCTTTCTGAGATTTTCTTGCATACTAACTTTGGCATCGGAGGCGTGGTGGCAGGCACCACACCGATGACCCTTTCAAGAGGCTGCAGATTGGCTTCATCCGACCACATTGACTGACGAGTTCACGCTCCATCATATATTATATATATTTGTTTATATGTTAAGTTTATTTTTCCCATGAATAAGTTGTTTTTAGATTTTATTTTATTTTAATTCAAAATTTCACTTATAAAATGAAATAATTTTTTAATAGTTAAATAAACATTAATTGTGATTTACGCAAATTTATATTATTATGTAATTTAGCTCTAAATTTGATTGTTTATACACAAATTTTTATGAAGGAAAATTACATAATAATATAAATTTCCGTAAATCAAAATCTCATGCAATTGAAGAACTGGATATCAACAATTTAACTAGGTGGCAGCAAAATGAAGTTGAAGTAGCACGCAAATGAAGTAATGGACACATCAAAGCCGTTTGAAATCCTTAAATTAAGTCCAAGAGCACTTCATTGAAATCTGAAACTTATAAATGTAATGTTGAAACTTGAAACCGACCTAGTTAGTACTTGTATAATAAATAATAATTGTAATGAAGCAATGTAACAATGTAGAACAAGTAATGCAGTCAAAATCATGAAATGAATGAAAATTTAAGAGCATCAAGAAACTCTAACAAAGTTTAAAAGTTTCCTTTTTATATAAAAAATTAAAAACCTTCCCATTAACTACAAGGTCACCTGTATGCCTCACTAACAACAGTAACATATTCTCTTCTCTAGCCACATAATTAAAACCTTCACCCGTGACATTATTCAATAATAATTCAAACCTTCACTCGTGACATTATTAAATAAAGATTATATATATATATATATATATATATATCTTTCTTTTCTTTTTTTTATGTTTTGCCTTCTCTCTTTTTTTTTTTCTTTTTCATTTTTAATAGTTTTGGCACTGAAGGGCCCTCACCCCCTCGCTTTGCCCTAGTCAACAAGTAGTTACTAAATAATAGTCACTCTCCTAAACTAAGTGATGAATATTCTTTTCCACAGCCTCAAAAAAAATTCTTACATTTACATTCTTTCTCTCTCTCTCTCTCTCTCTCTCTCTGGGGCTAATGGGTAATGGAATTGCCTTACAATGTTGAAATATTCGTATCCAAGCCACAACTTTTGGTCTTATCGATTCATTGAACTATGAGCGACCAACAATGTCAAAGTTAACTGCAATTAGTGTCAAAACCTATGAATTCAAAAAGACCCCATTGGCTGGAGATGATGATATATAAGCTCCATTAATTAGGGGCGCCAAAGTAAGCAAATAGCAGTACCGGTGTGGTCGAAAGTCGAATCCCATAACATTGACACTGGTGTAAGTACGATTAACTTTTTGTAGTTTGAAAGATTAGATTTTATGCTCTATAACAAGATAGTGGACCATGAAAATTCAATGGTGGTTCAATATTCTTTGTTCTAATATTAGAAAAGAAAAGAAAAAGCCTTTCTGTAATAATTACTATAGAATTGGTACAACTGAGTCCATCATATAATTATTACTTTTCATCAAAAGTTTTATAGCTTAACCAGTATTTTCAACGATAATGTCCAAAGTTTCAATCTCCCTCTCACAATTATCGAATTATAAAATTTTAAAAAAAATTACATTTCCTTTAAATGTGAAATTTTACTTCTTTTAAAAAAAATGTTAAATTTTATTAAAGTAATATATATTTTTCAAATAATAATTTAGGGATGGCAATGGGGCGGGGCGGGGCCGAAGGATGGGATCTTTGTCCCCGCCCCGCATGATTTTGTCTTACCCCATCCCCGCCCCGCCCCGCCCCGCATAATGGGGAAAACTTTTTCACCCCATCCCCGCCCCTTGGGGCCCCGCCCCACCCCGTAAAACTCTACTTTTTGTTAATTTGCCCTACAATTAGTACAAATTTTTTTAATGAAACCTATTTCATTAATAAAAATACACTTGAAATTATAACTTAATTTATCTCATCAAATCAAATCAATTTTTAGAAAAAATTGAATAGTATATCCAAGCGTTTAACAAGACAATCATAAAGAAAAACAAAACTCATAGTATAACACATAACAAAATAAAGGTAGAGAATCACATTGAGGAGAATAAAATAAGCTAATATTGATATGTTATTTAAATAGTAAAGTTTTAGGGTATGAAAATTTATAATTATAACTCTTAGCAATGCGGGCGGGGCGGGGCGGGGATGGGGAGGGGCGGGGCGGGGCGGGTCTAAAAGGTCTAAACCCATCCCCGCCCCGCCCCGTGGTGTGGGGCTAAAATCTTGCCCCATCCCCGCCCCATCACCTTTGCGGGGCGGGGAAAACCCGTGCGGGGCGAAGCGGTGGAAGGGCAGGTTAAGCGGGGCGGGGCAAAATTGCCATCCCTAAATAATATACTAAAGACTCTTCACTCTTTTTCTTCTTTTTTTTGGTGAAAAAAAGACTCTTAACTCTTGTCTACAAATTATTATGTCATTTGATAGATGCATATATATAAAAGAGGATTCCTCTCTTTTAACTAGATTTTTTTGTGGTTTAAAAATGTCCTCATTAATGAAGGATAACTTTATTTAAAAATAAAATTATAAATATCAAATAATAAATTTCATTTTAAATTCAAAAAGAGAATTTCTAAAATTTCTTCATGTTCAAAAAAAATTCTAATTATTACTTATTTTTAAAGTTTATTCTTTTTTCTAAATTATACTATAATAAATGTAAAATATTAACCTTTACAAAAAAAAAAAAAAAAAGTCTCTTAGCACGCTTCCCTCATTCAGACGTAAAGAAACAAGCATTCTGCAACATCATAATCTTATAGTAATTAAAAATTACATTCAATAGGAATTTTCAACATATTTTGTTGAAATGTGGAGCATTCGATTGCAAAAGATCCTCTGATAGCGCTTTCATGCTCGGAGTGGGGTCATATTTTGGAAGACATAAAGCTACATCTCTGAGCATGGTGGTCCCTGGAATCCCTTGGAATCTTGTGGTTGGTTCTCCTAATAGGCTAATACAAATAAACCTAAGACTAGACTACTGGTCCAATTTTCCACGTGACATTTGTTAATGAAATCTATATATAAAAAGAGCCAATAGAGTCTTCTCAAAAAAAAAATAGCCAATAGAGTCAATAAACAGTATTTTAAACAGTATTTTAGTTTATTGAGTCGCTTTTATCTTTTTCTTTTTTTTTTTTTTTTTTTTTTTAATCTAAGTTTTGAACCGTTGCTACAGTACCAGCTTGGTTTGTTCAATTGACACTGTAACTACAGTGCTTTGGTTTCGCCAACCTCTGCATTGTTGCTGCTTTCTTTTACTTTTTTTTTTCGCTGCTTTCTTTCTTTTCTTTTCTTTTCTTTTTTCTCTGCTTTTTTTTGGGGTAATATCGTTTTGTCCACTCTTTTTTTTTTTTTTCCATTTTTTTATGTATAAAATTGTTAATTAACACAATAAATTGTTACAATATTTTTACAATTGTTGATATGTTAATTCCTTATAGCTTAAAATAAAATATTATACTAGAATCATCCACAACTAAAACTAAAGGTATTATGAAAAAGAAGTACTACTTCCAAAATATTTTTCGCAACACTTTCACAACATTGTTCATTAGGCTTCTTCTTCTTTTTTCCAGCACAGTACGCCGATTTTGTTTTTGTTGTTTTTGTCTTTTCTTTTAAATATATTTTTTTTCCACAAACCACAGTACGCCGGTTTTGTTTTTGTTTTTTTTGTATTTTCTTTTAAATATTTACATGTGTATGTATAGTTACATTGACTTAACAAATTTTTACAATATTTTCACAATTATTGACAATTTGCACTGTTCATTGGCCTTTTTTTTTTTCACAATATTATATGAGCATACACAATTATACTGACGCAACAAATTTTTACAATATTTTTATAATTATTGAGGTGTCAATTTTTTAAAGGTCAAAATAAAATAATAAAATAAGAGATTGAGACCAATCACAACTAAAAATAAATGTATTATGAAAATGTTATAACATCCTCTTCTTGTCACAATATTTTCACAATCGCGAGATCTCAGTTCCTTATAGATCAAAATAAAAAAAAAAAAAAATGCTATGTCTACAACATTTTCAAAATAATTTTGTAACAAATTTTATGTGGCAAGGTATTTTTGAAGGATAAAAAAGTGACATCAGTGGTGAATTCAATTTAAAACCAATAACAACTTGTCATTTATAATTTGTTCTAAAAATGTCATGGATGTAGCATTTCTCTCAAATAAGATAAAAATATATCTATTCGGATCCTAAAAATAAAAGTATTGTGAAAATGTTTTAATATTTTTTTGTATTCTTAGACTTCTTTTTTAGTATATATAGTCAAATTGGGTGAGCCAAAATTCACTGTACGTTTCACGCATAATTTTATTGTATTGTCTTTTTGTTTTTTTTTTAATGCATAATTTTAAAACCAGTAATAATTTTTTACCTAAATTTTTTTATGAAAATGATGTAGACGTAAAAATTAAATAATAAAATATCAAATTGGGACCTACCAGAGCTGGAAATAAAAAAATATTACGAAACTGTTGTAACGTTTTATTATATTCCTAAACTTTTTTTTGTATGACATTTTGTTGTGTTCCTAGGCTTCTTTTTTTATTTAGTCAAATTTAGTCAGCCAAAATTCATTGTTTTAGGCACAATTTTCTTCAATTGGCCTTTTATTTTATTTTTAAATGCACGATTAAAAGTGGTTAGTCCAATTTAAAATCAGTAGCAATTTATTACTTAAGATTTATTATAAAAATATTATGGACGTAACATTACTCTAAAATAAAATAATAAAATATCAGACTAGGACCCACCATAGCTAGAAATAAAGGTATGGTAAAAATATCGTGACTTTTTGTTGTGTTTTCAAACTTCTTTTTTGGTTTATTCAATTTGTTGAACTAAAATTCATTGTTTAATGCGTAATTTTTTTAGGTTGATTTTTTTTAACGTGTTGTTTCAAGTTTTTTGAAAATAAAAAAATAAAAACACACAAACACACACATATTGTTTTACACACACACAAATTGACGAAGTAACACTTTCCTCCTTTATGTTCGGGGTAGTTGCATTCCCCCCTAAACTAAAGTTGAATAATTTCATCATTTATATTTTGTAAATGAGCATATACCTTTATTGTTTCTCTCTTAGTTAAACCCTAACAAAATCTTATAATTCCTAAAATATTCCACTGTGCAATGTCTAATATACTCCTACTAAATTTTAATGTCCCAAAAAATTTCTTTGTGTATTTTGAATTTTATGTGGTAGACTGGTAGTCATGCTTGGAAAGTTAGAATGATGATATATGGTATTCTATTTGTTACCTAGAGAACACTAATTTATTAGGTTTAAATCTTCTAGACTTATAATTTTATCTAATAGAAACTTTGATGACATATGTCTTTTGTTATTTTGTTCTTTTTTTAATTTATTTTCCTGCTTAAAAGGGTATTCATTAAAAATAAGTAAGCTAAACATCGTAGTTAGACTCATAAAATAATATAATAAATAATGAAATATGAATAACAAAATCTTAATTGTAGATGATTGCAAGTATTTAATTTAATGAAGATCTTCAAAAAAATTGTAGCATATATTATCATTCATTGCGAAAATTTAAATATTGTAGAAAGATGATGACATTCATTATCATTCTTTGTAGCATTTTTTGGTGAGTAGATATTACATTTAGTAAATAAGTTCTAAGAAATTGTCATAGTACATAGATATTCAAATAGCTATTTTAAATTTAAGTACATAACTTCATACTTCTTCAACAAAAAAAATCTATATTAATTTTCTCACTAAAGGGCCAGCCCGTGCAACCCACACTAGTATTTTTAAAAAGTTTCAATACCAAATTTATTTTAAATGTAAAAAATCATCCAAAAAAATCAATTCTTTTCTCATAAAGAATTTTTAAAAGTATTTTCTAAATAAATGTCTTCAGAACATCAGTTAAGAAAAATCATAATATTCTTTAATTATTATATTTTTATGCTATCAGTAAAATTCTCAGTCCCAAATCTTTGGGATTGCTTTTTCCAAAAAACGTTGGTTATATTTCTTTATGTCGAACTCATTTAAGTTTTGTGCGCGGTACATAGTTCATGATGCAAAACTCTTTTAGGTCATCCTAATCCTAATTGTATTTTTTTTTTAAGAGTAAACTGCGAATTACACCCTTAAAGTTTGAGGGTATTTGGATTTTACATTTAGAAGTTTCAGAATTTGGATTTTACTCCCTGAAGTTTGGAAGTGTTTAGATTTTACATCTTGACGTTTCAGAATTTGGATTTTACCCCCTAAAGTTTGGAAGTGTTTGGATTTTACACCCCCAAATTCTGAAACTTTAGGGTGTAAAATCCAAATACTCCCAAACTTTAGGGAGTAAAATCCAAACATCCCTAAAATTTATGGGGTAAAATCCAAATTTTGAAACGTTAGGGTGTAAAATCTAAACACTTCCAAACTTCAGGAGGTAAAATCCAAATTATGAAACTTCTAAATGTAAAATCCAAATACCCTCAAACTTTAGGGGTGTAATTTGTAACTTACCATTTTTTTAATTTATCCTTTTTATTTCTATTTTTATTGTTTCTATTTTTATATATTATATATTTATTTATTTGAAGTCTTTACTAAGAAGAAATTCAAAATTATTAAACAAGTAGTGGTATATATTCTTAAATAATAGTTGAAATTAAAAAAAAAAAAAGTTTTTTGAAGAAAAAAATAGAAAATATTAAAATATATTGTTACTAGGATTTGAACTCTAATGTTAACTCATTAAATGAGACAGATTCATTAAATCAAATGTGTATTTTCATTGACTTTTGAAAACTAAAAACTGAAAAGGCTTTTTGCATGTTTTTAATCTCTTTCACAAATTGAGTTTTGAGAATAATTTTTGTTTTCTGTCTATTTTGGATTACCAAACAAGTTTTTTAGTCTCAAAAATAGAAAATTGTTTTTGGAAATAGAAAATAAGGAAAAAAACAGTTACCAAATATACCCTTACATTTTCTACCTAGCAATATTCTTAGAAGACTTTTTAAAGAGTAAAAAAAAAAAAAAAAACTATCAATAATATTTAAGGGACAAAACTTAGGTATAATACCTTATCTGCTGTTTTTTAAGTTCCACTCTTAAGATTCAGTCATGTGGCTAATTAACTAAAAAAATACACTTCCATCCTATGAGGAAAAATTCACATGGTAGAATCTTAAAAGGGGAACTTAAGGAACAACATTTAAGTACTGTACCTAAGCCTTGCTCATATTTAAATTATATATGTAAGAATTATACCATGTATCTTAATATACATCTTTTAAATATATCCATACATATGCACTAGCCATGAGCCACTTGATTTATAATTTTCCATCTGAAAGAATTAAATGCGGGACACGCGGTCGAATTCAAATTATTCCAAGTCATTCATACTATTCCAAGTCATTCATACCTCTAAAAATTAATTCAAGAATGTGAGACACGTACAACAAATCGTTAGGTTTGCAGTTTCAATAAATGACGTCGGTCAAGATTGGTGAACCCTCAAAAAAAAAGAAAAAAGAAAAAAGAAAAAAGAAAAAGAAAAAGAAGAAGATTGGTGAACTGAACCCTGAACCCCCAAATTAACGGCATTAGCCATTTTGGACTTTTGCTTTCTGCCAGTCTGTGACTCTGCAGTATTTATGTCAATTGTCAATCAAATAAAATACTTTTTGTTTTTTTTTTTTTTTTTTTTCTGAGAAAGACCAAATAAAATACCTGATGATCGAATTCGAATATATATATTTATATTTAGTTTAGAAGAAGATGATGGATTATATAACAATTAAAATTGTCTAATATTTGGACTGTCCACATTAATTAATTGTTGTTCCATTGCAACATGCAAGATAACCAAACTCTCCTAACATGTTTAGACTTTAGAGGTTTTAGACTCATCATCACAGGGCAATGAGCTGCTTGAAATGAATGTGTGCCAATTATTTAAAATGAAATTGAAAATATTACAAACTTTATTATATATATATATTGTGGGGCCAGGATAAATCAAACAACCCCGGCCCACTTCAGACTTGGCCCAGAGGCCCACGCCGAGGACGCGTCCAAGGTCCGAGGACGAAAGTGTAGAGCCCAGGGCCCAAGGAGCATTGCCGAGGATGGTTACATCCTCGGGCGACCGAGGTCAGAAAGTGGGCAAACAGCATACCCTTAAGGGGAATCTCCCTGAGCATCCAATGAGCAAATAGCAAGTACCAAGCACCGGACATGGAAGCATGGTGGAGGAGCAAGTCCCAGGTGAACTGTCACCTCCACATTAAATGCCCTCAACTAACGCCCTGGCCGCATTAATGAGGATAGGACCTCTGAACAGTGCCGTCTTGGGCGCTGCAACCCACAGGAGGGATGGGAATGCGGCTGATGGGACAGGCTCTCAAGTGGAAGCCGGGTTGATCAACAAATGTAGGGCTAGGATCAACTGAGAGAAGAGTATATAATGTAAGAAGTCCCTCTTGAGAGGAGAACGGACGGAGAACCAGAGAAAGAAATACTGTAGCAGTTTATATTCTCTCCAACCTTGTAACCTTTCTGAAAAGAGATAATAAGAACTTCAAGCTCAATAAGACCCGTCCGAGGAGCCTTATTGTGCATCCCAACCCACACTTAAGTTATCAGCATTCACGTACAACCATGCATGGCCGCTGCATTCCTTACTAGGGCCTAGCTCTTGAACCCATACTCTATAAATTCATTGGAGGGTTAGCTGGGCTTGGGTCCACTCTCTCAATCTGCGGAGAGCGCTCGAAACCGGTCCCTACATATATATATATTATTTTATAAATTGTTTATCTAATAATAAAAATCTTAGAAACTGATGTGTCATTAATCATGAGATGTTAGATATCCGTTGGGCATTACAGAATAATGTATCAACCAGTCAACTCTAGAGACTATATTTAATCATGAGATGAATCTAATTATATTTTTAATGTTACATCAAATTTATAAATTTTTTTTATAGTAAAATTTATTGTAATTTTAACATTTTTAAAATAATAATAATTGAGGGTTGATGGGGGTAGCAAATGTTCGCTGTAGAGTTGGCTGCCATTTCTGCATTTTCCAAGTAATGACATAAGAATAAGAAGAGGAATAAGTCTACAAAGAGATCAATGAAAATTAACAGAAAATTTATGATTGAATTGTCAGGTTTAAATCCTCAGTCAAAAGCTACTGTTAAAGTAAAAGTCAAGAGATTAGAAGAATATAAAATCACTTGCGAAATTGCGTTGCAGTTGAGTATCATGACCGGAACCTTTTAACTTTGGATGTACATCTAGAAGAGTAGTCGAGACTGTATAGCTTATGGTTGTTATTTATGATTTTTTTTTAATAAATAAAATGATTCTGTTAAGTCAAAAATGTCCTCTTTAAGTATCTATTGACTATTGGTTTAATAAATTGCAATAATAAATGTAACTTTTTTTTTCATACCAATAATAAATGTAACTTGCACTTTCATAAAGAAGGTACTAGGAATTAATTTTTTTTTTTTTTTTTTTTGAGGAAGAGGAATTAAAAAAATATTGAAAAGGAAATGAGCCTGGTCCCTCCAATAAATTATTAAATTAATTGCATTACCGTGATATTAGTAACTTCTTAGTCAAAAAAATCGACAAGACATGCACTTAGAACATAGTTTTGGACCTCTTTATCAAGAATTATTAGGATACATGTGACGTGTGTGACTTTTTTTAAATAAAAATAAATCAAATCAAATTGAGAATGTAATACAATTTAAAAAAGAAAAACTATTACGTGAACAAAAACAAGAAAATTGTTTTTTTTTTTAATTAAAAAAAAAAAAGAGTATCAAGGACTATGGGCTAGAACTTTAGAAGTTTATTAAGTACAATAAATTACCGATTATTCAAATGTTTAACTTGTTATTCATCATTTAGTTGTTAGAACGAGCATCTGCCAATAAAGCCATTGGCTAACGTGTCTTCTTTTTTAATTCCATCCTGAAAGTGAGTTAAAGTCTTTAGCACTTGACCATGCTTCCTCAAAAAAGGAGAAAGAATTGGCCGAGTAGGCTTGTTTTCGCTTCTTATTTATGGTCAGCCTTCCCCTTCATTAACCCTTAAATTAATGTTGTGGTTGTTGTACTACTTGTAATTTATCATAATATCAGAACATGTGGTCCTAAGTTTTAATCCTATTTTCACTATACCTCCCATTTAAAAATAAATAAATAAATAAATAATCTTACGTATTAAGATCCACTTATTTAGGGCCTTAATAAGTGGATCTTAATCCACCTATTCTGATATTATGATAAATCACGAGTAGCACAACAACCACAACATTTTTACAACTAAGCTTAGCTGGCAATTTGCTACTGATTCTCATTTAGGTCCACCATTAACATCATTTTTACCTACCGTTAATAGATTGTCACTTAGGATTTACTGTGAAATTGTGGCCCTAATATTTTTATAAATTATTGATTGTCTCAAAATTTTAAATTGTTAGAAAATGGTGACTGTAATCATTTAACCATTATTCTAATGTAATAATGGTAATTTACTAAAATTATTGAAATTTTATTTGACTATTTTAAACTTAGTTGTATGTTTTAATTTTCTATTAAGTATATATATTTTCTAAGATTATTTTAGGTGTGCATGTGACATGTAATCCATTTCTTAAGTCAAAAGTCAAATACTCTCATTAAGAATTTTAACGGAGAAGAGTAACAAGATGAAATTGACTTGATTTTGAAAGTAAAATTTTTATCTTTAGTTAAAGGATGAAATTGTCATAATTTATAGTTGAGGGACAAAATTAAACTTTATTCAATAGTTTGAGGAACAAATTAAAAATTTAGCTGATTCCTTTTACAACTATAACCATCGGAAAAAAGTTTTATGGAGTCAATGATTAAAACTTTGTTGAAAAAATTGGGACTCCTTATAAATTTTAAAACTTATGGATGTATTTAAAAAAATAAATAAACTACACTTTACCCACATGTAATTTGAAGCAGTTTTACTTTGTCTACCCAATTTTTTAACCACCTCTACCCCAACAGTAAAAGAAAAACATACTAGACCATCAAAATAAACCCAAGTTCCATGTTAAAAGCCTTGTATCGAAGATCTTAGGTCTAATTTTCATCCAAATTGGGTATGACTTGAGTGTACTTTGTTAGTAATGCTCACTCAAAGATCATTTTGTTGTTGAAGAGCTGATGATGGTTGTCAAAATCGCGATTAGAATCGTAGGATCTCATGATTTTACGATCCCACCTTACCAAAACATTTAGGATCGCACTAGGATCGCAAAAATGGTAGAATCATATGTAGGATTGTGTAAGATTGCAAAAATGGTAGGATCATATAGGATTGTATGAGATTCTACTGATCCTACCAAAACATAAATTTTTGGATTTTTTATGGGATAAATTTTTGGTTTTAATGAAACTTTGAGAGTTTAAGAGTCATTATCGATGTGTTTTATGCTTTAAATCTAAAAATATGTAGGATCCTACGATCCACGATCCGATCCTACGATTTACGATTCCACTTAACTTCCATGATCCTATGTAGGATTTCGATTTTGACAGCCTTAAGCTAATCAGATTTGTAAAAATGATCTCGATTCATGCACACTCATGATTGGAAAAATAGGTATGTTATAGATATATTTTTTTTTATAAAAAAAAACTTTGTAAGTTTCTTTTCTTTCTTAGATTTACACTATGTTTGGGGTTCAAATGATAGCTCAGTAGTAATGACATCATTTGTCGTACCTTATATTTGTGATTTGAAACCCCCCTCTCCCCCTCCCCCCATTTCTACTTATTTTTACTATTATGTCAATAATATTTTATTTATTTTTTTAAAGAAACAAGGATAAGAATTGCAATTCCCTCTCGATTAACGAAAGAAATGAGTTTTTCCACCCACTTTTGAGAGGAATGCATAAAGAAATAGAATGTACATATAGTCATTCACTTCCTTTCCACGAAACTCCTCAACATGGGAATAAATGAAATTAATCTCTTTAAAAATCCAATCCATTCTATTTTATTTCTTTCTCTCTTCTAAGCAAGTTGTTAGGTGATTCCACGTGTTATGGCCTTACGGGATTTATGAGTTGAGGTTTTTTTTTTTTCTTATGCATATGAAATAGGTGTATTACTTTTCCCTAAATTCCTTACTTTATAAATCTTCAAATGCTTTATAATTTAGTGTCTTTTTACCTAGTATTGTTACATTTTGGGGTTACATTACATTGTGAGAATGATGGAATTATTTAATTTTATGGTTTTTTGGTGACAGAGTTATGCCAAGCATGTTTCTTCCATTATTATCAAATTTTAACGAGTATTAAGCTTATACCCAGCCTAAAAGGTTTCATATTCATGAGCATTGAGCATGAGATTTTGAAATGGTTGCAAGGATATTAGAAAAGCTTAACCAAGTTGAGAATGTTGGGCTTTGTGGAGCCTAGTTATGTTTGATCTGGTTGATAACTTGACCCGACCCGAATAATGTTGCGTGATTTTTAATGGGAGATTTTCTGAGGCTTAGTCCATAGAGCGGAGGCTTGGGCCCTCGAAAATTTTTTTTGGCTCGTTTTGTAGCCCATTGTGAATCCTGTGCACAGGATATAAAAACTGTTTTTGGTGATTAAGGTTTTTTGGTCTTGTTGTTGTTTTTGAGAGAGAAAAACACTGTAACCACAATTTGTATTTTTTCCCTTATAATAGTGAAATCCTTGCAACTCCGTGGACGTAAGCAAATTGCCGAACCACGTAAATATTGTCTTGTACGTGTAATTGTTTTCTTTGGCATGTGTTTTCTCTAATTTTTTGTTTCTCACGTTTTGGGAATTTCGGGTTGAATTCCCAACAACTGGTATCAGAGCCTAGGGTTAGGTTTGAGTGGGAGCAATGGCAGAGGAAACAGGAAAGACGTCTGGAATAGAAAAGTTTGATGGCACAGACTTTGCGTATTGGAGGATGCAGATTGAAGATTATCTCTATGGGAGGAAATTGCATCTGCCTCTTCTGGGGACAAAACCTGATGCTATGAAGGCTGAGGAATGGGCTCTTCTTAATAGACAGGTATTGGGAGTTATCAGGTTAACTCTGTCTAGGTCAGTTGCACACAATGTTGTAAAGGAGAAGACCACAGCAGATCTGATGAAGGCTTTGTCTGGTATGTATGAAAAGCCGTCAGCAAATAACAAGGTGCATTTGGTGAAAAAACTGTTCAATCTGAAGATGGCAGAGAACTAATCAGTAGCACAACATCTGAATGAATTTAACACTATCACAAATCAATTGTCGTTTGTAGAAATTGATTTTGATAATGAGATTCGTGCTCTGATCGTCTTGGCTTCTTTGCCAAATAGTTGGGAGGCAATGAGGATGGCAATAAGCAATTCTACAGGAAAGGAAAAACTCAAGTACAATGATATACGAGATTTAATTCTAGTTGAGGAGATTCGTAGAAGAGATGCATGTGAAACCTTAGGATTTGGTTCTTCCCTAAACCTTGAGACAAGAGGCAGAGGTAATGACAAAAATTCAAATCGGGGCAGACTAAAATCTAGAAATTCTAATTGGAACAGAAGTAAATCTAGATCAGGCCAACAAGTACAATACTGAAATTGTGGGAAAATAGGTCACTTTAGGAGCCAATGCAAAAGTCCTAAGAAGAAGAATGAAGATGATTCTGCTAATGCTGTAACAGAAGAGGTACATGATGCTTTACTTCTTGCAGTAGTCAATCCACTTGATGATTGGGTTTTGGACTCAGGAGCGTCGTTTCATACCACTCCACACCAAGAAATCATACAGAACTATGTTGCAGGTGATTTTGGTAAGGTGTATTTGGTTGATAGTTCAGCCTTGGATGTTGTAGGTATGAGAGACGTTCGGATATTGTAACCCAATGGGTTTGTTTGGTTACTGGAGAAGGTTCGACATATTCCTGACCTGAGGAGAAATCTGATTTCTGTTGGACAACTTGATGATGAAGGACATGCAATACTATTTGTTGGTGGTACTTGGAAGGTTACAAAGGGAGTTAGGGTATTGGCTTGTGGAAAGAAGACTGGTACTCTATATATGACCTCAAGTCCAAGAGACACAATTGCAGTTGCTGATGCAAGTACTGATACAAGCCTATGGCACTGCAGACTTGGTCACATGAGTGAGAAAGGGATGAAGATGCTGCTATCAAAAGGAAAACTATCAGAATTGAACTCCATTGATTTTGACATGTGTGAAAGTTGCATCTTAGGAAAGTAGAAAAATGTGAGCTTCTTGAAAACTGGTAGGACACCGAAGGCTGAAAAATTGGAGTTAGTACACACTGATTTGTGGGGGCCTTCTCCGGTTGCATCCCTTGGAGGTTCAAGGTACTACATCACTTTCATTGATGACTCAAGCAGAAAGGTATGGTTTTATTTTCTGAAAAATAAATCTGATGTATCTGAAACTTTTAAGAAGTGGAAGGACATGGTTAAGACAGAAACATGTTTGAAAGTAAAATGTTTGAGGTCAGATAATGGAGGAGAGTACATAAATTGAGGGTTTAGTGAGTATTGTGTTGCACAGAGAATTAGGATGGAGAAGACCATTCCTAGTACACTACAGTAGAATGGTGTGGCTGAGCGCATGAACAGAACTCTCAATGAGCGTGCTAGGAGTATGAGGTTGCATGCTGGACTACCAAAAATTTTATAGGTTGATGCTGTTAGCACTGCAGCTTACCTAATAAACCGAGGGCCATCAGTTCCCATGGAGTTCAGACTTCCTGAGGAGGTTTAGAGCGATAAAGAGGTAAAGTTTTCACATTTAAAAGTTTTCGGTTGTGTTTCCTATGTTCATATTGATTCTAATGCTCGTAGTAAACTTGATGCAAAGTCTAAAATATATTTTTTCATTGGTTATGGTGATGAGAAATTTGGCTATAGGTTTTGGGATGAACAAAACAGGAAAATCATCAGAAGTAGAAATGTGATATTTAATGAACAGGTTATGTATAAGGACATGTCAACTGTAGTGCCAGATGTTACAGAGATAGATCAAAATAAATCTGAGTTTGTCAACTTAGATGAATTGACTAAAAGTACTGTCCAGAAAATGGATGAAGAAGATAAGGAGAATGTAAATTCACAGGTAGATCAAAGTACACCTATAGCTAAAGTCCGCAGATCTTCCAGGAACATTAGACCTCCACAACGTTATTCACCCGCTCTAAATTATCTCCTGTTGATTGACGGTGGTGAGCCAGAGTGTTATGATGAAGCCTTGCAAGATGAGAATTCAAGCAAGTGAGAGTTAGCCATGAAGGATGAGATAGATTCCTTGTTGGGGAATCAGACATGGGAACTGACTGAATTGCCAGTAGGAAAGAAGGCTTTGCACAACAAATAGGTATACAAAATAAAGAATAAGCATGATGGTAGCAAACGTTACAAGGCCAGATTAGTTTTTAAAGGGTTCCAGTAGAAGGAGGGCATTGACTATACAGAGATATTTTCTCCAGTTGTAAAGATGTCAACAATCAGACTGGTACTGGGAATGGTGGCTGTAGAAAATTTACATCTTGAGCAGTTAGATGTGAAGATAACATTCCTTCATGATAAATTGGAGGAAGACCTTTACATGATTCAGCCAGAAGGGTTCATTGTTCAAGGATAAGAGAATCTAGTTTGCAAACTAGGAAAGAGTTTGTATGGCCTAAAATAAGCTCCTAGATAGTAATACAAGAAATTTGACAGTTTTATGCATAGAATTGGGTTTAAGAGATGTGAAGCTGATCACTGTTGTTATGTTAAATCTTTTGACAATTCTTACATCATATTACTGTTGTATGTGGATGATATGCTTATAGTAAGGTCTAGCATTGAGGAGATTAATAATCTGAAGAAGCAATTGTCCAAATAGTTTGCAATGAAGGATTTGGGAGCTGCAAAGCAAATCCTTGGTATGAGAATCATTAGAGACAAGACTAATGGTACATTGAAACTTTCACAGTCAGAGTATGTGAAGAAAGTTCTCAGCAGATTCAACATGAATGAAGCTAAACCAGTGAGCACACCCTTGGGTAGTCATTTCAAACTGAGTAAAGAACAGTCACTGAAGACAGAAGAAGAAAGGGACCATATGAGCAAGGTACCCTATGCTTCAGCTATTGACAGCTTGATGTATGCTATGGTGTGTACAAGGTCAGACATTGCACATGCAGTGGGAGTTGTGAGCAGATTCATGAGTAGGCCTGGAAAGCAGCATTGGGAGGCAGTCAAGTAGATTCTGAGATATCTGAAGGGTTCATCAGATACATGTCTTTTCTTCACAGGTGCAAGTTTGAAACTGTAGGATTATGTAGATGCTGATTTTGTTGATGATATTGATAGCAGAAAGAGTACTATTAGGTTTGCATTTACTCTAGGTGGTACAACCATATCTTAGGCTTCAAATCTACAGAGGATTGCTACTTTGTCTATTACAAAAGCTAAGTATGTTGCAGCAACTGAAATTGGAAATGAGATGATTTGGTTACATGGTTTCTTGGATGAATTAGGTAAGAAGCAGGAGATGGGCATTCTACACAGTGACAATCAAAGTGCTATTTTTCTTGTTGAAAATTTGACTTTTCATTCAAAGTCAAAATATATACAGACAAAATACCACTTATCTAGTACCTTGTTGAAGATAAGCTGGTAATACTTGATAAGATTTGTGGATCTAAGAATCCGGCAGACATGTTGACTAAGGGTGTCACTATTGAGAACAAGGAAGTCAATTCCGTTCCGTTCCGGCCGTACCGGCCGGAATATTTCGTACCGGCAAGCATACCGGTACATAAACCCCCCTGTTTCGTACCGGAAAAAATTTCGGCCGTACCGGCCATGTACCGGGCGTACCGGCCAATTTCGGGCAATACCGGCCGGTACCGGGCGTACCGGCCCGTACCGGAAAAAAGTTTTTTTTTTTTTTTTAATTTTAATTTTAATTTTTTTATAAATTTTGTAATTTTTGAATTTTTGTTAGGGCAGAATGGTAACTTATTTACATTAACTTATTAGTATTATTTGTTTTCTTAGTATGCAATGGTAACTTTTAAGCTTTCTATATTTTATATTGTGTTTTTTTTTTCTTCTTTTAATTGATACTAAAGTCTAAAACCATGAATAATTAGTTCTGAATTGAGGAAATGTTTTATGGTAAACTTTTATATTTATTATAATACACACACACATACATACATACACATATATATAAAAATATAAAAAATAGCGGTAAATCCGAAACGGTACACCGGTATTGACCGGTATCCGAAATATACCGTACCGCTGGCCAAACCGGTACAGCCTCCGGTACGGTATTGACTCCCTTGATTGAGAAGCTGAAGTTGTGTGTAGCATTAGTTGGCCTTCTAGCTTGAGGACATGAGGATGAGTTGCAGGGATGAGGGATTGTTTTTGGAGGATAGCGGCTGATGTTGGTGATTAAACTAGTCTCTAAGTGGGAGATTTGTTGGGCTTTGTGGAGCTAGTTATGTTTGATCCGGTTGATGACCCGATCCGAATAATATTGCGTGGTTTTTAATGAGAGATTTTTTAAGGCTTAGTCCATGGAGCAAAGGCTTGGGCCCTGGAAATTTTTTTTTTGGCCCGTTTTGTAGCCCATTGTGAATCCTGTGCGCAAGATATAAAAACCATTTTTGGTGATTAGGGTTTTTTGGTTTTGTTGTTGTTTTTGAGAGAGAGAAACACTGTAGCTTCAATTTGTATTTTTTCCCTAATAATAGTGAAATCTCTGCAACTCTGTGGACGTAGGCAAATTGCTGAACCACGTAAATATTGTCTTGTGCGTATGATTGTTTTCTTTAGCGCGTGTTTTCTCTAATTTTTTGTTTCTCACGTTTTGAGAATTTCGGATTGAATTCCCTTCAGAGAATGAGATGTGACTTTCTTGTGAGTGGAAAAAAGTAACTCGTGAAATGAGAAAATAGCTATGTAGAAAAAAAACAAAAAAAAAAACAAAAACAAAACTAGGAATTGGCTCCAGACAATGAGAAGGGATATAGGATTGCATTATTGGGGTCATAGCCTCATAGCCATAGCCCATAGGTGTTGTTCATTGGTATCCTTTAGTCGTTGGTTACACTGACTAGGTTAGAGTTAGACGGATGAAAAGGAACACATTTATGGTGGGCATTTGTACTGTTAGTTTTGTTGAATTTTTGACTTTGTTATTTGGACTTTTGTTACTTAGTCATTTATTAGAGGTTTAAACAAGTTATACAGACAATCTGATGTATGTAGTAGCTTGGTTGCAATGAGAGTGTATTGGTCATTTTGATCTAATTTATTGTTTATTGGGTGTAACAACATGTCGGTTGCTTATTAGTATGATGTAATTAATGCCCTTTGGTGAGGTAATGGCATCGGTTGAATACATCATTTTTACTTATATATATACTTAATCATGTAATTGATGTGTAATACTCAATCGCTATCTAAGTGTAGTTTAAATCTACCACCTAAACCTGCCCGTTAAAAAAATGATGTAATTATATTAGTTGATGATGATGCAAAAAATCATCAATTTTATTCTTGTTTATTCGGATGGATGATGATAGGACCTTTTTCGACAATCAAACTATCTAGTGGACAATGATAGGACTTCTTCTGACGATCAAACTACAAAAAAAAATTTGGAGAATGGACAAAAGAAGAGAACACCAGTGTGATGTTGGCTAAAGGCCCTCCAATGATCAAGTTAGAAAGGTGAAAAGATTCGCTTGCTCAAATTAGAGAGTAAAATGACTAATAGTTGTGAGTATGAAATTGTGTACCTTATTTACCTTTGTTCCTCTTGGGTTTTTATAGGCTTCTCTTTTATTCTCCATAATGAATATTTGCCTTTATTATGTACAAAATGTCTTTAGTGAATGGAGGGCTATTAATGCTTCCAACTATCTTCTATCCGTTGGTCCATATGTTACACTTTGGCTGATTAACCTCATAAATGTCATTTATTTCTTTGATCTTCCATTAATATGGATGATGATAATAGATTCACATTCATAAAATGTTATGGACGACCTAACATTTAATACTACGGACGACCTTGGCCTTATTGACGACTATTGTAAATTTACACTCATCATTTGACAACTTATTTTTTCCCCTTATTATTATTATTTTTTCAACCCACCAAACTAAAAAATAAAAAATTTACTCAAAATCATTCATAGAGTTTCAAAAGCAAATTGACCAAGCCCTTTTACCCAAATCAGATGTCCAAACAATGAATTTTACAAATTTATGATCAAATCTTGATTTTGACCAATTTTGACAGTGTTTAAAATAAAATCTGATAGTTCACAAACAAAATAGTTTGACAATAATTATTTTGTGCATCTAGTATATATAACAACTTTCTCATAATATATGAGCCGCACCAAGTTATGAATCTACATATTATAAGTGAGAAGATGCATATGCGAGATGCATAAGATATTTTTCTATTTTTGTTTGATGTACTAAAGCCATCTAGGCTCTTATTATAGTCTCTAACTAATGGTAGTATTTTTGATAAATAGTAGAATGGTTGTTGATCGATGTACATAATGGTAGAGTGCAGCCCAACTTCCAAATCCTTTTATTATTATTATTATTATTATTATTTTGGTAAATATGAAAGTACATTAACAAAAACTAAAGAGGTCAAGTGTACAAGGCCATTGTCTCTCATAATACAACCCAGCATTGTCATAAAATAACAATATAAATAAGTAAACAAACGGACTATCAAAAAGCAATAAATCATTACTAGAGCTCAATCATTTCCTAGCCAAGAAGTTTGCACCACTTGTTTGTTTCAAGGAAGCAGTGTTTCATCTTCCCTTCGAGTTTAGTTATATTTTGTAACTTCACTATGTTCTTTCTTTCTTTTATACATTTTACAAAGAGGGCTCTATGTTGATGCGCAAGTTGTTCTCGTTGCCGGGTATAATAGAAATCAGCCTGCCCGAAAAGTTATTGATGGGAAGGCCCAGTCCAAACTGTGTCTTGTACATGAATTCTTGTTTAATTGAGTCTGGACCATGTGGACTATAACAAAATGTGAGTCGGGCCCAGCTAAATTTTAACCTTATTGTAGGGTTCTTAAAATCTTCTCTCTTTTTTGTCAAAAAAAAAAAAAAAAAACTTCTCTCTTTATTTTGAAATAAATTAATTGAATTTCACCACATGGTTAATAATTTTATATATATATACACACACACACTAAAATAGAGATAGTTCAAAATATTTAAATGTTTATGAATACTCATTTTAAAATAAATAGATAAAGGATTGGATTTGAATTTTTGAGCTACACATCAAATTTGTTGAGGTTAAGTTGAATTTGTCAAAAGTATCCATGTGTTTGGAATTAGTTTATAAGCTAGTTTTCTATTTTTTTTTCTTTTTTCTTAGCTTTTATTTAAAGTTTTTTAAAATCTTACATTTTTTTTTTTAAAATTTTCAAAGCACAAATATATTTTAGCATACTTTCAACATAAATTTAAAGATCATATTAACAGTTGCTCATAGGTAATAATTAATAAACCATATTAAAATTTTTTTGACATCATATAAAAATCTAAAAAAAAATTCAGCAAAATTAATTATTTTATCAGTTTTCTATAAAATATTTCTAAAATTAGTTTATAAATTAATATCCGCGTTCTTTTAACATTTTTCAAAAGTTTATCTTGTTCTCTTTTGCCACTAATTAAATTTTACTTGTGTAAATTTGAAATAATAATAATAATAATCCGTATGTTCAAATTTGAGGAAATGATGGAGAGGGAAGATTGAAGTTTCTAGTATTTGCAGACTCAACTCAGTTTTCACAAAATGATTTCTTTTCCCTCGACAAACAAGCCCTAACCCCCCTCCCTCTACTCCTTTTTGAGTAATGGAAGCATTGGCGGAGGGACTTTGGGGACTAGCTGATTTCCACGAGGAGAAAGGCGAGATACACAAAGCGGTGAAGTGTCTCGAAGCCATATGCCAGAGCCACGTGTCGTTCTTCCCCGTCGTCGAAGTCAAGACTCGCCTCCGAATCGCCACGCTTCTCCTCAAGCACTCGCACAACGTCACTCACGCCAAGTCTCACCTCGAGCGCTCCCAGTTGCTCCTCAATTCCATTCCTTCTTGCTTCGATTTGAAGTGCCGAGCCTACAGCTTGCTCAGCCAGTGCTACCATCTCGTCGGAGCTATTCCGCCGCAGAAACAGATTCTCAATAAGGCTCTTCAGCTCACCACTTCTTCTGGCAACGAGTATGTTCTATTTTTTTGCAATTTTTCTTTTGTGAATTGAGGTTCATTTTGTAATTTTCATATAATCGTTGTGTTTGGAATTCGAAGGCTTTCGGTGAAGTTGTGGTCTTGCAACTTCAATTCACAGCTAGCGAATGCGTTGATTATCGAAGGAGATTATCAGAGTTCAATTGCTGCTTTAGAGTGCGGTTATATCTGTGCAGCTCAAATTTCTTATCCCGAATTGCAGGTTTTGTTCTCTGTCTCCAACTACTTGTATTTTCGATTCTTCCGTGCGTTTGGAACTGTGTTTTGGATTTAAAATGAGCGTTTGTAAAAAAGTTATGCATTTAGGCAATGATAATTATAAATTCAAATTCTTTAAATTAGGGCATACAGTCATACATTTTGTACCTTAAACAATAACTACTTGCGGTTACAACTTAAACATTTTTATTGCATTCCTCTTTCATTTCTATGTTTTGTTAGATAGTGCATTTATCTCTGCATTATATGATGTGTGATTTTGCAATCTGTTGTTGTTTGTTCTATTGCGTGTGTATAGATGTTCTTTGCAACTTCCATACTGCATGTGCACCTCATGCAATGGGATGATGAGAATTTGGTTGAGCAAGCTGTTAATAGATGCGATCAGGTCTGGGACTCGATTGAGCGGAATAAAGTAAGTGTTGTCTTCTTTATTGTTGTATGCTACTCTTTCTAACTTTAAATATGCGGTATTATGATTGAGAATGATTTGGAGAAAGAAAATTTTGGAAACATTTACCATTTCTAATGTTTTTGTTTTATCTCCTATGATCATTGATTTCCCGTAATGCTAATTCTTGTTTGTATGACTATACTCTTGCCTCCTTGCACCTATAAAGAGAGAACAATGCCTTGGTTTACTCTTCTACAATGAGCTGCTGCACGTATTCTACCGATTTCGTGTCTGTGACTACAAGAATGTTGCACAACATGTGGACAAATTGGACGCTGCTGTGAAGGCTGATATGCAGCAAACACGGGAGATACAGGAGCTGACAAATGAAATAAACACCTTAAATCAAAGTCTCTCCCGTTCTGACCTTCATTACAGGGATAGGTCAGCATTGGCTGAAAAACAAGCTCAGCTTCAAGAGCGGCTTAAAAGTAAGACTAGATTGAGTTCAAGTGGCCAGCATTATCTGGAGCCAGCATATTTTGGAAATGTGAAACGGACATTGGAAGATAAGCTTGAGCTGGCACCATCTCCTATAGATGGAGAGTGGCTACCAAAAAGTGCTGTCTATGCACTAGTTGATCTTATGGTGGTCATTTTTGGGCGTCCAAAGGGTCATTCTAAGGAGTGTGGAAAGAGGATACAATCTGGAATGCATATCATCCAAGGTTGGTTTCTTGGACTAAGATGCAGTTCATTGTTCTTCCCTTTGGTCTTAGTTAGTTTATTATAATTTATGGATGCTCTGCATCTCATTCTTGTTAGAAATTGATTCTCCATTCGTACATGGCCCTTCAGTTCAGATCAGGCTCTTATAGTAACTTGATTTCATTATTACCAAAATGAAAAACGTCACATCAGGGTTCGCTTAACTAGCATTCGGTCAATCATTGTAAAACAAGTTCCTAGGCTTTTACCACTTTGAAAAATTAGTTCTTATACACCTAGTTGATCAGTTGAAATGGTCTTTGTTGCTAGTCAGTTGGGATTTACGAATTTCATATTAGTTGCAACAATGCTTAGAAATCTGAATAGTTATCTTTCTTGCAGAGGAGCTGGTGAAGCTTGGAATAACTGATGGTGTGAAAGGTGAGCTTTAGCTTTTGATGATGCCTACAACAAAATGGTTTCAGTTCCTCTATGACCCTAAGGTTATGCTTTGTGAAACTTTTTGTGCAGAGGTGGATTTGCAACACTCTGCCATTTGGATGGCTGGTGTGTATTTAATGCTACTAATGCAGTTCTTTGAAAATAAAGTGGCTGTAGAGCTCACACGGTCTGAATTTGTTGAAGCACAAGAGGTAGGTATTATGCCTTCCTTATTGCCATGTTTAATTAGTCTCCTTTTCTTCTTTGAAAATTTTGCTTTTTTGGGGAAATGGGGTGTTGGAGGGGAATGGCTTGCCAACTTTTATCTATATCTCTGTCAATTTTTGGGCTTTCTGTTCAGATGCAAATATACCGTCCGGTATTCATGCTTGAGTTTAATATTAAAATTCTTTATAGCAATATATGAAATGGTATAATTGAATCATTAGGTTAAACTGCATTAATGTGTTCACAAAGTTTCTGTCCTAGTTTTTAATTTTGTCTTCATTAAGCCTAGTTATTGATTGTATAGTGTTTGACATGGTTTATTCCATATGCTATGTGGATGGTATTAGGGTTCTCTGCATTTGTTTTTGGAATGGAGAGGGACTGCTTCATGATGAAGATTTAGTTTTTCAACTAAAGGTGTAAATAGTGCCATATGATTTAAAATCAGTTATCATTTCTTACTTAACGGAATTAGATTTCAAAAGTCTACATTGTTTATTCCATACGCTTGAGTGTGCCTCACGCTTTAACCAACACTGGTCTTTGGTCAGTCACTGGATTGGGATTGTGGAGAAAAAAAATTGAAACCTTCCCTGAAAGTGGCAAGGCCTCACCTACCAAGAAGATAGTGAACTCTGACACCACCTCAATACTAGGCCGAGAGAGTGAGCAAAAACAAATCCTTACGTTAATTTACCCAAATCGATAAATGAAAAACAACATTACAATTACAACAACAAAATGCAAGAAGCAAGACAAAAAACTGCAGGTGGGTGTATAAATCCGAAGAGGGAATGGCAATTGCATTAAGAATGGGGATGGCCCATTAAACCCACTGTCTTTAGGTGAGAGACTCTCCCCAACCAAAAATGAAATTAATAATAAAAAAATATTAATTTATTCCTAGATTTGAGAATAACTTAACATAAAATAAATATAATTTCAGTGAGAATGCATCTGATGTGTGGACAACAATTTAAAAAAACAAAAAAACAAAACAAAAAACTCTTGTATGGACAGATTTATGGGTGTAGTCTCTAGAGAGGTACTAGAACAGGTTGGGAAAAATTCTCTGCCTTTCTTTCTTTGTAGTAGGGGATGGTTGGAGAATCTGATTTAAGCATGATGTGTGATGTGGAGATCAAACTAAATAAGAATTTGTATTCTGATTCCTGATTTGTTTATTTTATTTCTAAGAGGAAAGATGCTTGTGGTCTCCTCACTTCAAAAGTCCAATCACCCCAAGCTTCCCCACATTTTATACCAATAACAAGTATCCAAAGACGATCACCCTCCTCTCGAAAACTCCATAACCACTTACCCATCAAAGCTTAGTTAAAGGTGGGCAACTTCCTCACGCAAAATCCCACCATACGTGAGTAGTGCATGATATGGAATCTCCAAACACTTCATAAATCTATAGTTGCGTGCAGGCAATTGTTTGGATTGGAAACTTATAGTTTAACTAAACCTGTATGATTTGTTATACTAATAAATTTAGAACTTTGACTTGCTACCAATTTTTATAAAGTGCACTATGTACTTTCAGTTCCAAAACAAACCAGTGTAATTTGTTCTCTGTTTGCAGGCTTTGGTGCAGATGAAAAATTGGTATATGCGCTTTCCAACAATTTTACAAGCTTGTGAAAGTATTATCCAGATGCTTAGGGGGCAATATGCCCATTATGTAGGCTGTTATAGTGAAGCAGCTTTTCATTATCTTGAAGGAGCAAAGGTAAACTCTTGAATGTGCAAGTTCGATGCCTTCAATAAAGCTTAAGGCGTGACTGTGTGTGTGGATGTTTATCTTGTTTAGCAAGTGCTTGAAACCGCAGGTGAATCTTATTTAATGAGAAATCCAAATTAAATGTTCACGTGTGTTGTTTGTTCAGCTCACGGAGAGCAAAGCAATGCAAGCTATGTGCCAAATATATGCAGCTGTGTCTTACATTTGCATTGGTGATGCTGAATCATCTTCACAGGTGAAACATTTCTTGTAAAGTTTTGCATTTTCACGGTAAATTTTTTTTGCAGTGAATTATATTTTGACACAATATTTTATGAGCAGGCTCTTGATTTGATAGGACCTGTTTACAGAATGATGGAGTCTTTTGTTGGAGTCAGAGAGAAAACGGGTGTTCTTTTTGCCTACGGCCTTTTATTGATGAAACAGCATGATCTACAGGAAGCACGGTAGATGTTTCTTCCATTAATTAACCCCTTTCCCCATTATAGTTTATCATTTTGCTTTATATTCAAAATAGTTTTCCTTTGATATTGAGGTAAGTCAATTTATAGTGTTTTCCATGGGATTTGAAATGAGCCCAATTCATTTCCTTAAGCAGTTATAATGAGCTTATAGCATAATATCAATGGAACCTTTTATACATAAACTTGAGATGGTCCCTATATTTTAATCCAAAAAAAAAAAAAGGTCTTTCTTAGTCTCTATTTCTGCCACTCTCCCCTTTATACTATCATTGTCCAGACAATCAATTTATGCCTTCAAATGCCATGGAGGACCAAATGGAACAGTCTTCCCCAGAATGAGTCCTTCAATACCCTTGCTGACTATCTTATGACTGTCAGTTTGAACTTGTGGGTAAAAACACAAGCTTCTGGATAAAGAAAGGGTACAGAAAATGAAAACATTAAAAAAGGAACTACTGCAGTTCCTTTGCATGTTGACCACAATTTCTATTCCAAATCCTGGCATCCTCCTTTTTCCTTTTGTTTTCCATAAATATATTTTCAATCTTCTTGGATCCCTGGAGGTAAGCTAAACACAAATCTATAAAATAAATCTCACTGTTATAGTTCTTTACGTCAACCAACACAGTAATCTACTCTACCTCTCTCTCTGAAATAAGATGACCACTGTAATGCAGAAATCGACTGGCCAAAGGACTGCAGTTGACACACAATCATTTGGGGAATCTTCAACTTGTTTCTCAGTATTTGACTATCCTTGGGAGTTTGGCGCTTGCCCTGCATGACACTGTACAGTCTAGAGAGATCTTGAGATCATCCCTAACATTGGCAAAGAAGCTTTATGATATCCCAACTCAGATTTGGGTGCTTTCTGTTTTGACAGGTATATCCCATTAGCTATAATCTCTCACATTGTTTACGACCACTAACCTTTCACATTGCAACAAGGATTTTCCCATCATGTAGCATGCACAGGTTAGGACTGATCATTTCTTGGTTTATGGCTGGTATCACTCTTATATGATGTTATTCTATTAGGTATGAAATGAACTACCTGATAGGATCATGACAAATCCACATGCTTGTGCATCTTTTTAAAATGGCAACCCTGATGTTGAGTTTCAGAATGGTGTGTATGGTGTTAATGTGAGGTAGGATCTTTAGGAATTCAGAACTAAATTTAGGGTTCTTGATGTGATCTTGAAGGTTTCTTGAATAGGGTTTGATGTTTGAGGGTTTAGGTTGGTTAAGAAATAAAAAATTGGAACTTGAATGAGTTTGATGGTTTTTTGGTGTTAAAACAGTGCATAGAATGAGAAACAAAGAAAAGATAGGTCCTGAGCAATTACTTCTAGGAAAGAGAAGGCAGAAAGAGGAGGCAATCACACCCTCACGACTTAAAATAATCTGCTGAAATTTTATTATATTTGATCTCTCTATAAATTTTATTGACTACAGTAAAGCCTTTATATAGGTTATTGCTAAACCTTTTCTTAGAAAGATTAGGTCTCTTAAATAACTTATTCCTAGAGAGATTAGGGCTACTAATGACAAAAGAAAAGTACTTAAGAACTTCTAAACCTAATGGAAAAGGTACTCAAAACATAAATAATTCTCATGAGCCTCTAGTATAGCCCATATTCCAGAAATATAGAAACTACTGAAGTACCCTATTTTAGTATAACTTTAGTAAAATTGAGCCAGCAACTTTCTAACCTAAAAGAAACTTAATACTTCATAAAAGAAAAGTAGCATGGGAAAAGTGCCAAGAAGGACCCTTCATCAAAACTAGACCACAATTCTTGAATCTTTTTTGGTAATCAATCATGTTTTTTACTGTTTGCATCATATTAGACCAAAGAATTAGAATTATGTTCAGTGTTCAAAGGGAAGGTTAGTGTACTTTTTCCTGTAGTATATTGTTTGTTTTGATTGCATGGTACGGAATTTATAATTTTGCAGTTTAAATATCCGAGAATTATATTCAGTGTTCTAATTCATCACTCTGCATCTGAAAGTATTTTGCATATCATTAGTACCTGACACGGTTGAGTTGAACTAGAATCTTTGGTTTTGCAAATTTATTTCATTTGACCATCCATTTCTCTTGTTACTATATAATGTTCTTGCAGCCTTGTATCAAGAGTTGGGTGAGAGGGGAAATGAAATGGAAAATGTTGAATATCAAAGGAAAAAGGAAGATGAGATGCAAAGGAGACTTGCTGATGCACGTTCATCCATTCATCACATTGAACTAGTAAGGGCAATCATCTTACTTTCATGCTTTTAGTATTCTTTAAGTTTAGCTGACATACATACCAATGTATCAGATGATTCAGATCAGCAGGTATTTAATGCTTATTTTTCTAATGTAAATATGAGCAGATTGACAAAGTAAAACTTGAAGTTCAGCAATTTCATGAGATTGACATCAAGCGTGCAACCGCAGGCCCTTCCATGGGGGTCAATCTCGACATCCCTGAGTCCATTGGTCTGTCTACTCCGTTACCTGCTCCATCATCATCAAAGCTTGTGGATTTAGACTCTAGAAGGCGTGGGAAGAGGAAAATTTAGACACATGACATCCCCCCACCCCTCTCTCCCACTTTTTTTCAAATAGAAGTTCTAATTTTGATTTGTATATGTATTTTTCAAGGGGAAAAGAACAACTAGTAGATTAAATTAAAGGAGATTGACACTAGTTATTCTACCTATCTACCTATAAATTGTATAGTAGATGGATCCAGCACAATATAACATACTACATTAATAGGAGGGATGATGTACAGTTATTGGTTAGAATGAAGTTCTCTAATTTTATGTTCTCTCAATCTTTTCCCATGGAATAAATGGTAATGTCATTAGTTATTTGTGTACGCAAATAATCAATCCTGCAATGATTTTAGATGAGTTTTACTCTGCTATTGCTACCATGTAGACTAACAGGAATGTAGATATATATTTTCGCTGCAACATAGCTTGTAATTTAAATTGGTGCCTTTGTGGTAACAACCCATATATTCTTTTTCATGATTTGGATATGTATCGTTTATTGTGCAATGGAGGTTGTCTACATGGTCAAAATGTCTCACAAAAGTTAAATTTATTATCTTTTAATCTTATGATTAGATTTTCATATAACCTTTCAATATGTGTGTTATAACTTTTTGCTACGTAAGCAATATTACAAACCCCACAGCCACTTGCGTGTGGCTTATTACTTGCACAATATCCTTGTTAAAGGAAACAAGAATAACTAGTTGTGTTTGTGTGTAATTTGTATTTCTGACAACATTAGTTCAACAAGAATATAGTACTTGGTAAATAATTTGTGAGGACTCCAGCTTATTTCCTGTACTCAGTTAATATTTTTCTGACTTTGTTTCACCCCTGCAGTACAGCTTTTGAGGCCTTCAGCTGGGAAGATCAGACTAAAGCTCGGCATAGGATAAAGGTGTTGACTTCCATTTTGTTGACTTGTGCTATCATGCTCCCTCATTTGCTGTTAGTCCAGCAATTTCTTTGAGTGGCTTCCACACAACCTTTCTCCTGCGCATAGATTAGGAAGTTAACATAATATTCTCTGGTTAAGTGGTAGGAAGAATGTAGCAAATACTGTTGCAGAAAGTCAAGAACATAAGTGTTGTTGAGGATAGGCTTTGGTTTAATTTGGCCAAAACACCACCTTTGTACATGCAAAACAAACGACTTATAGGTATGGATAACCTACCAGTTTCCGCACTCGGCAATAACCCTGACTTTAGGCCTTAGGGAGGGAAGCAAAGCGAGAAACTGCAATTCTGACTTCGACAGAACCTGTGAATAAAGGTATGCAATGCAGGAAACTATAAGATTTGATTGCATTCTTTGTTGAGCTTCTTGTTAATCATGTTAGTGGTAAGGGAAGACATACTTTCACATATGTTTACCTTGGCTTCAATTATCCAGACCACAAGTCCTTTCGCATCAGGAGGCAGTGCAGCTAGCCTATAATCAACCTCTGGTGGGAAATACCATCTTGCAATTGGCTGCTTCCCTACATGGGCCTACAACTTAACAAAGCAAATGTAAAGCTGGTATGTCTTAAAGAACAGAACTGACATTGAGTTTTTGGGCACATAATTTACTCACAGGACAAACAGGATGAACCTTGGTGAGGGTGGTCTCAGGATCTCCAAGGCCTCGAGCAGTGAGGTCGAGAAAATAGTAGCCCTGGTATCTGAGTCGGTTAAGGTAACGTCCCTCATAGCCTCCCTCATGTGGGGTGTAAATTGCCAGGGCTTTGTGCTCTTCCACGTCTGATAGCCATCGGCCTAGATCAGGTTTCACCAAATCCCCTCCTATGAAGTCCCCTATTCCTATACCACTACATCTCACCATTCCAACCCTTTTGTTTGCTTTATTATATCTCCCTCTCAACCCCATCATCATCATGTTTCTCTTTCCCATAATTGTTGTATCTAACAAGCAGTTGTTTCTTGCCCTTGGTGATTGCTGTTTCTGCTGTGGATTGAGTGAGGCAGGTGCTCCATGATTCAAGCATGCTGTGGCTGCCATTGTCTTGGTTTTGTGTTCTAGTTTCTAACCCAGAGACTAATACTAATAGTGGGGCAGAAAGCTAGCCATAACATGAAAATGACAATGGGAATTAGATAAAGGTTATTGCATGCCGTATTAGTTCTGAATTGTATGGTTGAGAAAAAGATAAGAAACAGCACTTCATGTATTTTGTGACGTTCAACTTGTGTCTAGGAACAAGTGGATCCTTGTAGCTGTAGGGCCAACCAAGTTCAATTTTCACCGTGAGTTATTGTCACAGCTCAAGGCTCAAGCCAAAGCAAACCGAATTGCCGAAGGATTTTTAGAGGGGAGGGAAAGAGGTGGCTGTTCAAATTATTGCTTGAATTAATAAATTGGTAGACAAATTAATTTTTATTAGGGTGTTGATCCGAGAACTTTTGTAGCTTAGGATGCACATTTAGAAAGGGTCTACACAATTCATGACTTAATAATATATATTAAAGAAAATCTATAAGCAATACAATAGAATTAAATAAAAAACAAAAAAACAAAAATTACATAAAATTATGAACATTAAGTAAGAATAGTGTTTTTATCAAAACCAGAAGTATATTAGATTCTTTAAACAATTTAAACGAAAATTTTTAAAGGATGGGTAACATTAAGGATCTCGGAACAGTAAACCGGTGGTTCGTGAATGATTTGGCAGAGTATCTTGAAACAAATAATATCTTCAATATTGTAGCACCATTTGAATTTAATCATTTATTAACTAAAAAGTGTTTTCGTATGGTTGGTTTAAGAAAGGAGCATAGGAATGGATCCCCTTGTCTAATTCTATTTTTTAGTTTTGTTATGGATAACAAAAATTCACAATAATTTCACATTAACTAATATATAAGGAGAGAGAAGAAAAAAAAATTTGCTAGAATTAATGAGGTAATAAATTGGAAAGTATTAACATTTAATGATGTTTTTTCAACTGTTAGATCTTTCAGAAATCTATAGTTTAAAAATAATGTAACTCTTATGGAGTTATACCAGGTGTAACTTGAACTCCCCCCCTCTCTCTCTCCCCCCCCCCCCCCTCTCTCTCTCTCTCTCTCTCTCTCTATATATATATATATATATATAAGGAAAAGTATATATAATAAATTTTGAAGTTAAATTTTTCAAAAGTCACTCCTAATTTTCTTTCAGGTGAGGCTTAAGTCTAGTACATCCGTTAAAATGGTGACAAGTGTTCAAAAGTGGACACATGTTATAATCTCAACGGGTCCAGTGCAACTAGACACTAAACCCAAACCTCATCATTTTCTTTCAACAATTATGTTGACTTAAAAAGATCCTAAAAATAGAAGAGTAATGTTAGAGACACAATAAAATGTCACAATATTTCACAACATTCCTAAATTAGCATGCCAATTCACATATGGACCTATCAATCTCCAATTAAAATTTTTTAATACGGACACAACAAAAATTCACAATAATTTCACATTAACAAAGTAACATATTAAAAAATTTTAATTGCATTACCGTGAACCGGAACCAGCCACCAGTCCGGTCATCCAAACATTAGCAGAAAATTTCATATCAAAGAAAGCATAGGACGATCATCAAGTACACAAGCTGTAACTTGCTTGTATAATTCTTGAAACAATTTGTTACTTCAATGAAATGATTGAAAGAACTTATGGAATAGCTAAATAACTCAAGTATCATGGCTGTACAGAATAGAACATGAAAAGGATTTTCGTGTAAAAGCTCGAAAGGGAAATTAGAAATTAATTGTAATTCATGTAAAAGCTCTATATCTCGCTTTCTCCCTTTTATTTTTTTCTTAGTTTTTCTTTCTATCTCCAATTATCTCCAATTCCAAGAGAGCGACTATGTCTATGTGTATGGTTGAGAAGTCATCCACTTCAAAAGCAAAAATTTATATCAGTTACTATTTTTTTTCTTAGTTTCACATTTACCTCTAGTCCTACTCCTAAGGGTGTTACTAGTCTTCTCCTTCTTTATCATATATTTTTATTTAGTTGATATTACATATAAATATAATAAGTTATTATTAATTTGACAAAAATGTATGATTAGTAATTTAATTATATTAGTTTATGCATTCAATAGTTGTTGTCTTACCTATTTTATAACAGTTTTAGACTATTGTATAATATAGTTGTATTGTATACTAAATTGTATTTAAAATATTATTTTAGATTATTGTATATAATATGGAAGTTGTATCTATAGAAAAAAAAAAGATTAATCATTTAATTTTTTACTCGCCCCTCATGACAAATGACAAATTCCTAGCTCTACCATTGCTAACCCCCCTAGAAAAAAATTCTGGACTCGCCACTACCTTATTTGCCTTCCACATAATTTAAGTGCCCTCTTTTATTTCTAAATTTCCATTTACTTTTTTTAAAAATACACTTGATTATCATTAATGAAATGATATAGACATACTTAATCATTAGGGTTAGAGGTACGGGATATCACAAAACGCATATGGCCAAACTTATTTAGTTTTGTAGCACTTTTTTTTGAACTTGAGTTTAACTTGAGTTTGACAAACTTGAGTTCCAAAAAAGTGCTACATAACCAAATAAGTTTGATTGGATGTGTTTCTCTTAAATTTTTCCTAAATTTATGCTATTTGGCAAAAAATGATATTAATGTGGAAGAGGAGATTTGAATCTTGGATATTATGAAAATGTCAGTGCCACTAATTGAGCTACTAAGGGTTCGTTTGGGAACACCTTATTTAGCTAAAACTAAAAACTTTTTGCTAAAAGTATTATAGATAAAGGTAAAAGCTAGTTGAAATAGTATAGTGAGACCCATAAATAGTACTAAAAAGTGCAATAGGACACATGAATAGTAGCAAAAATAAGCTGAATGGCAAAATAAATTGACTTTAAACTCTAATCCCAAACGCAACCTAAGGCGCTTGATATGGTGAATTAGGTGTCATATGGTGGGAGCCTTCAAGAATGGGGAAGTAGGAGGTGGTGTGAGGGAAGGCTAATGGTGTCATGATGGGAAGCAAGAGGTTTCATGGCTGGACACTTCAAATTTTATTTGCAAAGTGGTCCTTAATTTTTTTGCCTAATTGTACCAAGTCTCGACTCATTAAAATTTTTTGTAATGGCACCCTTATTTGCCTTCCACGCAATTTAAGTGTCCTCTTTTATTTCTACACTTCCATTTACTTAAAAAAAAATTGATTATCATTAATGAAATGATATAGACATACTTAATCATTAGGGTTAGAGGTGCGGGATATCATAAAACGCAAGTGACCAAACTTACTTAATCATGTAGCACTTTTTTGGGAACTTGAGTTTAACTCGAGTTTGACAAACTGGAATTCCAAAAAAGTACTACATAACCAAATAAGTTTGACCAAATGTGTCTCTTAAATTTTTCCTAAAATTATGCTATTTGGTAAAAAAAAAAGATATTAATTAGCTAAGGAACAATTGAGTTGGATTTTTATTTTTGATAATTAGATAGTAATAATGTGGAAGAGGAAATTTGAGTCTTGGATGTTATGAAAATGCCGGTGCCGCTAATTGAGCTACTAAAGCTCTTGATATTGAGTTTTATTTTTTAATCGAGGTGACAAGCTCTTATTAGACTAGATGTACCACATTATGGATCAAATTATACAAATTGTATCTTAGTACATTGCAATATGATACTTGCCAAATTACTTATTTAAAATATATATATTATATGATTCTTTCCAAATTGCATATGATATGCCCCCAATTGTTTAGTGTATAACCTCACACTGTTTATTTAAGAATTGAGACGTCTTGAACCCAAGTTGAAACTTATTGTTGGGTGTTTATGGAATTTCCAGTTTACAAGCCGAACCCTACAACCAAACAAGAATAAAACCAACTCCAGAATTAAGTCACAGCCAAAACCAAACATCCAATCACAATCCCAAACTCTAGTGTTTTCCACTTCACTTCAACTACTCAGTTTATTACATGTTTCCCTTCGCTTCTACACACACTACCCATGGCTGCATGCCTTAGTCACTGTTTAATACGTGGAGGACTTGCCTTCACCTATGTCATGGGGATCTGGGATCCACCCGATACCATCAATCTCACCAGCCGGACGCAGTGCACTTCTCTTGGAACGGAAGGATTTTGAAAGACTATAATTTTCTCTACCAGGTAAGAAAATGATACTATCATAGTGGCTAGAAGAAAATTAATCAACTGCTATTGGATCATCACCAAGATTCTCATCTCGCACCTCTTTCCTATTTTTGGCATGATTGGAGGAAGAAGAGGTAGGTGTAAGGTCGGGAATGCCTACAATAGCATCCTTTGTCTTTTCAGTTTTCTCAAGGTTTGCTAAATTTTCATTCTCATTAAAAATCACATCTTGATTTTCGATCATCTTCTTTTTCTCAAGATCC
Organism: Quercus aquifolioides; assembly: GCA_019022515.1. Classification (NCBI taxonomy): domain Eukaryota; kingdom Viridiplantae; phylum Streptophyta; class Magnoliopsida; order Fagales; family Fagaceae; genus Quercus; species Quercus aquifolioides. Next base: position 28,129,175 of record CM032326.1, read on the forward strand.
CATAACTTGGAGCCAAATTCTGCATCTCTATATCCAACAAATATACAAGGAGTGACTTTGCTATCAAGCTTCAATTTTTGTTCCTTAGGAACATGTGCAAATGCCTTGCACCCAAATACCTTCAAGTGAGAGTAAGAAACATCTTTCCCAGTCTAAACTCTCTCTGGAATATCAAACTCCAATGGAACTGATGGAAATCGATTAATTAGGTAGCACGCAGTTTGAACAGCTTCACACTAGAATGACTTAGGTAGATTAGCCATTCCCAACATACATCTAACCTTCTCAACAATAGTGCAGTTCATCCTCTGCCACACCATTTTGCTGTGGGGTACCAGGAACTGTCTTCTCATGTCTAATACCTTTCTCGGAGCAGTAACTCTTGAACTCATTAGACGTATATTCACCCCTGTTGTCAGTATGGAGACACTTCAAAGGCTTCCCTTTCTCTCTTTCTGTCATGACATGGAATTTCTTGAAGTGTTCAAATACCTAGTCTTTAGTTTTCAAAAAATACACCCACACCTTTCGTGAAGCATCATCAAAAAAAGTAACAAAATACTTATTACCACCTAAGGACTCCACATCAATGAGACCACATACATCAGAATAAACAAGATCTAACACATTGGGCTTTCTAGTAGAGGGAATGCGAAAAGACACTCTATGTTGTTTTCCAAATAAACAATAATCACAAGGTTTAAGTGACATACCTTTGGCAAAAGGAATGAGAGACTTCTTTGCCAAAATCTGCAACCTCTTTTCACTCATGTGAGCTAGCCGCCTATGCTACAAGTTAGGCATAGAATCTTCCTAAGTTGCACTAACAACATCTTTGCACACCTTTACTTGTGTCTTGTAAAGTGTACAACAAATCTTCCCTCCAGGAAGCACCAATGATCCTTTGGAGAGTCTCCATTTACCATCTCCAAAAATAGTTGTCATAGCCTTCTTTATCTAGAATATGAGTAGAAATCAGATTCAAGCGCATATCAGGCACATGTCGCACATTCTTCAATGCCAAGGTGTATCTAGTGTTAGTCTCCACACAAATATCTCTAATTCCCACAATGTCAGCATAATTGTTATTGCCCATCTTCACTCTCCCAAAGTCTCCTGCTTTGTATGAAGTAAAGAGCTCCTTTCTTGGAGTGACATGACAGGAAGAGGCTGAGTCAATCACTCATTCAACATGAGGATGTGAAACATTGCAACATTCATCCTCTCATACACAGATCACCACATCTTCAATTGTCGAGATAGCAGTGGTATTCTGTTCTTCTGCCTTATTCTAATTTTTCTTATCTTTCTGTTTATTCTTCCAAGCCTTGCAGTTTCTTCTTATGTGACCTTCTTTGTCACAGTAGAAACACTTGAATTTTCCTTTCGAATCTGACTGGCTTTTGGATTTACCACACCCTTAGAATTTCTAGTCTTACTCCTCCCCCTGTTCTCTGTGACAAGAGCCTGTGCATTATCCTTGCCCATGTCTTTTCTTCTTGTTTCTTCATTGAACAAGCTATCCGTGACCATTGCAAGTTGTAGCATACCATTTGGAGCAGAGTTGCTAAGTGACACCACCAAAGTCTCCCAACTGTCAGGTAAGGAATTCAGAAGTAATAAAGCTTGAAGCTCATCATCAATTATTAGCTTCATTGTAACCATCTGATTCACCAAGTCTTGGAATTCACTCAAATGCTCGGCAATGGATTTCCCTTCCTTAAGCTTCAAATTCACAAGCTTTCTAGCCATAAAAGTTTTATTTTTGAGCTATCTTTCTTTCATAGAGACCCTTTAATTTTTCCCAAAGAGCTTCTACATTAGTCTCTTGAGATACATGATGAAACACACTCACATCGATGCATTGTCTAATACATCCAATGGTTTTTCTATTTAACATCTCCTAGTCTTTATCAGACATCTCGCTTGGCTTAGCACTATCACCCTCAATAGGGTCATGCAAATCCTTACAGTAAAGGACATCCTCCATCATCGGCTTTCAGATCGAATAATATGATGCCGAGAGTTTAATCATAGTGCTCATATTCATATTCATATTTTCCATTTAATTCAACACAAGACAATCACATCCAACAAACCAATGCTTTGATACCACTTGTTGGGATAAATTCCTGTCTATGCGTGAATTAAATTAAATATAACCCAAACAATAAAGAAAATAGAAATCTACGGAAGTGATAAAAAAATCAACTAACAAGAACACCAATAAATTATGTGGAAAACCATTTAGTGTAGAGGGAAAAACTACGGGGCAAATTCGATCAATCCGCTATAGTAAAATAGAGATTACAACACTCAAATTATACCCAAAACCTGAGTTCACAATAAATTGGAAAAATACAATAATACATCTAGGAACAAATACAACATCACCACAAAACTTGGTAGCAAGATCTTCCACTCTGAATACTTCAATTCTTTATGATTGTAGCACCCAAATAATCGTACTAGAGAAAACTCCAATTTATCTTCCTTGTGTGTTTTGAGCAAAAGAAAAATCAACTTTTCTTTTTTCCCTCAATGCCGCACAAAGCACTAATCTTTTTCTTTCAGTTGGCTTCAAAACTATATTTCACTCTTCAGTCTCTTTGAATCTCTCACTTCTCTATTTTGTGAAATACTCGTACAAGCTTTTTATAAAAGCTTTCAAGCCACCTAACACTCCTATTATAATTAGGAACAGGAGTCTTTGATTTTTTGTGCAATAAATACACTTCTAATGGAAATAGGATTCCTTCGATGCTTAATAAACACAAGTCCTGTATGGGCTAGAATTCAAGGTGCCGTGCACCTCCGAACATATATATATATATATATATATATATATATATATTACAATATTAATAAAAACGTCATGCATGTTCCTTGTATCATATATCAAGCCTTTAAAAAGCCTTATCTATTCAACCTCTATTTCCGATAAGCAAAAAGACATATCTACAACCTTACTTACTCATCATAATTGTTAGTGTATAGATTAGGCTAGATTAGCCCATTGGGTTTAGCCCAGTATATTACTTGTACTGCACTCATGTTACTTGTACTGTACACATACCTAGCCTATATAAGGCTCTCTTTTGTACATTGTTTTACACACATCAATATACAAATTATTCAGTCACTCTCAAACACTTATATTGTTAACATGGTATCAGAGCCATTCCTCTGACTTCCTGGTTCCTGTGGACATCTCCGGCGTTCTTCCGCTGCCCTCGCCTTCATCCAGTAGTCACTGTCAGAAGCGAGTCACCGCCATCACGCCCACAGCCCCTAAAACACTCGGATTTTGTCAGTTTTGTTGATCAAACTGCCAAAGCCAAGGCATAGATTGACAGATCATCCAATCCCGAGCAAAACCCAAGAAAAATATGCCAGAAAAAGCCTTCCACGTGCCTCCACGCGCCGTCTGAAGTTTCTGCCTCTCAAGCACGCGCCTCCACGTGCCTCCACGCGCCTCCATGTGCCGTCTCTCCTCACACGCGGCAGTCCACGCGCCTCACGCGCCTACACGTGCCTACACGCGCCTGCTCCGTTCCACGTACTGCCACGTCAGCCCTAGGTGACGTCATCCTGCCACGTCAGCATCCTGAGCCGTTGACTTTGACCGTTGACCATTGACTGAGTCGTTGACTTTGACCGTTGACCGTTGACTTTGACCAAAGTAAAAATTTTTCCACAGGACCTGTCTTGCTCAGATTTTTGCGTAGATTCCAATTTTGGGCTCCGTTTCTGCATTTGAGGTCTCTAAATCTCATTTTTTGGTCATTTTCTTCATTATAGCTCAACAAAATGAACGAGACATCATACGTCCTATCACCATTATGTTGGATGGTCCTACTAGCTATCATGCATGGTCTCAGAATATGACTGTCTTTCTCAAGGGTCGTAAACTGTGGAGATATGTGACTGGTTCAATTCCTAAGCCAGTACCAAACCCTAAGTCCAAAGCCACAGTTGCTGAAGAATCTTCCAAGACTACAGTTACAACAGATGATTATGAAGAACGCCTAGAGGAATGGGAGAGTATTCAGAGTAAGATCTTGTCTTGGTTTATCAATACCTCTATTTCCTCCATTCATAATCTTTTTCCTCGTCTTGAGACTGCTGAGGCTGCTTGGAAATTTTTGGCTGATCGCTATAATTGTACTAATGATTCAAGCTTAGAGTTCCACATTGAATCAAAACTTTATCAAATGCGCCAAGAGACAGGTCAGTCTATTTCTGATTTTTATTCTCAGACTTCTACTATGTGGGAACAACTCTCTGCTGCAGATCCTCCACTAGTGTGTTCTAAGGACATTGAGCTCTTTGTCAAATATCGGGATCGCCGTAAATTTATGCACTTCATGATGGGTTTGCGTGAGGATTTTGAGCCTACTAGGGCTTCTCTGCTTAGCCGGTCTCCTACTCCTTCTCTTGATGCTGCAGTCAAGGAGCTCATTTCTGAGAAAAATCGTCGGCCTACTCATCACATGTCATCATCTGATCATGTATTGGCTACACCATCTCCACAGCCTCCCATTGCTGCATTCACTGCTCCTCCACGAATAAACTCTGGGCATCCCGCCTCTCAGTCTTCCAAAGGTATTCGCTGTGAGTTTTGCCGTGCTAAAGGCCATGACATCTCAGTTTGTCGTAAACTGCAGAAATTTATGCAAGAGCAGAATAAAGCTTCTCTTCTTCGGGCAGATGCTGTATGTCCTTCCGATCCATCGGTTCCTACAGGTCCCTCTTTGGCTTCCTCACTTACTACGGCTGATATTGAGGCAGTTGTTCAACAGGTTTTATCCCGCACTTCCACTGCCCTTTCTGTCACCTCAGGTAAACAACCTTGGTTTTTTGATACTGCATGTTGTAACCATATGACTCCTGATGAATCCCAATTTTCTGATAAGGCACCTATAGAACATCCAATCACCATTTACACTGCTGATGGAACTCCTATGCCTGTTAGTCATAAAGGAACAATCTCTTTTCCTTGTTTATCCCTTAGTGACACTTTTCATATCCCAAAGTTATCCCTCAATTTGCTTTCTGTTGGTCAACTTTGTGAATTAGGTGTAGATCTTCTATTTACTAATCATGGTGTGGATGTGCAGGATCCCCGGATGGGTCAAGTGCTTGGGACAGGCCGTAAGGTTGGTCGCATGTTTGAGGTTCATGACTTGAAGATTCCTTCACAAGTTATTTCTGCAGCTGCTACCACTGCCACCTCCTCACCTGATCTATGGCATGCTCGTCTTGGTCATCCATCCTTATCTCGTCTTCAGTTGTTAGCTTCTCAAGGTCATTTAGGTTCAGTTCAGTTTCAAAAATTTGATTGTACTTCCTGTCATTTTGGCAAACAAACAAAATTACCCTTTAATAATAGTGGCTCATTTTCTTCTGCACCTTTTGATCTTATACATTTTGATATTTGGGGTCCTGCACCTGTTCCTACTGAGGGGGGATCTAGATATTTTGTCATATTTGTGGATGATTTTTTTCGATATACTTGGCTTTATCTGCTTCACCATAGGTCTGAACTTGTGTCTATTTACCAAACATTTCATAAAATGATTAAAACACAGTTCAATGGCACTGTCAAAGTTTTTCGATCAGATAATGCTCAAGAATATAATGATAAATCTTTCCTATCCTTTTTAGACAATCATGGTACACTTACTCAGTGGTCTTGTCCTTACACCTCTCAACAAAATGGTCGTGCAGAACGAAAACATCGTCACATTCTTGATGTTGTCCGCACCCTTCTCATTTCTGCCTCTCTTCCTGAACGCTTTTGGGGTGAAGCTGCACTCACTGCTGTATACACCATTAATCGTATCCCTTCACCAACTACACACAACAAATCACCATTTGAGCTTCTCTATGGTCAAACCCCCGACTACTCATCTCTTCGGGTTTTTGGTTGTGCTTGCTTTGTCTCTCTTCCTCCTCATGAACGAACAAAGCTCCAACCTCGTGCTCGTCTCTGTTGTTTCCTTGGTTATGGTGTATCTCAAAAGGGGTTTCGCTGCTATGATCCCATTTCTCATCGTCTTCGTGTCTCCCGTCATGTTGAGTTTTAGGAACATCGTCCTTTCACGAGTCTTCAGCAGTTTCCTACATCCTCTTCCTCTGAGTCTCCCATTTTTACTGATCTTTTCCTCCCTCTCTATCCTGAACTTGTGGAGGATTATTCAACATCGGCTGCCTCTCTAGACGACTCATCTTCGGTCCTGTCTTGGATCCTGTGGCACCACCCTCTCCTGAGTCTCCTGATGGTCCTGAACTTCGTTGTTCCACTCGGGTAAGCATTCCTCCCCCTTATCTCTCTGATTATCACTGCTCTTTTGCCCTTGCCATCCTCTATGAACCTCACACCTATCGTGAGGCCCATACTGACCCTCTTTGGCAGCAAATTATGAATGATGAACTAGATGCCCTTCATAAAAATCACACTTGGGATATGGTTGATTTGCCTCCTGGTCAGTCTGTAGTAGGTTGTAGGTGGGTTTACAAGATCAAGACCAAGGCTGATGGATCTGTTGAACGATACAAGGCTCGCCTAATTGCCAAGGGCTTTACCCAGGAGTATGGCATTGACTATGAGGAAACATTTGCTCCTGTTGCTCGCCTTACATCCGTCAGATGTCTCATTGCTGTGGCTGCTGTTCGCCGTTGGCCTCTTTATCAAATAGATGTGAAAAATGCTTTCCTCAATGGAGACCTTCAAGAAGAAGTGTACATGCAACCACCCCCTGGTTATCCACACTCAGGCAGTCAAGTTTGTCGCCTTCACCGTGCTCTTTATGGCCTCAAGCAGGCTCCTCGAGCTTGGTTTGAAAAGTTTAGCTCAGTTGTTGCTCAACAAGGTTTCACTTCGAGTCCTTATGACACTGCTCTCTTCGTCTGAAGATCCTCTGCTGGTATCACTCTTATTCTTCTCTATGTTGATGATATGATTATTACTGGAGATGATTCTGTAGGTATCCGCTCTCTTCAGCACTTCCTTAGTCAGCATTTTAAGATGAAAGATTTGGGCACTCTCAGCTATTTTCTTAGGCTTGAGGTTACCTCATCCTCTGATGGATACTATCTTTCCCAAGCTAAATATGCTTCTAATCTTCTCTCCAAAGCCGGTATCACTGACAACAAGACTGTTTCCACTCCTTTGGAATACAATGCAAAACTCACACCCTTGGATGGTGAACCTATATCTGATGCTACTCGCTATCGTCAGTTGGTTGGTAGTCTGATCTATCTCACTGTTACCCGTCTGGATATTTCACATGTCGTGGGTATGGTTAGTAAGTTCATGGATGCCCCTCATTCTGTCCACTATGCTGCTGTTCTTCAGATTCTCCGATATGTCAAGGGTACACTTTATCATGGTCTACACTACTCCTCTCGGTCTTCTCTTGAGCTTCATGCTTATTCAGATGCGGACTAAGCAGGTGATCTGACTAATCGATGCTCTATCACAGGTTTCTGTTTCCTGTTAGGTACTTCTCTTGTCTCATGGCGTAGCAAAAAGCAGGATGTTGTTTCTCGTTCTAGTACTGAGGCTGAGTATCATGCCCTTGCCGACACCACCTGTGAGCTTGTCTGGCTTCGCTGGCTCTTGTCTGACATGGATGCTCCACAACCCACTACTACTCCTCTTTATTGTGACAATCGTAGTGCTATCTACATTGCTCATAATGATGTCTTCCACGAACGCACCAAGCACATTGAGATCGACTGTCACATCACTCGCCAGCATCTCAAGAAAGGCAATCTCAAGTTGTTCTCCATCTCATCTGCTGAGCAGCTTGCTAATATCTTCACCAAGTCTCACCTGCCTGGTCGTCTTCGAGATCTTATATCCAAACTCCAGTTGGCTTCCTCCTTGCCACCTTGAGTTTGAGGGGGGATGTTAGTGTATAGATTAGGCTAGATTAGCCCATTGGGCTTAGCCCTGTATATTACTTGTACTGCACTCATATTACTTGTACTGCACACATACCTAGCCTATATAAGGTTCTCTTTTGTACATTGTTTTACACACATCAATATACAGACTATTCAGTCACTCTCAAACACTTATATTGTTAACAATGATCATATATGTTTCTACTTCTACAAACATTTCTTCTATTTGTTTTTTCCCAGTTTGGCACTTCGCAAAGCATCTCTGGTGGGTTTCTTACTATCAGCAATGCCATCAGAGATGGTCACTTTTTAGTCTCTGAAGGAGAAACCTTTGCACTCGGTTTCTTTAGTCCTGGAGTGTCCACCAACCGCTATGTTGGAATCCGGTATAATAAAGTTCCACAACAACCCGTAGTGTGGGTTGCAAACAGAGACAATCCTGTCAATGATTCTTCTGGGGTTCTCTCAATTGATGCTCATGGAAACCTAGTACTCCATTTCAAAGATCAAAATCAACCCATTTGGTCCACAAATATTACCTCAAAATCATCCAACAAGAGTACTGTTGCTCAGCTCTTGGATTCAGGAAATCTACAATTGGTTCTTAAGAAAACTAATGAGGTAATATGGCAAAGCTTTGATTATCCAACTGATACAACTCTTCCAAACATGAAACTTGGGCTGGACAGAAGAACTGGTCTGAACCGAATCCAAACATCTTGGAAGTCCAAAGATGATCCAGGAACTGGAACTTGTTCCTATGTGCTCAACACCAATAGCTCCTCCCCGGAGTTGTATTTGTACAAAAGTAACATCTTGTGGTGGCGTTCTGGTCATTGGAATGGATTTGGATGGAGCGGGGTACCCACACTCTCAAAAACGAATTTGCTCTTCAATTTTAGTCTGGTGAACAACCAGACTGAGACTACCATAAGTTGGATTGAACTTATTCCAGGAACATTCGCAAGATCAGTGGTAAAACGAATCGGGGTTTATTGAACGCCTTGTGAGTAAGGAGGGAGAAAAAAGCTGGCTTCCTCTGGGGAAATTGCCGGACAAACTGTGTGACTATTACGGCAAGTGTGGTACATTTGGAAAATGTGAACATCAAAATGATACTAGATTTGAATGCACTTGTCTACCTGGGTTTCAACCCAAGTCACCAAGTGAATGGTCTTCGAGAAATGCATCTTGTGGGTGTGTGAGAAAGCTTGGACAGGAATCTATATGCAAGAGTGGTGGTGGGTTTGTGAAGGTAGAAAATGTGAAGCTTCCGGATAGTTCACTTGCACAACTTGATGAGAAGCTGAGTTTGAAGCAGTGTGAGCAACAATACTTGGAGAATTGTAGTTGCACGGCGTATGGTGGTGTGGATACAGAGGAGCAAGTCGGGTGTTTGAGATGGCATGGTGATTTGATAGACATGAGTGTGTTAGATGGGGGCCAAAATTTGTACGTACGAGTGAATGCGCTTAAGTTAGGTACTCGACAATTTACAAGGACATAAATATTTGAGAAAATATTTGCCTACCACATGTATATACACGACAACAACCAAAAAAAAAAAATCAAAAATTAAAAATCAAAAATTTTCTTGCGTTAACAGAGAAATTTTCGTGTTAATTTTAGGTCATTCCAATGGATTCTTTGCCAACAAGAGGAGGCTAGCAATTATGATAGTGGCCCTGCTTGTTACTCCATTACTAATTTTCCTCTGTGCATATTGGTTGATTAGGAGAAAAAGGAAAGGCACGCAATGTTTCCTACATGTGTGAATTATTGTAGAGGTGCTATAATTATTATTAAACTTTATTACGTAAATTTTACAAATTAATGAGTTAAGTTTTAAACATAAATTAAAAATATAAAAATTTCTTTTATTATGTTGTTGTTTTAATCAACAACAATTATACTTAGAAATTTATTTTAATATATTGTTTATTAATAAAAAATTAGATTTATATTTGTTATAGTAAATTATAGAAATTATAACATGTTGAGAAGGGGTTGGATCCCAAGCATCCTGTCCTTTCTTCCGGACGGTAAAAATTCATGCAAGATAGGAGCAAGACAAGTTTGAGTTATTTTTTCATCCTTATTGATATGTGGGGTTGATACGGATTAAAATGAGAGAAATGAGAATGAATTGGGAGAGATGATCTTGAGAATATCAAGAGAGGGAGGTAATTTTTTATTTTTTATTTTTTATTTTATGGAGGGTACTATAATATGTATAAAAAGTTATTTTATATATAAATAAATAATATAAATTTATATTAGAAAATATTATACTCACATTACCCCTACATGCACACTTCAGATTGGGTGGGCTAGAACAAGACTTAGTAGGGTAGGTAAAACTGTAAAAGTCATCACCAGTTGAGGGCAAGGTAAGTGCGCTACCATTCCTTTCAAATGGAGAAATGAAGTAGCAAAGAATACCAATAGTTGTTATGACACCAAACTAAGAAATATAATTCCTCTTCAATATAGGAAAAACTTACACAAGACAAGCTTAGACAAGTTGGATTTCATTGGAATAGAAGCAATAAACTCATCTCTTTTTAACCTTGAAATCACTAATTTTCTTCAAAGTTGAATAATCATTAAAAACTTTAGAAAAATTAATATTGCAAAAAATATCTTTTGAAGATTCACAAAATAATAGCCACCAAAATTTTCGAGGAGGGGAGTTTTGTACACAAACGTTTGGGAAAAGTGTTATTTCAATACATTTCTCGGTAGGTTGGTGTAATTTATCCAGTTATATATAAATGCTTAACCATGATTACAAATTTACAACCATCCTTTGAAACTGTTTTTGTATGAGAACAGCAAGGGAAAGAAAGTTCAAATTGTTCAACTATGTTACTGCAAGTTCAACAACCTTTCAAGATTATCATAAGCTGGATGGAGGTAGAAGAAAACCGGATCTACCATTTTTCGATATAAGCACCATACTTGCAGCAACAGACAATTTCTCACCTACTAAAAGACTTGGTCAAGGTGGCTTTGGCCCGGTCTACAAGGTACTTTCACCTTATACATGATAAGCATCTAAGATAACTATACAACTTTGTTAAATGTGAAGCAATACTTATTATTGTACAACTACAATTTTCGCACATTTGGGGCAATGTTGAGGTCGAAAAGCTAGTATCATAATTGCACAAACTTTTGGGAGGAACCTCTCACAATTTGTTATTTTTAATTTCTAATAACCCCACATGTGCAAGATAATATTTGGTGGAGGTCATTGACGTGGTTTAAAAGTGGCACATGCATAGTAATATGTATAAAAAAATCATAATAATTTATTAATATTTGTGACTATCAATTAATATATTAATAATTTTAAGTCTCATTTATAATTTTAGGGTCAACTAGCCAATGGACAGGAAATAGCAGTAAAAACACTCTCAAGAAGTTCAAGGCAGGGCACAGAAGAATTTAAGAATGAAGTCATGTCAATAGCCAAACTACAACATAGGAAACTTGTGAGACTTTTTGGTTGCTGCATCCATAAAGAAGAGAAGATATTAATCTATGAATACATGCCAAACAAAAGCCTAGACTTTTTCATCTTTGGTATAGCATTTCTTCCTTCACTTATGGCTTTCAACTATCTGATTCTTTCTTTTAGGCATTATTGTAACTGCAGTATAATTAAAATCAAGTTCAAGACAAATTATGATCTTAACTTCAATTGTTTTTCAATATGCATTATTGATAGACACTTTCATTTTTTTGATCCAGATGAAATAGGAAGGAAATTGTTGGATTGGAGTAAGCGATTTGAAATTATTTTTGGTATTGCTCGAGGAGTCTTATATTTTCATCAAGATTCAAGACTAAAAATCATCCATAGAGATCTAAAAACAAGCAATGTACTACTCAATGCTGCAACAAATCCAAAAATTTCAAATTTTGGTTTGGCTAGAATGTTTGGAGATGACCAAATTGAAGCAAATACAATAGAGTTGTTGGCACCCAGTAACTCTCTCTCTCTCTCTCTCTCTCTCTCTCTCTCTCTCTCTCTCTCTCTCTCTCTCTCTCTCTCTCAAACAATTGCATTCATATCCTTAATTAACACAGCCCTTCAAACTCAAGAGGAAGGATTATATTCTACCAAATCATATGTCTTTAGTTATGGTGTCTTAACTCTAGAGATAATTACTGGCAAGAGAAACAATCACCATCATATTGCAAGTCCATGCCTAAATTTAATAGGACATGTAAGTAAAATATATTATCATTTTGTTTTGAATTAATGAACTTCATCGTAGAAGTATCAAGTATGATACTATTAAATTTTCAGGCTTGAGACTTATGGATGGAAGGAAATGCCTTGGACATAGTCGACTCATCATTAGGTCAAGCATATCCTGCCCATGAAGTTTCAAGATGTATTCAAATTGGGCTTTTATGTGTGCAAGAACAAGTGACAGATCGACCAACCATGGTAGAAATTGCATTCATGCTGGGAAATGAAACTACTCTTCCCACACTAAACAAGCCATCATTTAGCAATATAAAAAATATAAATAATGGTCAAGACTCATCAAATTCTGCAGGAGCACCTGGTTCAATCAATGATGTGACGATTTCTGTGCTTGAAGCTCGTTGAAGTATGCACTTATTACTTATACTACAATTTTGTTTATGAAGAAATACAATGCTTATGGTACTCTATAGAACACTCTAGTGGTGTTCTACCGATAAACTTGTTGGCAAATGTTCAAGTTTTCAGGGTTTGAAAGAACACTTACTATGTTATAATCTCTTCAATATACTCTAGTGGTATTCTACCAATAAACTTATTAGCAGAAGTTCAAGTTTTTTGGGGTTTGAAAGAACACTTACTATGTTATAATTTCTCCGTTATGGCTCAAGGTGAAAAACTCTAAAATAATCTCACATGGAGAACACTATAGAGATAGGGTTTTCTAATTATTTAGACTTAAGAAGATTTGTTCTTAGCCAAAATTGATATGGTAACTTTTCTACTCAGAATTTGATATGGTAACTTTTCTCCTCAGAATTTGATGAGCAGGGGTTAGTTTTATATTAAAAATCATTAGAGTAAGTCGTCAGGCCTTCAAAGTCAGTTATAGTTTTTTTGCAATTTTGCTTGAGTGGGCTGTCTAATGAGGGTTTTAGCAAACTCTTGGAGACAACATAATTATGCCAACTTCAAATTGTTACATTTTATTCATTTCAAATCCAAATTTAGTGAAATTTGTGTCAAATTTAAAGTCCAAAATGTATACTTTTTTTTTTTAGGAATCAAGCATATACTTTCCAATTAAACAAATTTCAATCAAAAATTAGTTATGGGGTAAAACATATGGATAAAATATATGAATTGAGTTTATTCTTGTCATCTTAGAGTAGCTTTTGACCTACATTTAACCATTACTCAATTAGTATAAATCCAAATCTAAAATGTTTTGGCGCCAAAATTTTTCAACACATCTATCAATCCTAATCTAAAGTTAATGAAGAAGAAGAATCAAAGTAATCCTAATATAAGGTTAGTGAAGAAGAAGAAGAATCAAAGTCTTAATAAAGACTAAGAAGATGAATCAAAGTCTTTCTAAAGACTTTAATTTTGTCAGGTAAAAAATTGACATTTTCTTAAATATTAAAAGAAACTTGTGACAATTGTTGGACACATTAAATTTAAGGAATCATTCAACACATTATAGTTTATAATGTGGCCCTCTATGAGATGAAATTTCTTTCTTAAATTAACATGAGACTAAATTTCTCAGTCAAGTAAAAGTTTTTAGAATGATGAATCATAATCTTCCCTTCCATTAATTGTACTCCAGGAATCTCAGTATGCCATGTGTGCTTCATTGTTCCTTCCTTTTTCTTTTGTGATCAGTTTGGATTGAGGGAAGTTGGGTAGAGAAAAATTAGCCAAAAATTGCACCAATTAACATCAACGGTCTAATTTAATGTTATTTTCTTCTATGATTTGCATACCTAGATTACACACAACTTACATCTTGTAAGAATTGCACAACTTGCTCACAATCACACGTTCACATGATAGTTTCTAAATTTACACAGAGAACCATTTACCCACTCACCCACAATCACAACATGGATGATTCACACATACACACACAGCTTTTCCTATACACACAAAATGAACAGCCCAAACAACAATTTGATCTGACCCAGTCAATTGTGGTATGATCCGGTCCACACACCTGTCTTACGCCCATGGCACCACCAATAGCCAGGCTCAAGCCCTTAGGTCCATCAGCCCTTTCAGCCCAATATGAAATATAGCCTAAACTTGCCGATCAACCCGAAAGTCCATTAAAACCAGCAAAGCCAATTTACGTATTAAAATCCAAAATTGCTCACGCTATAATAAAAATAAATAAATAAATAAACCCCAACCGAAAATTAAAAAACATCAAGCTCATAATGTCTCTCTGTCAACTAACATTAGAAAAATCTAAAAACATGCTAGGCCCATAAAGAACATTTTTTTTTTTTTTTGGAGGAAAGGCCCATAAAAAACTTAACACATTTAAATCTCAAAATCCAAAACACCACACTAAAACCAAACTCTTAACACAATTCTATTAATAAACCCAAATCTAAAGTGTTTTGGCACCAAAAAGTTGCCAACCTCTTTTAATAATGGATGTTGGGATAAGGATGATTATTTTAGAGGGAGACTTGAAATAGACCCTTATGGCTGAGAGTTTTTTTTTTTTTTTTTGAGAATGGATGTGAGGTTTTCATTATTAAGATTTAAGAAGGAAGAAATGTAGTTGCCCACAAATTGGCTAGTCAATCTCAATTTGTATCAGTACCTGGTTGTGTGGAATGAAGAGGTGCTTTCTTTCATCCAAAATCAAGCGTCTCTAGATGTAGCAAGTTGATGTGTTTTTTTTTTTAAATGATTGTCAACTTATCCATCAATCCCAATATAACTAAAACAAAAACAAGAAAAAAAAAAAAAAAGGCTTGAATTCTAAGGACTTTAACTTCAATATTATTATTAGTATATCTTATTAAAATATAGAAATTTTTTTCGAAAGCACCTAATAAACAAATACAACATCTGTTGCCAACGCGGAAGTACAAGACTTGGGAAAACCAGCCAATTTATTACAAGCAACTCTATTCATATCTTTGACTACATACTTACATAGTAGGTTTTTTTTTTTTTTTTTTTTTTTTTTTTTTGAGAAGATACTTACATGGTAGTTGGATACATGAAATAGAAGCAATGATTCAACCGAAATTATAATTCATGGTTTGGCCTCATGAGAAAAAATTTCTAATTCAACAAAAAATTCACAATGAATGATGAAATCAAAATCTTCTTTTCCACAAATTGTACTCTACCAATCTCAGCATGACACTTGTGTTCCTTCCTCTCTCTCTCTGTGTGAAAAAAAGTAAAAATATTGTAAATTAGTTTTTTAGGACCGATAACACATTAGTTTGTAAATGTGATATAATAAAATTTATAGGAAAAATAAATTCCCCATCACTTTTTTTTGTATTCCAACTTACACTTCACCAATTGTGTTATGGTACCTGTGGGGACAATTTTTGCTTCAAAGGCCAAGAGCTAGACCATGTTGTAACCTTAGGCAATTTTGTTGTCCCACATGGAAAAGAAAGCCTCCCTCTTCATGCCTTATAAGGGATGACCAATGGTGATAGAGTACCACTAGCTTGGTTTTTCTTGTCCATGTGGGACAACAAAATTACCTAAGGTTACAACATGGTCTACCACTTGGCCTTTGAAGCAAAAATTGTCCCCACATTACCTATTTGTTTTTTTTTTGCCATTTTAAAATTTCCTTTTTCTTTTTAAGGAAAGCAAAATAATACTTAGCAAGTTGTGATTAGTAGGGTATAAAGCGGACTAAAAAGATTGTAATTGAGGATTAATTTGTGTTTGCTAGTTCACCATTTTTTTCCATATATATATGAGAAGGGAAAACTTTTTGGAGGGTATTTGGTTTGGAGAGGAATAGGGGAAAATGATGGTGAGACCCGGGTGTTTTCTCCCTAGGCCCACCAGAAGGTTTTCTTTTCAAAATGGGGAGAAATTGGGTGGGGGGAATTTTGATGGGTGAATGACAAAAATACCCATGTGCAGGTTGCACATGAATTTTAGCACGTTGCTTCTTTTTTTTTTTTTCCTGGACATTGCCTCTTCCTTTTTTTTTTTTTTTTTTTTCTTGGGGCTGTGGGTATGATAGTGTTTGTTTTATTTTTATTTTTTCTTTTTTCTTTTTTTGTTTAGACATGATTTTTTTTTTCTAGACATGTTTTTTATTTTTTAATAAATTTGGGTGATTGTACTTTTTTTTTGGTTGTTTGTCACTTTTTTGTTTTAATTGGGTATTAGTATTTTAACAAGGATATATGAGTAAATTTATATAAACTCACTTTTTTTCCCTCTACTTTTTCACTCCTAACCAAAAAAAAAAAAAAAAATTAAAATATTTTCTATCCTCCCACTTTTCCTAACTTCCCATTTTAGCTCGTTGTGAGATAGAGTCTATTACTCTATTTCCAAAAAATTTGGTGGAAAACAATCTCTTAAAGTAAGCCATACTTTTTTTATTGACCAAAAATAGTTTTTCTTTATTTTTTTCTTTTAGGAAAATTATTGTATAGTCCATTCCTCTCACAGATGGGTGAGTCCCACTCATTATGGGGCCCACCTCTGTGAGAGAGAGGGAGCATGCTCCTGGAGTATGCAATAAAAACTCTTTTATTTATGCGACCAATATTGGAAAATACGAAAAACTATCTTTATATAAGGTTTTCAATCAAAATAAACAGATTTCAAACAAAAAAATCATTATCATCTTCTTTCTTTTTATTGACAAAAAAGTAACATTCCTTTTGTTTTGTTGTTGTTGTTGTTGTTGTTGTTTGTTTGTTTGTTTGTTTGTTTTTTTTTTTTTTTTTTGGTGGAAAAACACACTTCTATGGTAGAATTTTTTTTTTTTTTTCTTTTTAAAGAAAAATTTTCTTATTTTTCTTCGCTAGATTGTGACTTTGGAAATAGTTCAAAAAAAATTTATTGTCATTTGAAAAGTCAAAAAGTGATACACATTATAATTCCAAAATTTGCTTAATGCAGTATAGACTTTTATTTTATTTTATGAAAATAAAGTATAAAAATTGCACTAAAGTCACCCCTTATAAGGACCCTTACAATTAAGATTAAGATAATTAAACAACAAAAGGAAAATGACACCTTAACCCTTCAATCATGGTACTTGTAGCACAATAACGTTGTTGACATTAGAGGGTTTAGGATTTAATGACCTCCCAATACCCACCCATCGGCCATCACTCAACTTCCACCCAATAAATCAACTTTGGAAAACCAGAATTTGGTATATGTTCTTTTCAATTTGATTGTCATAATTAATACATCCTTTAACTTTTCTTCTTCTTTTTTTTTTTTTTTTTTTCTTTTTTTGAGAATTAGGACCTAGCCTACAAAGAAACTTTATTAAGAACTTGGGTAATCTGTAGAAACAATAGAGTCAATATCAGACGGAACATCCTCCATCCAAACTAGTAAAGGAAAAGAAAAACGAGCTATCTGGGCTAAGGCATGTGCCACAGTATTGCCTTGCCTTACAATGTGAGAGAAAGAAAAACTCGAAAATGAGTTAACAATAACTAAAGTGTTTCTAACTAAATGACCAATGGAGGAAGAGAACATATCCCCTACTTTGAGAGCCTTAATGATAGTTTCTGAATCACCCTCAAAATGACATTGTTGTAAGCTAATTTCTTGGGCAAAAATGGCCAAATACCACAATTTTCAGAAATTTGTAGCAAAAAAACACTGTTTCAGAACTATATAGGGAAATACCACTTTTCTAGAACTCGAGTTTCATAAACTCGAGTTCCAAAATGGTACTTGAGTTTATGAAACACAAGTTCCTTAGCTGGAAATAAAAAAATAATAATAATGTGGTACTCGAGCTTGGTAAACTCAAGTATCATGCAACACAATTCTCGAGTATACCAGGCTCGAGTACCTTTTATAAATAAAATGCAGTTTATTTTATTTCTACAGTACTCAAACTTGTAATTTTTTTTTTTTTGTTTGGGGATAATCAACAAATAAACATAAACATAAAAATAAGTAGATTTTTTTATGTTTTTATTTATTTAAATAGAAACATTGTAAAATATAGAGATTTTTATTTCAAAATATGAATTTAATTTCTACATTAATTAAAATTGTTCACTATTTTCTGGATAAACTATTTCTACGATTTTGCATAAAATTATTTTCTGTTCAGCATTATTTAAAAAATTGTTCACTCTCTTTTCTGCATAAATTATTTTCTGTTCACTATTTAAAAAATTGTTCACTGTTTTCTCTTAAAACACCTAGTGAAATCGTGTTTTCTAAATTTAAACGCCAAATCTGAATGTTTTTTCATGTTTGAATTTCACAATAATCGAATATATTTTTCTGCATTGATAAAATATGTTTCTACATTAATAAAAAAATTTCTCTACACATCATGTTTACTGTATATTCAAATCTATTTACTGCATTCATAAAATCTGTTTTTTGCATTAATTAAAATTGTTCACTGTTTTCCCATAAAAATTGTTCACTGTTTTCTGCATAAACTGTTTTTAGCATTGGCGCAATTATTGCACTTAAATGGTTTTTGTGTTTTTTTAAATATGTAACCATATGAATAATGGACAAACTCCATGAAAGAAAAATGAATGATTCGTATAAATCACCTAATGGTAAATGCCTCGAAAAATTCGAATTTGTAAAAAAGTTCGAATTAGTTGAATATAGAAATTCGGGAAAAATTGATGGAAAATCATTGAACGTACCAAATCATGAAGGTGTACATAAGATGTACAGATAGTCTAGACTTGTTGAGAAATTTAATTTCGTTGAAAGTACAAAATAACGAAAATTCAATGGAAAAGTATGTACGTTAGATGTACAGATCGTATGAATTTGTTTAAAAATTTGAATTCGTTGAATGTACAAAACCGTGAAAACTCAAGGAAAAATTGTGTACATTAGATGTACAGATAGTACAAATTTGTTGAAAAATTCGAATTCGTTGAGTGTGTAAAATCGTGAAAATTCAAATGAAAATTGAAGAACATACCAAATTGAGTAAACTTAATGGAAAATTAATTACATTAGATGTACAGATCATCCAAATTTGTTTCCAAATTTGAAGTCGTCAAATGTACAAAATCGTGAAAATTCAATTTAAAACTGTGTACTAATGTACTAATCATCCTGATTTCATGAAAATTTCAAAATTGTTGAACGTACAAAATTGTGAAATCTTAATGGAAAATTGAAATTGTTGAATGTGTCAAATCGTGAAAATTCAATGGAAAGTTATGTACATTAGATGTACAAATATTCTGGACTTGTTGAGAAATTTGATTTCGTTGAAAGTACAAAATCGTGAAAATTCAAGAGAAAATTGTGTACAAATCGTTCAAATTTGTAAAAAACTAAATTTAGATGTACAGATCGTTCGAATTTGTTGATTGTATAAAATCTTGAAAGTACAAAATAAAATTGTGTAAATTAGATGTACAGATAGTTTGAATTTGTTGAAAAGTTTCAATTCGTTAAATGTACAAAATCATGAAAAGTAAATGGAAAACTGTGTACTAATGTATTGATCATCCGAATTTGTTGAAAAGCCTTTCTAGGAACTGTGCTCGTGCTTGGCCTCTCATTAGGGTTTCTGTTGGTGCAAATACAATGATAATAGAAATAATACAAAGAGAAACTGAATAATACTTCTGAATTTTATTACTTTAAAAGAGAGAAATTACACAACACTATTTGGACTGAGGCGCGGCACTCGCTCTCTTTAAGGAGATTCAAGCTCTTGGTTGGCTAAACTTTGTAACCGGTGCAGACCTTCTCTGACTTGTCTCCCCCAAGATACAACAGCCCAACAAGTGTCGTATGGCTAGAACAACCTCTGCACAAAGTGTTCAAGCCCAAAGCTCCACCAGAAAGAAACACCCTTCTTTGACAAGAGTCTCTCTATTTTTTAAGTGTATATTGTATTTGCAGTAACTTGGATTGAGTCTGAATGAGTCTATTCATAGGCTCAATGGGCCTCACGAAATTACTACCCAATTTATTCTGATTAATTAGGTCCATTATTCTGATGTAGTGGGTGTTACAAGATTAATTGTTTGATATTAATCTGATGGGCTGGAGTTACACAATTAATGGTTTGATAAGGAGTTTCTGAAGAATGAAAAGGCCCAAACGGATAGTCCATTAAGTGGGTTAATGGCTCTTTATTTTCTATAGTAAAAATGGAGTATTAATTCGGGCCATTTACTCACCAACGGATATGGTAATTGCTCTGAATGGGCTGTCAAGTAGGAGGATCCAAGAGGCTGATTCATTTCCAATTTTGATACCTCCACTCTTCACCTCCCCCTTGCGCACGTATCTAGCCCAATATCTGAGTCAATACATTTTAGCCCATTAATCACCACAATTAAAAAGAATAAATAGTCTCTCTCCTTTTCAATGTGGGATTAAACATTTTCACTAACTCTTCATCTTCCATATTCACTCTCATATCTTTACATTTATGTTATTATATTTATTCATTTTATTTATTTAATATTAAAATGCTCCAACAGTTTCCTTTATATACTAGAAGAAGTAGATATGAAACCCTAATCCTTTTTAGACTTGAACTGTTGTTGGGTCGAACTTAAAATTCTGCATATACGTGTTTCGATCGGTCGAGCTTGTCTTTCGATCAATCGAACCAGGCAGATTTCGAATTCTTCTTTCTGCAGCTTGTATATTCTTGAATCTTGACTTGTATCACATTGAGTATTTTCTAATAATACCTATAGCCTCTAGGATCAATATCTAGACAAGTTTGTGTTCACGGTTTGCCAATTGTTCTAAATTTTTAGAACCTAACAATCTCCCACTTTGGCAATCCGTGACAAAACTCACATACAAATGAAATGCTCAAATACAAGAACTACCCAATACAATAAAATGCCCAAATACATCACAAATCCCAATCAAAGACTCCTAACCTAGAAGTTGCAAGAAGAGGCAGAAGGTCTAGATCAGAATGTACCTGTATTTCCTGAAACACTCAAAAGAACACATTAACGTATGTGTAGAAAGAAAGACATATAAACAAAATGAAGCACAATATAAAAACAAAAGTAAACTAACTCTCCTCCCAAGTTAGATACATCAAAAACTTTTCATATTCTCCCCTTTCAAAAACAATTTTATCTCCCCCTAAACAAATCATTTTTAAAACCTTTTTAAACAGGATTCCCTCAAATTTCATTTATTTCTCCCCCTTTTTGTCATGTATTGACAAAGACAACTCAAACAAATAGTAGATCGACAGTAAACATGAGAGAAAAAAGAGAACTAAGGAACCAGAAAATTCAAGCTCTATAGAAAATAGAGGCAACTCCCCCTATGAAGAACATAGGTTTTAAAAACAGATTTCCCTCCTATAAAAATAGGAAAAACAAAACAAGTTTTGGGAGAAACAGTTTTGGGGAAAATTTGGAAGGTGGAGTTAAATAAAAGGACACAAACCAAACTCAAAAAAATTGAGGTTACACATGAATACAAATATTCTCTCTTTTAATAAATGCAAACTTGACACTATGTGACCCATAAACAGATGGTGTTTTTGATCGATCGAAAATTTTAAAAATCAGATTCGACTGATCAAAAAACACATTTGATCGATCAAGACTCTGAAAAAAAGAATTTTTTGAAAAACCAAAAATTATTCTGTAGAATCATTTTTCAAAAGACATGAAATGCATGTAAATGATTCCAAAAGTTTTTCAAAACACATAATCTTCAACTTAAGTTTTCAAAAACTAAGTTTTAGATTTTTCTTCTCAAAATTTAAACCAACCCCCAAAGAATTTTGCATCAAACATCACAAAGTGTATAATCTTGGATGGCCACACTAGTTTACACACAATCTCATGTGCAAAGCTTAGCAAAGAATTACTTGTAATGTGCGTGCAACTAGTAAGAGCATGAGATAGATATAAGGTGATATGTAGATAGTAATCAACCAAAATTTCTACATTATTCATCACATAAATTTGAAAGTGTCTATCACCTAAAGAGGTACATTATATCACTCTCACATCTCCTAGAAAACAAGCTTTCAATCATGTATATTTTTTTATTATTTTGCCTTATCATATTTTATGCATATTTTTCTTTTTCTACTTTTTCTTTTCTTTTAAAGGCAACACCTTATGATTTTTTTTATGCGTAAGTGCTACACTTTCTCGAGCACAAAATCTTATGATATGCACTAAGGTGTTCATGATTGGCTAGTAAAAAGTGGTGAGATGGTTATTTATGCCTTTCTCTTAGGATTTTTTAGTCTTTACAATCAAAAGAATATGAATTCAAAAACAAGAGCGTGTGATTAAAAACTATAAACAACTCACAAAAATAGGCACTACATAGCACAAACTAGCAAAGTGCATAAAAATAAGCTTATCCAAGCTAAACAAGGTACATAGTCATGAAATGCAAATTTCATAGGCCAATCTCAACTACACATTTATGATGTGTAATACAAAACCAAAAAAAAAAAAAAAAAATTCTTTTTGGATTTTCAAAAAATATTTTATGACCAAACATAAAATGCACACATTATGCTAAATGAATAAAATGCAAAAAAAAAAAAAAAAAAAAAAAAAAAATTGCATGAAAGTGCTTAACTAAGCTATAGAGGGAACACAAATAAGAAATATCAATTTCTTAATTAACTCATGAGTACATGTACAAACTAGTACATACTCACACAAAATCAGAAATAACTTAGCACTTATATAACACATACTATTCAAGTTTCTCCCAATGTCAAGCGTGTTTCAAATCAAGGAAGAGATATTATAACTCATGTAATCCTCAAAACAAATAAAACAAGATACAAAATAAAATATTTTTGTCTTTTTGAAAATTTTCAATGTTTTTGGATATTTGAATAACCAAAACAACCTAAGAAAATAAAACAACCAAAAACTAAAAGTAAACATGTCCACAAATAATTGAAAGAATTAAATAAGGGACAAGTCAGCAACACTCATCTTAGAGAATCTTTTCTCACCCATATAGCACGAGTCTTTGGCTTTGTAAGTGAAAATCCATGTGAAGTAGCGTGTATTTAAGGGATTACACCAACCTTCTAAGAAAGACTGAAATCCTGCAAATTCCTTTCACAAGCCTCAAAAAGATCAACTAAAACAATAGTGTCATTTTTATTCAAAACATCACAATAAATAACAGTAAGACCCTTAAAATTATCCATGATAACAAGGATTAAGGATCAATTCCAGGTATAATAACCTAAATCAAGAGCTAACCTGCTCTAATACCACTTGTTTGGTTTTTAGACCCCCTATAAACTAGATTGTTTAACCTAATTAATTAACCTAGTGAATACTTAGGTTTGTTATTCAAATCTAGGTTAAAGAAAAACAATCATATCATGCAAAGCAGTGGAAAAGTAAATAACACAACAATATGATGACCTAAGAAAACCAAACTGGTAAAAAACCTAGGGAAGATTTAACCTAGCTATCCTTAAGGTAAAAAGCAAATCCACTAGAAAGAATTGAAATTTACAATAAGACTTAGACCGCTAACATTTTATTGCTATCACATGTAGAACTTACTGACACGACCACATTCAAGCTCCGAGTCCACGGACTACTTCTTTCCTTGGCCTTTACAACACAAGCACCCACACTTGTGACTTTGAGACTCCACTCAAAGGTTTATCAACACAAACTCTCCTATTTGTAACTCCAAGACCACCCTTGAAGGTTTAGATCATCAGCACCTTTGATGACTAGAGAAAGCAGCAACTTCTACAATACCAGATCTTGAGATTCTTCAAGGAATAACACCAGTAGAAGATATGAGAGAGCTTTTTGGGTACAAAACCCTAGATACAAAAGAGGCACACTCTTCTCTCTCTGAAAAGCTTTTCAAAAACTTGCTTAGGGTTTCCTTTATATACTAGGAAAAGTAGATATGAAACCCTAATCCTTTTAGGACTTGAATTGCTCTTAGGCCGAACTTAAAATTTTGCAGATACGTGTTTCGATTGGTCGAGCCTATCTTTCGATCGATCGAACTAGGAAGATTTTGAATTCTTCTTTCTGCAGCTTGTATGTTCTTGAATCTTGACTTGTATCATCTTGAGCATTGTCTAATAATACCTATAGACTCTAGGATCTATATCTAGACAAGTTTGTGTTCACGGTTTGCCAATTGTTCTAAACTTGTAGAACCTAACAGTCCCCACCAAAATTTCCTTATTAACATTTCAATATCCCTACACAACCCAATTGGGAGTTTGAAGCATCCCATTGCAAAAGTGGGAATAACTTGGACCACCGGCTTCAAGAGCACTTCCTTACCCGCTTGTGACAATAATTTTTCCTTCCACCCTTGTAATTTCCCCTATACTCTATCTTTTATGTAATTTAAGCTTGCTCTTCTATTTTTACCAACCATTGCAGGTAGCCCCAAGTACTTCTCATATTGCTTTATTTCAAGCACACCAAGTAGTAGTTTAATGGAATTTTTTGTCGCCTCCCTCAATGATTTCCCAAAGAACAAGGTAGTCTTCTCTGCATTGATTTGTTGACCTGAGGCCTTTTCATATACTTTCAAAATAGATTGTACTTCCTCCACCTTTGCATGACAAAAGAGGAGACTATCATCTGCAAAAAATAAATGAGAGATTTTTGGGCCACCCCTACGTAGAGAATACCCATTAATTTTTCCTTCATTTACAGCATGATGAATCAATCCATTTAACCTTTCGGAGCATAATAAAAACAAGTATGGTGATAAAGGGTCCCCTTGCCTCAAACCCCTAATTGGGACTATATTACCCCTTGATTCCCCATTAACCATTATAGAAAAGGAAATTGTACTTATACATTCATAAATCCAGCCCCTCCATTTAGAATGGAAACCCATCCTCTCCATTATTTTCATTAGAAACAACCACTCTACCTTTTCATAAGCTTTGCTCATGCCTAACTTCATAGCCATACAACCATTCTTTCCAGTTTTTATTTTTTATTTTTCATATGGTGTAGGGATTCAAAGGCCACTAAAATGTTACCTGAGATGGCTTTATCGGTTTGGAAAGCACTTTGAAACTCAGAAATGATACATGGTAGAATTTTATTTAGCCTATTAGCTAGGACCTTTGAAATAATTTTATACAAAATATTACAAAGAGCTATAGGTCTAAAATCCAACATTTTAAATAGACATTTCACTTTAGGAATGAGAGTAAGGTAAGTATGATTCAAACCTATTGGAATCTTGCTAGTGTTTAGACAGAATAGCACCGCTTCTGTTACATCGTCACCAATGTTCTTCCAATAGTGTTGGTAGAAAATTGGAGGCATGCCATCAGGTCCAAGTGCCTTTAATGGTGCCATCTGATTCAATGACCTCTCTGCTTCCCCCCTATTAAAATCTCTAATCAGCTCTTTATTCATCTCCTCAGTGACTACTTGGCCCATATGCTGTGTTACATCTTCAAATTCACACAGATTTAATGACACAAACAGTTTGTTGTAATAATTCTCCAACACTCTAGCCACATTCTCATCTCCCACACACCATACACCATTAGGATCCTCAAGCCCCATAATACGATTTCTCCTAAACCTTTGCGAAGCTTTACTATGGAGAAACTTTGAATTCTTGTCACCTGATTTCAGCCAATGGATTTTAGACCGTTGCTACCACATTTGCTCCTCCTTTGCTATCAACCCCACCAATTCACCTTTTAGTTTTTCCACTAATTCCACATTATTTCCTTGTAAAGCTGAAGCTTCTGCCTCCTTCATTCTTTTTTTCTTTTCAGCAATTTCCCAAGTAACATTTTTAAAGCACCATTTACTCCACCACTTTAATTTCACTTGACACTTTTCCACTTTATTCACCACCCCACACATAGGTGTGCTGCCCTCACCTTCCCTCCAAGCCGAGGTCACATCCCTCCTCATACAACCACATCTTCTCAAAGCGCCATGGTTTGTTTTGCCTCATCGGTACCCCACAAGATGGATTAAAATTGGCTTATGATCTGATGTTCCACATTCCAAAATCACCACTAATAGGCCAAAAACGTATTGACCCCTTGTGATGAATTAATTGATTAATTAGCCAAATTTATTAGTTAATCAAATTAACATGCAAAGCGTGTGGTAGCACAAACAAATCACCAATTAAACTAAGTATGCAGTGGAAAATAAATTGACATGATGATTTGTTTACGAATGGGGAAAACCTACACCCACTGGGAGATTTTAAGGTCACCACTCCCAAGAATCCACTATTATCACAACAAGCGGTTACAAGTAAAGGAATCCCAGTACCTTATACCAACCTATAGTTGAACCCTTACCCCAATACTCAATTGGACTTGTTCTGTAGTTACAATCTCTCCTTTTCAATGCATGGCTTCCAGTACGTGACTAACCAATTGCGCGGATCCCAGTACACGACTTAATCACCAACTTGAGAAGGATGTTGGCTGCAAGTTCTTTAGTTCATCCAGACGATGAAGATCACGAAGTTGCTTGGTCACAAAACCCTACGGTGTACAAACACAGCAGCTTCTTGTTGAGAAAGACGAACTAGGGCAAATTCTGTTTCCGGTCACAATTTGCATGAACAAGACTTTGCTTCACACTTGTGCAACCTTAGACAGCCCTTAAAATAATCATTATATATATTTAGGGTTGTGAGAAAAGAAAGCTCAAACATACATTCACAGATTGGATGAAAAACAGTTCTGGAAAACTGAACTTCATAAGCCTCGACAGATACCCTATCTGTCGAGCTGCTGTCGAGCCACAGGATTCAGATAGCTCTAAGTCTCGATAGATGCTAGCTGTCGAGATTTAATGAATAGAACTTTTCACACTTGATTCTTGGATAGATTTGCATGGCTTTAACACTTGAACTTGAAACAAGGTTTCTTGAAGCATCAAACACATTCTAGATCTACTCAATTACAAGTAAAGTACGTTTTGTCAAAGGATTAGCCAATTACATAAAATAGTAACATATGTTCCTAACGTGTGAAACACATATGTCCTAACAACCACTTTAGTCGCCGAATAATTTTCGAACCAATCCGTGGTACCCAAAGCTCTATCTAAGTGTTCCCATACCGAAATTCCATTGGCAATATTTTTAAACCAAGTGAATTTGCTAGCCACAAACCCCAAATCCATAAGCCCACACTCATCCAAAACATCTCTAAAATTTTTCATTTGCATATATGGTCTCAATCTCCCTCCACTTTTTTCATAAGATTTTGTAATCTCATGAAAATCACTTGTACATAACCATGGTACCGAGAACCTCCATTGTAAATTTCTCAAAAGATTCCACGATTCCATCCTCTGTTGTGTCAATGGTTCGCCATAAAAACCCGTAAACCTCCACCCATACTCCTTATTTTTATTTATCAATACATCAACATGATTTAGGGATGAGGATTCTACATCTACCTCCAACCCCTTCTTCCAAAACAATGCTAAACCTCCTCCCAAATTAACTTTTGACACGCCAAAGTAACTTCCCATCTGCAATCTATCCCTAATGTCACCTAGCCTTGCTTCTACCAGCCATGTTTCGGCTAAAAACACCACTGAAGGATCTTGTGCCCGAACCAAATCTCCGAGCTCTTGAACTGTTTGCTGGTTTCCAAGCCCCCGACAGTTCCAACATAAGATACTCATTGGGACTGGCAGGGCTGAGACCCAGCCTCCACCATTTTGGATATATTTTCTTCACTACTCTTCGACACTCTACCCTTCTTTTTTTGAACCTCGGAGCTGCTCTCCCTCTCTACCATGCTTGCTGCCAATTTTTTTTTTTTTTTTTTCCAATCTCAATCTCTAAGGATTCCAATGATGCAGCCCTAACTGTTTGTACTCTTGACCACTTACCCCCTTTATGCGAGCTTAAGGTATTTTTAGCTTCAACTCCGGCTTGTCCTTCACCCACAGAGTCATTATCCTTATTCAATGAGCTTTCCTGTTTTTCACCACCTCCAAACTCCCCACTAAGTTTCTCATCCGGGCCCGTAACATATTTCCTAAGTTCACTGTCAATCTCCTCTATGCGGCAACAAAATAATTCATTTGGGCAGGCCCGTGTTTTCTTCATGCCAAACTCCACCCCCACCTCCCAAAAATTTGATCCTCCCTCACGTGCCTCCTGCACTTCGTCCCGTGTTTGCAAATTTTCTGAAGTCCACTTCTGCTCCTTAACTCTTTTCCCCGAATCGTGCACCTGATGAATAGAGTTGGTAATAGAATTAATGTCTTCCTTATTTGGTTCCAAATCAATTACCCTCCCCTTAATTTTGGTTTCTGTTTCCAAGTTGGTAACGTTTCCTTTCGCAACATTCAAACCAACATTTAATTCCTCCTCAAACTCCTCTGTTTCCATATTTGAACTTTCAGCTACTTGCTCCCTGGATTTCTTGTTTCCGACCACCCCAATTGCACCGAACTCCTTCCTTCTCAGCCCTTCATCCTCCCTCAGTCCTGACTTGTCATAAAAGCTCGAAACATAGATCACCCTTTGATTCGACAGATTATAAGGTGCTGCTCTTAGAGATGGACCAAACTATCTATCTTCCTCGTTTAGAGTTCCCTTGCTCTATAACCAAAGCGGACAATCTCTATCACCATGGGAAAGCCTACCACACCAGAAGCAAAAGTTTGGCAATCTCTCATACTTAAATACCACCCAAGTTTTCTCACCATTCTCAAGTGTTATAAGTCTCCCATGGCACAAGGGTTTTGCTATGTCAACTTTAACTCTTACCCGCATGAAGTAGCTCCCTTCCTTTGTTCCTGCACCAATGGACCTTACCATCTCACCTATAATACCACATAATTGTTCAGCCACCTCAGTAGTCATGTATCGTATGGGAATATCATGAACCTAGACCCAAAACATCACAATATTGAAGGATACAGATCTCAACAGGATATCCTTCTCATACCTCATGACCACCACCAAATGTTTATCAAAACTCCATGGTTGATTCATCAAGATCCGATTAACATCCCTCTCATCATCGAACCCAAAAAGGACTTTATGATCATTCATGTTTCGAATCGTAAAGCCGTCGCTACACCTCCAAACTTGTTTAAACGTTCTACCCACTGCATCCATATTTAGCGCTTGCGTAGTTAAAAACTCTGCCGCTAACATGAACTCATTCTTCCTTTGTATCTTAGGCAATACAAATCCGGATTCCTCTTTCTCTGTTAGCGATAATTTTTTCCATGACTTTGATAAATCCTCCATGCTAAAGTTCAAGAGAAATTCACAACGGAATACCTGACTGTTTCCCTCAACCCAAAAAAATAAAACCCACAAGCACTACAAGCACCCTTGGCACTTTAGAGGACACACGCACCTACAATGAGGGACAAAAGTTCTACAGCCTAAGAGAAGAAGGACACACCCACTTTCTTAGCGATAGAGAAAAAGCTCAAGTTTGTTAGTTAGCAGTACTAGGGTAGGTCCCATCCATTAACTAACTCCTCTAAAATTCTTATATCTTTCTTTAGCTGTCTTTTATCTGTTACATTAATAATAGGCAAAATTACATTATTAGTTCCTGAAGTTTATTCTATGAGTATGATTTGTCTCTTAAGTTTTTAAGTAGGTACAATAAGTCTCTTAAGTTTTAAAAATTAGTAGTATAAGTTATTTTTAGGGCCGGCTGAATGGTAGAGCAAGAGATGTGGTCGCCTAAGGCCCCAAGTAAAAAAAATGCCCCTAAATTTTAACCAATAGGTTATTTATAATCAATAAATAAAATAATATTTTTTTACCAGATAAAAAACAAATAAAAAATATAGGAAAATGCAATGTTCACAATATTTTCACAACTAATGCTAAGTAGCAGTTTGTTACAGCCTGTTATTGATGACAAAAAAATAATTATAGTGATATTTTCAAATAGAAAACAAAAAGTAACTTAAAACCTAAGATTTGTTGTAAAAAATATTATGAATGTTGCACTTTAAAAAAAAAATAATAATAATAATAAGAGTTTAGTTAGCAAACTTTTACTAGTTCTCATCCAAGTCTACCACTAACACCACTCTTTCACTTAGCATTGTCAATCTACCACATCAACAAATATGAAAAAATTTGTCAAATTTTTTCTATCTATAAAATTTCTAAAAAAAGAAAAAAAAAATTTATGTAGTTCATGTTAATTAGTAGTAATTTTGCATCTGAAACAAGATAATCAATTTTCGCCTTAGGCCCCTAAATGCATCAAGCCGCCCCTAGTTATTTTGTTAACAATGTGACTATTTTTAATGAAAAAATACGAAAATTATTTTACACATTATAAAACTATTAATATCAAAATATTGAAATACTGAGTAATACAAATTTAAATCTAAAATCCAAAATCCCAATTTGATAACTAAAACCTCAAATTTTTGTTGCATTCACTTTTGATATATTAATGAAGAGAAGATCTATATTACATGATTAAAATAGGGAGGGGATTTGAAATGGAACCAATTAAAATTAAGATTTGATTTTAAAGCTGCGTTAATGGGTTTCTGACATGTAAAAAAAAAATTTGTATCTTTTTCACTAAAAAAATGCCACATAAAAAAAAAAAAAAAAAAAAAGGCAAGCTCACTATATCACTAGCTGCGTAAGCAACACTGCCAATGAGAGTTAACTGAAGAATTAATATTGTCCATTTTTAAAATTTGAGGGATTAATTGGGCTCACTTGAAACTTAATTAAGAAACTAATTGCACTTATATGGTAAATTTCAGGAACCAATAATGTAATTTAACCTTGAAAATATGACCTTTCAGATCAATGATACTTCTCCTATGTAAGAGGAAGAATCAGATTTTGACCTGCAGTGTAAATCAAAATTTGATATGTCTTGACATTAGAGTTTATTAACATATATATAGTCTTTAAACCCTAACAAAAATAAGAAAATGGTAAAACCTAGAAGCACTTCAATAAATGTATTGCATTATATTCTTTAATTGACCAATAACGCATAAACATCGATTTCTTTTCAAATCACAATTAAATCAATCTAATCATGCATTTAAATTTAATGGGCTAATTACAACTTACTGACCTGCAGTTTGGCCGAAATTTAAGTTGTCTACCTTTGGTTTGAAATTTGGCATTTTACCCCTATACAGTTAGCTCAGTTAGGGTTTCATAACCCTATTAAAAATGGGGCTAAATATGTATTTTTGCTCTCTTTTATGTTTTTCTTCTCTCAAAACATCAAAGAATAAGAGAAAACAAGATCAAAACGTGAGGGTTTGGTAAATGTTAAGAACAAACATGACCACCACCATAGAAGCTTCTCTCTATGACTTTTTGTCTACAAGTTCTCCTTTAAGAAAATCATTGTAGCACTTTTGGGCACATGTTCCTTGTGTCTGCCATTCCAAGGAAATCGCAACCATTAGCGCAAGGTGAAAGATACATTTTCATTAAAACTTGTTGGGGATTTCTTGCTTTTGAAAATCTTTTATGTTTTTTTATGTTTTGAGAGGAGAGAGATATAAAAGAGAGCAAAAATATATATTTAGCCCCATTTTATAGAACCATAACTGTGCCTTTAGGTGGGCAACGTGTCAAAGTTGAAACTACGGGTAGACAACTTAAATTTTGGCCAAACCACATATGTGTAAGTTGTAATTATCCCAAATTTAATTGAAAACCCTAATCTAGGGTCAAATGATTTTTTGAAAACTTTTTATTTTTGGAAGAAAAAAACTTTTTTTCTTTTATTTCTCTCTAGAGAATTATCAAAATCTTTCTAAAATTAATCATTAATAGAAATACTTTAAAAACACTCGTTATCCCGGACCTTTATAGAAACTGGAGGCAGTTGGCCCATGAGCATGGTTTTAAAAACCGGTATGGTGAAAGAACCGAAAAATGGACTAATTACTAGTTTTCTAGTTGGACTGGAGTTCGACTGATGGTCAAACTGGTGACATCATAAATAATTTAATTAATAATTATGAAATTAATAATTATAAAAATAAATAAATAAATAATTTTATAACTGGTCATTTTAACTAAAAAATTAAATAATAGTAAAACATTAAACTTTAGCTTACCACAATTCAACCAAAACAAAAACAAAAAAACATATACAAGCACCCACAAGCCACAAGCCCACTATATAATATTTTAATTATTTTTAACCTTTCAAATAACAAAAAATAAGTGTACCAATGGGTAGTAATATCATTGCCCACTTGATATTTTTTTTCCTCCATACATTCTACTAAGTGCACCAATGGGTAGCAATATCATTGCCCACTTGATATTTTTTTTCCCTCCACATATTCTACAAATTAACATCCCAACTACCACACAGTTGAAATCCATTCATCCACACAATTGGTTCAATAATAGTTTTGTACATATCCCATCTCACTCTTTGCTTTTCATATCTCTCTCTCTCTCTCTCTCTTGAATATGTTCATGTGCAAGAGACAAGAACAGCAAAAAAAAGTCTCAAACTGAAGCAGACGGATCATTACAAATCTCCTTATTTTTGGGCTTCTTTGGTTCTTCTTCAACACAAATATAGTAAATTTGATTAAAATTTTTTTTTTCTTTCGAGCAAAAGGTAAAGTAAAGTAAATCTAATGTTTTTGGGTCACTGTGGGTGTCTTAGGCTTCACCACTTCATACTTGAGAGAGCATTTTCAAAATCAAAATCTCTCTTCTTAAATCTGAAACAAGATCTCTCTTTTTTTTCTTTCTTTTTTTGGGGTTTAAAAACACATCAGCTGAAGTATTTATGAAGAAATGCTAAAATCAGTTTAACCGCACTGGTTTTCAATTAACCGGCGGTTTGTACTATTTGTTCGGTTTTTCTTTCATTTTTGGTTTTAACTAATAACCGGATCGGATTAAGGTCTGATTCCTGGTTGAACTGACCGGTCCAGTTTTTAAAACCATGCCCTTGAGACAAATTTTTGACTCGCTCAAAGTTAGAATATGAATAAAAATGTCATACACATTCCTTGTACCATATATTTAGAAAGCCTTATCTATTCAACAATCTCAACCTCTATTTCCAGTGAGCAAAAAGACATATCTATTATCTAGTATCTACAACCTTACTCGTCATGATCATATATTTCGCCAAGGGGTTTCTACTTCTACAAACATTGCTTCTATTTGTTTTTTCCCAATTTGGCACTTCGCAAGACACCATAACTATCAGCAAACCCATCAGAGATATTGGTGACATTTTAGTCTCTAAAGGAGAAACCTTTGCACTTGGTTTCTTTAGTCCCGGAGTTTCCACCAAACGCTATGTTGGAATTTGGTATTATAGAGCTGCAGAACATCCCGTGGTGTGGGTTGCCAACAGAAACAACCCTATCAATGATTCTTCTGGGGTTCTCTCAATTGATGCTCACGGAAACATAGTACTCCATGTCAAAGATCAAAACCAACCCATCTGGTCCACAAGTATTGCTTCAAAATCAAGCAATATTAGTACTCTTGCTCAGCTCTTGGATTCAGGAAATCTACAATTGGTTGTTAACAAAACAAATGAGGTACTATGGCAAAGCTTTGATTACCCAACTGATACGATTTTTACACACATGAAACTTGGGCTAGACAAAACAACCGGTCTGAATCGAATCCTAAGATCTTGGAAGTCCAAAGATGATCCAGGAACTGGGAATTGCTTGTTTATGCTCAACACCAATAGCTCCTCCCCAGAGGAGTATTTGTACAAAAGTAATATTTTGCGGTGGCGTTCTGGTCATTGGAATGGATCTGGATGGAGCGGGATACCCATATCTGCACAAGCTAAATGGCTCTATAATTTAAGTCTGGTGAACAACAAGACTGAGACTATTATAAGTTGGATTAATCTCACTCCAGGAGTATTCTCAAGAATTGTGGTAAAAGAATTGGGGTCTCTTGAATTCTTTGTGATTGGGGAGGGAAATAAAAGATGGGTTTCTATCGGGTCAGAGCCGTCGGACCCGTGTGACTATTACGGCAAGTGTGGTGCATTTGGGAAATGTCAACTTCAAAATGATACTAAATTTGAATGCACTTGTCTACCTGGGTTCCAACCCAAGTCACCAAGTGAATGGTCTCTGAGAAATACATATGGTGGATGTGTAAGAAAGCGTGGACAGGAATCTATATGCAAGAGTGGTGATAGGTTTGTGAAGGTAGAAAATGTGAAGCTTCCGGATAGTTCATTTGCACAACTTGATAAGAAGCTGAGTTTGAAGGAGTGTGAGCAACAGTGCTTGCAGAATTGTAATTGCACGGCGTATGGAGGCATGGATATACAGGAGCAAGTCGGGTGTTTGAGATGGCATGGTGATTTGATAGACACGAGTGTGTTAATTGGGGGCCAAAATTTGTACGTACGAGTGGACGCGCCTGAGTTAGGTACTCAACAATTTACTAAGGCATAAATATTTGATGTATTCTAATTACGACTTATCATCTTAGTTGTAAAAAAGAAATTTCAAAAACTTCTTTTGTTGCGTTAACAGAGAAATTTTCTTGTTTACAGCTCATTCCAATGGGTTCTTTGCCAACAAGAAGAGGCAAGCAATTACAATCGTGGCCCTACTTGTTACTCCATTACTAATTTTCCTCTGTGCATATTGGTGGATCAGGAGAAAAAGGAAAGGTACGCAGTGTTTCCTACGTGTGTGAATTATGGTAGAGGTGCTACAATTATTTTATTGCATAAATTTTACTAATTATGGGTTAATTTAATTTTTAAACATAAATTAAAATTTTTATTTAAAATTTTATTTTTTTATGTTGCTGATTTAATTAACAAAAATTATATTTAGAAATTTATTTTAATAAGCTGTTGATTACTTAACAACAATTATATTTATTATCATTTTAATTTACCTCCCTACAAGCACACTCAAGATTGGGTGGGCTAGAATGAGATGAAGCAGAGTAGGTAAAACTGTAAAAGTCAATACTCGAGGGCAAGGTCAGTGCGCTACGTTCCTTTCAAATGGAGGAATGAAGTAGCAAAGAATACCAATAGTTGTTATAATACCAAACTAAGAAAAAGAATTTCTCATCGATATAGGAAAAACCTACGCAAGATAGGGTGTGACAAGTTTGATTTCTTTGGAATGGAAACGATAAACTCATCTCTTTTTAATCTTGAAATCACCAATTTTCTTCAAAGTTGAATAATCATTAAAAGCTTTAGAAAAATTAATATTGCACCAATGTCTTTTGAAAGATTCACAAAATAATAGCCAACAAAATTTTCTAGGAGGGGAGTTTTGTACAAACGTTTGGGAAAAGTGTTATTTCAATACATTTCTCGATAGGTTGGTGTAATATATTCAGTTATATATAAATGCTTAACATGATTACAAATTTACAACCATCATTTGTAACTGTTCTTGTATGAGAACAGCAAGGGAAAAACAGCTCAAATTGTTCAATGATATTACTACAAGTTCAACAACCATTCAAGATTCTCAGAATCTTGATGAAGGTAGAAGAAAACGAGATCTACCAATTTTCGACATAAGCATCATACTTGCAGCAACAGACAATTTCTCTCATACTAAAAGACTTGGTCAAGGTGGCTTTGGCCCCGTCTACAAGGTACTTTCACCTTATACATGATAATCATATCTAAGATAACTACACAACTTTTGTTAAATGTGAAGTAATGCTTATTTATGTACGACTACAATTTTGTACATCTAGGGCAAGGTTGAGGTCAAAAAGCTAGTATCATAATTGCTCAAAATTTTGGGCGAAAGCTCTCACAATTTGTTATTTTAGTTTCTAATAACCCCACTTGTCTAAGATAATATTTGGTGGTGGCCATGGACGTGGTTTAAAAGTGGCACATGCATACTGATAATATAGTAAGAAAAATAGTAATAACTTATTAATATTTGTAACTCTCAATTAATTTTTTAATAAATTTTTTTGAGAAAGATTATTTTAATTATTTGAAGTCTCAATTATAATTTTAGGGTCAACTAGCCAATGGACAGGAAATAGCAATAAAAACACTCTCAGGAAGTTCAAGGCAAGGCACAGAAGAATTTAAGAATGAAGTCATGCTAATAACCAAACTCCAGCATAGGAATCTTGTGAGGCTTGTTGGTTGCTGCATTCATAAAGAAGAGAGGATGTTAATCTATGAATACATGCCAAATAAAAGCCTAGACTTTTTCATCTTTGGTATACCATTTCTTCCTTCACTTATGGCTTTCAACTATCTAATTCTTTCTTGCAGGCATTATTATAACTGTAGTATAATAAAAATCAAGCTAGAGACAAATTATGATTTTAACTTCAACTGTTTTTCAATATGCATTATAGATTGACACTTTCATTTTTTTTGATCCAGACGAAATCGGAAGGCAATTGTTGGATTGGAGTAAGCGATTTGAAATTATTTCTGGTATTGCTCGAGGAGTCTTATATCTTCATCGAGATTCAAGACTAAAAATCATTCATAGAGATCTAAAAACAAGCAATGTCCTACTCGATGCTACAATGAATCCAAAAATTTCAGATTTTGGTTTGGCTAGAATGTTTGGAGATGACCAAATTGAAGCAAATACAAATAGAGTTGTTGGCACCTAGTAACTCTCTCTCTCTCTCTCTCTCTCTCTCACACACACACACACAAAATTGTATTCATATCCTTAACACACCGCTTCAAACTCAATAGTAAGGAATGCCAATTAAGTTTGCACCAAAGAAAAGATAAGTGGGTTACACATGCAGAAACACATCGACAACAAATGCTAAAAACAAAAATCACACAATCATTATTATTTTCTTTCGTTCAATTGCAGTGGATATATGGCACCAGAGTATGCAATGGAAGGATTATATTCTACCAAATCAGATGTCTTTAGCTATGGTGTCTTAATACTAGAGATAATTAGTGGCAAGAGAAACAATCACTATCATGATGCAAGTCCATGCCTAAATTTAATAGGACATGTAAGTAAACTATTTTATCATTTTGTTTTGAATTAATGAACTTCACCGTAGAAGTATCAAGTATGATACTGTTAAATTTTCAGGTTTGGGACTTATGGATGGAAGGCAAAGCCTTGGACATAGCTGACTCATCATTGGGTCAAGCATATCCTGCTCATGAAGTTTCAAAATGTATTCAAATTGGGCTTTTATGTGTGCAAGAACAAGCGACAGATCGACCAACCATGGTAGAAATTGTATCCATGCTAGGAGATGAAACAACTTTTCCCGCACCGAACAAGCCAGCATTTATCAATAAAAGAAACATAAATTATGGTCAAGACTCATCAAATTCTGTAGGAGCACCTGGTTCAATCAATGGTGTAACTATTTCTGTGCTTGAAGCTCGCTGAAGTATGCCCTTATTACTTATACTACAATTTCATATTTGAAGAAATATAGTGCATATGTTACTCTATAGAACATTCTAGTGGTGTTCTACCGATAAACTTGTTGGCAGACGTTCAGGTTTTCTGTAGTTTGAAAGAACACTTACTATGTTATAATCTCTTCATTATGGCTCAATGTGAAAAACTCTAAAATGATCTCACATGGAGAACACCCTAGAGATAGGGTTTTCTAATTATTTAGACTCAAGAAGGTTTGTTCTTAGCCAAACTTGATATGGTAACTTTTCTTCTCAAAATTTGATGAACAAGGGTTAGTTTTATATTAAAAATCATTAGTGTAAGTCGTCAAGCCTTCAAAGTCAGTTATAGTTTGTTG
Source organism: Quercus aquifolioides (assembly GCA_019022515.1). Classification (NCBI taxonomy): domain Eukaryota; kingdom Viridiplantae; phylum Streptophyta; class Magnoliopsida; order Fagales; family Fagaceae; genus Quercus; species Quercus aquifolioides. The sequence continues at coordinate 28,167,018 of CM032326.1, forward strand.
CAATTTCACTAGAGCAAGCTGTCTAATAAGGGTTTAGCAAACTCCTGGACATAACATAATTATGCCAACTTCAAATGGTTAAATTTTATTCTTTTCAAATTCAAATTTAGTGAAATTTGTGTCAAATTTAAAGTATATATTCTATATTTTTTAGGAATCAAGTATATACTTCCAATTAAAAAAAATTCACTAAAAAATTAGTTAATTAACATAAGACAAAATTTCTTTCTTTAATTAACATGAGACTAAATTTCTAAGTCAACCAAAAGTTTCTAGAATGATGAATCATAATCTTCCCTTCCATTATTTGTACTCCATGAATCTCAGTATGCCACGTGTGTTTCACAGTTCCTTCCTTTATCTTTTGTGATCAGTTTGGATTGAGGGAAGTAGAGTAGAGTTAGCCAAAAATTGCACCAATTAGCATCAACAGTCTAATTTAATGTTATTCTCTTGTATGATTTGCATACCCAGATTACACACAACTTACATCTTGTAAGAATTGCACAACTTGCTCACAATCACACATGCACATGATAGTTTCTAAATTTACACAAAGAACCATGTACCCACTCACCCACAAGCACAGCATGCATGATTCACATATACACACAGAGTGTTTCCTATACACACAAAATGAACAGCCCAAACAACAATTTTATTCGACCCAGTCAATTATGGTATGATTCGGTCCACCTGTCTTACGCCCATTGCACCACCAATAGCTAGGCTTAAGCCCTTAGGTCCATCAGCCCTTTCAGCCCAATATGAAATATAGCCTAAACTTGCCAGTTAACCCAAAAGTCCATTAAAACCAGCAAAGCCGATTTACGTATTAAAATCCAAAATCGCTTGATTCATAATAAAAATTTCTTTAAAAAAATCCCCGGCTGAAAATCAAAAAAATAAAACCCAATAAAACAACAAGCCCATAATGTTTCTCTCAGCTAACATTAGAAAAATCTGAAAACATTCTAGGCCCATAAAAAGCTTAACACATTTAAATCTCAAAATCCAAAACACCACACTAAAACCAAACTCTAACACAATTCTATTAATAAACCCAAATCTAAAATGTTTTGGCACCAAAAAGTTTCCAACCTCTTAATAATGGATGTTGAGATAAGGATGATTATTTTAGAGGGAGACTTGAAGCATACCCTTATGGCTGAGGTTTTCTTTTTCTTTTTTTCTAAAAGGGATGTCAACTGTTGAACCATGGGTTCATATCAGATAAAGTTCTCAATCACTTAAAGGAGAAAAAGGGGCCGAAATTTTGGCTCTCCTCCTTCTCCACTGAGTTACGCCAAGATTAAAGAGTTGATACAAGTTAACTAACTGAGGATGAAATTTTTGGCCACTGTTTTAATTTGGATGAATTTTTTTAAATTTTTTTTATGGGCTTGTTGATTGATTGATTTTTTGCTTGAAATGTTGAATTGTAGGAGATTGTCAAATTTGGACAAGGTTGATTTTAAATTTATGGGAGCATTTTATTGGTGAAAATTCTTTATGGTTATGATCATCATCTTTTTTGGACACTTTTTTTTTTTTTTTTTTTTTGATGGGCATTTTTGTGTTGGAAATTTTTTTGTGAATGGGCATCTTTGAGAAATTGGAATTTTATGGGCGTTTTGACTTTTTTTTTAGTGGTATTTTTTTGGATGAATATTTTTTATGAGGGGCATTTTTGTTTGGGGTAGAATATTGATGTTCAGTGAAGGCCAAAATTGGCAATTAACTCCAATTGCCAAACTATATAGTTAGTTGGTAACGTTTCAAAACTATATTACTAACTAGCATCTCGAGTTTAAAAGTCTCGATTTATCCCTTAAAACTCGAGCTTCAAAGGCTTGGTTTCCATATTTTGATTTGGCTTTTTTCCATGTGGCATCCACTAGAACTCAAGTTTTAGAGACTTGAGTTCCATCTCGACCCTTTAAGCCTCAACTTCCGTGTTTTGAGAATTACGTGGTTTATCCACGTGAAATCCGCTTGGATATTTGAGCCTTATAGCATCCACATCAGATTGTGGATAGTTTTGCAAAATAGAAAAAGTGACTATTTTTACACATTTTGGCCCAAAAAAACACCACATCAGTTTGTCTAAACTTGTGCATATTTGCACATTTTCTACAGTAGCTGTGCATATATGCACGACTACTGTAGATCTTGTATCTAATATTTTAATAATTTCTCTGTCTTCATTGTCTCTCTCTTCCTTGGCTATGTCTGTCCCCAATTTGCTGCAAATTCACCCCACACCGCCCAACCACCATCCAATCACCACCACCACAATTCATCACAATCCATGATATTCCAATCACAAAATCAATCAAAAACAAAGAAAAATCAGACCAAAAATCAATACAAACCCAAAATCAATGGAAAACTCAACAACTTAAAACTCAAAATCAAACTTTCAACACAAAACCCATCAAACCAAACCCAAAATCAAACCCAAACCCAAACAAAGCCGCCGTAGTCGCCACCGCCATGGAGAGCATGCTACCATCTGAAAACCCATCCCAAAAACAACCAAACCCATAAGAAAACCCAATGGAAAACCTCAAAACCCACCAGTGCCGCTGATATAACCTGGGACCTGTCGCTGGAGCCGTCAGTATAATGTTCTGTGTGGCAGCATGGGATGAGAGGGAGGCAGAGTTGAGACACAGAGCACCATGAGCCTTAGAGATTGAGATGAGAGAGAGATATAATAATAAAATAATAATAATAATAATAATTATTTAAATAAAATAAAGTGTATAATAGACAAACTGACGTGGGTGTTTTGTAAAAGTAATAATGTATAATAGAAAAAATAGGTTTTTTTTTTTTTTTTTTTTTTTTTATGTAAAATAAACGGAATCTTTTTCACAGACGGATGTAATTGCTGGTCGAGACTCGATTTCATAAGGGAAAATTCTAAGTATGTCACGCAGTCACAGTCACCCTCTCCACTCTCACTCAACCTCTCCACGCTCACTCAGTCCACTGTGAGACACTCTCATTCTTCCAGGGACTGTCAATTCCTCGACCCTTAGAGAAATTCCTCGTCCACAGACTCACCCTCAGTTCTTCCCCCTAAATCAAACCCTATATCCACACACTCACCCAAACACTCCGGCCACTCTGCCTTACTGAATCCCGCTACCCATACTGAAACCCACAATCTTTAGAAGCTCGTAAAACACCAGGTAATCCATTTTGTTAAATGCTCTTTTTGTTCTGTGGGTTTGATTTTTTGTTTTTTACGCCTTTTTTGTGTTGGTGGGTTGAGCTGTTGATATATGGTTAAATCATTGAATCATGTATATCAGGCAAATCAAATTTCTATCTTGTATTTTTTCAAAAAAAAGGGAACGCACTGTCTGTTTCTATGCATTGTTCTGTTATATGCAATGTGAGTTGGATGGATCTTCTATCAAATTTCTATGCATTCTTCTGTGATATGCATTTCATTTCAGTAATAGCTTGTAAGAGTTAAATTTGATTTGGCATATAATGAGATCAATGTTATAGCAGTGGGTTCTGTTGTAATGGTAGTAAGAACCACAAAACTAGGCAGATTCATTAGCTTATTAAATATTATGATGTTCAAGAATATGAGAGGAATTTTTTGGATTCAATGTTACAGATTCGTTAGCTTATTTGTTACTTTAAGATTGATGAACCTTATTTTGGATATTGTTGACACTTTCACTTCACTGCCTAAGGCAGAAATTTATCATCATAAGGTATTAGGTAGAGCTAAGAAGCACTGACATGTTCTATACATAAGAGTCGTGTAAGATTCACACAATGTGAAAGAGAAGTGATATATCAAAACAATCTTTGGATATATCATCTGCATTTATGTTTGTTGATGGCCTACATCAAGCTGTGTGAACAGGCATGGTATATCAGATGAATGGTTTCTTGCACAGTTTGATTAGTATGATCTTTCCCGGATTTCTGTAGGGTCAAGTTAGATTTAGTAAGTAATTGGTGAGCATCAAATCTTGGACCAGGTCAGTCAGACCATTAGATGCCCGACGTTTTGGTGCCTGTCTTTTTATAAATGCATCTCTTTTCCGGGTTCATATAATTGGGCTTAGTAGTTGGTTTGCCCTCAAACTTTGGACTAGATTTGGCCCCACTGTTGGGTGATCTCTATTTCATTTTCCTCCATTGGGTGTCTTGAAAGTCTCATATATTTTTATGAAACTTAATGGTCCCTGTCTTGGATATAAAATTGGATTTTCTGTTGATACCAACAACTACCCTTTATAATCAATATGCTCCCATTTTAAATATATTTCCCATCTTTTGAGCCAACAACATGACTCAGGTTCAAATTTTCAATTGTGGTCGGTCTTGGACCACTTTAAAGAGTCATTGATTATTATTCTTACCCCATACTGGTGAGTTGTACTCCTGCTTACAGTATAGAGCCACAAATGTCATGATTCCTGGAAATAGTGAACCAAAGTCTTACATTAATTGTGGATTTCAAGTAAATTCAACTTATCATGATCCCAACTAATTCATGTAGGTAATGTAGAATTCTTTGTCCAACTAATTGTGGAATTCAAGTGACAGATGGTCCCTTATGGAATGAGACTGCATTCCCAACTCAAAAACTGGTCTTTGCTTAGGAAAGAGAGATACCAAAGTGTCCCTTGAAAAATGAAATAACATTGCGAAATTCAAACATTAATCTGGTGAAATCCTTACAGAATTTCAACTAAATTTTTGGATAGTTTCAAAATCAAATATGGGTTAATTCTAAAATAATTAGCCTCTGAGCTAAAAATCATTGAATAGCTCTGTGTCTCTAGTTTGTAATGCATAAAAAACTAGCAATTTGGACTTTGTTACAAATAGTTATGGTAATTTTACTGCAAACTTCCTAGACTGGCAAAAAGCATTTAAAAAATTAACAGATTATGAATTCTCTTCTTCTAATTATGCTTATTTGATTTTTAAAGTCTCTTTCCCAGTTCCTAAGTCTTGCTCATGGGTCTTGGTCATTGTGTTTTAAATATTTGGTCAAGTATTTGATTTTTATAAATATTTTTTTTCCTTGAGAAAGTAAGTTATTATTACTTGGAGGGTTGTTTCAAATTGATCCTATTGAAGTCCTAGGTTATGTATGAATTGTTATTTTGAATTTGAATCAGCCTTTGGTCTATTAAAAGGAGACCTTTACATATTTACTGTTTAACTTTTATCCTTCGAAGAAATTTCATAGTGGTAAGCCTCTTGTTTTTGCATCTTTTTGATAGTTTACTAGGAGTGGTGAGCAGTTCTACCATTTTCTCTATATAAAGTGGAAATATAACCCTAGTTTTGTATGAATTGATAGTATATTTTAAATTTAAAATAGCATTTGGCTTTAAAAATGAGGCATGTGTTGTTTAACTCCTATATTTAAATGGATTAGGATAGATGATGAGGTTTTTTTTTTTTTTTTTTTTTTTAAATTTTATTTTAAATTCTATATTCCTTTGGTGGGTTCCTTAAAATGGGGAGTTCTACTATTTGCTTTGTATGTCTTAGGTGAATTATTTTAAATTGTGAATTTATGTACCAGTGAGTGCTGCTCTAACTCATACCTAGTTCCATAAGCATATTGTGTGTTCATTTCTCAAACTAACTTCTTATCATTCTTGTGCAGTATGGCTGCTGCAAATGCTGGACAGATTGAGGTTACGCACCCTGGACCCATTGATGATTCGGTGTTGACTTTGCAACCCGAACATCGGTCAGAAGTTATTTGGAATGGGCAGGTAAAACACAACACTAAAACCATTTGTTATGTTCTGAACTATATCCTTCTTATGGTACCCCATTTAATTCATAGAATGTACACACACATTATGTCATATATTAATCCATGGTTTTGTTTTGTGCAGGATCCGGGGTCCCTTACCTGCCGTAGCCGCAGTGAAGAGTTCACCAATCTAGAGCCAATGGTGGATGACCGAGTCGTTGATATAATTAAGGGACTTGGTTTGGAGGGACTCCTCAAGACCCCGGGTAGAGAGATTGACCATGGGCTGATAACGGCCTTAGTGGAACGATGGCGGCCTGAGACTCACACCTTCCACATGCCACATGGTGAGGTCACCATCACATTGCAGGATGTGGAGGTTCTTCTCGGGCTTCCTGTTGATGGCGAGGCAATAACAGGGAGCACGCAGAAAGAATGGCCGATCGTGTGTCGGGACTTCCTTGGCTTTTCTGTTCAAAATGATAATACAAAGGTGCTGCTAGGCCAGAGGATTGTCATCAAACGGCTTTTGGAGCAAGTTGCCAATCCATTGCCGCCTAATGCTGAAGAGGATCAACTGCATAAATATGCACGGTGCTACATCCTAGCGCTACTGGGGGACACAATCTTCATGGACAAATCTGGCGATAGGGTGCATCTAATGTGGGTGCAGCAGTTGGAAGACCTTTGCAACCCACGAAGGTACAGTTGGGGAAGTGCTTGCCTTGCATGGTTGTACAGAGAGTTATGCAGGGCAAGCGATAAGACAGCCAGTCAGATTGGTGGGTGCTTGTTGTTGGTCCAATATTGGGCATGGGCTAGGTTCCCATTTTTGTGCCCGAGAGTTGTGCGTGGCCCGCCAGTAGGTGCTTATGGTCCTCCAGTGCGTGGTCCACTGTCCTTGAAGTAAGTCTCTACCTTATACACGTCATATACATTATGTGATCATTACCTAACCATGTAACTTGATTACATTATAGTTTTAATCATAAGATTATCTTTGTAGGAAAGTTGTAGATATTGATTCCTTGTTCTTGATTGTAGGTGGTTGTGGGTCCCAAACAAGAAAGACAGGCCCGCCCACGTCTTCAGGGACAGGTATCGCGAGCAAATAGCTTCAATGTTGCCGGGCCAGGTATGAAAATGCTTTTTTTTTACATGTTTAGGAACAAGATACAAGTTTGGTGAATTGTGAAATATACACATTGTTGCCTAATGTGTTGCCTACTTGTTTTTTGGCTGTTGTAGGTGGTGTGGCAGCCGTATGAAGCTGAATTATGCGACCTTCCGAAGTATTGCGTTGCAGGGAGGGAAGTGTGGATGGCAACGGTGCCACTTTTATGTTTCCACCTAGTGGAGAAACATACACCGGATCGTGTCGTTCGTCAATTTGGGATGATCCAAGAAATTCCCCAACTTGTTGATACTGATACAGTGCTTCATGGGATTGATTTGAGGGGGAAGGTTGGTGTCGATTGGACGCGGAGACATGCTGGGCATATCATCGAGTGGGGTAATCGCTTTGAACGGCGGTGTGAAGCAGTGCTTGGTGATATGCCTCCACACCATGCGTACTTCGACTGGTTCCATAGGGTAACTCGGAGGTTCATCGATCACAGGGGCGCTAAATTGATTCTAATGGTAACTTCTCCATGTCTTATTGGCTCTTGGTTTAAAGTCTCAATCTTTTAAAACTCGTGCAGATTAATTTAACATGATCTAAAATAACATGATCTATTAACACTAATTATTAGTTCTAGTGAATCTAAAGTGGAAATTTTAGTTGATGCTTGTAACATGGAAATTTTTTATCTATGCACATTACAATTTGTTGTTCTCTTGTACAAACTGATTTTTATCTGTAAAATGAATACTCTCTGGGAAGAATTTCTTCCCATAGGTAAACGATAGTGTATTGAATGAAACTTCTACCTAAGTGCAATGTTAAAGAAGATACACATGTCAAAATCACTTAGAAACATTCAGTTTTGCAGATGAGTTGTATCAGTTGACAATAGGGGTCATTTGAATCAAGTAGGAGTAAGGCTTGTTGCTCTTAACCTCACTCCCTCTTTCATTTGACACCCTTGTACTTTTACATGTTGTGCCTTTTCTTTTTGGATAATTCGATGGCTGGGGGAAAGGGGATTTGAACCTAAACGTATGCGTTGAGACATCTTTCTTTAGAAAAGAGGAGTAATGTTTATTAGGCATTTCAAACCCATAGGACTTATTGGTCATGAATGATGATTGCTAAATTTTTGTTGCTAATTTCTTAAAGAGGAAGCCAAGAACAATTTAACTGAAGGAGGATGAATCTATGATGCATTTACATTTTGTATATCTTTAGATTCAAGCCTACATATTAAAAAAAATTCTTTGGAGTTTGGATTCAAGCTTTGAACTTAAAAGCTTCTTCTATGTGTTTTTTCATTCAGCTGGATATTTTGATGGTTTATTGGCATGTGAGATGTGTTTGGATTCAAGCCTTGATGAATGAATTCTGGAATTAATAGAGGAAATGCATTTGCACTTGCACCTAAACTATTTCTCTGCATAATTAGTTGTTATCTTCCAATTTCTTAGGAAGCTTTAGTCAACTCAATCAAGCATCTTAGCAGCTTCTCAATGGAAGTGTATGTTACATTAGATTTCGTTACTAATTTTTCCTTCTCCTGTAAAATGGAATAACCAGGCAAGGTTGTCAGAACATGTGATAACAGTAATTGTTGCTTATTAAAAGGATAAGAATATATTGTCTAGCATCCAATAAACTGGCAATAAACCAAGCTCCAACAGTAAACAAGCTCATGGGGCCATTATCCCACTATTATGTGAAATCCTGGCAGTGCTTGATAGGTGGTGAATGCATATGAACTGCAACAAAGGCCATTCTCTGCACAATCACAAAAAGCATCTCACTCTGTATTTTTTTTCATTCTACATTGTTTTGTAGGCAATATTTGCATGTCTGCACAAATCTTCATTAAAATTGTTTGGGTATTAAAACCCACCCTCCCCCTTCCCCTTCTCTAGAAAACTATTATATTGAACAAGCAGAGTTTGAAGCACTAGCTTTTGTTTCCATTTATTTCTTTAGCGGGTAATATTTTAAGATATAGTTATTGTAAAAGATTGGCACTTTTAGAAAGGGGGCACTGACTTCTTTTATGCTTCTACAGATTTATATTATTTGATGAATCGATCAAGCAGCCAACGTTTATTTTATTGATTGGCATTGTTGATTTGGTATTGCATTACTAATAGTCGTTTTTCCATGTGCAGATTGAAGGATACCTTCGTTTGTTGAGGCGTCACCCAGTGGGCACTCCAGACTACAAGGACATTACTGATGTGCTGAAGGCAGTGAATGAGATTGGCCGTGTACAACCTCATATCCCTGAGTCCTCAAATGAGGAGGCAACTACTCCTGAGGCAGCGACTACTGAGAGGCCAAGCACGAGCACAGCTCCTGCCGGATGTGGCTCTCGTCTGCTTGTTGCTACCCCTCGGGTTGTCCCTACCCCTGATCCCTCTCCATACACCCCACATCTATCTCCTAGCCCCAACATCCCTTCACCCACCCCACATCCATCTCCTACTCCCAACATCCCTCCACCCACCCCACATCCATGTCCCGGGTCTGACATCCCTCCACCCACCCCACGGTCATTTCCTGAGCTTACACCCATTCCATCGTTTGACCTGGGTACCCCTCTTGACATGCACACGGAGCCACCCTCCCACAGTATGTCTACTGGCCCTTCTTCGGGCATCGACCCACCCCATGTTCAGGTTAAGCAGGCTATTGGGTTACCTGCAGAGCTAGAAGGTCAGCCGAAACGCATATCAAAGGCACCTCCTTGTGGGACAGAGGGTCATAAACATGGACACAAAGCTGGGCACGAGGCATCTGACCAAGGACATGCAAGACCTCCTCCTCCGCACAGTAAACATTATACGAGACAACATAAGGTTCAGAAAAGGTAGCTGATAAAGAATTTGTGAACAAGCATTTTGATGTGGAGAAAGGATAGGCTAGTCTAGTATTTTGTTGTGAACAAGTGTACAAAGTTAGGCATGTATATTTTGTGATGTATTCTCCATTATGTGAACAAGCTGAAATGATATATAGAAAATGCCTTTTTGGAAATGAATATGTACAGCTTAATTATAAAACTTTCATATACAAATGCCTTATAATTTGTTTGATTGTGAATATACAGGTAAATGTCTTTTTGGAAATTTGATAATGTTTGATTGTGGATATCAGGGGGCTGTGCTCTTGATATTAGTCCTTCTTGGTGTTGCAGTCTGTACTGTTACAGATGTGAGTGTCAATACAAAGGGTTTTATAGCTGCTTTAGTGGCAGTTTGGAGCACGGTGCTGCAGCAGTATGTAAGTAATTCTTTGTTGAACCCTTGATCTCATATAGATATATCATCAGCTTTGAATGGATTAGGGGGTAAAAGTCAGTTCTGGGACTAGGCTGGTGGAGTTTTAGGTTCATTGTGTTCTTATTCTTTTTTAAATCCTTTATATTTGTGCACAGGCAGACATTCACCATATGAACATCGTTGTATGCATGTGCAGCTCATATGATATACTATTTGATAATTGCATTAGCCAAAATAACTTTTTATCTTGTCTCTTTATGTGGGTAGGGTTTGCACATTAATTTGGAATGATGTGTCTTCAATAATGTAGATTTCAAATTTAATACTAGATTGATTTATGTCAGTTCATGCCAAAGTACAGGTTTCTAATCTTACATATAATCTGCAATATATGACGTTGTTTTGATTATTATTATTGCAGTATGTACACTATCTTCAGCGGAATTATTCTCTTGGATCTTTCAACTTATTGGGGCATACTGCTCCAGCACAGGCAGTATCCCTTCCTTTAGTTGGGCCCTTTCTGGATTGTTGGTTGACTGGTAAAAGAGTTTATGCATATGATTATACTCTCACATCTGTGGCAAGTTTCTTTTCTTTTCTTTATTATTATTTTATAATTATATCTCAGTTGGTATGATGAGGTATACTTCTCTGATATAAAAACATGTATTCACATAGAAGATACTTACCAGCAACACTCATATCATGCTGTCAGTTCATGCTCCTGTCTATGCCTTTGCATGCATGTGAACATCACTCTGTTATTGTGCTTAGTTGCTTGTGCTTGTACAATCGCACCATATTTTTGCTTATAAATGTAAATATGCCTAGTCTGTCCATCATTTAAGTATCACGGTTGGCAGTTTAGCAGTTCGCCAGCTGCAATTGCTTTAATAGGGAAATTGAATGAACAGATAATAATTTATTAGATCCTTGGTCAAAGGTGGCCAATGCCTCACCAAGTGAGAGAGCAATCAAGTAGCAAAATAAGACTGCTTAATTGCCTTTAACATGTATCTAAAGTGTCCCATGTCTGTCTTCAGTGTGTGTAATTCACTTCAATGCCAAGGTCATATAGTTGTTTTAGTTAAGATCCAAGATTCAGACAAAATTTCTTTAACCCCAATGCCTTTCTAGGCTGTAAATTTATTTAATACCAAAGAAGTGGTGATCTCTCTGTAGCCATTGACAGTGCCCCAGTGAATATTTTTAAATACCTACTTCATCTTACTTGTAGAGCCAACTAGTCAAGTGACATGGCCAATTGCTGTTCATTGATCCTTGAGAAAAGAATAAACGTTACTGTTGCCTGCCTGTCTGTGCCCAAGGATTGAATGTTTGTGAGGTGCGTGCACACACATGTACACCTAGCAAGTATCTATGTCCACTTTTGTCTGTGGGTTGTGCTTATACGAATGTTCTGTGTATCATTGGATGGTCAGAGCTTAGCATGCATAATTGCACATGAATATCCTTTTTAGCATGCATGCCACAGATATTCCTGGACATGAGAACTTTTACTTAGAAAGATCAACAAGAATTAAGTTTGATTTTCTATCACTTGCTGTTTGTCAAATGGACTGGTGGTGGAATGGTCCTACTTGGTAGAATGGACCATATGCCTGTGTACAGATAAATTTTTGCATGCAGCTAGTTGTGACTACTGAAATGATTTGGGTCACTTTTTTCTGCAGTCATTCATAATTCTGTCCTGTACCATTGCGGTAGGGACCGATCTCAGTCAATTCATCTGCATAGGCAGATTTACGCCTGTGTCATTCCAAGTGCTTGGTCATCATTGTTTTTTCTCTTCCTGGAATTATCTCATTGTTAACACTTTCGATGTGTTTTATTCTTTTGTTTGTTATGTGCTTGAATATACATGTATATCAAATTCATTGAAAGCCCATGGGGCTAAATTGTTTTGTTGGAAGTATATATTTTCTATACAAGGCAATTCTGCTTTAACCAACGATAAGCATATGCATTAAAACCAAATTCAGAACTTGAAAGGCTATACAAAATATTTATTCTATGTAAAAGGATGGGCTTTAGCTTAGTGGAGTCCTGAATAACTGAGCTCTTCAGTCTACAGGGTCTTCTTGTAGTTACACTTATTTTGGTCCAAAGTCCTATAACACAATATATGCTTATTTAACACGACTTCAACCATTGGGATCTTCTTTTCTCTCTTCTGGTCCCAAAGAGAAATCTGCTAATAAAACCACTGGAAGAATCAGAGCTGTAAATCTCATTTTGAGAAGTGGGGAACCATGCATTCATGCAAACAGTAATTATTTGGTACTCGTAGACATTTATGGTGTTTGATACATGCATCACCTGGAGCTGATTGGCTTTTTGTATTTTGACATTGATTTTTTTTTCTTCTTCCTTGTCTTTTTCCATTATTTTTATTCAAGAAGATTCAAACATGTTTTCTCAAGAACCTTATGAAATAAAGCACTGGGGAAAGTCCTTCACCTAATAATTACCCCATTAATAATCATTTGATTAAAAAGGGGCAACACCAAGATACTACTTTGCTTGATTTGCCAAACCTCCATATGTGTTAGCCCTTAGGCCTTTGCTACAGGATGGCATTGTGTAAAGCTTTGTGTTACATACTGTAACCGTATGAAGTGGTGTGCTCTCTAGTTGCTAAACCAGAATCACTGTTGTTCAAGTTCTGGGCCTAGTTTACAACCTGCCATAACAGACCAGGTTTATATTCCTATCCTAAACAATCCACTGTACCACTTCTCCTATATACAGTCTACCAAAATATTGCGACAAGCTTAAGCCTGTAGACTTTAATCTTTTTCTTACATAGAGAAGCAAAGATAGCTGACAATAAATTTGATAAATAATATACACTCTTCCCTCTTTTCCAAATTGTTGTTCAACCATCCAACAATGTTAGTTAAATAATCTAGAATGAAGAATTTACTACAGCATAAAGTTTATGAGATTTAAATTACTCTTCAAGGCTCAAGGGCCAGAACATAAAAGGACAAAAGGATCCAAATTGTAAGGCATAACCTTTTTCAAACTCTGAAATGGTGGCAATGGAAATACAAATTCTTCTTGCCGTATATTCTTAATCTTCGTTTATCAACCACAATTAACACAATATGTACATCAACTACACATTTAATTAACAGAAACCTTAAAAATAAAAAAATCAAGCAAATATACCACCTAAACTTATTAACAAATAAAATTTTCTAAAACAAAACAAATTTAAAAAAAAAAAAATCAAGAATAGAATAGAGTACTTACAACAAATTCAAATGGAAAGTTCCAATGTCCAGATCACAGATAGGGATTCTCATAGACAAGTACGATGAGAGAAGTTTAGCATTACAACCTGCAAACCAAATAAGAGAGAGAACAAGTTTTTCAGCAATATAAAGGGATGGAAACTATCCGAAGATAAAATAAAATCTTTACTAAAACTTCTCTATTCCCATTCTTTGAAGTTTGAACTTTGATGCCAAAGGAAAAACTAATATTTGTTTAAGGTATTTTTTTTTAACACCTTTAGATAACTTTTAAAATCCATATTTAAATTCCATCCATATATGCTATATTTGTTAAAAAAAAAAAAAAAAAAAGGTACTGCAAAGCTGCACCAACTAATGGTTACTAAAAAAAAAAACCTAGTGGAGTTCATCATCTCTTACTCTCTATTAATTACAAAGATAATTGATACTAGCCCAAAATCTTTATGATACTAGCCCATGAGTCAATAAATTTTTTATTTTATTTTTTATAATACAAGAATTTTATTCAAAATAAAATAGGTATACAACAGGAGCCCCAAAGACTCCGCACTACATACCACAATAACAACGCAAACACACCAGCTAGAGTAGGCAAACTCAACCCTCCTAGGCATAATTATCACCCTAGGGAAAAAATGACATTACAAAATGATTAACCATGCATGAAAAAAAGTTTCAAATGGTCAATATTTCTGTATGCCTGATATAATTTCAGTCCTTGGACTTTTGTCCCCAAATCATCACAGGAAACTAGCAAACATATAACCCAAAATACCCAAACCAAATTAAGCTGAAATACCCACACAAATTAACCCAAAATAGGAAAAAAAAAAAAAAAAAAAAACCCAATTCTTACACAAGACCTAGCTTCTCAATTCTAAAATACCTATATCAGATCTAATCTTAAAAAAGAATTAATAAAAATTTATTTTTCATCCCTAAACTATTAAAAAAAAAGTTTTTTTTTTCATCTCTATTTTTGTCTCTAAACTATTAGAAAAAATTCTTTACAAAGTTTATAGATGAAAAAAAAAATTGTTAAAATTTAGAAACAACAAATAAGCTTTTATAAATACTTAGGTACCAAAATAATATTTTATCAGCTAATTTTATACGCTACCCATTCTGCCAGTATTTTAGGTTTACCACTTAACTTATTAAAAATAAACGTTCAGGATTGAAACAATAAAATATACGGCTAAGATTTAATTAAACCCTAATGGAATGTTCTGTCAATTCTAAAAAATTACTCTCTCTCCGCTTCTTCTCGACAGACCGAAGCTCTTTCTCTCTCTCTCTCTCTCCACCCATTTTCTCATATAAGGCTCCATTGCTCTACCGAAGCTCTATTGTCATTGTTCTCCTTCTCTCTCTCTCTCTCACACCGAAGCTCTATTGCTTCGTTTTTATGTTTTCTCTCTTTCTCCCTTCTCTGTTCTCATCTCAGAACCGAAGCTTTTTGCGGGTTTCTTGCTTTGGGTTAGGGTTTTGCTGATTCAACCTTTAAGGGTCATCTCTGCTTCCATCGATTTGCTAGTTGCTACAGATTCAAAGGTTTCTAGCCTATTCCGGTAAGTTATCTATGTCCTTTTTCGTATCAGTGAATAACTAAACATTCCCAATTCCCCAATTTATATTCTTTTCTTTTCTTTCTTTTCTTTTTTTTTTTTTAAAGATTTTCTTGTTTAAAGAAAGAACAAAAAAAAAAAAGCTGCTGAATTTAATTTTTTTTTATTGATACTGTTATGTGTATATGGTTGCTTGCTGGGTTTTTTTTTTAATATATATTTTTTTAGATTCAGGAAAAAAAAAAAAAAAAAAAAGAGATTATATTTTTTATAGATATTTTCCAGATTATAGCGCAATTATTTGGTGTATCTCATCATGTCTGTCCAAGATTCTCCATCTGAAGCTGAAATTGTCACTCCTAAGACAACAAAATGGGGTCGGGGTGGCAACTTTAGTATAGAGGAAGATAAGCTACTTGTATCAGCATGGCTTAATATTAGCGTGGATTACGAGCATGGTAATGAGCAAAACAAAGGAACATTTTATACAAAAATTGCGAAATACTGCCGCGACCACAAGACTGATTCAACACGTAGTGTTGTCTCCCTAAAAAGCCGATGGGGAGTGATTAATAGGGAGACATATAAATTTTGTGAGGTCTTTGCTAAAGTTGAAGCAAAGAATCAAAGTGGTACGAGTACGACTGAGCAAATGAAGGTATAAATTATATTGCAATGATGTCAAAGTATCCATTCGCTAATATTTTGAAGATGCTAATTATGTTCTATTTCTTTAATTTGTTTTAGATTGATGCAAAGAACTTGTTTAAAGAAACATACAAGTACAATTTTCAATTCGAACATTGTTGGCTCCTATTGAAGAATTTACCAAAGTGGGCACTTAATAAGCCTAAGGAAAATTCGAGAAAAGAATTACTTCAAACTTCAGATTCAATAGATCAAGCCAGGGGGAAGGATGTCTTGCTTGATGACACTACGGATTTTGAGAGACCAATAGGTAGGAAATATGAAAAGGCCAATCGAAAGAGAAAAGGTAGTGAGAAAGTTGTTGCAGAATATTTTGAAAAGAAAATGAAATTTCTTGAAGAATCATGCGCACAAGAAAAAGAGGTTCTTCGTATCAAAGCTGAAAATATTCGCTTGGAAGAGTTGAGGGAGAATGAAAGAATTAATATTGAAAAGGAAAGGCTTCGTATTGAAAAAATTAGAGAGGATGAAAGAATTATGATGATAGATACAAGTGGCATGTCGGAACCACAAAAACTTTTTTATCATGAACTCCAAAAGGAAATTCTTGCAAGACGAACTTTGAGTAAATAGTTGGGTTGAGATGATGTAGATGATGTCTTGTTCCAACCAAGCTTATTTTAGGCATTGATTGTATTTTGTGACCTTATTTTAGACATTGATTTGTATTTTGTGATTTTAGTAAAAGGTCTTGACTCTTATGTGATTCCTTTGTATTTTTTATCATGCTATTTATGTAATCATAACATCTTAGCTTAATAAAATGTTATGTATTTTTTATATTTGATATCATATTACTATAGAATCTGTGTTTGCTTATGTCTTCCACATAAGGAACATTTCATTTGCTGTAAGAAACATATTTGCTTTTGAGTTGTTTGTGTCTTCCTAAGAATACATACCTTTTCATCTTCATATTTTATAAGACTTGTAGAAACATGAGCATATAGATTATATTATATTTCATACGCTAACTAGTTTCTTTACCTCCTTAACAAAAACGGTAGAATCTGTGTTGCTTATGTTTATTGCATTTATAATGATAATTGCTTTTTAATGTTGTCTTCTTGAAGGTTGTCTCCATGGGTCGCTCTCTTTTTCGCAAATTACTTCTTGATGACTCAGACGAGGATGAAATAATTAAACGAGTTTTTATGGGTTCAACATCACAACGTAAGCGTCGTCGGTTTATTAGACGTAATCATTTGGCAGGTAATGAAAGACTTTATCTCGACTACTTTGCCGAATCACCAGTATATCCTCCCAATTTATTTCGAAGGAGATTTCGAATGAGTTGTTCTCTTTTTCTCTATATTTTATCTAAGGTAGAAGCTCATGAACCTTACTTTATCCAAAAAAGAGATAATGCCAAAAAGCTTGGTTTATCTTCTCTTCAAAAGATGACTGCTGCACTTAGGATGCTTATTTATGGAGTAACGACTGATTTTATGGATGAATATGTGAGGATTGGAGAAAGCACTGCAATACAGTGTTTGAAAAAATTTGTTGCAGCAGTACTTGATATCTTCTCGGAAGAATACTTGAGGTCGCCAAACAACAAAGATATTGCTAGATTGTTAGCCCATGGCCAAAGCCGTGGATTTCCAGGGATGTTGGGGAGCATTGATTGCATGCATTGGAAATGGAAAAATTGTCCGGTTGCATGGAAAGGTATGTATTGTGATCATGTTCGTGAGCCAACTATTATTTTGGAAGCAGTGGCATCATATGATCTTTGGATATGGCATGCATTTTTTGGGTTACCTAGTTCAAATAATGACATTAACGAGATAGAGCGGTCTCATATCTTTTCCAAGCTCGCAGAAGGACATGCTCCTGCAGTTAATTACTCAATTAACGGTAACGACTACACAATGGGATACTACCTTGTTAATGATATATATCCAAAGTGGTCTACATTTGTGAAAACAATCCCAGCTCCATTAGGACAAAAAGAAAAATTATTTGTAGAAGCTCAAGAGACACATAGAAAGGATGTAGAACGTGCATTTGAAGTGCTTCAAGCACAATTCACAATTGTACGTGGACCTACACGTTTTTTTCATCTTGAAATGCTCCAAGACATTATGAAAGCATGCATAATTTTGCATAACATGATTATTGAGGATGAGCGAGATGAAAATGAAATGGTAGACTTCGATTATGAACAAATTGATGAAAATCGTCATACACAAGTGTCACGTGAGCAAACAAATGAATTTATGGAATTCATTCAAGTGCATCAATGCATTGGAGACCAAGAAGTTCATTCTCAACTCCAATTAGACCTCGTCGAACATTTATGGCAATTGCAAGACGAGTTGTAGGACCTTGAGCATGAATTTTGTATGTGATTTTTTTTTTTTTTTTTTGGGTAATTTGATGAGTAATGTATGTGAGTTTTTGTGGACTACATTGGTAATTTAAGTAAACTGAAAGAACTTAAATTTGTCAGGTTGATATTTATTTGCATCTATAATTATATTTTACAGTTTTGATATGAGTTTTGACAGCTTTGAAAAATGCTCAACAGGTTTCATCACGTTGATTAATGGGATATTCCCATATTGGTCGTTGCAATCCAGGATTATATTCTAAGCTGTACCAATTGTTTAGATTAACATTTTTGAAATTTTCTAGAAGGTTTAGAATTAAAAGTTTTACTGATTTAGTATTAGGGACAGAAGATTAGGAAGTAACATTCAAATAATTAACATTTTTTCTCTTAAAATATGTATTAATTGATTATTGATATCATCATAAATTATTCATATTTTGAAACTTGAATGTTAGATTTTATAATCTCATTATATAGTTAATAAAATAAAAATTTTCTGTAATTCAAGCCGATTTGGCTTATGTTTTTTAATGAAGTTTATAGCTTTCTTCTATTAAAAAAAAAAGAAAAAAGTATAAACTATTATTTACAAAAGTGAGGTAAAACCAAACAATTAAGCAATTTGTTATCTTCATCTTAAAATCAAGTATAAATATATCATCTTAAAATCAAGTATGAATATATCAAAGGTATAGTTAATAAAACTATTTATATCAATAAATTATGGGTTTAGTTAATGGGCACTCTTAAGACATTTGTTAATTGACTATTTGAGGTAGGTATTAATCTAACTTTTTGGGAAAATATAAAAAACTATATAAAAAAAATATCAGTTATTTTTTTCTTTTCCCATTAAAAAAATTCTAAAAATATCTTATAAACCAATACTTTTAGAGCATCCGTTAACTTTTCCCTTAAATTATAACACACTCACAACAAGGTTATATATCCCATAGCTATAGGTATTATTATTATAACTCATATACTTGAAATGTAAAATAAAAAATTGATAGCCACAAGTTGAAAAGGTGAAGATAGTTGTACAACACTTTTTTTTTTTTAAACACAACTTTATTAAGAGAAAAGACAACTACAAGGCCTTGCTAGACTGCTCAAAAATAATGGAGGAGAAACAAGTAAGGCTATTACCAAGATCAAAAATGCTAAAAAATTACAAGCTAAAGACCATTTTGCTAAAGAGTGGGCTGCTATATTACAAATCCTATGCGCCCAATTCACAAAAAACTTATCAAAAACAATCAAAAGATTCCTTAAATCAAAGCATAAGGACCTGATCCTCCAATTGGGGGGGGGGGGGGGGCTCAACCAAATCATTGAGAAGCTGTACACAAGATTGGGAGTCTGACTCCACTATGATGAACTCATTACCCATGGTAGGAGCTAAGGAGAGGTCCCATTTAATGGCGTCTACTTCGGCCTAGAGAGGGAGGGTAGTGTTCACTTTCATAGAACTGGCGAATACCAACTCCCCTCTCTGATCTCTCACCACCACGGCAACATCAACGTTAGTTTAAATGACAAAATTGGGGGAGGGATCCAAGTCTGAGTAGAGGAAGGAACCTGCTGTCTTGGGGTAGTAGCTCTAGAGATTTTGTGCTCAGAGAAGAGACTGAAAATTTTGGTAGAGACCGCATCAATATTTAGAGTGTTGTCTCCAAAGAGGGATTGATTTCTCTGCTTCCAAATCGTGTCACAAAGGATGGCTCCATACAACAGGAAGTCTTCTTTCTAACCCAAATATTGATTATCCATAAAAGGAGGAGACAAGAGGAAGCTGGCAAAATCTGATGTGGACCCAAATGCAAAAGAATCTACTCTCACACCCCATTGACTTTGGAACCATGAGGATTTAGCAATAGGGTAGACAGTAAAGAGATGAAGAGATGTTTCCAATGCCGAATTACACAAAGGACAACTCCCATCTAAATTCTCATTGAACATACTCATTACCTCTTTAGTAGGTAAAACATTGATAGCAATTCTCCATATATGCATCTTGAGGGGCTCATGAATTTTGGTTTTTCATATATGACCCCTAATGGTGTCAAGGTTCGAGCTGACTTAACAGAAAAAATTTCAGAGTTTGTTGTAGTCCAAGACCAACTATCTTCCATAGGGTAATTAGGAATGAGAATTTTCTGGATTAGATCAATCACATGCTTCTCAAACAACAATCTCAACTTTGAAATATCCTAGTTGCTTTGGTCTAGAGAAAGAAGCTAAGAAACTACCAAAGCAATGTCCAAATTAGCATCAACTTTAGGGGTAGGGGTGAAGCCTAGGAGATCAGGGATCCACGGGTCTAACCATGATCTGATGGAGTCCCCATTGCCTACCAAAAGGCAAGCTGCCTTTGCAATGAGGTATTTCAGCCTCAAACCTTAATACAGAGACAATCCTTTTTGAATAGAATCCACCAGTCAAGTTTGGAGAGAAGAGCTTAGTTAAAATCCTAGAATTTCTTGAAACCCAAGCCACCCTCCTTTTGTGGCCAACAAAGCGAAGACCAAGACATCGAAATCCAGTATGAACCCTAGGGCTCCACTAAAATCTACAAACTGAAGCATCTAATTGATTGCATTGACCTTTAGGGAATTGTATAGCCAACATAGAATAAGCTGGAATGGCATGGGCCACCAATCTTATCAAAGTTTCTCTACCAGACTAAAATAGATTTTTACTTTTCCACCAAGTTTACTATCCAATCTTTCTTTAACAAATCAGAAATCTTGAATTTTGCTCTTTGACAAGAAGAGAGGAACACCAAGATATGTTGTACTTTGTGGAAGTGTATTGAGACCCCAACAACACTTAACTTGATTCATAAATTGAGGGCTCACACCTATGAAAGGGAAGCAGCCGGATTTTTCCATGGTACTAATAAATCTTTTAATTTCAACCTAAAAAGCCCATAAAATATCTGTGCATGAAAGCCTTAATCAGAACCACAACAAGGCAGTCATAATTTTAATATCTATAATATAAGCGGAAAAACTTTTACAAATTGAAATTCTTAAGACAGTGTGTTTGATTCTGACATTGAGAATGTGCTGATCCATGGATGCTACTCCCTTCATCCATGCCATTTATATATGAACAACATGTACACGGCATAATTAGAAGAGCATAACACAAAATATTTCAAAGAGAGCTTTCAAAACTTAAAATAAAATTGCATAATGCAACTCCAATATGGAGCTACAAATATGTACTAATAATTTAAATAAATAAATAAAAAACATTGAAAATTAAACAACAATTTTTTTTTTCCAGTTCATCATTAGTATTACAAACTCATTAGATATTTCAACAATTTTTTTATACCTACATCTAAATTTGGTCCAGTAGGTTCAAAAATTGCTTAATACACTTGGATATTATGCTTTCCATATCTGCAGTCTTGGATATTACCTTTTCATTCAACAAGGATTTTCGACAACTAAAAGGTTGCATTTGGCGCAACTTCATATTCTTATCCAACTCATCAAATAATTGATATTGAACTTAATATCATAAATCTTCAAATTTGTTATCTCTTTAAAAAAAATCCTCAATTAGTCTTCAAATTCAAATTGTATAATATCAAAACACTAAATTTGTGTAATTTACTCAAAAACTAAAATACTAATATCAGCTAAAGGAAAAAAAAAAACATAAAAAAATAATACCACAAATCATTAAATTAAACAATTAAAAATAATATTATTATTTTTTGTCATCTATATTTTTTTATAATTTCAGATTTAGAATAGGCACTCTCAAGTTTCAACCCAAACATGTCTTCTTCTCTTTTTTTTTTTTTTTTTCTTTTTTCTTTTTTTTCATTCTTAAGTAAGTACACCGAAATGGACCTAATTGAACTTAATGGAACGAAGTGATCAAATTGAACTGAAAGGACTGAAGTGACCAAAATGGACTAAATAGACCTAAATGGACCAAAATAAACTAAATGGATAGAAGTAGACTGAAATGAACCATAGTAAACTAAAATGGACAAAGAGGGAGATGCAATGAATTGAGGTAAAAGTAATGAAGAAAAAGAAAAGTGTGGAGAGATTTTTTTTTTTTAAAAGAGTTTCAACCTATGGTGTCCGCTCCTAATGATAACTCTTTATCATCAGACTAAGACACCAATCAATTTTTGGTATAGGCGGTGATTGAATCTCAAATCTCTTATACAACCATAAAAGACTTTACCAATTGAACTAATTGGAACCCACAAAGTGTGGAGAGACTTCTTTCTAACAAAGTACATATAAAGACAAAGTATATATAAAGTTAAAATCATCCAAGATATTATTAGAAGAAAAAAAAAAGTCCAAGATTATTAAATAAATAATCTTCTTATAAAATCAAAATGTTTCATTATGGAGGGGGTAGGGGGAACAAAATTGAAATATTTGTAAAGTGTGTTAATATGTCTTGAGAAATTGCTTTGCCAAATAGTTAACAAAATTAAAATTTAATTTTAATTAAGCTATTTTCAACAATTATGTAAAAAGCATATATTATATAGAAAGATAATAAAAAATACTTGAAAGTGAAGTGGACACATCCAAAGAAGGAGGAGGAGGAGAAGGCCAACGAAAGGTATGTGAAGAGTCATAGTCGGGGAACAAAGTCTTTTCATTATCTATCGGTAACATGAGACATTTTGAGAAATTTCATTTGCCAGATTGTTAACTAAATTAAAATTTATTTCAATTCAATTATTTGCAACAATTTATTTAGAAAATGGATATTATATAGAAAAAATTATATAACATACTCGAATTATATTCTAAATCAATAGATATGTAGAATTTCTTTTTAACGTACTTGAAAGTGAAGTGACATATCCAATTGAGGAATGAGCCAGCAAAAGGTATGTGGAGGTTCATAGTAGGGAAATAATATCTTCTCTTTCCCTGTAAGTGGCATGAAATATATTGAAATAATGGTTTTACCAAATCGTTAGCTAAAGTAAAATTCATATGGACTCACATATACATTAGGGTATATAAAGACTATCGAACATACTAAAAGTGTCTTCCTCAAAAAAAAAAAAAAAAAAGAGTGTAGTCAAGCTTGTCCACAAGTCGGGCTGGGTCAGTTTTGGACCTAGCCCAAACCCAACTCGCCAGCGTCAAGTGGAGGGCGGAGGGACCTGAAACCGATCGTTGACGTCTATCAGTCGAGTTAGTTTTGAGCTCAAATTGGTTTGATTGGTGCTAAAGTTCGCTGGAAATTGCAAATCGTCGTCGAAATCTGCAAATCGTTGCTGAAATTTGCAAAATTTTTGCGGGAATCTTCAAATTTTTGCTGAAATTTCCTGTGATTTGGCCGAATCTGGCTAATTCCCACCAGATCTAGCCGAGATCTCGTCGAATTTGGTTGAGATCTCGTCAAATTTGGCTTGATCTTGCCAAATTTGGCTAGATTTCATATATAACCTTGTTAGGTTTGGATGGCTCGGGTTTGGAGAAGGAAACCCCCCACTCGACTTGCCAGTGTTGGTTCTTGAAAATGAAGACCCGCCGCCGACTGACTAGACCTTCGGTTCGGGTCGACGTCGGCAATTTGGCCTGGTTTTCAGGCTCCAGTCGGTCTAGACCATTGTTATTGATTCTGTTCCGTTCCGGACGAAATTTTTCGTACCGGTATGCAAACTGGTACGAGAATACCTCACATTCCACCTCGGGTCAAATTTCGAGCCGTTTTGGGTCATTTCGGTCATTCCGGACGAGATGTGAATTTCGGCCGGTATAGGATTTGGCTTGTTATTTTTTTTTTTTGGTGGTTAAGAACTTAGGAGTTAGGAGTTAAGATTAAGTGTTAAGAACTTAAGATATGTGATTGTGGTATACATTGTCATAAATAATGTCTTTTGTTTGTTCATTCCTTCTCCCTCTGTAATAATTTTTTTTTTCTTATGATTTGTTTTGTGGTTAAGAACTTAGAAGTTATTATTTGATATTTAGTTATTGACTTGTAAATCTTCTTATTGTGTGATGTTATATTGATGTTTAAGACTTAAGAGTTAAGACTAAATGATTTGTATTATTTGATATTTAGTTATTTATTTATTAGAATTGACAATTTTATGTTCTACAAGAATATATATAAATTATTTTTTAAGAATCCCGAAACACCCTGAAACGGTACGCCGAAATCGACCGGTACCGAAATATTCAATTCCACTGGACAAACCGAAACGGTATTAATAACAATGGTCTAGACAGCCCTAAGTGTAGTGCACACATCTAGCAGAGGTGGGGGGTTAATTAAAGTCACGTGGAGGGTTGTCGTTGGAGTACAAAGTTTTCTCATTGATGTAATGCTTTTATCTTCTTCTTAAAAAAGTTACGATATACTTATCAAAAAAAAAAAAAATTTCATTTGCCAAAATCTTGTACTAATTTAAAAAATTACTTAAACTCCACTATCTTAAAAAATCTAAGTGAAAATTTGATAACATATAGAAAGATCGTCAAATGTATATATATAGCAGTATAGTTCTATTTTATTTTATTGATACTAAAATCTGCTAGCGCTTTTTTTATTTATATATTGAGTCCATGTTCAATGTATCTGTGGTACCCAACCTTTTTTTATTTTTTATTTTTTTGGAGAAGATACCGAACTCAAAATAATTTGGGTTGGGTATCTTCTCCCAAAAAAAAAAAAAAAAGGGGTTTGGGTACCACAGATACATTGAACCTGGACGCAATTTATATATATATATATATATATATATATATATATATATATATAAAGCGCTAGCAGATTTTAGTATCAATAAAAATAAAATAAATAGAACTATACTGCTATATATATAAATTTGATGATCTTTCTATATGTTATCAAATTTTCACTTAGATTTTTTATGATAGTCCAGTTTACGTAAATTTTAAATTTTAATAGAACCCAAATTTGATTTTACGTTTCGTCCTTCTGTAAGAACAGCCCACATGCTCTAGTATTACTTGGGTTGGGTAAATTTTTGACTATTTTCTTTTATTTATTTTTAAACCTAAATAGTACTATTATATTGGCATA
This sequence comes from Quercus aquifolioides, assembly GCA_019022515.1. Classification (NCBI taxonomy): domain Eukaryota; kingdom Viridiplantae; phylum Streptophyta; class Magnoliopsida; order Fagales; family Fagaceae; genus Quercus; species Quercus aquifolioides. The sequence goes on from CM032326.1 coordinate 28,192,134, forward strand.
ATATAGGTCTTTCTAGTTTCTAGTCTATGTAAAAACATACTTCGCTTTCTTTTAAAAGTGCAAATGAGTTGTCATGTACAGGCCAATTAGCTGTACATGACAACTCATTGTCATGTAATAATATATTTTATGTGATTTAAAGTATAATTTGAAGGAGAGAAAATGTAAGGGAAGGCATATAAGAGATATATATATATATATATTGATCTCGCCCATTTGTGGCATCTTTATTCTATACCTAATGAGTGAGAAATCACATATATTTTCAAAACATAATATAAGTGTTGAAATTATGTTTTTAAAACATAATTTCATGTTAAATTGTGTGGTATCTTAGGGGTAAAAATCTTGTTTTCCAAACACAATATATATATATATATATATATATATATTTTAAGAATGAATTCCTAAATTACTTGAAAGCATTACCAACTTTAATAATAGTTATTATCCTTAAAATAATATTATCTACCAAAGTAACTAAGAAGGGCATCACGAAATTCTATTTATACGATTCTCACCAAAAAGAAAAAAAGAAGAAATTATGTCTATATATTTGATGATATACGAAAATCAGTAGGCTGAAATATTTCGGGTTATGATAATGGTTGTAAATCTTGAAAAGAAAAAAGAAGTGTATCATTAATATTCATATGTGTAATTTAGTTGTATTTGTCCAGGTGCAGTTTTTCATATTTATTTGTAGGCTAAAGTACAAAATTTGCCCGCTAAATTTCACTGTAATTCATTTTAGTTTTCTAATTTTACTTTTGTTCATATTAGTCTTCTAATTTTCAAGTTTATTTAATTAAAGTTTCTTTGTCAACTTCCGTTAATTTTTTTAATCTAGAAAATATTTTTCAATCATTAATTAAAAATTTCAAGAAAAAAAAAATTAGACAATTAATTACAATATTTGACAAAAGTTAATAAATAGACTTTAATTAAATAAACTTGAATAAACGAAAGTTTTATATTTTAGGTTAACCATTTTTATACTATTTCTTATTCTTTTTGTTCTATTCCGAGAAGCAGAGCTGAGGGCTTTTGATTTGTGGGGGCTAGAAAGTGAATAAAAAGTCAAAAATACCCCTTCACCATCCACTGTACCTTCCAGCTGCGTGCTGGCTGACTCTGCCGCCTGCAAACATCGCGGGAAGTGTCCCTATAAACTAATAAACTATAAATATCTCTTAACACCTCTCTCTCTCACCCTCCTTCCGTGTCCATTTTTTTCTTCTCCTTATTTGTAAAATTACTACTACCATTCAATTATTGAATTTCACTACAGAAATTCTTCAGCTACATTAATAACACATCGTATTAGGGTTTTTCTTCTATTTCTATTGAAAATTTTTTTGAAGCTAGCTTTGAAAATTAAAAAAGTGATCTGTTAAACCAAAATTTTTTGTTACGTATTGATTGCAAAAGTGCTAAGTATGTTATTGAAAAAGATGTTGAAAATATTGCTTCAAAACACATTTTTGCCAGATGGCAAGCTATTTTAAGTGTTTTTGATTTTGATATTGAATATATTAAAGGATCTCAAAATTCCATCCCTGATTTCCTTACCTGTGAATTTCTACAGTGTTCCAATGGCAAGTAGAAGGTCGAATGACAAGACACCTACCACTATTAATCCAATTGTTAAAACAGAACCTGTTTCCTCTTTGGACATTGTTAACCGTTTCACCCCACTAGGTACTATCCCTAAGCCCAATTACTCCTCTGTTCTAGCTTCAAGTTATGATCCTTATGCTTTAATCTCTGTTAACCAACCTATTAAGACTGTTTTCCCCAAAAGCTCCAACATCCCTCAATACATCAAGAAACAATATTTTCAAAACATGTTTTATATTGAACCCAACAAAGCCTCAATTTCTGATCCTCTCAAACTTGCTAAAAGCTATTTCCCTCCAAGATTTCACTGGATCCCTGAGCATAAAGATAAGAATTTAAATTATTATTCTGACCTCTTGCGTAATGAGAAATCTATCATTATTAACACCATTTCTGACAAAATTGATACCTCCAAAATTATTTACCACAGTGTTTACATTGTCAATGTTATAAATGAAGAACAATGGGGTCCTTCCCCCAATTTTACCAGAACAATGTCCTCTTCTCCCATCTCCTATTCCTACTATGATTACATCACTGCTTGGTCAAGATTTATGCTTCACCAGAATGAAAACATGTCTCATTCCTGGTTTGTTAACTTTGATAAAAGTTTCACTGGTTCTCTGCCTCTTTGGTTCATCCGTTGGTGGTCTCAACATGGCCCTCTTAATGACATATTTCCTGAACCATTACTTAATGCTTTTGAATGTTTCAAGAAGTTTTATAAGGTTGCTGCTCATGGTGCTAAGTTCCCTCCTTTACTTCACTTTGTTAAACGCTTCAAGATACCTTGGATATTAAAATGGCAATATGAAAAAGATGGTGATGTTCTCTCCAGACATTGGTATGTGAAATGGTGGGCTATATTCCCTCATACTCAGAAAATTATTGCTACAATTTCCAGAGATTCTTCATCTCCTGTTGCTCTCATTGCTAAGGACTGTTCACATGGTCAATCCCCTGTCCTTAATACACCTGCTTCCTCTTCTAAATCTGTTAAATCATCTGTTAAACCTAGAAAAGTGAGTTCTCCTTTGGATGAAATCCGCAAAGACCCTGAAGCACTGAATGCTCTCATTAAAATGATAAAGGAAGATAGAGTTGGTTCGGATGATGACTGGTCCTCGGAAGCCTCTGTTACAAAAGATCCCTACCACCCTTACAATGAGGAGTGGTTTGGACATGATGAAGATGATGCTGATGACCTAGCTCAAAATTGATTGCTTCACCCTATTTGTCTGGCTTGCACAATGGCCAAAGATGTTACTGTTGACTCCCATGCTATAATAATGTCCTGAAAAGGAGATTTTTTATGTTCCCAAGACTGCCTTCAAATATTCCGAAGTCCTCTTTCGGCATGCTTCTACTGTTCATGTTACTTTTACTGTTCAAAATATTGCCTATTTAAGGGGGGTTGTCTCTTAAGTTTGATTCAGAATTTTCTTGTTAGAATTCTCCTTAGAACTCCCTTCTTTTAGAAAGCCTTCTTTGAGAAAGAGTTCCTTGTTTCTACTACTACCTTGTTACCTTGATCCTACTACTACTACTTCCCCTACAAATCTTGTAACTCTAATTCAAGCTTTGTGATTGTTTCAATCTTGTATTCACTACTACTACTGTAAGTGTTTGTTCTACTTTCAATAATAAGTATTTTCAGTTTATGTTCATTATACTACTTGTTGCTACCGCCACCATGGAGGATTACCGCCATACCGGACGGTTCTAAATTGCTTTCATTTACTTTGAATTATTTTGTTATATATTGCTTGGCAGGTTCTACCGCCTTATTATTTTAACTTGTGCTTTCATTTACTTTGCTTTGCTTATATTATTTTCATCATATATAATACTGTGCTTCCGTCTCTTCCCTTCAGCTGTGCACCCCCTTCCCCTTTATGGTATGGAAGGGGACGCACAGCTGAAGGAAAGCACAGTATAATATATGTTGAAAATAATATAAGCAAAGTAAATGAAAGCACAAGGCGGTAGAACCTGCCAAGCAAAATATAACAAAATAATTCAAAGTAAATGAAAGCAATTTAGAACCGTTCGGTATGGCGGTAATCCTCCAAGGTGGCGGTAGCAACAAGTAGTATAATGAACATAAACTGAAAATACTTGTTATTGAAAGTAGAACAAACACTTACAGTAGTAGTAGTGAATACAAGATTGAAACAGTTACAAAACTTGAATTAGAGTTACAAGATTTGTAGGGAAAGTAGTAGTAGGATCAAGGTAACAAGGTAGTAGAAACAAGGAACTCTTTCTCAAAGAAGGCTTTCTAAAAGAAGGGAGTTCTAAGTAGGAAATACTAGAGAGAATTCTAAAGAAAATTCTGGAGCAAACTCAAGGGACAACCCCCATTAAATAGGCAAAATTTCGGAGTAAACAGTAAAAAGTGAACAGTAACTGTGAATAGTAACCCGATAGTTTTAGAAAAAACGCCAATATATTTGGTAAATCCTTCAATCCATGGCCCTCTACATCTAAATACTAACACACAAGCATCAGGACTATCCCTCTTTGGAACACACTTTTCCTCAAGTGTGGCTAGTTGTAAGCTTATCTGGTGCATGATGGGTGGTGTTCGTAGCTTTTTTATTGAATCCAAACTTTTTCAACTGGTGGTGGAGGAAGGGGGACGGTATTTTTCTTTAAGGATTTTTGAGCGGAGTAGGTACTCCATGAAGTCGGTCTTCATGGGTAAGAATGTGGCTCATTGGTTGATGAAGAGTTTAGAACAGATTGTCGTTGGGGTCAGTCCAAAGTATTTTTATACGTTCAGGGAAGGTGATTCTGCCTACACCCTCCAACGGAGCTCCAATTCTTTTGGCTTGTTCCTATTGCTGACTGTAGTTAAAGTTGGAGGGTCTAGGAGGTCCATTATTATTCCAGTAGGCAGAGCAAAGAATGGATGGAGGGTTTTTGGGTTAGAGTTAAGGAAGATATTGGAACCTGAAAACTATGTGAATAGTGGGACTAGGCATTTTGTGGCTCAGCCTCATAAGGATAGCTCAGGGGTTCAACCTTCTAAATCTTTTGCCGACACGGTGCGTGGGCATCAGGTGCAGGTAAGGGGCAGAAATCAGCCTGATCGATTAAGCGCTCATGATAAAGGGAAATGGCTGTTAGGGGATTATAAAGGAGAGAAGCAAAACCTGCTGAGCGAAACGGCGGTGATCTTACCAGGTCCGGCGACTCTAGGAGGTTCAGAAGTGGGTTCTCGGTGCAGTACAGAGGACTTTAACGTTGGAAAGATATATCCGGTAGGAAACAAAAGGAGATCTCCATTAAATTTCAAATCAAATTGGACTGATCATGTTTATGGAAAAAAACGGGAACTGAGGAAGTCAGACTGGACAGGAAAGAGCTTGACCGTAGAAGTGAATGGGGAAGGAAAAAGGAGCGTGGCATGGACAAAAGGTGGTCTGAGGAGTTCCATTTGGGTTTCAAGGGGTCAGAGGGATCACGTGAAGGGATCTTCTAGTGTTTCATGGGTTCACAAACCTGTGGTGGGCTTAGACCAAGATGGTTCTCAAGTGGGCCTTCCTATGATCCCTTGTCCAGAGCCCACTGGCCCATATAGGATGGAAGAGGGTGTAAGCCCATCTGTGGGTGACCTGAGATCTTTAAATAAGAGAGCCCATGCACCGGTGATATCCAAAGCACCTCACGCAGCAGAGGATGCTCAGGAAGTCGAAGGCGTTGATGGTTTTTTCGCCGAGGAGTCACCGGCGCCACCGGTTATGGCCGGCACTGCGAGACAACATGCCTCGAAGTCGGCGTCGAGCCCGGTGGGTCAATCCGTGAAGGACTTTAGTCCTGCGAAGGCAAAGGTGGTGAACCGTGGCCCTTTTTCTGATGGTTCTCACGCCGGAAACTCACCGGCGCTTAAGGGTAGCCTTACTCATGAAGCCCATGAACCGGTGATGGTGGCAAGCTCCAAAACAGGTCATGATATCTCTGTGGGTCGACCTGCGGAGCCTACGACGGAGGTCGATGGCTTTGTTTCTGGTGGGTTTTACGCCGAGGAGCCACCGATGACACCGGGTAAGGCCGATACAGTGCAATCTCACTCATTGGTGACGGTGTTGAGTGATAGGGTGTCAATGGGTAAGGCAGAAACAGAGAGTGATAGGGTGCCTATGGGTCTTTTTCTGTCCAATTTGTTTCTGAGTTTATCGAGAGCTGGGATAGCAGAATTGGGTGTCCAGGGTGGAAATGAAGGGGGTTGGGTTGATTTTGCAAGGGTTGCTCAGGGGATAGAGACTCCCCATCAGGCTGACCAATTAGTGGTATCAACAGATTGTGGTTATCCTGAGGCGAGAATTTCGACGGAGAGAGAAGTGGTTAATGCAGACATGGGTTTGGGTGATGTGGATAGTACCTCCCTTTTGATGACTATCACTCCTATGGGGTTGGCTGTGCCGGCGGAGTTGAACAGTGGGAATGAGGTTTTGGGGCTTGAAAATACTTTGAAAATTTCTAATTGGGTGAAACATAGACTCCCTGGTTTTAGTAAAATGATGGGGCTTTCTCTGGGTCGACAGGAGGAGAAGTGTATTAAGCTTTTACAAGGGCTTGAGAAGGAGATTGGGGCTGCCAATCTGCTAAACAGAATAGATGTAGCCCACCGGAAAGCCGTGTCCAAAGACAAAGGGAAGAGGGAGTTGAGGAATTTGATTTCCTCGGTTAATTATGACAGTAGATAGTCTTCGTAGACTGCATTACTGAGTTTGGAGTAGGGAGTTATCAGTTGTAATGAAGTTGAAAATGGTGTCTTGGAATGTCCGAGGATTGAATGATTCTCGGAAACGTTTGGTGGTTAGAAATTTACTTCGAGAGTGGAATTGTGATGTAGTTTGCCTTCAAGAAACTAAGCTTGCTAGTATGGATAGACAGTTGGTATGCAGCTTATGGAGTTATCACTATGTTGACTGGGTGGCTTTGGATGCGGATCAGACAGCTGGTGGGGTTTTGATGATGTGGGATAGGAGGGTTTTAGAAAAGTTGGAGGCAATGGTGGGTTACTTCTCCATTTCGGTTCGGTGGCAGGGTGTGGGAGATGGTTTTATTTGGGCTTGTTCTGGGGTTTATGGCCCAAATGACAATAACTTAAGGGGGCAGATGTGGGATGAGCTGATTGGAATTCAACAACTTTGGGATGTTCCATGGTGTTACATGGGGGACTTCAATGTTGTTCGTTTCCCAAGCGAACGTTTAGGGGGATTGCGCCTTACTCTGGCTATGGAGAATTTTTCTGAATTCATTGAGGAGCTCAATTTGATTGACTTGCCTTTGGAAGGAGGGAGTTATACTTGGTCTAGTGGCTCGGATCAGCCTTGGATGTCTAGGATAGATAGGGTTCTGGTTTCTAACGTTTGGGAGGACCACTATCCGGATGTGATGCAGCGGGTCTTACCTCATCCTATCTCAGACCACTTCCCCATATTAGTGGAGGCAGGGAGGATATTGAGGGGGAAGAGACCTTTTAGGTTTGAGAACATGTGGTTAAAGACAGAGGGGTTCACAGATAGGGTTCATTCGTGGTGGAATCAATACTCTTTCTCTGGGACTCCCAGTTTTGTGCTTGCCAAGAAGTTGAAGGCTCTGAAAGGAGACATTATTCAGTGGAACCGTAGTGAGTTCGGAAATGTAGGTCGTCAGAAGAAAGAGTTGTTGGAGGCCTTGAAATTATTGGATGCTAAGGAAGGGGAGTTTGGCTTTCTGAAGTAGAGATAGATGAGAGGGCTGTGCTAAGATCTCAAATACAGAACCTTCTTTCTTTGGAAGAAGTTTCGTGGAGGCAGAAATTGAGGATGCTTTGCATCAAGGAAGGAGATAATAATACCAAATTTTTTCATAAGGTGGCTAACTCCCGGAGAAGGTATAATCATATTAGTATGCTGGAGGTGGATAGGGTTATATATGAGGACGAATCAGAGATGACGGACCAAGTAGTACAGTTTTATAAAAACTTGTACAAGGAGACAGAGGAGTGGAGGCCTTTTGTGGAAGGTTTGGAGTTTGATCAGATTGAAGGGTTGGAGAGGGATTGGCTAGAAAGGAGGTTTGAGAAGGAGGAGATCCTTTGTGTTGTTAAAGAATTGGATGGAGATAAAGCTCTAGGTCCTGATGGTTTTTCTATGGCCTTCTTTCACCATTGTTGGAGAGTTGTAGAAAAAGATGTTTTAGCTGTGTTTGAAGAGTTTTATCAACATAGCAAGTTTGAAAAATCTCTCAATGCAACGTTCATAGCCCTTATCCCTAAGAAGAATGGTGCCTCCAATATCCGTGATTTTAGACCTATCAGCTTGGTGGGGAGTGTATACAAGATCTTGGCTAAAGTTTTGGCAAACCGCTTGAAAGAGGTTTTGGATCAGTTGATATCTGAATCTCAGAACAGTTTTGTGGGTGGCAGACAGATACTTGATTCTGTACTTATTGCTAATGAGTGTGTGGATAGTAGGGTGAAGAGCAAGATTCCGGGAATTATTATTAAGCTGGACATTGAGAAAGCCTATGATCATGTGAATTGGGAGGCTCTTCTAGATTTGCTGAAAAGAATGGGATTTGGGGTGAGGTGGTGTAGGTGGATCCGTACATGTATATCCACAGTCCAGTTTTTTGTTTTGGTCAACGGAGCTCCAGCTGACTTTTTTGGGAGCTCAAGGGGATTGAGACAAGGGGACCCGCTATCCCCTTTGTTGTTTCTGGTTATGATGGAGGTCTTTAGTAAGATGATGAAAAGAGTTGAAGTTGCTGGTTTATTTCGAGGTTTCAGGGCAGATGGTAAAAGGGGTGAAGGGGTTTCAGACCGTATGCGATGGAAGTTGACGAATAATGGGAATTTTGATATCCGCTCATTTTATAATAAGTTAAGAGGTCCCGTGCCCATTATATTTCCTTGGAAAAGTGTTTGGAAGGTTAAGGCCCCTCTGCGTGTTTCCTTCTTTGTGTGGACTGCGGTATGGGATAAAATCCTTACAGGTGACAATCTGAGGGGTAGAGGGCTGGACTTTGTTGATTGGTGCATTATGTGTCGTTGTAATGATGAAACGGTGGATCATTTGCTATTGCATTGTGGTAATGCTTACCGGTTGTGGAGTTTGGTGTTTAGATCTTTTGGAATTTCTTGGGTCTTGCCAAGATCTGTAGCGGATACTCTCTTTGGTTGGTGGAATTGGTTTGGGAAGCATTCGTCTAATATTTGGAATTTAGCCCCACTATGCTTAATGTGGTGTTTGTGGAGGGAGCGAAATAAGAGGACGTTTGAGGACATGGATAGTTCCATTGATCAGCTTTTGGCTTCTTTCAGTGGCTCCCTTTTTGATTGGTCTAGGGCTTGGGGAATCACCTCTAGTGATTCTCTCCCTATGTTCCTTAGTTCTCTTCTTTGTAACTAGTATCTTCTTCTTTTTCTTTTTCTTTTTTTTTTTCATATTTTTCTGTACCTTTCACCTCTGCCTTCTGTTTTTCTGCATGAGGTAGTTTTTTTTTTTTTTTTTTTTTAATATACATCTTTATTACTTATCAAAAAAAAAACTGTGAATAGTAATCGGTGAACAGTAGTCTGTGAATAGTAACTGGTGAATAGTGAACAGTACAATGAATAGTGATATTTTCATTATTGTCTTCCAAACTTCCGTAGCATGAAGCTTGTCCTTTGCTTGTCCAAATCATGCAGAAAATAGCTTTGAAACACTTTAAACTTTAGTCCAAAATAGCCTTGGAACACTTGAAACTTTAGTCCAAAAAGGTACATAAAGAATCTCCAATTGTGGGAAAATCCTCCAAGAATATTGTGAAGATTTTGGAGAGTAGACATTGTCAGAAAGAGCATGGCAAGACAACATTCAAAAAGGGGAATATGGTACTCAGACGCATGGGCTTTGTCAGACGCATGGGATTACACAGTGATTTCTCAGTAGGCGCACTGAGGTCTCTCATTATCAATAAGTGGAAGGAGCATCGGATGGGTATCCATCAAATGGATCAAAAGGACCTTGTGGAGAATCACATGGATGGTCATGGTAAATAGCATATTGATTACAGAATCCACAATATAAAATAGGCTCAAACTCTGGTCTTCTTCCTGGGATGAGAAGGCTTCTTGGATTACCATGGTCAGTTATTCGTAAGTGAGCAATGGCATCAGCATATGGCCTGGGACCAAAGATAGAAATTCTATCGGTGCTTCCTATGAAATGATAATCTTTCCATAGATTCTGAGCAACTTCAATAATTTGATTATTAAAATAATTTCTCCAACATTCAGCAAGAGCAAAAGGATTTTTAAAGGATAAGTGGGAATTTCCTTCAAACCATTGTCCTTGATGAGTATGACCATTAATGAGAATGAGATGCTTTGAAGGTTGGACATTCATCCAATTATCTCTTTCCCACTTTGGCAAAGTACTCCAGCATCTGATGGAAACAAAAGGGCTCGCAAATCTTTTAATAGCATCTTGAATAATTTGTGGCAGCTGGCTGGCTTGGCGATGGCTTGTTAATTTTAGAAACCTAATAAAGCCATATTCAAACATATGGGAAAGCCAGTTAGGATCCCTATCATCATCATCATCTGAATCATCAGGAACAAATGAGCCATCATCATAATTAATTAAGAGACCAGGAAATGGGTGTTTCTTTTCATACATTCTGAGAGTACTCCCAAAGTGTTCTTCCTAGTCCAACTGGATAAACACATTGTCACCTTCATCTAGTTCATCAGGATCAGGAATAGTGGCTGTAACAAGTTTCTTGAAACATTTGAACCATAGGTCGAAAGACCTAAACATAGCCTTGCTTTTCAGAATACGGATTTGTATGTCTGTAGGCAAGTTGGCAAAAGCACTTCTTAATAGAGATTGGGTCTTAAGACTCAATCTAGCATAATTAGTGCCCATTATAGTCATTTTATCCTTTGAATGGATATCCTCTTTGCCAAAGAGTTGACTAATGTAGGCTTTAAGACGAATCCTAAAAGCCTCATTTCCTGGAACAAGATTATCTTCCGAAACAAGGTTACTTTCTGAATCAAGGTTATTTTCTGAAACAGGGTTGTTATTTGAAATAAGGTTGGAATGGTGGCTTATATAAGCATCATTTTGAGCAGTAAGGTTAACAAGGTGGATTTCAAGAGCCTGGAGGGTTTTTTCAAACAGGAAATAGTGATTTTTAGTAAAAGCAACATAGAGATTATCAAGAATAAATTTTATGGAATCTGGTAATTCACTATAGACTCCATTATGAAACTGTAAGGATCTGGATAAGACTTCCTGTAAAGCAATCATCATATCACCACTGGAATATGTCACCGTTGCCGGGACAAATTCTTGAAGGGATGTTGATCTGCTAGGTTTTACCCTAGAAGATGCGCCTTCATGCATTTTGAAAGGTTGTCCCGCTGGGAGCCTTTTGTTTTGAGAATAGTCCTGTGCAGGAGCTTTTCCCTTGTTTTTTCTCTTTGTTGAGGGAGCCATAATAATCCACTTACTAGTGGTATAAATATAAATATTATTATTATCCCACTTATTAGTGGTATTTATCCACGCATCATTGCCTGATTTCTGCAAAGAAGCATTGAGAACATTATGTTTATTGGCAATAGTGGACAATTTGGCACTATTAGTTTTACCTTGAAAATTGTCTGTGAAATACAAATTCATTCGTGGTTCATGAACAGGTTTATTAGTAAGGAAATCATAAGACATATCTAAAGCATTATTGATATCTATTTCAAGCTTTGAAGCAAATTCGAATTTTACTTTCTGTCCAAAAGGATCAGCAGTAATTCCATCATGCTCAACAAGAAAAGGATACAAAGCATTTATAAATGGCAAACCAAGAATTACTTTGTCAGTCATGTTTTTGATAAGAACGGAAGGAATTTTGAAACAGACATTATTATGACGAATATGGGCATCATTCAGTTCATATTTAATCTTCATTTGAGAACCATTAGCAGAAACCAATCTTTCAGTTGATTTTTCAAAATATTCTGGAGGAATCAATCCTTCTCGGATACAATTCTTATCCGCACCTGAATCAATCATAGCAATAACAATGAAATGATAATCATGAGAAACAACAATTTTTACTTTTGTGAACCATTTTGGAGGAAGTATGTTATTAACAAGAGCAAGTTGAGAATCATCAACATTACCTTTATCAGAAAGAAGAGCATGTTGACTGGATTCATCTCCATCTATGTGCTCATCTTGTTCATTATCAGACTTATTTTGATCAATATTTTTATCAATTTTTAACATTAACAATTCTTGTTTAAGATTATGGTTATCATTTTTCATATTTTTAAATTCATTTTTTAATTCACTTATCTCTTGTTTAACAATATTAATTTCATGTTGAAGATCATTAATAGTTAAATCTTTGGATTTCTTTTTATTAAACCTTTCCAAAGTTTCTTCAAAACTTATAGTTGATTTAGGTTTTTTACCAGTTTCTTCTTTTAATAAGTTTTTCTTAAACTTATCCAAATATTCCTTTTGTAAATCAGGGTTTTCAATTTGACTTATCAATTTAACCAACAAACTTTCATTTTCTTCACTTTTAGTGAGAGTATTAACAAATTTAACAACATTGCAACAAGAATCTTTGCAACCAAGTTTAATATTAGGAGAATCAGAAGAATCATCAACAGATTGATAGCAAGAAACAGTTGAAGAAGAAAAATCATCTTCCAAGGAATCAGACGAATTGTTTGATTCAAGGATTCTAAATAATTCTTCTTAATCATTATCATCAATTTTTAACATGTTAAACTTATTTTTTTTAATTTACCAAGTTTTTGTTTACAATCTTTACTGAAATGACCAGATTTTCCACAGTTGAAACATTTACCTTTTCCAGATTTTTGGTTAACATATTTTTTTGAAACATTTTTCTTTTTAACATAAAAATCATTAAAATTAGTTCTGTGTTTTTTATGACTATAATTTTTGTGAGTTTTATCATGTTTTTTACCCTTTTACCGAGAAGGAGCAATCGGGGGCAAACCATATTGTTCACAAAAATTACCCATTTCATATTTAGCTTTTCTTTTATTTTTTAATTGGTGTTTTAACAGTTTTTCATCATTGCACATATTAATACCAAGTTTTTTAATAGTGCTTAAAATATCACCATAAGTTAAATTATCATAATCAATGGAATCATTTTTACCAATTAATTCTTGTTTTACCTTATGAGCAAAGATAGGAGGCAGACCGTCAATAAACTTTTCTTTCCAATAAGACTTGAAACAGTCTTTCTGTTGCATTACTCTGGAAAGGAAAACATCTTGATACCATCTGTAATCAGACATAGTGGGACATCTCAAATTATTTAGCAAATCAGAAATTCGAGATGAAACATTATTTGGAGTACCAACAAAATGTTTGATAATGGTATAAATCAAGGTCTACCCTAAAGATGTTGAAGCCCCACCATATGGAGTGGATGATATGACAAAGCTGGCTTATTTGCATGAACCGGGAGTCCTAGACAATTTAAGATCAAGATATGATATCAATGAGATATATGTAAGTATTTACAATAGAGTTCCACAAAAATGATTATAAAAAAAGAGATAGTTATTCCATCATAGATTGTCCTTTTCTCTTAATTATTATTACTATTTGTTGAATTGGGGCTGGAAGAGGGGAGGGGTGGGACATTGGTTTTGTTTCTTTACATCTTCGGTATTATCTGAAGTTGATACACTTTGAGTGGGTGGGTGGGATTGAAGGAGAGAGGATTTTTTTTTTACATTCCAGCCCACCTTCCATGGGGCTGCATTCAAAACTGTGAAGGAACTGTTAGTCTGAAACTTTGTTGGTTCATAGTGATTGCTGATTGGAACTTTCATTTCACTTCCATAATTTCATTCACACTCTTGAGAATGCTTTATAATATTATATTGTTTCCTTAATGAATTGCATGAATTTAATTGGCGGATGCTTCATAATGGTAGTGATTTTGTGAGTATATAATATAGTTAGGAAGAATGTTATGAGTAGATGCCTTATATATTTTGTGGGGGTTTTCATGGTAGCTTTCATCATTATGAACAATGCTCCTTTCATTGTTGGAGCACTAGTGATCTTCCATGTGTAATTTTTCTCAAAGATACCATTTTAAGAGAAAAGGGTTAGCAACGAAAGTAATTCTCATTGCTTGAGCTTTTCTTTTCTGCTTGTAATGCTGTAGTTCTTAGTTGTTTGAAGTTTGAGCATTGATTTAGAGCATTGTTGTATTTAGTTATAAGAGCATGTTTGTACTCATAGATTTATGTTTTGATGAATTTTCTGGTTGGAAATCTAATGTGTCTTTAAGGGCTTGTTCAATCAAATGATGAGTCACATTGCTTTGTTGGAAATCTGCTGTGCAAAATGGCTTGCTTTGGGTGGAAAAAAAAAAAAAGGGCTATAGCCGCGTTTTTAAACGTGGCTAAAAATATGTCCTATAGCCACATTTAAAAAACGGGGCCATAGTCTATCGCCTTAGGCCGCGTTTTAAACGCGGCCATAGGACCTGGTTTTAGGCCGCGTTTGAAAAGTGCGGCCATAGACCTGATCTTAGGCCGCGTTTGAAAAGTGCGGCCATAGACCCCGCTCTTAGGCCGCGTTTGAAAAGTGCGGCCATAGACCCCCCTGACCTATAGTCGCGGGGTTTGGGCCACATTTGAAAATGCGGCCTAAAAAAACGCGGCCATAGGCCAAATGGGCCTATGGCCACGTTTTTTGGACCTAAGGCCGCGTTTTACAAACGTGGCCTAAGGCCCTTTTTTTTGTAGTGTACGATCATCAAAAATAGGCAAACCTTCATCATTCTTTTTAACAGCATGTTTAATAGAATCTCTAGATTCTTCTGTGAGATATGAATCCCACCATCCACAAAGAGTACTAGAAAAACTAGTAGCAAGTAAATCAACAATTTCAGGTTGGTCAAAATCATGGTTATTTTGGTAAGCAATTCCAACCATAGACATGTGACCCATTTTATTAATAATTTCTTGTTCAGAAAACCCATCAATATTCCATTCATAAATCTTGTCTGCAAAAACATAAAACTGGGTTTGAAAAGGTCTTTCTTCAAACTGAATATCAGGAGGAGTAGGTTTTGAATACCAATTTTTTGTAAGAAACATGGGTTTGGAAGAACTTCCAACAAATCTTTTAATTTCTGGGAAATCATTATCAAAAACCTTTTTAGCAGAAATAGAAGAAACAATATCAGAATCTGTATTTTCATCAGAAACAATTTCTTTTCCATTTCTTGAAATAGTGCAAGCAGCATGAGTACTTGTAGAAGTACCCTCAGTTTTAACTTTTAAATCAGCAAGCATTTTTTCAACAGTTTCAAGAATTTTAGATTGAGAAGTTTTAAACTTAAATTTTTTATCATGACTGGGTAAATTGATCAATGGTTCCTCAGCCTTGATAGAAACAGGTTTTTGAACAGAAGCAGATTTTTCAACAGAAACAGTTTTTTCAACAATTTTTTCTTCAATACGGTCAAGTTGTTGACCAATAACATGCAAAGACTCATTAGTAAAATTGTTTTGTTCAATAAGACTTACAATAGGAGTTTGATCATCAGCAATTTTGAAAGGAGAAGCTTTAACATCAGTGTTGCCAGTAGTTATCAAAATAGACTCAAGAGGTGGATGACTAGACTTAAAAATGGTTTTGTCACTTTTAACAAAATTTGATTTTTTTATCACATTCAAATGATTTTTTGAAACTTTATCTTTTGAAACATAATAATTTTCAAGAAAATCAAAGAACAAAATATGTTTTCTCAATTGATGCATCTTTTCTTTCCATTTTCTTTTAACACGATCTTTTTCAGTCTGAGCAAAATTATTTTGGAAATATTTCCTTTTAGGTCTATTTTTTGAAAGCATAAATTCATTGTATAATGAAACCATATCAATTTCAAAGTTTTCATCTAAAACAGTCAAAACTCTTAATTGGTTAACATTATTTTCAATAGGAGGAAAATCAGAATCAGATGGACAAACAGATCCAGTATCTTCTTCTTCTTCATTGGCAATTTTGCCATATGGAGAGGAAGGCTCAGGTTTAGTAGAATAGTAAACAGAGCTGATTTGAGATTTATCACTAGAAACACCTTTTAATTTTAGATCAGTGGGTTTTTCAAAATTCTTTTGTAAAAAATCATTGAGATCCTGATCTCTTTTTGAAATACTTTCAGATCCAGCAAAGGAATGTCTTCCTTCGTTGATCCTCAAAGGTTGAATATTTTGAAAACTTATTTTAACAGTACCATCAAGATATTGTTGAATATTTGTGAGATCTAGCTCATCAAAAACAGGTTTAGCAACAGGAGATTCTTGTTCCAACAACCATTCAGTGGGAAGCTTAACATCTTGCCATTGAATCATTTTTGGAACTTGAACTTTAGCATCAGGAGTTGAACATTGAATTAACATAGTTTTACCAGAAGGTTCTTTAGGATTCAAATAACCAGGATTTAATTGAGTACTCAACAATCTATAATAAATGCGGTAAATCAAAGCAAAAGGTTTACTACCTTCTTCCATGATATAACCAGATGAAGCAATATTCAAAGTCAAAGCTTTAACAATATTAGGATCATCTAAAGCAAGAGTAAGATCAGGATAGCAATTGAAATAAACAGGACCATCATACAAGGAAGCAGTAATCATACCAAGAATGCTATCTTTAAAATGCTTAAATCTAGCATCTCGTAAACACGTGAGAACAGAAGCATTGATACCCTTTCAGGTGAGTGGTTTAATAGCAACTTGAACCATTCCAATATGTAAATAACTTTGTTTTTTAGCAAGGAAATCATTAATATTTCTTTTAGAAAACAAGCAACATTTTTCATGAGTTTTTGAAATAGAAAATATTTGTTCAACGGGATGAAAAGTAGTTTCAGCCCAACTAGTTTTGTAAATAGTTTTAGTATCAATTTTGGGAATGTTCCATTTTCGGAAATCAGGAAGCTCATTATCTTCAACAGTGTGATCTTCTTCATTTACAATATCAGGAGGATAACCAGTCCTGGAGCTGATAGAGGAGTTGGATCTCCACAACTTATCCATACTATCCTAGTTTTAACACTCAATTATCATGTTTTTCTCACAACCGTTGCATTTCGTAACACATACCCTAAGCAACCCTATACCACACACATGCCCTACACGCCCTCTCTTGGCTCAAATGGGCCTTACAGTCAGGTTCTGGGAATTCACTTTACACCTAAGGTGGCGCCAAAGACGGTAAGAAGGGGACACAACAACGGAGCACCAAAGGTTCGGGTAGACACAGACAAGATACAAAGACACAACAACACTATCACCGGCCAAAAAAGAATGGCTCTGATACCATAAAGGGGGAAGGGGACGCATAGCTGAAGGGAAGCACAGTATAATATATGTTGATAGTGTTGTTGTGTATATATATATATATATATAAAGCGCTAGCAGATTTTAGCATCAATAAAAATAAGATAGAAGCTTAGCAAAAAAAAAAGAAAAAAGATAGAACTATACTGCTATATATATATACATTTGATGATCTTTCTATATGTTATCAAATTTTCACTTAGATTAATTTTTTATGATAGTCCAGTTTAAGTAAATTTTAAATTTTAATAGAACCCAAATTTGATTTTAGGTTTCGTCCTTCTGTAAGAACAGCCCACATGCTCTAGTATTACTTGGGTTGGGTGTAATTTTGACTATTTTCTTTTATTTATTTTTAAACCTAAATAGTACTATTATATATATTTTTTGATAACAATAGGACTATTATATTGGCATAATATAGGTCTTTCTAGTTTCTAGTCTATTTAAAAACATACTTCGCTTTCTTTTAAAAGTGCAAATGAGTTGTCATGTACAGGCCAATTAGCTGTAAGCCAAGAATAATATAAGAGAAAATGTAATAATATATTTTATGTGATTTAAAGTATAATTTGAAGGAGTGAAAATGTAAGGGAAGGCATATAAGAGATATATATATATATATATATATTGATCTCGCCCATTTGTGGCATCTTTATTCTATACCTAATGAGTGAGAAATCACATATATTTTCAAAACATAATATAAGTGTTGAAATCATGTTTTTAAAACATAATTTCATGTTAAATTGTGTGGTATCTCAGGGGTAAAAATCTTGTTTTCCAAACACAATATATATATATATATATATATATATATATTTTTAAGAATGAATTCCTAAATTACTTGAAAGCATTACCAACTTTAATAATAGTTATTATCCTTAAAATAATATTATCTACCAAAGTAACTAAGAAGGGCATCACGAAATTCTATTTATACGATTCTCACCAAAAAGAAAAAAAGAAGAAATTATGTCTATATATTTGATGATATACGAAAATCAGTAGGCTGAAATATTTCGGGTTATGATAATGGTTGTAAATCTTGAAAAGAAAAAAGAAGCATATCATCGATATTCATATGTGTAATTTGATTGTATTTGTCCAGGTGCAGTTTTTCATATTTATTTATAGGCTAAAGTACAAAATTTGCCCGCTAAATTTCACTATAATTCATTTTAGTTTTCTAATTTTACTTTTGTTCATATTAATCTTCTAATTTTCAAGTTTAATTTTAATTAAGCTATTTTCAACAATTATGTAAAAAGCATATATTATATAGAAAGATAATAAAAAATACTTGAAAGTGAAGTGGACACATCCAAAGAAGGAGGAGGAGGAGAAGGCCAACGAAAGGTATGTGAAGAGTCATAGTCGGGGAACAAAGTCTTTTCATTATCTGTCGGTAACACGAGACGTTTTGAGAAATTTCATTTGCCAAATTGTTAACTAAATTAAAATTTATTTCAATTCAGTTATTCGCAACAATTTATTTAGAAAAAATTATATAACGTACTCGAATTATATTCTAAATCAATAGATATTATGTAGAATTTCTTTTTAACGTACTTGAAAGTGAAGTGGACATATCCAATTGAGGAATGAGCCAGCAAAAGGTATGTGGAGGGTCATAGTAGGGAAATAATATCTTCTCTTTCCCTGTAAGTGGCATGAAATATATTGAAATAATGGTTTTACCAAATCGTTGGCTAAAGTAAAATTCATATGGACTCACATATCCATTAGGGTATATAAAGACTATCGAACATACTAAAAGTGTCTTCCTCAAAAAAAAAAAAAAAAAAAAAAGTGTAGTCAGGCTTGTCCACAAGTCGGGCTGGGTTGGTTTTGGACCTAGTGTTAGGGTTTGTGCCCTAAAATCCAATTTATTGGCATGTCATGAATAATTAAGTTGTTTAATTATATGAGACCATTTATGAACTAATAGGACATTATCTTAGTCCATGAGATGCATAGTATGTGATTTATGTGAAAAGTCACAGAAAGATATAAATCACAAGTTCTTTATAAACTCAGAATTTTAGTTCGTAGTCGGTGATGAAATTGGGCATTTCATCTGCGAAGACTACAACATATCAACTAAGATGATTTGTCTTGATCATGGAAGTGGAGACTTCTAGTTGGTATGTTGATATGTTTTAAGAGTTAAGACATATTGAACTGGACCGCTGTGAGATTTATTATTCTCCTAAAGACTGTCAAATGAATAATAAAGCTCACGACTTCTATTTACATCAACTCTAAACCCTGAGAGAATAATGGACCTAATCATGAGATGTAGGTTGCTTTGATATATCAGGAGTGAGATCTATAAGTTATGGTCAAAACCTCAGTATGTTGGGCAACCGCATTTAGTGTTGATGGAACATATATTCTCAAGATGGAATTCATAATCTCTTAACGGAGATATAAAATATTCCCTTAAGATAAGTTTAATGGGTTTGGTTATTCAGAGTGTTGGACTCAACCACTTTAGTAAAGAGTTACTAAAGTATATATTTATGGAATTGGATTTCATAAATATATTATGAATAACAAAAAGGATTAAACCGGGTACTCAAGGATTAAGATGTAGTATTCTTCAAAGTGACAGTCTATTTCATGACTTTGTATTACTACGAATATTTTAATGAAGGGGTTGTATGTATAATAAAGTCTTGGGATATAATTTATTAATAAGGCCTAGAGTGCAATTATATTCTTATAGTGGTATTGAATATAATTAATGGTAACTTTGGACTTGTCAAGAGTTGACAGAAAAGCCCAAGGCCCATTGGAGCTAGAGTCTTATTTGTTCCTTTTGGTCCCATCTCAAGCCATAAACTAAAGCCCAATTGGGTAGGCCCAAAAGGCTAACCCAATTAGAAATCAGTCATTATTTAATAAGTGTTATTAAATAAAGAAACTAAGAGAATGGTTTAACGTACGTAAGATGAAAAGAAAAAGAAATCAGTTTTTCTCCACAAGGAGAAGAAGACAGATGATTGAAAGACCACACATCTTGGGCTCCATGTGGAATTGAGATGAAGATTGAAGGTATTCTCAAGTCAAGGTTTTGAAATTTACTGCATCAAGGTACGCTTTCTATTCTTTGATTCTAGAATTCATGGTTACATGTTTATCTTTCATGATTGAAGTAGATCCGTTATTTTATGTTGCTTCTGCTGCGTGTGTTTTTGTATGAGATACAAAAACCATTTATTTATCCAACAATGGTATCAGAGCGGTCTTCAATATCATGATTGTATAACATGTGATTGAATTTTAGAATCAAAGAAAAAACGTTTTCTTGGTGATTTAATTTTCTGCAGTAAAATTTTCTGCATAAAGTTATTATTCAATAAACCTTGTGTGCATTGATCAATATATGCGATATATTGTTTTGTATGGTTCCACAAGGACACGGCTGTAACTTATGTTTCATGCCGTATGTTTTTGGTGTTTGTACTCCAGTAGGACACCATCTACACATCTTGTGAACGGGTTTATTGAAGTTATTTATAAATATGATCGGGTTCATAGCATCAGTTTTCAAGTCTTATATATCAAGTGTGAGCATTACGTTTTGCACCGCTTGGACTTTTTTGCACCGCTTGGATATAGTATGGTAGATGCTATTTACGTGTTAACATCTGTTTCGTTGGCCTTCTTATAAGCATGTATTGAATCCGTATATTATATATATGGATTTATATGCAATACGTTTGTATAAAAAGTGGGCCATAGTATATCCTTTTATGAAGATTTCATCCTTCATTGTTAATAAAGGATTCATCATGTTATTGCTTGCTTTGCATTATATATTTATTTTATAATCAAACAGTATGTTAATGCTAGGTTTTTTGAAATTTATTCCTAATGAGATTAGGATTGTGTTTTCAAGGTTTCTAGCATTATTATGGTTCTTGATTTTGATATTGAAAACCCTAATGTTTGATCTGAAAATCTTCAATGAAGATGTCAAAAACGGTTAGTTGTTTGTTCAAGAAAAACCCTAGAAAACTGCCTTAGAAAATTTCTGGAAATTCGAGTTTCACGAGTTTCGATCGATCGAAAATCACTTTCGATTGATCGAGTGAAACAGTGATCAGACTTTTTAATTAGATTGATTTTCGATTGATAGTCGATCGATCGAATTAGTTTTTCGATCAATCGAGAGGCAATCGAGTATCAATCGAACAAGTCAGATGGTCAAGTTCGAATTTTTAATTTTTTCGATCGATCGAGAGGAACATTCGATCGATCGAAAGAAAGAAAATCAGAATTTTTTCTAAGTGTTTTCAAGTTTTTTAAGAGCAAGTTTATGTGTGATTATATTACACATGGTTCTAACTAAAAGACCTAATGAGATCAAAGATGTTAGTTAAATAGAACTCTTGATACTAAATCATTTTATGATTAAAAGTCCTTAATTTATTTTAATTAGAGATTTTTAATGAGATTAAAATTCTAATTAAAGTTATATAGTTTCTAATTAGATTAGAATACTTTATGTAGTAAATTAAGGATAGAGTTCTATATAACTAATTTTTGATTCATTAGTGTTTAAGGAATCCTAAATAGTTTAGGACTTCTATTTTAGTTAGTGATTCTAATAAGATTAGAGTCTTCAACAAGTGCAAGGTTATAAATTGTGATGGGATCACAATTATTTAAAAGAAAAACCCAAATAATGAGTGGGAGTGTTGAAATAGCCCTTTTGTTAAGTTTATTGTAATGTGAATAGATACCTTGTCTTGACTTCGAGTCTTGCATTCCATGCGGAGGGTATTTACTTCACGGATTACAAGGTTAAACTTCTTTGTGATTGCGCGAATGTTCGTTACGCTATTGTGACGTGACATAGTTACATCACATTGAATTTAAACAATTAAACACATTTGATGTGTAGGGTTAAAATTGTGATTAGGTCACAATGTTTTCAAGACAATCCACTTGTTTTAAAATTTCTAGTGGGAGAGAGATACAAGGGTTGGATCTCACGGCCTCCATTGTTGGTTCATAGTGGTGTGGGGTAAACATCTCGTCTTGGCCTCGAGCCTTGCGTTCCATGCGGAGGATGTTTATTTCATGGTACTACAAGATTGAATTTCCTGGTTTATAGTGGTTTGATCAAACACCTTGTCTTAGCTTCGAGCTTTGCATTCCATGCGGAGGGTGTTTTTATCATGGTACTACAAAATAAGCCTGTTAAAGGGATGAAATGTGGCTACACATGATTCTAGACAATGGTGTACACTAGACTAAGTTTGATAGCATCCTCTATGCTGAGTTCTTGCTATTATTACTTAGAGGCCAAAGGAAGAGCGGCAAATTATTTTTGTTTGGTAAGAGTTACCATGATAGCATTAATAATGAGAATAATTCTCGCCTGATCATAGTGATTGGTATTCACTCTATGCTGAGGAATATTAATTGCGGAATTAGGTTGTCGTTGCACCTAGTATAGTATGGTTTTCGGGTTCCATATTATATGGTTATGGATGCAAAATGATAATGTCTTGGTTATTTAAGTTCATGGTCTCAATATAAAGTTGTCATAAATTTTGTCCTCTAGCTACTATTTTAGTTGAATCACATTAACTAAGAAGTAATTTTGGACATGGTGCTTAAAGGAGCTGAAGTACATATTTATGTTTTGATTCAGCACTGTCATAATTTCCTATACATGATGCATTTATGGAAGATAGCTTATGATATGATCATAGTCTCCATTGAAATGCTAATATGTTATATTGGCTTCTATCTCAATTGTGCTACTGCATGAGATGCAAGAGTTAGTACTAGACTTAGACTTTATATTAAGTCTAAATGAGATGTTTGGTATGAATCATATTGAGTGCTAAGAAAAGCTTAAGAAGTTCCAATTCTATGTCATTTTATGAAAATATTTTATTTTTAAAATGAATTGGAATTCTTGGATGTAGAGATTAAATGTTAATCTCATATGGATATGATCCACAAGCCCTTGTTAGAATCATTTGATCAATTCAGATTGTTTTGAAAATAAATTCTTTTTATATTATCTAAATTGATTAGTGAATTCTATGTAACGGAAGACATCCTAAAAGCTAAGGCTAGGAACAATATGATTTAATTCAAATTCTTAGCCTAAACCGAAGGGTAAGGGTGATAAGAAGGGGAATTATAATACCAAACAGTTGGACAAGTTAGTTGCCCTAGTAATTGCCAAAAGGAAATTAGTCTCAAAAGCATGACCAAAAGGAAATTGTTTCTGTTTTGGTAAAGCTAAGCATTGTCCATGATTGTTTTCTAGATGGAAATTTATATGTTTTACTTTTTAAAGAGAAAGTTTCCATCCTTTAGTTTTGTATGTTTTGGCACTTAAGTCTAGATCTTATTAATCTAAATGGTATTCAAGATTGGTGAAAGATGGGCTTTTAGAACCATTATTTTGTTATATTCACAATCTATGAATTCTTTTTAGAGGATAATAAGATCTAGGGTTCCTTTTTGTAAAGGAATGAAGTTCCAATGACTTCTTTAAGTTAGTGCATACATTAAGGAGGAATATGGCTCTTTTCAAGGTAGATTGTTCTAGAAGAAAAATTGTCAAAATTTGTTATAGGACAACTATAAAATACATTTAGAAATGAAATGGTTGTATTAGATACACCACAAGACATTATTCTAGATATATAGCTAATACACGGGTACAATATCGTAGTAGGAGGATTACTAAATAAATTCATAGTTTTGGAATAAACTTTTGTAGTTATTCCACAAGGATATGAATTTGATCCTCGGTCCTACGTAAAGGTAATTGATGATATGAGTATGGATTATTGGATCAAGGTTATGTGAATAGAATTAGATTCTATTTAAAGTCTAGAACTTGTAGAGGCGCTTACTTGCATTAAGCCTATTGTTTTCAAATTGATCTACAAGTAAATGAGATTGATAGATTTGAAGGTGCAAATCTTC
Source organism: Quercus aquifolioides (assembly GCA_019022515.1). NCBI lineage: Eukaryota > Viridiplantae > Streptophyta > Magnoliopsida > Fagales > Fagaceae > Quercus > Quercus aquifolioides. The sequence goes on from CM032326.1 coordinate 28,216,126, forward strand.
AAAGTCAAGACTAGTGGTAAAAAGATTTATTCAAAAAGAAATGGTTCGAGTATGAAAAGATTTTTTCACCAATAGTCAAATTTGACTCTATCTAGATTCTCTTATCCATTATATTTCATTTGGATGAAATATGGCAATGGATATCAAGAAAACTTCTTTTAGTAGCAATCTTGAGGAAGACATCTATATGATGTAATTAGACTTGTTCATAATAAAGAACCAGTAGTGTTTAGTATGCTGGTTGCTTAAAGTCCATTTATGGACTAAAGCAAGCATCTAAATCATAAAATATCATCTTTGATCAAGCAATCAAATGGTTTGATTTTGATCAAGTATTTAAAAGGCCTTATGTGTGTAAAGGCTATATAGAATAATAAATTTCTTAATGTATGTTGATGACATTCTAATCATTTAGAATGATGTAGAGTTATTGTCATCAATAGAGTTTTGGTTGTCTAGTCCAGTTTGATATAAAGTACTTGGGAAAGACTAGTCACATCCTAAGAATTAAAACTTTGTTAAAATTCAGAAATTAGGATGTTGGGTCTATCTCAAACTGCTTAAATAGATTAGATTCTAGCCAAGTATAGCATGTAATACTTTAAGAAAGGATTCTTTCCTTTTAAGTTTGAAGTTCCTTTATATAGGACTATGGTTCTAAGAAATATAAAGGAAGAGCATATAAGACGGTTCCTTATATCAAATCGATAGGAAGTCTTTATGCTATGCTAAATACTAGGCTAAATGTCTATTTAGCGGTGGGCATAGTAAGCAAATATCAAGTGAATCAAAGATCACTTAATTTAGTGGGAGTAAAGCATATACTCAAATATCTTAGGAGAATGAGGGATTATATGCTTGTCCACAAAAGTGAGGTTTTGATAGATACTGGATGTACAAATACTGACTTGTAGTTTGATTGTGATTCATGAAGTTGGACTTCAAGATATGTATTCATCCTAGGTGGTGAAGATACACATCAAGCGTAAGTATCGTCTCATTAGAGAAGATATGAGTACGTGAAAAGTAGTAGTAGTAGAAAAGATAATTTATGCAATAAATCTGACTGAAACTTGTTTCCAAGCCTTGCCTTAGAGTGACTGTGAAATACTTTATAGGGAGATAAGTGTCGGATATGTGGTAAATTGTCTTTGAGGGCAAGTGGGAGATTGTTAGGGTTTGTGCCCTAAAATCCAATTTATTGGCATGTCATGAATAATTAAGTTGTTTAATTATATGAGACCATTTATGAACTAATAGGACATTATCTTAGTCCATGAGATGCATAGTATGTGATTTATGTGAAAAGTCACAGAAAGATATAAATCACAAGTTCTTTGTAAACTCAGAATTTTAGTTCGTAGTCAGTAATGAAATTGGGCATTTCATCTGCGAAGACTATAATATATCAACTAAGATGATTTGTCTTGATCATGGAAGTGGAGACTTCTAGTTGGTATGTTGATATGTTTTAAGAGTTAAAACATATTGAACTGGACCGCTGTGAGATTTATTATTTTCCTAAAGACTGTCAAATGAATAATAAAGCTCACGACTTCTATTTACATCAACTCTAAATCCTGAGAGAATAGTGGACCTAATCATGAGATGTAGGTTGCTTTGATATATCAGGAGTGAGATCTATAAGTTATGGTCAAAATCTCAGTATGTTGAGCAACCGCATTTAGTGTTGATGGAACATATATTCTCAAGATGGAATTCATAATCTCTTAACGGAGATATAAAATATTCCCTTGAGATAAGTTTAATGGGTTTGGTTATTCAGAGTGTTGGGCCCAACCACTTTAGTAAAGAGTTACTAAAGTATATATTTATGGAATTGGATTTCATAAATATATTATGAATAACATAAAGGATTAAACCGGGTACTCAAGGATTAATGTGTAGTAATCTTCAAAGTGACAGTCTATTAATGACTTTGTATTACTACGAATATTTTAATGAAGGGGTTGAATGTATAATAAAGTCTTGGGATATAATTTATTAATAAGGCCTAGAGTGCAATTATATTCTTATAGTGGTATTGAATATAATTAATGGTAACTTTGGACTTGTCAAGAGTTGACAGAAAAGTCCAAGGCCCATTGGAGCTAGAATCTTATTTGTTTCCCTTTGGTCCCATCTCAAGCCACAAACTAAAGCCCAATTGGGTAGACCCAAAAGGCTAACCCAATTAGATAATCAGTCATTATTTAATAAGTGTTATTAAATAAAGAAACTATGAGAATGGTTTAACGTACGTAAGATAAAAAGAAAAAAAAATTAGTTTTTCTCCACAAGGAGAAGAAGACAGATTTTTCTTTGAGAGTTTATGTACAAAATGACTGATTGAGAGACCACACATCTTGGGCTCCATGTGGAATTGAGATGAAGATTGAAGGTATTCTCAAGTCAAGGTTTTGAAATTTACTGCATCAAGATACGCTTTCTATTCTTTGATTCTAGAATTCATGGTTACATGTTTATCTTTCATGATTGAAGTAGATCCGTTATTTTATGTTGCTTCCGCTGCGTGTGTTTTTGTATGAGATACAAAAACCATTTATTTATCCAAGCCCAAACCCAACTCGCCAGCGTCAGGTGGAGGGCGAAGGGACCTGAAACCGATCGTTGACGTCTATCAATCGAGTCAGTTTTGAGCTCAAATTGGTTTGATTGGTGCTAAAGTTCACCAGAAATTGCAAATCGTCGTCGAAATCTGCAAATCGTTGCCGAAATTTGCAAATTTTTTGCGGGAATCTTTAAATTTTTGCTGAAATTTGCTGTGATTTGACTGAATCTGGCTAAATCCCACCAAATCTAGCCGAGATCTCGCCGAATTTGGTTGAGATCTAGCCAAATTTGGCTTGATCTTGCCAAATTTGGATGGATTTCATATATAACCTTGTTAGGTTTGGATGGCTCGGGTTTGGAGAAGGAAACCCGCCACTCGACTTGCCGGTGTTGGTTCTTGAAAATGGAGACCCGCCGCCAACTGACTAGACCTTCGGTTCGGGTCGACGTCGGCAATTTGGCCTAGTTTTCAAGTTCCAGTCAGTCTAGACAGCCCTAAGTGTAGTGCACACATCTAGCAGAGGTGGGGGGTTAATTAAAGTCACGTGGAGGGTTGTCGTTGGAGTACAAAGTTTTCTCATTGATGTAATGCTTTTATCTTCTTCTTAAAAAAGTTACGATATACTTATCAAAAAAAAAAAAATTCATTTGCCAAAATCTTGTACTAATTTAAAAATTTACTCAAACTCGACTATCATAAAAAATCTAAGTGAAAATTTGATAACATATAGAAAGATCGTCAAATGTATATATATATAACAGTATAGTTCTATTTTATTTTATTGATACTAAAATCTGCTAGCGCTTTTTTTATTTATATATTGAGTCCAGGTTCAATGTATCTGTTGTACCCAACCTTTTTTTATTTTTTTAATTTTTGGAGAAGATACCGAACTCAAAAAAATTTGGGTTGGGTATCTTCTCCCAAAAAAAGAAAGAAAGAAAGGGGTTTGGGTACCACAGATACATTGAACCTGCACGCAAAGCGCTAGCAGATTTTAGTATCAATAAAAATAAAACAAATAAAACTATACTGCTATATTTATACATTTGATGATCTTTCTATATGTTATCAAATTTTCACTTAGATTTTTTATGATAGTCCAGTTTAAGTAAATTTTAAATTTTAATAGAACCCAAATTTGATTTTACGTTTCGTCCTTCTGTAAGAACAGCCCACATGCTCTAGTATTACTTGGGTTGGGTGTATTTTTGACTATTTTCTTTTATTGATTTTTAAACCTAAATAGTACTATTATATATATTTTTTTGATAACAATAGTACTATTATATTGGCATAATATAGGTCTTTCTAGTTTCTAGTCTATTTAAAAACATACTTCGCTTTCTTTTAAAAGTGCAAATGAGTTGTCATGTACAGGCCAATTAGCTGTAAGCCAAGAATAATATAAGAGAAAATGTAATAATATATTTTATGTGATTTAAAGTATAATTTGAAGGAGAGAAAATGTAAGGGAAGGCATATAAGAGAGAGATATATATATATATATATATATATATTTTGATCTCGCCCATTTGTGGCATCTTTATTCTATACCTAATGAGTGAGAAATCACATATATTTTCAAAACATAATATAAGTGTTGAAATCATGTTTTTAAAACATAATTTCATGTTAAATTGTGTGGTATCTTAGGGTAAAAATCTTGTTTTCCAAACACAATATATATATATATATATATATATTTTAAGAATGAATTCCTAAATTACTTGAAAGCATTACCAACTTTAATAATAGTTATTATCCTTAAAATAATATTATCTACCAAAGTAACTAAGAAGGGCATCACGAAATTCTATTTATACGATTCTCACCAAAAAGAAAAAGAAGAAGAAATCCTGTCTATATATTTGATGATATACGAAAATCAGTAGGCTGAAATATTTCGGGTTATGATAATGGTTGTAAATCTTGAAAAGAAAAAAGAAGTGTATCATTAATATTCATATGTGTAATTTAGTTGTATTTGTCCAAGTGCAGTTTTTCATATTTATTTGTAGGCTAAAGTACAAAATTTGCCCGCTAAATTTCACTGTAATTCATTTTAGTTTTCTAATTTTACTTTTGTTCATATTACTCTTCTAATTTTCAAGTTTATTTAATAAAAGTTTCTTTGTCAACTTCCGTTAATTTTTTTAATCTAGAAAATATTTTTCAATCATTAATTAAAAATTTCAAAAAAAAAAAAAATTAGACAATTAATTACAATATTTGACAAAAGTTAATAAATAGACTTTAATTAAACAAACTTGAATAAACGAAAGTTTTATATTTTAGGTTAACCATTTTTATACTATTTCTTATTCTTTTTGTTCTATTCCGAGAAGCAGAGCTGAGGGCTTTTGATTTGTGGGGGCTAGAAAGTGAATAAAAAGTCAAAAATACCCCTTCACCATCCACTGTACCTTCCAGCTGCGTGCTGGCTGACTCTGCCGCCTGCAAACATCGCGGGAAGTGTCCCTATAAACTAATAAACTATAAATATCTCTTAACACCTCTCTCTCTCACCCTCCTTCCGTGTCCATTTTTTTCTTCTCCTTATTTGTAAAATTACTACTACCATTCAATTATTGAATTTCACTACAGAAATTCTTCAGCTACATTAATAACACATCGTATTAGGGTTTTTCTTCTATTTCTATTGAAAATTTTTTTGAAGCTAGCTTTGAAAATTAAAAAAAATGCTAGCAGCGGCTGCAGTTGCTGCTGCAGCATCGAAGAGCCTTAGGGCTCCATTGCTTGTCCAACGCAAGTTTCTGTATCCAAATACTACCACTACTTTCTTGCGTTCATACCGTTCTCCTCTTCGTAATTTCAATCTCAGAACAACAAGAAGAAGAACAACAAATCCCTATCCTCTTACCTATCATGTCAAATCGTTCCTTTCCGATTCACCTTCTTCTTCTTCTTCTTCTTCTTCGTCTTCCGGCCGAGCAGGCAACAGCAGAGCCTATCCTCTACATCCAGTTAGTCTATCATATCTTGTAACTTTGTATTGTTATTGTTTCATTTGACAATTAATAATTTAATTAATTGATCAATTTGACAGAGTTTTATGGTGAATGGGCGCATTTCGTTCTCGACTTCAACTCCGAAAACCAGTACTGCTCCGGATGAGAAGAATAATGATAATAAGAATGATGCGAAGCTCGTGAAGTCGGCTTCGCAGGACAGAGTTGCTGATATCAACATCCTGCGCACTCTTGCAACTTACATTTGGGTGAAAGACAACTTCGAATTCCGTCTCCGGATCATCACTGCCTTGGCCTTTCTCGTCGGTGCCAAGGTAAACTAATTAGCACTCCGTCGCGATCACCACTACTACTACTACTTCAACGCACTTCAATTGGTTGAGGGCTCTAAAATTTTGGTTCTTTCATTGCAGGTTGTGAATATTCAGGTGCCTTTCCTCTTCAAGCTTGCTGTTGATTGGCTGACGACCTATTCCAGCAATGCGGCTGCTCTCGCTTCCTTCACAACCGCCAATTCAACTGCTCTGGCTCTTTTCGCCACCCCGGCTTCCGTTTTGATTGGATATGGGATTGCGCGGGCGTGTTCTTCTGCTTTCAACGGTACTACTACACTGAAGTAATTGCTAATTCTTGTCCACATTTCGTTTTTTGTTTCTGTTTTTAAAGCTTCAATCTTTGATTATATGTGTTTATTACCCGATATCAGAATCACATGCTACTATTACTACCTTGATTTCTTATGCGGTTTTCTAGGTTGTTTGTCATTGTCCATTGATTTTGTTCTCTTGTGGCAGAACTGAGGACTGCCGTGTTTTCTAAGGTGGCCTTGCGAACAATTCGAACAATATCTAGGAAGGTATGTCGCTGCCAAAAAATTTGTTCCTTTATTATATTAGAATACACAGATACACATTACTTTCCCAATATCCCACACAATCTTCTTACTCGTAATTTCACGTTTCTTATTTGAAATTCTTATATATAGTCAGCAAATTCCCTCAACATGACTTGTGTAATTGTATCTTACTTTCTGCAGGTGTTTGCTCATTTGCATGACCTTGACCTTCGATATCATCTTAGGTATTGCTAATAACTGAGAAACACTTTTGTCACTTTTTGTTCCTTTCTTTAATTCTTTTGTTGTTACTATGCGCTAGGCATGTTACATGCATAATTAAGTGGACGTATGGTGTCTCATTTCTTATTTGTCCTCCAATGAACTGACTCATTTGTCAATTATAATAATCTGTTTTTGAAATTTCACTTATGTATAAAAAGACACATCCTTATCAATTTGCATTTGTTGAGTATGTTGTGCCAATATAATGTAGCACTTAGCACTCTAATCTTTTCAAAGTTATATTAATGCTTAAATTCAGGATGACTTCCCCTATGCAATAGAAAAATTTGTGATAATATATATTTGCAATGGAAACAATTTTGAGCAGTAAAGTTACATATTTTCCTATTTCTCACTTGGCTTCTGTATTTCCAGTCGAGAAACGGGTGGATTAAATAGAATTATCGATCGTGGAAGCCGTGCTATAAACTTCATTCTCTCAGCTATGGTGTTCAATGTTGTACCCACCATCTTAGAGGTATTGGGATGGATATTCAATTGATTATTAAGCTACCTAACATTTATGATGCCACTGGATTTTGTATTTTGAATGCTGCTGTTTAAATTTAGTGACACATATATCATACCATACTTTGGTGTCTTTCTTGGTACATCTTATTACATGATCATCCTTGCCTTTTCTTTTCTTTTTTTTCCTGAAACACTTCTACAGATTTAACATGTATCCTTCCAGATATCTATGGTATCAGGTATTCTGGCATACAAATTTGGAGCACCTTTTGCATGGATTACTTCGCTCTCGGTTGCTGCATATGTCATTTTTACATTATCAGTGACACAGGTATCATTTCCCATTCCAGGTCTTTATCAGTAACGTATGCATTTGGTTTAGAGAAATGGAAAAATAAACTTCATTTGCTTTCTTTTTCCATGTTTATGTCATAACTGTCTTTATGCACACAGCATTCCGACAGATTGTATGCTTTGCAAAATTTTCCTAACCCAAATCACAATGTTTAATTTTTTGGGCTTATCATTCTCAGCAAAGGGTTTTCTTTGTTTTTTCAGTGGAGGACAAAATTCAGAAAGGCTATGAATAAAGCTGATAATGATGCAAGTACAAGGGCAATTGATTCACTTATTAATTATGAGGTGAGGCTGTGATGTACTTTTAATGTTTGATTTTCTCCTTATGGATCGTTTGATGCCTTATTTTCTCCATATGGATTATTTGATGCCTTATTTTCTCCAATTCTGTCCATATTTTCCTAGACTGTCAAGTACTTCAACAATGAAGCTTTTGAAGCTGATCAATATGATGAATACTTAAAGAGTAAGTTATCTTAGTGGTATGGTAGTTATTACATTGATGCGTAATTATCAATTCAGGTGTATTGGTTTTAAAGGGTTGTAGCCCACCTGGTTTGAGGATAGTTAGGAATCAAGAGGCTTAGTTGCTCTGCTGCCTCATGGAGAAAACCTTTATTCCTTCATCATTAACTGTATAATGCAGTAAATAATTTCGGCAACCTTCAATCTGATGGGCAATTACCCAACTTGTAGGTTGTCTTTTGTGTGCACAATGCCAGCTAACTGGGTGGGCTGGGTTTGGGTTTCCAAATTGGGAACCTGTGTTTTTGATGGTTTAGAACAAAGTTTGCTCCTGTGGGTTCAGGTTTAAGAAGGGGCTTCCCATCTCAATCCTGCTCTATTGCCACTCCTACCCTAATTGGGACTTGGTGATCGCTCCTCCTTCATGCTTCTAATAGTTTGAAATGATGATTTTATGTGGCCAACCACCAAATCAATTTTAATATGGTTCAGGTGGTGTTGGATTTTCTTTATTATTTATGTTCTTTCTAATCTCTTGCCTTCTCAGTCCCCCCTCCCCCCATTCTTCCTGATAGTATGGCAAAAGTGCAAGTTATATCTTTTCATTTAAAGTATTTTCATTACAAATTTACTCTAATTGAATCTTAATGCTGTTCTGTTGCTGTTGGTGATTCAATTGCTCAGGGTATGAAGATGCTGCTTTAAAAACACAACGTAGCCTTGCATATTTGAACTTCGGCCAAAATGTAATATTTAGCACGGCTCTTTCAATAGCTATGGTGTTATGTTCAAATGGAATTATGAATGGCGAGATGACAGTTGGTGATTTGGTAAAATATGTTCTTATATGCTTGTAATGAAATTTGTATTTTCAGAAAGGATTGGCTGATGGTTACACAAATTATGGATTAATGTCATGGTGCAGGTCATGGTGAATGGACTTCTCTTCCAATTATCTCTTCCACTGAATTTTCTTGGCAGTGTTTATCGTGAGACCATACAGAGTATTGTTGATATGAAGTCCATGTTTCAGTTGCTGGAGGTATTTCTCAAGGAACTTCCTACAAGTCTCTTGCAGTTTAATTATCCTGGGTTTTATAGTTTGTTTATTGTTGCATAATATGTCTGTTAGTTTGGATTTTCTTTCATCTCAGTATGTGTTTTTTCCTTGAGAAAATGACTCGTAATTTCTTCATAGGAGATCAAGATTCATTTCTAAATTATTTTTGGATGGTGATGAATGCAGGAAAAAGATCACAGCTTATGTTGGCGACATATGCTTTTCTTTATTTAGTTCACTTTCACAAAGGCTTTGCTATTCTATTATAACAGAAAACCTACTTCATATTTAATGAGCTCTTCTAATGAAGGCTTGAAAAGGAAACACATGCTCTATAATGCTTCGGGTGTTGTTACTTTCATTTCTCTGCATGATATGCTTGATTTTTATACTTTCATTGCTGTTTAGTTTCTTTTTCTTTGTTGCTTCTTAGCACATTGCCTGTGTGCCTTGTTTTATCTATTTTTTATTATATCAATTTCAATGAAGTCTATTACTTATCAACAAAAAAAAAAAAAAAATATATATATATATATATATTAAAGATAAAAGAGAATTTTTCTTGGTTATTTGAGTTATTTTGTTGTTCGTCTTCCTAGTAATCTAAATTTTCTTTCTCAGTGCCTATTTCCTGAGCATTATTAATTTTTTCTATGATCAATGCAGGAGAGGCCTGAGATTAGTGACAAAGATGATGCAAAGCCTCTTAAGTTGGATGGAGGGAGCATTCAGTTCAATAATGTACACTTTGGGTAAGCTCTCTTTTCTTTTTCTTTTTTTCAAATCCTTCTATAAAGGAATGGTCTTACCTAGCTATTTCTCTAATATACTGGTTTCTTAGCATATGATTTAGTGGCAAAATTTGATGGTGTAGCAAGCAACAGAAAGTGGTCATCAGTTGGGATTATCTTTGTTAAATTACCAATTGTCCCAAAAGCTTAAGCTATTAGGAAATTGTGAATTTAATCACTTAACCATAAGTCTAATACTCCCCCTCACTTGTAGGCCTAAACTTCCCCTTAATAAGTGGGGGCCCAACAAGTAGGAAATTAACATTTTAAATGGGAGGTAGAGTAAAGTTAGTGATCGAACTCAGGATCTCCTGCTTTGATACCATGTTAAATTACCAATTGTCCAAAAAACTTAAGCTATTAGGAAATGGTGAATTTAATCACTTAACCATAAGTTTAATAATCTTATTTGAAAAATTAGCACACCACATTATCCAAGCCTTGAAAATATTTTTAAATTGGGATGCTTTAAATCCATCTCTTCATACCATCAACCCCAAAAGTCTGAGCTAGTTAGGAAGAAGGCCAATGATGCATAACAAGACAAGCATACACACCTAATAATAGTCAAGAAATATGGACCTCAGATATGATAATTAGAAGATATAATGAGAAGTTGCAGTTACCTACTCTTGAACCAAAGATCTCATAGTCCACCAAAGTATGATATTATGTTTGTCAACCATCAGCCCAAAAGTTTTAGATGTTGGGAAGTGTGTTAAGAACGGACATCAAGCACACACTAACACCATCAGATTTTTGGTTTGGATCTTATATTTGCAAGCACACGAATGAGATACAAGGAAGCTTGATGATTTTCTACTGTCATGTTGTATATTCAGTCTTTAGCACTCACCTCTTTATTTATTAGAAATCAGATATCATAAAGCTACCCTAATAAGCTCTACATTTACCTATTTGACATCTGCAATTTCTTTAGATTGGATGGCATAGATTAGTATTCTCATTAAAGAGTGTACTTATGGAAAAAATGGTGTATACTTTGTTGACTTTATGATGTAGCCATGGAAGATCAAAATTTTCTACCTCGCAATCTCGTTTATTCAAGATTTATTTCATGGTGTCAATGTTTGAAGTTCAATTGAAGCAAGAGTCTGTGGCTTTAAAGCTTTAATAAGTATTTTAGGTAGTCCTATGGTTTAAAGATATAATAAGTATTTTACGTTTAACAAAATTTTTAGTTTGTGTTTTTATTTTGCAAGCTATGATTTTGAAATCAGGGACAAAATTGTAATTTTGCAATCCTACAAATTAAGTGTATTTTGATAATTGAGTTGAGTCTAGAATTTTTTTAGGAGATGCTAAAGGTTTGTTGTTTTGGGCTTTGTGTTTTTCTTTTTTTTTGATAAGTAATGAGACTTATATTCATCATGACAAAAACGCAAAATAGCCATTACAGGTGTTCATGATGGTGAACACAAAAAACAGCAAACCAAAGCAACAAAAAAAGAAAAAGAAAAGTAACTTAAGGGGCACTTCTAAGGGTAGAAAAGAACTCCAAAGTAGAAGAACAGTTTGAAGAACCCCAGCACTTAGCCCATTCAAAAAGAGTATTTTGATAGAGCGCTTGTAACTGAACAAGCGTTCTCTCCAGAGCCTCAAAAGAGCGCCGGTTTCTTTCCAACCAAACAACCCACATCAAACAACCAGGAACCATATTCCATATGTCCGAAACAGATTTCCCCAACCAATTACTCCAACAAGACACCAAACTCTCCACAGAACCTGGCATGACCCATTGAATCCCAAAAGCTTGTAACATTTGCACCCACAAAGAATAAGCTACAAGACAGTGAATGAGAAGATGGTCTACAGATTCCGCAGAACAGCAGCACATACAGCACCTATTCGCCAAAGGGAGGTCCCGGAGCATCAAATTATCCAAGGTAAGAATCCGACCATGGTCTGCGGTCCACAAGAAGAATGCTACCCTCTTAGGCACCTTGACTTTCCAAATCCGCTTCCATGGGAAGCAAGAAGGAGATGTACCCCTGATCTTATGATAGAAGGAACGAGTATCAAACTTACCATTCCCATTAAGGCACCAATGGGGTCTATCACACCCAATACCTCTAGGGATCCGAGCCCGAATGAGTTCTAGGAAAGAGAAGGCAGCCTCAAATTCCCTCTCATGAAAATTCCTATAAAAACTCACATTCCAACATCTACTTCTCCCATCCTCATGATGATCCAACAAGTCAGAAATACAGGCTTCCCTGTCTCTAGAACACGCATATAACTGAGGATAGAGCAATTTAAGAGAGATATCCCCAACCCACCTATCATGCCAAAAACGAATGCGAGAACCATCGCCCACCACAAAAGCCAAGTGTTTGGAGAACCTCTCCCAACCGATATTAATACCACGCCAAAGGCCACACCTGTGTGCCCTTCTACAATCTTTAGTAATCCACCCCCCTTGACCCTCGCCATATTTGGTGGCAATAACCCTCTGCCAAAGACTAGATCCTTCTTGGCCAAACCTCCATAACCATTTCCCTAATAGAGCTTGGTTGAAGTGACCTAACTTCCTAACCCCCAAACCGCCCATCTCAAGAGGTGAACACACCTTCTCCCAAGCCACCAAAGAACGTTTAAAACACTCCTCCAAAGACCCCCACAAAAATTTCCTCTGAATACGCTCCAATCTATCAGCCACTGCTACAAGGATGGTAAATAAGGAAAGATAGTATGTGGGAAGACTAGAAAGGGTACTCTTCAAGAGAGTAAGTCTACCACCCTTAGACAAATATAGACGCTTCTAACCAGACAGCTTATTCTCCATCTTCTCCAAAATGAGGTTCCAAATGGATGCAGTCTTGAATGGGGTGCCCAAAGGCATGCCCAAATATTTCATGGGCAGGCTACCCACCCTACAACTGAGAATACTAGCCAAATCATCAATATTACCAACCTCCCCCACCGGGACAATCTCACTCTTCCCCACATTTACCTTTAAACCAGTAAATGCTTAGAAGCACGACAAAACTAGTCTAATAGCCAACAACTGATCTCTAGAAGCATCACAGAACAAAATAGTATCTTCTGCAAAAAGCAGATGTGATATGCGAACCCCGATAGAGTTCACTGGTCCCACATGAAAGCCACGAAGCAGACCACTATCCTCAGTTTTCTTAAGGATCCGAGATAAAACTTCCATTACCAAGAGGAAAAGAAGAGGGGACAAAGGATTTCCTTGTCTCAACCCACGAGAGCTTCCAAAAAAGCCTGCTGGAGATCCATTCACAAGAACTGAGAAACGAACAGTAGAAATGCAAGCCTTAATCCACTCCCTCCACTTCAACCCAAAGCCCATCCTATTTAACAAATAAAGCAGGGCATCCCAATTAACATGATCGTAAGCTTTTTCTATATCCAACTTACAAACTACACCCGGGGAATGACACTTCAATCTACTGTCCAGACACTCATTAGCAATTAACACCGAGTCCAAAATTTGTCTTCCACCAACAAACCAAAATTGGTTTTCTAGTGTTTTCACACCAAAAAAGAAAAAGAAAAAGGAAAGATGAATCATGTTTTCCATTCATCTATTCCCCCCTCCCCGCCATCCCTTTATCCTAAAATATAAAAACTGGCCAAAATTAACCATAAAAAATTAACAAAAATCAACCCAGCAGTCTAACACTACCCCAGCAGTGCACCACTACCACCGATGCAACAGCAAATCCATTGCCTGAAGAAAAAAATCCACAAAGCCCCCCTGCATTGAACTCCACCCTTGCCAGAAAGATTCCACCTCCACAAGTAAATCCACAAAAAAATCCACCACCAATTGCCACCACCCCCGCAAAATCCCAACCCCCAAAAACGATTTTACACCGCCACCAGTCCTCTGTTGCCTCAACCTCAACCCATTTTGCACCGACCCAACCCCAAAAATGTATCTCATCCACCGCTACATCACCCAGGGTCCTTGGTGAAGGATGGTAGAGAGAGAGAGAGCAAATTTTTTTGATAACAAATTTTTACTTTTTATTTATCAGTGTGAACAGTAATTTGAGAACTGTAAATGAGAAGAGAAAAATGTTGTGATTTGCACAGTGATTTGAGAACAAGTTTTTTATGTGTTTTTAAAAAAAAGATGTCAAAATGTGGGACCAACCATTTTTAAATCATGAAAACTGTTTAAAGTAGGCAACCAAACAGTTTCTAAGTTTCTTGGGTTTATTTTCTTTGACCAAGTTAGCCTCTTATTGTCTTATTAGCCTTTTAGGTTACTAGTCTAAATAGGAGTCTTAATTTAACTGGAATTTTATTTGCACACTTATCCAACTTAGAGGCTTGGGGTTAGGAAGTTATTGGTTTTTAACCAAGCTCAATTTGGCCAATGGCTATGGTGCTTTGTGGTGTAGATGGATTCCATTTGGAGGAGAGTGATGGAAATTAAAAATGGAAATTCTTGGGGTGGATGGCACTGATTTTGTTATGATGGGATGGTTGTGGAATATATGGAACCCTACATTGCTAATACATTTGAATTTTGTGACTCTTTTAAGAAGATTTGAGACTATTTTTTTTGATAGCTAAAGATTTGAGACTTTATTGTAGAATATTTTTTTCATCAGAATATTTTTTTCTCAGAATTATGAGAGAATTTTCATTACTAAGTAGTTTGAAAAACTTTATTTGAATACTATAGTACTCTTAACAGTATGCGAGCTCAATTATTGCAATATAGGCCTTTTACTACTGATTTGGAGCAACAAAAGTGTCATGAGGAGGAATTTATTATTGCTTCTTTGCAAACTGGTTTAGACTCTGACTTACCCTGGTTCAAAGATCAAATCCTTACTAGCGAGACCTTAGCTTTAGCTGCTAATGCTTATTCTTGACTATTGCACCTGTCAATAGGATAAGACTCAGTTGTGACTGGCTCCACTGTCTCTTCCTTTGAGTCTTTTGCCTCGGTTTCAAGCAGGGGCTATGGTAGTTTTGGTGGTGGTTTTTGTGGCGGTTGTGGTTTTAGTGGTAGTTCTTGTGGTCATATTGGTGATGGTGATAGGAAGTATGATCATTGTGGTGGTACTAATCATAGTGAAGCTTATTGTTGAGTTAAATATGGCAAGTCATATTGTGTGCATCAAGTCATTGAGATGCTGCACAACCACAACCTACTTCTACATCATCTAAGCATGCAACTCCTGATTGTGGTTCTTGTGATGCAGTCATTACTTGTCTTAGTGAGCTAGTTCAACAATTGTGTACCAATTACTCTAGGTTAAAACAATTGATAATTTTTGTTTTTATTTTATAAGTTATGGTTAATTTTGTAACCTGGGTAGAATTATAATTTTTGCTCTACAAATATACACCAACCCATACATAAGGGAAGCAAGAGTTGTATGGTTTTAAAGGTCTGATTATAATTACTCTAGGTTTAAAAGAATATATAATTTTGCTAATTATCTATCTATCTATCTATCTATATATATATAAAATTTTGATTTTGATTTTATTAGGTATGATTAGTTTTGTAATCAGTGTAGAATTGTAATTTCTGCAACTTTTGCAAATTCAGGGTATTTTGATAATTGTCAAGTCTAGAACTTTCTAGGAGATTCTAAGGGTATTGGGTTTATTTTCTTTTAAAGTCAAAGTTGGCCTTTTCTCACCTTACTGGCTTGTTAGTATTAGGATTCATTATTTTACAAGTACAAGAATGAGTCCTTATATATTTATGCTCACTGTACTTAAAGATTTTAATGTGTTTTTTGATATCGAGGCACGTTGGCCTTAGTGTGTTGTTTTCTCTTCTTCTTTTATTTTATTTTTATTTTTATTCTATGTACTGTCACTGTTTGTGATACTGTTCATTCATGTGTTAGTACACACTGTTCATACTATTGTTCGCACCATGTGGACAGATTTGATATCAGTTTTTCATTCACCTCTTTGCAACCCTAAATCAAGTCTTTCTCTTTCTCTACCAAAAGCTTTAACCCTTCTTTCTAGAGTTCTTAACATAGAGCTTTAAATTCTCTGACCCTTAAGCTCACTACAAGTAAATGTAGATAGATTCCCCAATATGTCCTATGTTACTTTACTAGTATATTTTCATTGCATGCTTATTTTTTTTAATGTAAATTATGTTTGCCATGCATTGTCACAGTTCTGTATAAGTTATTGCATTTTGATATGTTGTTTTCATCATTTGAAATTTGTAAGCACTTAGGGTTCTAAGTTCCCTTCAACTTTTGGATTCATAATTGAGGTAAAAAATTTATAGATACTTATTTGCATCAACCTTCTAAATTCTATATATTCCTTGGAAGTATAAGAAATTTGTTGTTACAACTGCCCTACATCAAAAGAATGAAATTTTACACATGGTAACTGAGAGTGTTTAGATCTCTCTGAGATTGTCAACTTCGTTGTATTGTGCTCAAGTTTAAGGTCGATATGGACTACAACTGTGAGTCTTGATTACCATGGAATTGGATGGGAGATTTTAATTATTGCGTTAATCTTATTCATAAGCATACTACACTGTTGTTTTTTTTTTTTTTTTAAGTAAATATATTTTTAAAAAGATTAAATTTCTGATGCATGTTACTTTTTTTTACTTAAAATTCAGCTACCTGACAGAAAGAAAGATTCTTGATGGGGTTTCTTTTGTTGTACCAGCTGGGAAAAGTGTGGCTATTGTTGGAACCAGTGGCAGTGGTAAGTATCAATTTGCAGGAACTAGGTTTTGAGTTATTTAATTTACTTTTAACGCAAAAAAAAAAAACATTAAACTGATATTTATTTATATATATCTATGAGATTCAATTTTTTATTTATATGTGGGTACTTCTAATGATATTACAATTTTACCCCTCACTATACTAGTACATATTCATAACCCTCCTCACTAATGATATCAAAGAAAATTCTTGGTTGACTATTTTTTCTCTCCCCAGTTACAATTTTATTTAGTTTTATATAATTTTAGAATTTAATTGTATTTTTTTTTCTATTAGTCTATTGGATTTTATTAGCTAGTGTACTCCATGGAGACAATTTGCTTTAGTAATAATATTTATTGTTGGAGTTTGTTCCTTAAATAGCTTGGTGTTGATTTCACGGAACCTAGTGTTTGATTTCTAGGTTTTGTTTTCTTTTGCTTGGTGTTGATTCTAAGCAAGCCTAGGTGTTGCTTTTGCTTGGTGTTGATTCTAAGTAGGTATAGGTGTTGATTATATTTATTTTATTTTCTTTCTTCTGTTGATTCTCAATCCTTTGAGAATTGGTTCTGCATCAATTTTGGTATCAAAGCAAAATGCGATCAACCCCTACTGCCAGTCTAAGAAACCATCATCAAACACCAAACCACCCTTGACTAAGACTCCCGCCACATCCAACAACCCCACATGTTTGATTTCAAGAACAGCCAAAAGAGTGCATATAGACAATGGAAACCACAAAGGAGCAAGGTGAAGCATAACATTGATCATGTAAAAGTCAAGACCTAGGAAGATGTTGATACTACTGCTATGGATCCATTCAAGAAGGATTTTTAGCTGAAAAGTACTCTCGTCATTGATTTTATCATTTCATACAAATTAAATGATGTGGTAGGAAAGAAAAATTTGTTATCCTTAATGCTCCAAAGGTGATTGAAGAATTGGTTTAAGTTTTTTTGATAAGCAAGAATTGGTTTAAGTTAGTTCAAAGGTTCTTATACTTCAACGCTATAAAACTCAAGACTGAGTTTTTTCCAGCAAGGGGAGAATGATGCAGCAATGGAAGATTAATTCATTACTTCACAAATTCCTCTATTTAAGACTTATTTATGGAGGCCACATGTGAAGTCCCATTGAAGTAAAAGTCAAGTTAGTGTTAAAGGTCTAGTTATGCATGTCCTTGGGTTAAAACAAATTCTCATTTGAGTTTTTATCTAATAATTTATTGTCAATTTTGAATTTGAGGCAAAATTGTAATTATTGCAATCCCTACTAATTAAGGGTATTTTGGTAGTTTAGTTGAGTTTAGAATTTTCTAGGAGACCCCCAAGTATCTTAGGTTTTATTTTCTCTAAGTCTTTAGGTTTTTAGTTTACTTGTCAAACTAAGAGTCCTAATATTACTAGTATAAGAAAGAGTTTATATATATGCGATAAATTTACTTGATATATAGAGAAGTTGATCGATAAAAATATTAAGGTTATGTTTGGTAACAATTTTTGTTTTCTATTTTCAAAAACTTGTTTTTGGAAATATAAAGAAAAAACAATTTTCTTGTATTTTTGAAATCAAAAACATGTTTGGTTGGTTGAAATTAAAAAGATAGTTTTTGGAAAAAAAAAATAGAAAATACTAAAATATATTGTTACTAAGATTTGAACTTTAATGCTAACTCATTAAATGAGACAAATTCATTAAATTAGAAACTGAAAACAGCATTTTGCATGTTTTCAGTTTCCTTTGCAAATTGAGTTTTGAGAACAGTTTTTGTTTTCTGTTCATTTTGGGTTGTCAAACAAGTTTTTGAGTCTCAAAAATAGAAAATTGTTTTTGGAAACATAAAATAAGGGGAAAAAACAGTTACCAAACATACCCTGAGTGTTTTCAGCATTGGGGCGTGTTGGGTATGTTCTTTTCCCCCTTTCCCTTTCCCTTCTCCCTTTTCTTATTTTCTCTCTTGTTGTGCTATTCTCAAGTACTTTTCATAAAACTCCTAAACACCACAATCAAATTCTCTCTTTTCCTTCTCCCTTAAAAATTAAAACTCCAAATCAAGCCATTTCTTTTAACTATCAAAACCCTAGACCCCATTCTTTCTTCTACCAAATGGCCATCAAATAACACATCAAACCACCTTTAAATCTTAACACAGCCCCATAATCATTTTCTTCAATAATTCTTAACCATCACAAACATGCGTAGAAAAATTAACCAATTTGTCTCACATCACTAAAAACCACCAAAACCTACCTAAGCCGATGCTGTGAAACACATACCTAGGACATTTATCTCATCTCCATCACTACAGACCCCTGTCAAGTTGTCACCATTGCATTCAATTTCCACAGGCCATGACCCATCTCACACCGAAGCAGCCCCTCACCGTTTGCTAGCCCAAATGCCACCAATTCAGATGAATATGGTTCAAGGTTGATTGCTCCACTTGTTGAAGGACAAGTTGTCAGGTTATTGGCTCTTGGAGCGATGTCTTATAAGATCTTTTTCTCTGCCTTGTTATCGCACTACCAAATTTGCTCCTTGTCCCTCTTGTTGTATCCTCACCAACCTTGGTATCTAAGTCCCTTGACTGCTTTGTTCTCAGGAAAAAAAAAAAAAAAAAGTCCCTCGACTGCTTCTTGGGTTTAGACCCTAGCATAGATCTGTTCAGACAATGCTGATCCATCCTATTGATTTGTAACCCTGCTTTATTTGTCAGTTAAAAACAAATTTGAAGCAATATAATTGGAATTCTTGACTATTAGTTTGGCCCAATCAACACGTGGTATGGCTCAAGAATTTAACACATTGGACTATCCTTTAGTGTTCAAATAGTGCATGGCATGTGTGCTTCCTCTCTTTATTATTTGAAGCCATGGCAGTAGCTTCTTTAGTGAGCTTTATTTACTAACTCCAGGTGGACAAAATTCCCAATTAGTGCTTCATGGTGATATTGGAAGACCTACATTTGATGGTCATTGAGATGCATGGATCTTTACCAATTGGTTACATAAGATGAGCCAATTCTTTGAACAAATACATTTACTAGATGATAAAAACTATTAAAAAGATTAGATTTTCCTGGATGAAACTCATAAGTAGAGCCAAAGAATACTTGTACATTACTGAGAAGCTAATAAGCCTGCAATAAATGATTGGGAAAAAATTGAAAGAAACTTTAAAGAGAAATATCTACACCAGTCATATCAAGGGAAATATCTGTCCCAATCCTATCAGGGTGTTTGTGTAGTTTCTAGTTCTAAGTTCCAATTTGCCTTGAAACAAACCCTAGAAAACCTAATGAAAGCCTTCATAGACCAATCCACAAGGTTTGGATAGGAGGGTGCTAAAACTAATGCCCGTTTTGATTCATTGGAGATATCTTTTCACAGGATGACTGGTAACAATGAGATCACAGCTTTACACATAGGAAACAATAACCTTGGTAATGAGATCATGGTAAGGAAGGAACATAAAGAACTAGTAAAGCCTATTTTTGAAAGTACAAGTGTCGAAAGATGTTTCTATTGTGCTAGACCAGCAAGAAAAAAATATTGCAGAGCATAAATAGCGAGTTGGAATACTTGAACACTGTGTAGTAGATTTAATATAACCTGTTGGAGAGTTAGGCATACACTCACTGTGAAGTAAAATTTTCCACTACTTGATGAAAAGAAGGTTCAAGAAGATAGCCAAGAATTTGAGGGTGCATATGTTGTAAAAAATGAGTTTGATGCATCTGCTATTGATTAACCTTCCATGGTGCATGAAGTGGAAAGGTTTGATATGATAGTGCTTTATGTGGATCAAGATAAGGTTATATTTTATCCACCTATCAATGTAATCATTTGAGATGAATGATATGGAAGAACGAAAAGTGTCTTCGTTCTTAGTGCAGCCAAAGGCTCTTCAAGAGTTGGTGCAAGTACGACATGCAATAATTCCCTTCCTTAAACACTTCAACACCCAAGCTCGAGTTTTCTCTAACTAGGGGAATGCAAAGACAATTTTATTTAGTTTTATGTAACTTCAGAAGTCATTTGTAATTTTTTCTGTTGGTTCATTGGATTTTATCAGCAAATTAGTATTTTATCTTTTAATTTCTTGGAGTCAAGGTTAGTTTCGTAATTCAATAATTAGGCTTTGACCTAAGCCAATCAGGATTGGGATTCTTAATTAAATAATTAGGCTTTGACCAAAGTCAATTAGGATTAGGGTTTAGACCTAATAGTCTATAAAAGCATGCTGTTGTACTCCAATGGAGACAATTTGCTTGAGTAATAAAATTTATTGTTGGAGTTTTCAATAGTTTGGTATTAATTCCTGGCAACCCCAGGTATCAATTCATAGGTCCTGTTTTCTCATGCTTGGTATTGATTCCCAGCAAATCAAGGTGCTGATTTCTAGGTTATAATAATTATTTTATTTCATTTTTGTTGCTCTTGTTGATTCTCAATTCCTTTAAGAATGCATCATCTTATAAATAAAAAAAAGATATAGCTTTCTGAATAGATGTAGGGACAACCATAGAAGACAACAAGGAGGTAAAGGCATGCAGAGATGGATATAAATGGGCATAAGATACAAACTTGGAAATGGAATGAAAAGTATAGGTTCGCTTACCTTGTGTAGAGCAATGGGAAGAGAATCAAAATAAAGAAGTGGATTTCCAGATTAGGGAAGAGTCTCAGTGGGAGGCGTTTGTCTGTGATGATACACCATTAATGGTTTCTTAGATAGAGTGGTTGGACTTGGAGGAGAGAACGGAGCCAATCGAGGAAGACAAGTGGAGAACTGTCACCTATAGTTGTTTGATCTTGTGGATTGGCCATTCATTTCTATCAAAAGTTCTGTTATTTCACCCATTCTAAATTGTCTGCAAGACACACAAAGGCACTGCATTTCAAGCTTCAGAATATGGCTCTGAAAGCATCCTTAACAAGAGCTTAGCATTTGAGCCACAGCCCATGGTGCGACCCATTAAACTCCAAATAATGCCCACACATAAAGGCCTAATATCTCTAGTCACCATACGATACAGTTAAAGGTGTTCAATTGATTCCTTGGTGTTCTTGTATTTAAAAACACCAATCAACATATTTTGCTTCTGTTGTTTACTGTGAAAGTGTTTAGGGTTTGATGAGTCAACCCTAACACATAAAATATTATTTATATATAAAGTACATGATATTACTGTTTTGCTCCTATTACTCATAACACTCCCCTCAAGCTGGAGAGTATATATCATACAATCCTAGCTTGTTACATAATAAACCCAAACGAGTCTTACATAAGGCTTTAGTAAATATATCAGCAATTTGGACTCTTGTAGAAACATATGGAGTAGCAATTACACCATCTTCTACTTTCTCCCGAGTAATATGACAATCTACTTCAATATGCTTGATTCGCTCATGGAACACAGGATTGGAGGCAATGTAAATTGCTGCTTGATTATCACAATGCATAGTCATAGGCAGCTTCACAACGAATCTTAATTCCTCAAGTAAATGCTTAATCCACATAAGCTCACATGATGTGTGTGCCATGGCTCTATACTCAGCCTCTGCACTAGACCTGGCAACAACAGTTTGTTTCTTACTTCTCCAAGTAATAAGATTTCCTCCCAGAAAAGTGCAATACCCAGTAGTGGATTTTCTATCTGACGGTGATCCAGCTCAATCAGCATTAGTGTAGGCTTCTACCCGTAGGTGACCATTAGCTTTATACAAAAGACCACGGTCTGGATGTGCTTTAAGATACCTCACAATTCGAATAACTGCCTCCCAATGTGGAAGGTGAGGATCTTTCATAAACTGGCTCAAAACACTAACTGCAAATGATATATCTGGGCTAATAATTGTGAGATAATTTAGTTTACCAACCAAACGATGATATCTCTCAGGATTAGATAACAGCTTCCCCTGATCTTCATACAATTTGACATTCGGATCCATAGGAGTCTCCACTGGTTTAGAACCTAACAAGCTAGTTTCTTCCAAAATATCCAACACATACTTCCTCTGTGATAAACTGATGCCTTCTTTAGATCGTGCTACCTCAATACCCAAGAAATAACGAAGTTTACCCAGATCCTTAGTTCGAAAGGAGTTTTGAAGGTATCTTTTCAAATCATCAATACCCTGCTTGTCATCTCCAGTTATTATAATATCATCAACATATACTACCAACAAAATCTTTCCTCTATCAGAGGTATGAGAAAACACAGAGTGATCAGAGTGGCAACGTCGCAATCCAAACTTCAACACTACTTCACTAAATTTACCAAACCAAGCTCTGGGAGATTGTTTAAGACCATAGATGGCCTTATGCAACCTACACACTTTTCCAGACTCCCCCTGAGCAACAAACCCAGGTGGTTGCTCCATATACACCTCTTCCTTCAAATCGCCATTCAAGAAGGCATTTTTAACATCTAACTAAAATAATGGCCAACCCAAATTAGCAACCAAGGAGATCAAAATCTGAACAAAAGAAATTTTAGCAACAGGTGAGAATGTCTCAGCATAGTCAACACCATATGTCTGGGTATACTCTTTGGCAACCAAGCGAGCCTTCAAACGCTCAATAGAACCATCAGGCAAATACTTCACAGTATACACCCAACAACAACCAACAGTAGTTTTCCCTGGAGGACGAGTAACTAAAGACCAAGTAGCATTTTCAGACAAGGCAGACATTTCTGCCTCCATAGCAGATTTCCAACCAGAGATGGACATAGCCTCCTGGACAGACTTAGGAACAACAGTAGAATTCAAGGATGTGGTAAAGGCATGAAGAGATGAAGACAAGTGGCCATAAGAGACAAACTGAGAGATAGGGTGAGAGGTACAAGAACGCTTACCTTTGCGCAAAGCAATTGGAAGAGAGGCAGGATCAAGAGTTAGATCACTAGGCGAGGTCAAAGTCTCTGTTGGAGGTTTCTGTCGACGACAATATACCTGGAGTGGTTTCTGAGGAGATTCAATAGGAGACACAGGCGGTAGGAGAGGAAGACAAGGAGGAGAACTGTCACTAGCAACCGAAGGAGAGAAATAGGACTGAGATTCATCAAATGTGACATCAGCACTAATGAAACGACATCGAAGAGTGGGTGAGTAACATCGGTATCCTTTCTGAGGACGAGAATACCCAAGAAAAACACATTTAATGGATCTAGGATCAAGTTTGTCACTCCCTGGACCTAAGATATGAACATAGCACACACAACCAAAGATCTTAGGAGGTAGATGAAACAAAGGTGCATCAGGAGAGAGCACAGTATAAGGGATCTGACCACCTAGAACAATGGAAGACATACGATTAATTAGGTGACAGGCAGTGAGAACAGCATCACTCCAATATGATTTGGGAACACGCATATGAAACTTTAAGGTACGAGTGACCTCTAACAAATGACGCATTTTGCGTTCAGCAACACCATTTTGTTGTGAAGTATGGGGGCACGAAGATTGGTGAATTATACCATGATCATCAAAAAATTGAGACAAAGATGTATGAAAATATTCACGAGCATTATCAGACCGAAAAATACGCAGTGAAGCATTAAACTGAGTCTTTATTTCCATATAAAATGATTTGAAAATTGAGTACAATTCAGACCGTTCTTTCATAAGATAAAGATAGGTGACTCTAGAATAATCATCAACAAAAATGACAAAATATCTAAATCCCAACAATGAGGGAGTGTTTATTGGACCCCAAATATCAGAATAAACTAAATGAAAAGGACTACTAACACGACTCTCACGCCTAGAGGCAAAAGGCACCTTATGGTGTTTACCCAACTAACATGCTTCACATTGTAAAGACTCAATTTGACGACATGACGAAACTAATGACTTCAAATTCTTGAGAGATGGATGACCAAGGCAACAATGATGCTGAAGAGGCGAGATAGACAAATGAGAAGCCACTAAACGGGAAGAACCACATCGATCCAAGTAATAAAGTCCACCGGCTTCATGCCCTCCACCAATAATCTTCCCCGTCTTGAGAAGATACAATGAGTGGATAAAAAAATGGCAGCACAATTCAAAATTTTAGTAAGCTTACTAATTGACAAAAGGTTAAAAGGAAAATCAGGAATATATAAGACAGAAGAGAGAGAAAGATTAGGACTGAGATTGGCAATGCCCAAACCAGAAACTGTAGTGGCTAAGCCATCTGCCAATGTAACATTGGGAAGACTACTAGATTGCTCAAGGTCAGAGAGTAAACCTGAGGTACCTATCATATGATCAATAGCACCTAAGTCAATGACCCAAGGATCCTGAGTGGCAAGACAAGCAGCGGAAGTACCTTGTTGAGCCAAAGTAGGAGTAGAATCAGACCCAACAAAGTTGGAATGCAGAGACAGGAGGCGATTGTACTCTTCCTCAGGAATAGAGACTACTTTGGATGTTGGTGGAAGTGACTGTGAAGGTGGTTCTTGAACTTGAAAACTAGCTTGGTGAGCCGAGGGTTTACCATACAACTCCCAACAAAAGTCTACTGTATGATTCTCACCATGACAATAAGTGCACTTACGAAGACCACGTCCTTTACCACAACCCCCTTGTTCACTGCCACGGCCCCCACGGCCTCGGCCCCCACGACCTCGACCTCCACCTCCACGACCACCTCTAGTACTCCCCATATAAGTGGTAAAGGCAGATTTATCACTAGAAGGTAATGCATCAGATTTATCACCATTTAGACGAATGGAGGTAATTGATAACATATCAGGAGATAAGAAATAATTAGGGCGCTGAGCACTGTCTTTGGACTCCATAATAGCAATCTGAAGAACAAACTAACACTACAGAAATATGTTGAACTAAATTAAAACAAACTCCAACCAACAACCAATGTACTTCAACCAATCAGCCACGCCAACAACAACTCATCTATCAAAGAATCAACACCAAACTATTCCAAAAACAAGGCAGCAACAAATCCATACCAACACCAAAAAGAAATGCCCAATCCACCACTCAACATCAACCTAAGGCTGCCTAAATAGATAATCAGAGAACGTATTGAAGAAGAGAAGAAAAAAATCAAACCATGGTTGAAACCCTTAATTGAAAAACTCCAGCGGTGGCGCAGGGCGGCGTGAGGACCGGCAAGTAAGCTAGGATGGGTCGCCGGAGTAGGGCGAGTAAAACCCTGCCTCTCTCGCAGTTAGGCAACGTCGATCTAGTGTCACGGGACCAGAGAGAGGGTCATCGGCGCTGGACAACTCCTTCAGCCACTAAATCGAGATCGTCGGAGGTCTCTATTAGGGTCGTCGGAGCAAGCGGGTAAGGTTATGGTTGCCGGCGACAACAATATCGGTGGGTGGTGGTCGGAGGGTTAACGGCAGCGGCGGGTTGGTGGCTCAGATACCATGTTGTTTACTGTGAAAGTGTTTAGGGTTTAATGAGTCAACCCTAACACATAAAATATTATTTATATATAAAGTACATGATATTACTGTTTTGCCCCTATTACTCATATCAGCTTCTAACGATTAACCATTGTTAAAATTCTGACTAATGTCCATGCAAAGAAAGCAACCTTTCTAGGCACCGTAGCATCCTAAATACTTCTCCAAGTAAAGCCAGCTCCTACAGTGTCCCTTGAAGCTTCATAATAATAGCGAACTTCAAACTTCATAATAAGAGCTAACTTCAAACTTTCCAGCCTTTACAAGTTTCCACACTATTCAATCTTCCTCTAATCTAGCAGGAAGATTATAGCATAAAATATCTAAGAAATTATCCATAACACCAAATTGCTCCATTTATTATTTTTTTGATTGGTAAGAAAAAAATTTATTGTGAAAAGACTACTTCATTAAAAGCATGACGTAGCAAAAAAACCAACCACTGTGATGGTCTATCGGCACCTCCAGGGTTGAATTTCTTCATATATTATCTTTTTGGCTTGTGATTTGACACAAATTTCTACTTCGTTTTCCTCCTTGTTTCTTTGAAATGCTATGGTATGTGCTTAGAGAAAAAAGTATAAAGTTTCATATAAGATGTCACATGCCACATATGATTTCCCTTTTTTATATAAATGGGACCATCTCAAGGTTCAAAAGGTGTACTGTGATAAGAATGCTGATTTTATTTTTAATTTTGAAATAATAAGCGCCAGTCTGTTTTCTGTCCATTGCATTCGAGGTGCCACTATAATTTACCTTATCTTAAGGAAATAACCTTTTGACTTGGGACAATTTCTGTCTTCTATATTTTTGTACTTGCCTTCCAAGTTGTCTGTTTATCTCAGTTTTGCAATGCTTTTATAACTATGGGTTTGTCATGCTTGCTTGAAAATTCGATGATTGCATCAGGATCCAAACTTGAAGTTTGCATGTATTAACTGTTTCATTTACTTTATAGTTGCTCTCTTCAGTTCACACGTATAGGGTCTTACTAATGTCTTCACTATCATCTTTCTTTTCATTACTTTGTACTTGTTGCTCTCTTCATTCCACATGTATAGGGTAGTACTAATCTCTTTACAATCATCTTAGTGTATGATCATTTGCTCTGATTTTCACGAAATACTTGAACAAGTGAGTGATTTATATACAAATGCAGTTTCATAATCATTCCAATTTATTTTCAGTCAGTGGCTGGTGGATACTTCCATTTGTGTTAAACCTTAAACCTTGTTATTGCATCATCGAATGCCTTTTCAACTCATCTCCCTGCGGCATCATTAATTTATTGAAACTGGTATCTGCTTGCAGGCAAGTCGACCATTCTTAGATTGCTCTTCAGGTTCTTCGACATCAATTCTGGAAGTGTAAGAATTGATGCTGTGATTCTCTTTTTTTGTTTTCTATTGGTACAATATTGGTATCTTACATCCTAATGTACTCAATTCTTTAATGATGTGTACTTGCATTTACTACATGCATCAGTGGTGGATATATTCTACTTGTTGCAAATTTTGACATGCTAGACAAACAGAAACTAAACATTTAGACTACCCCTTTCCATAGAAAACTTATAAGGTAAAAAGAAGATAATAATTATGATTAAATGTTTTTTTGTTTTTTATTTTAAAATGTATTGTTGGTAGCACAGGGCATGAAATGAGAACAGAGCTTCACATTTTAGGTATGAAAAGATGATCACCTTCATAAAATTGTATGTATTATTAAAGCTCCAAATGACACATTTCGCCGGTTGCTAATTATGAAGCTATTGGTCACCGACTCTTTTTCACCCTAGAACTTCTTAAGCACATATATTGTAGGGTACTTTCTCATCTAGCTATATCTCTAGCATTGTTATTTGTTTTTTACTTCTATTTTATCATTCCTGGAATATTCTTGATGGACAAAGACATGAAAAGACATCTTCAATATGATATGATGAAGAATGGAAATGGAAGTTTTCTTCTTCTTCTTCTTCTTTTATGATGGCATTTCGACCATTGACTTGCTTCCCTTCATGAACATGGAATTTGTCCTTCACAGATAAGGATAGATGGTCAAGATATTCGTGAGGTAACTCTAGAGAGTCTACGGAAATCTATTGGTGTTGTGCCACAAGATACGGTTAGTTCAATTAAGTGATTTCATATTTGTTTTTCTTGTTCTAGTCTTCTATATATGAATATATAGGTATTCCTTATTAGATCTTGCAAGTTGTAAGACTTATAAGACAAGCAACTTGTGCTTGATGGACAGGTACTTTTCAATGACACAATATTCCATAACATTCATTACGGCCATCTTTCAGCAACAGAAGAAGAGGTATGTGATGCACCTGTGTTACTTCTTCCTTTGTTTATTTGGGTTCTGCAAATAATACACAGTTGAAAATTCCAAGTTATTTTTCTAGCCTAATTTTCTTTTTGTGTGTGTATGGATTAAGGTGTATGATGCCGCTCGACGTGCAGCAATTCATGACACTATCATGAACTTCCCGGAGAAATATTCTACTGTTGTGGGGGAACGCGGGCTGAAGGTAAGAGGACCACTGCAGTAATACATTTTCCTAGTTGTGGTGGTAAATGGAAAGACACCCCTCTTTCCAGGCTGAGCTGCTGGATGGAGTGTGGGGCTGGATACAATTGCCAGTTCTCAATAAGATATGCATGTCTGTGTACATTGATAATAGGATTCTACATTTTTTATTTTAAAGAATACTTCGGGCTATATAGCAGTGTGTTTGTAATTGGTGGAAAGATCCCTGGATTAAACCATTACATAGATTTAAAAAATATATTTATATAAAGTTCTAGGTGAAACACCACATAAGTAAATATTTGTTGAGCTTTTGGAGTTTTAGTTATGCTTCTGGCAAAGACAATGCTCAGCCAGACCTTTAAGGTTTATGGAAACTGATTAGCAAATAAACTGCAAATTTTTTTTTTTTTGGGAGAGCTTTTCAGTCAACTCTTGAATTTTCATTAAATGGGTGGCTTTTCTATACAGCTAAGTGGTGGTGAGAAGCAGCGTGTCGCTCTAGCTCGTGCATTTTTGAAAGCGCCTGCAATTCTGTGAGCATTTTTACTTATCCTTTTCTTCTTGATTGAACCTTTATTTTTATTCACATTTGTGTGCATTTATATACTTAGGTAGGTGAATATACATTCAGTACCATAAATGCATAAGGATAAACTGGCATGTGGGCAGTAGGCATGAGAGTTTGAGAACCATTCGTTCTTTCTGCTCCCTGGAGAACTCATCTTTGATGATCTCTTTCTCTGTTGAACATTTTGGAATTTACTGTTTTCCTTTCTCATTATTTAGAGAATGTTCAAATCAAATTGCAATGGTATAATTGAGATGTGTTGTTCTTGTCTGTTTTAGGTATATGATTCAATAAATTCTCATACTGCCTCTGCCAATAAAAGTTGCTAATTGAGAATTAAATTAGTTATAATTGATAGATCATCTTTGACAAAAATATTCTCTTCATCCTTGAAATATAGGTACTTGTTCTATTTCGTCCCTAAAATTTAAACAGTTCTATTCTCATCCCGAAAAATTTAAAATGTCACCAATTTCATCCGTTTGTCAACTTTCATTAATTTGTTGCTAGTGTATTCCGCATAAAACTATATTTTAGAGACGAAGATAGAACCTAAACTATATTTTAGGGACAAAAAAGAAATAGTTTTATTTTTGTCCCTGAAACATAACATGATTGGCCAAAAGGACGAAATGTAGTACATTTTAAATTCTTAGGGATGAAAATAGAACTTTTTTAAATTTTAAGAATGAAAATAGAACCTGGGCTATATTTTAAAGACAAAAAGAATATTTTAACCATCCTTAACTTTTTCCCCCTTCTGTCAAAGTTATTTTTCCTTCTTGTTAATGAGTTGTAGCTAAATAGCACCTCCTAATAAGAATGGAATAGAGGGTGTGTTATTGCCATATTGGGTTTAGGACCCACTGGGTGCATGTGTAACTTACCATAAATTTTAAAAAATGATTATATATTGTTCCTAATATATTGAACTTAGAGTAACAATACGTTACACACATGCTCACACACACACACACACACATTCTTGAGGAACAAAGGATGATTATGTTGTTTAAATTTGTATGGTTTAAAAATTCTCTCTATGTTGGTAGTTTTTGGTATGTTTTCTGGAGCTCGCAATAATTCTCTAGGCCACATTATTTTCTTTCAGATTTAATCTTATGAGCAAACTCCTCACACATTTCCCTCACAAACGATTGATTTTTGGTACATTGTAGCCATCAGCAATTAACTTTGGTCTAATTTAAGCTACATTTGCAGTTTTAAGCCTAATGAGGGTCACTGATTTCATTTATAGGCATATGTGATATGACACAATTTTGGTCAGAATGTTTATTAACAGACTTCTACATATATAGAGGAAAAAGATGAGTTGATTTTTTTTTTTTTTTTGGGCTAATTCCGTGAATCTGATCTATTATCTCCAGATTGTGTGATGAAGCTACAAGTGCACTGGACAGCACAACAGAAGCAGAGATTTTAAGTGCATTGAAGTCCCTAGCAAATAATCGAACTTCAATATTCATTGCTCATAGGCTTACCACTGCAATGCAATGTGATGAGGTAGGCATTCTTGGTATTAATTATGCGCAAATCTTATGGGGATGGGATCCCATCCCATTTAAATTCTCTAGTTCCCCCAAATATTTAGCTGGATATTCCATTTAAATTCACCAATTC
The DNA here is from genome assembly GCA_019022515.1 of Quercus aquifolioides. NCBI lineage: Eukaryota > Viridiplantae > Streptophyta > Magnoliopsida > Fagales > Fagaceae > Quercus > Quercus aquifolioides. The sequence goes on from CM032326.1 coordinate 28,246,848, forward strand.
CCTCCAATATGCCTTGCTTTTTTTATTTATACCACTGATTTTAGTGCACACCTGCACTACAGGTCAGCCATACCTTAAAAGAATGGCACTTAATTATAGATTACCAAGTTTTCTATGCATTACCTGTGTACCATTTTGTTTACCCTACGCATATTAGATGTTCCTATATGTTACTCATCCATCTTTTAAAATGTAATAATCAGATTGTAGTTTTGGAGAATGGGAAGGTCGTTGAAAATGGACCCCATGAAATTCTCTTATCGAAGGCAGGAAGATATGCACAGTTGTGGGGACAGCAAAACAACACTTTGGATGCATTTGATACAGCCATCACCTTGAAGTCTTGACCTTGAAACAGAAAAATGAAAGAAAAATTGTAAAAGAAAATGGAACTTATATAGTTTCTTTTTTTTGTCTATTTTACCCTTTGACTATACTTTGCATAAACAATTTTCAAGTTGACATATATTCAAAAAAATGCCTATGAAGTGCATTTAGGTGCTTTGGGCAGTTGATGGGTGATTGCATCTATGTCTCACCAGTGCAATTTGAGGTGGCATTTTTTTACTCAAATTTTGTAAGTTGGGTAGGGATTGGACTGGTTGGACTAGTGATGAAGACTTCTCAGGATTAAAGTTTAATTAAATCCATTCATACATTTTCTGTATCAAAGGGGAAAGGAACTAAGATTTTATGTCAATTGTTATCGGAACTGACAACTTCTTGGTCATTTTCATCTGATTATGATAAAATTGCGAAACTTGTTTCTGATGTGCATATGCCAGCAGCAGGACTATCTGTGTAGGCTTTACTGAAATATTTCCTGATGTATAATTTTGCCACTGCATGTGTGTTATGTTCTTCAACTTATAGTAAACTAGTGCACACAGATATCATGCCTGACCTACTGAGTTGTGATTCAACATTGGGGTTGTGGAATGCGTTTTGAGCTTTAATGCAGCTTACCATAATAGTTTTGTCATATCGATAACGACACCACCAAATGCATGGCTTTTTACCTAATGTGGCGTAATAATTTCGCGTCAAACCAAATTGGAAGTTTGGCATTTTTAAAGAGGGAATCCAATCACTTTACATTTGTCGAATGAATCGTTTCGTGTAACGCCTAACCTTATCACTGAAAATACTACGGAGCGTTAGAATTTAAAACCGCGCTTAAGGAACCAGAGTTAATTTAGGTATCCTTTGTGTGTGACCATGTTTGGCTTAATGGGGCTCCTTTAAATCAAGAACCACTGAAAGATTTGCTTAGTTTCAGAGAGATTCTGACTTGGGAAAAGAGGGGGAAGGTTTCACTTCTTGTTGATTAGAGAGAGTTGATTTGGTAATTTTGTCTTTCCTCCTTTGCCTTTGTTTGTGGCATTAAGTGGTGCTTCATTTGTTTAACAAGCAGATCTCTTCCTATTAGGTTTGTTCCTACTGTTCTTTGCTCAAATCGATCTTTCTGTGTTTATTGTAGATCCGGTGTTCTACCACATTTACCTATTTTATTGTATTTTCCTTTTATTGGTTTTTGGGGTGGTAAAGATTAGGCCTTCCTGGCATGGTTTTCTATTTCGGTCAAGATCTGTATAGATCTCAAAGTAAATGCCATTTCATTTGATAGAGAACACCCAAAGGTTTCAAATTGTGGAGTTTTTATTTCAAAACTCCCTGTTTTGAGCCTAGTATTCAAATCAAAATTGGGATTTTTATCTATTTTATACTTATTTTTGTGCTATCAATTTTGAAATTTCTTTTTTGTATTCACAATCTTTCAGTCATTCTGTTGTTTTTTTTTTTGGCTGGTAGATTCTCTTGTCAGGAAAAAAAAAATTAAAAAATATATACACACACAACAACAATAACAATCATAAAATCTTAAAAATTAATTTAAAAAATTTTATAAAAAAATTTACATATATATAGAGCCTTCCATATTTGGATGAGTCTGTTTTTGGGGGGGTGGGACCTCTGTAGTCTCTCCCCAACTCGATCGATTTGATGATATCAATATATTGTCATATTTCTCGTGAATTATGAAATGGAAAGGGGGGGAGGGGGTTGACATCAACCTATGTAGTCCCTCCCCAACTCGATTTGATGATATCAATATATTGTCATATTTCTTTAGATAACGGCGTGAATTATGAAATAGAAGTGTATGATTAATTTTATACGTGTATGTGTGTGTCTATATATATTTCGATTGACAAAGGTATATGGGAGATAGAAGGACCAACGATGAAATTATATTTACCAATCCTGGTGTGGACTATAATAAGAGTCATATTATGTCGACTATGGTTTAATGGTTTTAACAACTAAATTTTATTTGTCTTAATTTTATTTATTTATTATTTTTCCTTTTCTTCTCTATTATTTTCATCGTTATCCTCTCTCTAAGAAAAAGATAACGAAGTATGAACCATAGTTTAAAAAATTGGAACAATAAAAAAATCGAAAAATGGTTTAATTTTCGGTTTTTACCAATTGAACCGCTAATTTGGCCGTTTTTACTAGATCGGTTTAGTGTTCGAATCTCATTGAACCAACAAGTCCGATCTAGTTTTTAAAACTATGAGTACTACTACTAACATATGTCGTTTAGTCCTTATATTTTACTCATGGTTTAAACATCTACATATTATATATATATATATATATATATATATAATTTTATAATTAGTCAGAATAGAGGTATTTATCGAGAATTATTTAGATTACAATTTTTAGTTTAAATGATTTAAATAAAGTGTAAAATGACTATTTTTTCTAATGATAAAATTTAAGGAAAAAATTGAGTCTTTTTTAATATGTGGAATGGATATAATTAAGTGTAAGATACTATTTCAAATCTATAATATCATAAGTAATTTTGTTTGAATAAATTTTCCAAAACTCAAATTATCATGTACTATAAAATATAATCAAACAATTTACATTAACAATTAATTTTCAAAGTTCTTGATATTATTGTTTCTCAAAAAAAAAAAAAAAAAGTTCTTAATATTAAATCTTTAAATCCAAAAGGCAACCTCAGAATTTTTTTTTAGGACAAATTAATAATGAGTTTACATCGTCAATATAGAGAGAGCAAAATCAAAAGCAAGAATCAAATGTGATGAGCCACATATGAATTTATTAGATTTATGTTTTCTTTGACATTTCTCTTTTGTTAATTAGCCTAAAAACTAGAAGACATTTTGGTTGAAAACTCTGAGATAGTAGCAAAGTACATATGAATTGTGTAAATGTTTATTTGTTTTACGTAGTAAAATGGCTGAGGAGGGAGGAGACGTATCAGAAATGGGGAGGAGGAGGAGTGCCCGAATAATGGCATTGGAAGAGGAAAAGAAGAGAAAGATGAAGATGAAGATGAAGATGAAGATGAAGAAGACGGAGGCTGAGGAAGTGGTGGAACACAAAGCTGGGGTCCTGCTGCATTCTCAGCAACAAGTGCATGATCAGAAGCACCAACATGGTCTAGTTTCACGTACAACTGCACCTTCTACTACTATCAAGCAGTACGGCCGCAGGAGGGTCTGCAAGCGCAAAAGACTCCAAGATGTAGCTGCCACTTCTCTTGCTTACCCATCTCATCAGGTCTCTCTCTTCTGCTTCTTCTGGACAAAGTTTTCTTCCAAACTGTGCTGCAAGAATCTTCTCTAACTCATTATACTGCAGATCATAATAAACCACTCATGTGTTTTTAATTACATAAGTTATTAAACTACTATTTAAACAAGTCATATAACTATTAAATATGTTACGTAAAAAAAGGTACACATAAATTATCTTACGAACCATCATGCATTGGGTTTGGATTGGAGGAAAATTCTGTGTTTTGTGGACTTAGATGTTCACTGCCATACTAAATGAGTTGACATGAGGGTTGCACTCCTCATGGCCTGCAAATATATTTATGTTGTTAATGTGCTTTCTCGTTTTTATTGCAAGCAGATTGGAGAAAACCGAAAGTATGGAGGTATTGCAATCAGAAATGGTGAGCCTAGTATTAGTATATAAACGTATATAGCTTATGTTCTATTGTTCTAAGATCTTAATCACTAAGATGTTTAATTAGAGGTTTTCTTGTGTTTGTATTAGATCCACGAGCAACTTCTTCATTTCTTCAACAAATGCCAGAAAGACGAGCGCTCGAGCTTGTCCTTGATATACTGCAAAGGTAAACTCTTTACAGTGATAATTTTTCTGGCATGGTTTTGAAAAGAAGTCAATCCCACTGCCTGAATAACTTAGTATCATGTGAATTCCTTGCTTACAAGGTTTTCTAATCTTAATTATTCTTCCCTATTCAGGAGAGACACACATGCAATATTTGCTCAGCCAGTTAATCCTCAAGAGGTTAGTGGTTGGTTTTTTTGGTGTCTGTACATGTTTTGTTCAAAATGTTTAGTATATTAAATTCAAATCTAAATACTAATGGATTTCTTGCTTTTGGAAGGTGGAGGGCTATCACAAAATCATAAAACAGCCAATGGATTTTGGCACAATGAGGGCTAAACTTCAGCATGGAATGTATACAAGCTTAGCACAATTTGAGGTATGCTTCTATGCCTTTTGCTCTAATTTTCAGTGTCTAGTTTGAATGACGACTAAGTTGATATCACTAAGTATTTATGTCCAAGTATGTAAGCAGGTTGGTCCATATGTGCAGACCTCTGTATCTTCAGGGAGAGAAATTTAATTAAAGCTGATCTACCTTTGAGAATTATTATATGCACTAGTTCTCATTAATTTGAGCTATTAACTGATTATCAATTCTTTGAATTTTCTACAGCGTGATGTGTTTCTAGTTTGCAGCAATGCAATGCATTTTAATGCACCCACTACCATATTTTATAGAGAGGTACACTTGAAATGGTTCTTTTGGTATATCAAACTTTAGAAAGAATGTGTATGTTACCAGGAGAACTCAATTTTCTTCAACATTAATCCATATTTTCTGATATCCAGGCGCGTGGTATACATGTACTGGCACAGAAGGTTTTTCATACTCTGAAAACTAATCCACAGAATTTTGGGTTGGAGGTCTCTCCAGCAAGAAGACGCCCAGGTAGGAAATCCCAAGGTGAATCCAGAGGTCCTTGCACTAAAGCTTGATAGATGTGGCAATGTGAATTTTGGTGTTTCACCAAAAAGTAGACCATGTTGCTTTTATGGTCCATCTCTAAGAAGAAACACCAAAATAGACCGACCATTTAGTTCAAAATTCAAACCCTGATGGAAACCATATCTTTGATACATGTTCCTTAAACACTGAACACATACAGGAGTTGATAAAATTAAACCCTTTTTTATCAATAGCTTCTCTTTTTTCTTTTTTTATTCTTTTTTCATTTTGCAGTAGTTTCTTATGTGCGATTAAATTATAGAAAAATCCTTAACTATATGTGTTAATTGAACCTCTCTTTCTCATTTTCGTTTACAAAATATTTTATGCCATTGCGGAAGTTATCTTATTCTCTGCATTTATCCTCTAATGGAGTAAGAAGGAAGATTTCTAAATTCTTCCTTTGTTTTAAACAGGGTCTAGAGATGGCTTTGAAACAGAAAAGCGTCAAACATATCGGCCTTGTACCCCTTTTGCCAGTGGGAATGAGGCACTAGTTTCATTAGTCTACACTGCCCCAAAACCAATTTTTCATGTAAGTATATCATACATAAACACACGTATTGGTGTTGGGGAGGGAAGGAAAAGAAAGAAAGTCTTGTAGTACACATGCACTCACAGCACTCCCCCAAAATAGTAAGACCTTAATGTCTAATCTAGTCCAAATAATACACAGTAGAGAATTCTCTATTTATCTGAATTCAATGGGAAAGTGATCTAAAGCTATGGCTGGAAGGCATTTGAGCTTTTCACCTGAGAGCATTACTTTCCAATCAATATTTGCAACTGCTCTGTCCAGCCATTCTTTGATCTTTGATGTTGTGTATGCCTACTAATTTGTTTGACCAAGTCAAGATGTTACCACAGAAACCTAGATTAATTATTTTCTCGGCTTTTATACTCTAACCCTTGTTTATTTTACCTCTACTTTTATCATATAAAATGTGGACATTTCTGCATCAATTATGGATATTTATATGAAATAGATGATATAAACTAGTGTGAAATAATATTTTTCATATTCAAAAAGCCTATGAACCCACTTGTCGAGGACTCCCTACCAATCTTCCCCCAATCTTCTTCAACTATTAGAGGTTGTTGAAGTCTCCTAAGTAAAGTTGAGTTATTCTAAAATCATAACCAATTCCATATTCATTTTCACAACTATCCTATGTGACAGACTATGATTGACTGTCTGTCACTTTCACATAGATTCACTTTTTTTTTTTCCACCACTCACAGTTACATCGAATAGTTACGAAAAATGAGTGCAAAATTAATTGTGGTCCTAAAATTTTTCACCTAAAGCTAGGGGCTGTGAATGATTTCCCAACCTTGGAGAGCATATCCTATAACTTCACTCTCCTTGCTTTGTATGGCGGCCCATAAACAACAGTAAGCACCCAACATTTGTTTGGAGGACCAGAGAAGACCAATAAATTGATCAATGATTTGTTTTGGGTCATTATTTCCAAATCCTCTCCATTCTTCCAACCTAGCACAATCCATCCGCTAAACCTTTTAAGGAAACCAAAATCGAGTTGTTAAGCCCCATCTCTAACAGTGCATTTGGTCTACCAACTTCTACTTTTGTTTCTCGAAGAAGAATACAATCTAGACTATTTATTGATAATATAATATCAAAAAATAGTATTTTTCCGTAGCAAAAATTATATATAACAATATAAGGTTATAAGGTCGGTGAATCTAACTTTTATAAGTTTATCAACTAAAATATTCTCATCTAAGTAACTTAAGTAATATAATTTCAACCATAATTTAATTATATATCATTAGCATAGATTTCTGAATGGATTAAAACTGTTAGTCGTGATGTTTACTAATATATGGGAAAATAACAAAATTAATTATCTCATGAACCGAGCATTGTTCTGACAAAAATAATGGATTATGTTTGGACATATAATCTAATTAGGTGATCAACTTAAGTCCGATTTGTGATTGAAATAAAATTAAATGAAAAATCTTGAACTTTAAATATTTGGCTTGGCTTAGATCCTTTACAATCCTAGTTGCATCTTTTAGTAGTACAGCAAGAGTTGTTTGTGTTAATTTAGGGTCCAAACCAATTGTAGGCCTATGTACATGTAAAACAAGTAAATTAACTTTAGTTTAGTCTATTATTAATCTAGGGTTAGTTTAGTATTCTCTAGTATATAAATTCTACATTGGGTTCATTTGTAACACAAGAGCTTAATAGACAATATGTAGCCATCAAGGGCTTTCACCGTGGATGTAAGCCGTCAGGCTGAACCACACGAACCTTCATGTTTGCTCTCTTTTTCATGTTTTTCACTCAGCAACTTCAACAATTTGAAACTTGTTGAAAAATCAAGAGAGATTTTCCACCGAAGGTGCTTCAAATATATAGAAAAATGCTCTTTGAATGTCTTAAGCTTGCCGGCTTTCAGGTGTTAAGTACATGTCCTAACCATGGTAAATAGGCCCTTTCAGCCCTAGATTTATGTCATTGGCTCACACTCTTAGCATTATGCATGCGTGCATATATAAGCGTGTTCTTTTTTATGGAACTTGATATTTTAATTTTATGAAGGTGTTAATTTTAATAAATCTGAAAGATTCTCTTTGGGAGTAAATCATGCTTTTTTCTTGGGGGTTAAAAATGCAAGTACAAGTCAAAATATATTAATTTGCTTTTGCTAAACTTTTGTGTGCTATCTTCATATTGATTATCTAGCCAAAAAATCTTCATATTGATTATTTAATACTTTTTTTTTTGTTGGATACATCTCCTTGTCTATGCTGATTGATATGTCTACACTGTAGATTACTAATGCGGACCTTGATTACAAAAAAAGTCTGATGCGGTTTGCTAAAGAGTTGGGACCAATGGCTCAAATGGTTGCCAATAGGAAATTGGAGCAATATCTGCAGATTGAAGCTTCACATAATCAATCCCAGAGTACTCCAATACTCCCTCCGGCAATGACTCCAAATTATCAAGTTCCTGGACCATCTCTCATGCAGCCTCCTGCTTCTCTGGGTGGTGTTAACAAAGGCAAAATGCCTGAGACTCGGAGTGTCCTCCATGACTTTCCTTGGGATTTGAATGTCAATGCCTGCGCCAACATGCCATTGAACATTCATAGTGATCCCTCCAAAGAACAAAGCACCCACTCCAGCAGTCACAGGATTAATATCAAAGATGGTGCCAACAAAGGAAAGATGGTTTGCAGAGACATGAGCAGAATGGGCCTAAATAGAACTTATCTAAGAGGCGTGGTGCCCCCATCTGACAGAATGAGAATTGGAAGCAATCCACCAATTGAAAACGCTCACTTCAATAGCACAAAAGGTGTTAAGATTGGTTCCTCAGGAGAAATAGCTGCCAACAGACGTAAAGATGGGGACTTTTTGGTTCCAAATTCTAAAGGCAAAGGGAAAATGGTCAGTACTAATAATAACAACATGGACCATCTTCCTGGGAAAACTGCTCATCAAAATCAAAGCCAACAGCTTGGGTTAGGCTCACATTTCCCTTTTGCTGGAAAGGAAAATATGAGTAGCAATGCTGGGAATTATGGGGTCACAAAAATGTGCAGCAACTACACGAATGTGGAGATGATGATGATGCCAGAATCTACACAAGTAGGTAACCAGGTGCAGCCAAGTCAATTGGGGGAATTACAGTCAAAGCTGATGGACTTGATTTCAAAAAGCCCTTATTCAGACACATCTTTCTTGCATCCACAAGCTGCAAAGTTGTTGTCTCAACCCATCACTTCCTTGCCTTGTTTAGGCACACAGAATGAGGGTGGAGTTTACTCTGCGGTACAGCCTAGTCACTTGGCGGGGTGGAGCCAACACTCAAACCAGAGTGAATTTCCAAATATGCAAATGCAGGTTAACAAGGACAAAGACTATGATAGTGGTGCAATACTACACCAACCATCAAAGCTTGTAGCAGCTCAGAAAATGGCTTTATTACATGCAATGAGTTTCTATGAAAAAGAAACTCCTGAAGGCCGGCAAGCCGTGGAGGCCAGTGATGCCAAAAAGCTTGATTTAGCTCTTCAGCTGTGAATCAAGCATGGACTCCTATTTTAAAAACTTTGCAAGAGAAATAAGAAACATATGTTGGTGTCTCAGTCTTTTTCCTAGAACAAAAGAACATTTCTGCTTCCTTTGTTTATGTTTCTATGTCCCATGCTTGTTTGCTGAGTGCAAGGACACTCCAATATTTATAATAAGTCTTAGGAGATGTTTGGTGAGTGTTTTCAAACAACAATTTTCAGTTTTTAAACAACATTTCATGCATTTCAACGTACTTTTTTACCCACACGTATTTTCACAAATATTTTTAAATAACAATTTTCAGTTTTTAAACACATATACGGCCCTTAGTGTCTCAAAAACTAATTTTGGAAATATGTTCTTCTTTTCCATCGTTGAAAATTAACAACTTTGTTGTAATGTGTGCCAGCAAAGCTGTTCATTTTGAACTATAATAATGAAAAATAAATAAATAAAATGACGAAGAAATTGTCTCAAGCTAGATAATTAGTTGGAGCTTTTGTAGTTAGGGACAAAGCCAGAATCTGTTATAGAAGCTGCGACTACTAAGACTAAAATAAAATTTCTTGAAATTAATATATATACACACACTCTCTCGTGTGTGCTTGCTATTTTATTTGAAATGGTGACGAAATTTTTTACATTTTGTGAGTGATAACTAAACTAAAATTATAGAAAATTCTTAAATTAATTTTTTTTTTTTAACATCATAAATTTTCTTTAAATACTATTTTTTCTTATAAAATTGAATAAGTCATGTAATTAAAAAATTGAAGATCAATAAGTTTTATATAAAAAAATTAATTTAAATTAAGTATTTATATGATATGTATAATATTTTTTAGCTTACTCATGTGTTATTAGATAATTTTGAATTTATTGAAACTATTAAACTCTTAAACATTTGAACGTATATTTTAAAAAAAAAAAAAAAAACCTTCATTTACAACTTCCAATACTAACAAACTGGTGGAATACACTATTTACCTAACATATATATAAAAATTATTTGACCCACAAATAACAAAACAATAGTGATACACCAATCAAGAATCATTTTAGGAATATCATTTCAATCAATCTCTTAAAAAAAAAAAAAACCCCCATTTTTTTACCATTGACATCTCACGTGACTTTGCTTTCTTTCGTGTGTTAAAAATGAACAAATTAAATACCATCAAGTAAGAAGGAAAAAAAAAAAAAAAGACTAATGAATTGAGGGAAATTTTTTTTTTTTTTTTTTTTTATGTGAATTGAGGGAAAATTTTGAGTATTGAAGAAAATTTTGAAAACATATTAAACACATAATCCCTAAGTGAACTGTTGAAAACGGGATGACAATACCAAAAAGTACTCCTTAGATTTTATATATTGCTGAATTCCTTAGATTATATTTTATTATTCATATCAAATATGTATTTTATTTTGGATTTGATAATGAATTTTCTTTAGCCACATGCCTTAACTATTAATGTATGAGAACCACTCTTTTTTTTTTTTTTTTTTTTTTGAGAAAGACATATTAGAACCACTTAAAAATATTGTCATGCATTTTTTTCCATAAAAATAATGAATTTGAGTGATGTGTTTATAAAATTCGACTGGGGCCAATTTTTTTTTTTTTTTTTTAAGGCCAAAAGTTTAATTTTAACAAGAAAACACATAAAAAAATATAAAACATTTTGGGTTATAGGGAGGCCATGGCCCCTCTTAGTCTAAAGATAGCTCTGTCCTTGTTTGGATAAACTTAGGTGCGCTAAAAGTTGGTCTTTGACTATTTATATTCAAAAAAATTCTTTTGCCAATTTTCTCTTCTGAGGTTTTGATCAATGAGTATCATGATGGAACATTAGAGAGGCAAACTAGAGAATTCACGTTAGGCTCTTCAAATTTTGGGTTAAATTTTAGTTAAACGGCAACTTTTTAGATTTAAAAAGTTTTTTTTTTTTTTTTTTTCACAAATCCTAATATATTATTCTCTATTTTTTTTCCTATACCTATCTATAATTCATCTATAATCTGTATATAACCAAAAAAGTTATACTTTCAATTGATTTCATAATATTGTGCTACATAATTTTTTAATCTATATAATTTTATACATCATTATTATAAATTTTTAATTTAAATTCCATTTTATATCTAAACCACCCATTAGAATATCATATATACTTTAAATGGTAAAATATATAGTTTCTATACATAAATTCTTATCAATAACTACTATAATTATCAAATTTCATATTTTAAAAAATAAAAGAAGCAAAAATTCTTATTATATTAAAATTTCTACTACATTACACAAGTTACAAACTATAGAATAGATATAATAGAATATAATAAAAATATAACAAATATCTATTAATAATTACCATAATTATATATTTCATAATTCCATATAAAGATACAATCATAATAAATACCTATTAATAAATTTCATATTTAATATTTAATATTTCATATACAAATACAATCAAATTTAGTGTCTATTAATAAATATATAAAATTAAAGATGTTTGATTTTTGGTAGAAATCATACAATTGTGCCACGTTATTATTTTAGTCTTCATAATATACATATCAAAATAAGGGGTATTTTTTAATTTAAATTCCATTATTTATTTAAAACAGCTATTGAAATCTTAACACATTATATTTGATTTAAATGGTAGGATATATAGTGCCATACACAACGCAATCAAAATAAATAACTAATAGTAAAATATATAGTTCCACTTATAAACAAAATCATAATAAATGAATATTAATTAATAATATAATTATCAAATTTCATGCCTAAATAAAATAAATAAATAACCATATTATGCTAAATATGATAACAAAATCATTTTATATATTTATTAACAATTATCATAATTATATATGTAGGGGCTCGTTTTGTCGTAGATCCCCCAGCAATAAATTTGTTTAGAGAGTGGGTCGTAGGGTTTGGCGCCAACAGGCTTGCCACCGGCTCGCCTGAAGTGCTCTTCCCTCTTGAGGGCTTTGCTTTGTTCTTTTTGTCTTGGGGGTTGCTCCTCGGATGGCCGAGGAGCCCCTTACTCTGAAGGGCTCCTTGCATTTATATACCCTCTTTGGCCAATCCTAGCCTTCCAACTGTCAGTCATCTAGACCACTGCTTAAGGACTTGTCCCATCAGCCACGTTTCCCACCGTACTGTGGATCGCGGCACCCAAGGTTCCGCCGTCCAGGAGTCCTCTCAGCACTGAGATTGCCAGGGGAGTTAGGTAGATGCATTAAGTGTGGATGTGACCGCCTGTACTGGGATCAGGATAGGTATGCCGAGGACAGGGTTGTCCTCGGCGCGGCCCAGAGGGCCGAAAAGTCCCTAGACGGCTGCCTGGGACAGCCATTGATCCTCGGCATGGGCCTCGGGCCAGCCTAGAGGTGGGCCGAGACTTCCAGGCCCACGGGCCCCACAATAGCCCCTCAAAATCCTGCTGCACGTTCCCTTGAACGGGGAGGAGGGTTTTGATACCCACGGCCCTCATTCCCCACAAGGCCTTCCGCTGGTTGGTTTTTCCCCAAATAGTCAGCTCAGCGCTTCAATCCTCCGGCAAGTAATTAGCCTCTTATAGAAGATTCTGTTGCTGCTTTAAAGATAGTGGCAAGCTCCCCGTAGGCTTGGGTCCGAGGACCATGCAAGGCCTAGGTACAGTTGCTGCCTTCAAGATAAGTGGTGGCCAGCTCTCCGTAGGCTTGGGTCCGAGGACCATGCAAGACCTAGGCACAGGTGCTGCCTTCATAAGTAGCGGCTAGCTCTCCGTAGGCTTGGGTCCGAGGACCATGCAAGACCTAGGCACAGGTGCTGCCTTCATAAGTAGTGGCTAGCTCTCCGTAGGCTTGGGTCTGAGGACCATGCAAGACCTAGGCACAGGTGCTGCCTTCATAAGTAGTGGCTAGCTCTCCGTAGGCTTGGGTCCGAGGACCATGCAAGACCTAGGCACAGGTGCTGCCTTCATAAGTAGTGGCTAGCTCTCCGTAGGCTTGGGTCTGAGGACCATGCAAGACCTAGGCACAGGTGCTGCCTTCATAAGTAGTGGCTAGCTCTCTGTAGGCTTGGGTCGGAGGACCATGCAAGACCTAGGCACAGGTGCTGCCTTCATAAGTAGTGGCTAGCTCTCCGTAGGCTTGGGTCGGAGGACCATGCAAGACCTAGGCACAGGTGCTGCCTTCATAACTAGTGGCTAGCTCTCCGTAGGCTTGGGTCCGAGGACCATGCAAGACCTAGGCACAGGTGCTGCCTTCATAAGTAGTGGCTAGCTCTCCGTAGGCTTGGGTCCGAGGACCATGCAAGACCTAGGCACAGGTGCTGCCTTCATAAGTAGTGGCTAGCTCTCCGTAGGCTTGGGTTCGAGGACCATGCAAGACCTAGGCACAGGTGCTGCCTTCATAAGTAGTGGCTAGCTCTCCGTAGGCTTGGGTCCGAGGACCATGCAAGACCTAGGCACAGGTGCTGCCTTCATAAGTAGTGGCTAGCTCTCCGTAGGCTTGGGTCTGAGGACCATGCAAGACCTAGGCACAGGTGCTGCCTTCATAAGTAGTGGCTAGCTCTCCGTAGGCTTGGGTCCGAGGACCATGCAAGACCTAGGCACAGGTACTGCCTTCATAAGTAGTGGCTAGCTCTCCGTAGGCTTGGGTCCGAGGACCATGCAAGACCTAGGCACAGGTGCTGCCTTCATAAGTAGTGGCTAGCTCTCCGTAGGCTTGGGTCTGAGGACCATGCAAGACCTAGGCACAGGTGCTGCCTTCATAAGTAGTGGCTAGCTCTCCGTAGGCTTGGGTCCGAGGACCATGCAAGACCTAGGCACAGGTGCTGCCTTCATAAGTAGTGGCTAGCTCTCCGTAGGCTTGGGTCGGAGGACCATGCAAGACCTAGGCACAGGTGCTGCCTTCATAAGTAGTGGCTAGCTCTCCGTAGGCTTGGGTCCGAGGACCATGCAAGACCTAGGCACAGGTGCTGCCTTCATAAGTAGTGGCTAGCTCTCCGTAGGCTTGGGTCGGAGGACCATGCAAGACCTAGGCACAGGTGCTGCCTTCATAAGTAGTGGCTAGCTCTCCGTAGGCTTGGGTCCGAGGACCATGCAAGACCTAGGCACAGGTGCTGCCTTCAAGATGAGTGGCCAGTTTCCCCATAGGCCTGAGTCCGAGGACCATGCAGGGCCTTGGTTCTGTCTAACACTTGGTCTTCTGAAGTAATTAGTTTCCCCATAGGCCTGAGTCCGAGGACCATGCAGGGCCTTGGTTCTGTCTAACACTTGGTCTTCTGAAGTAATTAGTTTCCCCATAGGCCTGAGTCCGAGGACCATGCGGGGCCTTGGTTCTGTCTAACACTTGGTCTTCTGAAGTAATTAGTTTCCCCATAGGCCTGAGTCCGAGGACCATGCAGGGCCTTGGTTCTGTCTAACACTTGGTCTTCTGAAGTAATTAGTTTCCCCATAGGCTTGAGTCCGAGGACCATGCAGGGCCTTGGTTCTGTCTAACACTTGGTCTTCTGAAGTAATTAGTTTCCCCATAGGCCTGAGTCCGAGGACCATGCAGGGCCTTGGTTCTGTCTAACACTTGGTCTTCTGAAGTAATTAGTTTCCCCATAGGCCTGAGTCCGAGGACCATGCAGGGCCTTGGTTCTGTCTAACACTTGGTCTTCTGAAGTAATTAGCTTCCCCATAGGCCTGAGTCCGAGGACCATGCAGGGCCTTGGTTCTGTCTAACACTTGGTCTTCTGAAGTAATTAGTTTCCCCATAGGCCTGAGTCCGAGGACCATGCAGGGCCTTGGTTCTGTCTAACACTTGGGAAGCGTCTCTTGGCCGTTCGTATTCTGTGCCTGACGCTTCGGTGCGCGAGACGCGCCTTCATTAATGGTCTCGTAAATCAACAGAAGTACAACGGTCTGCGGCCCCCTTGGAATTTGGTGGCCTCATTATTGTCCGCCGCCTCGGTAACTCACTTTTCGAGTTCTGCGTGAATTAATTCTCACCAACCCTCCTCTCCTATGTAAGGTTTTCTGGGGGGATGGTTTCTTCATACTCCATGATCCTCCCAACTCAAACAGAAAGAACACCATCTTTCCACTCCTCATGCCCCTTTAATAACCCCGTCGGAATTGTGACCGGAGTTAGGAGATATGGAGCTAAGGGCTGCCGTGGCCGCAGCCCCCACTGGGTTTCTGGTGCGGCAGAGCCTAGGCGTAACACCGGCAGTGTTGTACGCGGTGGCCAGGCGGGACGTTGTTGAAGTACCTAACGTCTTTCCCCGGAGCGCACCTTCGGTGGAGAAGATACGCGAACTTATGTCATGTCTGGCGCCCGAGTGTTGCCGTCTCCAACGGCCGGCGCTCGGGAGGATTGGAGAGCATCAAGGGAACATCACGGGGGAGGACGTTCCGGTGCCCCTGCATCTGCTCCTCACTTTGTTCAAGCTTCCGCCTTGAAGCAAGCCAGCCTCAGCCCCCCTTCCCCGCTTTTATTGTCAAGCTCTCCCGTTCTGCTGATGCCAATAAAAGCACGGGTTGACACTTCCCTCTCCCCCAGCTAGTTGTAGAATCGGACCGCCTGAGCCTCCGATTGTAGGATTAGCTTGTAATAAAGCTTGTAAAACAAGCCTGCCTGAGCCTCTGATTGCATTTCGTAACTTTCTTTTTCATGAAATAATATCAGACCCTTTTCTCATTTCTTTTTCTGCTGTTGAATGTTCCATTTTGCTGCAACTGTACTTGTTTGTTATTATTTTTTTTCTGCGAAGTGACTTGTTTAGAATGATCGCCGGTTGCGCCGGTCGGCGCACTAACCCTCCCCACAGACGGCGCCAATTGTAGGGGCTCGTTTTGTCGTAGATCCCCCAGCAATAAATTTGTTTAGAGAGTGGGTCGTAGGGTTTGGCGCCAACAGGCTTGCCACCGGCTCGCCTGAAGTGCTCTTCCCTCTTGAGGGCTTTGCTTTGTTCTTTTTGTCTTGGGGGTTGCTCCTCGGATGGCCGAGGAGCCCCTTACTCTGAAGGGCTCCTTGCATTTATATACCCTCTTTGGCCAATCCTAGCCTTCCAACTGTCAGTCATCTAGACCACTGCTTAAGGACTTGTCCCATCAGCCACGTTTCCCACCGTACTGTGGATCGCGGCACCCAAGGTTCCGCCGTCCAGGAGTCCTCTCAGCACTGAGATTGCCAGGGGAGTTAGGTAGATGCATTAAGTGTGGATGTGACTGCCTGTACTGGGATCAGGATAGGTATGCCGAGGACAGGGTTGTCCTTGGCGCGGCCCAGAGGGCCGAAAAGTCCCTAGACGGCTGCCTGGGACAGCCATTGATCCTCGGCATGGGCCTCGGGCCAGCCTAGAGGTGGGCCGAGACTTCCAGGCCCACGGGCCCCACAATATATATTTAATAGTTCTATATTTAATAGTTTGATGTAAAACCACAACCATAATTAATACCTATTAATAAATAAAATAGTAATTAAATTCATGTTTAATATTTCATTTTTGAAAAACACAATAATTATCTATTAATAATTATCATAATTATTTAATAATTGCATATAATTAAAAACATAATCATAAAAAATACCTATAAATAATTACCATAATTATCAAATTTCATAATATTTTTGAGATGAGTATTAAATTTCATATTTAATATATCTTATACAAATGCAATCATAATAAATACAGTATCCATTAACAATTACCATAATTATATATTATGTAATTCCTATATAAAAACATAATAATAACTAATACCTATTAATAAAGAGAAATATTATGTACACAACACTTTCATAACAAATTCTATGTGGCAGGTTTTTACGGGTTGTTATTGGTGGGGTAGAAAAGTAATTTCAGTAGTAGGTTCAAATTAAATCCAATAACAACTAACCACCTATAATTTGTTGTGAAAATGTTGTGCACGTATCACCTTTCATTAATAATAAATACCATAATAATTAAATTCATACATAATGTTTCATATACAAGCATAATCATAATAAACATTTCCTACTTAATCATCATTTATTATATATTTAATAATTCCATAAATACACAACCGTAATTAATACCCATTAGATAATACCATAACTATCAAATTCTTATTATATATTTAATAGTTCCATTTAAATACACGACCATAATTAGTACCCATTAAATAATACCATAATTATCAAACTCATATTCAATAGTTCATATACAACTACTATTATAATAAATATCTATTAATAGTTATCAATTATTATATATTAAATATTTCCATATTAAAAAAACAATCATAAATTATTCCTATTAATAAATACTATATAATGATCACAATTTTAATATTAAATTTCATATTTAATATTTTCTATACAAAATCAATCACTATAAAAATATATTAGTAATTACCATAATTATATATTTAATAGTTCTATATAAAAACACAAACATAGTAAATAGTTAAATACCATAATTATTAAAATCCATCTGTAATATCTCATTATAAAATACCAATTAATAAAATACCGTAATTATTTAAATAATATATAATTATCACAATTTTAGTATTAAATTTCATATTTAATATTTTCTATACAAAATCAATCATAATAAATATATATTAGTAATTACTATAATTATATATTAAATAGTTGTATATAAAAACACAAACATAATAATAGTTAAATACCAATTAATAAAATACTATAATTATTAAATTCCATCTGTAATATCTCATTATAAAATACCAATTAATAAAATACCATAATTATTTAAATAATATATAATGATCACAATTTTAGTATTAAATTTCATATTTAATATTTTTTTATACATAATAAATCATAATAAATATATATTAGTAATTATCATAATGATATATTAAATAGTTCTACATAAAAGCACAAACATTATAATAGTTAAATGCCAATTAATAAAATACCATAATTATTAAATTTCATCTGTAATATCTCATTATAAAATACCAATTAATAAAATACCAAAACTATTTAAATAATATATAATGATCAAAATTTTGGTATTAAATTTCATATTTAATATTTTCTATACAAAATAAATCATAATAAATAAATAAATATATATATATATATTAGTAATTACCATAATAATATATTAAATAGTTCTATATAAAAACGCAAACATAATAATAGTTAAATACCAATTAATACCAGTAAAAAAAATACCAATTAATAAAATATTATAATTATTAAATTTCATCTATAATATCTCATTATAAAATACCAATTAATAAAATACCATAATTATTTAAATAATATATAATGATCACAATTTTAGTATTAAATTTCATATTTAATATTTTCTATACAAAATCAATCACAATTAATATTGTAGGGTCGCAATTTGTAGCCCAAGTCCAAAAGGTCTGGGATATGAGTCCAGTGAGCCCAACCCAATGAATTTGTAGAGAGTGAGTGAAAGAGCTAAGCCTTTCAAGAGTGGGACAATGGCAAATAAGGATTTGTATGAGGAATAAATACAAGAAGACACTTAAAAATCAATAAAACAAACGTCCGAGGAGACCAATAATATGTGTGATCAATATATTGATGAAAGTTCCCCCCGTTCTTAGTGCTACAGTGATTCCTTTTCTCACCTTTTCACTTTTCTTTTTTTCCGTCTCCCTCTTATGGGAGGTCTTTTACATTATATAGTTCATTTCAAGCCATTCCGATCGTACACTTGTTGGTCATCCAAACCATCACTTGAGTACATGTCCCATCCAACATTCTTTTATGGTTCTCCGTGAGTGGTGGTAGTTGAGATTGTACTGTTCAGAGGTCTTCTCCACATAAATGCGGCCAGAAAAGTTGCTGTGACGCATTCAATGCGGTGGTAGCAGCTTTTCTTTAATATATTTCTATATTCTTATCCTCTTGGTACGTGCTTGAAGTTCATCCTCATCGTTGGGATTTTATGAAGGGTCACCTACACCATCTGACTACAGGCTTGACCGATGTTGGACGTACTCGGTGGGGGGATACTCCTCGGACAGCACTTCCCCATTCACCTCCCACGCAGCTCTTCTTCTTGAAGTCTCTAAAAAACCCTTTATGCCTCCTCGGATGTACTCTAGCCCTCGGACAAGGCCCAAGGCCCACTATTCGAATTTGGGCTTTTAGCCCCACAATAGCCCCTCAAAATTCCAATTCTTCCCTCATACATGAGGAGAAGAAGTGGGATTTTGGTTTGCTTTGAAGTGAAAGGCTAGAAATGTCAAAATACCTGAGCTTAAACGTGTGGGAGTATAGTTTTGCGTGTTTCATTATTACCGCTAACATTTTGGATTTCGCGAAGCGGCATTAATTGCTCTGGACGGCGTTATGTCCCTCGCATCCAACGAGGGAGCTTTAATCTAACGCTTGATATTTCCCCTTTGGTTTTGAGCAGGATAACTTCCCAACCATTCCTCTCCCTATATATAAGGTCCAAATGGGAGTTCATTTTTTTTACTTTTGAAATTCGCAAATACTCAAAATAGTTTATGCGCTCGAAATTACGAAACGAACTGAACTCCTAAGTTCTTTCACATTTCCTTTAAATTAAATATACAAAAGCTTTTCAAAAGGTGTAGGATTTGTCGTATTTGATTATTTTCATAAGTGTATACTCCTTTAATTTTTCTTTTTCTCCTCGGCTGATCCCAGTATTCTTTATTTTTCAATAAAACTTTCCTCTAGCCTCCTTCATTTGCTTAAATGGGTAGATTCAAATCTCTGGTGGATACTCCAACTGGGATGGAGGGCTTTAGGGCCAAATACTAAATCCCACAGGGAGTGGGTTTGGAGTATTGTCCTCCAGAGAAGGTATTGACCGATAGGGAGATGGGGCAAGTTGTCATCCCCATGATTGCTTTTATAGAAGGAGGGATGACAATCCCCATGGGTAGAATAACCCGAGATTATCTGCGCAACCACAGATTATGCCCCCACCAATGCGCTCCCAACGTGTTTAGAATCCTGGGAAGTGTGGATGCCTTAAATGACCAAATGGGCCTCTGGCTAACATGGCATGACGTCGTTCACATGTACGAGTGCCATTCACTCGCCGGAGGATATTATCTAAAATCCCGATCCGAGGAGGTGAGGTTGATTTCCTGCCTTCCCAAATCCAATAAAGGCTTAAAGGACGATTACCTTGTTGTCTCTGGGGAGTGGCATGACGGTCTTCACTGCCCAGTTAGGGAAGGAAAACCAGGTGGGGTGTCTTAGGGATAGGTCCTTCAGCAAGGACCTTAGTTTCTCCTTTATTTATTTTAAGCCGTTCACCTTCTCGGACGACAATTATAATTTTCGCTAACCGTGATTTCTTCTTCGAATCTTTTGCATATAAGGCTCACGTCTCTCCAAAACTTAGTCTCGTCAACGTTCCTGCACTCAACCACTTGCTCAGATCGGAGATATTCCCTAGCGGGGACGGACAATTGAGAGCCGTTCATCTGATCTTGGATTACGAGCCTTTGTCACGCACGTTTCAAGATGCAAGCCAAGCGATCAGACTAGGTAGTCCTAGGCTTGCCCGAATCGACGTTTCTAAGCCTGGCTTTTTGGCTCGAAAAGATCTTCCTCTGGTTGCGTGGCCACCTCAACAAGCTCCTCAGCCGATACTTGCTTTGGGGGAAGAATCGGCTTCATCACGCCATTCATTGGACGAGGAGATCGACCAATTTCAGCTCGGGGAAGAAGAAGGGGCGCCGGGGAAACCCGTTGAGTTGTCGGACACAGCGACTGAGTCTGAAGGGTTTTCCTCTATCCATCAACCTAAACTTTTAGTTGCTTGGCCTGATTCCAGTGACGAGGAGGGAGAAGGCATGGATTTGAGGTAAAGACCTGGTTTAAAAGGTCTTATGGCCAATAGAAACAGAGGGGGGCCCACCTCAAAGAAGGTTCCAAAGACTCAAGCCACACCCAACCTCCCTCATCCTCCTCCTCCTCCTCCTTAGCTCCCAACTGATCTCGGGCTAAAGGCTAATCAGGACTTGAAGAAAAAGAGGCCAGCCAAGGTTCCTGAGGAGGGGGAAGTAATGCCTCTAAAGGGGGCTAAGCAACCAAAGAAAGGGAAGAACCCCCGAGACAAGAGGGCCTTGTCAGTGGATAGCCGGAGCGATGCTGAGGTGCGCCGAACACAGCGCACTTGGGAGCCCCGTTTGGAAGTGGAGGGCGCCCGTCTCCTGGGACGCCATTATCTGGGAGTCCTAGAGAGGGTATGCTGGCGTCCTAGCCAAGGCCCTAGAGCAGCCCCTCCTACTCCCAAAGGATATGGATGGTCTTAGGCGCATCAGGCAACCCAACCTCTTCATGTCGTTAAAGAGGGATCTTGCGATGGTAAGCAAGCCCTTCCTCCTTTCCTTTGAGTATTCATCCGCGAATTCATTCACATACACATATGGCATAACACTTATAATTCTTTTGTAATTCTCGCGCAGCTTACCCAGCAAGTTTTTGTTGCCGAGGAATGGGTCAAAAATGCCTAAAGTGAAGTTAAGGCTGAGGCCCATTCCCGGCTAAAGGCAGAAAAATAGCTGGGAGTTTTGAAAGAAGAGCACGCTGAACTGGCCGAGCAGTTAAAAGAGGCCATCAAAGCTCGCAACAGCTTCTTGGCGGGCTTAAAAACTACGGAGAAGCAAGCCGAGGACCAACGCAAACAACTTCACATGACCGAATAAACCTGGCTACAGAAAAGCAGGTCGTTCTAGACCTAAAGGCTAAGTTGCAAAAAACCAAAGATGCAACTCGTGTAGCCAAGGAATGCGTTGAGGCTGCTGTGGCAGCTGCTTACGAGCGAGGGGTAATAGACACGGAAAATCAGCTAACCGAGGAGGTAGCCATAGTCTACAGGGGCTACTGTGATGAGTCTTGGGGCGTGGCGATGGACCGCGCGAGCGTCCCCGCAGATTCTGAGCTAAGGAGGGCTGAGAGTATTCACTATCCGCCTGATATCAGAGTGATTTCAAATGCAGACCCCCCCTCTGAGCAACCCCTTGCCCCTCAGGCTCCTATCCCTGAAGGAACTGAAGAGGGTAAGAAGGCTCAACCTCCAACTACAGATAAGCCATCCGAAGATTCCCTCACAGTGAAGGACATGATCTCTCAAGCCAATGAGGCAACAGCCACATCTCAAACTGAGGGCATCCTTCCCCAGGCTGAGCCTTAGTTACAGGCAGGAGCTTAGCAAGCTTTTGTTGTTGTTGTTTTTTTTTTTTTTTTTTTGGCCGTTTGCTGTCAAACAATGTAAATCTTCTTTGCTGATTAATGAAAACACTTTCCTTTCTTTTACTTCTAATGTTCTCATTTAATAAGCTTTTTAGTTTATAACTAATGCTACGAATTAGTGACCCTTGAATAATTCAGTTGATCACCAACAGAGATAAAAGAATACTACGTGACATGGGTTACAAATTGATTTATATAATTAGTAATTTCAATGCTAGATTGTAAGGGAATGCTAACTAATCCATTTAATCTGGTTTGAGGATTTCAGGAATGACTGGATTTAAGTTTAAACACTTATAAGAACTTTAATGGAGTGTTAACTAACTCACATCATCTGGTCTGAAGACTTCAGGCATGAATAGATTTAAGTTTAAACACTTATAAGAACTTTAATGGAGTGTTAACTAACCCATATCATCTGGTCCGAGGACTTCAGGCATGAATGGATTTAAGTTTAAACACTTATAAGAACTTTTATGGAGTGTTAACTAACTCATATCATCTGGTCCAAGGACTTCAGGCATGAATGAATTTAAGTTTAAACACTTATAAGAACTTTAATGGAGTGAGGAAGCATAAAAACCTTAATATAAAAGATAAGCGTACAGACGCAAGAAAACTTGTTCAATAAAAATACCTTTTAAGGTTGTTTACATTCCACGGCCGTGGTATTACATGACCATCTAAATCTTCCAAAAAATACGCCCCGATGCTAGCCCCCGAAGTGATACGGTATAGCCCTTCCCAAGTGGGTCCTAACTTTCCCCAAGCTGGGTTCTTTACAGTGCCCACAACTTTCCTTGACACTAGATCACCAGGTGACAAAGGCCTTACTTTCGCGTTGGCGTCATAACCTTGTCTGAGTTTTTGTTGGTAATATGCCAGTTGGATCATTGCATTTTCCCTCTTTTCTTCAATCAAATCCAAATTCTTCTCTAGTTGCTCGTCATTGTCGCTCGGACTGTATGAACTAGTTCTTAACGTTGGGAAACCAACCTCCAAAGGGATGACAGCCTCAGCCCTATAAGTCATTAAGAAGGGGGTCTCCCCAGTAGACCTACGAGGCGTAGTCCTGTATGTCCAGAGGACATGTGGTAGTTCTTCCACCCATTTGCCTTTTGCATCATCCAGCCTCTTCTTTAGTCCGTTTACTATGACCTTGTTAACAGCTTCTGCTTGTCCGTTACCCTGGGGGTAAGCGGGAGTAGAGTACCTATTTGTGATCCCCAATTCACAATAATAGCTTCTGAAGGCTTTGCTGTCAAACTGAAGGCCATTTTCCGAGATGAGTGTATAAGGAATCCCAAACCGCGTGACAATATTTTTCCAGACAAATTTCTTTGCGTCCACGTCTCTGATATTAGCAAGAGGCTTGGCTTCAACCCACTTGGTGAAATAATTTGTGCCGACAAGCAGATATCTCTTGTTTCCTACTGCCTTAGGGAATGGACCCACAATATCCAAGCCCCACTAAGCGAATGGCCATGGGCTAGATAATGGATTAAGGACTCCCCCAGGCTGGTGTATGTTTGGTGAGAACCGTTGGCACTGATCGCATTTTTTCACGAATTCCTGGGCCTCCCTTTGCATGTTTGGCCACCAATAGCCCTGAGTAATGACTCTATATGCCAAGGATCTACCCCCCGTGTGGCTTCCGCAAATCCCTTCGTGTAATTCTGCAAGGATGGATTCAGTCGCCTCAGGATGTATACACAGCAAATATGGCCCTGAAAATGAACGTTTATACAACTTTTGGTTCTCAGATAGCCAGAACCTGGTGGCTTTCCTCCGCACTTTATCAGCTTCTGACTTCTCTTCAGGCAAAACATCCTTCTTCAAGAATTGAATTATAAGGTCCATCCAGCTAGGCCCTGCTCTGATCTGATGAACTAAGACTGCTTCAACTCTCATGTCCGTGGGTTTGTGTAGGTCCTCAACAAGGATAACCTGAGGCAGGTTCTGCACCGAGGACGTTGCAAGCATTGCTAATGAATCAGCATGCGTATTTCTGCTTCTTGGGATATGTTGCAAATTAAAAGACTCAAACTCTGATTGCAGGTGTCTGACTTGACTCAAGTACTCCTGCATTCTTTCATCCTTCACTTCAAATTCTCCAATTACCTGGCCGACGACTAACTTTGAATCTGAGAATGCACTTATTGATTTTCCACCCATTTTTTGAACCATGGTCATTCCCATCAACAGAGCTTCATACTCGGCCTCATTGTTTGTAGCCAAGAAGTCCAGCCTCAATGACTTTTCAATGGTGATCTTCTCAGGGGATACCAGCACTAGCCCCACTCTAGAGCCTTTTTGATTTGCTGCGTCATCCACGTATACCTCCCAGAATGAGGGGCCTTTCTGAGAGATTACGCCAACCGATTTTTCATCCATGTTCTGTGCTTGTGCTAATTCTTCTAACGAGGGCTCAGTGAACTCGGCTACTAGATCTGCGAGGACCTGTCCCTTTGTAGAGATACGAGGCATATACTTGATGTCAAAAGCCCCTAGGATAATGCCCTATTTGGCTATTCTCCCTATGTAGTCTGCACTTCTAAGTATGGTTTTAAGTAGGAGTTGAGTAAGAACAACAACCGTATGTGCTTAGAAGTAATGAGTCAGCTTCCGTGTACCAAGCACTACTGCTAGGATAGCTTTCTCCAGTGGCAGGTAACGAATCTCGGCTTCATGCAGCGACTTACTCACATAATAAACTGGCTTTTGCATGCCACAATCCACTCGTATTAACACCAAGCTTACAGCACAAGGAGCTACAGCAATGTAGGAAAACAAGACTTCATCTGGCTCAAGATTGGACATGATTGGTGGCCGAGCTAGATAGTCTTTAAGTTGTTGGAAAGCCAAGGCACATTTTTCAGTCCACTCAAATCCTTTCCACTTATTGATCAGCAAGAAAAAATGCCTACACCTATCTACTGATCGAGAGATAAATCAGTTCAGAGTGGCAGCCATTCCAGTTAGTTTTTGGACTTCCTTAGGATTCCGAGGTGGCTGTAAATTATTTATAGCCTTTATCTGGTCGGGGTTAACCTCGATCCCCCAATGAGTGACCATGTAACCCAAGAACTTGCTTGAACCCACACCAAATGAACATTTGGAGGCGTTTAAACGCAGCTTTTATTTTCTAAAGACTTTGAAAATGTTCATGAGGTCGCCCACATGCTCCGAGACTAGTTTGCTTTTCACCACCATGTCATCTATGTAGACCTCAATGTTCTTGCCCAACTGTGGTTCAAACATCCTCATCATCATTCTTTGATATATAGATCTAGCATTTTTCAAACCAAATGACATCACTTTATAGTGGTAATTCCCAATGGGGGTAACAAAAACAGTTTTTTTTTTATCGTCCAGGGCCAGGGGTATTTGATGATAGCCTTGGAAGGCATCTAGGAAGCTCATTCGAGGGTGGCCTACCGTCACATCCACTAGCTGATCTATCTTAGGCATAGGAAATGGATCTTTCAGACATGCCTTATTGAGATCTGTGAAATCCATGCACACTCTCCACTTCCCACTTTTCTTTTTCACCACTACAGTATTAGCTAGACATTCAAGATAAAACATCTCCTTAATAGCTCCAGCCTGCTTGACCTTCGTTACTTCCTCTCGTACTGCATCAGCGTGTTCATTGGATGGGCACCGAGGAGGCTGTTTCTTAGGGGTGATCAATGGGTTGACCTTTAGATAGTGACATATGAATTCTGGATCCACCCCCGGGGCTTCGTAAGCATTCCAGGCTAATACATCAATGTTTCTCTTAAGGAATTCTATAAGCTCCTCCTTCTCTTGAAGAGGTAATTGAGATCCAACTTGAAAGAACTTCTCTGGATCATCCCCGATAGCTACTTTTATCAAATCTTCACACCTCGCACCCTCGGCTGAATCATTGATGGGCAATGTCAGAGGTTTTAACTACTATAAATCCCTTCCAGCATGGGCCGAGGACTCAGCTTTGAGCTTATGCTGGATGGCTGCCACTAAGCATTGTCTCATCATAGATTGATCTCCCAGGATTTCATTAACTTGACCTTCAGACGAATACTTAACCTTTTGATGCAGAGTGGAGGAAACAGCCCCTAGCGTATGAAGCCAAGGTCTAGCCACAATTGCAGTATAGGGCGAATACGCGTCTACAACAATGAAATCTACCTCTACCACCTCTGTACTAATCTGCACGGGTAATCGTATTTGGCCCTTCGGGATAATAACTCTTCCCTCGAAACTCACCAAGGGAGAACTATATGGAGTTAAGTCATCAGGTTTTAAGTTCAGCCCCTTATAGAGATCAGGGTACATTATCTCTGCTGCGTTGCCCTGGTCCACCATTACCCTCTTCACATCATACCCTCCAATTCTGAGGGTGATTACTAAAGCATCATTATGGGGTTGGATGGTTCCAATCTTGTCTTCGTCTGAGAATCCTAAAACTGGTGGAATACTCGCTTTAGCTCTCTTTGAATCGTGATTAACATCTCCTGTGGGTAGACGGACTACCGACATTACCCTTAGATGGCCAGGATCCTGTTCTCCTTGGTGCGGCGAAGATGACATTGATAGTTCCCAAAGGGGGCCTTGAAAAATCCTCCCTTCGGGGCTCCGAGTTCACCTGACTTCCTTGGCCACTGGAGTGATGCAAGAGTTGTTTTAACTTACCCTTGCGGACAAGCTGTTCCAAATGATCCCAAAAACTTCTACAATCTTCTATGGTATGCCCATGATCCTGGTGATACTGGCAGTAGAGGTTATGATTACGTCTCTCAGGATTTCCCACCATCGCATTCGGTCGTTTGAAGAATGGTTCATTTTTTATCTTCTCCAAAACCTAATGCACTGGCTCTCAGAATATGGCGTTGACTGCTTGAGGATTCGCCGATCCAGACTGTCCAGCAAAATCTCTTCGCGGTTTATTGTTATTGTAACGGTCCGACCTAAAATCCCTCCTCTCCTGGGGGATAACCTTGTCCTTTCCCTTTCCTTGCTGCTGATCTTCCTTAACTCTTTTATACTTGTCAATACGGTCCATGAGCTGACGCACGTTAGTAACAGGCTTACCAGTTAAGGATTTTCTTAAACCATGCTCGGACGGAAGGCCGAGCTTAAATGTATTAAGGGCCACTCCATCAAAATCGCCTTCCATCTCATTGAACATCTCCCAATACCTATTTGAGTACGTTTTCAAGGTCTCACCTTCTTGCATGCTCAAGGATAGCAATGAAGCCAAGGGCCGAGCGACTCTTCAGCAGGTGACAAAACGGGAACCAAATGCTTGAGTGAGTTCTTTGAAGGAACTAATGGAATTTGCTTTCAGGCTGTCAAACCATCTCATCGCAACTGGTCCTAAACTGGAGGGGAAAACTTTGCACATCAAAGCTTCATCCTTGGAGTGGACAGCCATCCTTTGGTTGAAGTGGCTCACATGCTCCATAGGGTTTGTTCTACCATTATAGATAGTGAACGTTAGCTGATGAAAACGACGAGGAAGTCTTGCCTCTTCAATCCTACATGTGAAAGGCGATCTGGAGATTTGGTTCAAGGCCTTGCTCATAGCATTGTTCCTTATGCCTCCATGTGATGGACTTCGAGGTTGCTGTTTACGATAATGTTCTTCTTCATAGGAAAAAGATTCACTAACTGGTGTTCGAGATCTCCGTTTATAAGTGACGTCTTGTTCGTCGTTAGAATTATCATCAGAGTATGAAGAAGTCCACCTCCTCTTTGCATGGCGCAACTCCCTTTTCAACTGGTCAATCTCTAGTTGCATGTTTTTGTTCTTCTCTGCATGAGACAGCTGACTTCCACCTTGTGGCTGGCTTTAGTCAGTATGCGTAGTATGTACACTACCTTCACGATCATGTCTTTGCTCCAAGTTGAGAAAAGGATCAACGTGTTGAGATGCCCTGGATTCTGCTGGTTGTTGCCTTGGTTCAGCCATCGTCAACTGTGACTTCCACTCTCGCTCAAGCTCTTCCCACAGACGGCGCCAATTGTAGGGTCACAATTTGTAGCCCAAGTCCAAAAGGTCTGGGATATGAGCCCAGTGAGCCCAACACAATGAATTTGTAGAGAGTGGGTGAAAGAGCTGGACCTTTTAGGAGTGGGACAATGGCAAATAAGGATTTGTATGAGGAATAAATACAAGAAGACACTTAAAAATCAATAAAACAACATCCGAGGAGACCAATAATATGTGTGATCAATATATTGATGAAAGTTCCCCCCGTTCTTAGTGCTACAGTGATTCCTTTTCTCTCATTTTCACTTTTCTTTTTTTCCGTCTTCCTCTTATGGGAGGTCTTTTACATTATATAGTTCATTTCAAGCCATTCCGATCGTACACTTGTTGGCCATCCAAATCATCACTTGAGTACATGTCCCATCCAACATCCTTTTATGGTTCTCCGTGAGTGGTGGTAGCTGAGATTGTACTGTTCAGAGATCTTCTCCACATAAATGTGGCCAGAAAAGTTGCTGTGACGCACTTAATGCGGTGGTAGTAGCTTTTCTTTAAGATATTTCTATATTCTTATCATCTTGGTACGTGCTTGAAGTTCGTCATCATCGTTGGAATTTTATGAAGGGTCACCTACACCGTCTGACTACAGGCTTGACCGATGTTGGACGTACTCGGCGGGGGGATACTCCTCGGACAGCACTTCCCCATTCACCTCCCACGCAGCTCTTCTTCTTGAAGTCTCTAAAAAACCCTTTATGCCTCCTCGGACG
Source organism: Quercus aquifolioides (assembly GCA_019022515.1). NCBI lineage: Eukaryota > Viridiplantae > Streptophyta > Magnoliopsida > Fagales > Fagaceae > Quercus > Quercus aquifolioides. Next base: position 28,276,021 of record CM032326.1, read on the forward strand.
TACTCTAACCCTCGGACAAAGCCGAAGGCCCACTATCCGAATTTGGGCTTTTACCCCCACAAATAAATATTAGTAATTACCATAATTATATATTAAATAATTCTATATAAAAACATAAATGAGTAAAGCTAGAGATACAAACCTTTTTACAAAAAAGTATACAAACTACTAGTGAGTGGTTATTGGTAAATGAAAAATAATATTAATAGTGGGTCTAGATGAAAATCAATAAGAAGTTGGCCACATCAATAGTTTGTAAAAATGTTGTAAAATAATTTGTGACTGTAGTATTACTCAACACAAACATAATAATATTTAAATAGAAATTAATAAAATACCATAATTATTCGATATTCAAACATAATCAAATATAAATGTCTATTAATGTCTATTATAATTATCAAATTTCATATAGGGTTAGATCAAGTTACACTAGTGTAACTTTAAGTAATTTACTTCACCTAATAAATTTTTATTGAATTAATATTTTGAAAATATGACCATTATATTACACACTCTCTATGTTCTTAACATACATCCCAAATTTTGTACTAATCAGATATTATTTACTATTTGATTTATAAACTCATATTTTATCCATAGTTTTGAAATATAAAAACTTGAAATTTAAACATTTTAAAAATAAAATAGCTATTTATCTCAATCATCTTGAAATTTAGTAACCATGGATAGTATAAAAAATAAATAAAAAATTGTAACATTTTTTTTCAAATAAAAAAATATTTTGCAATATAATATTACTTAAAGTTACACTTAGAGCATTAGCATCTGGTATCTAAAAAATATCGTATTTTACCATCTCAAAAATTACTTTATTTATTATATCATACCATTTTACAATACAACCAACATTCCAACTTTTATTTTACCATACAACACATTAAAATAATATTATAGGGACTGGGTTTGAGCACTTCTACTGTTGAGTGAGTGGGCTCAAGCCCAGCTAGCCCAATACAATGAATTTGTAGAGAGCGGGTTCAAGAACTAGGCCCTAGCAAGCGGGCAACGCCCAATGCAGTGTTCGCCACCATTCAACATAGAAAAACCGAAGTTATCCTCCAAAAGTTGTCATCGGCCCGGTCCGAGGAGCTTGGTGATAGTCCTTCCTTTTCTTTCGAAAAATCCCATTTCTTTGATCTGCTTCTTCCCCTTAATAGTCCTCCTCCTACGATCCCTTTCCTCCACTTGTTGATCATCTATGCTTCCTTCTGACAACCCGTCCCATCAGCCACCTTACCAGAACTCCCAGTGAGTTGCAACAACCGAGGTAGCACTGCTCAGGGGCCACTTCTCCATTAATGCTGCCTAAACATCAGTCGCGCGCATTTAATGTGGAAGTGACAATTCAATCCTGGCTTTGCTCCTCGGCCTCCCTTCCACGGCCGATGTGTTGTACTTGGTCCTTCTCCTTAGATGCCCTGGAGGGCCGCCTATGGTAGCCGTTACTTCCCCCTCCCATGGTCCTGCTCTGCCGAGGACATGGTTGTCCTCGGCGAGGGCACTGGGCTTCCTCCTCCTCGGCATGGGCCTTGGGCTTGGTGTAATGTGGGCCACTAGGCTGCCAAATTCTCCGGCCCCACAATAGCCCCTCAAAATCCTGCTGTCCGGCTCCTCGGACGGGGAGAAGGATTTTGATGTCCTCGGGCCTATACCGTGGCTTGTCTATTCTGGCCACAAGTCAGAGCTTGAAGTCTTTTCACCTGTCTAACGCACGTTTCTGGCGCTTCGGTATGCGGTACGCACCCGTATTAAATTTTGGCTGCTCCATACTCCCCACGTTCAACGGTGTGATGGTAATCCAACGGTGTGGATCTTTTGCCATTATGGGCCGGAAGCCTTGCACAGTTGTCTTTAATTAGGGGTATAAATACCCATTTGAACTGGTTTGCCTCTTCACTTCCGCATTCAAGGGCTCTTATGCACACACCCTGAATCCGATCAAGTCTTCAGCCCAATTCGCGTCTCTCCGCAGCCTAAAAAGCCTGGGTCGGAGCACATTTCCTTATTTCCGTAAGTTTTCTCCTTACTCCATCTTATACTTTTCCCTTTCTGATTTTCCTCTTCCTCTACTCCTCTCTTCTTTTCACTCTTCCCGGGGTCTTTTGGCCATTCTTTAAGATGGGTAGGTTTAAGAAGTTAGTTAAGTCTGAAGAGGCAATGGAGAAATTCATCGCCGATTATAGAATACCCAGTAATGTGGGCTTGAGTTACTGCGAGGAGGGGGATTGGTATATCAGGAGGGAGGTTGGTGAGGTGGTGATTCCCATAATCGCCTTCCTTAAAGGTGGTATGAGGATCCCTATGGGGTCAGTGATGAGGGGCTACCTTAGGCATTTCCGACTAGCCCCTACCAAGCGCGCCACTAACGTGTTTAGGATCTTGGGTTGCGTGGATGCCTTGAACGAGAAGATGGGGTTGAGGTTAACTCATCACGACGTGAATTAGTTCTACAATCTCCAGCACCTAACGAGTAAGTCCTACTACATGAAGACGAAGGATGATAGAGTTAGGCTCATCCAGTGTCTCCCCGAGTCTAGCAATGGGTTGAATAAGGATTTTCTCATAGTGTCGGGGGAATGGCACGACGGCCTTCACTGCCCGACATTAGAGGGAGAGCCAGGTAGGGTACTCGGAATATGGGAAGGTTGATCTACTATGTTTTCACTGTTTGTACTATTTGGTTGTTAACAGGGACTAGATTTTCCTTTTGCAAATCCACACGCCTTTGAACGGCACTTCAGTTTGGTCAACAAGGAAGACTTGGAAACTGTACTCAGGGCAGAGGTCTTTGTGAACGAGGCTGACAATCAAGTTAGAACCGCTTACAAGATTTTTGGACACAAACTGATTCAGAAGTCTTTCTCGGCTCCTAGATACGTGATCAGGGCCAAGGACCCTAGGCTTCGCCAAATCACTGTGGTGGAGCACGGGTTCTTGTTTCCCGAAGGAATTTCCATCCCCGAGGACGTCCCGTTGGCAGGCTCTTCCTCGGCCCACCAAGCTGCTAAGGCCGAGGGAGGAAGCTTGGAAAAAGAGGGTGAGGTAATTGATCTGGGTTCGTCCGAGGACGAGTTTGGCACATTCGACCAAGTACATCTATCCGAGGATCCCTCTGGTGACTTGGGTGATCCCCATTTATCTGAAGTAGACATTCTACCACCGAAGACTGGTATTCAGGCCGAGATGGGTTTCAAGAGGCAACCTCAAACCCGCCTGTTCGACCTGCTCGAGGGCCAGCTGGGGAAGGACACACCGGGAAGGTCACAGTCCAACTCCTTCTCCTCCTCCCAAGCTTCCTCCTCCCCTGCGTAAGTCTTTGCCTGCGCAGACTAAGTCATCTTCTACTCTGTCAACCTCGGACCCTCGGCCTAAGTCAACCGACTCGAAGAGGAAGAGGCCTTCCAAGGGCAAAGACCTAGTAGATGAGGGGAGATCACGTTCCTCCCAAGAGGAAGATGAAGCCCGCCGACCTTCTAAGCAGCTGAGGATTGGTGGTCAGGACAGGGGAAAAGAGGTCATTCAACAGTCTGAGCCCCAAGCCTGGCTGCCATGCTTCATGGGAAGCCTTTGATGGATGATGCCACCCTCAGGGACTTTTGAGGGGGAAAGGGCGCTCGCGTGGCCGATGCCTTGGAGAGGTCCCTGCTTCTCCCTGCCGACATGACCGAGCTGGAGGGCATGAGGAGGCAAGAAGTTGTCCGTAACCTCAAGAGGTACCTGGGTATGGTAAGACTTCTAACACTTGTGCCTTTGTTGGAATTTTATTCCTTAGTTCCCGACTTACAGTGTACTCGTTTTGATTGGCAGGCTATCCAGACCACCTTTAGGCTAGATGAGGAGGCCGATAACCAAGGTAGAGTCCTGGATCAGGAGCGCGACAAGTACTTGGATGCCGCGAATACCCTTAAGAAATCTGAAGCTGTTCTCAATAAGGCACGGAAGGACCTGGAGGAGGTGACAAGGGCCCGAGACAGCGCGGCATCCGACCTAGCCGACGTTAAGAAACAAGCCGAGGACCAGACAGGGCGCCTACGAGAGGTTGAGGGTCAGCTGCAGGTTGACAAGGAGCATATCGCTGACTTGAAGAAGAGACTGGCTGAGGCAGAGTGGGCCAAAGGTGTTGTCGAGTACGTTAGAGACGAGGCCTTGAGGGCTAAAGCATTGGCCGAGTTTGCGAGGACAGATGCTGAGAGCTCCAAAGAGCAAGCGGAGGAGGAGGCCTTTGCTGAGGGAGTGGCTAAGACCGAGGCTAGTCTTAAGGCTCAAGTGCCCGAAGTGTGCAGGCGCTACTGCTCCCAAACTTGGAATGAGGCCCTCAACCAAGCTGGGGTTGAGGCCTCGTCTGAGCTTAGGAGGGTCGAGAGGATGTATTATCCCCCCGCCATTCGCGAGGCTACCTCTGCTGACCTTGAAGCTGGCATCACCTCTAGAGCGGCGGACGAAGGCCAGGCCAGTGTTGCCAATGATCCAGAGTTAACTAATAAGCCTGCTGAGGAGACTGGGCATCAAGGGACGTTGGGGAAAGAGGAAGTCAGTAACCCAGCAGCGCCCCAGGACGTGGTGAAGCCTCCTGCTGACTCCCAGGCCACCCCTGTTGACTCCCAGGCTCTTCCCGCCGAGAAGGAGTCCTCCGAAGTTGCACCTCCGAGCCAGGATCCCGAGGCGTCAGATGAAGCTTCTCGGCAGACCCCCAAGCTGCCTATCAAGTTGAAGAAGTAGGCAATCTGGTCGGGCTGCCTTGCTTTGATGACTCGTGCCGTTCTAGTCTTCCTTCCTCTTCGCCTTAATTTACTACTTGTACATTTTGTTTTGGTTTAAAACACTGTAACGCTATTTTCAAGTTGAATGCATGAATCTCTTCTCTCTCTTTTTTTTTACTTGGTGTTTATTGCCATTGTGATGAGTTTGGCTACTTATATAACCTGTGCTTCAATTATAGGCTTCACAATCTCAGAGACTCAGCATGTTTTTCATTCTAAACTAGCAACCGAAAAACGTAAAGCCCCTTGCAATAGTTCCCACTTGGGCCTTGATCGATAATTGAACCACCTTAGCACCACAACCTATTTTTGCCGGATTGAATGCTGAGGGAACAACTCCACAATGTTGGTTCTACATCACATGAGTTAGTTACTGTAAACAGTAAAAAATGCTTAGGAAAGCCATTAGTTGCTGACTGTGCTAAGGGGTTAGGTTCAATGTGCCTCTGAATGCTTTAAATGATGCTCATGGGCTTGTGTTTGTTTGCTCCTTTACTGAACGTAGCCAGTCTCTCCAGGGACCCGAGTCTGAGGGCTGTGCGAGACCCTGGTGCTACCGAACCCTTAGGTTCTTCTTTGAATAGCTAGTTTCTCACAGGTTTGAGTCCGAGGACCATGCAAAACCTTGGTTCAGTCTAGTGCTCAGGTTTTCCTTGAAGTGGTTAGTTTCCCCATAGGCTTGAGTCCGAGTCCCATGCAAGACCTTGGTTCAGTCTAACGCTTATGTTCTTCTATAAGTAACTAGTTTTTCCATAAGTTTGAGTCCGAGGACCATGCAAGACCTTGGTTCAGTCTAGTACCTAGGTTCTCCTTGAAGTGGTTAGTTTCCCCATAGGCTTGAGTCCGAGGACCATGCAAGACCTTGGTTCAGTCTAGTACCCAGGTTCTCCTTGAAGTGGTTAGTTTCCCCATAGGCTTGAGTCCGAGGACCATGCAAAACCTTGGTTCAGTCTAACGCTTATGTTCTTCTGTAAGTAACTAGTTTTCCCATAGGTTTGAGTCCGAGGACCATGCAAGACCTTGGTTCAGTCTAGTACCCAAGTTCTCCTTGAAGTGGTTAGTTTCCTCATAGGCTTGAGTTCGAGGACCATGCAAGACCTTGGTTCAGTCTAACGCTTATGTTCTTCTATAAGTAACTAGTTTTCCCATAGGTTTGAGTCCGAGGACCATGCAAGACCTTGGTTCAGTCTAGTACCTAGGTTCTCCTTGAAGTGGTTAGTTTCCCCATAGGTTTGAGTCCGAGGACCATGCAAGACCTTGGTTCAGTCTAACACTTATGTTCTTCTGTAAGTAACTAGTTTCCCCATAGGTTTGAGTCAAGGACCATGCAAGACCTTGGTTCAGTCTAGTACCCAGGTTTTCCTTGAAGTAGTTAGTTTCCCCATAGGCTTGAGTCCGAGGACCATGCAAGACCTTGGTTCAGTCTAACACTTGTGTTCTTCTGCTCGGGGTGAAGGAATTTGTCCCCAATGCTAGAATGTTCGCTTCTAGAGTGATAACGGTCTCGGCCTTGCCTCGCCGGAAATGGGTAATTCCTCAGACTAGGCCCTTGGCCCAGCATTGACCTGGGCAGGGGTGGCTCGGATTTCTACCCTCATGTGTGACAGTAGCCCCTCCTTTGCTCCAATTTTTCGCCACCTTTGATTACAAGGCGTCTTTTGACTGTTCGAGTTGCGCGCCTGACGCTTCGGTGTGCGAGGTGCGCCCTCATTAATATCCTCGTGGATCAATGCAGATACAGCGGTTGGTGGCCTCTTTGGAATTTGGTAAGGATTAATATCTCTGGTAATTCTTCTTTTGAATTCTATGTGGACCAATTCCCACCAACCTTCACCCTCTATATAAGGCTTTCTGGGGGAATCGTCCTTCCACACTTCACGAACCCTTTAGTTAAACAGGAAACATGATCCTCCAACCCTTTAAGCCCCTTCGATAACCTTGCCAGGATTGTGATCAGGGCTTGGAGGAATGGGACAGCTCTAGACGAGGGCCAGGGCAAGCAAGCCAAAGGTCCTCCTCCCTCGATTGAGGGTCGTAGCGGTTGTGGTTCGCGTCAGACTTCCTGCGCAGCAAGGCTTGGGCGTCAATCCTGTGGTAGCGTATCTGGCAGTTAGGAGGGAGGTCCATGAAGAACGTCATATTTTTCTTCGGTGCGCGTCCCTGCCTACCCTTCAAGCCGGTAGTGACTCGCGCCCAGCTTACACGCCGATGAAGGCTCGCAAGACTATGTCACGTTCGGTGCCTGGGTGTTGCCGCCACCAATGTTTAATTATCATGAGGCTGGGGGAGCATCAAGGGAACATCATGGGATGGGGCCATCAGGCGCTTTTGCATCTGCTCCTCTCTCCTCGCCGGCGCCATCCATACCAGCCCGGGGGTTGCTGGTAGCCTTAAAACAAGCCTGCCTCAACCTTCCTTTCTAGGGTTAGCTTTTTAACAAGCCCGTCTGGGCCTCTGTTTGTATAGTTGGCTTTGGAACAAGCCCGTCTAAACCTCTGTTTGTATAATGTATTTTTCCTTTATTTAATAAAAAGGCTACTGTGTTTATTCGCCCTTTTTTTTTCTGAATCTTTTATTTTTCTGCGATAATTGTTTCTTGAGCAAATGCGTCGTTGTTTGTTGTTTCTTCTTCTTCTTTTTTTTTTTTTGATGGGATCCGGAATTGGTGCCGTTGGCGGTGACGAAAAACTACCTAACTTTGCGTAAGTTAGCATCGTAGGAACAATTGCCTTCTGCGCTTGCTAGCACACAAGTTCTTCCCACAAACGGCGCCAATTGTAGGGACTGGGTTTGAGCACTTCTACTGTTGAGTGAGTGGACTCAAGCCCAGCTAGCCCAATACAATGAATTTGTAGAGAGCGGGTTCAAGAACTAGGCCCTAGCAAGCGGGCAACGCCCAATGCAGCGTTCGCCACCATTCAACATAGACGAACCGAAGTTATCCTCCAAAAGTTGTCCTCGGCCCGATCCGAGGAGCTTGGTGATAGTCCTTCCTTTTCTTCCGAAAAATCCCCTTTCTTTGATCTGCTTCTTCCCCTTATATAGTCCTCCTCCTACGATCCCTTTCCTCCACTTGTTGATCATCTATGCTTCCTTCTGACAACCCGTCCCATCAGCCACCTTACCAGAACTCCCAGTGAGTTGCAGCAACCGAGGTAGCACTGCTCAGGGGTCACTTCCCCATTAATGCTGCCTGAACATCAGTCGCGCGCATTTAATGTGGAAGTGACAATTCAATCCTGGCTTTGCTCCTCGGCCTCCCTTCCACGGCTGATATGTTGTACTTGGTCCTTCTCCTTTGATGCCCTGGAGGGCCGCCTATGGTAGCCGTTACTTCCCCCTCCCATGGTCCTGCTTTGCCGAAGACATGGCTGTCCTCGGCAAGGGCACTGGGCTTCCTCCTCCTCGGCATGGGCCTTGGGCTTGGTGTAATGTGGGCCACTGGGTTGCCAAATTCTCCGGCCCCACAAATATATTTACACAATAAGACCCAATACCCAAATAAAAAATCCAAAACCCAATAAAATATTATTTTTTTTTAAAATACCATCTTACTACAATACCATCATAAAAGTAGGATGGTACTGTAACTCAATGGTAAATTTTTTTAGAATTGGAAGTGCAGATAATGCAAGATTTATGAGGTTTGATATTAAATTTTAGTATATTTAGAGTTTTAGCATGCCAGATGTTGATGCTCTAACTTGAACCAAACCTATAAATATATACAAAAAATAAAATAGAGATAATCATTTTTTGTAGATAAAATCATATTTTATTGAACTATCACATACATTGCACGGATTGTTGACTAGTTAAAATATATAAATATATATTTCCATTTTTTGCCGCTCTATTTTTTTTCAATATCAAACTCTCTTCTTTTTGTCTCTCCCTGCTACTTCGATCTATCCCCAAATTCACATATATGCCTATAATAATGGAAGATGAAGATGTTCCCCCCCCCCCAAAATGACAAGAAATACCAAAAAAGAAACCTCGGGTTCAAGTTTCCCATCCACAAAAATCTTGAGTCCTCATAAACCTCCATCCAACTCGCTCTACTTTATTTTATACATTTTAAATGGGGGGGGGGGGGGCAAATTTGAACCTTATACGTCACCCAGAATGTGTTCTTGTAGTTTGCTTGAAATTTGATCAGGATTTTTGTTTTGGTAGTCAAGATTTGACAAAGTCGATTTGCAATGGAGACATTCTTATGATTATTATAACTTACCCACCCTATACAAAATTTTTATTTTCTTATTAACGTCATTAATCATAAGGATGTCGTAAAATACATGCCCATTACCCAAAGAAAATAGGAATTTATTTTTCTTTCCAATTTTTTAATGTTGATTTCATTTTTAAACGAAAATTAAATTCTTAATAAATCATGTCGCCTAATAGTATAAAGTGAATTACACTTTAATAAGATTGCTATTTTTTGTCGTTTTAATAATAATCATATTATCTATTTTGAAATTTCTCTACCTTTTAAATTGAGAGAATGTGTGAGGTTTTAAAAAATAATAATTACAATAAAATCAATAGATACAGAGGATAAAGGGATTTGAATTCTAAACTTTTGTATTTGAAACACAAAGAAATGACAATTTAGCTACCAAACTCATTGCATAAATATTACTTACAACGATTACCTATCTTTCTCATTTTTGTACTTTGAGGTGATAAATTTGGAAATAAGCTATTATTGAGGGTGGCTAGTTGTGGTAGTTTTAGATTTTTATGGGGGTTGAACTATTGGTGTCTTGGTCATAATGATGTGTAATAGTTTTGAGTTGTGATGAGTTGATTTATGTGAGTGCACAACTTTCATTTAATGGTCTGTTTGGATTGAGAGGGAAGAAGGGGAAGTAGAGTAGAGTAGAGTAGATTTAGCCTCAAATTAGCTTATTTTTAGCCACTCTACTCTCCTCCACTCTACTCTTCTCCACTCTCCCTCATTCCTCCCTCCATCCAAACGGGCCATAAATGTTTCTATTTGAGACATGAACGTTGATCAACAGGGTAAGGTAAGGTTGGCACAAAAATGACTTTTTGGACTAAACATCCTTAGGGCTAAAGGCTCACAAAAAACCGCTCCGACCACACAACACATTTTAACCAACCAAAACCAACTACCAAATGCGGTCAGCACGCCAACCATGGTGGAGGTGCAAAAACTACACCTGCACCGTGCAATTTGTGGTTATGTTTTCAAAAAACCACCAAAAAAAAGGCACTACACTGCACCTATTGATATATAAGTTTTATTTTATTTTTGATATATATAACATGAAACACTGCATTTCACTAATTAAAAATAAAGAAAAATTATTGTCTACCACTGCAGACATGTATTTCTATTTATAAGTAAAGTGTCTACACATGAAAAGGAACACTTTTCCAAATTTCATTGTTTGTTTCTCCGAATGCTGAATTCTTTCCCAGAACCAATCCATCAAGTAGTTGATTCAATAATAATAATAATAAAAATGAACCCTTCACCAAGGACAAAGTTTTGGTTACAAACATGATTGTAGGATCGTAAATGACTATAACTCTAAAAAAATAAATTAACATAACTACATATTTTAAAATTTTAATCATTGGATTACATGTTTTTTATTTTCTTAACACGTATGTCAAACTTCGTGCTAATCGGATGTTATTTACTATTTAATTCATAAACTTATTTTTTATACATTATTTTGGACTACAAAAACTTAAAATTTAACTATTTGATTGATAACATAACTATTATTCTTTGATTTTCTAAAAATTTTGCAAACATAAAGAATATAATAAGAAAATGTAATCTAATGGTAAATTTATTAAAATTCACATCCAATAAAAATATATTAAATGAAATTGTAACAATTGACTACAAATAAGTTTATACCTAAACTTTTTCCTTTCGCAATAAAAAACCCCAATGGGTAACTCTAAATTAGCCTAAAACATACCCAAAAAAAAGGACCCTGGGCCAAACCAGCCCAAAAATTATTTATTATAAAAAAGTGCGCTGAGGCTTTGGACAAACCGCACCATGCAGTGCAGTGATAAATATGCCCAAAATCGCATCGTCTATACCCTTCCTTAGGGCTAGGTATTGGACCAAGGGCTTGTCTACGAGTTTGTTGAGCTTGGGCCCCAACCCTTATCAGAATTGGGCCTTGGCCTTGAGGATCCATTTTTACTCCCTCCAAGTTTTGTTGATAAGTTTGACATTTTCAGCACTACCCAGTAGTTTCACTCGAGGAGGGGGAGGATGAACTTATTGGTAAAGTTGCTTAATGTTAGTTTAACAGTTAGATTTAACTAGTTGTTAAGACAAAAATTAGTTTGATTATGATTTTTTTTTTTTTTTTAAATGAAATATTGAATTAAAGTAACTGCTTCATAAAGTAAGGATTTATCTATTTAGTTTATCACAAATCGCAATGAGTGAACGTCTTTTGACTCATTTCCTTAATAATCCTTCTTCTTCTTCTTCTTCTTCTTCTTCTTCTTTGAGAATCATTTCCTCAATAATCTAAAGAGTGGTGTCTTTAAAAGCTAAATTTAATTAAATTTACTCTTATATTTTTCAAAGACTATATACCAATTTTATTCAAGTATAATAAATCATAATACATCTTCTATTTATTCAGGTTATGTAATATATTAAAAACCAGTTTAAAACACTAGTATTACTATTTTCGTATGTGTTCTAATAAGTATTACTGTTTACTCAAAAAAAAAAAAAAATGTTTATCCCACATTGGTTGTGTCATGTGTGTGTCTAATGTCCACTATTTATAACTCCAGTCTACAACTATAAAAGTTAAGTCTTTTTGTAGTCGTACTTTAGTTATATAATGTATAATAAACCTGATTTAAAACATTAGTATTACTAGACAAAGGAAGAATTTCATGAATGGGTTGGTAGATGATGATGGGGTTTGGCAGGTTGAAGAGGATAAAATGGCGAAGATAGCAATTGAGTACTTTGGAGATCTTTTCTCTACTAGTAATCCGGTGGAATTTTCTGAGTTACCCTTTGCCATGAAACCTAAAGTGACTCAAGCAATGAATGAGTGGCTGACTCGCCCTTTTGTAGAGAGTGAAGTCAAAGGAGCTTTGAAACAAATGTACCCACTGAAAGCACCAGGGCCGGATGGGATGCCTCCTCTTTTCTTCCAACATTTTTGGAGCACTAGCAGCATGGTAGTCACCAAAACGGTACTTGATTTCCTTAACTTTGGTATTTCTCCGCCCAATTTTAATGACACTCACATAACCCTTGTTCCAAAAATTAAAGAGCCAAAGAAGATAACTGATTATAGGCCTATTAGTTTATGTAATGTTGTATATAAGATTGCATCAAAAGCTATTGCACATAGGCTGAAACGGTTTTTACCCTCGATTATTAGTGATACTCAAAGTGCTTTTGTTCATGGAAGGTTGATTACAGATAATGTATTGGTGGCTTTTGAAACTATGTACCATATTAGTCAAAAAAAGAAAGGTAAGGTAGGGGAAATGGCTCTTAAATTAGATATGAGTAAAGCTTATGATAGGTTGGAGTGGGTTTGGTTGAACAAGGTCATGGAGAAATTGGGTTTTGCTGATAGGATAAGGGATTTGATCATGAGATGTGTTTCTACGGATACTTATTCAGTAAAAATTAATGGAGTACCGAGGGGGCACATTGTTCCATCTAGGGGGATCCGTCAAGGAGACCCTTTATCACCTTATCTTTTTCTTTTGTGCCCAGAAGGCTTGTCTGCTTTGATTCAATCAGCGGTGGATAGGGGACAAATGGAAGGGGTGAAAATTTGTAGAGGAGGTCCAAGATTGTCTCATTTGTTTTTTGCAGATGATAGCCTGATTTTTTGCAAAGCGACACTTGAGGAATGTGATGAACTACAACGATTGCTCGGGGTGTATGAGAAAGCTTCTGGTCAACAATTAAACCGTGCAAAAACATCTTTGTTTTTTAGTGGTAATACCTCAAGAGAAGTCCAAGAGGAGATAAATAATCGGTTTGGTGCCCAAATAATCAAGCAACATGAGAAGTATCTTGGTTTACCTTCTTTAGTGGGGAGGAATAAAAGAACTAGTTTCAATGCTATTAAGGAGAAATTGGGGAAAGTGTTGGCGGGTTGGAAAGAGAAGTTACTTTCAAAGGCGGGGAAAGAAGTTCTAATTAAAGCAGTGGCCCAAGCAATACCGACTTATACTATTAGTTGTTTCAAAGTTCCAGACTCGCTTTGTGATGATTTAATGAGGATGATTAGGAATTTTTGGTGGGGACAAAAGCAGGAGGAAAGGAAAATAGCTTGGCTTAGTTGGGAGAAAATGTGTGAACCTAAGTGTAATGGAGGCATGGGATTCAAGGATTTAAAATTGTTCAATATGGCTTTGCTTGCAAAACAGGGTTGGAATCTTCAAATGGGTAGCAACTCTCTTGTTTATAGGGTTCTTAAGGCTAAATATTTCCCAAATTGTGATTTTGTTCATGCCTCAATTGGAAACAACCCTTCTTATACTTGGAGGAGTTTAATATCTGCCCAAGGCCTAGTTAATGCAGGTTTACGATGGAGGGTTGGCAATGGAGCAAATATACAGGTTTGGCAAGACAAGTGGCTGCCATGGGGTTTAACTTATAGGGTCACTTCTCCAAGGTTATTTATGAGTCTTGATACAAGGGTTGCTGATTTAATTGATTCAAACACAGCAAAATGGAAGAATGAAGTTCTTGACAGTCTTTTTCTACCTTATGAAGCTGATTTAATTAAAAGTATTCCTTTGAGTGCCACTTTACCGGATGACAAATTGGTTTGGGCTGTAACTAACAATGGAGTGTTCACTGTTGGGAGTGCATATAAATTGGCGGTTTCCATGTTCAAATCTACATGCCAAGGTACTACTTCGGATGGTACTCTACTTAGAAGATTTTGGAAGAGAGTGTGGTCATTGTCTATCCCTCACAAGGTACGTCATTTTTGTTGGCGTGCTTGTCGCGACACTTTACCAACAAAGGACAAATTGATGAGGCGTAATGTGATAGCTGAATCTCTGTGTGTGTGCTGTTTGGAGAGTGCAGAAACGAATGGCCATATTTTCTGGGGTTGTCAGACAGCACAGGAGGCTTGGGCTGCTTCAAAACTGAATCTATTGCCTCCTAATGCTAATATCGTTACATTCCAGGATCTGTTATGGCATGAACTGATGACCAATGATGCCGGAGATATCAAATGTTCAAAATTGGTAATGGTTGCTTGGAAATTATGGTGCAATAGGAACGAAATTTTTCATAGAGGAGAAGCAAAAAAGGGACTGGAAGTGGCTTGGTCAGCAGCACAGTATTTGCAGGAATTTTGGTCTGCAACTGAGACGAATGTTTCATCCACCTCTGATCTGCTTCAGGCTCTCGGTGACAGACAAGATGTCCTTCAACATTCGGCCTGGGTCCCTCCTCCCTCGGGTCTATGTAAGATTAATGTAGATGCAGCTCTTTTTCCCACAAAGAAGTTGGCTGGCATTGGTGTGGTCATTAGAGATCAGCAAGGTAGATTGTTAGCTGCATTATGCAGAAAAATTGGAGCTCAAATGGGGGTACTTGAAGTTGAAGCAAAGGCTTATGAGGCTGGTGTTTTGTTGGCAAGACATTTGGGGCTGAAGAATGGAGTGTTGGAAGGAGATTCTGTGATTGTTTCTAATGCCCTCAAGCAAGTTTCACAGCCCCCTACTTCGGTTGCAGCTATTGTGGAAGGAATTCATGTTTTGAGTTCGGATGCTGGGGTAGTTGGTTATTCTTATGTGCGAAGGACTGGTAATGAGCCAGCCCACATTCTAGCACGACAAGCTCAAAGCTTTGTCAATGATGTAATTTGGATTGAAGAGATTCCTTGCTGTATCCAGCAAGCTCTTATCCATGATGTACTTGTTTCTTAATGTTTAATAATATCTTAGTGTGTGTTTTATCAAAAAAAAAAAAAAAAACATTAGTATTACTATTTTTGTGTGTACTCTAATAAGTAATACTATTTACTAAAAAAAAATATTTATTCCAATTCCAAAAATCCAGCATTCAGGAAGGTGGCCCAATACCAGCCTGTCCATCCATGCATGCATGCCAGGCAGCTTTGATTGATGAACTAAAGTTGCTCTCGTGTTTAGTTTAAAAAAATAAAAAAGGAAAAAAGAATACAAATGAAAAAATTCGTTGTTAAGCATATTATCTTGTAGCTAGAACAATATGCTGAGCATATTATCTTGTAGCTTTAACAGTATGATTTCAGGATATATCATTCACTCACGTTACAAAGTTTAGATACAAAATTGGCCATAATCACTTTTCAAAAAAAAAAAAAAAAAATTGGCTATAACCTAAAACTACAACCTTACTCAATATTTTTTTTATTAGAATTGAATTTTGATAAATCCACCATTAGATTACATCTTCTTCTTATATCCTTTATGCCTATAAAATTTCAAAAAAATTAAAAATAATAACTGTCATTAATAAATTATTTAAATTGCAAGTTTTTGTAGTTTAAAATTATACATAAAATACAAGCTTATAGATCATATAGTAAATAATATTATATTAACAAAAAAATTGACATGTGTATTAAGAGTATAAAGAATATGCAATTCAACGATTAAATTTTCAAAATATATAGCAAAATTAATTTTATTGAGTAAGGTTGTAGCCTACAACTAATTTTGTAATTAAACTTTGTCCTACCCTCAATACATAGATCTATTAAAATATGAATAATAAAAATTACAAAAGTAAAAATTCTCATACTACTAACATTTCAAATTTTCTAAACCCATTTGTAACAAAGTTTCATTCAAGGTAAAATTTCTTTTCATTCAAAATTACTTTAATTTATAATTAATAAAAGTAAGAAAAAACAACAGCTAGCTAACCACGTACTTAGTACAGATAATTAGATTAGACTTTTGCCAAGACCTAGGGCTTATTCTAAATCAGTTACCTCGAAAGATATAGTCACCAATATTTTCAACATCACCAAAATCCCTGGATTTTTTCGATGTATCCAAAAATATCCCTAAAAACAAACCATAAACTCTTTAAAAAGAGGAATAAAACTATAAACTAAGCACTTTATGGTTCAATGACATTTTCATGATTTTTCCATAGAGAAAACTTAGGTTATTAGTTCACTTTCTAATGAGGTATGTACTGCTAGTAGCCACCAAAAATATCTGTAATATAAACTTATATAATATAACCAAAAATTGCTATAGAAAAATATAATACTGTTTTTAGGAAATTTATTATTTATAAAAAATATTTATTCCTAAATTCAATGTAAATCTATTTCCTGAAAACTTCTATCGTATTCAAAACCAAAGAGTACTAGATTATTCATTTTTAAGATTTTAAAAAAAAAAAATTCTGAAACAAAATACTGAAATTCTTTTTAATTTTTTTAAAAACTTTCTTGTATACATGTAAGACCGCCAAATATTTAGTGTATTACCAATAATATACCCATGAGATGCAAAAATTAATTAATACAAAATTGTAAAATTAGAAGGTTAAAATAAATAATATATTATATAAATTTTCTAAAGGATAAAGTTTAATTGCAAAAATAAATATAACTTAAGCCTACAACCATAATATATTTTGATTGGAGGTGAATTTTAACAAATCTATCATTGAATTATATTTTCTTCTTATATCTTTCATGCTTGCAAAATTTCATGAAAATTAAATCAGTAGCTATGACATCAATAAATTGTTTAAATTGCAAATTTTTGTAATTTAAAATTATGTATAAAATATAAACTTATTAATCATATAGTAAATAATATCTAATTGGCATAAAATTTGACATGTGTATTAAAAATATAAAGAACATACAATTCAACGATTACATTTTCAAAACATGCAGTAATGTTAATTTTTTAAAAGAAAGATATAACCTTAAATTATAACTAATTTTGTAGCTAAACTTTATCTTTTCCTAAGTATAAATGGCTATCATTTTATATATATATATATATATATATATTGGAGGGTAATAAAATAGTACTAATTTATGAATAAAATAAGTACTGTCAACGTGTATTTATGAGAGCTTTTTGGCAGTACAATTTCAAATTGCATAAAGTAAGCACCGACTTCAAACTTTTGAGAACGCTACAAAATTTCAATTAGAGCATGTTTTAAGCCAAAATGTTACAAGAAAGGTATGTAATACCCACGGTACTAAAACAAGACGTTTTTAGAATATGATGTTCTCACTCAATATGAAAAATTATTAACTAGTACAATTATATATATGAACTGGTAATGATTATATACTACCAAAAAAATTGAGAGGACCACATAATATAATGAGGTTCTACAGCCACTTGACTCACTTTTGAGTTGTATCAGGTGCCTATTTTCATCTTTCTACAGTGGAGAGAGGAGAAAAAGGCTTTCTTTTTTCTTTTCTTTTTTCTTTTTTAAGATGTAAAGAAATATCATTCATCCAAACTGAAAGTAGTCAAAGCACAGAAGAGACTGGCACAGCCTGAGCCTATTAATGACACTGGCAGCTTAAGCTGCGTACAAGCACTGCAACTGAGAGCTTTTATACATCAAAATACAGAAAAATGGGAATCCTTCAAATTAATCAAATAAATTTTGTAAATAGAAAAAAGGAAGTAAAATTTTTGACTTTGTAGGGCTGAAAAATACTAGCATATGATTTCAAGTAGGTAAGATATCACTTTTTCAAACAGTTGATAAACCAAAAAATAGGCTAGTAAAGCGTATTTAATCTAAAACACAGAATGAAAAAAATACCATGGCTATAAGAGTACTGACATTGGGGGGTGTAAACGGTAAACAGTAAACACCCCCCAATTGCTATTTTACCTCCAAAACTTTAAAAATATTGCCCCATCTAGGTATGGGTTCTTAAAAAAATTTAGAACCTGTGAATAGTTAGTTCTTATATATAGAACCAACTGTTAACTTGGATGTAAAAAAAATACTATTATTTTAATTGAGAAATGTAAAAAGAGGAAAAAGTAACGAAAGAGAAGAGAAAGAAATATAATTTTTTATATTATTTTAATGAGTTGTATATAAAAATAGAAACCAGGATGTTATAAGTTGTAAAATGAGATTGTAAAATATATAAAGTTGGTTTTGAGGTTGTAAAATAAAAGGATATAACTCAATAAAATGATATAACTCATAAGAGCACTAACATTGAAGGGCCTCTAGTTGCTATTTTACATCCAAAACTTCAAAAATGTTACTCCATTCGGGTATGGATTCTTAGAAAATTTTAGAACCTGTGAACAGTTGGTTCTTATATATAGAACCAACTGTTCACTTAGATGTAAAAAAAAATACTATTCTTTTAACTGAGAAAGGTACAGAGAGGAAAAAGAAATGAAAGAGAGAGAAGCATAATTTTTTATATTATTTGATGTTGTAATTTATATTATTTTAATGAGTTATATATAAAAATAGAAATCAAAATTTTGGGTAAGTTGTAAAATAAGATAGTAAAATAAATAAAGTAAGTTTTGAAGTTATTAAATAAAATGATATAACTCAATAAAATGACTGTTTTCATTCCAAAAATATATATAAAACTCGTGGATTCTAGTTAATTAGCTCACCCAGTAAAGTTTTGTCATTGAAAAGATCTAAGATTTGAATTACTTGTACCAAAAATAAATTAATGTTTTGGGTTAAGAACACGAGACAATCATGAGGAGAATGATATAACTCAATAAAATGACTGTTTTCTTTCCAAAATATATATATATATATATATAAAAGACTCATTAACTCCAATTAATTAATCCGGTAAAAATTTTTACCTTCAAAAAATCTAAGTCTACATATACCAAAAATCAATTAATGTTTTGAGTTGATGATAAGAGAGAATCATTATGAGCAAACCTCATAAGTTGAAAGAAATTCAAACTATATATTTAAGTAATCCTGAGTACATGTAATATATTTGATGTCATGAAGAATTTATATCCCTTACATTTCCAGAAAAGTCATATGTTTTTCAACACATGCCATGCACCAAAACAACAACAAAAAAGAACGACAAGGGGCGGCAGGTTCATGCAATAACAAATTAACATGATATCAACAAGCCAATAAAATAAGGTGTTCAAAAGCCTGATATCACAGACCTTTGATCTCTCTCACCTTTAAGATGGAATAGAATTAAAGAAATGATTCAAAGAAGGACAAGTCATGCTTTAATAAGTTAAGCAAAACGCATTCCCATTACTTGAGTAATAACATTATAAAAACCAGTTCAACTGTACTTGCTTCCTCGATCTACACACTTAGGCATTTG
Organism: Quercus aquifolioides; assembly: GCA_019022515.1. Taxonomy (NCBI): domain Eukaryota; kingdom Viridiplantae; phylum Streptophyta; class Magnoliopsida; order Fagales; family Fagaceae; genus Quercus; species Quercus aquifolioides. The sequence goes on from CM032326.1 coordinate 28,295,162, forward strand.
CTTTATACTTTTTTAAGTACGTTTAGTGTAGGCTTTTTTTACTAGCTGAAAGTACGTTTAGTCACTTCTTTATGCACACGCACAGTTATTAAACAAATGAAATGAGCCTTAGCCCAAGAAAAGAAGCATTGCCTTCCATGGTGACCCATCAGCTTTTCGAAACTGACTCACTGCTGGTTGTAAATGACCAGAAAACAGGTCGTTCATAGTCACACATTAAGGTTTTGTGTATATAAGCTATAATATAGGCTTATTCCATTTCAAAAAAAAAAAAAAGGCTTATTCAACCAAAATATGTGTATATAATAAAGGCTTATTCAAGTTTCAAAAATATATATATATATATATATATGCTTGTTCTACGTTTTCCTCTTTGTTCTTTAGAAAATATATATATTATTTTTTGGCGAAAAAATCCTTAATAGATTTGTTCAAAATGTCTATATCTAACAACTACTCAGATTTAAGGTATTTCATCCCGTATAAAATGTTTTTTTTTCCTTGAGAAACATCCCGGATAAAACTTGAATATACAACACGTTTAGGTATATATATATATAGTACTTTATTTTTTTTTGGTTATCCAATTAAAATAAAATATGTGATTCATTAGTTGATTAAATATAATTTTTCTTAATAAAGATAAGACTCTTTTTGTTGTATTCATAGATTTGTTGTATTCATGGATACAAGTAGAACCATGTGATTAATTTCAATTAAGAACCTAAGTTTTGCTTTTTCAAAAAAAAATAATGGTCATTTAAGATTTTTTGGGTTTGGGAGATAAAAAAAGAAAACTAAATAAATTAAGATATTAGCTTAGCTAGGGTGGCCAAATGTAGAGGTTACTCTAGTACGTGGTCCTAGATTTTTTCGGCTAGTTTCTTTTTTCAAGAACAACCACAAAGAATGACAACATTGTATGAAATACTAAAAAAATATATATATATATATATATATATAGAAATATAATAGACCCTCACGAATGTCAACAAGCTCACCATAGCTCCAAGTTCCAACCACTGCTTAGACTGCATTTAGCCCCACTTGGAGAAGAGGCGGGTTTTATGATGCCAACGCAACCCCAAAATATTAAATGCCATGCGCAGCATACAAAAACCTGGCCAAAAGAATAAAGACAACTCGCTCCCAGTTCTCACTAACAATACTTTTCCCCAAACAAAAAAAACAAACAAATTTTTTATAATAATATATAAATGATCTCTTTCATCAGCTTTTCCCAGTAGAATATAAAATTAAATTCTCCATATTTTGACAAGAAGTGACCTTTTTTCCAGTGTCCAGGCTAGTCCTGACCATAGGAATTGCTTTGCAGAGCTATATTGGTTGCCACTGAATCTCTTTACGTAACTGATATTGACATATCAGTTTCTCCCTAGAGCTTTAAAGCCCCAAACCCCCCACAATTTAATTCTGTCTGTGTAACAAATGGAAGTGGAACTGGATGAGCCATTTGGACAAACATTTTGTTTTTGCTTCTTTTACCAAAATTTGACCGTCACAAACATTCTCATACGAAAAAGGACCATTACCCAAATAAATGAAATGTATGAAGCCCTAGACTTGTAACTCTCAATTGAAGGGCAACTTCATCAATCATGGCATAGTTGGAAAGGACAATTATAGTCTGGTGATATTTTGCAGAGAATAAAATGTGCGGAAGAAGACCAAATTAGACGAGGAAAAAACAAAGAAAAGGATATAAAAAAACAACAGTCCTACGTTCACAACTCATTTGACTAGTCTATGAGAAGTGTTGTGTAGTGGCCAGAAAGTTAACGCCGTGAAATTGGGTTTGCGATCTAAGTGTGTTTGAAAAATTATTCCAAAAAACAATATCCCCTGTATACAATTTTTAATAAGTAATAAGTTATGAAATTGAGGATCGATTCGGTGTGTTTAGACAGTTATTCTAAAAACAATATCCCCGTATACAATTATAATTTTAATAAGTAATAAGTTGTGAAATTAGATATGCGATCCAGTGTGTTTGGACAATTATTCTAAAAACAATATCCCCTGTATACAATTACAATTTTAATAAGTAATATCTCCCTTATAAGCATACATACAAATATATAGTAAAATATTTAACACATACAAATAATAAAATTGAAACCACCACAGAGAGGAGCAGAAGCATTATTCCAATTCACCAACACAAGGGATTTAAACGAGAGTTGAGTGACAGACCTTAATACCCTCAAGTTTGTGCTATTTGGAGGAGCAAAAATCAAGTGTCTAACACAAAAGAAACTAAAGAGCATAAAGAAAACTACCAAATTTCCTATAAAGGAATTTACAAATTGTCATGACAATAAATGTGCCTACGACCATACAAACCAAGTGAAGAAGCTAATGAAGATATTCACTTAATGAAGATAGTAGTAGAAGGGAGCTCCCTTCAGTCCAAGCAAAGAAAAGCAAAGGATGAATTTTATCTCCCGCATCATTCACACATTCACAGTAGTAAAAATCAGTCCCTTTCTATTGTGTTTGAATGAATGAGTCGGCAGCTAATTCAAACCCTTTATCTTCCATGAGTGGACTGAAGGAAGCTCTCTTAAACCACCCTTTATGAACATATGTAAAACAAATACGTGGTATTATATAATTCTTAACATCAATAAAAATTGAAATTGGGTATGTTCTGCTAATTCAGAAAAGAAAAAAAAAAGGAATAAAACAGACAAATAGATCATATGTTCATGACTCAAAAAATCAAATACTATATAATAACAAAGTTAGAGGTGCAGAAATGCTGTAAACACCACTCTATATTGTAATCTTTGACAACTTAAATGATGCAATTTATAGTATAATTTATGATAATCTAGACACGTCTTAATCTATGATACCCTAAATGCTCTAGCCTTACCAGATTAATCAACTTTTCAATTGAAAAATCAGCTATTCTGTTTGATCCATTCACACGGATTTACCTAGTGCTTGTGTTTCATGCCAAATCAAACCATTAACATAGTAATTGGTTTGTAAGTATGCCCCATGGAGAAGCCGATGCACAAGTAACTAGGGTCTTTAACCATTATTAGTGTTAAAATTACAGGTAAAAATTCCACATTTTGTTAAACCTGATGCTTCCAACAAACAATACTATCTTCCGAAGCATCAGGCAAAGGTTCAACGCAATAAGACATCAAGGAAAAGTCCAGAACTTCGATAAAAACCAGAAAGTGACACCAATTTCCCGGAAGATCACAACATCTAGAGCCCTAGACCTATAGAATCAAGCTGCTCTTCTTTGTTTTCTTTCTTAAAAGGAAAAATGTTTGCATGAATGAACCCTAACCCTAAGTGTACTAAACCAACCAAGACCAGTCTATACAATGCCATTTGACCTACTCCAGCCTAGATTAACCAACACCACTCAACATAAAATCAGATCAGACAATGCAGATCTAAAACTATAAACCAAGTCACATATGATCATGCTTTCTGAATCCTAATTAACCGTGTATTCATTACTTAAATCTTTTTGATTCCTAAAACTGACACTAAGATTTTAAAATAGCCTCAGTAAGGACTTAAATCTTCAAGTTTTTGCTCGTCCAAAAACTAAAATAAGAAGCTCTTTCTTGACACAAAACAGAGGGCTTATGAAGCAAGAATGAAAAAGGAAACAAGAAGGATAATTACGAGTTAACTTACACTGGCACAATGGCTCCATTGACGCTTCTTTGCTTCCTCACCAACCCTAAATCTGATGCTTGAACAGTGATCAGCTGCACTTTCTTGTGAAAAAGGAAAAACACCCACACAAAAAAAAAAAAAAAAAAACCATGGCAAGAAAGCAAAGAGCTCACAAATCATAATACAATATGAGGAAAAAAAATATCAAGTGTATAAAAGGGGTTAAAAATTGAACTTATATTGAAAAAAACAGAAAGTTGAGAGAGAGAGAGAGAGAGAGAGAGAGAGTTGCAAAAATTGCGGAAGAGAAGTTTCAGTAGAGGAAATGTCACTGTCTTTCATGGGAGTCAGAGAAGGGAAAGCGATTGAATATGGCTAATCTACTAATCTGGCAAACTTATAAATACTAAAACAGAAGTAATAAAAAAAAAATAAGGAAGAGGAAAAAAGAAAGTGGATTTTTCTTTTTCTTTTGTTCTCTCCTCTCTCTCTCTCTCTCTCAGATATTTCAGGAGATGATGTAATTTTGTACTAGAAGATGAGGATAATAAAGGGCTCTCTCTCTCTCTTACAGTGGGCAAGAGAGAGCCTCGTATATACGCCACATATATATCCAACAACCCTGTACTGTGGACAGAAGAAAGGGTGTGGTTATGATGGGTCTTTCTTTGACCATTAAGTTGGCCCTCTCTTTCTCTCTCTTCTACGGGGTAGCAGTAGCAGGTAGTCTACTGTGCCGCACTACTCGCCTCTACTTTCCAGTAGTAGTAGAATGAAAGTACAACACAATATATAGGGTTTGAGGTCACTCATAATCTGGCTGTGAAACTCTTGGTCATTGTGCTTATATAATATGCTTATATATCTCCAATTTTTTTAGAAATTTTAATTTTCCCAAATTTATCAATTATAGACGTCGGCACTGTCGTACAGCCACCGATTTTTCTATAAATATATGTGCTTGATAATTGATTTTTACCTAGAACATATGCCACGATCATTTTTTGGTCCAATAAAAACAAAGAAGCATAATTACTGCAAGGGTTTTAAAAAGTTAATTTTATATATATTACAGATGGTGTGTTTGACAATGACCTATATACTACAGGAGTTCTCTTTGAATTTGACTCTACTAATAATAATAATAAACTTTGATCACATCATTTTCAATCTTTACATTGCCATTATCACTTATTATACTAATCAAATAGAAAATACAAATTTGAAGATGTTGATCTAACGGTTACAAATGCCTTATGAGATCTATGAGTTTTTGGGTTTAAAATATTTAACTAGCATCTTGAGGCCACCTTCAATAGATTAGTCTTATAAACCAAATGGACCTATAGCCACGTTTTTAGAAGCTAAAGTCGCGTTCTAAAAATGCGGCTATAACCTGCATTCTTTAATTCAAGAACAAATGATAAGTGTGTGTTTTGGTTTAGTTTATTTTATATATATATATATATATATATTTATTTATTTGACTTATTTATTTATGTGTATTTTTTTTTTTTTTAAAGAACTTTTCTCATTAAGTACAAAAGTATTTTTACCTACATCCAACAAAGCACTAAAAAGTTAATATAAAAATACGTTTAACAAAACTGAGATAAATGTAAAGTTGTAACTTGTAAGAAATAGAACAATAAAGTAGTGGGTAATGGATTGGAAGTTATAAAACTGAAAATTTTAGGTGTTACTCTGTAAAAGGGCGTGAGATAAAGTAAAAACCCCACATCAAGAAATAACAGGAGAAATAATTATAATTATTTTTTAGATATTCGATTGGCCTGATATTCCTTTTTTTTGTTTTTTGTTGAGAAAATTGGCCTAATTTTCAATGGAAAAAGTAAAACTCTATCCTCAGGCTACCATATGTTTTTTAATGAACTTTCTATGCAATATGTGCTATCATATAGTATTTTTTAGGGTAATCATAGATAAATAAAACCCTAGAGTTTTGCTCTTAGTTTAAAATTAAATTAAATTAATATTTCCCTAAAAAAAATTAAATTAATATCTATGCTCGAATTCATGAAGTTATTGCAATTGCAACTGAATACTTAATATGTCCATATTAATGAAAATGAATAGAAATTCATCTATTGAATTTAATTCATATGAGCATTAAAAAGCTCTTTATATGAAAGTAAAGTGAATACTGTAAAACGTACAAGAAAACTCACAAAAGTCAAGTGTCTTAATACTCAACTAGTTGACACTTAAATTGTATTAAGAAGCTGGTAAATTAGCATAAACAAAAGCATCAACATCAATGGTTTTTTTCTCAAAAAAAAAAAAAAAAAAAAAAACTAGTCAACACTTCTTAGACCTAAAGATTTTAATGAAAACACCCTAGATTCAAATCTCAACTATTGAATTATAAAATAAAATATATTGTAAGGACCTGATTTGATTCCCAAACCCAAAAGATAGGTGGACTTAGGCCCAAAAAGGCCAAAACAATAAATTTATAGAAAATGGGTTGAAGAACTAGGCTTTAGTGAATTAGTTAACAAGTAAGATGGATCTCGATGACAAGAAAATAAAGATAGACAAGTTTAAACTTAAGAAAATCGTCATCGGCAAAGTCCGAAGAGATTTTTTCTTTTGTATTGATCCTTAAATTGAATTACAAATTTTATTCTTGATTATTACAGTGTTTTTTTCTCTTTTTTCCGATCCCCCTTTTCTCAGGGGTCCATTACATTATATATCTCCCTTTCAATGATCTTGGTCCTCCATTTGTTGATCATTCAGGCCACTACTTGAGTGCTTGTCTCATCGGACACCCTCTCTGACCCTCTGTGAGTTGGGATAGCCAAGGCAACACTGTTCAGGGGTCTTCTCCATATAAATGTGGCTAGAAAGTTAGCTGCAGAGCATTCAATGCGGTGGCAGCAGCTTTTCCTTAGATATTTCTGAGCTTCCATCCCTCTTATACGTTTACAATACACGTCCCTATCAGTGGAATCTCCTGGAAGGTCACTATGAACGATAGGATACACATTTGATCTGTTCTTAATTTGTTTATCTGAGGAGATACTTCTCCTCGGACCACCTTCCCCAGCCTTTTCATTTGCATCTTACTTATGAGATTTTGAGCTTAAAACCCTCACTACTGTTTATTCGTCCTCAGACCAACCAACGTACTCAGCCAAGGCCCAAGGCCCAATATACAATTTTGGGCCATTATCCCTACATATATAAAAACCACAAAAGAATTATATTTTAATTAAATTCTATCTCTTTTTTTTCTTCTTCTTTTTTTTGTCAAAATACCATTTTGCAATTCATACTGAGGGATTTTTTTAGTGCCTAAATAAGCCACAAGTGTAACTTAAATGAGATTTTATTAGTTTTAGGGAATGTTTGACAAAACCATAAATTTAGTTCGGTTACAATATAAGCTGAAACAAAAATAAAATCATTCAAATTTGATTTTTTTATTAGTTTATCTTAGTTTGAAACTCAAAAACCATCAATTTTCTCTTGTTTCAACATTAACATATTCTAGAAAATTAATAAATTTTCAAAAAACATTTTTTAGAAAACTATCTCACTTTTTTATGTTTGATAGCGATGTTAAAATAAGTTGAAAACTATCTATTAACTTCTTTTATTTAGTTTCGTGTGAGATAGAGTTAATTTTTCACAATTTTTTAGCAGAAAACAAATATATCTCATTCCAAGCTAAATGAAGGAAGTTAAGAGATAGTTTTCCTTTGACCAATTTTTTTTCTTCTTCTAATACTATCAAACGAAGCTTAATTTTGGAAAAAAGATGTATGTGAAAATTCAATTTGAAACTTTTTTTTTTCATGGGAATATTCAGTGAAAACCCTATAATTTAAAAGCACAATTTTGGGGAATGTGCTTTTGAAAGATCATATTTTAAACTAGTCTTTTATGGAAATATATTTAGCTAATTTGAACCAGTTTTCTGAACAAAGAATAAAAGAATTTATCTTAAAAATTAAAACCGATTTTATATATATATATATATTTATTTATTTATTGAGAAAGATTATATGTTTATATAATTTTTTGATGTGCTAAACCTTACTATTTTTTTGAGAAGAAGCTAAACCTTACTAAGGAGTTTAAACTCTTTTTTTCTTTGAGAAGACGGTTTAAACTATATTAACGTCAGATTACCAAAAAAAAAAAACTATATTAACGTCAAAGTTATTATGGACATTAATGTCAAAATGTTTTTAATATATTATGTAATTATCCATATTTTAAAAGAGTAATTCATTTATTTATGACATTATCATATAGGAATTTCTGTAATCACTGGATTCCTTTCTTTAATTTTCTCATTTCATGTGGGAAACTTTATTTATTTATTAATTTTTTTTATGGGAGGGAAACTTTGTATTTGTTTGGGAAAAGAGTACTACGTCTACAATATTTTCACACAAATTATAGGTGGTAAGTTATTATTGGTTTTAATTTGAATTTACAATTTAAATTACTTTTTTGCCCACCCATAATAACCAATAACAACCCATCACTTAGGATTTATTGTAAAAATATTGTAGACATAACATTTCTCTTGTTTGGGAATAACTTATTTAATTTTTTACTGAAAGTATGTTGAATTGTACTTTTAAAAAATACAAAGTGAGGTTTTAAAAAACTGTATATAAAAGCAAAAAAGCTAACTTATAATCTAATCCCAAAAATGAGCTTAACTAAGATTTGTTTCACCTTTCTACTATAAATTTTTTAAAAATTATTATTTTATTTTATGGTTTCATTTTTTTGCTCCACTTTTAATTTGTTTACAGGGTATGACAATAAACAATTAAAAAAAAAACGAGTAACATTATTATTTTTTTTAAAAGGACTAACATTATCATAGCTTAAAAAAAATACCAAAACACATAATTCCTTTAATTCAATAGTGTATATATACATATATATATATATATATAAAGAATATATACCAAAATCTAAATTTTTATTGACAGGGCAAGCTAATTTTATGGGACTTATTTCATTTTAGTGATAGTATTTTCTTTTTCTTTTTTCTATCACTTTAAAACACTTCCTATGCTCATTTGAGTCTATTGCTTTCTTTATTGGATTTTCTTTTCTTTTTTTTTTTCTTTTTTTTTGCGAAGGTTCTTGGAAAGTCCCTAAGTGCTCACTTTCGTTTTTCCTTGTTATTTCTCACTAATTCAAAGAAATGATGAAGAAATGTTGAAAAGTCTTGCAACCTTTGGCCATTTTGAAAGAAAAAAGAATGCATATTTTTCCTTTATTTTTAATATTATGTCATTTCAAAACAAAACATTAAAATTAGGTTAAGGAGGTAATATATAATAGTGTAATCTTTAGCTAACTTTTGAGATTTTTGACCTAAGCTTTTCCTTTGTGGTATAAAAAGGAATGAGAGAGCCAACTTAGAATGATTGTGTCTTACCTCAAGGTATTATTTTGCTATGCTTTCTATGAATGAAGCAAACATGTGTGTGTGTAATGTCTTTACATTTTCATTCACTTAAAATCAAAGCCAAAACCAAAAGGCAAACATGAGTGATCAACAAAAAAAATAAATAAATAAAAATGAAGCAAACATGTGTCCACTTATTCAATTGGCAGACCACCTCCAGGGTTTCCTAAGAATCTAATTGTCTGATGTCCCTGCAAAGAGATTGATTCTAAATGGTAAAGGCATGTGTATGTGTCTTTGTGCGTATACGGCCACCAACACAATGTTTCAATCTACTATTGATTGCCGACCTTTTTCGTATATAGTTTACATCAAAATGATGAAGTTGCCACCGCCGTCAGAGCTACCCATGTTTCTTTGTCTAGGAAACAGGTGGCCACCACCACCAATTCACTCTCTACCTACCATTTTTCTAATTTCGTTTTCACAAATTTTGTTACACATAAAAAAGTCGTGTAAATCCAAAATGTTGTTAAACCACTTTATTCTAAGTCAATATATGCATTACTACTCATGCATGTCGCATTAATCAATTTTCACGTTAAGCATCATTATTCTCTACCACACATATATTCAGATGCTTTTGAATCTCTTGTACGATAGTGCTTGCTTTTTTTATAATAGTCGTCTATAGCATTGAGAAGTCTATCTTGACATTTTTTTTAGGTAATGGAAGTCAATTATGACATGCTGTTGTGATTGAGCTTAGCCCCAAAGACACTCGTAGAGGAATCAAACCTTGCTTTTTTTGCGTGCGTTTAGATCAGAGTTTTAATTTGTTACTTTGTTTGTTTAGTGAGAGCAGATAAAAGTACAATTATACATTCAAAAAAAATTAAAAGCTACAAAATTAACTAATAAACTATGTTAACTCTTAAAAAAGAAAAAAGAAAAAAAGGTTAGAAACCAAACCCTACAGATAACTTTTACCTCAACAACATTAACTTATGTAGAGATCAAACCTTGCTTCTTAGTCAACATTATGAGGCTACCCTACCATCTACAAAGGATGTCGGGATCCAAAAGTTTAACCTTGAAGGTGATTCTCGTACCAAGCTTTAAATGAACAATCCCTTTCCCTCTTCTGTGGCTTGTCAAGTATGCTTGTTTCTTGTAAGGATTTTCGACAGGTTGAATTCTCTTATGTTCATAGCCAAAGTAATAGACTAACTCATTTATTAGCAAAACATGCTTTATGTATTGATGATTTTTCTACATGTAAATGCTTTACGTATTGATGATTTTTCTACATGAATTGAAGAGAGTTTTTATTTCTTAGAGCAAGCACTTATCCCGAATGTAACCTCTATTTCAAACTAGGAATAAAGTTTTCAGTCTTCCCATTAAAAAAAAGATTAGCTTTTGCTAGCATCTGGATCCTTACCAGTGGTATTATACCGGAGTTGAATCCCCTTCTACTCTTACCTTTAACCCCAAAAAAAAAAAAAAAAAAAAAAACTAACACCAATTCTCTCTGTATTGTAGTGAAGCTTTAATGATAAGGTTGGTGGTTGCAACAAACAGTCAAACACTGGTAGCTAGGGGCAATCACACAAGTGACTCAATGGTCAATGCATCAAATATATATACTCTGAAAGGCATATGCGTATGCTTGGAACTTTCGCCTTTGGCATACACAGTTACACACGCATCGCAAGGCCTTGATATACATGCTTACAGGGATCTCTCCACTTTGAGTATATTATGTCTCTCATTCATTCCCTAGTTAATTAATGCATCAATCCCTCCAGATATACATGCTATGAGTGTGCTTGTCAACTTGATTATGCAAATCAAGACTCCTTATTACCACTAATTTCTTTTTAGTGTCTCAGCACTTTTGAACAATGTGCTCTCACTCACTTCCTGAACTCAATCATGCAACCCACCAGTCCACCACACACCTATATGGCATTCGATCTTCCTGTCACTCCATATCTAATTTGTTCTCTATTTGATTTTACTTTCCTTCCAAGCTCAAGTTGCCTTAAACAATTAGTAATAGCCGCCCCAAATTAGGTGGATATAAATAGATTTGGATTGTGAATAAGTTGTGGAGGAATCTACTAAGTGTATGTTTGGATAGTGCTAAAAAGCAATTTTCAGCTGCGTCCCACGTTTTTCGGTGAGTCTCATATACTGTTTATGAGATCTATAAGTATTTTTTTCAATAAACAACTTCAAAACTGGATTTTACGGCACTATTCACACATTTAAAAATTATCTTACTACTATATTTTCAGTCTTCAGTAATAAGCAGCATCCAAACACACCCTAACATGAGTCCTACACCAATCAAATACGTACTCAATCAATCTTGGCTATATAAGTGATTACAAGGAAGCATAATTATAATTAGTCTAAATATATAGCAGGCGTACTTTTTTTTTTTTTGGGATAAAATATAGCAAACGTACTTAGTGATTTCTTCAGTCACTGATAAATTGTACTAGAGTCTAGAGCTATCTTAGTAATGTCATCTAACATAAGGGTACTGCTATGCAACACAAGTATTTATTAATTATTACATAGTATAATGGAGTTAAGGCTAGCACTTTCTAATTTTTTTTTTTTTTTGCCAGTTTCTCAATTTGTTATTTAAACAACAAATGCAAAAAGAAAAAATAAGCATAAAGAAAAAAGTTTTTTTTTTTTTAAGAAGAAATATCTCGAACTTGTATGAAAAACTTAGACATAATCAGCAATGAGAACATCATAAAGGTGTGGAGAAACATGCTTCATCCACATTGATAAACCTCTAACATATCTTGCATGCAGGGGCAAAGTTAGGAATTTTACTTTCGAGGGAGAGGAGCCAAGCCAAAACTATCATATTAGTTTTTATCAGTTCTCTTTTAGGCCCATGTCCACTACTAACATCACCTTTTTTTTATTATTACCTTTAACCAACAATTAGTCATATCAACATGTGAAATTTGTTATATCTATAAATTTTCTTATATATATATATATATATATATATCATGCATTATTTTTCAAAAAAAAAGAAAAAGAAAAGTGTTTCAATTAACTTGGAAGTATGTATAATAGTGCAAATTTTTTGTTAGAAATTTTTAATCAATGTAATTCTTATTAGTACCCAAAATACTAATAAAACCAAACAACCAATTGATCATTTTAAGTGATAGGCCAAAAACGAATTGGCTCATTGTAATTAAATTAATTGATTAATTAGTCAAGTTATTAATTAATCAAATTAACATGCAAACGCGTGGTAGCACAAACAAATCACCAATTAAACTAAGTGTAGCAGAAAATAAATTGACACAGTGATTTGTTTACGAATGGGGAAAACTTACACGGCAAAAACCCCACCGGGTGATTTTAAGGTCACTACTCCCGAATTTCCACTATTATCACAACAAGCGGTTACAAGTAAAGGAATCCCAGTACCTTATACCAACCTACAGTTGAACCCTTACCTCAATACCCAATTGGACTTGTTCTGTAGTGACAATTTCTCCTTTTGATGCACGGCTCCCAAGTACGTGACTAACCAATGCGCGAATCCCAGTACGCGACTTCAATCACCAACTAGAGAAAGTTGTTGGCTGCAAAGTTATTCAGTTCATCCCACGATGTAGATCAAGAAGATGCTTGGTCACAAAACCCTATGGTGTACAAACACAGCAACTTCTTCAAGAATGATGAACTAGGGCAAAATTTCGTCTCCGGTCACAATTTGCTTGAACAGACTATGCTCAATGCTTGTGCAACTTGTGTACTTTTTGACGACCCTTAAAATAATCCTTTTATATGTCTAGAGTTAGGAGAAAAGAAGGCCCAAAGACACATTCACGGATCCTAAGAAAATCAGATCAAAATTCTGAACTTCTTAAACCTCGACAGATAGGAGCTGTCGAGCACACGGGCTGAAACAGCTTTCTTAAGCTCAATAGATGCAGCTGTCGAACTTTAATGAACTTGCACTTTTCAGCTTATTTCTTGGACAGACTTGAATGGGTTTAACACTTGATCTTGAAACAAGGTTTCTTGAAGTATCAAAAACACCTAGATCTACCGAATTACAAGTAAAATGCGTTTTGTCAAAGGATTAGCCAATTACATAAAAGAATGACATATATTCTTAACAAGTGAAACACATATGTCCTAACAATCTCCCCATTTGGCAATCCGTGACAAAACCATAACAAACAAATGAACATATGAGAGAAGTCATAAATCACTCAACTCATATTCACTTGTTGAATACAATAAAATCTTATCCTAACACAAACTCTTGAAGTACTTTGCAAAAAGAGAGTTAATGGCAAGTAGACTTTGACAATCTGTATTTCTAAAACACTTTAAACAAAACTCATCAAGGCATCTTTGTGTGAAACAAAAATAATAGATTGTATACAAGTAATAAGAAGCATGTATATAAAGAGAGAAAAGAAACAACACATGTAAGGGTAGGTGAGAGAAAAAAAAACATACATCCACATATAAAGAGAATAAGTACAATGTATGTCAATAAATGGTCACAAGACCCAATGTACAAGAATAAATGTATCTAAAGTAGAGAAAAGAAAAAGATACAAGTAATCCTCACTACATCCCTCAAAATATCAATACTCCCCCTAACAAAATGGTCCTATACTAACTCTCCCCCTAAGAATGACTACTCTCATATAACCCAAAACTACTCCCCCTTTTTGTCACGAGTGACAAAGGGTAGAGTGTAAAGTAAACATCTCATCAGTAGAGCTAGCATCTCCATCATCATCATCAGAAGCATCATCGTCATTGCCATCATCATTATCATCCTCGCCCTTAGAATCAGAAGCCATTGGAGGAGGTGGAGGAGAAGCCTCAGAAGCGAAACCACCCATGGTCGCCTGCCACCTAGCAATACGGCCAACACGAACATTCACCTGATACAACTCAGTAGAGTGTATCAAGGCGAGCATCCATGTGCTGAAACTGCGCCATGATGTCTCCTAGAGTAACATCACCCATGGAAGTGGAGGGGGCGGATGTGGATGGAGCAGATCGAGATGGAGCCGAACGGAAGGGAGGAGTTGCTGAATCCAACTGTCGCGACCTAAACTGCGCCTCACTACGTTTAACGGTAGCGGCATCTATAGCACACATAAAAGTGAAATGGTCAGACACCGGAAAAGGGACGAAAAAATGGCGTAAAATCCTCGTGATAGCGGAAGGAAAGATGAGCTTATCACGGGACGCCGAATCTAGATGAACATCTATAATGGAAAGAATAAAATGAGAATGGAAGTCTATAGTAATGGAGTTATAATGAGAGAGTGGGTGCAAAAAAAAAAGTCATCACCATGTTCAAGAATTTAGAACCTTTAGCAAAAGGCCTACATGGTGTAAACTGACGATCACCTCAATCAAAAGGGTGCTTATAAAAAGCAAACATGAGCTCATCCTTGGACACAATCCTCAGACGCTCACAACTAGGATAGTTAGGAAGCTCGACCCTAGGAACCTGGAACACATTCGCAACAAGTTGCGGTGTGACAGGAAAGCGCGTACCTCGAACGCGAGTGAAGAAGTGAGGTACTGAACGATCAATTCCATGCATATTGGAGTAAAACTCCTGTATAAGCACGGAAGGACAGGTGACCAAGACGTCACACAGTGACTCTCATCCCCGACTGTGAATGACATCGGGAAGGTCGGTGTCGGCAAAGTCCACCAGAATGACTTGGCGTTCAGAATGAATGCCTCGTCGGGAAAAGTTCTCCGAGAAAGCCTTCCGGGCATCCTCATCACGGAACCGAAGATGAGAATGAGTAGGATTAGACGAAGACGATGCCCCGGAACAAAGAGGGTTCCAGGATAGAGCAGATTTATGCTTAGGTGTCATAGACACGACTAACGTAAACAGAAAGAGAGGGAGAGAGAGAGAGAGAGACAATAAAAAAAGCTCCAAAACAGTTCAAATATAGCAAGTATATTGAAAAGAGAGTATGTATGCATGGGTAATGCATGAAGATGTGACATGCAAAGTAAATTGCATCATGGGCTCAGCCCAATCCAATCCTACTAGCACACAATCAATTTGCACACATCTAAATGCATGATAATACTGTTATAATGCTAATGTGATGCAATGCATGAGATTTTAAACTCATTAAAACGAAAACCCATCCCAAAATTGCAACAATAACTCATCAATTTTGAAAAACCCCAAAATATTTCAAAAAACCCAAAACCTAGGTTTCAAAACATGAAAATGCATGAAAATGAGAGATTAGAAGCTTACCAAGTGAAGGAAAACTTGAAAAAGTTTGAAGAAACCTTGAGGAAAGGATTTGGAGTGAGTGAGAGAGGTTTGGGAGGTGAACAAACAGAAGTATCGAGAGAGAGATCTAGAGAAATGAAGAAAGGATCGCGCTGAACAAATATATAGGCGTTCAGTAAATCTTGACAGATGAAGGTGTTGAGAGGTGTCGAGACATCTGTCGAGGAAGGTGTCGAGAAAAATAATGTCGACAGATAAAGCTATCGAGAATGTGTCGAGGAACAAAACAAAGACACAACAACAAAAGCTCGATCGATTCACCAGCTGTCGAGAAGCTATCGAGGGGACAGGAACTTTCTCAATCGATCTACCTAGCTGTCGAGGAAGTGTTGAGATTGCGATAAGAAAAAGCTGAGGAGCTCGACAGATAGCCAGGTGTCGAGGAAGTGTCGAGGAGCTGTCGAGATTGCTTTTAAAAATAGTTGTTCGAGAAGAGAAAAACATAGACATGAATGCAATCAAGCATGCAACTCAACCAATGATCCAATCAACATATTAAGCTCTCAAAAACATCTCTCAACAACAATTTTAAGCACATGGATCCCAAAAACACACACACACACTAAACAAGTCTATCCAATTTTATATTTCAAAAACAAGTCAAGACAGTTTAGTGAGCATACATAAACACATGTAAACCTTGTGATGGCCAAATCACATTGTACTTGCACATGTATCAAGAGTAGTAAAGAATATTGCGTGTTGTGTGTGAAAAACATCACAGGATTGCATAAGTGTATACATGTTATGACGATTTGAGATATGAGAAAATCATTTTAACTCACACACAATCATAACTGTTTGATGGGGACTATTACCTTTGAGGTACATCCTATAACTCCCATATCTCTTAAAATACATGCTTGCAATCATATTTAAAGCATTTTTTTTTTTATCTTTTTGCTTTTTTTTTTCTTTGCATATTTTTCTTTTGAGCAAATCATGCATGGGTATATAAGAGATAGAAAAGAAATACCCAATTATGTTAAGCATTTGACATTCTAATTTTGCTATGCCGAAGCATACAAATGTCATTCATGATTGGCGGGCAACAGTGGTGAGATGGTTATTTATGTCTTTCTCTTAGAATTTTCTAGTCCTTCCCGTCAAAAAGAGTGATACGAGTGTTAAGTACAAGAGATAACTTAATCTTACTCATCACAAACAAGAGCCACAAAACTCACTTGCTTAGTTGTACATAGAGATGCTCATCTAAGTTACAAAAGATACAAAGTTTAGAAAACTTTGTTTCAATGGCCATCCAAGGTACACAAGTACCAATGTACACAAAACACACACTGTTTTGTATTTTTCTAATTTTTCAATTTTATTTTTATTTTTATATGAAAAACAAAATAAACAAAACTGAAAAATAAACAAACAAAAACATGTTAAACAAGGCAAAGCAAAAACTAGACTGACTCAAAATAAAAGCAAAACACACAAGTTATGCAAAAACAGAAACACAAAAAGAGAGAAGAAAGTGATAGAATCACTTGGAACCCTTTTCCTTCCACACTTTGGAGGAACCTTTCCTTTGATTAAACCCTTGAACCGGCGGTGAGGGAGAAGAATTGAAACCGTTCAAGTTCGAAAGGAACATGACAGAGATGCTGCTTCTTCTGTTTGGGCTTTTGAGAGTTAACCTTCTTAGCCCTTGAGTTTTTAACATCTTTCTTATCCTACTTAGGGGGTGCTCCTAAGATAGATTTACTTTTGTCTATGTTCTTACTAGCTAAATCAGTTTTAACATCATTGTTATCAATTTCAACATTATTACTAGGAGGAACAAAAACAGTAGTACTAGTAGAAGCAATATTAGAGGAAGAGAGACCATACCCTAAACCTGTTCGATCTAAAGCAGATTTCTGAATACTAAGCATCTCGTCAAGCTTCGCACTTGAAGTCCTTTCCAATCGAGCTCTAACTTGAAATAGTTCCGCTTCAAGCTTCTTGGTCTTCTCAGCCAAGAAATTGTTCTCAAACCTCAGTGCACCAATTGTCTGATTAGCTTCATCAAACTTTATGGAAAGCTCTTCCCGATCAAGTTCCACATCACTGAGTTTCTTGGTGGCCAGCCTATAGAGTTTCTCGTGTTTCTCCGACAACTTGTATAGTTTCTCATAAGCTGTATGAATGTCATCTTGATCATCCATTTTCTCAACCTTAGACTCCACCAATTCCTCTTCTTCATCCACATCTTCAACAATCCCCTCAGTAGGATTGACAGTGGCAGTGAAGGCATTCAAGATTCCGTCATCCTCATTGTCGGAATCATCTTTAGGTTCGATGTCGCTCAAGGTAGCAACAAGTGCCTTGCTCTTTCCAATGCTCTTGAGATATGTAGGACACTCCTGTTTCACGTAACCGAAGCCATGACACTCAAAGCACTTAGGTTCGGTTGGAACAGTGTACTGACCGCCATCTCTTGCATCCTTCTTCCCTTTGTCTTGGCTCTTTAACTGAGAATAACTAGATTGCCTACAGTCCTTGTCAAAGCCCTTCCCATTGGCATTCTTGATGAACTTCTTGAATTTCCTGGTGATATAGGACTTCATCTTCGAATCCTCATCATCTGAAGACTCATCAGTGTCACTACTCTTGACCTTCAGAGTCATACTCTTGCCCTTACCCGACTTGCCAATCCTTGATAACCCTAGCTCGTAGGTCTGCAAATTACCAACCAGCTCTGTCAAAGGAATCTTGTCAATATCCTTTGATTCCTCTATCGCTGTGATCTTGGCATGAAATCTCTCGGGTAGAGATTTAAACACTTTCCTCACAATCTTGGGTTCAGGAATAGTTTCCCCAAGATTGAAGGCTGAGTTCACTATGTCCTTGAGTTTGGCATAGAACTCATCAAACGACTCATCCTCCTCCATCTTAATCTTTTCAAAACTTGTAGTGAGCTTCTGAAACTTTGAATCTTTGACAGCCTTTGTTCCCTCATAGGTTGTCTGGAGGATGGTCCATGCTTCCTTAGCTGTTTCAGTAGAGGATATTTTCTTGAACTCCTCATTTGTGACTACACTGAATAATGCATTCAATACCCTGCTGTTGAAGTTTGCCGCCTTGATCTTGGCTTCATCCCAATCGGCCGGCGCTTCCTTTGGCTTAGTTCAGCCAATCTTTACAGCTTGCCACACCTTCTTATCTAAAGACTGCAAGAAAGCTCTCATGTGTACTTTCTAGTATGCATAGTTAGTGCTATCAAATAAATGAGGTATAATTAATGACTGTCCTCTATCCATGACAAACAGGGGTCAATGGATCAACACAGCAAAGATTAAACCTTATCAAAGTGTGCCTACTCTGATACCACTTGATAGGCCAAAAACAAATTGACCCATTGTGATTAAATTAATTGATTAATTAGCCAAGTTATTAATTAATCAAATTAACATGCAAATGCGTGGTAGCACAAACAAATCACCAATTAAACTAAGTGTAGCGAAAAATAAATTGACATGGTGATTTGTTTACGAATGGGGAAAACCTACACGGCAAAAATCCCACCGGGTGATTTTAAGGTCGCCACTCTCGAAATTCCACTATTATCACAACAAGCGGTTACAAGTAAAGGAATTTCAGTATCTTATATCAACCTACAGTTGAACCCTTACCCCAATACCCAATTAGACTTATTATGTAGTGACAATTTCTCATTTTGATGCACGACTCCCAAGTATGTGACTAACCAATGCGCGGATCCCAATACGCGACTTCAATCACCAACTAGAGAAAGTTGTTGGCTGCAAAGTTTTTCAGTTCATCTCACGATGAAGATCAAGAAGATACTTGGTCACAAAACCCTATGGTGTACAAACATAGCAACTTCTTCAAGAATGATGAACTAGGGAAAAACTTCGTCTCCGGTCACAATTTGCTTGAACAGACTTTGCTCAATGCTTGTGCAACTTGTGTACTCTTTGACAACCCTTAAAATAGTCATTTTATATGTCTAGGGTTAGGAGAAAAGAAGGCCCAAAGAAATATTCATGGATTTCAAGAAAATCATATCAGAATTCTGAAATTCTTAAATCTCGACAGATAGGAGCTGTCGAGCAGGTGTCGAGCACACGGGTTGAAACAGCTTTCTTAAGCTCGATAGATGCAGCTGTCGAGCTTTAATGAACTTGCACTTTTCAGCTTGTTTCTTGGACAAACTTGAATGGCTTTAACACTTGATCTTGAAATAAAGTTTCTTGAAGTATCAAAAACACCTAAATCTACCCAATTACAAGTAAAGTGCGTTTTGTCAAAGGATTAGCCAATTACATAAAAAAATGACATATGTTTTTAACAAGTGAAATACATATATCCTAACATTAAGGACATTTTTTTCACTTGAGTTTTTCCTATTCCTTTAAACAGTTATAAGTCCATACCATTCATAGAAATAAAATATAATTAGGCTAGACTACATTGCAAGAACAAGTAATATTAATAGAAATTAAATATAACAAAATAATTGTTAGCAAGCATAAAATAAATTGAATCTAAATTAAACCAAATTAGATTACTACAATGAAAAAATAAATTCAAGATCACTTTTATACCTCTCAAATATATAGAAATTTAACTTAATAAAAAAATCACAAACCATAATCATAAGATTAGTAAATAAAGATTGAACTATAATAGAAATGAAAAGGCAAAACAAGAATTGTGTACCTCTCAAAATTCACTTACTTTCGTATTATAAAATTATTTGTTAAGGAATTTTTTTTTTCTTAGGATAGTTTTGTTAAGGAAGAACTTTAATGAAGTGAAATTGAAGAGAATGTGAAAGTACTAGGTGATTAACAGTTTTTGGGTGACTGGAAGGTAAAAACTATAAAGTATTTTGAAAAAAGCTCAACTAAAAAGCTAGTAAAAATATGGGTGGTTGATATGCTGAGGGAGAGATGGGAAAAAACTAATGGGCAAAAGATAAAAATATGTAAAAAACTATGGGGCAAAAACAAGTTGGGGAGGCTAAATCTTGTGCTGGGGTGGCCAACTCATGAAAAGACTAAATTGGGATATTAGTTTTACCTACTCTACGGCATTTTAAAAAAATTTGGTTTGGGGGCCATCACCCCCCAAATGATACACATAGTTCCGCTCCTGTTTGCATGTTTAGCTAGATTATGAGTTACAGAATTAGATATTATTGAAAGCAATAATAGAGAGTTTAGCATAAAGTAGGAGGTGACCAAAGGAGGCAAATGACTCTTCTTCGCTTTTAAAGCCCTTGATTACAGTCTCTGAATCTCCCTCAAGAATAATAGAAGAGAAGCCGAGTTCTTGAGCGAAGTGAATGGCCTTCACCACTGCCAGAGCTTCAACATCATCTATAGAGGGAGGAAGAATAACTTTCTTGGAAAGAGAAGCTAAAGCCCTCCCTTGACTGTCACAAACAATAACTCCCACACCTGCTTCTCTAGACTCTCTGAACATTGCTCCATTAAAATTAACTTTAACCAAGGGAGCTGTAGAAGGTAACCATCGAACCCTGGGGAAGAAGGAATGTGTCAAATAAAATCTGCTAAAGCTTGAGTGGCCAAAGGGAGGACTTGTGAGATAGTATAGTCCTTAGAGGTTGTTCTGATATGTTTTCTACAGTGCCAAACTGTCCACACCAACATAGCAAATAGTTCTAGACTTTTTTCTTTCACTATTGACGTAGTGGTATAGATCACTAAACTTAGGAAAAATTCTGGATTGCCGAAACAGCCAATCTGGGGTTGAATTCCAAATAGGCGATAGAGTAAGGCAATTCCACAATGCATGCATCACATCCTTAGAAGATTGTTTACAATGATCACACTTGTCTTCGGTTAGAACTCTGCATCTGCATAAATTATTAAATTCCATCTGACATTCCTCACTTTGTTAGATACTGTGAGTCCCCAAATGTCCTTCCACACATCCTGATGTTGCATCTGATTGCCTTGTACCCGATTATTTATGGAATTTTCCTTAGCAAGGAAATTATATCCAGAATTGACTGAGTAAACTCGCATAGAGGAATGCTTGATATAAACTCAACTTCAAGAGGTGCAAATAAACCATTGAGTAGATCAATATCCGGATTAATAAGAGCACTCACCTTAGTTTCTTCAAATCCAGCTACCAGAGGTGACTTACATGATTTTGAAGCATTGAATATCAACACAACAATAAAGAATATTTTGTTGGTTTGAAGTGGATTAGAATTCTGTAGATTTATTTAGGTTAATTAGGCCATGTAATTTTTAAAATCTTGCCTATTTATCGTTGAACAAGTAGATTGGATTTTGTGATGTTATCAATAATTAAACAATTATATTTAGTAGTAGTACTATTTGAGCACATATATTTAAATTTAAATTGGATTTTGTGATGTTATCAATAACTAAACAAGTACATTTAGTAGTACTATTCGAGTACAGTGAATCAGATTTTGTTGTTATCAACAATTTAAAATTGTTGATAACAACAACAAAATCTGATTCACTTATTTTACTATGGATTGTTAGGATTTTAATGTAAGTGGGGGTAGCTTTTTTGGTGAACATCTTATCTTAGTAGGCAAGTATAAAATTGGATGCAAAAAGAGCATATATCAGAACTTCTGATTCAGAAGCTTACCTAAACAAAGTGAAAGTAGTTGTATTTGTGAACCCTGAGCCATTACCAGTGACAAAGTTATTGGGCTTTAAAAAGCAGCACAGCTATTCCTAAAAATGTGTAAGAGAAAACCCAGCCTAGCAAAAAGAAAAACAGGCCATCAAAGCCCATATAGAAAAAATTGTACTAACTAGTAGTAAGAGCTAAGAGTAGAGGTATGGGCTAAGGAATAAGGATCAAACATAAAAAAATGGCAAGCACCGACTGGTCCCAGACCAGACCATGTAGTATTTACATAAATAAAAAATGGGTTAAAACTAAAAAACGAATCCAGAACTCGGGACAAGGAACTAGGAACTAGGTAAAAGGATACATACATAGGAAAGAGTGCGTTGACGACGAAGGACAATAAATTTGAGCCAAAAAAAAAAAAAACACAACAACAACAGCAACAACAATAATACTAGAATCCCAGTTCAGATCTATCTGTCTTTGTCTGTATTTGTATTTCGGAGAAGAAGAAGAAAAGAAGGGAAATTTCCTTTTGAATGAATCCTCTCAAAATCAAATCATGTAACGTTAAAAGATTTGATTTTGAGAGGTATAATGGCGTATAGAAGGAAGCAACAACAGCAACAGGGAATAACATCATCATCATCGTCTTCGTTATCAAGACATTCCCCCATTTTTCTGGAAGACGAGGAGGAGGAGGACATTGATGCTGAACCACAAAAACAACCACAACATCATCAAAGAATTCACAAGCCTCAGCTTCAGCCTCAGCCTCAGCCTCCGGCATCTCTAGCGGCAAAGGCTATAAGAGCATCTTCGGCCCACCGTGACTCTTCTCTCTCCTCTGCTTATGGTTATGGCCACTCTTCTCCTCTCTCTCCTTCCACTTCCTCTTCTCGCTCTCCCAACCCCACCAGATCTTCTCCTCCAGTCTCCCTCCAGGTGCGTTTTCTCTTATCTTTTGTTTACAGCTCTACTGATATAAATGTGTTTGTTTAGTTTGTGTGTCACACCAGTCTGAACTCAAAGAGAGCTATACAAAAGCATTATTGCCCTTTTGTGTGTGTGGGAGTTTTACTATTTGGGTTTTTTTTTTTTTTTTTTATGTGCCAATTGTGTTGTGTTATTTGTAAATGTAGGATTCCAAGCCTTATGAGTATACATCAATGAAAAGTATGAATGAATCCAAACATGGGTTTTGGGGTGTTTTGGCTAGAAAAGCTAAAGCCATTCTTGATGAGGATACTGAACCCCAACATTTTGAAACGCCTGAAAGGAAAAGGTCTCCCATGTCTGCAGCTACACCCGCAATGGGCAAGGTGAGCTTTTCAGTATTGTATTTGTATTTCCCAAAAAAAAAAAAAAAAAATCTAGAAGGAAAATGGTCCAAAATGGTGAAAATATTTTAGGATTATTCTTAACTGTAATTAGCTGCTCAACTTAGGAAAGCTTATATTCCATGTTAGTTCATCATACTTTACCAATCACTATATATTGAAAATTGCAGTTTCCCAAAACTTTGTGGTTGGATCCCTGTATGTCTGCGGACTTGTAATGTGTGATGCTATTTGTATTTGTGTGTCCTATTTGCAGTATGAAAATTCAAATCACTCGGATGAGAGACGTCAAAACACAGATGGTCCTGCACGACAGAAGGGGTTGGGTGCCATTGCATCTTCTCTTAATTATATTGGTGGCACCATTGGTAATGCCTTAGAGGTTAGTTTCATTCCTTAGGGCCATAGTAGTTGCAAATTTTCCTGCTATTTATGCCATTTTCTGAAGCATGAAGTATAATCTATATTTGTTTGGTGATAATGAATCTCTCTCTCTCTCTTTCTTTCTAGGCAAGCATTCACCATTATGCAAATTTCTCCACTTGTTCCACTTATACATCTATCGTTACATCTGTAAACTGCTCAGTAATCAGATTTTGTACCAATTCTATCATTTGAATTAATGCTGTTTCAATTTTCAGGAGGGTCTTACTATCGTGGAAAGTCGGACTGCAGACATCATTCAAGAAACTCGCAAGCATATGAAGAAAAAGCCTGGTGGTTCTGAGGCACAGAATCAGGTGCCAAACCGTAGTAATGCATGGCAACAACCACAGACGCAACCCCAGATGCAAACTGACCAAGGACTTCAACTGAAGGCATCTCGCGACGTAAGGTGGCAACCTTGTATCACTGGTTCATACAATAGAAATACTTGAGTTTGTCAGTTGCTATAAATTTTGTGCAATTTTTTTCTTCTGGCCCTAGAAGCAGCTCCAGAGATTGGCTTTTTATACGGACATGTTAACCTTGATTTATTCAATTGATATGCAACAAGTCCTATTTGTCTCACATTAGTTTTTCTGTATTTTGTGCCCCCTTCTGCATAGAGTAACCCGCACTTACAGTGAGCAATTTTTATTTTATTTTTAAATTCTAGAACCCAATCAACTGCTCTACTGAGTTTATTCATATCAGCTTGCTTCGCTCCCCTAGATCTCATACGTAAGCTGTATGTTTCTTTAAAGTGGCAAAGGAGAGAAGGAAAATAGATTAGAGGAGGGTTTTGGAACTTTGAAATTATTTCCAGGATAACAAGGGCATGCTAATTGTCTTGATGTTATAACATAGTATTTATACTGAGATTCTTAATTTGCTCTTTGGTTTTCATTACAGGTTGCTATGGCAATGGCTGCAAAAGCAAAGCTTCTTCTTCGGGAGTTGAAGACTGTCAAAGCAGATCTGGCTTTTGCAAAGGAGCGATGTGCTCAGCTGGAGGAAGAAAATAAAATTCTTCGGGAGAATCGTGAAAGGGGAAGCAACCCAGAAGATGATGATTTGGTATGCATTTTTTCCCCTTTATTCTAGGATTTTCTTTCCTTTTAGTTTTCCTTTTCCTTTTCCATTTCCATTTTTTAATTTATTGAGGCAATCTTGAAGATGGTGATCTGAAACTATTTTCTTCTCTTCTTATGTTTTTATTCTTTTGATAAATTATACACAACCGCCCCCCATTTAAATTATATTTTTAAAGAACCACTTAATGCTTTAGATATTAAAAGTTGCTGTTCTCTTACCAACAATTATCATCATCAGTCAAGTTCTCTATTAGTGCTCAAAACCCAAAACTCTCAACAAAATAAGATCGCATGTCATCATTTAATGACTTCTTGGTATAAGATTAACCAAAAAACTTATGCATACCTCGAAATTCATATTATAATCAGGCAATAAATTTTAATTTCCAAATCTCTAGGCAGTGTTTTCCAAAGATAATGATAGATGAGGCGGATGCATGCAACTACCCTCTTTCCATTTTTTTAATAAAAGCGTAATATCACTACCATTTTATGTACTTAAAGCTGTACTGTCCCCTTTATAGTTTAATGCAGCGCTTTATGTATTAACATGTTTCGAACCATAATTGTTGATGGAGTCATTGAAACCTGTTTGTTGGGGAAAATAATAATAGAAAGAAGAAAGGAAGCAATTGATTTAAATGTTACCAATGGCTTATAAATGCACACCTCAGGATAATTTGATTTCATTGAGAGATAAACCAGTGGTTCTTTCCCATTTTGCAAGCAAGATTCTAGGATTAGCCCCCCCTTTCTTTTGGATAACATATTTACATATGTAGCTTTCTTGATTGCCTCCACATAGGGCAAATTTGGATAAATCTTTTTGCGGTACATCACTTTGAAACCCTGTAACTTGATTGTTAACCTTTTTTTTTCCTAAGACAAAGGTTCCATTAAACTAAAAGGAAGCCAAATCCATACTCCCTGCACCCAAAACAGAGTGAGGCAAGGAAGAAATATTACAACAGAAACTTGGGTTGTGGCATGAGCAACTAAATTTAACTCCCTTTTAAATCAATTGTTAACCTAGTTGCTCAAACAACTCATGTTTGCGTTTGCAATCCATTTTTAGTTGTTATTTCTATTAGTAGGCAACATTCTGTTGAAGCATTTTGTTATTGGCGCATCAAATAATTCTGAATTCTGATGCCTATATTTCTATTCCAGATACGGCTTCAACTTGAAACACTTCTGGCAGAGAAGGCCAGATTGGCCCATGAAAACTCAGTCTATGCACGTGAGAATCGCTTCCTAAGGGAGGTTGTTGAATACCACCAGCTCACCATGCAGGATGTTGTATACTTGGATGAGGGCACTGAACAGGTCACTGAAGTCTACCCCATCTTGGGAACCTCAGGGTCGAATCTTAACTCTATTTCCTCAGCACCGACTCCACAACCACCTC
Organism: Quercus aquifolioides; assembly: GCA_019022515.1. Classification (NCBI taxonomy): domain Eukaryota; kingdom Viridiplantae; phylum Streptophyta; class Magnoliopsida; order Fagales; family Fagaceae; genus Quercus; species Quercus aquifolioides. Next base: position 28,321,464 of record CM032326.1, read on the forward strand.
CTGGGGCTGTCCGCAATTGACGGAAGACCACACTGAACTGAGGGGGTCATCTTCCCAAATGCCACATAAACAAGCTTGTACAACTGCATTAGGATTGCAAAAGATATTATAAATGCTTATCTTTAATTGGGAATGTCTTGTATTCCATGTTTCAACAAAGGTTTGAAATGTAACAATATGATTTTCTTGTTTTTATATATTATTATGATTATTATTATTAGTCTTGCCCATTGCCTGGCTGATAAGAAGTAAATTTTATTCCTTTTATTATTAGCTTTTAGGCTTGTCACCTATGAACTATGATAGTCACTTCAGTGGTTCTTTCTGAAAGCTTATCCTGTGCTTTCTTTCAAATTGGGTTGTAGATTCTTGGGACTGTTCCAATCAGCAGAGTTTGTGCACAATTTCCAGAGTTAAAGATCAGATATAAATAGAATCTGCATATTCAAGTATAGAGAATAAATGATGAATGTTTTGCCTGGAGACAGAGAGCGACGTTTTACTTATACACATATCTAAAGTTAATAATATATGAACAAGAATGTCTCTGTGGTTAACATATATTAATTGGCCTGGGGATTATATCCACCTCATAGATACAACTTATGAACGAATGCTGCCACCTTTAGTACCTCTCCTCAACTAACAGCAGTGGTGGAAAGAATGGAATTATAAGTTACTGCAGCGCATCAAGAATATAATATATGGCAATGATCTTTCATTTCCAAAGCAATTCTTTACTTCTTTTATCTTCTTTAGCAAGTAGATCTTAAAATAACTGGACAGACAAACTAGTTGATCCATCACCGTAAGATTTGATATCTGCTGCTTTAACCAAGACCCTGCACAATGGGCATGTCCTTTCTCGCTCAAACCTGTAAACATGGTAAAATAAACTCCCTGTAAGAACCTAAGCAAAAACAAACATGTATAATCAATCTGTATGAAGTTTGGTACCCAACAGCACAAGCAAGCAACAAACATGCATACATAAATTCTTTCCAAGTAGACAGCATTTTTTTTTCCATAGTACTTTACAGTGAAGCAGCCACCATTTGAAGGTGGAAAAAAATAGTAGCAAGTGATGTGATTGGAACTGTAGCTTCACTATTGGATATTCATTTTCGGTTAAATAGTAAACCAATTATCATCAAGCAGTTTGTTGAACACCACTGCTAAGACATGAGGGAATATAGCAGATGGAATACAAGTAAACGACTGAAAGGCTCCAAGCCTACAATGCACGCACAAATAGAATAACAGCAATTAACAAGAGAATTCAAGGCTAAACTTATCAGCATTGAAGGCTACATGTAACTTTAAGATGTTGACAACAAACTAGTTAAAACATCACCATAAGATTGATGTGCAATAAGAACATGTCATTCAACCCAAAAATGATGTTGATAAGTCATCCAAAATCAAATTACTCTAATGATAGTTAAAGAAAATAGATTTTGCATAGCCAGAGACCATTATGATATGCAGGTTTCGGAACCTTGATCTTAAAATAGTAAAATATAAGGATTTGGACAAATTTTCACTAAACTATAAAAGAAACCATTGCATAGAAACCAGGACTCAAATCCTCCAAATATAAGACATTAAACATATAGCCTATTGAGAACTAGACAAATGTAAAAGGTTTTAGACACTGAATTTCTCATTATTTAAGGTTCTATAAAACCACAAATCAGTTATTTCTGGTTCAAAAAATTGATCCAGTATTTAATCAAGTATATTGTGTACAACAAAGTGAAAAAACTCAAGCAGATACAGGAAAAAAAAATTTAACTCCCCCCCTCTTCAGAAAGCAATCCACCCAAGTAGAATTAATAAACAATAACATTCACATTATATGACTGTGCCTTTATCCTATATATTCATGACTAGTGCTGTGGCTAAGATACTACATTCAATCAAGGGATAAATTATCAGATTAACATCTAAACGCATAGAACAGCAATATGGTGAGAAGTATGGATTAAAAAAACTATATTCCTAATTTTTATAGAGAAACTGGAGTTAAAAATATGACCATTCTGATACACATTCTTCGCAGAATATGTGTTTACAGCGAAGCAAAATCGGAGCATGCATCTTTTCCTGGCAGATAGCACAGAGATCCCCTGCTGCATTGACCTACAGTTAAATTAATGGCAACTTAGAACGTGTCAATACCTCTTATGAAACAAATGAAAGAAGTATAAGAAAATCATGGCACCAGGCACTGTCCATGGTGGTCATCTTATAAGTTAAAGTGAATGAGAGAGAGAATTATATCCACTAAAGTCTCTTGTCTAAGAACAAGAACGAGAAGGATATTATCTGTTTGCAATTTAAAGGAGATCATCTCAGCCCCCCCCCCCCCCCCCCCCCCTTCCCCTTTTGCCGTTTTAAAAACTAAGGTTTGAACTAAAATGAATACTCTGTAGGTTGCAATGATCCCTTAAAATTATTACTCCAATATAAAGGAAATAACATATTTGGAAGATTACCATATGTTTACCTTTTATTAATAATTATCTCTTCTCAATTGTGTTATTTATTGAGAAGTGCAGATAGACCAACTGACCTGTTCTGCTGTGGCATATGAGCCGTAATGCATCTCCTTACGCCTTAAGGCCTTCAATGCAGCAAAGAAGGGGTGGACCTTGAATTCCATATCATTAAGTAATAATATAAGATAATACTATCAAAATTCTGCGGCCTTTTGAGGAGTTCTTATAAGAAGAGCAGAAGAAAGCATGAGAGAGTTCATATAGATGGGATTACGTATTTGAAGAAAATCATACCTTCTCTATAATTGATTTAAACTTGAGGGTTAAATACAACCCTGTTGTTAAGGAAGAAACAATGCTTCCATATCCTTTATTTAAAAAGAAGCGATACCAAACAGGTGTAGGCAACAAGGCACGGTACAGCAGCAAGATATACTCAACAAGAGTTAGCATTTGACCCTGGATAAACAGAGGCCTTCAACAGTCATTAGAATTTAACACATCAAAAGAAGAAAATTGAGAAGTAGTTCATGGAGAGCACTGACTAAATGTAACATAAGTAACCTGTTTACGGTAGTCACGGCCTCCGCAATTCTTGTAATATATCAAAAGCATACATTTGAGGGCCATTGCTGCCTGCCGCACCATAATGTCTGAAAAGACAACCATTATTGAGACCTCCGTTGAAACAAAATATATGGCATTCAGTTGAAGGGATCAATGCGCAAAATGTCTACAAGTAGAGGTATATTTGTTCACCATTCTTGAAGAAAGTATCAATTAATATTACATAAACTAATTTTCAAGAGAAGGTCTATTCAAACCCAGTTAGATCATACGCTGATACACATAACAAGCATACCAAGGTCTATCATTATATGGGTATAGGATTTATGTCCACCATTCAAGGAAGAAAAGCAGCTAGAAACAAACAGAACATGATATGGGACCATTTTTTAATCTCAATTCAAAATCATGATAGCAGAAAAGGTTAAATGTACCATTAGTGTATATTTTTCATCTAATTTCCTGGTTTATTACAAGGGAGCACGGAATTATAAGAAACGAATAACCAAGTCATAAGTTATAGTAATCTTCATAGATATAGATAGCTAAGTGATTCAAAGGCAAACTTAAGATTTGTTAGTCAAAAACCAATAAAAAAAAGTGATCCGCTGAATTACATACGATACATACCATTCACGGTGATGATGAATATAGCGTGCAAAAAGGGAGGTACTGCTTTTGGGGGAAGTAAAACCAAGGGGTGTAGGAGATCAGTATCTCGAAGCCACAAATAAATAAAAACCACTTGAAGCATAAATACCAGAGCGATGCTGACAACCACAGAGGTTTTCCTCTCCTCCTGTGAAAGTGGAACCATCAAATCAAAAACTTTAAACCAAGAAAAATTTTAAAAAAGAAAAAAAGGAACAACTGAGTAATAAACTGAATGCATATAACAGAGAACCTTAAGAGCAGTCTGCTTTTTAAGAATATCATTGGATTTGAACATGATAGCAGCGATCCAAAGAATAACAGCAAAACCTGAAGTTGATGCACAACATTAGATCATAATGGTCATTTGAAAGAGAAGTGAGACATTAATAAATACCTTTGAGATGCTGACGAATGAAGACGACCAAAAGAAGCAAAGAATAAGGGAGGATCTCCTCAACCCATTTGGCCAAATGCTGAATATCATATCTGCTACTGCTACTGCTGCTTCGTCTTCCGGAATTAGTAAGATCATCCGGGGACCCATTTCCGGCATCTGATGCAGATTGTTCAGGTTCTGAATGAGCCATGAAATGCTCTGCCTCTGACTCTGTTGCACCAATAATTCTGATAGAGAGCTCTTCCTCCTCTTCATCCTCGTCCTCGATTTGATCAGCTGTTTCCTGAGAATCAGACATGATAACTGATCTTCTGCCTCCTAGTAAACCAGAATTTTCAAACAAGGATGTTAATGGACTCTGTACGAAATTCAAAACCGCCACTCGAAACCCGAATCTTCGAAGTCCATTGCCACTACTGTCACTACTGCTACTACTATTCCCAGAAGAAGAAGAAGAAGAAGAACTGTTGGCAGTGGCAATCACGGGTGTCTCCATTCAAGATCAAATCTTTATTTCTCTCTGAGTTCTGGTTTAATCAAATCTAGTAGACTAATTTAATGGGTGATGATGATCTATGATTTTCATGAAATGTGATTGTTGAGTGTAATCACAGTCATTCCGTATTCAGTGCACTGACTGTAATCACGTATCTTGGCTGAGCCATTAATGCCTCTGCAGAGTCTCTTTCTGTGTGCGTCTCTCTCTCTCTCTAGCTCACTGCTTTCAGCTTTTTTTTTTTTTTGAGAAAGACTGCTTTCAGCTAATTCGCGTATTACTTAATAAATTCATACCAAGAAAAAAGGAACTGATTGATAGATCCATTTGCTCCTAATCAAGTAATAATAATTGAAAACTATGGTATTACTTTATAGAAAAAACCTTGACAAAGAAACCTGCAATGGGGTACTTTAATTACGGTAGATGAATGATGATACTATAGAATCAAAAAGATATTTGATATAAAAAAAGTGAAAAACAGATAGTGAGGGCGTTAGGCAGAGTGGTCCAAAATCAATGAAGACAGCTAAGAGTATTTCATTATTTCTATTCAAAATATAGACCATCCTAGATATCCTCCATTACTTGATATGTTTAAGAATTTTTAAAATTTAAACACCCATCGATCTTTGAGATCAGATGAGATCCTTTACCATTTTTGAAAAAGCTGTTTGTTTTAGAAGAAAATTTTCCCACCATACATGTAAAGTGGCGGGAGTACTTATTTATAACAGAGTTTGTTCCCTGAGAATTCTGCTTATCCTTTCTTTTAAATAAAAACAGATAACGGTTCATAAATGGATAAAAACACAAGTTCAAACTTCAAACACAATCTCTCATCCCAAAAAATAGTTCAAACACAGTCTCTTTTTTTTTTTTGGTGAATGAAACACAATCAAATCAATATGACACGTATTCATTAAAAAAAAATCAAATATCGGCACCCATTTTATTAGGCTCCTTTTCTTTTCATTTAAGACTTTTTTTTTTTTTTGAAATGCTATATGACAAGATCCATGAAGTTATCAAAACACCTTTACAACAAATTATAAATGATAAATTGTTATTGATTCTAATTTGAATTTATCATTGAAATTACTTTTTTTGCCCACCAATAATAACCTGTATGGCCGTAACAACTTATCACTTACAATTTGTTGTAAAAATATTAAGAAAATATTACTAATATAACATTTCTCTTTTTTCTAAATCTTAGAAGAAAAAATAAAAACAACCCTTTTTCATTTAAGAACTTTTTGTTTTTCATTTAAGACCTAGTGCTATGATTGTCACCAAAAAAAAAAAAAAAACTAGGGCCACCATCATTATAGTGCGAAATGGCAAAAATGTCACTCAAAATGCTACTACTGTTTTTTTTTTCAGGTACCACATAACAAGTAACTCAAGTTTACCTAAAAATAGAAAAATAAAAACGTGTAATAATCACATGAAAACAATGTCGCCTTTAGTTTTTTTCAATTCTCGTTGGCATTGCTTAGGTATGAGGTAATGAGGTTTAAAAATCACTTGCCGACAAAAATTGTCCATTATATTAATCAGAATAGAGAAATGTACCATCGCTCCCAAGTTGAGCAATCATTGATCAATATCAAATGGAAGATCTTGACCAAGAAGCTGTTCAACCACAAAGCCTTTCTTTTGCTATAATTGTATCAGTATGTATGAGCATGACTACTATATTGTCGATTATCAAAAAAAAAGAAAAAAAAGACTACTGTATTGTCAAAAAAGAGGACCACTTATATGATCATACTACTCGTAAAAATGAAAAAGACAGATTTAAATGACAGATTATTATAGCTCATAAGTCATAATGATATTCTACCATTTTTTTTTTTTTTGGGTAATTAAGATAGTCTTTCATTATAACTATGGTGACAGTAAAATCTCTGATTGTTGAATAAGAGATTTGTGGTTCAATCTCCGTCTATACCAAAAATTAATTGATGCATTGATTTGATGATAAAGAGCTATCATTAAGAGTAGATATCATAGGTTGAAACTCTCTTAAAAATATATATATATATATATATATCGACAGTAATTACTTCATTTCCTCATAGACTGTGCATAAGCATGAATAGTTAAAGAGTTATCTCATAATGAACCGCCAATCAGATAACCAACTTGTTGGAGCATTGATTGCTTTGTTCATATTATTTGTCTAGCAAGATTTCTCAAGGTGCAACTGCAAAGTGCAAACAGTGAAAATAAAATAGTCTTCTCTTAAGCAAAGTTTGGCATAGAATTGTGCTGTGCTTATTAGATGTCTATTAAACCTATGGGCTATGGCTTAAGTGGCGGCTCAATAAGAATCTTTTTTAGGTGGTCATTAATAGCATTTATATTAGTCTGATAAAATGACATAAGGCAAATTTTGCACAACCAACTACAAAATCATCACTTTAACTTATGTATTATTGTGCAAAATACATTTGTAGTAATAGTAACCGTGCAAATATACACAGATATTGTTCATATGCAAATTTAGTTTTTAATACTTTTAATTCTTTACTCATATATAGAGAGATGATTTAAGAGAGTAGTAAAAAATTTATAAAGAAATAATACTTTAATAAAATATAGAGTAAAATAAATAGTTTGATGTGGATTTTGTTTGAAAAGTGGTTAGGTAAAGTAGAAAATTTAGGTTTTTATGCTACAATAGATATAAATAAATAAAAATTTCTACACTAGGAATTTTTGTTGTTGCTCAACTTATTGATTTTTGTAATTGTGTTTACCCTTATTGGTCTTTGTAACTGTATTTTAGGGTGTTCATTTTTTATTTAAGGTAGAAAAAAAAATATTTCAAATTATATATGGAGGGGTGATAGGCCCAATAATATGTATCTATGAATATATTGAGTCGGAGGTCCAATCCGAGGACATTAAGTAGTCCGAGGACGGGCAAAACATTGTTATGGGAGTCCGTGTTAGTGAATGAAGAAGTGAGGTTTAGTCATAAGAGTCTAAGAAGGTGGTTCGAGGATGAATGCCTCCTCAGCCGATCAAAGCCGAGGTTCGACGGTGTTGTCTGTCATTCAGGGCAACGTTCTAAGAAGTTCTATTGATAAGGACAAGCATCTTAGAAGCACAGGACAGAGGGAAGCCATATAATATATAAGAGAAAGCTGCTACCACCGCATTGAATGCTCTAAAGCTAACTCTCTGGCCGCATTAATGAGAAAGTGATATCTGAATAGTAATTTTCAGCCTTACAGCTACTCCCCAAAGATTTCAGGAATGTGCTGATGGAACAAGGATCAACACCAACAATCTAATCTACACGTGGAGGGTAGAGATGAAAGGATGAAGATAGTATAAAATAGAAGAGAGGCCTTGAGAGAAGGGGATCGGAGAATTGAGAAAAGAATACTATAGCACTAAGAAATGTACTTGTAATCGAATTCAAGAAATATATACAAGAACTGATCTCCTCGGATTGTGTTGAGGACGATTTTCTTTAGATAAAACCAGTCTATCTTTACTTTATTGTCATTGGAATCCCCTATAATTGTTACCTAACTCGTTAGAGCCTAGTTTTCCAACTCACTCTCTACAAATTCATTGTATTGGGCTCTTTGGGCCTAGATCATTTTACCTTTTGGGCTTAGGACTCAAATTGCATCCTTACAATATATAATATTATATTTTTTTCAAGGTCAGGGTGTTCATTTGAACACCCTAACCATAACATGGAGCCACCCCTATATGGCTTACACAATAAGAAATGTTTTTGTATCTTTAGTATTTTATTATTTAGAAATGAAATTTACTCTTATGTGCTTATTATTTATTTATTTTTAATTTTTGAGAAGAAGACAAGAAAATATCATTGATAAAACTCAGTCATAGTCGGTTAGAAATACATCATTGAGATGTGGAGAAATGATGTAGGAAACAATTTACTATTTAATTATTGTTATTTATTAATTTTGGTATTTGATTTGTAATTTCGTTATTTTAGGTTTAGGGTTATTTTTCCTTGTTTGTTTTTTTGGTCAAATTTGGTTCCTATTATGGTTAGATATTCATTAGGGCTTATTTTAAAGTATATTTTCTTGTCTGCCAAGTTTTACGGAGCCCTTAAATAGGTCTCAAAGTCTGTAAACGTTTTTCAACATTAGTCTATTGTTTCTCTGATGGATTTCATAACCCTTTCTCCTTGTGGATTCAAGGAACCCTCATGAATTCAAGGAACCCTTGTGAATTCAAGGTTATTTTCAGAAGTAAATATGTTTTGTTTCTTGTTTTCTAGAAGTAGACGTGTTCTACTTCTTGATGCTTCCGCATCCCGCATTGGTTGGTATTAGAGCCTTGACTTTATCCTGGTATGAGACGGTAGCAATTCCAATGACAAAAAACTTAGCAAGTATTACATAACGTATAGCTAGCACTCACAAATATCTTTGCTAGGATGCCGTCGTTGGAGCATGGAAATAATAGGGATAACTATTGCGGAGACATAACTCACGGGCAACCTATTAGTAAGCAAATTTCATATAGATTTTATAAAAGAATTGCAAGTTTTAATGATTATTTTTATAAAGAAGATTTTCTTGATTGGTTACTTGATCTAGAGGATTTATTTGACTTTGAGAATATTTATTATGAGAGAAAAGTTAAACTTGCTTTGTATAAACTTAGTGAGTATTGATAATAGCTTAAAAGTACAATATTATCTTAGTTTTGGTAGGCATTATCACATCTATTTTGTGTTTGTTTTCACATTTATATGTAAATATGAGAGTTTGCAAGTTTTTCCTAAAATATACTCATTACGTGTATTCTTCTCTTGTAGGAGATTTAAACTAATGAGCTAAGCACACAGACACGAAGCCAAGAGAATCCAAGGGTGAAGATCAATTGAGAAGTGGCTTTTGAAAAATTTAGTGAGTCAAATATGTGTGTAAACATAAAAGGAAAGAGAGAAATTCATTTGAGCCAAAGATGGAAAAAATCCTGGCATGGAAATATTCTGACCAGTTTTGGTATTTTGGCCATATCATTTTACTCCGATATCGGATTGACTTGATTCTTGCAACCACGAAAAGAGGACTTGAAGATCTAAAACTTTTTAGTTTATTAAAACTTCATAATCTGTCGTATTAAAGGCCAAAACTGACCTGGAAGTTGATCCACTGTTGAAAAACGAGAATTGACATTTTATATTTTTTTTTTAGGAAGCATGTGTTTTAGGGTTTTGAATGTTATAAATATTAAAGGGATACAAGGGCAGCCACGTTTTTGGCTGCTGGGAAACCTTATTTTTCATCAATTTTGAAGAGTTTTTATTTTCTATGGAAACTTAAGAACCTAAGCTAGGGTTAGGGGTGAATCCCCAATGTTGTAAGTTGTCCACTATTCAATCCAAGCATGTTTTTCACATTTTGATTATTGAAATCAATTGTTCTCTTTTTATAATTGTTTTATTAGATTGATATTTGATTTCTAATTCTTTCATAAGTCTATTCTTGAATCTTCTTATTGTTAGAATAGAGTTTTATAATCTCTCTAATACAACGTGGTAATCTTGTTAGATATTACTTTTGCCATAGTATTGCCTCTAGGGTATGCGATGTTCTTGAGTTTTTCTAGCAAAGTTATTATTTTCTAGACTAAATTGTTGGAACAATTGATGAATATAATCAACCAAAGAGAGTTTTATTAATAAAACTTATTTATAAATCTTCCAATCAGATAGTTTATGTGTTTACTTACCCGATTGTGTACTAAATTGGATTGATTGTGGATGCTTAACAATATTGGTAGACAAACCCTAACGCCCTAGTGATTTTAATTATTGAATTTTACCAAAATTTATTTTTCCTAAGTTTTAATCATATTTTTCTACATATTATTGTTGCTTTTGACATGTTCTTGTTTTCCTTTTCTCGGTGAAACGACAACCTTAGCTACACTACATACAAAATTGGACGACATCAAGCATGCCTTACGTTGGTGGCAACGAATACAATTTGATAGAATTAGATGAGGTAAAGACAAAATTTGTTCATGGCCAAGGATGAAAAAGATGCTTGCTATCAACTTTTATCCTTCGGATTGTGATAAACTTTTGTCGTATAAGAAACAAGATTATTATTGGCCAGGAAGTTCATACTTTAATTATTTTAAAGAGCCATATATTTTGCCATTAAGAGAAGAATTACATGTTGAAGAAAATACTTTTCTTGAATAATGTGTACAAGTCAAAGAATAAAATATAGAGATTTTTGAGGAAATTAATGAAGGCCTTATTATAGAAGAAAAACCTTAAATCAAGATTGTAGAGGAGAATAATGAAGACCCTATTATAGAGAAAGATCTTGAGGTCGAGATAGTAGAGACCATTAAAGAAGAAATTATAGAAGAAGTTGTCAACGATTTCGATGAAGTCAAGTTAGATGATTGCAACGTTCAAACTCCTATTATTTTGGTGGGAGACACCGAAACAAAGTTTATTGATTTTATTGGGGTTGATAGATTTGATTCAATTGTCAGTTCTTATTTGGTAAATCTCTACAATTACATGAAGACTAAGGAAAAAAATTCTATTTGATTTGTTTATTCCATTGATGGGTTGCAAGTATGGAAAGAAGATCAAGGGGCTCAAGCATTTGAAGTATTTCTTTATTTGGAGTGGAAGATTTCAGATTTCAAACATGAACTCGAGGTCAAGTTTGTTTGAAATGGAGGGGGTCTGATGTAGGACACAATTTACTATTCAATTATTGTAATTTATTAATTTTGGTATTTGATTCGTAATTTTCGTTATTTTAGGTTTAGGGTTATTATTTCCTTGTTTTTATATGGCCTTTAATGATTTTTAGGTCAAATTTAGTTTCTATTATGGTTAGGTATTAATTAGGGCTTATTTTAGAATATATATATTCTTGTCTGTCAAGTTTTACGAAGCCCTTAAATAGGACTCCAAGTCTGTAAACGTTTTTCAGCATTATTGATATTAATAAAAATTCAAACTTTTGTCTATTGTTTCTCTAGTGGATTCCAGAACCCTTTCTCCTTGTGGATTCAAAGAATCCTCGTGGATTCGAGGTTATTTTCAGAAGTAAACATGTTTTGTTTCTTGTTTTCTAGAAGTAAACGTGTTTTGCTTCTTGACACTTCCGCATTCCGCATTAAGAAACATCTTTTATCCACACAGATAAATCACTAACATGTCTTGCATGCTTCATTAAGTTGTGTGCTACATAATTATCTTGTCTATGGGTGTGAGAGAAAAAAAAAACATAACTAAAGATATTTGTATACAATTTTGTTTCAACAATTAAGAGGCCAAAAGATGTTAAGGATTCATCGTTGCTTCTTAAGATTTAAGTAACCACTTCATAATCCCCCTTAAGAATGATGGAAGATAGAACAATAACATGAACAAAAGCTAAAGCTCTTATTGCTACCAATTTTCACAAGGATGAGTTTGCAAACTACACCAAGTAAATTCCTTCACCAGTTTCAATTTATATGTTTATAATTAGATTTGTTGCTAAATGGCTAAATGAAAGTGGGCGGGGAAGCAATTGTGGACCAGACGGAAAAATTATACAGTATTTTAGAAATACAATAATGTTGTACACCTTTATCTTACGTGAATAGTGGGTTTCTTCTAAAAAAAATAATGGGTCATTCATAATACAAATATTAAAACAAAGTTTAACTACAAAGTTGGTTGTAGTCTAAGGCTATAACTTTACTCAATATCTTTTTATGGGAGATGAATTTTGACAAATTCACCATTAGATTATATCTTCTTCTTATATCCTCCATGCTTGCAAAATTTCTAGAAAATTAAAGATTAATAACTATGTTATCAATAAATTGTTTAAATTGCAAGTTTTTGTAATTTGAAATTATGCACAAAATATAAGTTTATAGATCATATAGTAAATAATATCCGATTGACACAAAATTTCACATGTGTATTAAGAGCGTAAAGAACATGCAATTCAATGGTTAGATTTTTAAAATATGCAGTAATATTTATTTTATTGAGTAAAGTTGTAGCCTTAGGCTACAACCAATTTTGTAGCTAAACGTTGTCTCGAATATAATTAGTGAGATTAATTATTGGTTGAGATGAGGTCCTATAACATTATTGCACTCTTTTGTGTTCGGTTGGAGAAAATCAACATTATTTTCAACATCTAGATTATTGAAAATGTTATAAGATTTCGGATGCTCAAGAATGTAATTGTTCATATATTTGGTTTAATTAAGAATTTAATAAGAATCCTCATAATATAAGATTCTTATATATTTTTTTTATTCCTAAAAATATTATAGAAATTATTTATTCTTTCCAAAATATCCTTAAATTTATAAGCACAATATCAAGTTTTTTTTTTTCTTTTTTAGTATCTTCCTATAAATTATAAATAAATAATGAGAAACAAAATACAAACTATAAATCATGGTCAAAAGTCTTATAACTCAATTGGTTGGCACATCATGGTATTTCTAACAGAGACATCTAGACTTCAAATCCCCATTTTCTCTAGCTATCAAATTATCGAAATAAAACATTGGCAATTCTATTAAAACAATAGTCTAACAATTTATGAATTACATGTATATTATAAAAATAATTATTTAAATTATTGTGCTTCATGGCAATCACAACTAGGGCTATCCACGGGTCAAGTTTGTACCCAACCCGACTCAACCCAACAAATTCAGGTGGATGAAAACGCAACCCGAAACCGACCCAAAAGATCTGGTCGAATCTGCAGGTTCAAGTCTTGTTGGTTTCGGGTTTTATTGGGCCAATCTCGGGTTTTATCACCTAGGCCAATATCTCGCCAAATGCGACAAGATCTGGCTGATATCTGGCTGGATCCGTCGATATTTGGCTAGATCCGTCGAGATCGGGCTGATCTTTTGCCGGATCTGACGAGATCTGGCCTAGATTTTGTCAGATAACAACGAGATCTCACCGAATCTAGTCTAAAATACTTGAAAAAATTGCCGGAAAGAGTAAATACTTATGGGCGGGTTGGATTTCACGGGTTTTGAAAGCGGAAACCCACAACCAACTTGCTGGGGTCAGGTTTAGAGATCTCTGAACTCGTGTCTGGCCTCTGGAGTTGTCGGATTGGGTGGCGGCAAGTTGGGCGAGTGGGAGAGCCACTTGGATACCCCTAATCACAATCTCCTGTCTTGTCAATTTAATTTTATATATATATATATATATTAGCATCCAAATCAATCCCAAACAAAAAAAAATATTAATAATAAAAAAAAGATAATAACATCTAAAATTATCCATTTATTAAAAAAAGTTGGTTATAAATACAGTTCTAATTGCTACAGTTTTTCTTTCTTAATTCTCCGATCCTTTTCTCTTAGGGTCTTCCTTCTAATTTATACTATTTCTCCCTTCTTATCTCTACCCTCCACGTGGACAATAGATTGCTTGTGTTGATCCTTGTCCCATCAACACCCTCCTGAAGTCTTTGGGGGTAGCTGTAAGGCTGAAAAGCACTGTTCAGATATCACTTCCTCATTAATGCAGCCATAGAGTTAACTACAGAGCATTCCATGCAGTGATAGCAGCTTTCTCTTAGATATTTCTTAGCTCTCATCCCTCCTGTATGTTCATAATGCATGTCCTTATTAATAGAACTTCCTGGAACGTCACCCTGGATGATAGGACACGCATTTTAATCTTCGCCTCGTTTAGCCGAGGGGATATTCCTCCTCGGCCTACCTTCCCCAACCCTCTCATTTGTAGCTTACTCATGGGGCTTTGAGTCTTACATCTTCAATATTGTTTATATGTCCTCGGACCACTCAACGTCCTCGGCCAAGACCCAAGGCCCAATATATATATATATATATATATATATATACTTTTGGGCCCCTTACCCCTACAATAGCCCCTCAAAACTCCGGTTTTTCCCCTCTTATCCGAGGAGAAAAAATGGGGTTTTGACTCTGGAGAATTAAGTCCATTTGTTTCTCTAATTTACACACGTGAGAATATCACTTCGCGTGTCCCGTAACTGTTCCTGACGCTTAGGAGCCCACGATGTCTCATTGAATGCTCCAGGCGGCGCTTTGTTCCCCGCATCCTACGGTGAGATATAGATCCTACGGTTGGCATTTCTCCTTAAATTTTGAGCGGGATAACTCCCACTCAATTCCGCCTCCTATATAAGGCATCTGGAGGGTTTAATTTTCTTCACTTCACAAATTTGCGAGCCCTTAAGAATTCTCAAACTCTCCAGCTTTCAAGAATTCCTCAATCTCCCAACTCTCAAGAAGTTCCTGAAGTGTTACCTGTTCTCATTCTCGTAAGTTTTCATGCTCCTAGGTTCTTTTTCTCCTATGCCAGTCTCCTCGGCCTCCTAACCTTCCTTGTTCAGATGGGTAGATTCAAACACCTGGTAGATTCTCTCGCCAGTATAGAGGGTTTTAGGGCCAAATATCACATTCCACAGGGAGTTGCCCTGTGGTATTGTGCTCCAGATCAAACGGTTACAAAAGAGGGGGAGGTTGTCATTCCTATGATCGCTTTCATAGAGGAGGAATGACGCTTCCCATGGGTAGTGTAACCCGAGATTACCTAATTAATCATAGGTTGTGTCCTCACCAGTGCGCGCCCAACCTATTTAAAGTCTTGGGTAGTGTCGATGCTCTCAATGAGCAAATAGGTTTGAGACTCACCTGGCACAACGTCGTCCACATGTATGAATGCCATTCACTTGCTGACTCGGGGTATTACCTTAAGTCTAGGTCCTCCATTGTTAGGCTTATATCGTGTCTTCCCAAGTCCAATAAGGGCCTGAAGGACGACAACCTAATCGCCTCTAGGGAATGGCACGACGTTCTTCACTACCCAACTCGGGAGGGAGAGCCAGGTGGGGTACCCTAGGGTTAGGTCCCATGACATGGGATTTAGTTCTTTCAGCTTTGCTACTCTTCCCTCTAGCATTTCATTTCCCTTTGATGATGGGTTTTATTGGTTTGACCATGATTTTGCTCCTCGGCTGTTTTTGTAGATAAAAGGCACGTAGCGCCTCGCCTCAGTTTAGTCAACGTCGCGAATCTCAACAAAGTCCTAAGGTCCGAGGTGTTTGCGAGCGAGGACAAGCAGTTGAGAGCGGTCCACCTCATCCTCGATTTCGAGCAGTTATTGGATGCTTTCCAGGACGTGGGCCACGCAATCAGGGCAGGCGATCCTCGACTACGTAGGATAGACATCTCGGTTCCTGGGTTCCTGGCCCGTAAGGACGTTGTGCCAATTGAGCTGTCATCTCAACATGCCCTGCCTGAAGCAACGATCCCTAGGGAAGAGACTGCTTCCTCACGCTTATCACTCGAGGAGGAAATAGATCAATTCCAACTCGAGGAAGAAGAAGAGGTGCGAGCAGATCCCGTCAAGATCTCGGATTCTAAGGGTAAGCTTGACAGATCCTCAGCAGCTCGCTCCCCCCAGTTGATAATCGCCGAGGTAGATAGCAACTTCGAGGAGGAAGACGCAATGGCTCTAAATCCGAGGAAAGGCTTAAAGGACCTCATGGCTGGGAGGAATAAAGGGTCATCATCCAAGGAGGCCCCTAAATCCCAACTTCCCCTTACTCTTCCCCCTCCCCCTCCTCCTCATACAACCACAGTCGGCCTGCTCCTCATCCCTAACTTGAAGAAGAAAAGGAAGGAGCAGGAAGTGGAGGAGGGTGAGGTGGTTCCTCAGAAGGAGGCCAAACAGCAGAAGACGGCCAAGGACAAATGGGCCTCCTTTGTGGATAGTAGGGAGGACCCAAGTATGGCTGAGGTGCGCCAACAACAACGTACTTGGGCTCCTCGGCTGGAGCTGGATGGCGCTGCCATCCCATGGAACTCCTCCATTAGGGAGTTCCAGATAGGGCATTCCGCCTATATTGTTGAAGCCCTAAAGCAGCCCCTCCTCCTACTAAAAGACATGGATGCCTTAAAGCACATGAGGTAGCTAGACCTCTTCATGTCCCTGAAGAGGGATCTTGCCATGGTAAGTTTCACCATCATATCTTTTAGCTAAATGTTAAGGTGCCCTTTCCATTCTCTCTTCTTTTTCTTTTTTACATGGGATTCCTTTGTCATTTTTGTGCAGACTATCCAAGAGGTTTTTGTAGCTGAGGAATGGGTCAAGGATGCTCGGGACGAGGCCAGGGTTGAGGCCAACCTCCGCGCTGAGACCAACAATGCCTTGGGAGCCATGAAGCAGGAGAACCAAGAACTGGCCACCAAGCTAATCGCCGAGTAGAGGGCGCGGAGGAGCGCTGAGGCTGGCCTAAAGAATGTCCAGGACCAGGCTGAAGATCAGCGTAAAAAGCTCTATCTTACGGAGATAGATCTGGCCACACAGAAGCAGCTGGTCCTGGACCTTAAAGCTGATTTGGAGAAAGCCAAAGCCGCCGCTTGGACGGCTGACAAGCTGCAGAGGCCTCGAGGCAAGCGTCCTATAACCTCAGGGTAGAAGAAACTGAGATCTGGCTGGTTGAGGAGCTGGCCGAGGTATGCAGGGATTACTGCAAGGAGACATGGATGGAGGCCCTCAACCTTGCAGGGGTCCCTGCTGCCTCAGAGTGGAGGCAGACTGTGAGTGTTTACTACCCTTCCGACATCCGCGAAGTCCCAGCTGCCCTCCCACCTCCCTCTGCCATTGCTCCAGAATCCTCTGAGCATCCCCTGACTGCTCAGGCCCTTCCTCTCCCCTCCGACGTTTCCAAAGGATCCAGCCAAGCTGGTGATCAAGGCCAAGGGGCTGAGGTGGCCAAGGATAAGGGCAAGGGCAAGAAGGCCAAGCCCCCCTCAGAGGCCAAGGACGCTGCCAAGGCCAAGGATGCTGCAGTCAAAGTGAAAAAGGTCGAGGCCAAATCCAAAAAGGCTGACCCCAAGGCCAAAGATGCTCCTGCCTCTCAGCCGAGCAAGAAAAAAGACCCTTCTCCTCCAGCCAAGGCCTAGCTCTTAGGATTTTATTTCCTTTCTGTCATTTTTCTTTCTTTTTGTAGTTTTCCTTTGTATCTTTTCTTTTGTGGTGGCAATTTGCCATTGTATATAATGAACCTTTCCTTTATTTAATAAAAATGGCTACACTTTTTACTTTATGAATCTTTCCTTTCTTTGTAATAGTTATTTTATAGTTGGTGTAGTTATCATTTTTCCCTCTGATGGGACTTAAAACTGATGAGGATGTTAACAGTAGTGAATTATTGCTACCTTGACTTTACCAAAGCTAACAGTAGTGCATTGTTGCTAACTCAGACAAATTAAACACGTATAAATAATAAGGAAAATGACCATGTACTTAGGCAAATAACCAAGAACATTAACTTACCCAAGGCAAGTGATCCTAAAAAAAGCAGAGTGTTAATTTACCCAAGGCATGTGGTTTGAGGGGAGTCATGCATAACCAAAGTTCTGTTTAACACTTAGAAAGATGTCATTAAGTATTAATTTACCCAAAACATGTGATCCGAGAGACCAGACATAACTAAGGTTCTGTTTAATACTTAGAAAGATGTCATTAAGTATTAATTTACCTAAAGCATATGGTTCGAGGGACCAGGCATAATTAAGGTTCTGTTTAACACTTAGAAAGATGTCATTAAGTATTAATTTACCCAAAGCATGTGGTCCGAGGGACTAAGCATAACTAAGGTTCTGTTTAACACTTAAAAAGATGTCATGAAAATATCAATTTACCCAAAGTATATGGTTCGAGGAGTCAGGTATGACCAAGGTTCTGTTTGATATTCAAATAAATAATAGGAAGTACAGCGCATAATGTAATAAATGAGAATATGACAAGGGAAACTTTTATTAATAATAATACCTTCTCAGGTTGTTTACATTCTAAGGGCGTGGTACAACATTTTCATCTAGGTCTTCAAGATAATAGGCACCTATTCCAGCTACCGAGGTGATGCGATATGGCCCTTCCTAGTTGGGCCCTAATTTTCCCCATGCTGAGTTCTTTGCAGTACCTAAAACCTTTCTTAATACCAAGTCTGCAAGTGCTAGTGGCCTTAGCTTCACGTTGGCATCATACCCTTGCTTGAGCTTGTGTTGATAATACGCCAATTGAACCATGACATTTTCTCTTCGCTCTTCAATTAAGTTTAAGCTTTTCCCAAACAGCCCATCATTGTTGCTTGAGGTGAAAGAACTCGTTCTCAGCGTTGGGAATCCAATCTCTAAAGGGATAACAGCCTCGGCTGCATAAGTCATTGAAAATGGTGTCTCTCCCATTGACCTACGAGGTGTGGTCCGATACATCCAAAGGATGTGTGACAGCTCTTTCACCCATTTTTCCTTCACATCATCCATTCTTTCTTGAGTACATTCACTATGACCTTATTGACAACATCGGCTTGTCCATTCCCTTGTCGATAGGCTGGGGTGGAATATCTATTCCCAGGTTACAACAATATCTCCTGAAGGCCTTGCTATCAAACTGAAGGTCGTTGTCTGAGATGAAGGTATGGGAGATCCCAAACCGAGTGACAATATTTTTCCAAACAAACCTCTTGGCATCCATGTCCCTGATATTCACCAATGGTTCAGCTTCAACCCATTTGGTGAAGTAATCTGTGCCGACTAGCAAATATCTTTTATTCCCTGCTGCCTTAGGGAAAGGACCTACAATGTCCAAGCCCCATTGAGCAAATGGCCAAGGGCTGGATAGAGGATTAAGGACTCCTCCCGGTTGGTGAATGTTTGGTGCAAATCTTTGGCATTGATCACACTTTTTCACATACTCTTGTGTTTCCTTCTACATGTTCGGCCACCAGTATCCCTAAGTAAGGGCTCTATGAGACAAAGATCTGCCTCCTGTATGGCTTCCACAAATCCCTTCATGTAACTCCTCAAGGAGTAGCTATAATGCTTCAGGGTGTATGCATAGCAAGTATGGCCTAGAAAAAGAGCGATTGTACAATTTTTGGTCCTCGGACAGTCAAAACCAAGGAGCCTTTCTTCGCACCTTGTCAGCTTCTGATTTCTCCTCGGGCAAGATATCTTCCTTAAGGAATAGCACTATAGGGTCCATCCAGCTAGGCCCCACCCTAATTTGATGGATATGGACCGTCTCCCTCTTCACTTCAGTGGGCTTGCACAAGTCTTCAACTAGGATGACCCAATGTAAACCCTATGCCGAGGAGGTTGCAAGAATGGCCAGAGAGTTAGCATGTGTGTTTCCATTCCTAGGGATATGCAGCAAGTTGAAAGACTCAAATCCTGATTGCAAGTGCCTAACTTGATTTAAATATTCTTGCATTCTCACATCCCTGGCCTCTAACTCCCATTTCACTTGGCCTATGACCAATCTTGAATTTGAGAATATCTACACTGCCTTTCCGCCCATTTTTTGAACCATAGCCATCCCTACCAATAGAGCCTCATACTTAGCCTTATTGTTTGTGGTCGAGAAGCCCAGCCTTAAGGATTTCTCAATAGTAATCTTCTCAGGAGATACTAGAACTAGCCCCACTCCGGATCCCCTTTGATTTGCTGCACCATCAACATATACCCTTTAAGATAAAGGCTCTTGCAGGAAGACCATGCCAACTGATTTTCCATCCATGCCCTGTCTCTCTACCTCTTCTTCCAATGGGGATTCAACGAACTCGGCCACCAAATCTGCGAGTATCTGGCCCTTGACAGAGGTACGAGGCATATACTTGATGTCAAAAGCCCCTAGTATTGTACCCCATTTGGCAATCCTCCCTGTGAAATTAGCGCTCTGAAGTAGTGATCGAAGTGGAAGTTGGGTTAAAACAACAACTGTATGTGATTGGAAGTAATGAGGGAGCTTGCGTGTAGCATGTACTACTGCCAAAATGGCATTCTCCAATGATAGATAACGAACCTCTGCTTCATGCAACGACTTGCTTACATAGTAAACTAGCCTCTGCATACCATTGTCAATTCGCACCAGCATTAAGCTTACAACATAAGAAGCCACAGCAATGTAGGCAAATAAGACCTCGTCCACCTCGGGCCTGGACATGATAGGTGGCCGAGAAAGGTACTCTTTAAGATTCTGGAAGGTCGAGGCACACTCCTCGGTCCACTCAAATCCCTTCCACTTATTCAATAGCTAGAAGAAGGGTCTGCATCTATCTGCTGACCGAGAGATGAACTGGTTCAAGGCAACAATCATTCCTGTTGGCTTTCGGACTTCTTTAGGATTCCGAGGTGATTGTAGACTATTAATTGCCTTAACCTGATCAGGGTTGACCTCAATTCCACTGTGGGTGACCATATAGCCCAGAAATTTGTCTAATCCCACACCAAAGGAGCACTTGGAAGCATTAAGGCGCAGCTTGTGTTTTCTCAGTATTTCAAAAATATCCCCGAGGTCTCCCACATGCTCGGACACCACCTTACTCTTTACCACCATATCATCTATGTAAACCTCAACATTCTTGCCCAATTGTGGTTCAAACATCCTAGTCATCATCATCTAATAGGTAGACCCTGCATTCTTCAAACCAAAAGGCATTACCTTGTAGTGGTAATTTCCAGTAGGAGTGACAAAAGTCGTCTTCTCCTGATCACCGAAAGCTAGTGGTATTTGATGGTATCCCTGAAATGCGTTTAAAAAGCTCATCCGAGGATGCCTACAATTGTATCTACTAGCTGGTCTGTCCGAGGCATGGGGAAATGGTCTTTTGGACAGGCCTTATTTAAATCTGTGAAGTTCACCCACACTCGCCACTTCCCATTTTTCTTCTTCACTACTACAATATTGGCCAGTCACTCAGGGTAAAACACCTCTTTAATAGCCCCAGCCTGCTTGAGCTTCATCACCTCATCTTTGACAGCATTAGAATGATCCTTAGATGAGCGTCGAGGTAGTTGCTTTTTTGGGGGTGATAGATGGATTGACATTCAAATGATGACAGATGAAGCTTGAATCCATCCCAGGAGCTTCGTAAGCACTCTACGCAAACACGTCAATGTTCCTCCTAAGAAACTCTACCAGCTCTTCCTTCTCTTGAGGAGGCAGTTGAGTTCCAACCTGAAAAAACTTTTCTGGATCATCACCTACAACAATTTTCTCTCTAAAT
Source organism: Quercus aquifolioides (assembly GCA_019022515.1). Lineage (NCBI taxonomy): Eukaryota > Viridiplantae > Streptophyta > Magnoliopsida > Fagales > Fagaceae > Quercus > Quercus aquifolioides. The sequence continues at coordinate 28,343,175 of CM032326.1, forward strand.
CCACACATTTCGCCTCCTTAGCTGTCCCCTTCACGGGTAACACTGGAGTCCTTGATTGTTATAAATCCCTATCAGTAGAGGCCGAGGACCCGGTTTTAGGCTGATGCATAATTGCGGCCACCAAGCATTATCTAGCCACGAATTGGCTCCCAACTAGCTCCTCGATCTGGTTCCCGGACGGATACTTCACTTTCAAAAGGAGGGTGGAAGAAACAGCTCCTAGGGCATGGAGCCAAGGTCGTGCCATAATGGCTGTGTATGGAGAATAAGCATCTACCGCAATAAAATCCACCTCCACCACCTTTGAGCCGGCCTGCACGGGTAGTCTAATTTGACCTTTTGGAATAACAACCTTCCCATCAAAGCCCAGCAGAGGTGAATCATAACTTGTCAAATACTCCGGCTTCAAGTTTAGCCCCTTATACAAATCAGGATACATAATCTCTGCCCTAATACCCTGATCCACCATCACCCTCTTCACGTCATACCCCCATATCTTGAGGGTGATGACCAGGGCGTCATCATGTGATTGTATGGTTCCAACCTTATCCTCATCCGAGAAACTCAATGCTAGTCGGACCTCCATCCTAGCCCTTTTCGGCTCATGTCTAGAGTTCTCGACAAGTGGCCAAGCCACAGACATCACCCTAGACGGATGAGAACCAGTCCTTCCCAAAGCAGCGAGGATGACACTGATTGTGCCCAAAGGGGCTCTGGAAGAAGCATCTCTCCAAGACTTTGATCCTACCTAGCCCCCCTCTAACCATTGGGATGATATAGAAATTGCTTCAACCTTCCTTCTCGGACCAGCTGATCTACATGATCCCACAAAGTTCTACAATCCTCTATGGTATGTCCTCGGTCCTGGTGGTATTGGCAGTGAAGGCTTTGATTGCGCTTCATGGGGTCACCTCCCATCTTATTTGGCCATTTAAAGAATGACTTATCCTTGATTTTCTCCAAAACATGGTGTACTGGTTCTCGAAACACAGTGTTAACCATCTAAGCATTGGTAGACCTCGATTGCCCAGCAAAGTCTCTCCAAGGCCGGTTATTGTTGTATCGGTTCAACCTGAAATCCTTCATCTCTTGAAGGATAACCTTAACCTTCCCCTTCCCTTGTTGTTGGTCTTCCTCAACCCGTTTATACTTATCAATCTGGTCCATGAGCTGACGTACACTGGTAGCAGGTTTCCCAGTTAAAGACTTCCTCAAACCATGCTCGACAGGTAAGCTGACCTTGAAAGTCCTTATGGCAACATCATCAAAGTAACTATCTATCTCATTGAACATTTCCCAGTATCTGTCTGAGTACGTTTTCAAGGTCTCCCCTTCTCGCATGGTCAAGGACAGTAGGGAATCTAAGGGTCGGGGAACCCTACTACAGGTAATAAAACAAGATCCAAATGCCCGAGTAAGTTCCTTAATGGAATCTATAGAACCTGCCCTTAGGCCATCAAACCATCTCATCGCCACAGGCCCCAAGCTGGATGGGAACACCTTGTACATCAAAGACTCATTCTTAGAGTGGACAGCCATTCTCTGGTTGAAGTGGCTTACATGCTCCACAGGGTTGATTCGACCATTGTAAATGGTGAACGTTGGTTGAGTGAATCGACGAGGAAGTTTTGCCCCTTCAATTTTGCGCGTGAAAGGCGACCTGAAAATTTGGTTCAAAGCCCTGCTCATGGCATCGCTTCCCAGGCCTTTGCGAGATAGGCTCCTGTTCTTATGCTCATGGTGATAATCCTTGTCACACGAGAAAGACTCACTGGGTGGAGTTCTCGATCTAGATCTATAGTTGGCACCCCCCCCCCCCCCCCATCACCAGAAGAAACGTCAGAGTTGGGGAGAGTTTGCCTTCGCCGTTCGTGGCGCAACTTCCTCTTCAAATGATCAATCTCTAGTTGCATGGCTCTAGCGTTTTCCTCATGAGAGACATGACTCCCACCTCGAGAGTGGCTTCTACTAGTATGGGTGGTATGCACACTAGCCTCCCGGTCCCTTCTACGCTCAAGATTTAGGAAATGATCTTGACGTTGAGACCTTGTAGATTCCTCTTGGTTTGGACCTGAACATACCATAACTGACCGTTACACTCACTATCACACCAGGATTTCCCATAGACGGCGCCAATTGTAGGGACGCAGTTTGATTCCTAAGCCCAAAAAGTAAGTGGATCTAGACCCAATGAGCCCAATACAATAAATTTGTATAGAGTGGGTTGGAAAACTAGGTTACAATGAGTTGGGTGACAATTATAATGGATCCAGATGACAATAAAGTAAAGGTGGACTGGTTTTATCCAAGGAAAATTATTCTTGGCACAGTCCGAAGAGATCAGTTCTTGTATATATTACTTGAAGTTGGTTACAAATACAATTCTAATTACTACAGTCTTTCTTTCTTAATTCTCCGATCCTTTTCTCTTAGGGCCTTCCTTCTAATTTATACTATTTCTCCCTTCTTATCTCTAACCTCCACGTGGACAGTAGATTGCTTGTATTGATCATTGTCCCATCAGCACCCTCCTAAAGTCTTTGGGGGTAGCTGTAAGGCTGAAAAGCACTGTTCAAATATCACTTTCTCATTAATGCGGCTAGAGAGTTAGCTACAGAGCATTCAATGCGGTGATAGCAGCTTTCTCTTAGATATTTCTTAACTCTCATCCCTCCTGTACATTCATAATGCATGTCCTTATCAATAGAACTTCCTGGAACGTCACCCTGGATGATAGGACACACATTTTGATCTTCGGCTCGTTTAGCCGAGGGGATATTCCTCCTCAGCCTACCTTCCCCAACCTTCTCATTTGTACCTTACTCATGGGGTTCTGAGTCTTACATCTTCAATATTGTTTATATGTCCTCGGACCACTCAACGTCCTCAACCAAGGCCCAAGACCCAATATATATATATATATATATATATATATATACTTTTGGGCCCCTTACCCCTACAACTACTATTTAAACAAACACATTATCAACTTATTTTATTCTACCCAACAAGACTTTCTGCCTTTTTTTTCTTTCTTTTTTTCCCCTTCTCTAGCAAGGTCGAAAATAAGTTACTAATTTTAACATTTTCTTATCTTTATTATAAGCAAATTTATATACTATTGAGTAATTGATTTTGTATTATGAGATTTTTGTTTTTGTTGTGATATTGTCTTGTTAAACACTTTAATATTATTATTCAATTTTTGCTAAAAATTAGTTTGATTTGATGGGATAAATTTATTTGTAATTTTAAGTATATTTTTATTAACGAAACATGTTTTATTAAAAATAATTGTAATAGTTGTGGGCAAATTAACAAGAAGTAGAGTTTTATGGAGTGAGGCAGGGTTTCGCGGGGCCCCAATGGGTGGGGATGGGGTAAGAAAATTTTTCTCATTATGCAGGGCGGGGCGGGGCGGGGATGGGGTAAGACAAAACCATGCGCGGCGGGGGCGAAGACCCCATCCTTCGGACCCGCCCCGCCCCATTGCCATCCCTAAAAATGTTCCCTAATATTCTCATATTTAGTTATAAATAACATTAAAGTCATATACTCATGTCATTTGACCATAAGAAACTTACCAGTTACCGGTCCATCACATTCACATTAGTTCGCCTTCCTCCAGCTTTTTTTCTATCACTTTCCCTAGTTGGCATAAAATCTTCTTAGTTATTTCCAATATGAAGAGTCATATTAACGAGTGTCATTAGGGCAATTGTTAATAAACTATATTAGAAAATTTTTAACACTACATTCATAGGAAATATAAAAAGCTGACTGAAAAATTAATTGCTTTATCAATTTCCTATAAAATGTTTCTAAAAATAGTTTCTAAATTAATACTCTTAGGACATTCGTTAATATTTTCCATATAAGAATATTAGAAAATCTTTTAATATATGGTAATCTTTTAAGATTCCTTAAAATATTAAAATGTTCCCTAATATTCTCATATTTAGTTGTAAATAACAAGAAAATCATATACTCATGTCATTTGACCATAAGAAACTTACCAGTCAATCACATTCACATTAGTTTGCTTCCTCCAACTTTTTTTCTATCACTTTCCCTGGTTGGCATAAAATTTTCTTAGTTATTTCCAATATTAAATTTTTAGATTTATCTTATTTGGGTTACTTTATATTTCAAAAATTAAAAACCCCATCATACATTACAGGGTGAGAAACATCTTGCTGTTCCTTTGACCTGGAGGCGTTACAACAGTGAGTTTCAACTTTCAATGCCATACACTCTTCAACCCAATAAAAGAAAAGAAAAAAAAAAAAAAAAAACTCTCAATGCCATACAGTAAAGCAACATTCTTTTCTCTTTTACGGTTTCTTTACATTTTCCTTGAGATCAAAAAGCATATGGAGATGAATCAAATCAAAGCCAATGCGCTCTACAAGTTGCCTTAATTTGCCACTACATTTTGCTGATTATTTTAAACAGATACAGTAGTTCTCTTTCAAGAAAATGCATGATATGAGTAATGAGAATCCTGGTGCCTCTACAAACTGAGTTTCCCAAGAACTGATCTTGGTGCGTTATTTCTCACAGAAAGACAATATGCTGAGGAGATGAGGGAGGAAAAAACCAATCTGCTTGTTATAATTGGCTTTTTTCTCATCTGGGTGCCTCTCTTCAATGCTCAGCTACCAGGGCTTTCAACACGCTCCCTAGATGCGCTTCTTCAAGACAATGCTTTCATGGCCTTTGGTGCTCACCCCAAAACAGGCATTCCTTATGAGAGCCACCACATTCCCAGTAATCTCACTGGAATTCAAGTTTCAGCTTTGAGGCTTAGGAGTGGTAGTTTGAGAACGAGAGGGGTTCATAGTTTCAAGGAATTTCAGATCCCAGTTGGTGTTGCTGAGCAGCCTTATGTGGAGAGGCTTGCTTTGGTCTACCACAACCTCGGTAACTGGTCTAATTCTTTTTACCCTTTACCTGGATTTTCATATTTAGCTCCTGTTCTTGGTCTCCTAGCCTATAATGCTTCTGATTTGTCTGCTTCAAATGTGCCTGAATTGAGTTTAAGAGCATCTGATAAGCCCATTTTGGTAAAGTTCCCAGATTTGAAATTAGGTCCTGATGGGGTGTCACCAAAGTGTGTGTATTTTGATTTACATGGTTCAGTGCAGTTTGACAATGTGTTGCCAGGGAATGTATGTTCAGCAATTCAACAGGGACATTTCTCTATAGTTGTAGAGTCTATTGCTCCTTCACCAGCTCCAGGTGTGGAGGTTGTTCCTCCTATTGCTGCTAAAACTGCTAAAAATGGTGGAAAGGACCAGTCTAAGGTGTGGAGAGTGTTTGGATCTTTACTTGGTGGGTTTATTCTATTGGGTCTATTGGGTTTATTGGCTGTGTGGTTGAGAAGCTTCAAACATGGGAAGAAGGTGCAGCAAATGGAATGGGTGGCAGATAGGGGTGAGACTTTGCAGATAACAACCTTTGGGAATGCCAAGGCTCCTTTGGCAATGGGAACTCGGACAAGACCAGTATTGGAGAATGAATATGTGCCTTAGATTAAACTCACCAAAGTTTTTTGTTTATTCATTCATAGTTCAGTTCAGTTCAGTTCAAGTATTCAATTCTCATATTCTTTCTTTTTGAATATCAATCAGTTTGTTTTCTTTGTTTTGATATCTAGATTAAACTCACAAAAGTTTTTTGTTTCTTCATTCATAGTTCAGTTCAGTTCAGATTCTCATATTCTTTCTTTTTGAATATCAATCAGTTTGCTTTCTTTGTTTTGATATCTTGGTTGCTGTTGTACTTATTTATAACACATACAATGATGCCCATGAACCTCAATGGTATGATATACATACTTGTGTACTTGAACCCAGAAAGATTCAAAGACAATCAGTGTGTGGTTGTTTCCATCATTCAAAGGATAAAATAGGAGTTCCCAAATTACAAATACAGGACCATATTGATATTCTATTTGACTCTTCAATGTCATTTACATTTATTTCCCACTACCAATCAATCTCCTAATTTCTCTTTCTTCCCCTTTCACCTCAAATCTTCTGTCCTTTAAATGAAAACCTTTCTCACTACACCTAACTACCTAAGAATTTTCCCTACCTAAGGCCCATAATGTTCACCAAGATAATGCAGCTGTGAGGGATGGTTTGGGTTTGGCACTAAAGTTGTGTATTATTGTCTAGAAATTGAATTGGATGCAGCTGATGATGTGACTCAAATGCTCAACAACTTAAAACAAAAGTCAACCAGCTGTTGAATACTAGATAGGGAAACTTTAAACTGTGATAACTCTGATGATAGACTATTGAATGTCAATTCATCCTTCTTTAAGTTTACACACTCAATTTTCTTTTACATGATTCTTTTTCTCCCTTATGCTGACTGCTGAGTAGGGAAATTTTACAATTTGTCATGAAGCATCAATTTTATGTAACATTAATGGTATGGAATATAGAGAGACATACCATGAATTTACCAACTAGTCAACTATATCCATTTTCCTATGTCATTACTTTGTGCATCATATCTAGGGCGATTCACCGATCGATTGGAGCTGTTTTCGTTTGTCCCAAGGAAAATTGTAGGCACCACATTGAATACGAAATAGAACTTGAAAGACAAAACAGAAAGAAAAAAAAAAATCACAACTTAGAAACAAAAATTAAAGGCACTAACAATTAACAAAACCTTAAAAGGGTATAATTTATAATTGGGCCATAGTTTTTTAGTGTCAAGTATGCAAACAAACTTCCGCTTGATCAGCTAGGCCGAAACGAGGTCCACCTTTGAATATCAGATTTTATGAGCCCATCTTCGGCCTTTGTAATAAGGGCCTACTTACTACCAAACCAGGCCATTTTGGCACAATATCTAATCCCGCTCTTCTGTCTGTTATGAGTAAATGAGTTATTTTAACAAGTGCTTTTAGGGCATTTATTAATAAATCATTTTTTAAAAGTTTTGATATTATTTTTATGAAAAATATAAAAAGTTGTCAAAAAATTCAATTGCTTTTTTATTCCCCATAAAAAGTTTTTAAAAATAATTTTTAAACTAATGCCTAGGCCTATCCATGGGTCGGTTTTGGACCCAACTCGGACTTGACCCGTTGACATCGGGTAGAGAGCGAAAGAACCCAAAACCGACCGCCGGCATCAATCGATCAAGTTGGTTTCGGGTGATGGTGAGCGTCGATTGGTTCAATTGGTTGTCAAAATCTACAAAAATGTCACTGGAATTTGCATTTTTTTGCCGAAATTTGCATTTTTTCGCTGGGATCTACAAATTTCTCTAAAAATTGTTGGGATTTGGCTGGACTTTTTATATAGCTCCTGTCGAGTTCAGGTTACTTGGGTTTTGGAGAAGCAAACCTGCCACTTGACCCGCCAGCGTCGGTTCTTGGAATCAAAAACCCACCGCCGATCGACTAGAGCTTCGGTTTGGGCTGAAATCGGTCGACGTTGTGCGGGTTGGTCGGTTTTTCGAGCCATGGTCGAGTTTGGACACCCCTACTAATACCCTTAGGGCATCCATTAATTTTTCCTTTAGTAAATAAAATAATATTAATTTTCATTCTTTAAAAAAAAAGAATAATATTCATTTTGATATTATTAAAAAAACTTGAGAAATTGACGAAGAACTGTATAAGCTCGTGTTATATATATATATATAGACACACGCTCTCATGTTCAATTACATGGGAATTTAATCACCTAGGAGCTCCGCTGACTTGAAAAAACAAATGCAATGGAATTTTAAGCTCCCCAATCATTTTCCTAGTACAATGCCAGTCTTCATTGCGCCATGTGGCTACATAAATTAATGCCATGTCTTCCATTAAAAACACAAAACAATGTATCTTTTCATTTGGTTCTTATACAAACCGTTTCAGTACAATTCTTTTGCTATTGTTGCCTGTTGGTGTTCAGTTGCATTGTTCCTGCCGGTAGTTATAAATTTTACACATTTCCTAATAAATTTCAGTTTATATTTCTTGAGACAAAACTCAAAAACTTCAAGTTCATTCTGATTCTTCACCATTCACAAATCTCAATGAAAGTACTATAATGTATCACAAAGTATGCCCGAATGCACATCTTCATGTTACATACATATCATCTGCAGTAAGAAGGACAGACACAGGACATTGTAATCACTTAAGGGCAAGACTTAGGTACAGTATTTATGTGATATTCCTTAGGTTCACCTCTTAAGATTTTACCATGTGGATGGAAGTGTATTTTTTAGTTAAGTAGCTACATGGCTGAATCTTAAGAGAAAAACCTAAGGAATAGCACCTAAGGTACTGTACCTAAGTTTTGTCCATCACTTAATCATCCCAACGATATCACGCATATGGATGATTTCATGGTTTATAGTTGATAAGATTTAGGAAAAAAGTATAAAAACCTCTTCTTCTTTTTTTCCTTTTTTTTATGAAAACCTCATTGAAATCTATTGAGACCTACACCTTTATCATTCTATTTTCAAAACCTATTATATCACCCTTCTCAAAATTATCACATAAATAGTAAATCCCACGTAGAAAGATATAAATACTGCATTAATTAAAATTACTTCCCCTAGGTTGGTGACTAGCAGCATTAAATAAGTTGTCGCACATGGTACAATATCATTGAGTACAGGAGGACCACTAGGCATTGCTAATGTGATCCTCCCGTTGGAGTGAATAATTTCTCAGGTCGAGAGCCTTGTAATCTAATGACATTATCTTGTTTCCTTTATAAGGAGAACCAAATCTTCTCTCTCCCAAGTATTGAACTAGAAAAAAAAAAAAATAGAAAGGTTAAATGGTGGTGTAGACCAATGGTTCATTTGAAAATTGGACATTTCCGTTAAAAACATTAGGAGGTGTCTATTGAGTTATAAAGCTCTGGCGTAAACAAACAATTAACTAAAGACTAAAGGAAGCAATTGTAAGGAATCATATATACTCCCTTTGTCCCACTTTTTTTGTCATGTTTGAAAAGTCAAATTTTTTAAGGAAACATCATTTATTGTCTTGTCTACCTTTTAAAAATGTATAAGTTTCCAAAACTAACCTTAAAAAAATTTATCAAAAAATTGAATTAGTAAATTAATAGGGGTATAATAGGAACATTAGTAAATTAATGACTTTTATTTTTAGAAACAGGACAATATTTTGGGACATCTCAAAATGGAATAGAAGACAAAAAAAAGTGGGACGGAGGGAGTATTTAGTGAGAAAACTATTGAAATTGTAATTTTTAATTAACCTTACAAAAGTATTAAAAATTTCCTTACAATCTATAGCATTGTTGTTGCTATTTTATTATTATTACTAGTATGTAACTCGTGCTTATGCACGAGAATGATGAATTATAGTGGTACTATTGATGTTAGCTTGGGTTATAAAACATATAGAATATTAGTTTGACCATAACATTTGGAGGTACTAAAATAGTTTTTTCTTACAATTTTCATGATATTGGCAACACCAAGTTTCTTATTACACTGCTATTATGTATATAATTTTGAAAATCACTATTAGATACTACATATACAATATCAATTCACAATCATTGTTCATAAAATTCTACTAAATACAATAAAAAAAAAAAAAAATTGATCCAATAGTATCTCCTAAATTGAATGAGAATAGGTGCATGAGATCGTTCAGCTCAATTACAATTTGTTACATTCAAGATCCTGGTATACAAAATATCTAAATAGAAACAGAATAAATAATATGCTCATTAGTTTGGAGAAAAAATAACAGTAAAAATCTAAATAATTCAATTTTGAATCTAATTAAATTTTCTCTAAGTATTGGTTATATATATATAACCTAGTTAGTAATGGACCACATATAGTCATGGTATAAATATAATTAGGTTTTTTATGATTTATTTATATTAAACTTCTCGTTTTCTCCATTGAATTAACTCACTTGATACAAAAATTAAAAAACTTACATTAGATGAGACACGTGGCGCAAAATTAAACTCTACTTGAATTCTAATTTTTAGACTAAATTAATTAACTTGACACAAAAATTTAAAACTTAGATTAACACATATGCAAAATTAGACTCTAATTGAATTTTTTCTTAGTTTTACCTATTAATATATGTATAGATGTATAGATTAGTCTACTGCTGCATTGTATACATGACATGTGGATTGAGTATAAAGATTTCTTTTTTTTTTTTCTTTTTCTTTTTTTTTTGTTGAGAGGGAGGTTGATTGTTTTATTTATTTTTTAGAAACAAACCCATTAGGACAGAAGAAATGAGGTTTTAACACATATATACATCACAAACTCTACATATCAGTCTTACATAGGGCGCATGAGCCTAGTGAATATATAAACATTCCATCCATGCAAAAATTATGATGACTTTTAAAGGAAGGAAGATGTTAGATTTTATAATGGGTGGGGGTGTGACTAGCGAGGTCATAGAATCATTTCCACCTAGATAATGCACTAGGATAGACAAATAGACTGTTTTGTTACATAACATTGCTCTATAAAACAGCCTGTGTTACAAGATGGTGAGTGATTTTTTATAATTGGGGGCTTCCCCATGGTTTGTTTTGATCCATATGTTGTTGTCCCTGACCCAACCTGAATTGCTGACTGCGATGTACTTTTTCAAGCACACCTTAGAGGAATCCTATGCTTGATAATGTCACCCATTTCTTATGATAAATAATTTATATGATTTATTTATCTGTACAAAATTTCTTGTGATATATATATATATATATATATATATATATCTATGTACGTCGCATCATGAATTTTACCGGTGCCCAAAAAATAAGAACATAATACATACACCTGATCTGGACTCATAAAATTAAGTATATTGCTTGTCATACAAAGTATTCGTTTATATATACATTATCTTATGTTGTCTGATGAATGTTTGTATTCCTAATTTTATAAGGAAATCTGTCTGCTTCTTAAGATAGAATTTTAGGTAGGCAGGCCCATAATGTGGTGGTTTCAAGGGTTTACATCAGATCTGAACAAATTAATAATGGGGTAACATTTCTAACACTAAAATAATAATAACAATAATAAATGGTAACATTTCTACTTCTACTAAAGTATGGCAGCAATTATTTTTTGTAAACTTAAAATTTTTGCTTTTGAGCCGAGAGCTTTGTAATTCATTAGCATATTTTGGCGTTTCCAACAATGATATCTAGGATAATCTCTCATCTCTCAATTACTAGATTACCTTTTAAAAAAAAAATTGCTTTTGAAGACAATAAACCTTCAATATAAGTTTACGTATTAACACTTATTCCCTACATTTTATCTTAAGGAAGACTGTTGGGGTGTCAACTCTAAGTTGTAGATAGAATGCAGTGTGTTGTATAAGGAAAAACAGTTTATGCTCTTTTGATTGAGCAATGTATGTTGTAGCATTGTGAAAGGCAATTTATCAAACAATCCCTGAGTGAGTATTTTGTGTTAAAGGACCTTGATTTACTCTGTACTTTGTGTAAAAATAATAAAATTAGAATATTTCTCTAGTAAACTTGTGTGCTATCACTCTGTTTAATTCGTGTAAACTAAACCATACTACTACCGCAACAAAATTGGGGTATAAATTCTACAAGTGTGATTGCTTGGGCGTGTATGTCAGAGATGAAAGGGGAACATGAAGAGAGGTTGGGGTTAATTATTAAAAGATACATGGGCTGGTTTAGGTTTGTTGGTTCAACCCTTTCAATTCATGTGATAGCTTAAAGACTTTCATACACATTCAGTGCCATATAATTTAGAAAAGTTCAAACCCGTGAAGGTATGACTAAGTGGGTCCTATTTGATCTCAGAATTTTCTGGTTTGTAATTTACTACATGGGTTATGTTTTTATGAATTAGAAAAATGATTAACCAGACACATTTTAGTAATTCCAAAATGGTAAAAAAACATGCTTAACCTGTTAACCAGACTCATTAGCTCAACCCACCAATTGCTTCCAAGTCTTGAAAACAGCCGTAAGGCTTGTCGTTCTTTCAAAACTCCCAAATGTGAGCACGGGTTCAATTACTACTTACAAGTGAATTACATATATTAGAATCCCCTTCGATTGATTCTCCAAAAAAAAAAAAAAAAAAAAAAATTATCATCATCGTTTGAAATTGATTTGTTTCAAGTATCAACCCCCATGAGATACCAAATGGAATGTTCATTGGTTTAGGCCGTGATGTAAACCTGAAAATTTCAAGTTCAATTTGCTACAATATCGGTACATCTATACATGGGGTTTTCAAGATCTCTTATGAGTAGGAAGTGAAATAGTTAAGTCAAAGATTGGGGAATTTGACAATATGATCTTTGAGGCTGGTTCAAAGACAATAAATCAATACTATCAAAGGAAATAAGAAGGCACACCTTTCCCATTTCACTCATATCATCTAAGATATTTTGGTTTCCGCTTTGGCATTCTAGGCTCAAGGTTTTCAGACCCGGACCGTTCATTGAACCATAAAAGGGAGAGGTTTAAGGTTTTTGAGGTCGAACCGAGGTCGACCGGGGTCGAACTGTGATGACGTCATAATTAATTTAATAATTAATTAAAGCCTAAATATAGATATTAAATTTATAAAACTAGCAAAATTGACTAATATATCTATATATGTAAGGGAAATTTAATGATTTTCAAGCATATATTTAATAATTAAATAAGAAGGTTAATAAAATAAAATAATAACCATGAAAACATTAAAATTTATGATTAATTTTTGAAGTAAAGTTGAATATCTTTGAAGGATTTTAATTATAATTTTTTTTATTTCTTGTAAGAGATGGATAATTTAATTAAGTAGAATAAAATTGTGTTAAGTTGTTTTTATTATAAAAAAAAATTGCTAAGGGGTTGGACCGCACGGTTCTTGCCACCGGTTTGTGCGGTCCAACCCCGGTTTTAGGGGTTCACGGAATTGCCACATATGTCCAGTTCTTTATGCTTAAAAATTCGGTTTTCATCCCGATTTTCGGTTTTCACGGTCCGACCTTCCGGTCCGGTCTGGTTCTGAGAACTATCTAGTCTCTCTCTCACATTTGCAAGCAATGTAATTGTTTAGCACATGTTTTAACTAGGAGAGCTATAATCTCTTATCATTTGCTAGTCTAGATAGAGTTAGTTTTACCTAACATCCATGATGTATCAGCATAAGCCACCTAATTATTGTCAATATGATGGTTGTATATGGGTTGGGTTGAAAATACCCTCCAACCCAACTCATGGACACCTTAGAAGAAATTTCAAGACTAGTTATCTAAAATTTGGAGAAAAACCCATTAACTCTTCCTTGGAAATGCCTTGTTGGTATATACTTAGGAACAAGATTCTCAGGGTGGCAATCCATTTGTACCTACTAGCTAGTAGTGAGAGATTGATTTATGGACTCTACGAGGTTAGTGACATGCTTATTAATTTGGCTTAGCTGACAAACAAGATCATGAAGACAATATAGTTGACCTCGTGATATTTTGTTATATAAGTTTTTGAAACCTCACAATTTTACACGTCGGTTTTCTTAATATATATTTTCTTTAATTGAGTTTAAACTCTATTCTATATTTAAACCATCAATTAAAATCTTGAAGTGTCATAATTTCTTAATATAATAGAATAGATAGTTCCATATAGAAATACAACCATAATAAATACACATTAATAATTACCATAATTATATATATTTAGTAGTTCCGTATAAAAAAACAATCATAATAAAGATTAAATACCTATAAATAACTACAATAATTATCAAAATTCATATTTAATATTTCATATACAAACACAATAATAATAAATGTTTATTAATAATAATCTTAATTATCAAATTTCATATTTATGCACCTAATAAAAGACAAGAAAATCATTTGTTTTTGGATAAAATTATATTTATTAAATTTTTTCATACACATAGAAAATATAATTTTGAAATCCGTTAAATAAGCTTGAATATATAAACTATATATATTTTTCTTTAGTGGACTTTATTATTTTTATTTTTAAATTTAAGGGTTTGTATTTAGTTAGAACTTTCGTTTCCTATTTTGCAAGAAAAAAAAGAAAGAAATATAGATTTTTTTTTTTTTTATAGAGAGTTTCAACCTATGACGTTCACTCATGATGATAGCTCTTTATCATCAAATCAAGACACCAATCAATTTTTAGTGTAGGCAGGGATTGAACCTCAGATCTCTTATTCAATCATCAGAGACTTTACCAATTAAACTAACTGGAACCCACAAAGAGATATAGATTTGATTCGATAGTTGGGGAAAAAAGAATATTTAAAAAGATTAGAGATAAACTTTTTTTTTCTTTTAGAATTAGATTAAGATTAGCGATTAACTAAAGAGCTTGATTGTGACTTGTGAGTGTATTTGAAAAAATAACTATTAAAATAATAAATTATGTTTTTAGCAAATTTAAGTAAAAATAAGAAGTAAAAATGTGCTAAATTTAAAAGGGTCGGGGTTAATGTATGTCTAGTGTATACAAAATCATCAATTTTAAGAAATTTTTTATAACAAATTGAAAAAATTGTCAAAAAAATTAGTTACATTTTTTATTTTCCAATTAAACTAACTGGAACCTACAAAGAGATATAGATTTGATTCGATAGTTGGGGAAAAAAGAATATTTAAAAAGATTAGAGATAAACTTTTTTTTTCTTTTAGAATTAGATTAAGATTAGCGATTAACTAAAGAGCTTGATTGTGACTTGTGAGTGTATTTGAAAAAATAACTATTAAAATAATAAATTATGTTTTTAGCAAATTTAAGTAAAAATAAGAAGTAAAAATGTGCTAAATTTAAAAGGGTCGGGGTTAATGTATGTCTAGTGTATACAAAATCATCAATTTTAAGAAATTTTTTATGACAAATTGAAAAAATTGTCAAAAAAATTAGTTACATTTTTTATTTTCTCATAAAAAGTTTCCCAAAATATTTATTAATTATGAGTAAAACTCAATAAAAAAAGTAAAAATATTTCTAGATTCTAGACTTTCATAACATAAGGGGGTTTGAAAAAGAATAGCACAATCTTTAATCAAACGAAAATCACGTTCCATAAAAAAAAAAAAAAAAAAAAAAAAAAAAAAAAAATCGAAAATCACGTTTTAGGTGGTGGAGTTTGTTTTATTTTCCCTTCTATTCACGTTTAAATAATAATAATAATAAAAAAAAAAAAAAAAATTAAACCTTAATAATGACCTTTTTTACTGAACCAAAAAGTGAAATATTAAAAAAAAGAAATTAAAAAAAGAAGAAGGTGGGTGTCTTAAATGATTGTAACAAAAACTTGGATAGAGAAAAGTAATGAAGATCCTCTGGTTGTGGAGTAACGTAGTCCGTAATAACCTTTCTGGGGATGCGAATATTCAGAAACCGACGAGCTGATGCGAGCAAAGGCTCCCCCCGCCAATCCCGATGCACCAACACCACGCATCCACCTCCCCTAGGGAGCGTGAATTACCGACCCCACTTTTGTTAACGCATTAACATACCTTTTAAACTGCTCTCATTAGTCATTACATTATAAAAATAACAAGACTAAATTATAAAAATAATATGTTAAATCGCAAATTACACCCATAAATTTTGAGAACATTTTGATTTTATCCTTGAAATTTTATTCTATTTGCACAAGCAACTCATCTGTTCATATTTTTCTGTTAAGTACCACATAAACTTGTTATGTGTGTTTAGTTTTATTTAATAAAGTAATGTCACGTCATTTTTATCATGTTATGTCATTTTCAAATTTTAATTTTTTTTAGGCTACAAAAATGATGTGACATTGTTTTATTGGATAAACTAAACACGCGTAACAAGTTTATATGACACTTAATGAAACATATGGATAGAGGGGTTGTTGATGCAAGTAGAATAGTTAAATTTTAGAGTTGTAATTTGCAATTTAGCCAAAATAATAATTAAACTTTTAAATTAAAAATGGCTCGATTCATTATAAAATTGACTTGACTTATGTTAGGTTCATTTTAGTGTTTGTTAATTATGTGCCAAAAGTTTTGTTGTAATCGTAACAATTTTAATGTATTTATTTTATTTGAATTGTAATTGGGTTGCGCGTAAAATTAGAAGATGTCAGAAGTTTTTGTTTGGTATGACGTACAAAGAAGTCAGCCTCACGTTCGCTTGAGGTTGAACTCATCAATGTAGACTTCTAGAGGAGTTCACATGACCTTCGTTTGACAGTTGGATCAACTGAAACCTTTGCAAAATACCACCAACCTAGGTTCTACCTCACCCATTTAATATCACTGAGAGGTTATTGTTCCATACCCCAATATCAAAAAGAGTGTTGGACATACGATGAAACCATAAAGCATTCATCCTAGTGCTACTATTGAGCACAAATTTTCCAAGAGGTTATTGGAATCAGTTGGATGTTTTGGTTGTGATCATGATTGTGCCATTCGTGGAGCATTTATATAAGTGAAAAGTTTAGAAGTTTTGGAGCAGTAGAAGGTTTATCTTGTAAGTTGGTTTATAGGTTATACCGTTGTAGAGTCTAGATAAATGTTTTTCCGGAATTACCATATTGCATGATATTTATTTTATTGATGTTTATTTAGTTTTGCACCATATTAGTAAATTCCATAATTGGGATCTAAATTGACTTGTCAATTGCATTATAAAATTATATATTAACATATGTACTTCGTTGAATACAAATTCTTTGTCCGATTTTTATTTTTTACTTTATGTTTCATCAATCATGACTTGTCATGTGTTATTTTTACTTTTTATTATAAAAAATCAAAGTTTAATTTTTTTTTAAACCCTAGGTACATGACATACTATAATTTGTATAATATAAAGTGAAATACAAAAAAAAAAAAAAAAAAAAAAAACATGCAGATTTGTATCCGGGTTTACCACCCATTCAATACTTCATAGAAAAGTTTACCTTTAAATCAATTTATATAATACACTCGAATAATTTTATAAAGGGTTTTTTTTTTTTTTTTTTTTTTTTTAGAATACTAAATATTTTAACACACACATACACATGGGGAGATGAAAAAAGATTTTAAAGAAACTAACAGTGGTATATACCTAAAAGGACCTAACTCTTAGATACATATAACAAACTTTAGTTAATGAGTATCTTTAGAACATTTATTAATGAATTATTTAATGAAAGTTTTGATACTAGTATCATAGAAAAATATAAAAGCTAAAAAATAGGTTCAATTACTTTTTTATTTTTCCAAAAAAAAATTTCTAAATATTCCATAAACCAATATTTTAAGGTTACCCATTAACCTTTTTTTTTCTTTTATAAATCGCCAACCTTGTCCATATTTCACTGTCTCATTGCTAAGTAGTAGGGCTGCTAGCATTAATAAGTTGGACCATGATTGAAACCGTATCTCCACGCGCTGAACAACAGAGTGTACAACATTGGCGCTGTTGCTGTCAGTGTCAACTGTCAACGTGGCAATTCAAAAATCTCATAGCAAACACACACACAACACTACCTAATGACAATGAATCAATGAGCAACAAAACCCTCTCTCTCTCTCTCTCTCTCTCTGCTTGTGCCTTTCTTTGCTTTGCCTTGCCTCACCACCACCACCGCCTCACCTTTCTCTCTCTCACTCCCACTCTCTCTTTCTCACACCTACGCACAAGTACACAAAACAAGCACCTTTGGAAAACTTTCAAACACACCGACCCCAAAACACAAAAACCATTTAAACCCTCCCCTATTTAAAACCCCACCATTACTACTGCATTAAGAAAATCATTACAATAAGAAAAAAGAAAAAATAACCCTTATTTGTTGTACCCTCATCAATAATATTTAGTCTTCGTTGTAACCCTTATCTTTTTTCCACTTCTTCCCCAATATTTACTACTATTTATCTCAGAATGGTTCGGTTTCGTTGACAAACCTTTGGAGTTTGCTGTGCACATCTCATCTCTACAATCAAAGATTGTCTCTTTTTCTCTATTTTTTTCATCTGGGGTTGCGTATATTATTGTTAAATTCATGTCAGGTTTATACACACACAATTTCTCGCCTGCAAGAACTGTGTCTCCACATATAAGAAGTACCTCGGATGTGGACAGGCAAGCAATCAAAGTTCACAACTTTATAATAATTGTTGGTTTTCATGTTCACTTTCTAACACCCTTTTAATCTGTGGATGATTTTGTTTATGTATCGTATGTTGTTGTGTTTTCCAGTCAGTACTTGACAGAGCTGTTAGCAGAGTACCAGAAACTTGTACCCTTCGTGCAAGTCCTTCCTATTTGTAGCCGACTCTTGAATCAAGGTTGGTTTTTTCGGATCCAAGTTTATCTTGGTTCATGTTAGATTATCTGATCCTTCTAGGAAGGCTTTGTGATACTTAGCAGCAAAAATCACAATTAATATAAATCCATGGAATTCAACTTCTTTGTTAGGAAGACCAAATTGAATAGTTGAATCTATTATCTATATATTGCTTAAAACATAAGTAAGAGGACTACATGTTTTTACTGTTCTTAAGGGTCCAACTCTTATTGCTTGTTTGACAAAATTCTCTTGAGAGATTAAAAAACATGCTTGCTTTGGGTAATGTTGTCTACCACATCTTTAAAATGGGAATTGGAAACAAATGTGGTGGCTCTCCTACAAAATTGATCAGAGTTGATTTAATCAAATGGTCTATGTTAGTTTGATTGTACTGCAGTCTTTTATAATCTTATGAACTTTGTAAGGGCAATAGTTTGCTTTTCAATTTTCGCGGGGATATGTTCTACATAGTGAAAAAGAGAAATCTTTAATTTCTGTATTTTTGTATGTGACAGAGATATTACGGGTTTCTGGAATGATCCCCAATCATGGGCTTAGTGACTTTGACAGACTGCAGCGTGGAAGCCCTAGCCCTATGGCTTCATTTGACATGATGCCAAATAATAGAGGAACAGGCTTCAATGGTTGGAATGGCCTGCCGCATGATGTAAGTAATTGCAACTTTGTCAATCTCAGAATAGCACCTTCAGTCTACTTCTCCGGTCTTCGGTTTTTACATTCTTCTTCCATCCCACTATAATACATGGATACTATTCTTTCCAATTGTATTCAGAGAATATGATCAAATATGTCTAGCCATACAAAATTTATTTGTGCCATGCTTAGAAACATGACATTCTTGGACTACGAAAATAGAACTCATATAAAGGGCATTGTATGATTTAGTGTATTTGGATTGGCTTATTTGCTGAAAGTGGGTAAACGAAAAGCTAGGCTTTAAAAAGCTGTGCATAAACAAATAAGCTAAATAATCTCCAGAAAAAGCTAAACCAAATGCACGCAACATAACCAATTAGAGATGATGTCAATGTGGTGCACTTCTTAATTCAAGCCAAAGTGTTGGCTGTATATTAGATTACACTCGGTTCAGAAGGCCATTTTGCTACATGTTTCTTCTTCCTATCATCAACCTATTGCATTGGCAGTTCAACAATGTTTAAATTTGGTTTATGAATATCTGGTTTTTGCCCCATTTAATAATTACAATAAGTTCATAGGGAAGTGCTGATGCATTGCCAATAGTTCAAAGTTAGTTATGGGAGGTATGCATCTCGTATTGCATATATAAGCTGCCTATTAGTATATCATATGATTCCCTCTGTTTTGCTTCACATCTTCTTATGAAAGTATATGAGAAATAGATGAGGAGAGCATGCCCCGGAATGTGGAAAGTAGTGTTTTATTTGTAAATGGCATTGGTTGTGTTCAGGTGGCCATTCGTGCCAGAACAATATGTCATAATTTAGACTGAAATATGGGAAAAAAAAAAAAAATGAAGCTAAATCTCTTGCACTAATAACAAGTAACTGTACCTTAAGCTGTGTCATTTATCATGATCCTTAGTGCCGATTTATGTGTACCAGATGGTGCATGCTTCTCTGATTTTAGTGAAAATTTTACTTATTAAAAAAAAAAAAAGCTTCTCTGATTTTAGCGAAAAATTTAAGACGAGTTTGTTACTACTTGTCCAAAAATACTAGCCAATGAGCTATAGCTCAAATGACACCTGCTTTTTCATAAAGAAATACGTGGAGGTTGAAGTTGTGCGTTCAAAATCCATAGGGTGTTTGTGTAACTTGCCAATTGAAAATACTAGCCATGGAATGAACTAATGTTTGACATCCTATGTAATATGCTCCATGCATTTCAGTTTACCTCAAGCTAAGATAATTATTCCTTAATGCCATACTCCCCCCACCCAGGTTCCCCCTTCTTCTACCTTCAGGTTAAGACAGTTTATTTAGACCCTAAATTAATTTACAAGATGCATGCATTCTGAGTACTTAGGTCCAAATGGTATGCAGGTGTAGGTATTAATGGGGATATGAGGGCGAATTTCATAGAATTCAATGCATGGGGAATTTCTTATGAGAAGCTTTACTTGTGTTGGGGTCCATCAAATGTTGCAAGTGGAATTGTTTAAAAATCTGCAAATCTATTTAATACTTGAACATTGCTAGGGATAATTTAATAAGAACTGTAACAAGTTCTGTTAAATGTTCAATAGCATCCTGGGGACCTTGAAGAGTTGGACTCTCGATTGAACTCGAAACAAAATGCATGGTATATGCCATTAGATCAGTAGGCAACGGTTATCGTCAATTCCTTATTAATAATGCCAAAATGATTATCAACTTCTAGTTTTGTTAGATGTTCAATTTTTTTTCCCCTATTGCTTATGTCTATTCCCATGAACTGCTACACAAGTTGAATATTGTATTTTAAAATTATGTGTTTTCTGTTTTAATTTAACTTACTGCTCGTCATTCAGAGTAGGTAGAACTTGACTTCTCTGTTCCTTTCAAATTTCGATATTTCTCTGCTTTAATTTTCCTTTTTTCCCTACTTTTTTTGAATTCAGTGAGTGTCATTCTTGTTACAGTACTAAGATCTTGGGTTCATTATGTAACAGCGGTTAGGAGGACCACAAGGGATGAATATGGACTGGCAAGTGGCACCAGCAAGTCCAAGTTCCTATATTGTCAAGAAGGTTTTGCGCTTGGAGATTCCTGTTTATAGCTATCCGAATGTAAGCAATATACGAATGCATATGTGATATTGATGTCTAAATTCCTTTATTTTCATTGAATGCTTTGAATGTTGAGAAATTATATCTATATATGTTCACTGGACATTTGTTACATATTGTGAGGTTAAAGGGGACTAAAAT
Source organism: Quercus aquifolioides (assembly GCA_019022515.1). Classification (NCBI taxonomy): domain Eukaryota; kingdom Viridiplantae; phylum Streptophyta; class Magnoliopsida; order Fagales; family Fagaceae; genus Quercus; species Quercus aquifolioides. Next base: position 28,364,416 of record CM032326.1, read on the forward strand.
TGCTTCCCTCAAACACCAACCCCACCCCCCCCCCCCCCCCCCCCGAAAAAAAAAAAACCAAAAATAAAAGTTTGGGTGGTAACATTCTTCAATATGTTTCAGTTTAACTTTGTTGGGCGGTTGCTGGGCCCTAGAGGCAATTCACTGAAGCGGGTAGAAGCTTCTACAGGTTGCCGAGTGTTTATTAGAGGAAAAGGTTCAATAAAAGACCCAGATAAGGTATTAACTTAACACAGCCTTAATTCCAGCTAGGTGGAGTAGCTACTTTAATCCTCCTAGACCATTTTTTGTTTATCTCAAAATTTAGTTATTAGTGACTCTTTCGTAAATCTCCTTTGCTTTTTTCTATTCTTAAGGAGGAGTCATTGAGGGGAAGACCAGGTTATGAGCATCTGAATGATCCGCTACACATTTTAATTGAGGCTGAATTACCTGCCAATGTCATTGATATGCGGTTGAGACAAGCACAAGAAATCTTAGAAGAACTTCTTAAACCAGTGGTATCATTTTCAGTCTCATTCCTTCTAGAGTGTTCAAATACTATAGAAGCATAGTGCATTTTTCCTGAACAAACTTAGTTTTTGTTTATTGCACATGGTCAGTTGAATGTTTTTAGTCTGACATTTTCAGAAATTTGTTAAAATGTTTATACTTTTCTTCATCACATTTGGAATGCAATTTAAAAAAGACGAAATTAGGAATTATTGCCTTTTGGAATACAACCAGTTTGTGGTTCCTCCTGGAAGACCTTGTGGCAATGTTAGATCCTCACTATTATTTTCTTTCACTCTTCAATTCTGGCTTTACTCTTTGTTCATTATATCACACTAATGATCAAGTTACTCTTTTCTGCCCCCTACATGGTATTACGTAGTCAATCCAAACTCTGAAATCAATTGGTATAAAGTGAGATATCATTTAAATTAGCTTATTCTGGATGGAGTAGGGAATAATTCTTACTCATGCATGTGTCCTTTGCTAATATTTCTTGTTCTTGCATGATTATAATGTCTCTTTAATATACTCAGGACTTTTTTTTCCCTATCTTTGCCATGCAGGATGAGTCACAAGATATTCTTAAGAGGCAACAGTTGAGGGAACTGGCTATGCTAAATTCCAATTTTAGAGAAGAGAGCCCTCAACCGCATGGTACCATCTCTCCTTTCACTTCCAATGGAATGAAACGAGCTAAAACGGGACAATAATAATTTATTTAGTTCAATCTTCTATTTTGTTCATCTATTATACAGTCCAAGATATTCTTGCCAATTCATGGCCCTTGATGTATTTCAATTCTGTATAGCTACAAAGAGAGGGCCTTTGCTGATATTTCTGAAACATTATAGATGGAGCATTTTTCAGTGACATAAATTTTAACAGGGGGAGGAAAGAGAAATTCTTTTATCATGGCTTTTGTCACTGTTGTTGGATGCACTTGTAACACAGACCTTAAATGTACATGTTTATACTTGAACACTACCCCCCCTTAAAAAAGGCTTTATACTTTATGTTTGACAAGTTTGGGATATCAGTGGTGTAATATGTGATCTTTGGGAGTTAGGAAGGCCTCTGGCAGAGGCAATCCACCCCCTTCGCGGTTTCGTGTTGCGGGTTGGACCGGCCTCCTACTCCCCAAAAATAAAAAGAAGTGTTTTGTTTTAACTTATGTGAATGATAGCCGGTAGGTTTTAATTAGCTTAATTAGTAAAGTCTCTGATGGTTGAATAAAATATATAAGTTCAATTCTCACTTACACCAAAAATTGATTGATGTATTGGTTTGATGATACATAACATAATTATTAGAAGTGGACTCTATTATAAAAAAAAAAAAAAAAAATTTAATTATGTGCATGCATATAGAAAATTATTTATTTATTTTTTTGTTAATGGATGGCATTTGTTCATGCTATCTTTGGTTGGTAGGTAGGAATTTATGGTGATAATTTAACATTTTCAAATTTCAAGGATGGCTAAAATTATGAATCATGAATGTTCTATTTGACTAATATGGTGAGAATTAAGAATTTTCAAAATATATCACTTCCTACCATTTATGAGATTCTAAAGTTCTCACTAAAAGTTAAAAGTATTTTAATTTCACATTTTTTGCACTTAAATTAGATTCTTTATCAAGTCTCACCGACCTTGGTAGCGATATAGTTGGTTTTTTCTTTATCAACCAACACATTAATGTTCGGATTGGTCGGCACTAGCAACAAATCAATCTTCAGCCTATTTTTGTCAGCTAGATTTCTTTTATTAGTACGTGATAAAATGTTATTGTTAGAGCATTATATAGTCTTCTAGATGAACTAAGCAATTTTTTCTTGAAACTTACTTTTCTACTTTAGTCTGTCCATTTTTAAAATGCGTCTCCATCTCAATTCAAGTCAAATTCAAGACCCACCCAACCCATATGCCAAGTCTTTATTATAAAATTAAAATTTTATGGACTTATTTTCAATGTATATTTGCCTCTTAAAGTAATTAATATTTCATTAATATATTTTTATAAGTAGTGGAGGAGGGAGAACGCGGGGTTTGAGGGAGACCATCAAAGATTATTATTATCATTTATTTGAACGTCAAATTTTTTATATTATTCTTTTAAAAAAAATACTAATGACATTACTTATCATTCATATAACGTGTTACATTTCATGTTTATTGTATAATAATAAATAAGTGTACCGGTTTTTTTTTTTTTTTTCTTAAATGAAATTATTGGACTAGTAAACTATTACAAAAAAATAAAATAATTTAAAATTTAGGAGTTATGTATTATTAAATTTTATTTTTAGTTTTTATTTATTTCTATGGTAAGAAGTATAAAAATAAATGTAGAATAGTAGGTCAAAAAAAAATCTAATTTATATCAAGTTGATTTGATTGTTAAAACTAGGTAAAAGTTGTAAGAATAACGAGTTAACATCTCCTACGTGTCTGTTTGGCATCATTTATTTTGCTTTAAAATTTTATATACAGTATTTTAAAATCTCACTTTTTCAAAGTACAAATATAATTTGACATACTTTCAGCAAACATTTTTTTATAGCAAAAAGCTAGATAAAATATTTCTAAACAAACATATATAGTCCGGTCTCGTTAATTAAATTTTTATTTTCATAGAGACATCTAAAATTTAAATTCTCTTTAAATTCTCTCCAAGTATAGTGGTCTGACCCATTTTTTACATGTGCTCAATGGCATCAAGACCCAAACAGACCCGGCCCGACACGACAGGTCCGACATAGGATGTGTCAAAACTCAAAAGGGTTCAAAGCAGTAATTCAAAATTCAAACGCCCGCCTTGTTCTCTCACATTCTCAGTCTCACAGTCTCACTGGGTTTGAGCCAAAGAGCTCAAAAATCACTAGGAACCTTTTATCTCTATCCTTTTGCTGCTTATTCCAGGTCAGTTTTCTTCACTATATATATACGTGCGTGTGTGTGATGTTTAAGGATTTAGATTATTTTACATTATGATTCTGCGGCCTTTCAAAATAACCCAACTTTTTTTTTTTGCTTTTGCAATTGCTTTCCATGTAATAGATTTTCAAAAGATAACATTTTTCCTCGTATGTGTTATCCAAGGATTTAAAAAAAAAAAAAAAAAAAAAATCCCTCATTGAAGGTCTAGTCTTTGTGAACACTCGCTAGCAAACATGGCAAAGACTTGCATCGATAACTCGTATGAAGCACTTCGCAACCAACGACTTGAACTCAACAAAAAGAAATTTGAGGTCCACCCCATTTCCTATCTCTTTTTACCAGTAATGATTTGATAATTTGATTGATATGATACGACTACCAAACTTGTAATCAGATAAGACCCTGCATTTCTTTTTCAAATACAACAAGTCAACAACAACCCATCTTTATAGTGCTAGTATAAGTCACTTTTTACTTCTTTTTTTTTTTTTTTTTGAAGGATTTGGGAATTTTAAAGATTTCAAAAAGTTTGGGTGAGCTGACAAATTCTGAGAAAAAGTCCCAGGTAAATTTGACTTCTTTTTTCAGCAAAAAGATTGAATCTTTGTTTATTTATCTTTGGTTACATTCCTGTGTCACTTTTTTTATTTAATGGTGCAGCAACGTCTTCCAAAACTGAGATCGAAGACTACTATTGTATCAGAACCAAGGCGCTCTTCCCGTGCACGTAATCCAGTTTCTTCATATCGTGATGATGTGAGTAATAATAATGCTTTATGTGATCAAGAGTGAGATTTTTATATCAAGATACTAGATGGAAATTGGAAAAGATATAGTGGGGTGCAGGCATGTAACTTGTTACTGCTCTTATAGTACACTTTGTTTTATGACACCAATGATAAATGTTGAACAATGACACTTATTATCAAACACTAGACAATAGATATGATAATGGGCTCTATAATGGGGCTAACACAATCTAACAATTTTATTTGATGTTTGACATTATAATTATAGGTTACACTGTACCCACTCCCACTTTTCTCTTATGGATTTCTGAGTGTCTTAATCTAACCAAACATATTATTAAGAAAAGGACCTTTCTATGTCAATTACAGATTGACATAGGCATTACACATCTGCGGAAGAGGTCGAGGTCAAGGTCAACGTCATATGGAAGGTGGGTTTCATTATTTTGTAGAACTAGTCTTACTACTCTAGATTCCCTGAATATGTTGACAATAATGTTGTGGGATTTCAGCTATCTTGCAAGGCCAATAGAGGAAGTCAAAGAAGCAACTCAAAGACAAAGACAACGTGCCTTGGAGGCTGCAGTGGAGCTCCAAAACAATCTTAAGTCTGAAAATCCATCTTTTGTCAAAACGATGGTTCGGTCTCATGTTTATAGTTGTTTTTGGTTGGTATGTTACGATGAAGGAATTGTTCATTTTTAAGATTATGGTCTTGTCTTCATATCTTAACTATGCTATATTTAATTTATAGACCATATAATGCTTAGTTGAATGGTACATTTTGCTCTTATAACTAGGGCCTTCCTTCTAAATTTTGTGAAGATCATCTTCCAAAAACATTGTTCGATATGGTATTAGAGGATGAAAGTGGTGCGGAATATGAGGCTAAATACATTGGTGAAAGAACTGGGCTTAGTGGTGGTTGGAGAGCATTCGCATTGGAACACAAGTTGGATGATGGTGATGCACTGGTATTTGAATTGATTGAGCCAGCAAGGTTTAAGGTAGTCTTAAAAATTGTTGATGCACTTGTGAGGGTGACATGCTTGTATTTTACCATTCATTAATCATTACCTGATTTGTACATATGAACAGCTCTGCAACACATTAATGAGGTAATGTGTTTACAACCCCCCCCAAGCACTACAAGGGGAAAAAATGAAGAAGGAAAAATAGGTAGCATATGTGCTCAATTAAGGCAATAACACATTGGGATAGTATTCATAAGTATCCAGATGAATGCTGCTATAAATTATAAGCTTAAACTCTTTGGAGGTTTATGCCTACATGTGTGAGACAAAATGATGTAGAAAATTGTGTTTTACTAATGATATAAGAAAATCCAAACTGCTATGTAACTAATTAATCAATAGCATGCCACATTATATGAGTCCTTAGTATATGTTTGAGGCATTTACCTGTTAGGACAAATCATCAACCTAGTGCTATTCTTTTACGTTGTCTTGCATCACCAAAGCAACTAGGAAGCACGAATGCTTCAAACTGTCAGCCATATCCTTACAGGACAGGTATCTGATATGGATACCCTAGGAAGATAATTCTTTAACTCTTTTATTTTTCTCTCCCTCTTTCTTATTCACTCCCTATGAACCAAATATCATTTTAGTTAGTAATTAGACATATTTTATGCTTTTCAGCATCTGTTGTTTTTCTTTTAAGCTAAAATTAGTATAACATGTACTTACAAAAGATTTAATTATTTAAATATTAATTAATTACAGTATTTATGCCATTCTGTATCCTAATTTTTTTAAGGATTGATGTATTACCGTTTCTGTATGGGTGCATCCTAGCAACTTTAATTTCATTCTATCCTATGGATACTTTGGTGGAATACCATGGAGTTATTTTGGAACTCATCATGAGCTACAAATTTCCATCTAGAGTTGTGCTTTTACTGTAGCTTTCTTTTTCTTTTTCTTTTTCATACATGTCATAATTAGGTAGATCCTGTCACAGTTTGATTCCAATTGTTTTCATGGTGGACAATGTCTGCACTAAATATGCATGAAGTGATATAAATGTATATAAGATCTTAATTGTTCCCATTCATTGTTTGTGCGAAGTATATTCAGTCGGCATTTCCCATTTCAGTTTTGTCCATTTTAAATTTCAAGTGAACATAATTATAAGTTGTGTAAATGCAATTTCTGTGTTTGTTTTTGTGCTATATCGTTCCATATTTATTCATTCATTTATTTTTGGCTATTTGGTTTAAAGTCCAAATAATGAATATGTTGTATAACTAATGCAGATATACATAATTAAAGCATTTCCACTTTCAATTCAAGAAAAAATTGAGGTTACTGTGGACAAAGAAGAAATTGAGGATACTGTGGACAAAGAAGAAATTTCAGCTACTAAAAGGAAATCAAAGGCCAGCACGAAGCTTGACTTGCAACCAATTCAGACACGGAAGTCAAAGAAAGCTATGGTGCACGCGAGTGATAACTTGGCAAGTCCTCAAAAGCTCCATCCAGACAGTGAAACAGATAGTGGAGACAAATCACGAGATGAAAATCCAACTAAGAAGAATGAATGCGTTTCTCAAAATTTTCAAAAGAAAGGCCAATCAGTTGATAGTAGTGAATTAAAGAAGGTTAAAATAGATGAGAATAGTAATGGATGTGCTTTGCAGAAGCGTAGAAAGAAACCTGCTCCAAAGCTTCTACGAAGAAAAGCATATTAGGAGAGGTAAAATAAGCCTTCAGTATTTTATTCTAGTATGCCAAGTCAAGAATTTCAACAAGTTAGGAGATTATATTATAATATTAACAAAAGAGTTGGCTTCTTTTTGCCTATTAATATGATGCCATGCTCTGAGTTTTGAGTCTTATAGTATTTTAACCTTGTCCTAGACTTTAAATTGACGCTTAATGCTAATGATGATGGAATCATGTTCTTAGCATACTATTTGAAAATTGCTTGAATGGAGTTAGAAAATGTGTAATTATATTGTTATCGAATGTTTAAAGACAATAGTGGATCTTGTGTCTGCTTTTATGGTTTAATGCCGGAGTGGAAGTTCCCATCTTTTCCTCTCAACAAGGAGTCATATAATTTAAACTTTTATTCTTAACTGTTAATACTTAATAGTAGTGCATATAAGATAGTCCTAGTGGCTTTATAATCGCTGAGCTTGATAAAAAAAGTGATGGATTTATGGTGACAGTGGCTTTATACTTTTATACTAAGCTTTCCTAGTTTCCTAATGGCGTGTGAAGGACAATGGGTTAAAAGGAGGTATATTTTGCTGTCAGTTTGACACTTTGATGCGGACATCACATCTTAAACTTAACTGGAGGTTGGAAATAATATTCTACCATTTTGACTTGTCTGGTTTGTCCAATTCAGTCCCTAAATTCTTGAATATTTTTGGTTCTTTTTTATTTTTGATTTAACTTGAATATGCCATACTAGTAGTCCTTATTTTCAAATGAGATTTTTCTTTGCTTTTGCTTCACTTGATTTGGTTAACAATAAAACTAGAGGCCCAGAATGTTTCACAATTTTGCTTGCAACTGCTAATATTGACTTGTTTGGATTGGTGAATAATAAAATGGTATCAATATTGGGTCCATGTAAGCATGTTTTTTGAATCTAAAAAGACATCAATGGCAAATTAATAATATGTTTGGAGACAGTGGTCTCTAGGAAAATGAAGGGCTAATAGCCTAGTTCATCTTACTCACCTCTAAAACAACTTTTGAAGTATCTGAGATCTTTATTTGCACATCGGGATCAGAAACTTTTCTTGCAGCCAGCTCTAAAATGGATGAGGAGATTGTATAGGATCTCTTTTGTTGTATTATAACGTCTTTCTTGTGAATGGGCATTGGAGGCATGGGTTGCTAGAAATTTTGCCTACTATGTCAAAGAAAGTATTCAGGGGCGTTGGAAAATTTAGACTCCCTGTTGATAGAATTAATAAGTTTTAAAGTCAAATTGTTAATTAAATCTATTATAAATAGTCATTGGTTAAACAAACAAACATCAATATCATGCACATCGGAATAGTAAATAAGACAATATATGATGGCTTAAGAAAATCAATGAAACAAACTAGTTTTACCATAAAAAATCTAGGGGGAAACCTTTCTAAAAAGCAATCTACTATAGTAAAGAGAAGTTTAGGGCCTAATTGGTAGGAGGATTTTTTGTTTTTGTTTTCAAAATAGTATAAAAACAATTTTCAAAAAATTGAACTTGAAACTAGTTTTCAGATAATAATTTTTATATTATATGTGTTTGGCTCCCACTTTTAAGAACAATTTTCAAAATACTAAAAATAAAAAATAATTATTTGGGAGACCATTTCTATTTTTGAAATTAAAAAAAAAAAAATTTACAAAAAGTAATGTATAGAATATATATATATTTGTTGGTATAATGATAAGGGAATAGAGCTCATTATGAACTTATTATATTATATTTTATTTTTTATGATAAGTTTCAAATTTGAAGTGTGAAAATTATTTTTGTGATAAATATAAGCTCTTTAATTTAAGAGATAAAAAAGTTTGAACAAATATGTGGAGTCCATTTTTTTCATTTTATTTAAAACTATGTCATTAAAACATTTTCTATATCCTGAACAACACCCCTAGTTTTTTGAAAACTGTATTTAGAAGATATTAGCCAAACAATAAATTCAAATATAGGACTCACCATTTTATGGATTGTAAAACAAAAAAAAAAATTTAAATACTCTTACCAACCCTTAAGATCTAGTACAAAATCTATCTCTAAACTCTACAGTCTCAGTAGATTAACTTACAGTAGAAACATTTTACCGCTTTAAAATCTCTAAACTCTCTACAATCACAATTGGAACCTCCAATTAACTTCAAGAATTTTTTGAAGGTTTTCTTCACAACAGCAAGTCTGTATTGTTTTCTTATGGCTTTAGCTTCTTCACCGATCAATCTTCACATTTACTTTAAAACTCTTTGGTATGGTGAATTAGAGAAAACTTGGTTACAAAAAACCCTAGCCGAATAAACGGAGTGTTTATCTCTCTAAAAAGTCTTCTAATAGATGGCTTATAATGTTCTTTGAATACCGGTTTAAACAGATTTCAATTCAAGTTTCAAACGAATAAGTTATGGGCTTTTTCACGTTGTTGAATTTTGCCGATCAGCGAAACTCGATGTATCGAGCTTCTATCATGGAGGCAGTAGGTTTTGAGGAGGTATCGAGCTTCTATGGAGGTGTATGCTGAAAATGTGCTAAAAATGTACTTTTCTTGAGCAAACTTTGCATCTTCAATTACAACTTTAAGACGCGTCAAAACTCAATAAAAAACACATAATTTGACATGATTTGACAATACCAAAACAAATGACCCTAACAAGCGATTTTTAGGGTTTCAACACACTGATCCGTGTTGACTCATCGGACTGCCATGGAGTCAATCGAACCACCATAGAGAGCTGTCCATGATGCACGGCTTGGCGTTGGCACCAAACCCCCCAATCTGATTGACAACTAGTGCAGTTGTCGATGACAATATATTTTTGGATTCCATTGACAACCAAACTAATTGTGTATATTACACACACGTATTATAAAATACATAAATTTAAAATCTCTCTCATGTGAGGGTGCTCAGTGGCAGCCGATGACCACATTGACGAAAATCGCCACTGATGTTGCTAGAAAACCAATCCAACGGGCTACAGCACAACAGCCTTTCTCATTTTTAGGAGACTGATAACTTTGATGCAGTCCAAAAACCCCTCCCAAAATCAGCCAAACCAGCCAATGAACTCCCCCAAAAATATAACAGGGATTTCCATTATTGCAGTCACTATCGACTGAGTATTCACTGCAAACTCTCCAATGAGTTTCAGCAGAAAGTGGCATACGTATGTTGGCACATTTGGAAGGCAAGAAATGACGTACTAGAAAAGCAATTACCTCCCAAAAGACAGAAAAAAGAAAAAGAAAAAAAAGTCATGCAAATTCCTTATGTTGGACACAATTAAGCATCCAAAGCTATAGCCTACAAGGCTATAACATCTCAAATTTCGGATGAGGCTGGCTTAAGTTATATGGTAGAGAAGTATATTGATTTGCCATTTTTTTTAAGAGCAAAAAATTTAGGTACAGTATTTAGATGTTCTTTAAATTTTCCTCTTAAAATTCAGTTATGGAATTACTTAAATAAAAATATACTTTCATCACATGATAAAAAAATTACATAACTGAATTTTAAGAGGAGAACTTAAAAGAACAACACCTAAGACATTGTGCTTAAGTTTTACCTTTTTTTTTTACTAGTCCAAGACTGATTTGAAGATAATGTTCTCCATTTGGTTTAGGTGAAAAAAGGTTTTACATTGAAAATACAGTGCATCATATCATCGAAGATAAAAGATGTGCAATTTACATAGCCATCCTTTTAAGAAAATCAAATAAACTAACTAGGCGATCCAAGGAAAGTTGCTTCGAGCCTAATCCATCACATCATAAATTCTACTTTGGCATATTCCAATCGATTCTCCTTTTGTTTCATCTTCATAATTCAAATTCCCTGTTAATTATATTAGTTCTCGTAGAAACCGTGAATATGTGAATATTTTCGGTTTTACGTCTTTTGTGCCTCTGCACAAAACATGTGTAGAGGATACAATCATGATCCCAATAATGACCACAATATGGTAGTTCAACCTTCCAAGAAACTGCGTGTTAAACTCGTCAAGATTCATTTGATTGTCCGCTAAAAACATTACAGATAACAAATTTGACAACCCCAGCAGGTTAAAGAATTATCACTTCCTGAAATCCGTATTCAACACAATATTATGCTGAAAAACTGAGCAAAAGAACAAAATCCACAAAAAGGAGGGATATGTTTTGACAATAAAATTAAAAAGAAGGACAAGGTGTAGAAACAGTAGAAAGATTTCAGAGAACTTTAACAAAATATAAGAAGCTAAATAATGCCAAGACCACAAAGGCTAAAGAAATTTACGAAAATGAATTATTCCAAACATTAAACAAACTTTGTAAATCCACAAAACAAACACCTCCAAAAATACCTAATACACAATCCATTACAAAAACAAAAGAGGTACTTCGGATACCTTCTATAACACCGATCAAAACTTAAACAGTAATGCTTTTCACTTCTTAGGCAACACTATATCCTAAGCAGTAGCAGTAGCAGCCTCAGGCGCGAATGCTTTTCCTGGCTTACGATTTGCCAAAGGTCCATGGCATCCAAGATACTGCAAGATTGACAAAACGTTGTTGGTTCCAGAGCACCATGATAGTTACAAGATTAAAATGTAAGAGAAACGTGTCCACAAACAAAACCACTAAAATTTCAAGGAAAAATCATAAGATATTAATTTAGAAGAGACAAACCTTGGCATTGACACCATCAGGCATAATACGGTTCTCTTGTTTCAACTTCAGATACTCGGTACGGCTGAACTTAGTGAAACCCCTGAAAATTTCAGCATATAAAGAGTAAGGTGCAACTGTGGAGTTCTATGGCAGCAAAAAGGTGCACATATTGAATAAGGCGCAGAAACTTAAACATATTGAACTAAAACACCTACAAAAAAACCTATCCCAATAAAGATGTAGTGACTCCTAAGACCGAAAAAACACTTGCAGAAAAAAGGAGTGATCTAGAGAAAAAAGAAATTGTAGAAGTGAAGATAGATATAATTAACTACTAGAAACTAGTCTATAAAACACATGAAATATAACTGAGTGATAAAAGTGATATACTTCTATCCTAGGAAGATCATCCTAGCGGACCAATGGTACTTAAAATAACAGTTCAAAACTGATAATGAAAATGTCTCCATACCATTTCCTGCTGACAATGATCTTCTGACGACCAGGGAACTTGAATTTTGCACGTCGTAGAGCCTCCTGTGCATGAGGGCTGTTGCTGTCCTTGCAACGAACAGACAGAAGAACCTGACCAATGCTCACCCTCGCACAAACGCCTTGTGGTTTCCCAAAAGCACCCCTCATACCAGTCTGAAGCCTATCAGCTCCTGCACATGAAAGCATCTTATTGATGCGCAGGACATGGAAAGGATGCACCCTGACTCGCAAATGGAATGCATCTTTCCCAGCAAATTTGGCCATATATTTGTTGCATGCAATACGTGCAGCCTCAAGAGCTTCACTTGAAACATTCTCTTTTTCCCAAGACACCAAATGAACACAGAAGGGGAACTCATCCACTCCTTTCTTTTTCATTCCTACATCATAAATCCTGATCTTGGGGTCAGGTACACCACGGCAATACCGAGATTTCGGGTATGGCTTATTCTTGATCTGGCGATAACACCTAGCAGGTCCTGCAAAAGAACAAGTTTAACAGCCATTAAAAGCTAAACAAGGGAAACATCCAGAATCTATTACCTTGCATCCTAAAACTCCTAGAAATATTTTGACACCCAAACTATTCAGATTGGAAAGTATTAGAAGTATGCTTAAAAAAAAAAATGAAAAATCTTAGTCCTCAAAATGATGTTAAACAATTACACAAAGAGGACATCAATCTATATATTAAGTGAAAAGACATTTGAAAAATTACGAAGGCAATGCCAAGAGTGAAAAAAAGCACAAACAGCAGAAGCCTAAATCATATTACATCATGCATAGTTACAAATTAAAATCCTCACAGATTGTGCTTTTATTTTTTCCCATTTACAAATCACAAATACCCCAATCAATAATTAAACAAGAAAAGAAATACAGAGCAAGGGAGTCCAAGTACCTATCGATAACAATAATCAGCATCCAGAAATTCTACCAGTATCAACGGAACTAAGCTATCTTAATGTTCTCACAAATCCCATTTTAGTTTCACAACTAAGCTATCTAAATTCATATAAATATGAAAAATGGGGATTCTAAAAAAAAAAAAAAAAAAAAACCCATTTAAATTCATTGGTTCAACTAAGTTCCTTAAAAAAACCAAAACAAAACTATCCTAAAGACCATCCTTAACAAACAAAAACACACACAAACACAGCTCACGTTCAACTTACAAATAAGCTATAACCAATATTTATAGAAAAATAAAAAAGAAAAAAAGGCAGAACGAAAACATTGTATGAGATTCCGAAAAACAAAAAAAGAACACATTTAGCGGCATATCTACACAAATGCTAATGTAGCAGAGATTCAGAGAAGTAAAACACAGGGACCATTTCCGACATAACATGTAATAACAAGCTAGAAGTTTCAGAAATCTCAAGGACATAGTAACATACTCCTCCCCATGGCGAAAGGTCTGAGCTGAGTCTGCGGCCAACGAGAGAATAAACCCTAAAATAAACAGGTGGAGGAGGAAGAAATGGTTCTGGGGTTTATATATACATAATGAAGAAGAACCTGACTTGTTTTCTGGGTAAAACCCTAAATGGTAAATACGTGTGGGCATGCGTCAGATTGTTATAGCCCACCTTAGAATTTGGATACCTCAACACGACTTTGTCCAATTTGATAAGTACTACAGCATAGCCCAGCCCAGCCCAGCCCACAATTGTTTTCAACTCTGTTACCTTCTTGGACCCGTCTCCATTTTTATTTATTTATTTATTTATAATTTGGGCCTAGGTTGGACCACCGACTAGTTTTTATATAAAGTCTTTTACTTCTTTGCCAAGGTTTTTGTTAAGGAGTCAAAGAGGCATCCAAACCGAGTTTTATAATCTTGGTCATCACTCTAATGAGACAGTTCTAATCTGGTACGAATGGTGGGCTACATTCAGACGTACCCCCACTTCTCTAATTTGCCTATGTTTTGTCATTTTTGTCACCTACTTTCATGCTATGGGCAATTAAGGCCTACTAACACATCGTGACTTATCCCTTAACAAAGAAAAAAAGATAAGAAAGGAAGAAAAAGTGGTGAGTGAACTCGTATCAACAAAAATCTTGCATAATTATCGTAGTCCAAAAAAAATGAGAAATATGTGTGCAAAAATAATCAGTGTAGTCAAAGGCGTTTCAAGCGCTATGCTCACTTAGGCGCGCGGACAAGGCTAGGCACCATAAAAGCACCTCAAAGGTATTGAGGCGAGGCACTCGCTCGGATTTTTTTTATTAGGCGAGAGGCGAGAGCCTTAGTAAATTTTGGCTTTTAAAGCCACTAATGACATGTTTTGTAAATTTAAAGGGCTGCAAGGTTGGTTTTAAACCTGTTATCCTTAGTGGGAATGAGCTGTCACCCACTAGTTCAAATAAATTAATATAAAAAAAAGCATAAAACAAAAGATCCAAACGAATCTTCGGGAACCACTCTTCAACAACACTATTTAGCAACTTTCAGAGCAATGCATTGCTCTTTCTTCTTCTTAGGTAATATTTTTGTTCTTTTATTTTATTTTATTTTTACACACACTCTCTTTCTCTCTCTCTCTTCCTTTATCCTTCTCTCTCGGACTCTGACTGTCTCCAGCAACTTTCTCCTCTTTGTTTTGTTTTTTTGTTTTTGTTTGTTTTGTTTGTTTTCCCTTTACCCTTCTCTCTCAGACTCTGACTATCTCACAACAACACTCCCTAATCTGTCTAATATGAAGTTATGAACAATATTTTGGTTTAATATTCAAACTTAGTTGATATTTGGATGGAGACTAATTTTTAATGGTGATTTATGAGTATGATGCATAATGCATGTATTAATTGTTTGTCACAAACATAGGCTCTGTTGGGATTCAAACCCAAAAACTGGTTTTATAGACCAGCTCTTATCCACTAGGAACAAATTTAGATTTATTTATATAGTATTCTTATACATTAAATACATTAGATTTGAACCCTATATGTAAAAAAACTACATTTAGAATTTGACGTCTCTCTTCACTCGAGCTAGCGCCTTTTTAGCGCCTCGTCGCCTCGGGCGATACTAAGCCTTGGCGCCTTAAGGGCGCCTTTTGCCTTTGACTACTTTGAAAATAACTACTCACTAACACGCCTTTTCATTTGTTAGTGGGGTAATTATTTTTTGCTAACATGTTTCACACTTATTGAATTTTGATATCACTGACACAGTATTATTTGATAGCAAATACCTTCTCTACTAAAGCCCCTTAATACTTATGAGTCATGACCTGCTTTCTTGTTTATGTGGACAGTTAGAGAATGAAGTAGCCAAAGTTTTGTTTACAGCATTTTTTCCCCCATACAAAAGGGTACTCCAAGCACTGGTTGGCTATACTTCGGTGATGTCAAACCAATGGTGTGCATGTCTTGTATCATCAACCATACTCAACTAGTTTGGATCTATCCTGGTTAAGATGGACTTGGGCTTTTAAAAGAGCATCAACTACACCAATTTGGGCTTTATAAGTCTTGGACTCAATTTGTCTTAGTTTTGTTTGTTGCCAAGACCCCCCATAAGCCCAGACTTGAGATGGGCCTTATTAATCTGGATCCAACTAGCCCTACTGCAAGAACCTAGTCAATCTTATATTGGATGGCCTCTGGGGATCCCTTGGATTTAATGCTAATTGACTTGTAATAAGGAAAAAAAGGGGGTTTTATATAAGAAAAATGCTAGTAACACAAAAAATTACACAATTTTTGTCATAACTTACCATGTGGCAAATTGTGAATAGTAGATGTTAAATGGTGGGTCCATACCTCTATCATTCACAACTTATCACGTGACAATTTGTGACAAAAGTTGTGAGATTTGTAATGTTTTTAGCATTACTCTTTATGTAACATGATAGCTATGTCCCCTCTAACCTAGGGGTGTCTTACACATGTGGGATCCACTCCATGTGAAGGGGGACACAATCATCCTCATTACACCTAATAAGTACCATCTCCTAGCAAGCGCCTTAAGTTTGTTGGTTTATTAATGGCTAGGATGTTTAATAACATCCGTCCTCTACGGTGAAGACTGCATTGTTAGGAAGACCACATTGTGATCATAGCAATGTGTATATAAAACCAGATTTCAAATATAGCACTTCAATATGTTCTTTTTGGTTATAGCTGCAGGACTGTGTCCCCTTCTATTGAATCACATAGCAGATACTCCATTAACGTGATTGAGATAGAATTATGTTTCTTATTATTTGTATTTCACAATTTCACTACAACCTGTTTATATTACAAAGTATGATGTTAATTTTTAAACCAACAATATTACACCACCTAGTGCTCTAACTACATTACTTTTCAAGAAAAAAGAATTGTAATGAAGAATAATAAGAGTGAGACTTTACACAACATCAACAATCAAGGTGATTGTAAAGACCGTTCCCAGTTCAAAATTTCTAAATAATAGCAACCTCAGGTTTTGATACAATCAATTTTCCAAGATGTTTTCTATCTGGGCGTGATGGTTGGAACAACTTCACTAACAAGTTCACTGCCAGATACATCAAATGATGCATAAGAAATCTTCCCCATAGAAGATGATGATGGAGTTGTCACAACCTTTTCAACATCAGTGACCATAGGGTCTACTGATCTAATGTTCGAATTAGGCATCATACGCCATATACTTTCAAGTTCTCGAACCACGCACCTCTGCTGTTGAAGGTCTAGCATCTGATTCTTCTTCACAACACTTGAGAGCCAAAGTCAAAAATCTCACCACACATTTAGAAGGATAGGATCTCATTCGACCATCAATAATCGAAAAGATCATACCAGATTGATACATGGCATTAACCTGAAACAGATAAAAACCATTAAAAAAATCTATAAGAGACCATTTTATTACAAAAAATTTAGCTACTATATCTAAAGGATCAAATAAAATGAACATTATGCCGTAGTGATCATAAATATAATAGATTTGAATGACTGTTTGGCATAAGGCTGGAAAATGAAGATTTTAAAAGATTTCAATATTAAGTTAAAATTGGAACTTTGCAAATGAGGAACTCTCTCCTGACTATTCATGCATAGCATAAAATGACAAATGGTAGGAGGAAAAGGAGACAGAAAGATAGACAAAATGAAAGCTGCATGAGTAAAATAAGTTACAGAAGAATAATTTTGCTTTCATGCCCAATCACCTGATATATCATTAGGCCCTATTGAATCAAAGGCAATCGGGTCTATAAGGTTTTACCTCTCTAACAATGTTTTTGCCATGTGAAATTGGCTGCATCCCAGTCAGGAGTTCAAGAAATACAACACCAAGACTATAAACATCACTCTTGTTTGTCAATTTATGAGTTAAGAAATACTCCGGATCTAGGTAACCCTGCAAATTTTAAATAGAGAATGAGAGAATAAAGAAATAGACATAATCACATCTATGACATTATTAAGTCTATTTCATCTACAATTAGTTTCATTTATTTATTTATTCTCTCTCTTTTTTTTCTTTCTTTTTTTTTTTTTTTTTTTTTTTTAAATAATTGCTAAATTTATAATTTTAAAAAATATGGAAATATGGACAACACTATTATCAATTCATTTTTATTGCTCTTCTAGAAAGGGTTAGAAGCCCATGCTAGATTGTCAAATGTTGAAACCGTATTTTTAAAAACTGGATAGAGAAAATAACATAAAAGGAAAGAATTTCTTGGTTTTCTAGTTGGACTTCGGTTCAACTGGTGGTTGGACTGTGATGTCTTAAATAATAAAATTTTCAATTAAATATATTGTTAGCTTATGTTATTAACTTGTGACCCTAAATATTTTTGCTCTTAAATTACTTATCATTTTAACCTAGGAGGGAGGCTTAGACAAGCTCATTGATAGTTGTTATGTAAACTATCAATGTGGGACTTTTCCATATCAAGAATCAAATCCACATTTCTATATCAAGAAGAAAAGATTAAAGGGAAGAGTGGCTCATTCATGTATCAAATACACTATTAACATTTTTTTTTCTTTTAGTTTTTCTTATATAAAAAAAAAACATTTTTTTTCCTTTTTTCAATGTGAGACTAGTTTAGGCATTAATGTTGAAAGTCCCATATTGGAAATATAAAGAATGATATTATTCTTATTCCTTTAGTTTAATGTTTGACTTGTTGCTCGGCCCAATTATTCATCTCTTTTTTTTTTTTTTTGAGAAACATGTTTTAGCAGTTGAAGTGTTGGTTTTCTTGTTTTAATTGGTTTTTAGAAAACTTCCAATTTTGAGATAAGTTTGGACTGGTAGGTCTTGGTTCACACAGTAAGTTTGGTCTGATTTTTAAAGGTGGTTGAAACATATAAAACTTATAGGCACTTAACATGCAGCACTAGTGTCACATATGGAGAACACCGGTGACAAAATCGGTGATAGGGGGGGGGGGGGGGAATTCACTCATAAACCTAGATTCTATGGAGTTTATAATTCTAGCATTATTTAAGCATAAAAAATAAGTGTCTTACTGGTGTCCCCTTCACAGTTGTAGATACATGAGCAGGCAGACCACCTTCAATATCTAGAACAGGTGCAAGTCGCGAAAGTCCAAAATCAGCAACTTTTGCTGTATACTTAGAGTCCAATAATATGTTGCTAGCCTTGATATCTCGGTGAAATACTGGAGGATCAGCTTCAGTATGTAGGTAGAGGATGCCCTTAGCCGATCCCAGGGCAATTGTCAATCTCATAGCAAAACTCAAAGGTTCTTCAGACTTAGCTGTATTATTGCATACATGAACCACTAATAAGTCATTAGAATGTGTTAGGACATATATGTTTTAACTTGTTTAAGAACATATGTCACTTAGTTATGTAAATTGGCTAATCCTTTGACAAAACGCACTCTGCTTGTAATTGGGTAGATCTAGGTGTTTTTGATACTTCAAGGAACAATGTTTCAAGGTCAAGTGTTGAAGTCATCAAGTCTGTCCAAGAAAAAGCAAGCTGAAGTGCAAAGTTTTTAAAGCTCGACACCTCTCGATAGCTACCTCGACACCTGCTATCTGTCGAGATTTAAAAAGTCAGAATTCCAAATCTGATTTTCTTGGGATCCGTGAATATGTTTTTGGGACTTCTTTTCTTCTAACCCTAAACATATAAAAGGATTATTTTAAGAGCCGTTTTGGGTGACACAAGTTGTATTATCATTGAGCAATCTCTGTTTATGCAAATTGTGATCAACAGACGAAGTTCTTGACCTAGTTCATCCTTCATCAAGAAGTTGCTGTGTCTTTGCACCATAGGGTTTTGTAACCAAGCATCTTCCTGCTATTCATCACGTGGATGAACTGAAGAACTTTGCAGCCAACCATTCTTCCTCAAGTTGGTGTTCTGAAGTCGCGTACTGGGATCCGCGCATTGGTTAGTCACGTACTTGGGAGCCGTGCATCAAAGGTGAAAATTGTCACTACAGATCAAGTCCAATTGGGTATTGGGGTAAGGGTTCAACTGTAGGTTGGTAAGGTACTTGGGATTCCTTTCTTGTAACCGCTTGATTTGATAATAGTGGAGTTTTGGGAGTGGTGACCTGAAAATCACCCGGTGGGGTTTTTGCCGTTAGGGTTTTCCCCATTCGTAAACAAATCACCGTGTTATTTATTTTCCGCTGCATATTTAGTATTTGGTGATTTGTTTGTGCTTCCACGCAATTGCATGCTTAATTGATTAATTAACAACTTGGCTAATTAATTAATTAATTAGGGTTTATCACAAGGGGTCATTCAGATTGTGACCTAACAAGTGGTATCAGAGCAGGCACACTCTGATTAGGGTTTAATCTTAGCTGTGTTGATCCATTGACCCCTGTTTGTCATGGATAGAGGGCAATCCTTAATTATACCTCCTTTATTTGATGGCACTAACTATGCATACTGGAAAGTACGCATGAGAGCTTTCTTGCAGTCTTTAGATGAAAAAGTGTGGCAAGCTGTAGAGATTGGCTGGACTAAGCCAACAGAACAACCGGCCGAGTGGGATGATGCTAAGATCAAGGCGGCCAACTTCAACAGCAGAGCGCTGAATGCTCTTTTTAGCGCAGTCACCAATGAGGAGTTCAAGAAGATATCCTCAACTGAAACTGCTAAGGAGGCTTGGACCATCCTCCAGACAACCTATGAAGGCACAAAGGCTGTCAAAGACTCAAAGCTTCAAAGGCTCACTACAAGCTTTGAAGAAATAAAGATGAAGGAGGATGAGTCGTTTGATGAGTTCTATGCCAAGCTCAAGGACATAGTGAACTCAGCCTTCAATCTTGGGGAAACCATCCCTGAACCCAAGATTGTAAGGAAGGTGCTCAGATCTCTACCTGAGAGATTTCATGCCAAGATTACGGCAATTGAGGAATCAAAGGATATAGACAAGATTCCTTTGACTGAGCTGGTTGGAAACTTGCAGACCTATGAGATAGGTTTATCTAGGATTGGCAAGACCAATAAAGGCAAAAGCATGGCCTTGAAGGCGAAGAGCAGTGATACAGATGAGTCTTCCGATGATGAAGATTCTAAGATGAAGTCCTACATTACTCGGCAGTTCAAAAAGTTCATGAAGAATGCCAATGGAAGGAGCTTCGACAAAGACCGCAGGCAGTTCAGTTCTTCTCAATTTAAAAGCCTAGACAAAGGGAAGAAGGATGCTAAAGAGGGCGGTCAGTATACTGTTCCTGCAGGACCAAAGTGCTTTGGGTGTCATGGGTTCGGACACATGAAACATGAGTGTCCTACATATCTGAAGAGCATTGGGAAAAGCAAGGCCCTTGCTGTAACCCTAAGTGACACTGAGCCTGAAGATGATTCCGACAATGAGGATGATGGAATCCTAAATGCCTTCACTGCCACAGTCAATCCTACTGAAGGGATTGTTGAAGAAGTGGATGAAGAAGAATTGGTGGAGTCAAAATTTGAGAAGATGGATGATCAAGATGACATCCATTCAGCCTATGAGAAGCTTTACAAGCTATCTGAAAAGCATGAGAAATTATATAGGCTGGCCACCAAGAAGCTCAGTGAAGTGGAACTCGATCGTGAAGAGCTGTCCACAAAGTTTGATGAGGCGAATCAAACTATTGGAGCACTGAGATTTGAGAACAATTTTTTGGCTGAGAAGACCAAGAAGCTTGAAGCGGAGCTGTTTCAAGTCAGAGCTCAACTGGAGAGGACCTCAAGTGCAAAGCTTGATGAGATGCTTAGCAATCAAAAACCTGCTTCGGATCGAACTGGTTTGGGGTATGGTATTTCTTTCTCTAATACTGCTTCTACTAGCAATACTGTTTTTGTTCCTCCTGCTAATAACATTGAAATTGAGAATGTTGATGTCAAAACTGAATTAGCTAGTGAGAACTTAGACAAGAATAAATCTATCTTAGGAGCACCCCCTAAGTAAGATAAGAAAGATACTAAGAACCCTAGGGCTAAGAAGGCTAACTCTCAAAAGCCTAAACAAAAGAAGCAGCATCTCTGTCATTATTGTGGAGCTGCCGGTCACACTCGACCAAATTGCTATAAGTGGCTAGCCACTCAACAGAGCAATGGCATGATAGCATCTGGAAGCCAATCTCAGCTTCAATCCTCTCTTGCTCCTCTTGGAGATCTTCTGAAAGCCCTCATGTTCCTTTCGAACTTGAACGGTTTAAATTCTTCCCCCTCATCACCTGTTCAAGGATTCAATCAAAGGAAAGGTTCTTCCAAGGCGTGGAAGAAAAAGGACTCTAAGTGATTTCATCACTTTCTTCTCCCTTCTTGTTTTTCTTGTTTGTTGCATTGCTTGTGTGTTTTACTTTTCTGCTGAGTCAGTCTAGTTTTTGCTTTGCTTTGCTTAACATGTTTTTGTTTGTCTATTTTCAGTTTTGTTCATTTTGTTTTTGATATAAAAAAAAAAAAAAAAAAAAAATTTGAAAAATCAGAAAAATACAAAAACAGTGTGTGTTATGTGTACTTTGGTATTTGTGTACCTTGGATGGCCAATGAAACAAAGTTTTCTAAACTTTGTATCTCTTGTAGCTTAGATGAGCATCTCTATGCACAACTAAGCAAGTGAGCTTTGTGGCTCTTGTTTGTGATGAGTAAGATTAGGTTATCTCTTAAAACTTAACACTTATATCACTCTTTTTGACGGGTAGGACTAGAAAATCCTAAGAGAAAGGCATAAATAACCATCTCACCACTGTTACCCGCCAATCATAGTATGACACCTGTATGCTTCGGCATAGCAAAAGTGTAGTGTCATAGACACCTGTATGCTTCGGCATAGCAAAAGTGCAGTGTCAAAGACATTCGTATGCTTCGGCATAGCAAAATTGCGATGTCAAATGCTTAACATCTTGGGTATTTCTTTTCTCTCTTTTTTATGCCCATGCATGATATGCTTAAAAGAAAAATATGCAAAGAAAATATAAAGCAAAAAGATTAAAGATGCTTTAAATATGATTGCAAGCGTGTTTTCTAGGAGATGTGGGAGTTATAGGATGTACCTTGAAGGTGATAGTCCCCATCAAACAGTTATGATTGTGTGTGAGTTAAAAGTTATTTACTCATATCTCAGATCGTCATAACATCTATACACATATGCAATCTTGCGATGTTTTTCACACACAACACGCAACATTCTTTGCTACTTTTGATACATGTGCAGGTACAATGTGATTTGGCCATCACAAGTGTTTACAATGCTAATGTATGCTCACTAAACTGTCATAACTTGTTTTTGAAATATAAAATTGGTTAGACTTGTTTAGTGTGTGTGTGTGTTTTGCATGATCCTTGTGCTTAATTTCTTGTTGAGAGATGTTTTGAGAGGTTTATATGTTGAGTGGATCTTTGGTAGAGATGTGTTTTGGATTGCATTCATGTCTGTGTTTTTCCCTTCTCGAAAAACTGCCTTTTTCTGTGGCTCGACACCTCCTCGATACCTGGTCATCTGTCGAGATTCTCAAGCTTTTCTTATCGCAATCTCGACACTTCCTTCGACACTTGGTAGATCGATCGAGAAAGTCTCTGTCCTCTCGATAGATTCTCGACACCTGTTGGATCGATCGAGCTTCGTGTATCTGAAATTCTCCTTGCATCTCGATACCTCTCGATACCTTTATCTGTCGAAGGCATTTTCCTCGATACCTTCCTCGACAGATACCTCGATACCTCTCGACACCTCAGCTGTCGAGAATTACTGAGGTGCCTATTTAAGTGCAGATCGCGATTCTGAACTCATTTCACTCGATCTCTCTTGATCTCTCCGTGTCTGTTCATCTCCCTTTCACTCTCCTTTCACTCAAATCCTTCAACCCACTTGGATCTTGCTCATTTCTTGCTCAAATCACTTGGTAAGATCTCTTTTCTCTTCCATTTTCATGCATTTCATGTTTTGAAAACCTAGTTTTTGGGATTTTTCATAAAAATTTGGGGTTTTTCAAAATTGTTGAGTTTTTTTATTGAAATTTTGGGTTGGGTTTGGTCTTAAATGATTTCAAAATGTCATACATTGCATTTCATGTGCATTATAATGATATTTTCATGCATTTAGATGTGAGTACTTTGTGTATATGCTGATTAGGATTGGATTGGGCTGAGCCCATGATGATATTTCTGTTTTGCATGTCACATGTTCATGCATTCCCATGCATACGTACTCTTTGTTCATATATCTGTCATATTTGAACTGATTTGGGACTTTTCTGTTTGTCTCCCTCTCTATCTCTTTCTCATTCTTTTACGTTAGTAGTGTCTATGGCACCCAAACGTAAATCTACTCCTGCTCGGAACCCTCTGCGTTCTAGAGCATCTTCATCTTCTGATTCTGCTCCTTTTAACATTCGGTTCCGTGATGGAGATGCCTCAAAGGCATTTACTGAGAACTTTTCTAGACGAGGTGTTCATTCGGAATGCCAAGTCATTCTGGCGGACTTCGCCGATACTGACCTTCCTTCTGTCATTCACAGTAGGGGATGGGGGTCACTGTGTGACATCCCGGTCACTTGCCCTCTCGTGCTGATACAGGAGTTCTACTCCAACATCCACGGGATTGATATTTCAGTACCTCATTTTTCCTCTCGCGTTCGAGGTATGCGCATTCCTGTCACACCGCAACTTGTTGCGGATGTGCTTAGGGTACCTAGGATAGAGTTTCCAGATTACCCCTCTTGTGAGCGTCTGAGGACTGTGTCCAAAGAAGAGCTCATCTCTGCCTTCTGTCAGCGTCTTGCTGATTGGGGTGAGCATCAGTTCACATCATGTAGGCCTTTTGCTAAAGGTCCTAGATTCATGAACATGGTGATGACTTTTGTTCTCCATCCTCTTTCTCACTATAACTCTATCACAGAGCCTCGTGCTCGATTTTTGCTCTCTCTACTTGAGCATTTGACCATAGACTTCCCTTCTCACTTCATCCGGTCTATCATAGATGTTTATCTTGATTCGGCGTCCCGTGATAAGCTCATCTTTCCTTCTGCTATCACGCGGATTCTACGCCATTTTTCCGTTCCCTTTCCTGTGTCCGACCACTTCACACACATATCTGCCATAGATGCCGCTACCGTAAAACGTAATGAGGCGCAGTTCAGGTCGAGACAGCCTGGTGCCACTCCTCCCTCCCGTTCAGCACCATCCAGATCAGCTCCATCTACATCTGCTCCTTCTTCCTCTTCGAGCGATGTATCCCTTGGTGATATCATGGCGCAGCTGCAGCGCATGGACACTCGTCTTGATACACTCTCTGCTGAGTTGTATCAAGTGAATGTTTGTATAGGTCGTATTGCACGACGGCAGGCGACCATGGGTGGTTTTGCTCCAGAGGCTACTCCTTCACCACCTACTCCAGTTGCTTCAGATTCTGAGGATGAGGATGATGATGATGATGATGATGATGGAGATGCTAGCTCTGCCGATGAGATGTCTACATGACACTCTACCCTTTGTCACTCGTGACAAAAAGGGGGAGTAGTTTTGGGTTATGAGAGTAGTCATCTTAGGGGGAGAGTTAGTATAGGACATTTTTGATAGGGGGAGTGTTGATACTTTTGAGGGATGTAGTGAGGTTTGATGTATCTTTTCTTTTCTATTCTTTTTAGATGCATTGTTCTTGTATATGAGGTCCTTTGACCATTCTTACATACATTGTACTTATCTTCTCTCTTATATATGTTGATGTATGTTTCTTTCACCTCTCTCTTCATGTGTTGTTTCTTTTCTATCTTTATACACATGTTCTTTACTTGTATGCAATCTATTTATTTCTGTTTCACACAAGATGCCTTGATGAGTTTTGTTTAAAGTGTTTCAGAAATACAGGTTGTCAAAGTCTACTTATCATAAGCTCTCTTCTTGCAAAGTTTTTCAAGAGTTTGTGTTAGGATAGATTTTATTGTATTCAACAAGTGAATATGAGTTGAGTGATTTATGACTTCTCTCATATACTCATTTGTTTGTTGTGGTTTTGTCACGGATTGCCAAAGGGGGAGATTGTTAGGACATATATGTTTTAACTTGTTTAAGAACATATGTCACTTAGTTATGTAAATTGGCTAATCCTTTGAAAAAATGCACTCTGCTTGTAATTGGGTAGATCTAGGTGTTTTTGATACTTCAAGGAACAATGTTTCAAGGTCAAGTGTTGAAGTCATCAAGTCTGTCCAAGAAAAAGCAAGCTGAAGTGCAAAGTTTTTAAAGCTCGACACCTCTCGATAGCTACCTCGACACCTGCTATCTGTCGAGATTTAAAAAGTCAGAATTCCAAATCTGATTTTCTTGGGATCCGTGAATATGTTTTTGGGACTTCTTTTCTTCTAACCCTAAACATATAAAATGATTATTTTAAGAGCCGTTTTGGGTGACACAAGTTGTATTATCATTGAGCAATCTCTGTTTATGCAAATTGTGATCAACAGACGAAGTTCTTGACCTAGTTCATCCTTCATCAAGAAGTTGCTATGTCTTTGCACCATAGGGTTTTGTAACCAAGCATCTTCCTGCTATTCATCACGTGGATGAACTGAAGAACTTTGCAGCCAACCATTCTTCCTCAAGTTGATGTTCTGAAGTTGCGTACTGGGATCCGCGCATTGGTTAGTCACGTACTTGGGAGCCGTGCATCAAAGGTGGAAATTGTCACTACAGATCAAGTCCAATTGGGTATTGGGGTAAGGGTTCAACTGTAGGTTGGTAAGGTACTTGAGATTCCTTTCTTGTAACCGCTTGATTTGATAATAGTGGAGTTTCGGGAGTGGTGACCTGAAAATCACCCGGTGGGGTTTTTGCCGTTAGGGTTTTCCCCATTCGTAAACAAATCACCGTGTTATTTATTTTCCGCTGCATATTTAGTATTTGGTGATTTGTTTGTGCTTCCACGCAATTGCATGCTTAATTAATTAATTAACAACTTGACTAATTAATTAATTAATTAGGGTTTATCACAAGGGGTCATTCAGATTGTGACTTAACAGAATGGGAAGTAGAATTTTAAAAAGTAAATTTATTCTGTTTAGAAGAAAAATTTTAAATTGAAATTTTCACTTGCATTCATATGCAATGAAGAACACTCAGAAAAAATTATAGTGAGATCAATAAAAGGCAAACTTAAAGAATGAAAAAGGCATACCAGAAAGGTGATCCCTTAGAGTACCATTTGACATAAACTCATATACCAACATCTGCATGCAAAAATACTCAGATGAATCCCTCCCTGATGCATGACAAGCTAGAACGGTTCAACAACAAAATTAAAAGACAGGAAAAATAAAGATAGAACCTAGGAGTTAGCACCAAGTGATGAAAAACCACCAAAAGTTAGCACTTAGGGTTGGTTGGAGTTGGCACCAAACCATAAAACCAAAAGAAATTTTCATTCATAAAAAATAATCTCCATTTGATTAGAGTACAATATTTGCTTATATAAAGATACTAAACACTAATTCTAATTCACATAGGAAACCCTACTTATTGAATCACATAACTACCCTTGACTTTAAATAAAAATACTAATTAACCTAATTATTTATGGCCTAAAATAAAAATATAATTGATGTCCAAAAAGAAATCCAAATAATTCTTTGCTTGCGCTTCCCACATCACTCCCCAAGCTAATTTTTCAACACAAATTAAGCAACAAAGTGCAAGAAAAACTTGTCCTAGGAGTGAACGCCAAACAACTTTGCAGGAGAAACATAATGCACATGAAAATGAAAAGCTATCTTCTCCCAAGTTCAATGCTAAAGAAGATATATAAGGTTTTGATGCATTTTTACAAGTAATCCTTAATTTATGAAGATCTCTATATATACCCTACATTATTAACAAACTTGGCATAACATCTCATCTTAAATATCTCTAGATTGAATTTGATTTCTTTTATTGTTTGCAATTGTTCAAAGCAGCTATATGCACGATTTTACATCTTTCAATTTTTCACTCTTGCAGCTTTTAATATTCGTATGGTTTAACCGCATCAACTTCCTAAGTTCATGGAATCATCTCCTCATGTATTCAATGATGAGATTGATGGATAATCCAATATTTTATTGTTCATATATGTATACTCATCAAGATGAGAAAAAGTACCTGTTCACCTTCCTCATCGCAATATCCAATCAAAGACACAAGGTTTCGATGATGTAACCTTGATAACAATTCTATCTCTGTCAAGTACTCTGTTTCACCTTGTAAGGATCCCTCTCGTGCACGTTTTATGGCCACAACTGTACCATCAGCTAGCATGCCTTTATAAACCTTTCCGTACCCTCCTTGGCCAACCTGAGTGGAGCTGTTAAAGTTGTTTGTAGCCATGACCATTTCTTCAAAAGTGAAATTCCTCACTCCATCAATTTTTATGGAGGCCTTAGACACTGCATATTAAATACAGGTCCAATGTTAAAAAATGAACCATAGTGACACGTGCTGCATATAAAGATTCTATGTCCATTTTTTAAAAAATAACTGATAAAATTATGTATTAATTATCAGAATGTTTTACTTATGCTAACGCACATTACATGTTACAAGTAAACAACATTGTTAACATAGTTGCTGACTGGTTGTGGTTTTAGCAAATATGCAACCAACTGTTTTCATCTCTAAATGATGTTTCCAATCATGGACCAGTCCAAACTTGGCTGAAGCTTGCTCAACAGTATTAGCTGAGGTAGGGCTAAGATATTGACCAAACCAGGCTAAGGCCTTTGTAATTGTACAAGCATCAGCCTGATCCAATTGATAATCAGGATGTAGAATAGAAACAATTAAAAGCAAAGTTAAAAATCATGAATTATCTACCTGAATACCCTAACTTCCTGAACGTAAGATACTCACAATGATGTCTTCTCGAAATTGAATGGTTCTTCCTCAAATGCATTCTCAGTATTAGTAGAGTAACAACTGCAGACAATGTAACTGCACCTGCAATGGTCCCCAGTACTATCCCAGCCAATGCGCCTTTGCTTAAACCAGAGCTTGGAGAGTTGTCATTCTCTACAACATTAGTGAAAACTATGAGCACAAACAAAATCAAAACTGTCCAGCATTATTCCTCTCGTGTATGAATACATGAAAGAAGGGAAGATATGAATGAGTAATAGTTCATCTATCTTGGGGTCAAGTCATAGGTGACATAGGGTGTGAATTTGAAGCGGTCTTCTTATCAGTATAGAAGATTAGAACACAACCTAATTGCCTAAAAAAATTAGAAATCATCTTGAACTAAGAAATAAGAATTGCCATTATAAACTTATGTGGTGGATCAAAGTAGTGCAAATGCATCTGTTATACCACTGAGCATCACTGGCGCATTTGGATTAGCTTTTTGAGGAAAATGCATTTGCTTATCTGCTGAAAGTTGGCTAAAGTACAGTTCTACTTAGAAAGAGATGAGGTTTTAAAAAGCTTTACATAAGCAAATAAGTTAAAAAGCTAATGGAAAAATGCTAATCCAAATGCAGTAGGACCTTTCTTCAACATAGTTGGCAGCAAAAGAAATGGTGATATCCACTTAAATGTGCCACCCACAGACACATACTACACATCTCTCGGAATATGAACCCAAACAATAACATAGCAATGACACGGGCTTAAAGATTGTCTTTTAAATATAGAGAATTTTAAGGTACAGGTCAAAATAAATTGGGGAAAATAGTTGTACATTCTTCAACTGCTAAACAAGCATTAATTTCAACTACAAGAAAGCTTTTCGATAGATACGATAGAACTTCAACGTATGGTATCTGCTCCACAATAATTGCTCTTTATCATCAAGTTAAGACACTAATTGGTTTTTGGTATAGGCGGGGTTTGAACCCCAAATCTCTTATTTGATGACAAAAAGCTTTATCAATTGAGTTAATTAGAACCCACCAACTACAAGAAAGCTCTGTTGTAAAACATATCAAAAAAGGGTTTCGAGACAGACCATCTTTATAGAAGCCCATTAGAGGGAAGCTGATTAGTTCATAAGGTCCAAAAAGGTCATTATCTGAAATATTCCACGATGTGAACATGCCGAAGATGCGACGAACCTCACTCATATTGAACTTAGTAGCACTGCTAGCATCATACACAGGAAAAAGCTTCAGTTGCATTCCCAGTCGATGTCCGTTTTCCCATGCAAAAGATTCAATGGACAGCTGATAAAGAAACAACTGAAGACCGGATGTCAAGTATTCCTCAAATTTATCTATATATGGACGAAAATCTAAGAATCCAGGACTTTTCAACCGATATCCAACAAACAGAGGGGCAGCACAGAAACATTCTACTGGAGCTGTAGAGG
Organism: Quercus aquifolioides; assembly: GCA_019022515.1. Taxonomy (NCBI): domain Eukaryota; kingdom Viridiplantae; phylum Streptophyta; class Magnoliopsida; order Fagales; family Fagaceae; genus Quercus; species Quercus aquifolioides. Next base: position 28,394,229 of record CM032326.1, read on the forward strand.
AATTTGAATATTCGAAAGGGGGTTCACATTCTTGAGCCAGACAAACAGAAGTTGTATTTGTTGAACTTTGACTGCTATTTTCATCCCCAGGTTCGAATCCACAGAAGTGGGATAGGCTGGAGTTCAAGCATAAGGGATTCCCTTGAAGCCTGAAAAAGTTAAAAATAAAAACAAGTGACATGATCATATCAATGTGCTATGTCTGTTACACCTTGCAAAACTAAAACTACAAAGATAACATCCACAATATTTTAACAAGTATTCACATTTTGAAAATGCATTTTGTTACACATGAAGTTCTATATGAAAAACTAATTAGAAAGCAAAGAATGGGGAAGGAGGTGTAGAAGCAAACCAGACAGCGACATTTGGAAATAGATCAGTGGTGCCTGTAATATTTGAAAGCTTATTATTCTGCAACTCCCTGCAATACAAAAGAACCAAAAACAATAACTTAGAAGATCCAGTATGAGAGCAACTTTATTGAAGTCAACCCAGGAATTTACAACTTTGAATTTTACCAAAGACCATGCTGTTATCAGAAAAAGGAATCAACTTTATTTTGTACCTATAGAAAAACAAGATGTATGTTTGATGTGTACACACCCAGAATTTTTTTTTGATAGGTAATGTAAAATATTATTAAAAATCATAGCCAACCTGAGTACATTGGGAATGTAACATTGTTGTTTAGGTAAAAGGGAAAATGGACAGTTACAGAAAATGCTCCTGTTAGTGCGCCTTAGGTTGGTTAGATTTGATGAGGATGAATACCAGATCAATGACACATGGTGGTTCTTAAGGCAAGGGAGGTGGGATTTGTATGGCTAATATGCAAAATCACTCTGAGAAGGCTCTGCATGGGGCAAAATAAAGCAAGCTTGGGCATAGCCAAATCAGAATCTGATTGGAATCTTGAGCAAGAGTTCAACTATGGAGATCCAGATTTTGAAGTGTCAAGAATCAGATACTGGTTCTCACTTCTCAGCAGAATGTGCTTGGCCAAGTGTGTCAGATTTTGAGTCCTAATAAGTATTCACTGGCTCAGGATGGAGGGAAACAGAAGAGCATTTGGGATTTGGAAGAATGATTGAGCACAACAATACTGGTTCGTTGGCCAAGATTATAGAGTTGTTAATGCTGAGTTGGAGGGGGGTAGACTGGTGCTGTGCTAGATGCTGAGGTGAAAAACCGGTGAGAAGCTGTTGGGCTTAAGACTAGGAAAGACTATTGAAGCCCAATGAGGAGAAAGGTTTAGATTGGAGGAATCTGTTTCACTAGCCCATTAATAGTGATTCTTTAAGCTTTTTTCCATTGGAGAAGATAGATGGGAATGATACTGTTAGGCCACCACTAGTGGCGGTTCAGGAGGGAATAAAGAAGTGGGCAAACTGTCTTGTGGGGGCATTTTTTGGAGAAAGCTCCTCCTTTCTTCTAGGTTAAGAACAAGGTTAAGAAACTGTGGCATTATTTTGGTTCTATTGAAGAGATGTCTGCTGAAAATGGGATGTTTTTTTCCAAATTCAAAAAATGAAAAGGCTATAGGGATTAGGTGTTGGAATCTTGCAAGTGGCATGTGATCAATAATATTTTGATACTGAGATGCTGTGAACCGGATAAGCAATTCATAAGTCCTTTTCTAGCTAAGTTTTTATTTGGGTAAACTTCCATCATATTCCTGTTGATACTGGGAGCATGAGTAATTGAGTTGTATTGTTAGGAAGCCTTTGTACTTGAACACAATTGCTGAGAAACAATTAAGAATGGCATTTGTGAGGTTGTGTGTGCAGGTTGATCAGCAGGAAGATTTTCCTAAAGTGGTCATTGTTTAATGGTGGTTTCACTGATGTTGAAGAGGAATGCCCTTGGACGTCACAGAATTGTGGTAATTGTAAGGTATGGACATAATGAGAGGACATGTTCGAAGAGGCCAATGTAATTATGGCAACCATAGGAGTCTAATGAGGTACAGAGGAAAGTTGAGAAGGAGAACACTGATGATGATGGATTTATAAATAGAAAGAGGAAAGGGATTGAAGTCATTGAAGAGGGTGAAATTGTGAGAAGTGTGGAGACGAAGCAAATATCTCAAAGGGAAGCTCTTGATACAAACAAATTTTTCTTGTTTGATGATGTAGGGGAGGAAAAGTATGATGATCAAGGAGTAGAAGTTGTTGTTCTGGAGGATGTAGCAGTGCTTAATGTTGGGTTTATTGAACCTGATGTAGATGTTTTTTCTCCAGGCTGGTAGGAGTTGGGATGAGGAGTTAGATTGGGCTTTAAAGAAGTAGAAAGGTAGAAGTTTTCAAAAGACCAATGGTAAAGCTAGCTTGGGCAGCTACCATCTATCATCTTTGGCTTTTTCGAAATTCTCAAATATATAATGGGAGAGCCAGGCTTGCAAGCTATAGGTGCCAACATTAAATATAGGTTGTTTTGGTGTAACAATATAAATCATACTGCTTTGAATAGGCCTCTGTTGTCCATGGTTCTGTAGCAGTTGGCTGTGTTTCTTAGGTATAGCAGTTTCCCTGCTAGTTGTAAATCTTGTAAATATATACATTGTCTAAATGAAAGATTTATGCATTCATCAAAAACAAAAACATTTTCGTTCAGGTCTTACACTGTAAGTTTCTTCATTCCATTCAAAGTCCTATTTTGCCAAATGATGGATGGAACAGAGCCATTCAATGAATTGTTTGCAATTGACCTGCCATGGGGAACACAATTTACTAAATAAATCCAGTTTAATTTATTGACTGATAATAACTAGTAACTTTACAATCTCATTATTGTGATAAGTGGAAACTCAAATCTAGATTTTTTTATTGGAAAGTTACACATTTAGGCAGTGGGTTTTGAACCCATGACCTTACCCTCCACCCATTCTTACGAAAAGAGGAAGTGCCATTTGAGCTAGAGCTCATTGGCTCAAATTTATATAAATGTGAAGAAAACAAATTTCTGAGCAGATAAATATGAAATAATTTACAATAAAATTGAACCACATAACTAAACACAGAAGAAGGAAAAAGAAGGGAGAATACTCACAATTTTTGAAGTTGAGGGAGAGACGAAAAGCTGGTGGGAATTGCCCCAGCAAGACTATTGTTGGATAACAAGCTGAGCATATTGTTCAAATAATAGATATCAGAAGTCAAGGGAATTGCTAGTATAAATTATCTTCTAAAACTACTTAAAAAAAAAAGAAAAAGAAAACTGACAGACACGTCTGTAAATATTTTGTAATACCTGGAAAATAAGTTTAAACAAAACAGGAAAAAAAAGAGCCAGATAGTTGTCATTCAGGAGATGGAGAATCTTACATAGTTGTCATATTCCCCGAAAGCTTATATGAAGGTATCGTTCCATTTAGTTGATTTGAACTGAGGTCTCTGAAAATGATATAAAGTAAAAAATAAAGAAAACATATGTAGCTAGTGCCTCATGGAGTTATCTTTGACAAAGTAAAGAGAAAATTTTATTCAGCCTGGTGCATTTATTTTTCTGATTTAAAAGCCATACTTGATCATCATAGGACTACTACAAAGGAAAGCAAAATAAAGCAACTTACAGATAATAAAGGTTTGGTATTTGGCTCAAATCCGGAATTGGTCCCTTCAAACTGCAGTTCCTAAGGCTCCTGGCAAATCCAACCAAACCCAAATATTATCAATCTTGCATTAAACATCACGTCACATGTGAATGTGCGTAATCCTTGATTGCCATCTTGCAAGCGTATAAAGCTTTTTTGAATTAAGAACATTAAAGCTTTATGATATCTGATTAAGATAATCTAGCTTATTTACAAGTTGTGCAGACTACATAGTGACATGGAACGTCAAACAGCAAAGGATTAATAAGGAAATCCTGACTTGTTCAGTGGACCAGTGGCCATGATGTTTCACAAAATTGCAATGAAATACTTTCATGCCAACCAACACTTCTAAGTTGAATAACTTTCCCATTTGTATTTCTTTTCAATGAAAGTTGGAATAATTTATGTATTTTTCACTACAAAAAGTACACCATATTATTTATCTTATATTACCATTTTATTTTGCTAGTATTTTCCTTATTATTTTAGTTTTGCATTTTAGGAAAAAACAAAGCTTCTTCTGTCATTAAGCCAAAAAAGTAAGAAAAAACTTTTAGCCTTACACTTCAAGGCTAGCACCTTGCTCTGCCTTTACTTTTGGGACCCAGTTACAAACATATGATAATAGTATGAACTTACAACTTCAGCAAATTAGACATTTTGCTATAAGAAGCTGGAATTGTAGCCCCATTGAAGTTATTGTTATCAAGTTGACTGCAAAACAAAGAAAAATGAAACCATTAAGAAACATGAATATAGATACTTAACAAATATTACATTGTAGAAAGATGAAAAGTGAAAACTTATAAATTATAACCTTGTTCAAGATGAAAAGCAAACTAAAAAGAAAACAAATTCACAATTTTTAAATGTAGAGACATTTATGTGATAGACACAAAAATATATTTATGCTCTAGGAAAGTAGAAACCGTACAGTATCCGTAATTGTGGCAGTTCAGAGAACTCTGGTGGAAGATACCCCGATAAATTGTTATTATCAAGAAGGCTGCAGGTGCATAGTTGAAGATGGTTACAGATCTCACAGATTGTAATGACAGATGACTCGTACGAAATATTAGAATATGACAAACTACTGACTTACAAGTGAAAAAGATTTGGTAACCTAGATAACTCACGAGGGATTTGCCCACTGATCGAATTGTTATTCATGTGACTGCTCACAAAAAAGAGAAGTGGAAGGGTTAGTCCTTGCAGAACTGATTTAGACAATATAACATCAGAAATATACTCACAAATGTTGCGTTGCGTTCAAGTTTGCAAATGATGTGGGTATTGGTCCTGATATTTGGTTTTGGTCAATTTGTATTCTGTTCAATTTTGGAAGGTTCCCAAGCTCTTCAGGTAAAAAACCTGTTAATTGGTTTCCATTCAGAAGCCTGGAAACACAGAATTAAAGACAAAGAAAATGCACCGCAACATTAAAATACCAAGTATTCTGAAAAACAATATAAAGTAAATTAGTCCAGATTTGATAAAGATTGTCTCCGATATTATTTAGAAATCGAAGACTTTAAATATGCATGAACTAGTAGCATATCTCCATTTCTTAACAGTATAGGAATATAATCATCTTATAACATTGTTGAGTATCTAATCTAACAAGCAGTGAAGCTTCTCAACTTACAAGAGTTCCAAAGATGTAATACTGCCTATCTCCTTCGGTATAGTTCCACTTATGCTGTTCCACATAAAATCCCTTCAAAAGAGTAGATAGAGAAAAATATATTAGTAGGATAAGTAAATCAAATGCAACCATTGGATTTTTGAATATTAATTGAAAGGTATCCAAAAGCTATGATTCAAATAAAGATATTTGTAGCACAAAAAAATTATCCTTCAGATATCCTTTGCCATACAATATTTTCAAATTTGATAATTGGCCGAGCGCTGGAGACAAACTTCCTGACAAATTCATATGTAGTAGTTGCCTGCAGAGAAGCATCCCAAAAGAAAGTTATTAAAGCACCATAGCTAGCTCTTCATTAGAAATGCTTAGATGCAATGCAATTAATAGCCAGGTTTTATCAAAGCTTGACACTCTTATATGTGAACTTGTGACTAGTGTATAATCTAACAAAAAGCCAGGCATGAGATAACAATTGAATCTGTAGGCAATAAGTTTTATAATAAATCATTAGTTATTAATTCTGGACAAATGAAACATCATGAAGACAGATTTTAAATTAATTAAGACCTGCTAGTGATCATTTGGAAAATTGTGGCTAATAGATCCTATTCTAATAAATTTCTTTAATCTTAAATGAACTACAGAACCAATGAATTTTGTTCCCTGCACCAACTACTATGAGAAGATATAAAAGTGGAATAATATATCTCATCATGCAAGGGGGACCGAAAAGAAATACAGTAAGAAAAAAATTTGTGTGAAAGAAAATATGCAACATTATTCATATCAATAAGGCTCCCTGATAGAAATAAATTCAGGAAAGGTTAAAATCATACAATTGTTGAACATGTAGATATCCATCGTCTGATATTGTATTATTGCACACAACTCCTGTCCAATTTGAAGTACATGGGTCTCCTTGATCCCAATTACTCAGAGTTTTATTCGGATCTATCAAACTGCTCTTGATGGCCTGCAATGCCTTCACTGCAAATCAATACAAATGTTAATTATTGTTTCATCAACATTACATTTAGAAAGTTCATAAGCTTTTCTGGTCCTTGTGTTTCTATACTTCTAGTATCTGGGTTTCTGCATTTAAGGAAAGTGAAGTTATTTTTAACAAATATGCATTAACATTATTAGCAGCCCCAAGTTTTGAGCATACACAATCAATAAATCAAATAGCAACTACAGTTCAACCATATGCAACATCATTTTTTTGATAAGTAAGAGAATAATTTATTAGAAAGGATAATCACTTGAATGTGAGTGTCCTTGAAGAATTACAAACGGATACTCATGAGGTCTAAAAAAAAAGTCAATAATAGAACAACAAGACACCCCCAATCAATAGACAATATTCAAACATAGATCTCAAAAGGCTATTTTTAATATCTTGCATAGATTACTTTTCATTCTTATAATTCTGGCGATTCCTTTCTCTTCATATGGTCCACAAAATACAATGCAAAGTAGATTGCCATTTGCCACACTACCCTATTATGGTGATGTCCAAACACCCCTCTTCAACTATATGCAAGACTAATCACTCCTAATTTGCCTAAACTCTTAGGAAATTATGAATTTAATCATTTAAACATTATTTATTATAAAATAACTTGTTAGAGAGTACACAAGTAAAATTTCAGAAGAGTGGTGAAAGTTACACACTATGTTACGACAGCGTGTAACTCAGCGTATGTTATAATAATAAGTAGGGGTGTTCACCAAATCGCAAAAACCGAACCAAAATCGCCTGCAAAATGGCATGACCGCACCGCAAATAACAGTGCACCGCATCGCATGGTGTAGTGCGGTTTGCAGTTTTATAATAAGAAAACCGCACCACACCGCACTCTCTATATATTAATATATTTATTTATTTTTACTATTAAATATATTATTAATAGTTTAATAACCCTAATTTAAAAAAAAAAAAAAGTTTGATAACCCTAGCAAGTTTTGATTAGGAAAGCCAGTCCAAAATAAAGAAAAACTAGCTCAATAGTTTAAAACTTGGCCTAAAACAAAAAGAAAAATTAGTTTTGGGGTAGGAAAAGCCCAAAATTTGAAAAATATACCGACTTCAAACCATTCAAATTGCATCTTATACATGGCACCGCACTGCATATGTGACCATAAAAATGAGGTGTGGTGCGGTTATGATTTTGGCTAAACTCTAAACTGTACCGCACCACACATGTGATTGCAAAAATAAGGTATGGTACAGTTATGGTTTTAGCTAAACCGCACCACAAAGTACGGTGATAAAAATGACCCAAAACCGGACCATACCGCTCTGCGAACACCCCTAAAATTAATAAGCGATTTCAGAAAAATAAGCATCCCCTCAAGAACTTAATACCAAAAATAGCTTGTGAATCATAAAATGCAAAAGAAAGCAAAATCACCTTCATCCGGGTTGGTAATCCCAATATACTGAGCTCCGACAAGTAGTGAAGAACAACACATCCATGCAACAATAAATAATCCACAGGTCCAAGCTCTTGACAGATACATCTCACTAACACAGAGAACACCAGAGCTCTCAAATTTCTCTTAGTACCCAAGTCGGAAATTTCTGGTAGTACCTTAGTGCTCCACCTAATAACAAGAATGAAGAAACAACTATCAAAACTCACACGAATAAATTCTAAAGCAATTCAGTTTAACTGAAAAAAAAAAAAAAAAAAAAAACCATTACAGTACTGGTGGATAAATGTATGAATGAATACTCAAACAAAATAAGAGAAATACTCAGAGTTGTTGTCCCTTACTTACAACTTGAGAAGAAACAAAGTGGCAAAATTGTCATCAAAATGTTCACATATATTAAGATTGAATAGTTTGAAAAAAAAGTTAAGCAAGCAGATATGATAGACTACAATTGAATATTAGAGCAGAAGTTTGAAACTTTAGATTAGACCTAGTGAAGGGTGGTATCTTGCTGACCAAGTCTTCATTAGGAGCGCTCAAGAATTTGAATTTGTCATTGAAAATGGTGATGACATTGACAGCCATAGCCACAGTCACTGAGTCACTGACGTTGGGTTTTCTGAATAAAAAATAGTGAAAGCCAGAGCTCAGACTTTAGCTTCCTGATGTCACATTTGTAGCGTTGACCTTGAATCTAAATCCTCTCTCTACATTGTTTTCTTTGTAGTTTGATTTATTTTATTATCAAAATCAGATTTGGTCTGGTTGCTGAGAAAACTATGGGAACAAAATGTTTCATTGTTTTGGGTCTTACATTTGCACATTGGGACTGTGAATTTTTTTCCAATTAACCTTAAATATCAATTAATTTCGTTAATTGTAACGTTTCAAAACAATCTGGAAAACTAACATCTCAAGTTTTTAAAACTTGAGATCAATATAAAACTTGAGCTTTTAAAACTCGAGTTCGGATTTTTGTCATATTGTTACGTGGACAAATTTTTCACGTGGACCAAATTTAACCACGTAGAAATCGAGTTTATAAGACTCGGAATTTGAACTCGAGTTTATAAGACTCGAAATCTAAACATTCAAAACCAACATTTCCTTTCAAACACCTCACTTGTCACTCTCACTTTCAAACACAAAACCAGTCATGTTTGCTTTCAAACACCTCACTTGTCACTCTCAAAGTTCAAACTCAAAACTCACTCTCACACTCAAACACCCAAATCACTCACCCTCACACTCTAACACTCTTACTCTCAAACACTCTCTCCCTCAAACGCTCTCCTCACTCCTCACACTCAAACACTCTCACCCTCAAACACTCTCCTCCTTCAGACACCCAAACCCTCACGCTACCGGCAATGATCCCCTTATCGGCGGCCACTGATTCAGACGATCCCCTCACCCATACCTTCATTGTCCCTACCAACGAAAGTTCAGATTTTTTCAAGTTTGAAACTTTAGATTAGACCTAGTGAAGGGTGGTATCTTGCTGACCAAGTCCTCATTAGGAGCGCTCAAGAATTTGAATTTGTCATTGAAAATGGTGATGACAGCCATAGCCATAGTCACTGAATCACTGACGTTGAGTTTTCTGAATAAAAAATAGTGAAAGCTGGAGCACAGACTTTAGCTTCCTGATGTCACATTTGTAGTGTTGACCTTGAATATAAATCCTCTCTACATTGGTTTCTTTGTAGTTTGATTTATTTATTTTGTAATCAAATTCAGATTTGGTCTGGTTGCTGAGAAAAAACTATGGGAACAAAATGTTTCATTGTTTTGGGTCTTACATTTGCACATTGGGACTGTTGAGTTAGTTTGAGTTTACATCTTTCAAGTTGGTCGTGGGTTTTTCTCTGATTACGTTTGCAGTGGTAGCTAGTTCTTCGATTTTTGTTTTTTTTTTTTTTGTTTTGGTGAAGAGGAATTAGATTAAAACAAACTAAATCGTGTACAGAGTAGCCGGGCAGAGCCTGTTCAAAAACAGACCATTACAATCAAAATCTAAAAAACTAGAGACTTTCTTGGATTTTAGGGTTAATTGCACTTTGTCCCCAAAGATATTGGGTCAAGTTCAATCCAGTCCACTAAGGTATAAAATCAACCAACGTCTTCCTTGATTGATTGGTGTAAACTATTAAGAAAGTTGGTTAACTTTAATGAAAAGTGATTTTTTTTCTTCTTAAATTCATGTCCTGGCTACATTAAAAGGTCTATTAAACCCTTTATAACACTAAATATATATATACATACAAAGTCAAATTAGATAATTAATTTAATCAACACATGTTTGGTGAATTCTAATTACTTTAAACTAACATGATACGGGGCTGTGTCTATTTCACACGCCGAAATGCACACACTCGTACACACAAATGCTACACGGCTAAAGAAAACAATAAAATATAATATAGTCACCTATACCAATTCCAAGTAAGCATTCTTCATATTATCCAAGAATAAGTCAGTCAAATGACCAAACACTTGCTGATATTAGACTCAAGCTCACTCTCTCTCCCGAGTTCCCAACTGATGGTTCTTGAAAAACATGAATAATGAAGGTTGGTTGTGTTCTTGAAGAGCATGGGTGGTCTCTAGTGTTAATGGAAGAGGTGGGCTCAGCCGAAGACACAACCCTCGCCTTCCCCCAATGATCCAGTTGAGCTCTTCAAAAGATGGGCTATTATGGTCTAGTTGAGCTTCTAGGTTAAGGGAATATAATGGGGAAATCGAAATAGACATTTGGGTTTTGGGTATTCTTTGTTTTTTGAAAGGGAAATTGAAAGAGGAAAATCTATCCTGATGTGATGAAACAATCTTCTAACTTCACATTCACTTTCCCCCAAGCATCCACAGTGTACACTACTTAGGTTTTGATGTTAAATTAAAATTTTGTTTCTAAGACATAATTTCTGTATAACATGAATACTATTGAATTTTTGCATTAGAGATATCCAAACTGATATGTAGAATTGAAATAGTGTTTCTAAGACAATTTCTATATAACATGAATAATATTGAATTTTTGAGTTAGAGATATCCAAACCTTAAAGGTTTGAATGTCTGATATCCAAATTGATATATAGAGCTAAAATAGTGTTTTTAAGACATAATTTTTGTATAACGTGAATTCTATTGAATTGTTGTCTTAAAGATTTTAAGGTTTGGATGTCTAATACCCAAATTGAAATAGTCTTTCTAAGACATAAATTGTGTATAGCATGAATACTATTGCATTTTTGCCTTAGAGATATGCAAACTAATATGCAGAACTGAAATAGTCTTTCTAGAACCCGATTTCTATATAACATGGATTTTATTGAATTTTTGTGTTAGAGATATCCATACCTTAAATGTTTGGATGTCTGATAACCAAACTAAAATTTAGAATTGAAATAGTATTTTTAAGACACGATTTCTAAATAACATGATTTTTGCTTCCACAATATCAATATCCGTCTTACTTTATAGGAAATGATTGTCGTTCATTTTTTTTGAGAATCAAGAAATGATTATAATCATGTGTCATTTAGGTGAACATTATAATCACCTTCTCACTCATAAAACGTCAATTGCATTCACTTTTATGGTCACTAGTCGCGGACCCGCGCGTTGCGCGTGATAATTTTTTTTTATGATCATAATATTATTATTAATATTTTTCTATGTATTACTACTAAAGCTGCATTATATATATGTGTGTGTGTGTGACCAATATATTGCAGGATTCATGTTGATAGGAGGTTTTGGTCATGGAATTAATTTTGTATTATTAGAGATTAGTGTGCGCAATAGAATTAGGAAATTTTATTGTAGGTTTTTTTTTGAAACATAATTTCTACCATACTCAGTTGGCTAATTTGTACATTCCCAAGTCAATTGAGCACATTTTGATTGTTACATGTAATTCTTCATTTCCATAAGGGTAAGGGCATTCACGATCCCAATGACCCACTCCATTTTTCTTGCATGCTTGGTTATTTGGGATGCGAAATGTGTTTATTCCAAAAATTGTATGTCGAAGGATTTGTTGATAGTTTAGCAACAATTGTTTTCCATTTGGTTGGTTTAGAATTGATAACAGTATTTGTATTCCCTCATCTTTGATTCGCATAATTGCCAGTCCATATTTGCATTTTTTCTCTTCTTCTATGTTGGCTTGAAGAAGGATTTATTTTCCTGCTTTAGTTTGATCTTGTACAAAATATTTGTGAACTCCGACCTAAAATAGTGCTTGTTTGTTTCTAGTCCTAAAGCATTGATGAATGAGTTTTTCTTCATCCTTTCAAAGGAATAAAGGATTTTGGAGCAGTCCAGTTAGATTGATGTGGTGAAGAATTTTTTTTTGTTAGCCGATTGAATCGCTTGCAGCTGTTTTTTTTAAAATCAATTGGTGACAAAACATGTCAATAATCATATAATAAGGATGACATGTGAACATTGTTATCATAACAATTGCAATATTGGATCCATGAAGTCAAATTTTTTTTTTTTTCAAAAATATAACAATGACTCTAGAACTGTGCACGACATCATTGTATAAAGTTAATCAAAAGAGAAAATATAGTACTACAATATTTTGTGCCACAATTTTGGACGTGGTAGATTGTGATTAGTAGAGAAAAAGTGGAGAGTTCATGTGAAAGTAACAAACATTAGTTGTGAATTTAAATATGTGTACCTCGTTTTGTTTTTGCCTAAAAGATTTGGCGATTTTCTTCCAACATTGGATATATTTCGAGCAATAATTCTGTAAGTAATTCATGTTGTATGCTCATTTTTGTGATTGTGTAGAGTACTTTTGAGATATTTTTGGATTGTATTTTTGAAGTTGTTTAGGATTGTAATTTATAGTATGGTGCTTGCTTTATGGATGAATGAACCGTTTTAATTATTTTATTCATAATTTTTATTTTTTAGTTATAAATATATAAATTAAAACATAAGAATACATAAATGCAAAGTTAAATAAATGTAAATTTAAAACCATCCATGATGAATATGTATAGACAATTTTTGCATTTCTAGATTTTGCATGAATTATTATTTAATTGTCTAGTTATAAATATCTAAATTAAGTTGAAGAAGTTTTCCAAAAAAAAATAAAAAATAAAAAATAATAGATGAATATGTAAAATCCTCTCACATGTTATTCTTACAACCAAAGAAGGTGCCATTTCACTCATTGGTTTACTACATGACTGATGGTCTTCGTATGTGGCATAAGAGATCCTTCCTTCCCCTTCTAATTTATTTTTGAGAACGTAGCAATATTTCTTTTTATATAAGTGCCTAATGTTTTGTCTAATAATAAAGAGTCCTCATAGGAACACAAAAATTCTCAACAATTTCCCAACATTATTAAATTACTTTATTACCTCACTTACACATGGGTCATTAAACAAAATTAAAGTCATATTTGTTATGGGTCCATGCAATAGCAAAGAAAAATAAATTTATGGTCTGCAAATGGTGAGGGTAGCAAATAAATTAAAATGTGTCCGTTACTTGCATTAATGGTAAAATAACAATTGTGGAGCAACTGAATAGCTAGTTGATTCATTTCTCAATTTATCAGCAAAATATATAACTTTTAAAATAGCTAAGGGATGCTCTTATCAAGACATTTCAATAGTTTCCAAATATGTGCCTCTGAAAGCTCAACCAAGTTTTTCTCTGTCAAATTTTGTTACTCATCTGTCAAGTTTTTCTCTATTCAAGAAGCATAGCATTAAAACACGCAGAAAGTATTTGTGTTCCAGCAAAGGAAAATGTGTGAATTTTATTTATTGATTTTTTTATGTTTCAACATCTGACAAATATTAATGCTAGAACCTAAAGGGAAAATCCAAAGTACATTAGAATCAACAAAACAACAAACTGGTAGAATTGTTACAATCTTTATCCCATTAGTTTCATTTCTCAATCTATCAGAAAAATATCTTTTTCTTAAAAAAGGTAATGCATGCATTTATCAAGACATTTCTTCAGCTTCCAAATCTGCACCTTTGAAAGCTCCATCAAGTTTTTCTCTGTCAAAATTTGGTTACTCATTCCTCTACTCTCTTGACCCAAAAGAATGAAAGTGTCAGAGAGATAAGTGTAGAGAGAACGTGTAAGCATATCAAACTGATCCTCTTACTCCATCTTGGTCTTCCAAATTAATTGTAAGTTAACAACTGCCAAAAATAAGACATTATATTATGTAATTTTTCCGAGTTAAATTAACATTAATGACCAAATATTACTAAATATTAGGAGAGGCACGTACAAACCTATAGAAGGAATTCTTCCAAATCTGCACCTCTGAAAGCTTTGTCAAGTTTGCTGAGTTTCACATATGTGGAAAATGATGCAAAAGATTTGACTCCAAATATTAATGGCCTTTTAAATGAACTATATTTGTGAATACATCTCTGAAGTGGACTCAGTTAAAGTCAAGTTTAAGGTAAGTACTCGATTTCCTTCAAAGACAATACACTGATATAGGGAAAGTAACCTATCATAGAAACCACACTCACACAGTTCCCCAAAATGCAAATATGATCAGAAACTTGATGTATTAAATCGTGCTTTGTAACAAAACCTGTATTTAGCAAACTGTTCAATGCAGACGATAAAAAAAACATCCAATAGGAAAAAAAGAAACCCAAACATTTCAAGCAAAGAGTAGTATGACACTCAGTACATTTTTCATCAACATACATGCTTAAATATTAACAATCTCTATTCAATACATAAAAGGTGACATATTTAATATATAGATTCAATATAGCTACATGATTGTCACACTATTTTTTTGGTTTTCCCTACCTAGAAAATCCCCACACTCCACACCACAGGACTACACAAAGAAATCAGAGTCACACTAAGTTGTTGGAATGACACAAGATATGACCCAATCCGAGAACTCGAAATGAACGTACCCAAAAGAAGTAGTGCTCCAAATAAAAAACCCAGCAGTAATAAATTCAACACCCATATGTAATGTTGCATTGAATTGTTAAATTCCAAAAGAACTTCAAAATAAGAGCACCAGATGATGCAAAAAAGATTTATTTATTTTTTTTGAAAAGATGCAGCGGATCACTTAAAACTTGATATGCTTCCCCTAATACCTATAAATATCATAAATAATGAATGAACTTGGACTTTTAAAAATAATCTCTTAGCGTGGTTTTAATATTGTGAACAATGTTATAAGAATGGAAAAAAAAAAAAAAATGAAGTAATAGATGACAGTGCAGGACACTTTGCATCAAGCATATGAACTTTTAATAACATCTAAATTTGTAAGCAACTTTTGGAGTTCCATTGAAGCAAATTTATTATAAATTATCTACGAAGACAGTTGGTTGGCCAATTGAATAAAAATCTAACAAAAGCATTGTTATGCTAAGTAAATGTTCAATTTCCCAATTCACTCTATAATAATATTAAATCAATCACAAGAACCAATCAATACAGGGGAAAATATAAGATCAATTAAGTAGAGGATAGAGTGGGAACCTGTAGGTAGATCACTTTCGGAAATATAAAACCACCAAAAAAAAAAAAAAAAAATCAAACAACAATGAGTAGCCCCTTTCTCATTAAAAAAATAGTAATAAGCAATATACCAGTCAACACGAACTCAGCAATATACCAATCTTTGCTGAGTTACTGTTATCTATCAAATCATAAAAGAAAAAAAAAACATTTGAGAGGATCAAATCATAAAAGAAAAAAAACATTTGAGAGGAAATTAACATGGTCAAATTACACAGGTTGTGAACATATTTATCTCACCTCCATATTTGTTCCTTCTTTTAATCAGTCATGGATAAACCCAGCAGTAACAAATTCAACACCCAGAACTAATGTTGCATTGAATTGTTAAATTCCAAAAGAACTTCAAAATAAGAGCACCAGATGATGCAAAGAAGATTTTTTTTTTTGAAAAGATGCAGCGGATCACTTAAAACTTGATATGCTTCCCCTAATACCTATAAACATCATAAATAATGAATGAACTTGGACTTTTAAAAATAATCTCTTAGCGTGGTTTTAATATTGTGAACAATGTTATAAGAATGGGAAAAAAAAATAAAAATGAAGTAATAGATGACAGTGCAGGACACTTTGCATCAAGCATATGAACTTTTAATTCTACTTTAAATAACATCTAAATTTGTAAGCAACTTTTGGAGTTCCATTGAAGCAAATTTATTATAAATTATCTAGGAAGATAGTTGGTTGGCCAATTGAATAAAAATCTAACAAAAGCATTGTTATGCTAAGTAAATGTTCAATTCCCCAATTCACTCTATAATAATATTAAATCAATCACAAGAACCAATCAATACAGGGGAAAATATAAGATCAATTAAGTAGAGGATAGAGTGGGAACCTGTAGGTAGATCACTTTCGGAAATATAAAACCACAAAAAAAAAAAAAAAAAAAATCAAACAACAATGAGTAGCCCCTTTCTCATTAAAAAAGTAGTAATAAGCAATATACCAGTCAACACGAACTCAGCAATATACCAATCTTTGAGTTACTGTTATCTATCAAATCATAAATGAAAAAAAAAACATTTGAGAGGATCAAATCATAAAAGAAAAAAAAAACATTTGAGAGGAAATTAACATGGTCAAATTACACAGGTTGTGAACATATTTATCATCACCTCCATATTTGTTCCTTCTTTTAATTAGTCATGGATAAACCCAGCAGTAACAAATTCAACACCCAGAAGTAATGCTGCATTGAATTGTTAAATTCCAAAAGAACTTCAAAATAAGAGCACCAGATGATGCAAAGAAGATTTTTTTTTTCTTTGAAAAGATGCAACGGATCACTTAAAACTTGATATGCTTCCCCTAATACCTATAAACATCATAAATAATGAATGAACTTGGACTTTTAAAAATAATCTCTTAGCGTGGTTTTAATATTGTGAACAATGTTATAAGAATGGGGGAAAAAAGAAGAAGAAGTAATAGATGACAGTGCAGGACACTTTGCATCAAGCATATGAACTTTTAATTCTACTTTAAATAACATCTAAATTTGTAAGCAACTTTTGGAGTTCCATTGAAGCAAATTTATTATAAATTATCTATGAAGACAGTTGGTTGGCCAATTGAATAAAAATCTAACAAAAGCATTGTTATGCTAAGTAAATGTTCAATTCCCCAAATCACTCTATAATATTATTAAATCAATCACAAGAACCAATCAATACAGGGGAAAATATAAGATCAATTAAGTAGAGGATAGAGTGGGAACCTGTAGGTAGATCACTTTCGGAAATATAAAACCACCAAAAAAAAAAAAAAATCAAACAACAATGAGTAGCCCCTTTCTCATTAAAAAATAGTAATAAGCAATATACCAGTCAACATGAACTCAGCAATATACCAATCTTTGCTGAGTTACTGTTATCTATCAAATCATAAAAGGAAAAAAAAAAACATTTGAGAGGATCAAATCATAAAAGAAAAAAAAACATTTGTGAGGAAATTAACATGGTCAAATTACACAGGTTGTGAACATATTTATCATCACCTCCATATTTGTTCCTTCTTTTAAGCAGTCATGGATAAACCCAGCAGTAACAAATTCAACACCCAGAAGTAATGTTGCATTGAATTGTTAAATTCCAAAAGAACTTCAAAATAAGAGCACCAAATGATGCAAAGAAGATTTTTTTTTGTTTTTGAAAAGATGCAGCGGATCACTTAAAACTTGATATGCTTCCCCTAATACCTATAAACATCATAAATAATGAATGAACTTGGACTTTTAAAAATAATCTCTTAGCGTGGTTTTAATATTGTGAACAATGTTATAAGAATGGAAAAAAAAAATGAAGTAATAGATGGCAGTGCAGGACACTTTGCATCAAGCATATGAACTTTTAATTCTACTTTAAATAACATCTAAATTTGTAAGCAACTTTTGGAGTTCCATTGAAGCAAATTTATTATAAATTATCTACGAAGACAGTTGGTTGGCCAATTGAATAAAAATCTAACAAAAGCATTGTTATGCTAAGTAAATGTTCAATTCCCCAATTCACTCTATAATAATATTAAATCAATCACAAGAACCAATCAATACAGGGGAAAATATAAGATCAATTAAGTAGAGGATAGAGTGGGAACCTGTAGGTAGATCACTTTCGGAAATATAAAACCACCAAAAAAAAAAAAAGAATCAAACAACAATTAGTAGCCCCTTTCTCATTAAAAAAATAGTAATAAGCAATGTACCAGTCAACACGAACTCAACAATATACCAATCTGTGCTGAGTTACTGTTATCTTTCAAATCATAAAAGAAAAAAAAAAAACATTTGAGAGGATCAAATCATAAAAGAAAAAAAACATTTGAGAGGAAATTAACATGGTCAAATTACACAGGTTGTGAACATATTTATCATCACCTCCATATTTGTTCCTTCTTTTAATCAGTCATGGATAAACCCAACAGTAACAAATTCAACACCCAAAAGTAATGTTGTATTGAATTGTTAAATTCCAAAAGAACTTCAAAATAAGAGCACCAGATGATGCAAAGAAGATTTTTTTTTACCTCCATATTTGCATCAAGCATATGAACTTTTATTATGGAAATGACATGGCTGCTGATGTGGCTCAACGTGAGCGCAGCAACATTAAATTCTACGCTTCAGCTTTTATTATTATGTAGATTTGGTATGCATATCCTTTACCTTAATATCAATCCAATCCACAACCTTCATGGTATCCCCCATGGGTAGATCCTTAAAAGCACTCCAAGCCTATGAATGGTGGCTAGTGGTGAAAACTATATCATCAAACCAAAACACCAATTGGTTTTTGGTGTAGACGGGGATTGTATACCAGATCTCTTATTCAACCATAAAAAAATTTATTAGTTAAGTTAACGGAAACCCACAAGAATATTTATAATTTTGATTTAACATATGATGTAGGGGGAACATAAAATGCACATTAATTTAATGAGTTATGTATGAGTGTATGACATAAGAGTAATTAGAGGGAACATAAAATGCATTAGTCAACTATATAAATGCATTAGTAAAAATCTAGGGAAGCCATTATTTAAATTTATGTCCAATTTTTTTATATCAAAAATATAAGAGGGAGGGAGGATTTTTGAAAAGTTAAGGGGGCAGGGCCCTCCTAGCCCCCTTTCCTGCGCCCTATTGGTGGCAACATTGAGACGTACCCTAGTTCTCTATTTGCCTATATTTTGAAAATTTATCAACTAGGTTTGTAGTTGTACCATGGGCAATTGAGGCCTACTAGCACTGGTAGCAGATCATGGCTTATCGCTTAACAATGAGAAAGAAGAAAATGGCTTATCCCTTAACAAAATAAGCGAAGAAAAAGGATAAGAAAGTAAGAAAAAGTGGTTAGTGAACTCGCATCAACAAAATTTTTGCATAACGAGCTAAATAGAACAAAACAAACTAAAATTTGAGTTGAGGTGAAACACTGGGTTAAGCAATTTAATATTTGCAATGAAACTTTTTTCGTTTTTCCGGTCTGAATGGAACATAATTGACAACATACAAAAGGGTACTCCGCTAAGGTCCCTTAATGCTCATTATGTGCTTTCCTGTTTATTTGGAATTTGGGCATGGACAATTAGAGAATGAAGTAGCCAAAGTTTTGCTTACAACATTTTTTTTTTCTTCATACAAAAGGGTACTCCAAGCATTGGTTGGCTATATTTGGCAATGTCAAACCAATGGTGTGCATGTCTTGTACCATCAACCATACTCAACTAGTTTGGAGCAATCTTGGTTTAGGTGGACTTGGGCTTTTAAAAGAGCATCGACTACATCATTTTGGGCTTGGACTCAGTTTGACCTAGTTTTGTTTGTTGCCAAGACCCTCCATAAGCTTAGACTTAAAATGGGACTTATTAATCTGGATCCAACTAGCCCTACTACAAGAACCGCGCCAATCTTATATTGGATGGCCTCTATGGCGATTTAGTGCTAATTGACCACCAATAAGGAAAAAGAGATTTTATGTAACAAAATAGCTATGTCCAACCTAGGGGTGAGTCTCACATGTGTGAGATCCACCCCATGTGAGAGGAGACACAACCATACCTGTTACACCTAATACCATCTCTACTAATAAGAGCACTTAGCTTAGGTTTGTTGGTTTATTAATGTTTTGTGAATGCCAATCCACACAATTTGTATATATCTCTTGACAACAAGACTTCATTGCTAAGAAGACCACTTTGTGATCATATCAACGTGTATGTGAAGCCAGATTTCAAAGAAAGTACTTCAACCAATCTTTTTTTGTTATATTTGCAGGAAATGTCCCCTTGTATTGAATCAGATAGCACAATAATATTCTTCTTATTAATCATATTTCACAATTTCACTACAACTCCGTTTATATTGTAAAGTATGATGTTAATTTTTAAACTGACAATATTACACCACCTAGTGCTCTTTTTTTTTTTTTTTCCTCTTTTGAGAACACCACCTAGTGCTCTAAGTATATCACTTTTCAAAAAAACAAAAAAATGTAATGAAGATCAATAAGAGTGAGACTTTACACAACCTCAACAATCAAGGTGGTTGTAAAGACCATTCCCAATTCAAATTTTCTAGATACTAGCAACCTCGGGTGCCAATAAATCAATTATACAAAATGAATAAAATCAATTATTGAAAATGTTTTTTATCTAGGCGTGATGGATGGAACGGCTCCGCTAACAAGGTCATTGCCAGATACATCAAATGACACATAAGGATTCTTCACTGTAGAAGATGATGATGGTGGAGTCACTACCTTTTCAGCACCAGTGACCATAGGATCTGCTGATTTGATGTCAGAATCAGGCATCATATTCCATATAATTTCAAGTTCTCGAACCATCTCTGTTGCTGAAGGTCTAGCATCTGTCTCTTCTTTGCAACACTTGAGAGCCAAAGTCAAAAATCTCATCACACATTCCGAAGGATAAGATCCCATTTGCCCATCAACAACCGAAAAAATCATACCAGATTGATACTTGGCATTAACCTGAAACGGATAAAACCAATTAATAAAAAAAAATTACAAGATATTTTATTACAAAAAATTAAGCCACTGTATCTAAAGGATCAGATAATATGAACATTAAGCCAAAGTGGTCATAAATCTAATAGAATTGAATAACTGTTTGGCATAAGGTGGGAAAATGAAGATTTTAAATGGATTTCAATGTTAAGTTAAAACTGAATCTTCCAAATGAGGATATCTCTCTTCAATATTCATGCGTAGTATAAAATGAAATATAGCAGGAGGTAAAGAAGAGAGACAAACTAAAAGCTATTCTCTATCTACCCTGAATAAATAATGAGTAATAAATTACAGAAGAACAATTTTCCTATCATGCCCAATCACCTGATGTACCAATGTACTATCGGGTCCTATTGAATCAAAGGCAAATAGGTCTATAATGTTTTACCTCTCTAACAATGTTTTTGCCATGTGAGATTGGATGCATCCCAGTCAGGAGTTCAAGAAATACAACACCAAGGCTATAAACATCACTTTTGTCTGTGAGTTTACGAGTTAAGAAATACTCTGGATCTAGGTAACCCTGCAAATTTTATATAGAGAATGAGAAAATAAAGAAATAGACATCAAGTTCAAAAAAGAAAAGAAAAGAAATAGACACCAATTGCATCTACGACATTATTAAGTCTATTTCATCTAGAATCAATTTCATTTATTTACTTATTTTTTTTTTTTATAAAGATAACAAGAATTGCTGCTAAATTAATAATTTTAACAAATATGGAAATGGCCAACACAATTACCAATTTATTTTTATTTCTTTTAAGGGTTAGGAGCCCATGATAGATTTTCAAATGTTGAAACCATATTTTTAAAAAGTAGACCGAACAAAGAACCAAAAAAGAGATAATTTCTTGGCTTTCTAGTCAGACTTGGGTTCAACTGGTGGTTGGACCTTGATGTCATAAATAATATGTTAGCTTAGGTTATTAACTTGTGACCCTAAATTTACTTTTCATTTGAACATAGGAGAGAGGCCTATACAACCTTATAGAAAATTCACTCATCAACCTAGACTCATACAGAGTTTATAATTCTATCAGTTAAGCATCAACAATAAGAGTCTTACTGGTGTCCCCTTCACAACTGTAGATACATGAGCAGGCACAACCCCTTCAATATCCGGAACAGGTGCAAGTCGCGAAAGTCCAAAATCAGCAACTTTTGCTATATACCTAGAGTCCAATAATATATTGCTGGCCTTGATATCTCGATGAAATATTGGAGGATTGGCTTCAGTATGTAGGTAGAGGATGCCCTTAGCTGATTCTAGGGCAATTCTCAATCTCATGGCAAAACTCAGTGGTTCTTTAGACTTAGCTGTATTATTGTAGACATGAACCACTATAAGTCATTAGAATGATATGTAGAATGTGAGACGTAAATAGGTTCTGCTTAACTCAAAAAATGACAGAAAGGTGGTGGGGGGGGGGGGGGGGGGGGGAGTGTACTGTCGCAAATTTTATATTTCAATTTTCACTTGCATTCATACTCTACGAAAAAAACTATAGTGAGATAAATAAAACACAAGCTTAAAGAATGAATATAAGGCGTACCAGAAAGGTTATCCCTTAAAGTACCATTTGGCATAAACTCATAGACCAACATCTGCATGCAAAACAATACTCACATGAGAAAGGAGATATTTAAGTATTGTATGCATTTTTTAAAGTCAAATTGATGTGGGATACACTTTTAATTTTAATTTTGTAGTCAATATGATTTTTATTGGTTACTAGTATTTTAATTTTAGCTCTTAGTATTTTATTTTTTAAAAGCAAGGTTATTTTTGTAATAAATCAATTACGGTCTCCAACTTTAGTTAGGTTTAGGGTTTAATAGTCTATATAAGCAAAATCTTGTACTCCTATTAGGAAAGATTATTTTTATTAGGAAGGAGAGGTGCTACGTCCACAAGATTTTCACAACAAATTATAGGTGGTTTTCACAACAAAATATAGGTAGATAGTTATTATTAATTCTAATTTGAATATACCACTAAAATTACTTTTTTACCCCACTAACAACTCTTAACAACCTACCACATAGGATTTGTTATGAAAATATTGTGGACATAGTATTTTTCTTATTTTTATGAATAAAAATTCTATTGAAATTGTCACAATGGTTTGGTGGTAACAACTCCAGCCAACCCTAGGTACTGAATCCTAGGTTCTCTATCTTTATTTGTCCTGTCTTTCAATTTTATTTTTGCATGTTCTAGTTTGTTCTGCATCACAAATAATACCTAATTAATGAAGAAATCTAGATTGAGTTTGATTTCTTGTATTGTTTGCAATTATTCAAAAAAAGCAACTATATAGTCAATATATATATATATATATGTTCTCTTCAAGATGAGATTAAGTACCTGTTCACCTTCTTCATCACAATATCCAGTCAAAGACACAAGGTTTCGATGATGTAACCTTGACAACAATTCTATCTCTGTCAAGAACTCTGTTTCACCCTGTAAAGATCCCTGTTGTGCACGTTTTATGGCCACAACTGTACCATCGGCTAGAATTCCTTTATAAACCTTTCCGTACCCTCCTTCACCAACCTGAGCGGAGCTGTCAAAGTTGTTTGTAGCCACGACCATTTCTTCAAAAGTAAAATCCTTCACACCATCAATTTTTATGGAGGTCTTAGAGACTGCATATTAAAATACAGGTACAATGTTAAAAATGAAAACATAGTGACAGGTGCTGCATATAAAGATGCTGTGCCCATTTATTTTAAAATTACTGATAAAATGATAATTGATTATCAGAATGTCTTACTTATGCTAACAGATACACACACATTTTTCATCTTACAAGCCAAAAAAATTGATAACATAATTACTGACTGGTTGTTCTTCAAACTTAGAGGTGGTTTGAGCCAGTTTGCAACCAAGTCTCACGGAATTCTTCATTTAAATTTTTAATCTCTAAATAATGTTTCCATTCACAGCCCAGTCCAAACTTGTCTGAGGTTTGCCCAACAGCATTAGCTAAGATAGGGCTAAGACATTGACCAAGCCAGGCTGAGGCCTTTGTAATTGGAAAAGCATCAGCCTAGCATAATTGACAGGACTAATCAGGATGTAGAAAATGGTAACAATTACAGGCAAAGTTAAAAATCATGGCATATCTACCTGAACACCCTAACTTCATAAACATAAGATACTTACAACGACGTTTTCCCAAAACTGCATGGTACTTCCTTATATGCGCTCTCAGTATCAGTAGAGTAACAACTGCAGACAATGCAACTGCTCCTGCAATGGTCCCCAGTACTATGCCAACTAATGCGCCTTTGCTTAAACCAGAACTTGAGTTGGAATTCTCTGTGACATTAGTGAAAACTATGAGCACAAAAAAATGAAAATTATCCAGCATTATTCTCTCATATATGAATACATGAAAGAAGAGAAGACGTGAATGAGTAGTTCATCTATCCTTGGGGTCAAGTCTTTAGTGACATAGGGTGTGAATTTGAAGTGGCCTTCTTGATAAATATAGAAGAATAGAACACAACTTAATTGCCCAGAAAATTACAAATCATCTTGAACAGATAATTGCAGTTATTAACTTATGTGACAGATCCAGTAGTGCAAATGTATATGTTACACTAGAAGGCCTGTCTTCAACATAGTTATCAGCAAAAGAAATGGTGATTTTCACTTTAATGTACCACCCACACACACATACTACACATTTCTCAGAATATGAATTCAAACAATAGAGAATAATGCCACAAGATTAAAGATTGTCTTTAAAGTATAGAAGATTTCAAGGAATAGGTCAAACAAATTGGAGAAAAAAGTTGTGCAATCTTCAGAAGCTAAACAAGCATTAGTTCCAACTACAATAAAGCTCTGTGGCAAAACATATTAGAAAAGTGTTTCAAGACAAACCATCTCTATAGAAGCCCAGTAGAGGGAAGCTGATAAGTTCATAGGGTCCAAAAATGTCACTATCATGGATGTTCCATGATGCGAAAAGCCCGAATATTCGATCAACCTCACTCATATTGAACTTAGTAGTGCTGCTATTTCCATATACAGGAAAGAGCTTCAAGTTCATTCCTAGTCGAGGTCCTTCTTCCCAGAAAAATGAATCAATGTACAGCTGATAAAGAAACAAGTCAAGACTAGATGACAGGTACTCCTCAAATGTATTTATGTATGGACGAAAATCTGAGAATCCAGGACTTTTCAACCGATATCCAACAAACAAGGGGGCAGCACAGAAACAAGCCACAGGAGATGCAGCGGAACTTAAATATTCAAAAGGGGGTGGACATTCTTGAGCCGGACAAACAGAAGTCGTATTTGTTGAACTTTGACTGTTATTTTCATCACTTTCAAAACTACAGAACTGGGATAGGCTGGAGTTCGAGCATAAGGGATTCCCTTGAAGCCTGAAAAAGAAAAAAAATAAAAACAAGTGACACGATCATATCAATGTCCTATATCTGTTACACCTAGCAAATTAAAACTAAAAAGATCACATCCACAATCTTTTACTATGAAAGTAATTATGAAGCAAAAATGGGGGGAGGTATAGAAGCGAACCAGACAGTGACATTTGGAGATGGATTAGGAGTGCCTGAAATATTTGAAAGCCCATTATTCTGCAACTGCCTGCAATACAAAAAATTCAAAAGCCATATCTTAGAAAATCCAAAATTTATTAAATTCAACCCAGGAGGTTACACCTTTAAATTTACATACAGAAGACCATGATGTAACCAAAAAAAAGGAATCAACTTGATTTTGTACCAATACAAGAACAAGATATTTGTTTGATGCACACACCTCCCCATCATTTAACCAAGGGAAATAGAAACATTGTCATTCAGGTCATATGAAAAATGGACGATCACAGAATATGCTGTCGGTCATGTTGGTTGGATTTGATGAGGATGATTCCCGGATTGATGACACATGGTGGTTCTTAAGGCAAGGAGGTACTTGGCACAGCCAAATTAGAATCTGATTGGAAGCTTGAGCAAGAGTTCAACTATTAGTTCTTGATTCTCAGCAGAATGTGATTGGCCAAGTGTGTCAGATTTTGAGTCCCAAAAAGTATTCACTGGCTCGGGATGGAGGGAAACAGAATAACAGTTAGGATTTGGGGGGAATGACTGAGCACAAGAAGAATGGAACCCAAGTGTTCGTTGGCCAAAATTCTAGATTTGTTAATGCTGAGTTGGAGGAGGGTTAATCACGTGCTTCTGTTCTAGATGCTGAGGTGGAAAACCAGTGAGAAGTTATTGGGCGAAAGACTGATTGGGATTAGAAGGAGTACTGAAGCCCACTGAGAAGAAAGGTTTGGACTGGAGGAATCTGCTTCACCAGCCCATTAATACTGATTTTTAAAGCTTTTTTCTACTGGAGAAGATAGATGGGAAAAACATTGTTAGGCCACCACTAGTGGTGGTTCAGGAGGTGCTAAAGAAGTGGACAAACTGTCTTGTGGGACAGTTTTTGGAGAAAGCTCCTCCTTTCTTCTAGGTTTTAGAAACTATGGCAACCTTTTGGTGCTGTTGAAGTGATGTCTGCTGAAAATGTGATTTTTTTTTTTTGCAAATTCAAAAATGCCAAGTCTAGGGATGAGGTGTTGAGAATGTTGCAAGTGTCATGTGATCAATAAGCCATTGATGCTGAGGTGATGTGAACCAGGAATTCAGTTATTTAGTCCTTTGTTAACCATCATATTCCTGTTAAATTTTGAAAGCATGAATCATTGATTTGTATTGCAAGTGCTGTTGGGATGCAATCACCAATAAACAATTGACGATGGGGTATGCGAGGTTGTGTGTGCAGGTTGGTCAGTGTTGCTTTAATTATTGGTGGTTTCACTGATGTTGAGGTGGAATACCCTTGGAAGCCATAGAGATGTGGTAATTGTAAGGTATTCGAAAATAATGAGAGAACATGTCCCAAGAGGACAATGGAGGTATGTCAACAAAGGAGTCTAATGAGGCACAGAGGCAAGTAGGGAAAGAGAACACTGATGATGATGGATCAATTGAAGATTCAAATAGAAAAAGGAAAGTATTGAAGAGGGAAACATTATGAGTAGTAAGTGTGGAGATGGAGTGGATATCTCATGGAAAGTTCATGCTACAAATAAAATTTCCTTGTTAGATGACCAAGAGGAGGAAAAGTATGATGATCAAGGGGTGCAAGTAGAGCTGGAGGATGTAGCAGTGATAGATGTTGGGTTTCCTGAATCAGATGTAGATGTTTTTTAGGCAGGAAGGGGTTAGGATGAGGAGTTGGATTGGGCTTTAAAGAAGTAGAAAGGTAGAAGTTTTCAAAAGACCAATGGTAAGCTAGATCTTTGGCTTTTTTGAAATACTCAGAAAAAAAATGGGAGAGACAGATTTGGGGAAGATTTGTTGCAAGCTGTAGTTGCCGACATTAGATATAGGTTTCTTTGCTGTGAACATATCAAGCATACTGCTTTGAATAGAGTCCTCTGTTGTTCATGGAGGATTCCATCTACTGGCTTTTTATTCTTGTTAGTTGTGTAGCAATTGGCTGTGTTTCTTAGGAATAGCAGTTTCCTTGCTGGTTGTAAATGTTGTAAAAATATATACTGTCGAATGGAAAGACTTATTCATTCATCAAAAAACAAAAACATTGTCGTTCAGGTCTTACACTGTAAGTTTCTCCATTCCGTTCAAAGTCCTATTTTGCCAAATGCTGGATGGAACAGAGCCACTCAATGAATTGTTTGCAATTGACCTGCCAAGGGGAATAATTTATCAAATAAATCCAGTTTCTTTCATTAACAGTTTAATTTAATGAATGATATTATCTAGTTACTTTACAATCTCATGGTTGAGATCAGCAGAAACTCAAATTTAGAAAAAAAAATTATTAGTAAGTTATACACACATGCAGTGGGTTTTGATCCCACAACCTTGCCCTCACCCATTTTTAGAAAAAGAGGATGTGTCATTTGAGCTAGAGCTCATTGGCTCAAATTTAAATAAATATGAAATAATTACAATAAAATTGAACCATATAAATAAACACAAGAAGAAAAATAAAGGGAGACTACTCACAATATTTGAAGACGAGGGAGATCCGAAAAGCTGGTGGGAATTGGTCCAGTAAGACTGTTGTTGGATAACAAGCTGAAATCATTCAAATAATAGATTTCAGAATGGTATAAATTATCTCAAAATCTACTCAAAAAAGAAAAAAAAAAAAAAATTCAAAACTGAAAGACAAGTCTGTAAATATTTTGTAATACCTAGAAATTAAATTAAAAAAAAAAAAAATCAGATACATGTCATTCAGAAGATGGAGAATCTTACATAGTCGTCATATTCCCCGAAAGCCCATCTGAGGGTATGGTTCCATTTAGCTGATTTAAACTGAGGTCTCTGAAGTTTATATAAAGTAAAATATAAAGTATAAGTAACTAGTGGAGTTGTCTTTGATAACATAAAGAGAAAATTTTATTCAGCTTGGTGCATTTATTTTTTGGAATTATATGCCATACTTGATCATCATAGATATACTAAAAAAGGAAAACAAAATAAAGCAACTTACAGATAATAAAGGTTTGGTATTTGGCTCAAATTAGGAACCGGTCCCTGCAAACTGCAGTTCCTAAGGCTCCTGGCAAATCCAACCAAACACAAATATTATCAATCTTGCATGAAATACCATGTTACTTGTGAATGCGCACACTACTTGATTGCTAGCTCGCAAGTGTATGGAGAACATAAAAGGTTTGTGATATCTAATTAAGACAATCTAGCTTCTTTACAAGTTGAGCAGAATACACAGTGGTGTAGAATATCAAACAGCAAAGGATTAATCAGGAAGTCCTGGCTTGTTCAGTCTACCAGTGGCCTTGATGTTTTAGAAAAATGCAATAAAATACCTTCATGCCAACTAACACTTCTAAGTTGAGTAACTTCCCATTTGTATTCCTTTTCAATCAATGATGGAATACTTCATGTATTTTCACAACAAAACGTATACCATTCTATCTATAATATACTACCATTTAATTTTGCTAGTATTTTCCTCTTCGTTTTAGTTTTGCATTTTAGAGGAAAACAGAGCTTCTTGTATTATTTAGCCAAATAAATAAATAAAAACTTTCAGCCTTAATACTTCAAGGCTAGCACCTTGCTTGCCTTTACTTTTAGGACCTAGTTACAGACATACGATAATAATATGAACTTACAACTTCAGCAATTTAGACATGTTGCTATAAGAAGATGGAATTGTAGCCCCATTGAAGTTATTGTTATCAAGTTGACTGCAAAACAAATAAAATGAAACCATTAAGAAACTCGAAAAAAAAAAATTTTAACTAATAGAAAAATGAAAATTTAGATTTTATAACCTTGTTCAAGATAAAAAGCTTTATAAATACATGTAAAGACATTTATGAGATAAACAAAAATAAATTTATGCTCTAGGAAAAGTAAAAATCATACAGTATTCGTAAATTTGGCATTGTGGAGAACTCTGGTGGAAGATTCCCTGATAAGTTGTTATTATCAAGAAGGCTGCAGATGCAGAATTGAAGATGGTTAATGATCTCACAGATTGTACAGACAGATGACTCATATGAAATATAAGAATATGGCCAAATACTGACTTACAAGTGAAGAAGATTTGGTAATCTAGATAGCTCACTTGGGATTTGCCCACTAATTGAATTGTTGTTCATATGACTGCTCACAAAAAGAAGTAGAAGGGTTAGTCATAGTAGAATAGATTTTAGACAGTATAGCATCAGAACAGAAACACACTCACAAGTGCTGTGTTGCGTTCAAGTTTGCAAATGATTTAGGTATTGATCCTGATATTTGGTTTTGGTCAATTTGTAGTCTTTTCAAATTTGGGAGGTAACCAAGCTCTTCAGGTAAGGGACCTGTTAATTGGTTTCCATTCAGAAGCCTGGATTCACAGAATATTACACAGAGTTAAAGAAAAAGCGAATGCACTGCAATATTCAAATACCAAGAATTCAGAAAAATGCTATAAAGTAAATTAGTCAAGATTTGATAAGGATTATCTCCTATATTATTTAGAAATCAAAGACTTTAAATATGCAAGAACAAGTGGCATATCTCCATTTCTTAACAGTATAGGCATATAATTATCTTATAACATTGTTGAGTATCTAATCCAACCAGCAGAGAAGCTGCTCAACTTACAAGAGTTCCAAAGATGTTATATTGCCTATCTCCTTTGGTATAATTCCACTTATGTTGTTCCACATAAAATCCCTTCAAAAGAGTAGATAGAGAAAAATATATCAGTAGGATATATAAATCAAATGCAAAACCATCGGATTTTAGAATATTTTGCAAGAGGTATCTAAAAGCTATGATTCCAATAAAGATATTTGTAGCACAAAAAATAAGACTTCAGACATCCTTTGCCATACAATATTGTCAAATTTGATAACTGGCCAAGCGCTGGTGACAAACTTCCTGACAAATTCATATGTAGTAGTTGCCTGCAGAGAAGAATCCCAAAAGAAAGTTATTAAAGCACCATAGCTAGATCTTCATTAGAAATGCCTAGATGCAATGCATTTAATAGCCAGGTTTTATCAAAGCTTGACACTCTTATATGTGAACTTGTGACTAGTGTATAATCTAACATAATGCCAGGCATGAGATAACAATTGAGTCTGTGGGCAATAAGTCATATAATAAATCATTAGTTATTAATTCTGGACAAATGAGAAGATCATGAAGACAGATTTTAAATTCATTAAGACCTGCTAGTGATCATTTGGAAAATTGTGGCTAATAGATCCTATTCTAATAAATTTCTTTAATCTTAAATGAACTACAGAACCAAGGAATTTTGTTCTCTGCACCAACTAATACGAGTAGATATAAAAGTGGAATAATTTATCTCATCATGCAAGGGGGACAAAAGAAATAAAGTAAGAAAAAGTTTTCTATGTGAAAGGAAACATGCTACACTATTCACATCAATGATGCTCCTAAATAGAATTAAAAGCAGGAAAAGATAAAATCATACAATTGTTGAACATGTAGATATCCATCGCCTAATGTTTTATTGGAGCACACAACTCCTGTCCAATTTGATGTACATGGGTCTCCTTGATCCCAATTACTAATATTATTATAGGGATCCATCAAACTGCTCTTGATGGCCTGCAATACCTTCACTGCAAATTAATACAAATGTTAATCATTGTCTCTTCAACATTAAATTTAGAAAGTTCATAAGCTTCTCTAGTCCTTATGTTTCTATAATTCTAGTATTAGGATTTCTGCATTAAAGGAAAGCAAAGTCAATTTTAAAAATAAGCATCAACATTATGTGCAGCCCCAAGTTTTGAACATACACAATTGATGAATCGAATAACTATTATAGTTCAACTATAAGAAACACTAATCACTCCCAACTTGGGGGAATTGAATATCTGATATGTGAAATCACTAGAAAATGATAAATTAATGATTTTCCCTAAAGCTTAAGATGCTAGGAAATGGGGAATTTAATCATTTAACCATTATTCTAACAACCTCCTAGCGTGTGGGCCTAGAATTTTCCTTAATAAGTGAGAACATGAGATTTTTAACTTCCAAATGAGAGGTAGAGAAAAGATGAGATTGAACTTAGGATCATCTACTTTGATACCATAATAAATTACCAGTAGTCCCAAATGCTTTAGTTATTAAGAAATTGTGAATTTAATTATTGAACCATCGTAAAATGACTTAGAGAGTATATGAGTAAAATTTCAGAGAAAATAAGCATGCCCTCAAGAACTTAATTGCAAAAGAATCTTGTGAATCATAAAATGAAAAAGAACGGCAAAGTAAAGCAAACTCACCTTCTTCCGGGTTGGTTAGCAGATTCTGAGCATCGATAAGCAGTGAAAAACAACACAGCCATGCAACAACAAATAATCCATAACCACAAACTCTTGAAAGATACATCCTGCTAACGCATAGGACACCAAAGCTCCCAAATTTCTCTTACTAGTACGCAAGACTAGAATTTCTGGTAGAATCTGAATGCTCTGCCTATAATAACAAGAAACAAGCTATGGAAACTCAACACAAATAAATCCTAAAAGTAATTTGAGTTTTCACCTGAAAGAAACATAAATAACCTTTTCAACTAGTAAGAGAATAAAAGAATGAATGAATAATTCAACCAAGTAAGAGAATCACTCAAAGTTGGTGTTCCTTACATACTGTTTGAGAAGAAACTGAGCGGCAAAATTGATTTCGACATGTGCATATATTAAGGTTGACAAAAGGTGTGCATACAAATCCTATCTAGAATTTGTATCAGGTTGAATAGTTCAAAAAACTAAGCAGGATAATTCATGCATAGACTACATTTGAATATATATATATATTCAGATTAGACCTTGTGATGGGTGGTGGTGTATTGGTGACCAAGTCTCCATAACAAGCGTTCATAAAAAATTTGTAGTTAGCGAAGATGGTGATGGTGATGGTGATGTTGATAATATTAATAGCAGCCATCTCTTTCTTTTGATGGGTTCAGTGACGTATAACAGGGACAGTAATGCATAATAAAAGTTTGAAAATCTGGGAATATATATTAGAGAAAGGGTCGTTGAAAGTGGACTTGGCTTCTTGTGGGGAGGGTTGAGTGGTAGGGAGTAGGAAGAGGTGACAAGAAAAGGAAAGAACATGTTTTGGAACTTGGAACTTGGAATAAGCGCATGGACTTTTGGAACTTGGAATTTTGTTACCCAATCAAAGATTTCTTCGGCTCCAATAAGCGCACACATCATTTGGTTATTATATTACTTCTTGACTTTTTGTGTTTATATAAATGGGCGATTCCAATCTAACCATCTCTATTCTATATTTTATAGAATAAAGTTTAGCTATAAAATTAATTGTAATTTTAAATTACAATCTTACTCAATATCTTTTTATTGGAGGTAAATTTTGAGAATTCTACTATTGAATTACATCTTCTTCTTATATTCTTCATACTTGCAAAATTTCTAGAAAATTAAAGATTAATAGCTATGCCATCAATAAATTGTTCAAATTACTAGTTTTTCTAGTTTAAAATTATGCATAAAATATAAGCTTACAGGTCATATAGTATATAATATCCAATTGACATAAAATTTGACGTGTATTAAAAATATCAAGAACATGCAATTCAACGGTTAGATTTTCAAAGTATATAGTAATGTTTATTCTATTGAGTATGGTTGTAACATTAGACTACGACCAATTTTGTAGCTAAATTTTGTCCATTTTATATTATATATATATATTAAATAAAAATTGAAGAGTAGCACTTATTATTGATATGCTCATGCTGAACCATCTCATCCGTCACATCATTATTCTTTTTCATATTTATTCTTTACCTTTAATGTTTTAGACAATAGTAAATATATATATAAATATATTAGCTTTACAAATTCATTTTAGACGATTTTAACTTTATATATTCATATACTTTAATTTTGATGTTATAACTAAAAATAAATCAATGAAAAATCAAAACAAAAGTATTGTCTATCCATATTCATCTTGGATGGTTTTAACTTTACATATAACTAGTCGCGGATACTGTGCATTGCGCGTGATAATTGTTTTAGAGTGGTCTCATTAAATTTATTTATTATTTCATTTTGGACTAATTTAATAAATAGCAATGTAATTTATAATCTTATTTTAATTTATTATAAGGACAATCACAAATGTAATATATACTTTATTTTATAGTCCTATTTTTTTTTAAATTAATTTTTTTTTTGTTTAATAGTCCTATTTTATAGTAAAAAAAACATTTCTTTATTTTTTATATATAATTTTTATTTTGAAAATATAATTTATAAGTGAATAAAACAATTTGAAAATC
This sequence comes from Quercus aquifolioides, assembly GCA_019022515.1. Lineage (NCBI taxonomy): Eukaryota > Viridiplantae > Streptophyta > Magnoliopsida > Fagales > Fagaceae > Quercus > Quercus aquifolioides. Next base: position 28,427,894 of record CM032326.1, read on the forward strand.
AACAGGAAAGTGACTCTATTTTTTAGGCAATGTTTTAGTGAGAGTTAGAGTTGTATTTTTACAAGATTCTCTTTTAGTTTTGTCTCTACTTAACATCTAATCTAACATATGAAAAATGGATAAATAAATAATTTTAAACACAAAATAGAATTTGTTTTCTTAAAAATCTCAAAGAACACACTAATGAAATAAAGAAGATGAAAAACAATATAAATATTTGTAAACGCTTAAAACAATTACTTAAGCATCTAAGAACATCATATAATAAAGTCATAACAATTTGCCACTAATATATTAAACATAATATTTACAAACAGTGAAAAGAAATTGCACAAAAACCATTGTCTTCAACTATACTAATTGTTCTTTATCAGTTTGTTCATATTATCTGTTGTTTTCCAAATAAACTAAAATCTGATAACAACACAAAATATGACATCTCCAATTCAGATCAACATCAAACACCATTCATTAAAAGTATTTAGTGTTGTAAATAAAATGATAAAAAAAAAATACTTGCATCAAGGAACATGGATGAATTAGTTAATAACAAGGTTTTCAGACCTGGACTGGACCGGGAGGTCGGACTGTGAAAACGGGGAACCGGATTGAAATCCGATTTTTTAAACATAGAGAACTAGGCATATGTGGTAATTCCGTGAACCCCTAAAATGGGGGTTGGACTGCACGGTTCATGCAGAACCGGTGGCAAGAACCGTGCGGTCCAACCCCTTAGCAATTTTTTTTTTATAAAAACAACTTAACACAATTTTATTCTACTTAATGAAATTATCCATCTCTTACAAGGAATAAAAAAAAATCATAATTAAAATCCTTCAAAGATATTAAACTTTACTTCAAAAATTAATCATAAATTTTAATGTTTTCATGGTTATTATTTTATTTTATTAACTTTCTTATTTAATTATTAAATATATGCTTGAAAATCATTAAATTTCCCTCACATATATAGATATATTAGTCAATTTTGCTAGTTTTATAAATTTAATATCTATATTTAGGCTTTAATTAATTATTAAATTAATTATGACGTCGTCACGGTTCGACCTCGGTTCAACCTCAAAAACCTTGAACCTCTCCCTTTTACGGTTCAATGAACAGTTCGGGTCTGAAAACCTTGGTTAATAATAGGACAATAAGGGAATGAACCTCTAGTAGGAGATCCTCCTATGGGCAGTGAATTTTTTTTTTGTAGAAAACTTTTAAAAAGTAGAATTCTAAAAAACAAACATTCATCAATCTAAGGTAGAGATACAAGGAAAATAAAAAAATAAAAAATCTAACAAAAAATGAAAAAAAAAAATTGGGAGAGAGAGAGAGAGAGAGAGAGAGAGAGAGAGATAACCTTTTTTGTATGGGAAAAATATGCATAGAATGGGAGAGAGTGGCAAATTTATAGTAAGATGATGGGAACAAGAAGAGCCAAAATAAGGGAAGATGAAAAGGCAAAATAATATGTAAAGTTAAAACCGCCCAAGGTGAATATATATATAGACAATACTTTTGTTTGATTTTCCATTGATTTATTATATAGATTATAACATCAAAAATAAAGTAGATGAATATGTAAAGTTAAAACCGCCTAAAATGAATTTGTAAAGCCAATATATTTATATATTTAATATTGTAAAAAAATTAAAGGTAAAAAATATATATGAAAAAGACTAATTATGCGGGCAATGACATAGCGATGAGGTGCCTCAACAGGAGTGTAGGAACAATAATTACTACATTTCAACTTTTAGATATATATAGATTTTGCCCCTTTATCTTTTTATCTTTTTTTTTGGCTCTTTTTATTTCTATTATCTTACTATAAATTTGTCACTCTCTCATTCTATGCTTATTTTTCCCACACAAAAAGCTCAAAATAAACCAAAGTAATGAAAATAGAGAACCTATGATTAAGAATGTATTCCAATGTGATTGAGACTATACTTTAGTAGCCTATGATCGAGGAAAAAAAACTATTGGTGAAAAAGAGAAGTGGTTAAAATTAAGAATAGACTTAAAGAGTAACAAAATATAGTGAAAATTCAGAGTTTTATAAGCACATTGAATTACATACCAATCTTTGATGAAGGCAGTGTGTTGGATAACAATTTTATTGTGAGAATTACATCTCAATCTTACTAAAAATAATCCACATTTTCTTCATGATTTTCTTTTCTATTTGCTCTTGCCTAAGAAGGTTCATAAACAATATATATATATATATATATATATATTAAAAGTCAAAACTCAAGAGAAAATCCAATTAGATTTCAATTGGATTCTCAATTTTGCGCCACATGTCGTGTAAAAATTAAAGAGTCCAATCTATATAATAATAATAATAATAATAATAATAATAATAGGTGAAATTGAGAGAAATTCAAATTAGAATTCAAAATTAGAGTTTCAATTTTGCGCCATGTATCCTAAATTATTTATTCTTAAAAAGTTTTATTTCTTAATTTTAGAATCAAATGTGGGACCACATTATAAATATTCATCCAAATGAGTTATTAAGTACAAAAACCTCTCCCTCAAAAAAAAAAAAAAAGTACAAAAACCAGAGAGTCTAGAATAAATAAATTGTAAAAAAAAAAAGTGCTTCACAATAATAAATAAATAAATAAACATGGACAATTACATTTTATACCTAATAATATCCTTACAATTTTTTTTTAAAGAGTTAACAAAATATAAAAATGACTATAAATAGTATGTAAATTATATATTTATAGGAATTATATTATGCATCTTATTTTATATCTTTAAGTGTATTCATGCATATGCATGAAATTATAAGCTAGTTCGATTAAATTCTAAATTGGATTTCAATTGGAGTCCAAATTTATGTCACATATTCATCTAATTTTTTAATTTTTGAGACAAATGAATTATTGGGTGCAAAAACCGAAGAGTCTAAATCCAATTAAATTCTAAATCACACACACATATATATATATATATATATATAATGAGAAACCATTAAATATTTTAGAAATGCATGGTTTAAAAAATGTGTAAGCTAATACCATGTATAATTTGAACATCTTCTAAAAAATGTATTAGTTGAACCATGTAATTGTGATTATTTTTAATTGTACCCGTTCATGTGTACGGGTTACACACTAATATTTATAGTATATAGAAAGGTGATTAGCACAGTAACCTAAAAGAAGAATATGCAAAGTTAATATGTTCTCATTATCATGGTGTGAGACTTTTACTATCTATTGAATATTTAAATAATTCATATATTTTACATTGTCAAAAAAATATAGGAAAAAAAAAAGGAAAGCACTTTACCATATTGAGAAACCAAATAGTTTACTTTTTTTATTATTTAAATTTCAATTAAAAACATTTAAATTAAAATAGATGTATGAAACGGTAAAGTATATGTAAAGTTGGAAGCACACGAGATGAATATGTAAAGTCAATCTCATTATCATGATATGAGACTTTTACTATCTATTGAATATTCAAATAATTCATATATTTTATATTGTTCAAAATAATTAGAGGAAAAATTTAAATAGGAAAGTACTTTGCCATATTAAGTAACCCAAAAGTTTACTAATATTTTAAAGTTTTTTGGGGGGTGAATTGCAAATTACACTCCTAAAGTTTGGGGGTGTTTGGATCTTACACCCCAACATTTCATAATTCAGATTTTACCCCCTACATTTTAGGAGTGTTTGGATTTTACTCCCAAAAATTTGGGAGTATTTGGATTTTACATCTTAAAGTTTTAGAATTTGGGGGTGTGAAATTCAAATACTCCCAAACTTTAGGAGGTAAAATCTAAATTCTGAAATATCAGGGTGTAAAATCGAAACACCCCCAAACTTCAGGGATTAAATTCCAAATTCTGAAATTTCAGGGTGTAAAATCCAAACATTCACCTAACTTAAGAGGTGTAATTTGCAATTTATCCTTTTTTTAAAATCTTCAATTATAAACATTTAAATTTAAGTAGATTAATGAGTAATGGTAAAGTATATGTAAAGTTAAAATTGTTTAAGATGAATATATAAAGCCATTTTGTTTTTATATTATCATGATATGAGACTTTTACTATCTATTGAATATTTTAAGTATTTTATATTTTAAAAAAAATGAAGGAACAAATAAATAGAAAGAAAAAAGATGACGTGACTGATGATATGGCTCAACAAAAGCGTACGTAGCAATAGTAAATGGTACGATTAAGCTTTTAGATATATATATATAGATTACATCGAATGTTATATAAGAGCATTTACAGTAGTTCGTGCCAAAATTTTTGTCTACTTTAGCATAAGAATTTAGGGTATGTTTGATAACTGTTTTTTCCCCTTATTTTTTGTTTTCAAAAATAATTTTCTCTTTTTGAAACTAAAAAACTTGTTTAGCAACCCAAAATGGACAGAAAACAAAAATTATTCTCAAAACTCAATTTGTGAAAGAAACTGAAAACATGCAAAATGCTATTTTCAGTTTCTAATTTTTAAAAGTCAATGAAAAAATACATTTAATTTAATGAATTGTCTCATTTAATGAGTTAGTATTAAAGTTCAAATTATAGTAACAACATATTTTAGTATTTTCTATTTTTTTTCTTCAGAAAACTATCTTTTTAATTTTAACTAACCAAACATGTTTTTGATTTCAAAAATACAAGAAAATTGTTTTTCTTTATATTCCAAAAAACAAGTTTTTGAAAATAGAAAACAAAAACTGTTACAAAACATAACTTTACTTTTTCTATTTTACATACTTACTTTTCAAAACACTTCATATCAGATTATCTATTTTACACTTAATTTCATTAAAATATCAATTTTCTTGATTTTTTTTTTATTGTTTCTCTTTCTTCACACACAATAACCACTGCTCACTTTTTTTCCTTAATTGTCAAGATATATAAAGAAAGAATAAAAAAACTAAATGCAAAATGAATAGTGTTACTATAAATTTACATAGTTACCATAACAACCATATATTTTTACACAACTTTGTATTGCCTAATTTTGTGGAATTTTGGTTTTTTTTTTTTTTTTTTTTTTTTTTTTTTTTGAGAAAGTGGTGAATTTTGGTCTTAATTGGTTAATGATGCAAATGTTATAAGTGCTCTTGGGATATGAGGGGCAAGAGTCGGAGTTCAAATTTTCAGGAGTGAGCTTTACACACATATACACTTAGATTAAGTTAGAGTCAATTTTGTATCTTGTATAAAATAAAATTAAAATTAAAATAAAGACTAATTAGAATATAATGTTCAAGTTGATTGACCCATATGATGGGCAATATTCCCAAGCAATTTGAGACAGAAGATCCAGAACAAAATCACGGGCCAATCAAGACAAGGAGATTCTCACGCAATGCACGCCAGAAGGATATTCACATAGATCAAAACGAGACAACTTATAAAGGCTTCGTCTTCTTCTTCAATCTTCAGGTACCAAGTTGTTTGGTGGGGAGGCCCAAACATAATTCTTACTCATAATGGCTTTTGATTTGATAATTTTGACTGTATATAGTTTCATTTTTTTTTTTAAGGTCGTCACTTTTATGATAAAAACAGTTACCAAACAAATTTTTTATTTTTGGAAAATAAATTTTTTCTTTTCAAGTAACCAAAAATGTGTTTTAGACTTTGAAAATATACCATTTAAAAAAAAAAAAAAAAAATCAAGCGTTAGAAAAAGTTTTTGAAAACAGAAAACCAAAACAGAAACAGTTATCAAACATAATCTTAAGGTCCAAAAGAGGAAGACCATTGATCAGTTCTTTGCCTTTAAGTTTGGATTTACAGGAGAGACAATTACATAAGGTGTATTCCTAGTTCTTGACATGATCATCATATGTATATGATATACCTTAATCCTATCTTGGCTGAGATTCAGAGTTCACCTTCTGGGCTGCTGCTGCACCACCAAAACTGAAAACTGAAAAACTGAACTGGCCAGCATGTCCCCAAGTACTCCAAGCTCAGGGCTTTCGCTCCATTCTCTAAGTCCTAATGTAACAGGAGAGTCTGGTTCATGGTATTTACCCACAATTACTAGATCAAAATTGTCTGCCATCTTATGTATAACATGTCTTGTATCTAACCCACGTCTCACAGTCTCCTTTTTATAGTGTATTCTCCGTTTGCCCATTATACTAGCCCGTAATTCATTCAACACTTCCTTGTCAAGATTTTCTTGATAACTGTTTGTCTTGTAACCCCACGCTATAAACTGAACCACTGTGAGGCTGACATTCGGATGCCCGGCCATCCGGATGCTATACACTAGTGCCTCTCGATCATCTGCACCACCTAGGAAAAGCATGGCAATCCGATATGGTGAATTACCGTTCAGAACGCTTGGGTTGCCACCAATTTGGCCTCGGTCAACAAGAACTCCAATGGAGCAAGGGGCCTTCTTAAGCAAATTTTTGTTTATGGTCCTAATGAAAGGAGTGTTTGCTTTGGCTGTTCCATCAATTGCCCATGTTTTGTGATAGGGAACAATAATGATGCTTGTTTTCTGATCCACAGCAAGAGTGCATATATTATCATGCATGCTTGCACATGGTGCAATTGCTTTGAAGTTTTGTATCATAACACTCCCTTCGCTGTAACTCTCATAATGATCGAAGGCATTGCCAATGTGTCCAGAGCAATATAGATTAGAAACTAATGAGTTGTGTTGCCTATCATGTTTTACAAGGATAGATGCTGCCTTTCTTGTGATCTCCACGAGCTGAAGGACAGAGACAAAAATAGGGCTTTCTTTTGTGGGGTTGGACACTTCAAGAAGGTTAGTTAATGAAAATACATTCTCTTCTGAATGGATGCAGACCAGTGTTCTGAGACCAAGGCTTTGGTCGGAGTCCGAGATTGTCCTCCTAGTGTCACCCATATATCTTGCGGAAGTGTCATAAAGGTGACGTATAAAAATTGAGGCCAACCCTGTTATGATTATCATGTTGATTATTAAAAGCGTATATGTTTGCCTTGTCATGATCTGTCAATGAACAAACAAAGAAAAAGGTTAATGCGCCACTAACATTATCTTACAAAGCAAGCAAAACTTCAGTCTTAAATTATTTTTTCCTCAGATAATCGTAGTTTTTGTAACTAAGTAAACGGAGCTTTAGGAAAAGTACTAAAGTATAGTTTTTGGAAAGTATTGAATGTAAAAAGTGAAAAATGAAGTGAGCATTTAAATAAAATTAATATTGATCCTACAGATTTTTCACACTCATAATTGTTTCTTGTGTTACCTGGGAGGTTTCCCACGTACTATATATAGTGAGTTCCAAAACGCCTTTGCAACACATGATGAGAGTGAGTGTTAAAGATTCCCTGAAGGGCATCTTATAGTAGATTGATGGCAAAATGGTGCCAGTGAACTTGCCAATGAAACCAGCAAAAATGACGATCTCCATTTTTGCTGTAGATATTTTTGCCATGGAAGAGAAAAGTGTTCTGAACCCCTTGGCAGTGCAGTAGAGTTGAAGTAGCGACTCAGTACAAAGAATATCAAGCTTTTTTATTAAGCTTGCGCCTAATGTTGTCCCATTTGGCAAAGAAAAGCCTAACACAAAAGCACCAAGCCAAGCATGTTCGCCAACATACTCTGCAAGAACTCCATTCCCCATAACTATACAGAGGATGGCTGTAAAATGATTTTCCTTAATGTGTGCTTTTACAGGGGTGGAGCAGAAAATCCATATCACTAGTGGTCGGAGTAGGAAGAATAGGATGCAGTAATAACCGGGCACCAATACTAGCATTGGTAAAGGTTTGTTTGGGGAGTATTTCAGTGCTGTATCAACATTTCTCATAACAAATGCTAGAAGCCAACAACATGTATCACTTACCAAAGAAATAGAGGAAGCAAATTGGCCAATTTCTGTATTAAGAATGTTGAGATTATCAAGGAGGCTGGTGACGCCAATGAAAGAAGTCATAGAATTTATAATAACCAGGTTTAAAGGTCCAATTGAAGGGTTAGTACGATGTAGGATCTTGTATGCTGTCCCTCCAAATGCCAAGGGAATCATAGTCCCTACTAGACCTATTATCAAGGCTTTTCTTCCAATGCTCTTTATTAAGCTTGCATTAATCTGCAATCCTAATATAAAGAGGTGAAACATGAAGCCAAACTCTACCAATGTTGAAAATAATAATCTACTACCTGGAGGAAATAATGCTTCTGCATACTCCCTGCTTTGACCTAGTACTGAGGGACCCATTATTATGCCGGCCTGAAAAGACAGATTGTTTATAGTATCAGTATGTATACTGTAAGCAACTTGATTTTGCTTCAGCCATATGCATTTTGAATGTGGATAATATGTTGGAAGGACCAAATGCTACAAAATCAAAAATTTGTAAAGAAACAGACTTACAATAATTTGCACAATGATCTTAGGTTGGCGAAGAGGTCTCATCAAAAGGTGAGTGAGACCAGAGATGATGAAAACCACAGAGATCTGGGCCGATAGAACCGGAGTGGTATAGCTCATTGGATCATCCCCATACCAAAAACCAGCGGAGTCAATCATGTGGACGTATTGACACACCATTTGGTCACCCAGGACAGTCCCTTTGGCGCTTCTCAACCCTTTTGTATTGTTCATGGCAAGCTGAAACAATCTTAATTTATTGAATGTAAAAATTTATGAAGGATAGTGATTAGCTTACAACACAATACGGCAACAAGGTCAAAAACTTATTGAATGATGAAAAAGGAATAGAAGGTAACCCTTTAAAAAGAGTAGAAATGGAGGAAGAGAGAAAGAGACTAGTGTTGATAGGGTAGACAGGTAATTAATTTGGACGTTTGAATGGACATTTGCAAGTTCCAGGGTTGCAAAGGACCAATTAGTTAAAACTTAAACGTTGTCCATTAAAATTGGCCTTTGAAAAGGTTTGGAAAGGAAAGGGTTGTTGTGGTAGTTTAATTTAAAGAGCATTCTTGTTACACACGTATTTCATAAGAAAGGGTTGAACGCAGGTTTTTAGTTATAAAACACATATATGTAATAAGTTTTAACATATTTTTAAATTAGAATATGAAACGGTCATTTCAGTTATGTCTAATGTGGTCAATATTCTTGTCGAACTTTCCTAAGAATCTTTCCTCACGTAAATCCAAGAAAATAAGAAGGCACGTAACTCGTCTAGAAAAGTAAAAATTTATGTTAGGATCCTACATTAATCGAAATATTTTTTTATTTATTTTTTGGGTAAGATTACAGGGTCATTTATAATGGTATGAACATAAATTTCTTTCTTTTAATAAATAAATATATTACTTGTAAGGCAATAGTTTTCTAACTCAAAATATGTGGCTTCGCAGGTAGTTGTTGTATTTGCAAAATCTACTATGGGCACTTAGCACTTAGAGTTGGCAAAATCTGACACCAACCACTAACAAGACATGGATACAACATGAAGTTCGTAGGTTATAATTTGAGACTTAGGGTGCGTTTGCCTTGTGCGTCCGCGTCCACGTTTTACGCGTCTGGCTTTTTTAGCTTTTTTTTTTTTTTTTTTTAAAACCAGTGCCTATTGCACTATTCATGTCCCATGCATGGTTCTCAAAACCGGACCGGACCGGGAGGTCGGACCATGAGAACTGGGAATCGGGATGAAAACCGGTTTTTTAAGCCTAAAGAACCGGATTTTTTGTTAATTCCGTGAACCCTTAGCAATTTTTTTTTTTTTTTTTTAAAACAACTTAACACAATTTTATTCTACTTAATTAAATTATCCATCTCTTACAAGGAATAAAAAAAATTATAATTAAAATCCTTCAAAGATATTCAACTTTACTTCAAAAATTAATCATAAATTTTAATGTTTTCATGGTTATTATTTTATTTTGTTAACTTTCTTATTTAATTATTAAATATATGCTTGAAAATTATTAAATTTCCCTTACATATATAGATATATTAGTCAATTTTGCTAGTTTTATAAATTTAATATCTATATTTAGGCTTTAATTAATTATTAAATTAATTATGCTGTCATCACGGTTCGACCCCAGTTCGACCTCGGTTCGACCTCAAAAACCTTGAACCTCTCCCTTTTACGGTTCAATGAACGGTCCGGATCTGAAAACCTTGGTCCCATGAACAGTGCAATAAGGCATATGAACAATAATTTATTATTATTTTTTTATTGTTTTCAGTTTTCTGTTTTCAGCAAAATAAGCGGTATCCAAACGCACACTAAAAACTGAAAACTAAAAACTAAAAACACTATAACAAAATAATTTTTAAATGTGTGAATAGTACCGTGAGACCCATTTTTAATTAAAAAGTTGTTGAAAAGTGAGGTTTGTGAGTCTCGTGAACAGTACACGGGAGCCATTGGTGTGCATTGTTCACATAGAAAAGTCAACAATCACGGCTCAAAAAAAAAAAAAAAACGCAAACACTGGATGTGGGAAGCGTAAAACGCGCTTCCTAAACGCTCACTTAATGGGTCCGTGTCATATTCAGGTTGACATGACTAACCCGTTTAAATAATGTGTTGTGTTTGTATCCAACTAACGGAACCATTTAACTCGTTTGACCCGTTTAAATAAATGTCATTTTACCAATATACCTTTAAAAACCTTAGGTATATAAACTTATTTTCTGTCTTAGTTGCATTCTCCCAAGCCCCCTGGTCGCTTCCCAAATCTCAATCTCACCTCACCTTATCTTATTTGGTTGGTTTTTTATTTATTTATTATTTTTTATAGTTCAAATGAATTGGGTTTATACTTCTTTTTAATAAACTTATTTTCTTTCTTAGTTGCATTCTCCGAAGCCCCATGGTCGCTTCCCAATCTCAGACCTCAATCTCACCTCACCCCATTTTTTTTTTTTGGTTCGGATGAATTGGGTTTATACTTTTTTTTTTTCTTTTATAAAATTTGATAAATGAGTCAACATGATTAGTCCGTTTAATAAAAAAATAAATGTTAGGATTGAGGAATCCTAACTTGTTTAATAAACGTGTCATGTTCATGTTGACCCATATAATCGACACGACACGAACTTGATTTGCGAACACGAATTGCCACCCATACATATGCACACCATTTTCCTTTTTTGAAGGTCATATGAAATTAAATTTAAATTTAAGTAAAATGTCAAGTTACATCCAATTTTTATTACAAAAAATTCATAAATTGATGTGTAATGAATGAAATTAGTGCACATTAGTTTTTAAAATTTATGAAAAATATATTGTATGCCTAGCATTACTCTTAACTAGTATATAATCCGTGCACATGCACGGTACAATTAAAAACAACACAATTACACATATATGGATTCAAGTTATACAGTGTTTAAGTCATAGATATATAAATGAGTTTTACTCTTTCTTTCTTATTTATTTTATTTTATTTTTTGGATATACACATGAGTTTACTCTTTTTTATTGGGTTTATTTTTATGGTTTATTGATATTAAACTCTTCATCTTTTGCACAACATTAACTCACCTAGAAATTAAAAAAATATATATAGATAGGACACGTGGCATAAAATTAGACTACAATTATAATCCAATTTGAAATCTAATTGGATTTTCTCTTACCTTTACCTATTAATATATACTAGTATGTAACCCGTGCTACCACACGGGAATGGTTAATTGTAGTGATGCTATTGGTCAATTTTTTTTTTTTTTTTTTGAGTTTATCACACGGAGGACAGAATTAAATAAAACGATGAAAAAAAAATATTGCATTTTATTATTTAAGTGATGCTATTGGTCTTTTTTCTTTTTTCTTTTTTTGGTTTATCATACGGAGGATAGCATTAGATAAAACAATGAATAAAAAAGAAAGAAAATGTTACATTTTATTATTTAAGTGATACTACAATGAAGAAAAAAGAGAATATTGTATTTTATTATTTAAAATATATAAAGGGACATTAATGGAACTTTCTTCAAAAGTATCTAATAAAATTGGACATGAATAGCGTATTGGAATCAGAAGTGTGTTGCAATTTACAGTTTTTAGTGGAGATGCTATCAAATAGCACTTTTCCCCTATAGACATGTCTAATATTTTGTCCTTGAGTTTCTTTTGAGTATGTTTCAAGCCAAAGTCAATATTGTTGTCTCTTTAACACTTCAAATTGCCATTGATCAGTTTCACAAAATTTAAATTAACAGAACATTTTACCTTCTTGATTTTTGAACATCCGAAGGTTAATTGTTTCTATTAAAACCCAAAAGTTCTCCTAACTAAAAATCATATATACATATCTTTCATCAATTGTTAATAGCTCTACAATCTATTTATGCATCAAAAGCAGTGACTAACTTGAAGGAAGAGAAAGATTACATGTTACCATAAACTATCACTTCCAAAAGCATCATTAATCAAAGATTAAAATGAAACTATAATTCAAAATAATTCCAACAGTTGCTTGTATCCCAAATTGTAAGCTGAAATCTTCTCCCACCAATTGTGAGCAACTTAATCTCAAAATCCACACCTGAAAATGATTAAAACAATAATGAAAGCTCATAATACAATCTAAAGAATGAAAATGGTGATCCCTAGAAAAATAGAAATAAAATGACATGAAAGCTTTTGGTGCACCTAATAATACAGAGACTAAGGAAGCTCTTGGCCACCCTTGATTAGGTCTTGGGTTTCTCAAACCAAACTAATATTGACTATTTAACTTAAACGTTTGGATAGCACACAATGTAGAATGGTGACTAATGAAGTTTTTTTTTTATAAAAAAAATACAATTACATGAACTCCAAAAAATGGACTTAGCTCAACAAAGCAAGCAATACCTTACCAACATAGTCTACACTTGTGATAAGCAAGAATCCAATGTGGTATTTGATTCCTATAGTGGAGATGTAGATCTATAATAGGATGAGAAAAGGTGGGAATCAAGACTAAATATTACATATGTCTAAAGAAATTTCACAAAACACAAGTCATGTAATAATAACTAAAAAATGGTCTTCCAAGTGGGATAACCAAATGAAAGGGTGAAAATACTTTGTATAGTTGCAAGATAACTCCTAAAAACCTGACATTTTAATTGAAGGCATGTTAGGCGTGTCTCTTTTGTTTATAATCTCTACAACTGTTCAAAATTTTAGTATTTTGCTTACCTTGATAGGAATGCAGCAAGTTTAGAGAAGCATATATCATGAAAAATTCCTACTCCAAAATGACCAACATCTGCATTGAACACTTGCCTATCACTGCCAACCAATTTTGAAGAAATTGCTCTTCAACCAGTAAATCTAAAAGATAGATTTGTGTTAACTTTTGATATAATTATTTTCAAATTTTGTTATACCACAAAGTCTCACAATTAGTCTCAAATGAACCTCTGATGATGGCACCTAGTCACACCTTACAAAACCACATCCACTTTATCTAAGTAGGCACAGAAGGAACAGAGCCAATCCTCATAGAAGTATGGATAATACACATTTATGGTGCATAATTTCAATACAATCTGATCACAACAAATGGTAGTTATTTAAGGTTTGAGTCTAAATCATATATACCTATGTTTGGCAACCCAAATTTTTAAAAATCCAAGACAACTCCAGAAATAAATAACATATTGGAATTTTGTTTGTGTTTGTGTAGTAAAGGGAAAAAACCCCCATAGAGTATAATAAGAAGAAACATTAACCTAGTATCAACTATCAATTTCTAAATAAAGAAACTCTATGCTTCAAGTGCATCACAAAAAGTTAAAAAAAAAAATCACAATGGCTTTAAATTAGGAAAATCTTACTGATATACTTCCATTTAGGCAGCTGATAGTACAATCAGTATGAAAAGTAACGAACTTAGAGTCATTATTCACTTCTCCAAAAAAAAGTCCTTATTTACAAATCAAAGCAAATGAAAAAAAATCAGCAATGAAAGAAGAATTTAAGCTACCATTATGTGATGTTGTTAACAATGCCAGACAGCCTTAAAAACTTAGTTTTGTTGCCTTGTTAACCCAAAGACACACAAAACAAAAACTTGAGACAAACACATGGAATGGAAATGAAATTTTCCCATAAAGAAAGAAAGCGTAGGATACCTTATGTTAAGTTTTGTGAATGTGATACCTTATGTTTTATGAAAGTGAGGGTCAAATCTGATATCATTCATAAGCAAATAGATATCAAGCGTAATCCGAAATAAAGCAAAAAATAAAAAATCACATGAAATTAATACAAACTTGCATAGTTATTGACGAAAGATTGTGTGCACCATTCCTGCGCTTGAAGCTTGCCAATGAGACAGAGAGATTAGGACAAGAAAAAAAAAAAAACAGGAAGAAACAAATATCAAATTTAATATTTAGTATTAAATATTAGATTCAGCCCAGAAATTCTCACCAACAAAACCCATCAACAGAATTTGTCAATGAACCAAATAAATAAATAGAGCAATACAAATTATGTTAGTTTCAATAGAAAACAGGCTAATTTACCGGAAGCAAATATTATATCTTAAAAAATACTACCTTTGTAGGATCTTGGAATCTAGTTGCTATCAAAATTAATCAATCTTTTAGTCCATGAAAGGATACCAAGATTCTCTTTGATGCTAATTCAGCTACCTTTTTCCTCTTGCCACAAAAAAGGAAACTTGAGAACTATAAAACGAAACCTAGAAAAGTATTTGAACTCTATGATTGATAACCAATTAGATGGCAGATTATGCAGAGAACAATTAGTAAGGAATTGTTACCTTAGCTTTCTTCAACATAGAATCAACAAACTTCTCCTCATAACTGGCTCTTCTCTAATAAGCCACAACACATTAAAAGAATGAGACATGAGATATTTCCAAATAAACCAAAATAAAATCAGTTTGTTAGAGAGTGGTCACTCTTTTATGGCCACTAATGGGAAGATGAAATTGGGATTGAATGTATATAGAGGGTTATATATTGAGAGGAATCTATATTAGGGTTTTGACTATACAATTTCTTAAATCAAAACCAACCAACCAAAATAGCAAAACCTAAATCCTATTAAACGCCCAAAATTAACACAAAAGATTTTACCTGTAGCAGTTCCAGCAATCTGATGTTGGGTTGGTTGTGCGGTTTGGTGAAGTTGTAAGTGAGGTGGAGGGCTCAACAACCATGAGAGAAGCGAAGGTTTGTGGCTTAGTTGAATCACCCATTAGATAAATACAGAGACATGCGTTTTGCAGAGCATAAACTAGGACCGTTAAAATTGTGAAGAAAAGTAAAATTGAAATAGAAGGATAACCTCTTAATATATAAGATGCAAAAATACCCAAAAGCATGCATCATTGATCCCAAGAAATCCCTTTCAAATTCCATAGCATTCGTTGACAAATAGGGGAGCTGTATATTTAAGGTTCCTAAACTAGTATGGTAACCGGTAAGATGCACCGTTAGTTGAGTAAGAGAGGAAGGAATTTAGATTGAATTTTTTTTTCCAAATAACCTTAAATGTCAAACAATTTCGTTAGTTGTCACGTTTCAAAACAATGTGGGAAACTAGAATCTCGAGTGTCTAAAACTCGAGTTCCAAGATAAAATTCGAGTTTCTAAGTCTCGATTTGTAAGCAGTGGCATCTGAGGTGGAAAAATATCCACGTGGAACTCGAGTTTCACCATTTTATTTTTTCCTATGCGTTCTTCTTCCTCTCGTTTTATTTTTTCTTCTTCTTCTTTGTTCTTCGACGCTACAGATCTAAAGACCAGATCATCCAATCGCCCACCCAGCATTCAATCGTCCAATCAACCAGATCGGCTCACCCAGTGTTCAATCGTCCAATCGACCATATCGTCTCTTCATTCTTCCTCTGTTCTTTGGAGTTCCAGGTCGTGCCTCTTCAGATCTGTTCTTCCTCTGTTTTTCTTCAGATCATTTTTCCTCTGTTCTTCTTCAAATCTGATGTTCTTGAAGTATAAAAATCGAGTCTTAGAGATTCGCTTTTGCTTTTTGGAACTCGAGTCTCTAAGACTCGAGATCTATGTGGCATCATACTGCCAACTCACCAAGTGGGAATCGAGTCTTTAATCCTCGAGTTTTAGATTGAAATCGAGTCTATAAAACTCGAGATGCTAGTTTGCAAAAAAATTTCAAATGCATCTTAACTTATGATAGTCTTCCTCCTCACTATGCTAGTTTGCAAATTACCTCAATTTAGGTTAAACGAAAGTGTGTAGGCGCAAGGGAAAAGAGGGGTCTCAGAGTCACCACCTAGTTATATAGTCTAGGAACTATGAATATAGCGTCCTTTTGAGGAAGGACCTTTGGTCTTATTACCAAAGTATGGGTTTGGAGTTTAGATCAAGGAAGTGAATCTCGTACCGTACCGGCCGGTACGGCCGGTATATACCGTACCGGCTAGTGATCCGGTACGCTTAACCCCCCTATTTCGTACCAGGAAAAATACCAGGCGTACCGGCCTTGTACCGGCCGTACCGGCAAAATCCGGGTGTTCCGGCCGGTAAATGCATACCGGGCCGAAACAAGAAAAAGAAGAAGAAAAAAAAAAAAAAAACATTCTCACTCTCTCATCTCTCCACTCACCGGCGTCACTTGCAGTTTCTTAAACTCGTAGTGCATGGTTTTTCCTCCCTCAAATTCCAGACTTGACTGGCGTTCTCTTTCTCGCTTTCAGATTTTCTTTCTCTTTCCTCTTTCTTGGTTGCCTGGCATTCTCTTTCTCTCTTTCAGATTTTCTTTCTTTTTCCTCTTTCTTGGTTGCGTCCAACTTAAGCCCAAGCCTGAATTTCAGCTTTTTTAAACACCCAATAAAGTTGACAGCTTGCAAAAGTGATGTACAAAGTTAAAAGCAACTTTTATATGTCAGATTTTTTTCCTTTTTTTAATTAATTCCTAGCTCCTAAAAATGGTCAAAGGCTCAAAAGTCCTTTCACATGTCAGATGTTCTTTTTTTTTTTTTTTTTTTTTTTTTTTTTTAAGCCCTTAATTAGTTCACGTATGAAAGCTTAGTATTTTAAATTTGACATGATTTTTAATTCTTTTTATAGATATAGATGTATAGGCTTGGGCTTGGGCTTGTATGGGGTTTAAGATTACAAATTAGTCTAATCTATGAATTTATATATATATGGGCTTTAAACACTATATATATATATATATATATATAGCGGTAAATCCGAAACGGTACACCGGTATTGACCGGTATCCGAAATATATCGTACCGCTGGCCAAACCGGTACAGCCTCCGGTACGGTATTGACTCCTTTGGTTTAGATACGCTCTTGGGAAAGTGTTAGGCACCCAAGATCGCCCAACCCTAAGGTTGGCCTCGCATCATTGTGTCTTACATCCTAATCTTATTAAAAACATGTTCAACACTTGCATCTATACTCACACACACACTAGCATACATCTAAGCATACAATCATGGCATCATTCATCCCAAAACACATATCCATCCTTAAAGCAATAAAGAGCCAAACACATATAAGAAATCCTAGCATGTGAAATCCTATCATACATCTCAAGGCAAGACAGCAACCTAAACATGGCAGCAAAGCAAAGCACATCATAAATCAAAATAAGGCATCAAATTTATACACATATATCAAGGGAGGATTGAAAAATCAACACGCATGTTCATGTGAATGCATGACTTACTTTACTTACCTTGCAGCACCTCAGCACCTATGGCATCATGAATAGGCATATGAATGCATGTCCATAGCATCGAAGCAAAAAACAAGCATAAAACCCTAATCTAAACATGTGATAACAAACAAACACGTGAAAAGGTGAACAAGCAATCATGGGGCTTAAAACATATGGAAAAGGGGCTACACATAACAAACATGTGAATGCAGAAACAAAACAAACAAAAAATTAGGGTTTTTGGGTAACAGCATCACACATGCTAGAACAGGTCTGCGTATGCATGTTCAGCCTGCGTGCACAGGCTAGATCATGCGTACGCAGATCCTTACCTAGAAAACTTAATTAACATAGAAACAAAGCAGAAGCCAAACAAAGTAGAAAAACGTAAATCTAGCAAACTAACATACTAAAAAACATAAAGAAAGTATAAAACTAACCTAAACAAACATATATAAACATAAACTAAACAAAGAAACAGATTAAAGACATAAAAGAAAAAAGAAAAGTTCAAAAGAAATACCTTAAAGCAAAAGCTACTAGGCTTGATTTTTGACCGTTCTCCTTAGTCAAATCTATCACAATTCAATAAAATAGTGATTAACAATCTTAAACTCAAAGGATTAGGGCCAGAAAATGTCTCAATCAAATAAAAAATGACTTGAGGGTGTTTTGTGAAAACTCCCTTTTGATTCACTATTTTTAGTAAATCTTAGGTTTTTCCCATGGGATTTCTATGTGTTTTGAAAATGTACCCTGTAAGGCTTTTTATAGTTGAAAAAATGGGGTTTGGAACGGCCCCCAGAAAATGTGGGATTCATTCCAAACCTCAACCATTATTGCAGAAAACTTGCATTTTTTATGCTTATGAAACCCTAGCTGCGTACACAAGAATGTGCCTATGTACACATGCTTTAGCTTGTGTACGCAGGCCGAGGGCCACTTTGGTCATTTAATTTTCCAAAAATAGATTTTTGCTCATTTAAAAAGTTATATTTTTCATTTTAACACTCCTCAAGTCAATTTAATATCTGATAGAGTGGAGCTCTAAACTGGCATTGTGCCTTAGAGTTCGAGCATCATTGGGGAACGGGGGTCCGAGTCGTAAGGGGTACAAATGCGGTATCTAGAAAGTAGGCATTGATGGATAATTATAACCTAGTCCCACTTAAATGGAAGGATAATTATGGTGTGATCCCCACATAAGTCTAGACACATGGCATAAAATTGGAACTCTAATTTGAAATTCTAATTTGAGTTTCTCTCTGCTTCACCTATTATTATATATATAGACTAGTTTGTAACCCGTGCTTACGCTTACGCACGGGAGCAGTCAACAATAATGATGATGAGGTGCTCTTATCTAGGTGAAATAAAGTGATTACTTGTGAATGTTCAAAATGTGTGTAAAACACCCTTGAACGTTTAGACCCCCAATTTACAAATTACCAATTCAAGCTTATTATCAAACAATGTACGTGCGGAAAATGAGAATAAGCTAAAACAGAATTGATAAGACAATCTAAACCAAATAAAACCACAACCACAGCAGAAATTAAATGGCAAAGATTAAGGGAAGAGAGATGCAAACTCAAAGGCAACACAACGATGTGTTATCGAAGAGAAAACTGAAGTCCTCGGTGTAAAACCTCTTCGTTGCCCTCCAAGTGGTCAATAATCCACTAGAGAATCAAGTTGGGATACATGAACAGCAGAAGACCCTCCAAGCCTAATTTACCCAGTGTACCTAAGCCCTCCAAGCTTCTTGCTCCAACGAGGTTGCGCCGAACCTTTGTCTTCTCTAGCTTACCGGATTCCGCTATAGCCCATAGCATTAACCAATATCAGTTGGTTCCTTCCTAACTGCTTCCCAAGCACCAAAAAGCCTTCTCACAGATATGGGTATGGTGAGAAAAGGATTTGGCTAATGTACCTCTCAAGGATGTAACAATGGAGAGGGTGAGAGTAGAGAAATTTGGAGAATCAAAGGATGAAGATTGTGGATAAGTCAATCTTGTTTTTCTCTAGGGTTTCTCTCTCAAAATTCTCTCTGGAAGCTCTCTACATTTTGTGGGTATAAAGGGTATTTATACTGGTGTGTGTTTGGAATGCGAAAAGTTAGTTTTTCCCAAACAGAGTGGTCTGGCGACTTGGCCTCGCAACTTGACTGAGTCGCGAGTCTAAGTCGTGAACTAACAGAATGGCCAGACTGGAAGTTTTGTCCTGTAGTGCTTCAGTTGGCGTGACTTTTCAGCTCCTTTGCATGCTTTACACGTATGCCTCCTTTGGCGACTTGCAAGTTGCGAGCTAGTCGTGAGATCCAGTCGCGAGGCCCTGCTAAGTTGCACACTTTTAAGCTTTTCTTCACACTCTCTCACACACTACTCTTACATGATTCCCACCTAAATACAGGATTTCTAAATGCTGAATTACAAACAAATTTGCACGAAATAAAGCCAACAAAATGGTTGATAAAATTCAACCTTACAACTTGGTTTTTACAGTAAGTAGATAAATGTGTTACTTGGTACTAATATTAAGAAAACAAGTCGCAAACCCGCGCATTGCACATGATAAGTTTTTAGGTAAAATACTATTTTAGTCCCTAAACTTTATAAAGAGCTTTTTAAATATATATATATATATATATATATACATTTTTTTTATTATCATATTTTTCATAATCTTGTCTATAACTTTTCTTACCATTATCATATATTTATTGGTTGATGATTTGCATAACATAGACATTAAATAAGTGGTAGAACTGTTTATTAGATTCTTTTAAAGTCATGGTATATGAAGATTATGATTATATATATATGGTTAAATGGAATGTAAAAAAATGAGATTATAAAATTTTCCAACTTTATTTCTAATATAATTTCTAAATTACTGGAGAACGTCTCATTTTTAGTTATGATCGGAAATATAATTTCCCTAGTTAGAGTTTGATTAGTTTTAAGTTTAAAACTTATATTATTATATTTAATTGTTGATTAATGATTTAATTAAGTGAATGTAATGGTTGATTTTATTGCACTATAAAGTTTTCAATGTCCTCTGTATAGTCATCTCTATTTTATTTCTTACTCCTCTTGACCACTTTTTCATTTTACAAATAACAGATACTAATTGACGTTTGTGATAAGCAAAAAATGTATTGACCCCTTGTGATGAATTAATTGATTAATTAGCCAAGTTTATTTAATTAATCAAATTAACATGCAAATGCGTGGTAGCACAAAAAAATCACCAATTAAACTAAGTATGCAGCGGAAATTAAATTGACACAGTAATTTGTTTACGAATGGGGAAAACCTACACGGCAAAAACTCCACCGGGTGATTTTAAGGTCACCACTCCCGAGAATCCACTATTATCACAACAAGTGGTTACAAGTAAAGGAATCTCCCAGTACCTTATACCAACCTACAGTTGAACCCTTACCCCAATACCCAATTGGACTTGCTCTGTAGTGACATTCTCTCTTTGTAATGCATGGCTCCCAGTACGTAATTAACCAATTGCGCGGATCCCAGTACGTGACTTCAATCACCAATTAGAGAGAGTTGTTGGCTGCAAAGTTCTTTAATTCGTCCACACGATGAAGATCCAGAAGATGCTTGGTTACAAAACCCTATGGTGCACAAACACAGCAACTTCTTCACAAGAACGATGAACTAGGGCAAATTCTGTCTCCAGTCATAATTTGCTTGACAAACTTTGCTCAACACTTGTGCAACTTATTCCACATTTGACGGCTCTTAAAATAATCCTTTTATATGTCTAGGGTTGTGAGAAAAGAAAGCCCAAACATACAATCACGGATTTGAGTCAAAATAGAACTGAAATTCTGTTTTTCATAAACCTCGACAGATAGCTATCTGTCGAGCTGCTGTCGAGCCACGGGGCTGGAACAGCTCTTCAAGCTCGATAGATGCTAGCTGTCGAGCTTTAATGACAGACACTTTTCAGACTTGAATCTTGGACAGACTTGCATGACTTCAACACTTGATCTTGAAACAAAGTTTCTTGAAGTATTAAACACGTCCTTGATCTACCCAAATACAAGTAAAGTGCGTTTTGTCAAAAAATTAGCCAATTACATAAAATAGTGACATATGTTCCTAACAAGTGAATCACATATGTCCTAACAATCTCCCCATTTGGTAATTCGTGACAAAACCACAACTAACAAATGAACATATGAGAGAAGTCATAAATCACTCAACTCATATTCACTTGTTGAATACAATAAAATCTATCCTAACACAAACTCTTGAAAATTTTTGCAAGAAGAGAGTTTATGGCAAGTAGACTTTGACAACCTGTATTTCTGAAACACTTGAAACAAAACTCATCAAGGCATCTTTGTGTGAAACAAAAATAATAGATTGCATACAAGTAATAAGAAGCATGTGCATAAAGAGGGAAAAGAAACAACACATGTAAGGGTAGGTGAAAGAAACATACATCATCATATAAAGAAAATAAGTACAATGTATGTCAAAAATGGTCACAAGACCTAAGGTACAAGAATAAATGTATCTAAAGTAGAGAAAAGAAAAAGATACAAGTAATCCTTACTACATCCCTCAAAATATCAACACTCCCCCTAACAAAATGGTCCTATACTAACTCTTCCCCTAAGTATGACTACTCTCATATCCAAAACTACTCCCCCTTTTTGTCACGACTGACAAAGGGTAAGAGTGTTAAGTAGACATCTCATCGGTACCGGAAGAGCTAGCATCTCCATCATCATCATCACCATCCTCAGCATCAGAAGCCTCTAGAGTAGGTGGAGAAGAAGAGACAAAGCCACCCATGACCACCTGCCGTCGTGCAATACGACCCACACGGGTGTTCACCCGACACAACTCATCACTGAGAGTGTCGAGGCGAGCATCCATGCGCTGCAGCTGTACCATGATGTCCGCAAAAGTCACATCGCTCATAGAAGAGGAAGGAGCGGATGTGGATGGAGCAGAACGGGAAGGAGGAGTTGTTGACCCAGACTGCCTCGACCTAAACTGCGCCTTGCTCCATTTAACGGTAGCGACGTCTATGGCACACATGTAGGTAAAGTGGTCGGATGCTAGAAAGGGAACAGAAAAGTGGCGTAAGATCCTCGTGATAGCCGAAGGGAAGATGAGCTTATCACTGGACGCCGAATCCCTATGAACATCTATGATAGAAAGAATAAAGTGGAGAAGGAAAATCTATAGAAAGATGCTCAAGAAGGGACAACAAAAATCGAGCACGAGGCTCTGTGCTAGAGTTATAGTGAGAGAGAGGGTGAAGAACAAAATTCATGACCATGTTAAAAAACTGAGGACCTTTAGCAAGGTCCGTGCAGTATGTGAACTGACGCTCACCCCACTCAGAAGGGTGCTCACAAAAAGCAGATTTGAGCTCGTCTTTAGACACAGTCCTCAAACGCTTACAACCAGGATAGTCAGGATGCTCTACCCTGGGGACACGGTACACATCCGCAACAATCTGCGGTGTGACAGCAATACGCGTACCTCGAATGCAAGAATGAAAGAGAGGTACTGAAAAATCAAATCCATGCATGTTAGAGTAAAACTCCTAGATCAACACGGATGGACAAGTGACCAGGACGTCACACAGTGACTCCCAACCTCGACTGTGAATGACATCAAGTAGGTCAGTGTCGGTGAAGTCCGCCAGGATGACTTGGCGTGCAGAATGAATGCCTCGTTGAGAAA
Organism: Quercus aquifolioides; assembly: GCA_019022515.1. Lineage (NCBI taxonomy): Eukaryota > Viridiplantae > Streptophyta > Magnoliopsida > Fagales > Fagaceae > Quercus > Quercus aquifolioides. The sequence continues at coordinate 28,451,258 of CM032326.1, forward strand.
AGTTCTTCGAGAAGGCCTTTTGGGCATTCTTATCACGGAACCGAACAGATGAAGGAGTGGGATCAGATGAAGTGGATGCCCTAGAACGAAGAGGGTTCTGGGATGGAGTAGACTTGCGTTTAGGTGCCATAGACACAGACTAACGCAAACAGAAGAGAGAGAGAGAGAGAGAATTAGAAAAGTCCTAACATAGTTCAAATAAAGCAAGTATATTGAAAAGAGAGTACATATGCATGGGAATGCATGAACATGTGACATGCAATATAAAAAGCATCATGGGCTCAGCCCAATCCAATCCTACCAGCACACAATCAATTGCACACATCTAAAATGCATGATAATACTGTTATAATGCAAATGTGATGCAATGCATGAGGTTTAAAGATCATTTAAACAAAGATCCATCCCAAAATTTCAACAAAAACTCAACAATTTTGAAAAACCCCAAATTTGTTTTTCAAAAACCCCAAAACCTAGGTTTCAAAACATGAAATGCATGAAAATGAGAGATTAGAAACTCACCAAGAGAAGAAAAACTTGGAAAAACCTTGAAGAAACCTTGAGGAAGAAGTTTGGAGAGAGTGAGAGAGTTTTAGGAGGCGAAAAGACGAGACTGTCTAGAGAGAGATCGAGAAAAGTGAGAAACGGATCACGCTGAACCTTTATATAGAAGGTCAGTAAAACTCGACAGATAGAGGTGTTGAGAGGTGTCGAGCAAGGTGTCGAGCAAAAAGACTTCGACAGATTCAGCTGTCGAGAAGGTGTCGAGGAACAATTCAACAGACACGATTAAAGAATCTCGATTGATCCACCAGCTGTCGAGAAGCTATCGAGAGGTCAAGAGCTTTCTCAATCGATCCACCTAGCTGTCGAGAGGTGTCAGGATTGCGATAAGAAACAGCTTAAGAGCTCGACAGATGCTAGCTGTCGAGCTTTAATGACAGGCACTTTTCAGACTTGAATCTTGGACAGACTTGCATGGCTTCAACACTTGATCTTGAAACAAAGTTTCTTGAAGTATTAAACACATCCTAGATCTACCCAAATACAAGTAAAGTGCGTTTTGTCAAAGGATTAGCCAATTACATAAAGTAGTGACATAGGTTCCTAACAAGTGAATCACATATGTCCTAACAGTTTGATTTCATTTCTTTTTTTCTTCCTTCATTTATTCGTTATTACTTTGTATGTTTCCTCACAAGTTGTAATTTGCATGGTTATCAATAAGAAATAGATATCATGGATGACTTAAATAGTTATAGATGTAGTCACATTAGTGGTATGTCAAAGGTTTTTTTTCCCCCTTCTAAATTTTCAACGAAATATGAAAGGCATTTCTCTAGTTTGGTCTCAATCAATTAAGACATCCATAATATCAATATCTTAACGGAAGTAATAGTGAGCCTTAAATTTTTTTAATGTATGAAGTGGTTATGTTAGTGGTATGTTAAAGTTTAATATATATATATATATATATATATTCCAAGGAAATTTAAAACGCCTTTTTTTGAAAAAAAGAAATGGTGACTTTTTGAATTGTAGAAATATGATTGTTTTAATTACCTTGTTTATAGATTTCATTATTTAGTTATAAACATCTAAATTAAAGTAGATGAATATATAAATGCAAAATTATATGTAAAGTTACAACCGCACAAGATAAATATGTATAGATAATATATATATATATATATATATTTTTTTTTTTTGGTTTTTGATTATTTATGAATCATTATTTCATTGTTTACTTATAAATATCTAAATTAATTTTTTTATTATAGAAAAATCTAATTAAAATAGATGAATATGTAATGGTAAAATTATATGAAAAATTAAAACTACCTAAAATGAACGTTTAACCGCTGGTAGATATGTGTTTTTTGAAGACTAAAAGTATGCTAGATTGCTTTAGCTGGAACTATATAATTATGCAAATGTTGTTGCGAGTGGTTTCATCATTTGCAAATTATCAGGTTTGGTGGTCTTACATAATAGATTTTTCATTTTGCAAAAAACTTTACATGAACTCCTCTTTTGTGACAACTTTTTTTTTTTTTTTTTTTGTAATTTTTTTTTTCTGAAACAACTTAAGAATATTAAGACTTTTTGAAAGCAAGAATATTAAGTCTTAAGTTACCATATTTGGTAGCTGTAAAACACATATATATAAAAAATGTTTAAATATTTAAAAAGAATTTTAAGTAGATTGTAATATAAAACATTTTTTTCTTAATTTTTATGTAACTTTTCCCATAAGATCAAGGATGGATCCACGCGCAGGGGGGGGGGGGGGGGGGGGGGGGGGCAAAGGCCCCCTTGGCCCAAAGAAAAAAAAAATTGGGCCCCCCTAGTCCAAAGCAAAAAAAAATAAAAATAATAATAATAATAATAATGATTATATATATATATTTTTTATTTCAAGAGTTGTGCCTCACTCTTCCAAAAATTTGGACTCCCTCCCTTTTAATTAGCCTAACCCAACTAGTGACTGCACAACTAAAAAACTTAACAAAAACAAAATTTTAAAATAAAAAATAAAAAATCTCAGTCAGCCTAGTGTTAGAGTACTAGCATTAGGTGTTCTAAATGGTAAATATTTAGTATTTAGAACACCAAATACCAGAAACACTACTATACGAGACATTTCAAATGCTATATTAAATTAGTAAAAGTAAGTTTTGGTTTGTGAAAATAATAAATTTTTTTTTTTTGCAACAATTGATGCTCTTAAGAAACAATATTATTTTGTATTATTTTGTTTTTGTTAGTAAATGATTGCATCTTAATGTATTAAGAAACAATGATTTTGTATATTGATCTTAGTTGATAGTTTATTAGTACTATATGGATACCTATTTGGATTTTTTTCTTCTTCTTATACTTCGGTCCCCCCTAGCTTGAAATCCTAGATTCGCCCCTGCATAAGATCAATATTGTTGGCATCCTTTAAAGATAATACATAATATTTTTGAGAAGAAGAAGAAGAAGCAGAGATGATGCCAACACATAATATAAAATTATTAAGTTTGCGTGATTTAAATTTGTGGCAAAAAAAAATAATAATATATCTATGATAAAGGTTTTTATCTAAATGATATATGGTAGTCCATATATTTTTAGTCTTGAATCAAAAAGTTCATTCTCAATAGCCTTTTAAGTCTACAAATTGCTCAATCTATAGGCCTAGACACATTCAAAAAGTGATATCTAAACTATAAATTATATGACCTTTTATCACACAAATATTTTGATTTCCCTAAAGGAAAGCAGGTGTGTGTCTAGCCATTTTCTTGATTTGTGCTGCATAATTTAATATTATGGAGGATGTGACTAAATTTAAATATTGAATAAAATCATATGAGAAGAAAAAAAAAGTAAAAATAAAATATATAGTAATAAATATCAAATTATCCAAGTCATGCTATGTAATATAATAGGAGCATTATATTATTATATACTATATGTATAATGCAGTAGGATAATATTTAATAATTAAAGAAAATAAAAAAGATAACAACCAAAAACACAAAACTAAATCATCAACCTAAAGTATGGATACAATAATAAAAAAATCAAACAAAAAATGAAAAACAAATTGTGAGAGAGAGAGAGAGAGAGAGAGAGAGGAGTAACCTTTTTTGTGTGAGAAAACTATGCATAGAATGGAAAAGAAAATGTCAAATTTATAGTAAGATGTTGAGAATAAGAATAGTCAAAATAAAAGAAGATAAAAGGGTAGAGAGAGAATGATATTAAGGTAGAAAGTAGTGAAGAGATGAAGAGGTAAAAGGGAGGGAGAGTTTTGAAAAATTAATCATAAAAATAATGGTTAAAAAATATTTTAAGTTTTAAATAATGGAGTTTTTAAGTTACCTTAAATGAGAAAATGTTTAATAAAATATGTAGGAAAAATTGGAGACAAAAAAGATAATAATGTGGCTACTGATGTGGCTCAACCAGAGTGTAGCAACAATAAATGCTACGCTTCAGCTTTTAGATATATACTAGTGCATGACCCGCGCAATGTGTGGGCAAATTTTATTTATTATTCACAGAAAAATATGTAAAATCATAATAAAATTCTATTAGTAGAATATTAGTTGTTTCACTAATTGTCTATCAAACTCTAATAACATGATCATGATACAAAAAATTTGTGCTAACTCCATTAGCCAATCAAACATTATCATGATATCATAAAAATATTATGATAACTCCATAGACAATTAAAAGAAGTATACTGATTTTTTTAAACAAAAAAGAAACCTTCCCTTTTATATTTATTTTTCTTTATTATTATTATTATTATTTTAAATGATTAGAAACTCCCTTAAAATTGGAGGTCTGTTTATGCATTAAATATGGTCAAATGAAGACATACTAAATAAGGAAAATAAAAAGAACCTCAATTATACAAACTATGTTTATAACGATTACAGGATTCTTACTATAACTATCCAATTTAAACTACACAAAGGACAATTAATTTCAAGAATACAAAAACTACAAAAACTGGACAAAAGATATGTCTTAGGGCAGGGGAAAAAAAACCAAAACTCTTAAAAAAGTTATATTGTAGAGTTTTATCAATACCAATCACTATACCACCCTATAAAAAAATAAAAGATGGTAGCACTTAATCAAAGTTACATTTATGAAATCTCACAGAGAAATCTGCAGCTACTTGATCCCTTTCCTAAGCCATGTACATCTACTTGATGTTTTTTAGCGCAATCCTTTTCCATAAATTTCTTGGTGCATAAGGATATTGACAATTTTTGCCCTCTTCTCAACTTCATTAATAGCCATTTTCTTATTTGTCTCTGGTAGTTTCTCAACTACTCTCCGGCTCTTAATAGCAATTAAGACCTAACAAAGTAACATCAACATAAATTAGAGAATGGTGCACTATATTGCACTCTATAAACTTCAAAGGATTATTATTAACATAAATCATTCAATATATTTTTCACTAACTGGGTATGGGTGCAGCAAACACATGTGTTAGAAATACTGAATGTAACTGTATTGTATTTCATAATGAAAGAATGTACATAGGTGCCTTTATATAGGAGGCATATGTGTGCAGTACAAGTAATTATGTGTGCTATACAAGTAACCTAACTGGGCCTAAAGCCCACAATATATTATACACGTTAACAGCCCCCCTCAAACTCAAGGTGGATGTGAGACCAGCTTGAGGTTGTCAACCAAAGTACGAAGGCGTCCCTTAGGATGTGACATGGTGAAGATATCTGCAAGTTGATCTTTAGAGGAGACTGAGATCAGCTTGAGAGCACCATGGACAAGATGAAAACGGATAAAATGACAATCAATCTCGATGTGTTTAGTCCGTTCATGGAAGACATCATTGTAAGCAATATGAATAGCACTCTGGTTGTCACAATAAAGAGGAGTAGCAAAGGATGTAGACACACCTAAGTCTTTGAGAAGCCATCATAGCCAAAGGAGCTCAGATGTGGTATTAGTAAGGGCACGATATTCTGCTTCAGTACTGGAGCGGGCCATATGAGTTTGTTTCTTACTTCGCCAAGAAATCAGAGAAGAACCAAGAAGAAAGCAATAACCAGTGGTGGACCTGCGATCAGTGGGATCTCCTGCCCAATCAGCATCAGAAAATGCACGGAGAATAAGAGGAGACTGAGCAGAGTAGAAAAGACCATGGAAGAAAGTGCCCTTTAGGTATCGAAGAATGCGCAGAACTGCAGCATAGTGAGTCGATCGTGGTGCAGACAGATACTGGCTCACCTGGTGAACAGCATAGGAAATGTCTGGACGAGTGACAATGAGATAAACTAAGCTGCCAACCAAGCGTCTGTAAAGAGAGAGATTAGACAATGGTTTCCCCCCTGAGGGAGTCAGATGCGCATTAAGCTCAACTAGAGTGTCAACAGTCTTGCTATCAGTGAGTCCAGCTCGAGACAAGAGTTCAGAGGCATACTTGGCTTGGGTAATATAAAGTCCATCTGTAGAATGAGTAATTTCAAGACCCAAGAAGTAGCTGAGATGTCCAAGATCTTTCATCTCAAACTGCTAATTGAGAAAAGCCTTGAGTTCTTGAATGCCACTGAGGTCATCACCAGTTATGATCATATCATCCACATATAGGAGAAGTAATATAGTGCCTTTGTCAGTGCGACGAAGAAATAAGGCAGAATCATAATGACTGGCCATGTAACCCAAGTGAGAGATAGTAGAGCTGAATTTGGCAAACCAAGCTCGTGGAGCTTGTTTAAGGCCATAAAGTGCACGTCGAAGGTGACAAACCTTGTTTGAATCAACAGAGAGACTAGAAGGAGGTTGCATATACACTTCTTCACTTAAATCCCCATTAAGGAATGCATTTTTGACATCCATCTGAAAAATGTCCCATTTACTGGCAGCAGCAACAGTTAAGAGGGCACGAACAGATGAGATACGAGCAACCGGAGCAAAGGTCTCTTCATAATCAATCCCATACTCTTGTGTAAAACCTTTTGAAACAAGACGAGCTTTGTAGCGCTCAATGGACCCATTAGAGCGAGTCTTAATCTTGTAGATCCACTTACAACCAACCACAAATTTTCCAGGAGGAAATGTCACCAAATCCCAAGTATGGTTTTTAGATAATGCATCAAGTTCCTCTTTCATTGCAATCTGCCATAAAGGGTCAGTGGAAGCCTCACGATAGGTGTGAGGCTCGTGTAGTGTAGCAAGGGCAGTGTAACAATGATAGTCAAGTAAATGTGTAGGAATAGATCTTACCCGAGTTAAGTGACGAGGTGGAATGTCTTGTGCAAGATCTTCAGGCGGAGCAGGAGCAGGAGACCTAAGCTCAGAATTGGGGTTGGGTAGCTCGTCTTCAACCTGTTCATCTTCCACCTGTTCATTAAAGGGTGAACTAGGAAAGGGATCAGTGATATCTGGTGGTTGGACAGAGAAGTCTACAGTAACAGAATCAGGAGCAACTACAGGAGGATCAGGAGCAGCTACAGAAGGAATATGTGCCTCATCTAGAAAAAGATCTAAGACAGAGGAGGAAGACAGGGAAGCACTAAAATGAGAGAGCTCGACCAAAAGACGATGTTCCCAAAAGACAACATTGCGGGAGATACGAAGACGATGAGAGACAGGATCATAACACCTATACTCCTTTTGAGTTTCGCCATAGCCAAGAAAACAACAAAGCCTTGACCGAGGCTCAAGTTTGTTATGTTCATGTGGCTGAAGAAGAACGAAACAAGCAGAACCGAAGGAGCGAAGGTGGTGATAGTTTGGAGGTGACCCAAAAAGGCGCTCATATGGAGTTTGATTTTGGATAACAGGACTCGGAATGCGATTAATAGTATGAACAGCATGAAGAGCAGCTTCACCCCAAAAAGGAGCAGGAACTTTGGCAGAGATAAGGAGAGCACGAACAGTGTCAAGAATATGACGAAGTTTTCGTTTGGCTCTACCATTTTGCTGAGAGGTACCTGGACAAGTTAGTTGATGAACAGTGCCATAGGAATGCAAAATAGCTTGGAAAGCATATTGAGTATATTCAAGAGCATTATCAGATCGAAAAATTTTGATGCGTCTGGAAAACTGAGTTTCAACCATTTTTGCAAAATTAGAATATACTTCCAATAATTCAGAAGGATGTTTCATATTAAAAATCCAGCTATAGCGAGAGTAATTATCAACAAAGACAACAAAATATCTAAACCCACCAATACTAGAGAAAGAGGACGGCCCCCAAACATCAGAATGAATAAGGTCAAAGATATCAGTGGATATTGATTCACTAGTATTGAAAGGCAAAACTGGTTGTTTTCCTAACTGACATGAAACACAATCAAAGTTTTCTGTAGACACTGAACCTAACAAACCTCTAGAAGCCAATTGTTGTGCCCGAGAGGAAGATGCATGACCAAGTCGAGCATGCCAAAGTGCAAGGGAAGGAGTGGAAGAAACTGCAGCAACTGTAGCAACAGAAACAGGAGCAACAAGTGGAAGACGAAGGTTGTCCACGGGAAACATACACCCAACTCTGGGACCGGTTCCAAGTTCCTGTCCCGTCCTAGGATCCTGCACAATGCACCCAGAATAATCAAAGGTAATGCGATAACCCAACTCAGCTAATTGTCTCACAGAAAATAAATTATAAGAAAGGTCAGGAACATTAAAGACTCCAGGAACCGAGAGGTTGGAGGTTGAAACTGAACCTATATTATGACCAGACATTGTGGAACCATTTGCTGTGCGAATATTAAAAGGGTGCGATGCAGGTTTAAGGTAAGAAAATAAGGACGAGTGAGGTGTCATGTGATTGCAACAAGCAGAATCCATAAGCCAAGAGGTAGGAGACATACCAGATAAAGCTGAGAGAGAAGAGGAATAAGATGCATTACCAACCATACGAATGACATTGGCGATGATATTTATAAGGTCATCTCTGGAAATGGAGAAAGTGGATCCAGAAGACTTAGATTGTGCAGAGACAGGAGCCATTGGTTGGACACTCTCAGTGTTAGCAACAGTAGCAGCAGAAATTGAAACAGCTAATTTGTTGCGATGATAGCAAGTCTCAATATTGTGGCCAAAACGTTTGCAAAATTTGCAAAAACGTTTGATGGATTGGCAGTGACGATTGTTGCAATAAGAAGAAGACCTGCCCTTATTCTTCATTTACAAGCAAAATATGCAAAAATGGACTGCAAAAATGAAATCTACGCGAAAAACTGGGTAAGGAGCACCTGGACTGCAAAAAGTCAACTCTGGGTCAAAGTCAACGGTCAACGCACGGTCAAAGTCAACAGAGGCTGACGTAAGCAAGATGACGCAAGCGCTGACTGGGTGCTAACTGATGATGACGTCAGCAGGCGAGCAACTAGGGCTGACGTGGCAGATGACGTCAGCAAGTGACATCAGTGGCAGTAGCGCGGCGCGTGTGGCGTGTAGCTGATGTTGCAGAGAATTTCAGGCGACGCGTGTGACTTCCGATGATGCCGATTCTTCTCCGACTAAGTAGATCGGAGAAAGACGATTCCGACAGAGGCGGCGGCGACAGGATCGGAGCAATACTGGTGGCTCGTGAGGCACGTGGACTGTCAGATGATGATGATTCCAGCAGATTTGTGTAGATCGGTTGAAAATCTACACGTTGATATGTCTTATGTCTTAATCGGAGGTCCGATGAGGAAGATCCAACGGAGGCAGTGATCTTGGTGGCAGTGATCGAGCTTCTGGCGGTGAAGATTCAACCTTGGGCACCTCTGACGGCAGTGGAGCGGTTAGGAGAGGGCACAGAAAAGATTTACTGACCGAAGAAGTCGAGGCAGCAGAAAATACCAACAAAGACAAGACTACAAGACACAAGAAATTAGAGTAGTGGCTCTGATACCATGTTAGAAATACTGAATGTAACTGTATTGTATTTCATAATGAAAGAATGTACATAGGTGCCTTTATATAGGAGGCATATGTGTGCAGTACAAGTAAATATGTGTGCTATACAAGTAACCTAACTGGGCCTAAAGCCCATAATATATTATACACGTTAACAACATGCATGTTCAAAATTTTGGGTATAAGCAAAAAAAAAAAAAAAAATGCCTGTAATGTTGAATGCTCATGGGACCAAGACTAATCTAATTTAAAATGTAAATTCAATGTTCAGCAAGCATTTGGAATAATATATATATATATAGCACATTTTATTTGTAAATAATCTGCATATCAAGAATCATAAACTGATTTAGGAATAAGCATCATCTTTAGAAAATAACTAACTCAGGAAAATATAGATTGTGGATAGGAATTTCAAAGACATTTCCTAAAGACATCATCTCTCAATAGAAGCTAAAAATACGAAAATATTTAACCAATAGACTAACATGTACCAAAAAATCAAATGACATTCAAGATGATTAGTGTTAGACTCCTATAAGATTAACACAATGCAACACCCATATATTAGAATTGAATAATACCAAAATTGGAACACATATATTACAATTAAACACACATATAGACTAAGGAGAAAAATCCCATGATCATTCACTCAAAAAATCAGATGTCAAAAGCTCAAACATGCAAAAGTAGCAAAAAATCATCACAAGTTTATGCATAAAACCATGCCTATATAACTTTTAAATCATCCAAATGCAGCAATATTGGAAGCAATTTCAAGGATTCTTTCCTACTCTTAATGGCTTCTGCAACATAAAAATCACAATCAACATGTATACATCTCACAAAGAACAAAGAACAAATTTGTTAACGTTCCACTTGTCAATTGAAAACAGTCCCAAGTTAACTACCAAAATAGGAGTCACAACCATAACTGGAGATCGTACCAACTTCAATAAATATATGTATCTTTGCTTAAAAGAGTGTAATTCCTTTTAAAAAAAAAAAAACAGCCAGGTTATCTTAAACTTAGGCAACCAAAAAAATCTGATTCCATCCAAACCAAGTAAAGAAGAAATACTGGACTTCAGCTAAAAATGTTTTCTATTAAGCTTTGCAATCAAGGGGGCTTTGATGAAGGGTGGGTTTGGAGAGTCAAAGAGATGTGATGTAGTTTCCACTTGGGATGCGCCACCACTAAGTGGTGCAGAGTTTACCTACTTCTTGTGCTAGTCATGTCACCGACTTTAATTCCGTTCCTATGTGTTTTAACCTATACGTTTTAAGCTATACACCACCATCATAATGCAAATACCTTAATCAAAGCCACATATAACCCAAAGATATACATCCAATCTAATCCAATTATTATAGAAAAAAGAAGATAATATTTAATGCACAAATTGAAAAATAAAGAGGAAAACTTACTGTTTGCAGTTCCGGCAGGTCAGTGGTGGGAGGGTTCTTTGTTCTGTTTCTTCTCTGCAACACCATATACCCAAGTTTCAACATACCAATGTTGATTATCCTCTTTGAATACTTTATCTTCTCCAAATACTATTTCTATTGTCTATAATTTACCACAATTGCTTTTCCTTAGCATCTAAAATTTTCAGTATCTACACTCCTAATCATTAAAACCCACCTATCCACTCTTTATATAAAAATAAATAAAAAATCAAAATCAAAAACATAGAAAGAGAGCCCATAACCGTAAATAAACTTTAAACAAAGAAAAAAAAGAGATAAATGCAGAGAAATTCTAATGGTAAAGCATAGAGAGAGGGAGATAGAAATCTGACCAAAATGCCTAAATCAAAACAAAGCAAATACCCAAACTGCCAAACATAAATCATAGTTATCGCAAGATTTTGGTTTTTCTTCTAAAAATTTATATATATAAAAAATAAAAAAAATCACCTTGCATTGAGAGAGAGCTTTGTTTAAAACCAAGTGAGCACTTTCCCTTGCCAAATGCTTCCTACATGTTACAACGGCCTTAATTGTAGGAAAATGCTTCTGCTTTTATCTCTATATATTAAGATAGATTTAAGTTACATATCTATTAAATAATCCAAAGCCAAAAAAATACGTTTCAAGCACATTACTGATATCAAATGCTAAACAACAAAGGTTAGCACGTTTGGTGCACATGGTAGGATAAGTAATAAATCCCACAATTGGCTTGGCGAAGGATTACATTTATTCATACATTAAGGTAGTGTTGTAGAATGGTAATAGACCTAAAAAATGTCTGAGTGGAAGTTAATGCCTCCTTCAATAATTTGTAATGTATTACAATCTTTGATCATTTAAGCATTAAAAAATTAACAAATGCAGAAGCAAACTATATTGGCCAATTATATATTGCATATATTATAATCTTTAGGTAATTTAACAATTTCTGCCAAAAGAGAAATCATTTTAAGTTTTACAATATAACAACTATAGTCAATTGCAGCAAATAAAATAAGCTTCTGCAACATAAAAATCACAATCAACATGTATAAATTTCATAAAGAACAAATAACAAATTTGTTAATGTTCTACTTGTCAATTGAAAACTGTCCCAAGTTAACTACCAAAATAGGAAATTAAAACAAATTTGTTAATACTAAACTTTACATATATATATATATATATATATATACACCACTTGGATAGAGTTAGATCCAGAATTACCACTTCAAATAGTTATCTTCTTCTCTAATTTATTTCTCTCTTTTCAATTTCAATTTCAAATGAAGGTACATTCTTAACAATACTTACAGTGGTTCAAGATTAATCTGCATAGTTCTAATGGCTTTAAAAAAGGGACCATTCAGAAACAACAAATGCAAAAACTTTAAAATTTAAAATAAAACTTTAGTGTAGTTTTGATTACTCAAAGGTTTGTGCTTTGAGTAACAAAGCAAATCTTCATTTTATGTGAACTCAAAATCAAAGCAACCCAAATATTCAAAATCGATTCTAAATACCCAAAACATTGAGCCAAGCCACATGCCCTAAAAATGAAACTTCTTCTAACCAAAATCCCTTAATCAAAACCAAACCTTACCCAAAATACTAATCTAAATCATAATTAACCCCCAATTGATTCTCCAAATTAAAAACAAAAACCCTTAATTTTTTAGTTTAAAGCAAAACTTTACCGGAAGCGATTCCGGTAGTCTGATAGTGGGTGGAGGCTTACGGTGATGACAGAACTTGTGGTGGTGCCCCTTTCTCAATCCATGGCACATTAACTTAATAGTCTAACGATTATTCTTCCTCTTCTTCCAAAAAAAGAATCCAATCAGTCGATCTCTCTACACTCTGTGACTAACAGACTCTCTCTCTACCGTTCTTAGACTTTTGGCCTCTAAACCTTGATTATCCAAAGCCAATTGTAAATACCCTAAAACTAAACCAAAATCAAACACAAAATTAATTGAATCCAAATACTCCCAAAAGTTTTTAGTATACTGAGAAACTAAAACGAATCAAAAAATAAAATCAAAACCTAATGCAACCCAAATGCCTAAATAAAAATCAATCCAACCAAATTTCTCAAAACTAATTCATATTTCATACCCAGATCTAAGAAGAAAAAAAAAACCTTACTCGTGGTAGTTCTCTCTCTATGTCCGTATCTCAAATCCTGCGTGCACCTTTAGGTTACCAGTGCCGGTTTTGGTGGTCTAAGTCTGGCATACTCCTTCTTCTGCTTCTTTTTCTGGAAAAATCAAAAATCAAGAAGGTCGTTTTGGCGTAACTGGAAACAAAGATTTTTTAGAGGAATTGAGGGACAGTTCTCTTCTTTCTTGATCAGAATCTCTAAAAACAAAGATTGAAGCCGGTCTTTAAGATTGGGCCTAGACTGTCTTACGGCTTGACGCAGTTGGCGACTCGCTCTCTCTCTCTCTCTGTTTCTCAAACTCTCTCTGGCTCTCTGCCTTTCAATTGGCTTCGTTTTAAACTGTATGGACAGCACAGTAAAAAGATTAAATTGAAGCCCTCAAACGGTGCAACGTGCGGTATTTTGTATCTTTCAAAGTGTGAATGTGGCAGAATTTTAAGGGGCATTTTTCCTAACACGAGAACACCTCCTTAAAGACTTATGCTATCATATATAGCTAGTGTTTAACCCGCGCAATGCGCGGGGTCATTTTATGATTTAGGGTCAGCTTTACAACACTCACCATAAAAGTCCTTTGATAGGTTTGGCTTTTGTCTTTCATATAAGACATGCAATATAATACCCTATATTTATGTTGTTGTCATTAAAAATCTTGACTTCACATGTCATCAATATGTGTTGCAATATAAAAGAAATTTTTTAAAGAAACGTAAAGGTTATTATAAATTTTTTAAGTTGTATAAGTACAATTGATACCTTTGTCTCCTAATCAATCCACTAGAGAATCAGTTGAGATACATGGGTTAGCAAGAGACCCTCCAAACCTAATCTACCCGATGTACCTAAGCCCTCCAAGCTTCTACTCCAACAAGGCTTCTCGGAACCGTGTCTTGTATAGTTCTCCGGATCCCGCAACAAGCTCCATGTTGCATCTGCCATCCTTGGCTTCTTCCAATACTTCTCAGCAGCACCAAAACGTCACTCAACACTCTCAAAAGGTGTGGTAAGTGTTTGGGCTATCAACCTCTCAATGGTGTGGAAATGGAGAGGGAAGGGTTGAGGAGATACCACAAGCAAGTGTATAGAGAAAGGTGGGGATGACAATCTCTAATTGCAAATGTGTTTGGCTAGGGTTTTCTCTCTGAAGCATTCCTCAACATTTGTGAGTAATGGGGGTTTATATAGGATAGGTGCAGAATGTGTGAGTCAGTCAGTACAGGCTGGCAGAACAGCATGTCTCGCGGGTGTCTCGCGAGAAGGCCTTACCCGCGAGATACTCGCGAGAGACAGCTGTCTCCACCTGGCCTGACTCTTCGCATTCCAGCATGTGCAGGGCACATGCCTCACTTCGCGGGAAGCTTAGTCGCGACATACCCGCGAGATTCCATCAGCTTCCAATTTGCTTGAGTCTTCACACACTCTCTATCACACACCCCTTACATCAATTCCCACAACAAATACAGGGTATAAACAATTGATAGTAAATACAATCAAATTTGGCACGGAATAAAAGCCAACAAAACACATAGTTGTAAATCACAACTTTACACAATCCTCTACACATTTGCTTGTGGAATTTCCTCAACTCCTACCTCTCCATTTCCATACCATTGAGAGGCTGATTACCCAAACACTTACCACAACCTTTCAGAGTGTCAAGTGAAGTTTTGGTGCTGCTGAGAAGTATTGGAAGAAGCCAAGGATGGCAGATGCAACATGGAGCTTGTTGCGGGATCCGGAAAACTAGACAAGACACGGTTCCGAGAAGCCTTGTTGGAGTAGGAGCTTGGAGGGCTTAGATGCATCGGGTAGATTAGGCTTGGAGGGTCTTTTGCTTACTCATGTATCCCAACTGATTGTCTAGTGGATCGATTTCCGCTTGGAGGGCGGCGGAGAGGTTTTTCGCCGAGTTCTTCGGTTTCCTCTTCGAAAACACGTCTTGGTGTTTTCTGTGTTTGCATCTTTCTTCCCTACTCTTTTATATTCCATTATACTGCTTTGTTGCTTAGTTTATGGATTAGAGTAGCTTATTGCTTATACGCTTGTGTTTACACGATTCCGCACTTAGTATTAAGTTAGTGTAAAATCAACCAAGCCGTAATTTTAATTGGGGGGTCTAAACAGCTCTTGTGTTTTCAACACATTTTCGAGCTTTCAATTGGTATCAGAGCGGGTACACTTGCTTGGTTTAAATACCTTAGTGTGATCCTAGACCCCTTGGTGTGTTTTGAAAAGTGTTTTTAATTAAACCACCATGAAGGATTTGAATAGTGTTTGTGAAAATGACTCAATGAGCATATTTAAAGATTGTTCCAGCAATGCTGTCTTAGAGTTATTTAAATCCAAGAAACATGCTAGAATTTTTTGTTATATGCTGAAATCATTAGTTCATAGGAACCATGATATACACAACAGCCTATGTGAGTCAAAGTCTTTGAACTATGAATATGAGAGAAGAAATAGACAGTTAAGTGACAAAATTGGTCGTTTAAAAGGGAAACTTCACTCATCCTTGAATGAAATAAAGAAAAATGAGTCTTGTTTTGATGATCAAGAATGTCTCTCTCATGCATGCCTTTTTGTTCATACCGCATTGAAAGTGTTTAACTCATGTTTGTGGTACCTTGACAGCGGGTGTTCTAGGCATATGACTGGAGAAAAATCTCTATTCAAAACTCTTAAAGAAAAGGAAGATGGATTTGTGACATTTGGGGATGGTAGTCATTCACAAGTCCTTGGAAAGGGAACAGTGGATATTCCGGGTCTGCCTTTGATGACTGATGTGCTATATATTAAGGGTTTAAAAGTGAACTTGTTAAGTATCACTCAGATTTGTGATGAAGATTTTCTGGTCCAATTTTCAAAGAAAGGATGTCTAATCTTGAATGAAGAAGGTGTTCAAGTTCTAAAGGGACTAAGGACCACTGATAATTGCTATGGGATCATTCCAAAACCCAGCATAGCATGTCGAAGTGCTCGGGTAAATTGGAGCTGTGGCATCAACGGCTTGGTCATGCAAATTACAAAAAAGTGGCGAAAGTCTCGAAGCTTGAGGCTGTGGTTGGTTTACCTAAGTTTGGGAAGATTGAAAAGAATTTGTGTGGTCCATGTCAATTGGGAAAACAAACAAAGTCAAGCCATCCTAAAGTAAATGTGGTTGCAACTTCTCGTCCGTTAGAATTACTGCATGTGGATTTGATGGGTCCTACAAGAACAGAGAGCATGGGTGGAAAGCGGTACATCATGGTGATAGTTGACGATTTCTCAGGGTATTCTTGGGTGGACTTCCTTAGAGAGAAATCGGAAGCATGTGATAAGATGGAGAAATTGTGCAAGAGATTGATGAATGAAAAGGGAGTACCTATCATCAAAATCAGGAGTGATCATGGGAAAGAGTTTGAAAATGCAAAGTTTGAAGCATTTTGCAATGAACACGGTATCAAGAAGGAATTCTCAGCCCCAAAGACTTCACAACAGAATGGAGTAGTTGAAAGGAAGAACCGGGTGATTCAAGAAATGGCTCGAGTAATGTTACTCAACAAAAATCTTCCACAGAAGTTTTGGGCTGAAGCTGTGAACACGTCTTGTCACATTGGGAATAGGATTTACTTCCGAGCAGGAACGAAGAAGACATCATATGAAATTTGGAGAGAAAAGAAGCCGAAGGTGAAATATTTCCGAATATTTGGGAGCAAATGTTATATTCTCAACGACAGAGGGAATCCCGGAAATTTGATGCTAAAAGTGATAAGGGGATATTTCTAGGTTATTCATTAAATAGCCGAGCATATAGGGTGTTCAATAAACGCACCAAGACGGTAATGGAGTCAATAAATGTGGTCATTGATGATACCATATCTGAAAGGGAAAGGGATGACGGTGAAGGATCGAACCTGAAGAAGGGGGAAGTTGAGGACAACATGTCTCAAGATGATGAGATCGAGAAAGAATCACCAGAAAAAGAGTCTACACCTCCTATACCAAGAAGGGAGACCAGATCGATGCAAGGGCCCTCTAGCCCTCTCACCCCTCCGGAAGTTCAACCTCCAATCTCTCGAGATGAAGAACCTTCCACTTCCAAGAGACCATCATCAAGGGTAACCCTCAATCATCCACCAAGTAATATCATTGGTGACGTAAATGAGGGACTTCGGTTGAGAAAAGGACCAAAATACAGTGCGAATCATGTGACGTACAATTGTTATCTTGCTCAATTCGAACCAAAGAAGGTAGAGGAAGCCCTTAGAGACGAAAATTGGATCGAGTCTATGCATCAGGAGCTACATCAGTTTGTCAGAAATGATGTATGGGAGTTGGTTCCAAGACCCAAAGATACCCATGTCATTGGCACCAAGTGGATCTTCAAGAACAAAACTGACGAAGATGGTGAGGTAGTTCGAAACAAGTCTAGGTTGGTAGCTCAAGGATATACTCAAGTGGAAGGGATAGACTTTGATGATTTGTTTGCACCAGTAGCAAGGTTAGAGTCAATTTGAATTCTACTGTCTATTGCATGTGTTATGGATTTTAAATTGTACCAAATGGATGTAAAAAGTGCATTTCTGAATGGTTTCCTAAATGAAGAAGTATTTGTTGAGCAACCAAAAGGATTTCAAGATCCTCATTTTCCGAATCATGTGCTAAGGCTGAAGAAAGCACTGTATGGTTTGAAGCAAGCACCAAGAGCATGGTATGATCGTCTCACAACATACTTGTTGGATCGTGGATTCAAAAGAGGTCAAGCTGATCAAACCTTGTTTGTAAAGAGAGATGAGAAGTCTCTCCTAGTTGCTCAGGTGTATGTGGATCATATTGTTTTCGGTTCCACAATTGACCATTTGGCTCATGAATTCTCCGAAGAAATGAAAAGGGAGTTTGAGATGAGTATGGTGGGGGAGCTGAACTATTTCCTTGGGCTTCAAGTGAAACAGCGGAAAGATGGGATATTCATATCTCAAGAGAAATATGCCAAAAATCTTGTTAAAAGATTTGGTCTAGACTCTAAGAAACATACTTCCACTCCAATGAGCTCCTCATCAAAGCTGAGTCGGGATGCAGCAGGTATAGAAGTGGATCCAACGCTTTATCAAAGCATGATAGGCAGTCTCTTATACCTCACTGCTAGTAGACCAGACATAGCCTTCAGTGTAGGCGTGTGTGCTCGATTTCAGGCAGCCCCCAAAGAGTCACATTTAACAGCTGTCAAAAGAATTATCCGTTACATAAATGGCACCTCTGACTATGGGATTTGGTACTCAAGAGATTCAAATGAATGCTTAGCCAGATATTCTGATGCTGATTGGGCTGGTTGCATTGATGATAGAAAAAGTACTTCCGGTGGATGCTTCTATCTTGGAAATAACTTGGTGTCATGGATGAGCAAAAAGCAGAATTCAGTCTCTCTATCAACAGCCGAAGCTGAATACATTGCTGCTGCAAGTTGCTGTGCTCAATTACTATGGATGAAGAAGCTTCTTCATGATTATGGAATCACTCAAGACACGATGTGTGTATATTGTGATAATACAAGTGCCATAAACTTGTCCAAGAATCCAGTTCAACACTCAAAGTCAAAACATATCGAAATTCGGTATCATTTCATTCGAGATTTGGTGGAGGAAAGGACCGTGTACTTAGAGTTCATCAACCCTGAGAATCAGAAGGCAGACATATTCACTAAACCTCTAGATGGCCCAAAGTTTGAATCTTTGCGTAAGACCATCGGTGTCGGTATCATTCCCTGAACTCTATCTCTTGTGTGAACCTATACTACTCTATGTTGCATACCTGTTGTTTTGGTTCCACATGTTCAGTGTCTAATTGGTTTGCTTTTATCTGTTTTGGTTTGCATCTGCTACTTTTGTTGATCGTTTTTTTCTTGCTCTGTTTTGGGTGTGTACAAAAATTTCAAAAACACATAAAAAAAAATAGAAAATCCAAAAAGTTTGATTGCTTTGTTGAGTTTTGTCTCAAAACATATTTTGCCTTGTACCTTTGTACTTATGACTTTGTGCATTTAACGAGCTTAGCTTGTCCCTCATGCACTCATATCATTGTGGAAGAAATTCTGAAATCTATGTGACTGTTGTAAATAGATCTTCAACCTTGTCATGAATGATTAGTGAATGTTTTTGTTGATCTTGAGACATGCATAGACTCATGCCTATATATCTTCCCACTTTTATTTTTTTTGCTTCAAAGAGCTCTCTAATTGTAAATCTCCAAATGAAAAGAGATATAGAGCTGCAAAAGCCTGTCGCACAAACTAGTATTCGACTAGGAAAAAGGGAAAGCGACCAAAATAAAATGTATGATGCCCAAAAAGCCAAAGGCTAACTCATAAATTGAAATATCAAAAATTTCAGGCATCTTTCTCTAAATGAGATTCTCTTTGCTCAAAAGTTGCAAATGATATGTTAAATATGGAGCCAAATGAAAAGCTTCAATGAATTGTTATCAAGTACGTATGGGAGGTCATATATGCATGTTTCTATAATTGAGATAGGTCACATAATCTAGTGCTAGTTGTGTATGCCTTGATTGAATTGATCATTGAAGCTTCACATTGGACTAAGGACTATCTCATTTTTGATATCCACACATAACACACAAGTCTATGTTCAATGAATGCCTTATTCATTTGTGTGATTGTACTTGATTAAATGTGTTTTCACATGCTCAATCTTTGTTGATCAAACCCAAAAAGATTTTTGAGTGGTTTATTTGTTTTTGAAAGTGATTTTTTACTGTCTTGTCATTTGTTTTTCATTAAAAAGCATGTTTTTGTGTGTCTTCAAAAACTGGTTCAGGAGTATTTTCGCGAGAATCTCGCGACTTAGAGCTTCCCGCGAAAATGGGTTGAGGGAAATTTTTCTTTTAACATGTCACACAGAAACTTTCGCGACTGTATCGCGACTGTCTCGCGACCAAAAGCTACTCGCGAAATACTGTTTGGCTAAAATTGGATTTTTCCAATTTCAGACAGAAGTTACCGCGACTGTCTCGTGACTGTTTCGCGACCTAATGCTTCTCGCGAAAAATTTTATGCTTCAGTGGCTCTTCTCGCGACTGTTTCGCGACTGTTTCGCCACTCTCTAACCCGCGAAAAACGCGTGTTTTCAGTTTTTATATAGCTGATGTGACAGTGTTTCAAAAACACAAAAACTTCCCTCGCTCAACCCTTGTCGAACCTTTTTCAACCCAAGGTCATTTTTTTTCCAAAACCCTTCATTTTCAAGCATCTTTTCTGCATTTTCATCCTCAAGGTATGTCTTCTAAACCTTTTCCCTTCAAGTTTTTGTCTTATTTTTGCAGATTTTTCGTTAGGGTTTCAAAAATTTGGGGTTTTTCAAAAATTTGGATATTTTTTTCAAAATTGGGTGAATTTTTGTCAAATCTTTTGCTTGGGCTGTGTCCCATTGGTTGTTTCTACTTCTGTGTTGGCCCCTTGTGGCATTTTATCTTGTATTGAGGGTAGTTTTTCCCATGTTCATGCATTGCTCATGTCTTATTTGATGGTGTGCACACTATGTGTTTGTCAAAATGTCCGAGTGACATTTTTGTACTATTTTGAAATCAAGTGATTTCAATCTATGGACTTTCACATGTTTGACCCTATTTCACTCAGCTTGGTCATTGATAGTGTGTCTCATGCATCTTGCACTTGCTCCCACATACATACTCATGCACATTTGCTTAATTCCATGCATTGTGTCTATATATTCAGCAGTGTTACTTCTGCTTTGACCTAACTTGACTCTAATCAAGTTCTATGTTCTGTGGTCTATGGGTTGTGCTCCTGTCTCCTGTTTGTGTTGTGTCCTATGTTGCACAGATGTCTCCATTCAAGACTTCAGCTGTGAAAGGAGGCCACGACAAAGGGAAAGAACCGATCATTGACGTTGATGCTGATTCACCTAGACCGAAGTGAACTCGTGGCTCAACAAGAACTTTTGATCCTCACTTGTTCAAGTCTCATGCTGCTTTTGAATCCTTCAAGAACCACTTTCAGGGTGCTCCTTTGATAGTTGAAAGGGGGGTTGACCAGCCATCACTCAAAGACACACAAATACCTATTTGGTTTGCCACGAAAGATTGGAACTATCTGTTGTCAACTTTCGAGGATACATATGAGAACATGGTTAAGGAATTCTATGCCAATGCCAGTGTCGTCGGCGATGAGATTAAATGTTGGGTTCAAGGAAAGAGCTTTTCTGTCACACCAATGTACTTGGCGGAAATTCTACACATTAACCGGCCAATACTCCCCATACCGCCGGTATATGATGAGCTGAACCCCGATGAAGAATATCTCCGACAGTCTTTAGGAGCTGAATTGGAATTCTCATCCACTAGAAAGTCAATCAATGTGGCATCTCTTTCTTCCGAGCTACGACTTCTATCAATGATCATGTGTAGCAATCTCTATCCCTTGTCCAGCACCGGATATATGAACCTTGGACGAGCTTTGTTTTTGAACGATCTGATCACGGATGTCGAGATTGATGTGTGCTCTCACATCTTTCACATTTTGGCCAAAACAGTTGACCGGACAGCTTCAAGGAATTGTCTTCCTTTCTCTCGCCTTATTTCAAAGATTTTGAAGCTCAAAGGTGTCCGTCCATTGGATGATGAACGTCCATATCCAAGGCCAAGTCCAATCAACATTCGGTCTCTCCATGCTAGTATGAGCCATGCCAAGAAGAACCCCAAGCAAGAAACTCATGCACCATCGGGTTCCTCGAGTTTTGCAGCTCGTATCAATGATGAACAGATCAACAATATCTTTACTGCTCTTCAAGAGTTGAGTACAAAGATGTCCGGATTTGGGACTATCATGTACACTCACCACCGACGTCTTGATGCACAGCTCACATCTCTCCAAACTCAGATGGACGAAATTCAACGGAAGCTAGAAGGGGATGACTAGCTATTCCATGACAAAAAGGGGGAGATGATGTCATTGATAGGGGGAGTATGGAGATAGGGGGAGAAGAAGTCAACTGTTCCTGTGTTTATTTTTTTTTGTCTTTAAAGCTTTGATACTATGCTTTATTTAAGTATTATTTCAGATATTTGTTGTGATATTCTCTTTGCTTTGTAGCATACTTTGCATGTACCCATGTTGCTTTTGTAAGCTTTAAGGGTTGTTTTGTTTCATTGCATGTTGTGTAGGCTATTATGGTTTGTGCCATGTATTTGCAATACTTTGCTTATGCAGCCTTTATGCTTGTGCTATTGAAGTCTAATGTCATACATTTACTTCATTACATCACTCTTGTGCCCTAGTAGGATTGTTCCTAGATGCATATACGTTCTATGCATTGGTTGAGTGATGAACACTCTTGTGCCCATGTAGGATTGTTCCTAGATGCAAATACTTTGAGTATTTTGCATTGGTTGAGTGTTGGATTTGCAAATGGTACTCTTCATATGAGCTTATCATCTTGCATATCCGGATGTTCATTCCTTGTGTGAATGAGCATAGTAATCACTTCTGTATAGTGATTACTTGTTTGATCTTGCCATGATCTAGTGTTTTCTATTTCATCTTGCTTGATCATGCTTTTAATGCTCCATATGTCTTTCAAGTTTTCTGCATACAATGATAATATTTTGTTGTTGTGTTTCAGGAGTTACTTGTTCATATGTTTCAAGAGCTTATCAGAATCTAGAATTAAGTGTGAGTGAGTTTTGCCTGTGTTCCCAAACTCACGTTTAAGTCTAGAGTCTGTTTTAGGGTTTTGTCACGGAATAGCCAAAGGGGGAGATTGTAAAGTTGTGATTTACAACTATGTGTTTTGTTGGCTTTTATTCCGTGCCAAATTTGATTGTATTTACTATCAATTGTTTATACCCTGTATTTGTTGTGGGAATTGATGTAAGGGGTGTGTGATAGAGAGTGTGTGAAGACTCAAGCAAATTGGAAGCTGATGGAATCTCGCGGGTATGTCGCGACTAAGCTTCCCGCGAAGTGAGGCATGTGCCCTGCACATGCTGGAATGCGAAGAGTCAGGCCAGGTGGAGACAGCTGTCTCTCGCGAGTATCTCGCGGGTAAGGCCTTCCCGCGAGACACCCGCGAGACATGCTGTTCTGCCAGCCTGTACTGACTAACTCACACATTCTGCACCTATCCTATATAAACCCCCATTACCCACAAATGTTAAGGAATGCTTCAGAGAGAAAACCCTAGCCAAACACATTTGCAATTAGAGATTGTCATCCCCACCTTTCTCTATACACTTGCTTGTGGTATCTCCTCAACCCTTCCCTCTCCATTTCCACACCATTGAGAGGTTGATAGCCCAAACACTTACCACACCTTTTGAGAGTGTTGAGTGACGTTTTGGTGCTGCTGGGAAGCATTGGAAGAAGCCAAGGATGGCAGATGCAACATGGAGCTTGTTGCGGGATCCGGAGAACTAGACAAGACACGGTTCCGAGAAGCCTTGTTGGAGTAGGAGCTTGGAGGGCTTAGATGCATCGGGTAGATTAGGCTTGGAGGGTCTTTTGCTTACTCATGTATCCCAACTGATTGTCTAGTGGATCGATTTCCGCTTGGAGGGCGGCGGAGAGGTTTTTCGCCGAGTTCTTCGGTTTCCTCTTCGAAAACACGTCTTGGTGTTTTCTGTGTTTTCATCTTTCTTCCCTACTCTTTTATATTCCATTATACTGCTGTGTTGCTTAGTTTATGGATTAGAGTAGCTTATTGCTTATACGCTTGTGTTTACACGATTCCGCACTTAGTATTAAGTTAGTGTAAAATCAACCAAGCCGTAATTTTAATTGGGGGGTCTAAACAGCTCTTGTGTTTTCAACACATTTTCGAGCTTTCAGATTGTGGGTATAACAATCTCTAACTCTCAAGGTGTTTGGCTAGGGTTTTCTCTCAGAAGCACTCCTTAATATTTGTGTGTAATGTGGGTATATATAGTGTAAGCACAGAAAGTGTGTATCAGAATGGACAGTCTAGCAGAACAGAATGTCTCGCGGGTGTCTCGCGGGAAGGCCTTACCCGTGAGATACTCGCGAAACACAGCTGTCTCCATCCTGGCCTGACTCTTCGCATTCCAGCATGTGCAAGTCACATGAGTCACTTCACGGGATGCTTAGCCGCGAGCTACCCGCGAAAACTCTTCAGTCTTCAATTGCTTGAGTCTTCACACACTCTCTCTCTCTATCACACAACCCTTACAATCAAATCCCACAATAAATACAGGGTACAAAAGATTGAATAAAATTACAATCAAATTTGGTACGAAATATAAGCCAACAAAACACATAGTTGTAAATAACAATTTTACATATATATATATATATATGAATAAAAATTCTACTTTGATTTTAGTTTAATTTTTTAGTTTTGTTTTAGACCTACTATCATATAGCATATCTTCAATTTGTTATGCCTTCCAAAAAGAAATAGAAGAATAATATTATTACATCAAAACCAAAATAATCAGATTGGCTAAAGAGACAATATTTTTTTTTTAAATCTTATAGTTGAAGATAATAATTCTTTACTACAAATTGGCAAGACTGATACATACAAATATTTATGCATGTGCACATTTATATACCTTGCTGCCCCTTTTTTTAACTATGCCAAAATTCCAATTAGATAATAATGATAAAGCTTTAAACATCTCAAAACAGAATAAAAGTACTTACAGAGCATGCTCTTAAAAAAATTCCTAGGCATGGATAGGAGCTTTCGCTGTGAATGACCTCAAGCTACGTATCCACACCCAATTTTGCACCCCACCTTGGCCGTGGGAAATTTTAGACCAACTCTGTATAAAAAACTATTCAAGTTCTATTTTGTCAACCCACAAATTAGCAAACAATATTTTTAAAAGGCAATCTTTGAAAGAAAAAACATATTATCACCAAAACTAATCAAAGACATAAATGTGTTTGCGAAATTGATTTACCAATTGCAATTTCTATAAGCTTTTATTAAAAAGATAAATTGCACATACAAATGTGACCTATAGAAACTAAAGCAATAGAAATCCAAATATAAAAATCAAAACCCTCAAATGGAAATCTCAACACATAAAAGTGGAATGAAAGACAACACAAACCAAAATTTAAAAAACGGCTACAGGGAAACACACAATCAGTAAAAATAGAAATGCTATAAACCACAAAACAATTTTTTGAATCTGGTTTGAACTTCAAATAGGTAACTACAGAAGCATCAGAATGTAACATTTCGATTTTCCTTTTTTTCTATGTCTTTAGTACCAACTTTCATGACTCTTCTAAATTTTTTTGGATTGTGTTATTCAATTCACCTTGCTTTAAAAAACACAACTGTTGGGTCTCAACAACATACCAATGGACCACAAATATTCACTCAGGAATTTGAAAGTAACTCAAAAACATCAAACAAACATATAGTAAAAGACAAATAGTAACAATGAATTCAAATATTAATTACGTTACAATTCAAATTTTTTTTTCTTATTTAAACAGGATAAGTCACAATCCAAATTGAGTCATGTGAGTTCAAATGTAAAGAGAACACTTCAATATTTGCATTCATTAAGGATCTTAATTCTAGCAAGAACCAAAGAAATTAAAATCTGACTATACCTTTTAATATTCTTATTGCAGAAGTCCCAATGTCTTTATCTGGCACAGGGAAACGGTATTCTACAACTAGAGGGAGAAACAGAAGAAAAAGAAAAAAAACAATTCAGAAATTAATTTCAGTGGCAAACGAAGAAAAAAAAATTGCCAAACAGGAACAAAATTCTAACCAAAAAAACAATAATCGACAAAACAAAACCCAAGAAATTGAAAAAATAAATGGGAACGGAGAACTCTCTCCTTCTCTCTTATTTCTCTGTTTTTGCCCTCTCCAAACCTAAATCATATATAACCTCAAATTTCAAAAAAATCAAATCAAAACCAAATGTAACCCAAATACCTAAATAAAAATCAATCCAACTAAATTTCTCAAAAATAATTCATATTTCATACCCACACCCAGATCTAAGAAAGAATGAAAAAAAGAAAAACTTATCGGTGGTAGTTCTCTCAATGTCTGTCTCCTTCTCATCGTTGTATTGCAAGGTTTATTTTTTCCTCCTTCTCTATCTCTGGATCGCAAGCATCGGTGTTAAGAAAATTGAAAAGGAAGCGAAAAGAAAGTATCCGGATAGGAGAAATGGAAGGCACCCTTACAGTGATGGCTGAGGCGCCCTTCTCTCTATCTCTGCCTCTCTATTTCTTTGTCTCTCTTTTCTCTCGATCTCTCTTTCTCTTTTCTCCGTGAAGCAATCTTTCTTTCTTTTTTTTTCTTTCTTTTTTTAAAGCTATTAGTTTCCTTTTATACCAAGGACTCCCAAACAGTGTTTTAACGTAGTCAAACATTATAATTTATTGCTTTTAAATGGTGTTGTAGCGTTACCAAACAATGTAATGTATCGCTTTTTAAAGTGAAACCTGTCTGAATTTTAGATAGGCAATTATCCTATTTGTCAACACCTCCTTAATTGTAGGAATCCACTTTCTCTCAGCTTCTACTATTATATATATATAGATATAGATATATAAACTAGTCGCTAACCCGTGCAATGCACAGGAAAGTTTGATAAAAACTATTTAAATTTCATTTTGATTAAAGTTATGATCACTTGGAAAAAAGAAAAAGAAAATATACATAAGAGATTACTACTACTAACAAAGCAAACATGTTGTTTCTTTCAATCTTATGCTTGCAAATACTTGAACTAACTGCTTACTAATAAAGAAAATATATATGGTGAGACCATGGACCTTATCCACCCACTCTAAAAGTTCTTATATAGAAATCTCACAAAAATAGATAAAATGTAGGGAACACTCAAAATTTATAGACCAACAGATGAACTATATCAATGGATATATCAACATAGTATCACATTTAACGTCCCAAGTCTCAAGTGCAACAAGTTCATCATTGGTTGTTCAATCAAATTAGCAAAATGCAAAAACACCATTTGTCTTTCTTGGATATTTATTAGAATTAAAAAATAAAATCAATCTTAAAATTTGTAGACAATAATGTTTTCTTTCTACATCAAATTAAAATTGACAAATAAGAAGTATAATAAGGAATGGTTACATAAGTAGTCATCTTTGGCCATGGTCCTTCCTTAATTGCCTTGGAAGCAACAACAACTTCTCAATTTATGTCTTTAGCATCCGCTTCAATAACATTTTTTTTTTGTTATGTACCTTCAACAACATGGGCATCACATCCCTGCCCTGGGATCCAATGTCGAAAAAGTTTTGCCTAAGGTCAAATGTAGTCATAGCGTAACTTGCAATAGTCAATTAGTTTTGAATGCTAGGTGTACCTTCCATTCATCCATATGGAAGGAGGAATTTCCATTTGAGTAAGAATTTTTTTTGGATTGAGAAAATGATATATATCTGTCAAAACTGGAAATCAAACGAAAAATAAAAAACTAAATTGCTGGTCTTCCAATGAGAGTAAGAATGAGAAAAGAAGGTAACCATATATATTGGTGGTGATTGTTGGGCAGGCCTTGAAATTGCTTCATTTCATGGTGTTAGCATTAAGCTCAGGGATCCAAAACCACAAACACAATCAAAATTGACAGTAAAATTGGTCTTCCAAATTAGAACCCAACAAATAAAAATAAAGCTATGAACTACAGAATTATAAAACAGAGAGGTATGAGTTACAGACAATTATGGGGTGAACAAAAGCATAATTAGAATAAACATTATATATTAGAACAAAAGGCATAATTAGAATAAATATAACAGCCAATCCCTATGTGCTTTTGTTTCTTAAGCATAATTAGAATATACATAATAGCCCATTGTATGATTTCATTCCTTTTGGTTAGCACAAGCTGGCTACTCCCTTAAACAAATACAAATCCATCTTACAATTATTTGTGCATAAGACAAAATTTTGTACATACAAATCAAAAAGTGATGCTTTTCTCAGATATATCATAAAATTGTTCATCACAAGTTCAAGTATGCAATTTTAGGATTTAATGGAATTCACTGCAACATAATATAGGTTGAATCTTGTTTCTTCATTGCCATAGTACCCATGATAGTATGGTAGTGAGTTCACATGTTTTTTGGTCCCTATCCCAAGCCCAATCCATAAGTTTAGCGAAAGAAGGCTAACTGTTGAACACACATTCCATCATGTCATGCTACCAGATTGATTGAATTTTGGAAAAGCCCCAGACGGCAGGAAGAGCATCTTCCACCTCGACCCTACAAAATCAGCTACACCTACAACCTTTTGCTTGAAAAAAGTTGAGCAAGTTGGCTACAAGCCATTCATAGCCCTCAAAACAATTTGGGTGCAAGTTACTGCTACCTTGGTTGGGATTTCAAACGATGTTATTGGGTAAGTTTCAATTTTGAGTGAGACTTTTTGTCAAACATGTGGTGTACATGTTCTAAATGGGAATGAAAAGAATATTTTATAGCATGAATACACCCAAAAAAATGCCACACTACAATTGAACATCGACAAAAGTGAAGAAAAAACTTCAAAATGATCTATAACGAAAATTGAACTGGTTTCAAATTTCACTGTACCATTTAGTTTGGGTTGACCATGCAATATCTAGCTAAAAAGCAAAATCCATTTGCTTTCCAAAAGCAATTAAACGTCTTCAAAAAACAATGGTGGAAAAAAAGGGGGCCAGCTTTTTCAAATCACACTATGTCATATACAGCAAATTTAATCAAACACTTAACAGGAACATAAATCTATAATATGAAGAGGAAAGAAAACCTTGAATTTGTTGTGCAACCACTGGTCATTGGAGGACTCGTACTCATCCTTGTAGGAAGTTAGATGAATCCCATCTTGTAGTTTCTGAATTGTTCAAAATGGTTATTCAAATATCTATTTCTATCACCAACAAAGCCCATCATCAGAATTCCTCTACCTACCCAAATAAATAAATAAAGCAATAGACATTCTGTTTGTTTCAAAGTTTTTTACTTTGCCTCTAGAGTTTTGATCAAAACTAAATCTTTTTTTATCACTGCAAAAACAATTAGAAAATACCCAAAAAAATCAATGAAAAACTGACATCCTTACATAGATAAGCAGTGTTCACGCCATTGCCTCTGTAATTAGGTCATAGCAGAACAAATACTTGAGATTATATTATAATATCACAGATTAGAGAGGGTTTTGACTAAATAGTTAAAGTATTGAAAAGGTTTGTAATCTTTAAAAGTCATAAGGAATATAAGGAAGATAGGGGTTGCAGTCTTGCAGTTTAAGGTCTGATGTGACGATCGTGATAGTGATGTAGGGAAGAAAGGGGTTGCAAATTTAGGAATAGAAGGGAGAGATCGAAGGTTTAACGTAAAAGAACAGAATCTGACCTTTGAAGTTGTTGTGGACTTTTCTTGTTGCAATAAGAGAAGGAATTGCTTGCCCCTTAAGTGTGCGTTTGGCCTAAATTATTTTTTCCAACTTATTTTACTATTCAGCTTATTTTTACTACTATTTATGGGTTCCATTGTACTTTTTGGTACTATTCATGAATCTCTGTACTATTTCAGCTAACTTTTACCTTTATCTATAGTACTTTCAATAAAAAAGTTTTCAGTTTCAGCAAAATAAGCGGATCCCAAACGAACCCTGAGTAATTCATATTGCAAATCTGTAAAAAAAAGGAATTAGTTCCTAAATAATTCTTATTGCAAATATGACTAAACAATCTAAACTTGTAGTGGGATTTGTTTCAAGGTTCTCGCAGCAAATAGGAAATAAGGCATATAGAGAGGGAGAGAAGGTAGAAGAAAAAGAGGATGAAGAATGAATAAATAACTTATACGGAATGGTGCAAAATTGGTAACTACCCGGTGGAGCGATGCAACTGAACACCAACAGTAGTAAAAATAGTACTCAAACGATTTGCTTAGACAGCCAAATGAACAGACACATTTTTCTGTGTTTTTAAATATAGAGGTGGCACAAATTTATGTAGCCACATGGCACAATAAGGAGAGGTCAACAAAAAGTCAAATGTTTCGACAATTAGTTATTATATAGATGAATATTGGTCAGCTTGTAGACCACTTGTGAAGAAGTCTAGTGTAGCAAAGAAAAACTGGGTGCCTCCTACAAGTGAATGTTGATGGTGCTGTGTTTTCTGCTAAAAAAGAAGCTGGAGTAGGCGTTGTAATCATAGACAATGAAGGACATTTTATTGCTGGACTTAGTAAGAAGCTTAATCTTCCTTTGGGAGCACTTGAAACTGAGGCTAAGGCATTTGAAATTGGAATTTCTTTTGCTAGGGAGATTGGGATTCGGGATTTTATTTTGGAGGGTGGCTCTCTTATTATGATACAAGCTTTGTGTGATTCTGCCTCAGCACCATCTTCGGTGGCTTCTCTGGTTTATGGTATGCAGCTGCTGCTCATGATTTTAGGAGTGTGAACTTCTCCCATGTCTGTCGTAATGGAAATACTCCTGCTCATTTGTTAGCTAAACATGCTTTAGGCATTGTTGATTATTGTGCTTGGATTGAAGAGAGTCCTTGTTTTATTGAACAAGCTCTTCTCCATGATGTATCTATGGCTTTTACTAATTAATGAAGTTTCAATTTGTTATCAAAGAAAAAAAAAAAAAAAAAAAAAAACACAAGCTCACACACACACAAATAGGATTTTGGTTACCTTGCCATCCTTCCACATAGCATATGTAGCAACCTCTATGATGCCTCTGCAACACATGATTAGAGCAGAAGTAAAGGCCTCATAGAAGGGCACACTGCTGTAAAGCACTGAAAAAAAAAGTACCAGTGAACTTCACATATATATATATATATATATATATATATATATATATATAAACTGAAGCGTAGCGTTTATTGTTACTACGCTCATATTGAGTCATCTCATCTATGCACCACGTCATTAGTCACATTATTATTATTTTTCATATTTATTATTTACCTTTAATTTTTTTGACAATATTAAATATATAAATATATTGGCTTTGCAAATTCATCTAAGATGATTTTAACTTTACATATTCATATACTTTAATTTTAATGTTATAACTATATAATAAATCACTGAAAAATCAAAACAAAAGTATTGTCTATACATATTCATCTTCATATAATTTTGCCCATTTATCTTCTTTTATTTTGGCTCTTCTTATTCCCATCATCTTACTATAAGTTTGTCACTCTCTCTCATTCTATGCATATTTTTTCCCACACACAAAAAAAGGTTCTCTCTCTCTCTCTCTCTCTCTCTCTAAATTTGTTAATATATTTTTTGTTGGATTTTTTTTTTGGGCATCTCTACCTCAAATTGATGAATATTTGTGTTCTTTAGAACTCTACTTTTAGTTATTTATAACTAAAAAATGAAATCAATGAAGAATAAAAAATATTTATAAAAAAATGGTCTATAAAAAGGTATTCACAGGACTTACTTAATCATTAACGGTAGAAAAGATACAACCTAACAATTGTCCCATAGGAGAAACTCCTATTAGAGGTTTGTACCCCCATTGTCCTATTATTGACTAATTCATATGTGTTCCTTGATGCAAGTTTTTTTTTTATCATTTTATTTACAACATCAAATATTTTTAATAAGTGATATTTATTGTTGACCTAATTTGGGAAAAAAATCATATTATAATATGTTATATTTTGTGTTGTTGTCAAGTTTTAGTTT
Source organism: Quercus aquifolioides (assembly GCA_019022515.1). Taxonomy (NCBI): domain Eukaryota; kingdom Viridiplantae; phylum Streptophyta; class Magnoliopsida; order Fagales; family Fagaceae; genus Quercus; species Quercus aquifolioides. Next base: position 28,482,979 of record CM032326.1, read on the forward strand.
ATTTGGAAAACAATATGATAGTATAGACAATATGATGAAGAACAATCAATGCAGTTGAAGAAGATGGTCTTTATGCAGTTTTCTATCATTGTTTATAGATATAATGTTTAACAAATTACCATCAAATTGTTATATCTTTGTTATATGATGTTCTTAGATGCTTGAGTAATTGTTTTAAACGTTTACGAATATTTTATATTACTCTTCATCTTCCCTATCTCATTAGTGTATTCTTTGAAATTTTTTAAAAAAACACATTAAATTTTGTGTTTAAAAACTGGTGGTAAAAAAAAAGCACCCATTTCTGGTTTTGGGGTTTGTGGTAGGCCTTTTTTGCGTCTTAGGCTGGATTGCTCCTGCTGTACCACGGCCCTATGATTCTGGGATAGGAGAGTCGAGACTGGCCTAACTAAGACACATATTAGGCCAGTTTATGCACAAGTTCAGCCCTTCTTGAGTTGACGCATCCTGGTAGGAATCTTGGGCGTGTTCACGTGGTCACGGCAGGAATAACTGTTGCAAGTGTTATAGCAGGAAAATACAACACAGCAGGATAACTAAAACACTTTAACTAAAATATTTTCTGCTAACAACAATAATACGGAACAGTTCCTTAAAGGAAAAAAAAGTATCTGAACGTGATTATCGTAGGAATAAATTAATGACGAGATGTCATGTTAATCATTAATTAACCATGGCAAAGGAAAAGAGGAGTAGTCTGCTAAAGGAATGAACTCGACCCTTAAGTAGATTCGAGTCCAAAGGGAACCAATCTTCAATGTGGGTAACCTCAAAAGAGGAATTCTGCTGTAGAAGTTACTCACTTTGGAAAACGGACCCAGATGACTTAATCTTAGATTATTGACTCGTTAGAGAGTGGGCTATTGAGAGGGAGATAAGTGGGTAGTCTATTGATGCAATGCTTTTCCTCCTATCACTCATATCTTTCTTCCTTACTCTTGGTTTCCTGTATTTTTTCTTTCTTTTACTCATTTTTCTTTGTTTTCTTCCTTTTTCTTCTTCCTATTTTTTCCTCCTCCTTTCACTGTGCATGTCTATGGCCTTTTATACTGCCAGTCATGACAGGATTTGCCATTTTTACCCTTTAACTGCTTTTAGCCTGTTGTAGGTTTCCTTCCAGGACTACCCACGTCGGCTGCCTAGCCACCACCACTGTATCGTGTACATCTCATTCCCAAAAAAAAGTGGTTTTGTTTTGTGGCTATGCATCTAGTGGCTCCAGCTCATGTTTACTTCTTTTGGATGAGATGTCATCCTAGCAGGACATTTCCCCCAAAGGAGCTTGACCATGAACCCCAAAATAGGCTCCCCCTTCTCCCAACCGCCAGACCACACCCTCTCTTTCCTTTGACCCATGGCCCACCTCCCCTGTATTGGCTAGGTACAGGTAGGTGGTGCTTGAGCCTTGTGTGCATGCTACACTTCCATATGAGTCATTGCTTTTTTGGCTCTCACGTGTTTGCCATTGCCTCCAGGTTTGTCTGATTCTGCTGAACGCTCTGGTGTTTGTCTAACTCTTACGATGTGAATGAGTTCTTTGGTCTTCATTCTCTACATCTTGTTTCTTCGTTGGGCTGGGCACTTCTTGGGTGTGAGCTTTCTCTTCTTTGATTCAGCCCATGTCCCCTTTTTATTTTTTGTCCATGGACTGGCTGGTGCTCCTGCCACATCACTGCATTGTTCCTACTATATTACTTCTGGGCTTGCAGGCTGAAACGTTTGCCATGCCAATTTCTCATATTATTCCTTCTTCTAGTCTTTACTGCCCAGCATTCCTACTGGGCCAATCCATTCAACACCCCAGGCCTCGGCCCATTTCATTCTTTGGGCATCCTAGGCCCGTTTCATTCCTGGGGCATCCTTGACCCAATTCATTCTTTGAGCATCCTCAACCCGTTTCATTCCTTGGGCATCCCTAGCCCATTTCATTTTTTTCTACCTCCTTCATTCCCATGGGTTTTTGCTAAATCCTTTGGACTTCCTTGGCCCAATGACCACATCTTTGCATTTGGGTTTATTGGTCTTCGAACCAATCCCATTTACTAATTCCTTTCTTTGGGCTCCTTTGGCCCATTTTTACTTTATTTCCACTTCTTACGATTCCCATGGGCTTACTACTTCATTCTTTGGGGCTTCCTCGGCCCATTTGCTTTCTTTGAGGCCACTCCTTATTTCGTGGGCTTGTGGACCATTATTCCTATCATTCTGGCCCAATGGTCTTTGTTTTGCTATTTTCTTTCTCCACCTTTTTTATATTGTTGGGCTTTTTTTGCCATTGAGCCCTTTTGTCAAAAAATGGGCATCAACAGGATTTTACCAGACCAGATTAATGCTTGGTTCCCGATTGAACTGTCTAGTCCAGTTTGGTTTTTTAAACTTTGCTAAATATATTAGGTTATTCTTAGCTCTAGAATTGTAAATCGGCTAGCCAAGATGAGTATTAAAAATTATGCATTTTTCCTTTAATTTATTTCAAACACTGAGTTGAACTCAAACTCAATATCAAACAATATTACATATTCAAGTTTGTTTCATTTTCTTGTGTTTAAAGTACATTTTTTGCCTTAATGTTTGAAGTTATTTTTATTTTGGTCCTTTATGTTGAAAATTTTTTATTTTGTCCTTTCATGTTTAATTTTGTTTTTATATTAGTCTTGCAATTCATTTTCATCTATAATATAACTATTAAGTGTCCTCTATGTTTAATTATTTACTGAAATATTTGCTCTAAAATGTTGTAGAATTCAAGAATTTCACTATTGTAGGTAGAAAAATATATTAAGGACGGTTAGATAACAAACAAAAGTAACAAGTCTAATATGAAAACAGAATCAAACATATAGAACCAAAATGAAAATGTTCAAATGTAAAAGGCAAAAATGAAAACAAACCCAAAATTTAAGAGCCAAAAGTGCATATATATATATTGTAAGGACGTAATTTGAGTCTCAAGTCCAAAAGTTAAAAAGATCTAGGCCCAAAGAGCCCAATACAATGAATTTGTAGAGAGTGGGTTGGAAAACTAGGCTCTAATGAATTGGGTAACGATTACAGTGGATCCAAATAACAATAAAGTAAAAATAGACTGGTTTTATCTAAGAAAATCGTCCTCGGCACAGTCCGAGGAGATCAATTCTTGTATATAATTCTTGAAGTTGATTACAAGTACAGCTCTTGTTGCTACAGTATTTCTCTCTCAATTCTCCGATCCCCTTCTCTCAGGGCCTCCCTTCTATTTTATACTCTCTTCCTCCTTTCATCTCTGCCCTCCACGTGTAGATTAGATTATTGGTGTTGATCATTGTCATATCAGCACCTTCCTGAAGTCTTTGGGGAGTAGCTGTAAGGCTGAAAACTACTGTTCAGGTATTACTTCCTCATTAATGTGGCCAGAGAGTTAGCTGCAAAGCATTCAATGCGATGGTAGCAGCTTTCCCTTAGATATTTCATAGCCTCCCTCTGTCCTGTTCCTTCCTGATACTTATCCTCAACAGTGGAATTGCCTGGAATGTTGCTCTTGATGGCAGACCGCATCTTCTGATCTCGACTTTGCTCAACCGAGGAAGCATTCCTCCTCGGACCGCCCTCTTGGACAATCATGATCAGACCTCACCTCCTCACTCACTAACACGGATTCTTATGACAGTGTTTATCCGTCCTCAGACTATTTAATGTCCTCAGATTGGGCCCCCGGCCCAATATGTACATAGATATATACCACTAGGTTTATCACCCCTACACACACACACACACACACACACATATATATATATAATTTCTTTCTTTATTTATTTAACTGAAAAAGAATGAAAGAGTTTGTCATCTTTTGCTTTTTTTTTTTTTTTTTTTTTTTTCAATAGAACATAAAGACAAATTAATAGTCTCCCTCGCCTACAAATATCCAAATTTTGATGCCTAATAAGTAATACCCCATAAATAATTCTATGGGGTCATATCGATTGGTTGAAAGGTCTAAAAGAGAATGTTGTTCTAGTGTGGATGATACCCATTGGTACAAGATTCAAATGATTAGTACAACGTTCAAGGCAACATACCAACAATCCTTTGGAAACCAAAAATAAATTATTCGAGGTTGAAATGAGAGATATTTTGTTCCACCATAGAGGATGATAAAAATATCAGCTAGCCTGCCATTTTTTTTTCTTGACATGAACTATTTAATTAACTTGTTCATTTTCCATATATAATAATCACTACCACTAAATTTTTATACCCATTTACAAGTAAATGCTAATAATTGATAATTTTAATATAGTTAAAATTATATTATTTGAGCTAATTAGATAGAATGATTTTATAAACTTTTAAAATCCATAAAAAATTAAAGGGTAAATTACAGAGTTAGTCCTTATTCTTTACACTATATTTCAATTTGGTCACTAACCTTTCAATTGTGTCAATTTGGTCTCTAACATTTTAATGTCGTATTAATTTAGTTTATGCCGTTATCTTTGGATGAAAAAAGCTTATGTGTCAAACAAAATAAAAAAATAAAATAAAATATTTTTCATCACACATCAATTGCCAACTCTTATTATTAAAAAAAATACAAAACAAAATCTGCACTTGACATGGAGTACCTAAGACCAAGATATCTTTTTCTTTTCTTTCATTTTCTAGGAAACCAAACACAACAACAATCAAAGAAAATCTCAACTACAACAAGAGACATGGAGATCTTTGCTTCAGTTTTACATCACTTTCTTGACAACCAAACACTATAAAAAGGATTTAATCTAAAAAAAAAATTTGAGAACTCAAAATATACCAAGAAAATCCACCACTGTCGAATCAAACTTTTTGCTCAAAACTGCAAAATTTTCAGATCTCCCAAACTCAAAACACAAAAAAAGAAAAATCTAGTTTTTACGGATAAATCGAATCCCAGAAGAAAAAAAACAAGATTTTAGAAAGAAACAATATAGTTTTAATGTTGGTTGCCAATCTGCTCTTCTTTGCGGGGGATCTGATATGGTTGAGGCGAAGCGAATGCAGAAGAGACCGAGCTTCAAAGAGATTAGAGATTAGAGTTTGGCAGCCCAAAAACTGAAAGAAAAAAAATATATATTGCAAGTTGGGCTAAAGAGATTAGAGATGGAGATTAAATATTAGAGCCAACTTCAAAAACATCGGACTCAAACAAGGCCAAATTGATGGTCTTAAAGAAGCTATTGGTGTGCCTAACTTCATAGTCTTTGTTCGAATCCCTTTAATTACCTCTTGCAAAGGCCCTCAATATCTTCATTATACACCAAGGAAAGCGATGACAGGGAAAGTGAGGAAAGCTTTGTATTTGGAAGCTTTTCATATATAAAAGAAGAAAAGATTCATGTTTCTAAACCCAGCGTCATTAATAGATACTGACTAGTGTTTAGCAAGAGAGAGAGTTAAGGGATTTTAGTGAGGTGATGCTAATGCACACAAGTGCAAATTTTAATTTGGGTTTTTTTTTTTTTTTTTTTTTAATGATCTGACGTGACGGTATAGTTGGCAATTGATACAGCATGAAAAATTATTATTTTTATTCTATTTGACACATCAACTTTTTCCATTCAATAGATAACGGTAAAGACTAAATCGACACAACATTAAAAATGTTAGAGACCAAATTAATACAATTAAAAAATTATGGACAAAATTAAAATATAGTGTAAATACCTAAAATTAAAAATTAAAAGTTATGATCCCAAAAATAACTACCTATTTGAAAAAGTGGAGTCCAAGTCCTGCACTCAATTTGCCCCATTTTTGGTTTGTTTCGAAGGTCCTCCATAAGCCCAGGCTTAAATGGGCCTTATCAATCTGAATCTGACCCCTCTTAGGATCCGTAGCAATTCAATACTAACTGACCAACAACTAACAAAACCAACCGACCAAGTATCTTTTACCTCTCTTTTTTTCTTCTTCTTCTTCTTTCTTTTTTGTTTTAATTTATTTAGTGTCAAAGTGATAGGAAAACTAATGGCCTGTTTGGATAGAGGAGAAAATGAAGGACAGTAGAGAGAAGTAAAGTAAAATTGACTAAAAATAAGCTAATTTTGTATTAAATCTACTCTACTCTACTCTCCCTCCCTCCTCCTCAATCCAAATGGACCATAAGTATCTTTAAGTTCTTTGAATTGTTAATGTTTATTGGATGCCATCTTGATCATATCAACATATAAGAAGCAAGTTTTCATGGAAGGGATTCAATTTTTTTTAATCATTATTATTATTATTTGTAGCTTCAGGACTACTCAGTATTTCCTCAAATGATTGTTAAATTAGACAACACAATACTGTATAACCGATTATGTTTAATATCAATCGTGTTTCAAAATTTCACTATCAACAAGTCTGTTTATTGAACAACATCAAATTCTTATCTTGAAATTATTATAAACTGCTAACTAATTAGTTTACAAAATAATAATAATAATTGTATTGAAGATCAAAGAGTGAGAGTCTTTACACATCTACAACCAAGATGATTGTAAATATCATTTCCCAATTCAAATTTTCAAGTTTCAAGATCATAGCATCTCAGGTTTCGATACAACCTAATTTTCGAAATGTTTTCTATCTAGGGGTGATGGATGGAACGGCTCCACTAACAAGTTTAGTGTTAGATATCTCGGATGACACATAAGGATCCTTCACCGTAGAGGATGATGATGGTGTAGTGACTACCTTTTCAACATCAGTGTCCAAAGGATTTGCTAATACAATGTCAGAATCAGGCATCATATGCCATATACTTTCAAGTTCACGAACCACCTCTGCCATTGAAGGTCTAGCATTTGTCTCATCTTCGCAACACTTGAGAGCCAAATTCAAAAATTTCACCACACATTTAGGAGGATAAGATCCCATTTTCCCATCAATGATTGAAAAGATCATACCAGATTTACATGCAACATTAACCTGAAATAGATAGAAACCATAGAAAAATTATAAGAAACCATTTTATTACACAAATTTAGCCACTGTATCTAAAGGATCAAATAATATGAACATTATGCCAAAATGATCATAAATCTTATACAAGGAATGTTTCGCATAAGGCCAAAATTTTAAAAGGATTTCAATGTTTTATTGAAGTTAAAATTAAAACATGCAAATTAGGATATCTCTCGTCTTTACATCTAGAATAAAATGACATATGGTAGGAGGAAAAGAAGAGAGAGAGAGAGAGAGAATAACCGAAAGTTATCAACTTTACCCTGCACCTATAATTACAAAAGAACAATTTCCATTTCATACACAAGCGCTTGATGTAACATTAACCCCCTATGAAATCCAAGGCAAACAGGTCTAAGGTTTTACCTCTCTAACAATGTTTTTGCCACGTGAGATTGGCTGCATCCCAGTCAAGAGTTCAAGAAATACAACACCAAGACTATAAACATCACTCTTGTCTGTTAATTTACGTGTTAAGATATACTCCGGATCTAGGTAACCCTGCAAATTTTATATAGAGAATGAGAGAATATAGAAATGGGCATCAATTAAATATCCAACAACATACCATTAAGTCTATTTCATCTAGTTTGAGTTACATTTATTTATTTAATTTTATATTTTTTTTATAAATTTATTATTTAAACAAATGGTTAATTGCAAAAAAAAACCACCAAACTATGCTCAATTGACACTTCCTTCTCCCATTATGGATGGAGGCTAAGGTTGTGGATCAAGACCCATCGGGTATATGTGTAACTTACTTATCAATATATGTATGGGGATACACAGTTTTCACCCCAATAAAAACTTGCAGTCAACACCCTAATCAAAACAATTGTGCCAATCTGCAGCTTCACAATCCAAATAAGATCAAATTTAATGTCCATGTGACTTGCACATCTCAAACTCAAAAATTCTCGTGTGCTTGACTAGGTGAACTTAGAGTTCGATTGGGTCGTCAAATCAAGGTATGTGGATGCAACAAGCGAGTGGTACACATAGCGAAACAAATGGATAGAGGCAACATTGGGAAAGCAGAGTGAAAAGGCGCTGGCTGTGTCGTTGAGTACTACAATGGCAAGAAGACGACGTATGGAAAAGATTATATGGTCCCAAAAGATGCCTATTAGGGGAGAGAGAGAGAGAGAGAAGGGGGGGGGGGGGGTGGGAAGGGCATGAGTTTGATGGAGAGGTAGGTGTGTACTTAGATGTTGTAGGAAGTGGTGGCATGAAAGTAGCCTTGCCATAAGGTAGCAGATTGGAGGTTGGAGTTGGTGGGGAAGAGGGAAAGTGATTTTGATCCTGGGGTTAGTGGAGAAAGAAAAGAGGGAAAGTGCTTCCAGGATTACATCAATATGGAAAGTTCTAATCACGCCACAATTAAATCCCAAAAAATTCTCCACCACAATAAAGCCTAAACTAATTCAAAATTCAAATAAAAGTCTGAAATCTGGTGTCTCAAATAAGTAAAAATAAAAAATAAATCTGGTGTCCACGCCAACTATTAAAATAGCGGCTCTTGTAATTGTGAAAGTAGTACAATTTGAATAAGAATTTTCTAATTAGAGAATGTTTCTCTTACTTGGTGGTGATTCCAGGCACTCTTAGGTGGTGATGACTAAGGTTTTCAGGCATATTCTAGGTGGTGAAGCTTAGGGTTTTTCCTGCTTTATCTTTCCTTTCCCTTATTTTTATCTTTCTCAAACAAGTGTGAAGTTAGTAATGGTATTTTAGTAATTTAGTTACTAAAAGGGTAGATTCATCTTTTTACACTTTGGGGGTCATGCGCAAATCACATGACCATTAACTTTAACCCTCATTTGGATCACAAGATGCAAATTGGCACAATTGTTTCAATTAGAATGTTGATTGCAATGCCAAGAGCCTTGTACCTTAATTGGCATCTCCCCATACACAAAGTACTCTCTGTCTAGGGGAAAAGGGTTCAAACTGCAAGGTTAGTAGCATATTGTAATCATCTCAAAAAAAAAAAGTTAATTGCAAATTTTCAAACTTTGTGGTGTGCAAGTACCCCATAGTTAGGGTGGTTTTTTTTGCAATTAACCCTTAAACAAAAATGGAAATGAGCAACACCATTATCTACTAATTTTTATTGTTTTTCCAAGGGTTAGGATCCCAGGCTAGACTGACTCAAATGTTGAAACATATAAAACTTATATGCAATTAACATGTGGCACTTGGTGCCGTAGCTGGAGAACACTGATAACAAAATCAGTGATACAAGGGGGAAGAATTCACTCATCAACCTAGACACATGAAGTTCATAATTCTATTGGTTAAACATCAACTATAAGCGTCTTACTGGTCACCTTTTTTAAAAAAAGAGAGAGAGAGAGAGAGAGTTACTGGTGTTCCCTTCACAACTGTGGATACATGAGCAGGCCCTATCCCTTCAATATCCGGAAGTGGTGCAAGTCGCGAAAGTCCAAAATCAGCAACTTTTGCCATATACTTAGAGTCCAATAATATGTTGCTGGCCTTGATATCTCGGTGAAATATTGGAGGATTGGCTTCAGTATGTAGGTAGAGAATGCCCTTAGCCGATCCCAGGGCAATTCTCAATCTCATAGCAAAACTCAGAGGTTCATTACACTTAGCTGTATAGCACACATGACCCCTAATAAGCTCATTAGAATGGGATGTAGAATTTGAATGGTAAAATAGTTACGTTTAACTAAAAAATAGATAGTAAACTGTGGGGGGGGGGGGGGGGGGGGGGTGGGGGTGTGGGGAGAGTGAACTGTTGCAAGTTATAAATTGCAATTTTACTTGCATTCATACTCAATGAGGAACACCCAGAAAATCCTATAGTGAGATCAATAAAAGGAAAGCTTAAAGAATGAATATAAGGTGTACCAGAAAGTTGATCCCTTAGAGTACCATTTGACATAAACTCATAGACCAACATCTGCATGCAAAACAATACTTACATGAATCTCTTCCCAAGCAAAATTTTCAAAATAAATTAAGCAACAGAGAACAAGAAAATCTAGTCCCTAGGTGTTAAAGCCACACAATTTTGCAGGAGAAGAAATACTGCTCATGAAGAAATATATGAAAACCTATAGTCTCAATTTCACTAAGAAAGGAGATATGTAAGTTTTTAATGCATTTCCTAAAGCCTAAATAATCCTTTATTTATGAAGAACTCTGTATATGCTTCTACATTATTAAGCAACAAATTTGGCAGAATCTTATCTGTAATATCTCTAGATTGAATTTGACTTCTTCCATTGTTTGCAACTATTCAAAGCAGCTATATACCGTTGTTGATAATTCGATAGATACAATGGGGGAGGGAGGATTTGAAACCTAAACGTTTCTATTGAAAACACTAAGAGGTGTCAATTGAGATACAAGACTCTTAGCAACTGTTCAAATCAGCTACATACACGGTTTTACATATTTCTTTCTTTTTTAAAATTTTTAAAATTTTATTATTAAACTCTTACAGCTTTCATTTTCATTTAGTTTATTTGCATCAAATTCCTAAGTTGATGGGAATCATCTCCTTATGTGTCCAATAATGAGATTGATGGATAATCCAATCTTTTATTGATTATATATATATAGGTTGGGTTTAATTTACACATAGTGTAACTATAAACAATGTTACAGTATTGAATATTTTTTATAGTATGCAAATTTTGATAAGTCCACTATTGGATTAGGTTTTCTTTTTACACCCTTTGTAATTGCAAAATTTCAAGATGATTTAAGATCAATAACTCTCTCGTCTATAAACGTTTAAATCTCAAGTTTTTGTATTTTTAAATTATTTATTAAAGATTAGTTTATGGATCAAATGGTAAAAAACATCCAAATTCACAAAAAATTTGACGTGTGTGTTAAAAACATAGAGAACATGTAATCTAACGGTGGGATTTCCAAAATATTCATTCAATAAAAAATTCTTAGGTGGTAATATTACTTAAAACTACACAAGGTGTAATTTGATACTAACCCTATATGTGTGTGTGTATAATCAAGATGAGAAGAAGTACCTGTTCACCTTCTTCATCACAATATCCAATCAAAGACACAAGGTTTCGATGATGTAACCTTGACATAAATTCTATCTCTGTCAAGAACTCCTTTTCACCCTGCAAGGATCCCTCTTGTGCACGTTTTATGGCCACAACTGTCCCATCAACTAGAATGCCTTTATAAACCTTACCATACCCTCCTTCGCCAACCTGAGTGGACTTGTCAAAGCTGTTTGTAGCCACGGCCATTTCTCTATAAGTGAAATCCTTCACATCATTAATTTTTATGGAGGTTGTAGACGCTGCATATTAAATATAGGTCCACTGTTAAAATAAAAACATAGTGATAGGTGATGCACAAAAAGATGCAGTGCCATTTGTTATAAAATACCTGATAAAATTATGCACTGATTATTAGAACGTTTTATTTATACTTATAAGCACATACACACTTACAAGTCAACAACATTATTAAAATTGTTGCTGACTGTTTGTTCTTCAACTTAGATATGGTTTGAGCCAGTACACAACCAGGTCTTATGGTACTTTTTATTCATCTTTAAATGATGCTTCCAATCACAGGCCAGTCCAAACTTGGCTGAAGTTTGCTCTATAGCATTAGCTTAGCTGAGATACGGCTAAGATATTGACCAAGCAGGCTGAGGCCTTTATAATTGGACTTGTATCAGCCTGGCCCAATTGACAGGCCTTATCAGGATGTAGAATGCAAAGTAAAAAATCACGACATATATACCTGAAAACCCTAACTTCACAAACATAAGATACTCACAATGACGTTTTCTTGAAAGTGAATGGTACTTCCCCACATTCATTCTCATTATCAGTAGAGTAACAATTGCGGATAATGTAACTGCAACTGCAATAGTCCCCAGTACTAGGCCAGCCAGTGTGCCTTTGCTTAAACCAGAACTTGGAGAGTTGGCACCATCTGTGACATTGGTGAGAACAATGAGCACAAACAAAATCAAAACCACGCAACAATATTCATCTCATATATTAATACATGAAAGAAGGGAAAACGTGACTGAGACATAGTTCATCTATCCTTGGGGTCAAGTCATAAGTGAGAGGGTGTGAATTTGAAGCTGCCTTCTTGATCAATATAAAACACAACTTAATTTTCCAGAACATTAAAAATCATCTTGAACTTAGCATTGCAGTTATTCACTTATGTGCTGGATCACAGCGGTACAACTGTATCTGTTCATACTGTTGAACATAGCATTGCCATGGTGAAAGCAATAAACTGTGTAGATCAAGCCTTTCTTCAACGCTGTTGGCAGGAAAAGAAAAGATGCTCTCCACTTAAATGTGCCACCCACAGACATATCACGTGTAACTCAGAATATGAACACAAAATAATAACAGAGAATAATGCCATGAGCCTAATATTGTCTTTTAAGTATAGAGGACTTCATTGTATAGGTCAAATGAATTAGAGAAGAAAGTTCTACATTCTTCAACTGCTAAATAAGCATTAGTTCTCACATCAAGAAAGCTATATCGCAAAAATATATCAGATAAGGGTTTTGAGACAAACCATCTTTATGGAAGCCCAGTAGAGAGAAGCTGATAAATTCATAAGGTCCAAACATGTCAGGATTATGAATTTTCCATGATGTGAATATATCAAAGATTCGCTGAATCTCACTCCTATTGAAGACATGTGTGTTGTTTTCAGCATCATATACAGGAAAAAACTTCAAATGCATTCCCAGTCGAGGTCCTTCTTCCCATGTAAATGAATCAATGTACAGCTGATAAAGAGACAACTCAAGACGAGATGTCAGGAACACCTCAAATTCATATCTATACGGACGAAAATCTGAGAATCCAGGACTTTTCAACCGATATCCAACAAACAAAGGAAGAGCACAGAAACAAGCTACTGGAGATGTAGGAGAATATTCGTAAGGGGGTGGGCATGCTTGAACTGGACAAACAGAAGTGGTGTTTGTTGAATTCTGACTGTAATTTTTATCCTCTGTTTCAGATTCACAAAATTGGGCTAGGTTGGAGTGCCGGCATAAGGGATTCCCTTTAAGGCTGACAGTTAAAAATGAGACTTCATCACATCAATGTGCTATGTCTGTTACACCTTGCAAAACTAAAATTAAAAAGATCACATCCAAAATCTCTAAATCAAGTATTCACATTTTGAAGATGCATTTCATTACAAACGACGTTTTATATGAAACTAATTCGAAAGTGAAAATTTGGAAGGAGGCATAGAAGCAAACCCGAGAGTGACATTTGGAGGTATATAAGAGTTGCTTGTAAATGTTATATTTGAAAGTTTATTATACTGCAACTCCCTGCAATACCAAAGAGCCAAAAGCAATAGCTTAGAAAGTCTAGTACGAGAGTAAATTTATAAAGTTAACCTAGAAGATTATACCTTTTAATTTTACAAAATTCTGTACTCAGAACAAGGCATCAATTGATTTTTCACCATTAGAAGAAAAAGATGCTTGAGAGCATGAACGGACACACACACACACACACCCATGCCAAAAGATGATGTCACTTTAACCAAGGGATAGCAACATTGTCACTCAATTCTTACACTGTAAGTTTCCCCGTTCCATTCAAAGTCCTATTTTGCCAAATGAAGGATGGAACAGAGCCGTTCAAAAAATTGTTTGCAATCGACCTGAAATGGGGAATAATTTACCAAATAAAAATCCAATTATTTTATTAACAATTTAATTTATTTATAGAAATTAACTAATAAATTTAAAATTTAATGGTTGAGATAAATGGAATCTCAAATTTAGATTTATACGGAATAATTTACAATAACATTGAATTATAGAAGTAAACACAAAAGGAGGGAAAAGAAAGGAAGACTACTCACATCCTTTGAAGATCAGGAAGAACCGAAACCGAAAAGTTGGAGGGAATTGCTCCAGTAAGACGGTTGTGGGATAACAAGCTGAGCATATTGCTCAAACAATTGATAACATAAGTCAAGGGAATTTCTGGTATAAATTATCTTTAAAAATTGACAGACATGTCTGTATATATTTTGCAATATATGGATATTAAATTCAAACGCAAAAAGAAAAAAAAAAAAAAAAAATGATGACATCTCATTCAGAAGATGGAGAATCTTACATAGTCGTGATATTTTCAGAAAACCTATCTGGAGGTAGGGTTCCATTTAGCTGATTTGAATTGAGGTCTCTGAAATTTATATAAAGTAAAACATAAAGAAAGTATAAGTAGCTCGTGGAGTAGTTTTGACAAAAAAAAGAGAAAATTTTATTCAGCCAGGTGCATTTATTTTTTCTGATTTAAAAACATACTTGGTCATCATAAAATGATTCTAAAAAGGGGGGAAAAATAATAAAGTAACTTACAGATAAAGGAGGCTTCGCATTTGGCTAAAATCAGGAATTGGTCCTTGCAAACTGCAGTTCCTAAGGCTCCTGGAAAATCCAACCAAAACACAAATATTATCAATCTTGCCATGAAATATCAAGCTAGCATGTGAATGTGTATACTCTTTGATTGCCATCTTGTAACTTGTAAGTGTATAAAGCTTTTAAGAACATGAAAGGATAGTGATGTCTGATTAAGATAATCTAGATTCTTTAAAACTTGAGCAGACTACATAAAAATAATATGGAACATCAAATGTTAAAGGATTAATCAAGGAAATCCTGACTTGTTCAGTGTACTAGTAGCCTTGAAATTTCAGAAAAATGCAATTAAATACCTCATGGCACCTTACTTAAATTAAAACCGACAACTCTTCTAAGTTGAGTAACTTCCCATTTGTATTCCTTTTCAATTTCCAATGATCTATAGCTCAACTGGCACTTCCTTCTCCCATAATAAATGGGATGGAAGGTGAGGTCATGGATTCAAGAACGACTGAGTGCATGTGTTAGTGTCACTTACCAATTAAAAAAGTATTTGTTTTCAAACAATGTTGGTATAATTTATATATTTTCCCAACAAAATGTAAACCACTATTTCTTATATTACTTCTTATTTTTCTAGTATTTTCCTCTTTATTTCAGGTTTGCATTTTTGTGGGGGGGGGGGGGGGGGGGGAATAGCTTATTTAATTATTGAGCCCAAAAAAAAAAATATTCAGCCTTACACCACAAGGCTAGAACCTTGCTCTGCCTTTACTTTTGGAACCTAGTTACAAACATACAATAATAATATGAACTTACAACTTCAGCAATTTAGGCATTTTGCTATAATTAGCAGGAATTGTAGTCCCATTGAAGTTATTGTTGTCCAATTGACTGCAAAATAAAGAAAATGAAAGTACTAAGAAACTTGAAAAAAGATTACTTGAGTAATATTACATTAGAAAAAGGAAAGTCTAGAAAATTATAGCCATGTTAAAGATGAAAAATTAAAAAAAAAAAAAAAAAACCATAAATTTTACACGTAAAGACGTTTATGTATAAATATATTTATGTTCTAGGAAAGTAGAAACCATACAGTATCTGTAATTTTGGCAGTTTGAAGAACTCTTCTGGAAGATACCCTGATAAGTTATTATTATCGAGAAGCCTGCAAGTTGAAGATGGTCACTCGTCTCACAGATGACTCATGAAATTTAAGAATATGACCAAATACTTACAAGTGAACAAGACTTGGTAATCTGGATAACTCAGGCGGGATTTGCCCACTGATCGAATTGTTGTTCATGTGACTGCTCATTAAAAAAGATAAGTAAAAGGGTTAGTCATTGTAGAAATGATTTTAGACAGTACAGCATCAGGAACACACTCACAAGTGCTTCGTTTTATTCAAGTTTGCAAATGATTTAGGTAGTGGCCCCGATATTTGGTTTTGGTCAATTTGTATTCTGTCCATGTTTGGAAGATGACCAAGCTCTTCTGGTAAGGGACCTGTTAATTGGTTTCCATTCAGAAGCCTGGAAAAACAGAATACCACATATAGAATTAGAGACAAAGCAAATTTACATCAAATATTCAGAAAAATGCTGACGTAGAAAGTAAATAAGACATAAGGATTATCTCCTATATTATTTAAAACTCAACGAATTTAAATACAGGAAATAGTAGCATATCAGCATTTCATAACAGTATAAACATATAATCAATCATCTAATAACAATATCTATTATCTAACTAATTCAACATAGAAGCTGCTCAACTTACAAGAGTTCCAAAGAGGTAATACTGCCTATCTCCTTTGGTATACTCCCACTGATGTTGTTCCACATAAAACCCCTTAAAATAGAGTAGATAGAGAAAAATATATCAGGAACGTAAGTAAATCCAATGCTACCATGGGATTCCAGAGTATTGAGTAAAAGAGGTCTCTGAAAACTGTGATTCAGATAACAATATTTGTATCACAAAAAATCATCCTTCAGATATCCTTTGCCTTACAATATTTTCAACTTTGATAAGCGACCAAGCTGCGGTGATAAATTTCCTGACAAATTCATACGTAGTAAAAGCCTGCAGAGAAGCAGCCCAAAACAATATCATTAAAGCCCCATTGCTAGGTCTTCATAAGAAAAGCCTACATGCAATTAATAGCCAAGTTTCATCGAATCAAAGCTTGATAGCCTTATATGTGCATCTGTGACTAGCGTCTAAAGCTAATATAATGCTAGGCATTAGATAACAATGTGTTTGTAGCCAATAAATTATAATATATCAATATTTATTAATTTCTTTAACAAATGAAAAGATCACGAAGATAAATTATAAACCCATTAGGAGATGCTAGCAATCATTGGGAAATATGTGGATAATAGATCCTAGCCTAATAAATTTCTTTTAATCTCAAATGAACTACATAATTAAGGAAGGTTGTGCCCTGCTGCACCCATAAATGAGTAGATATAAAAGTGGAATAATTTACATCTCATCATGTGAGGGGGACAAAAGAAACAAAGTAAGAAAAAAGTGTTCTAAAATATGCAACATTATTCATGTCAATAATGCTCTCTGATAGAATTAAAAATCAGGAAAGGTTAAATTCATACAATCGTTGAACATGTAGATATCCATCGTCTAATGTTGTATTGTAGCAAAAAACCCCTGTCCAATTTGATGTACATGGGTCTCCTTGATCCCAATCACTCAGATTCCCACAAGGATCTATCAAACTGCTCTTGATGGCCCACAAAGCCTTCACTGCAAATTAAGACAAAAGTTAATTCCTGTTTCATCAACATCTTTGCTGATACTTGTGTTTCTATAATTCTAGTATCAGGGAGTAGCCTCAAGTTTTGAGCACAGACAATCAATGAATCAAATAACCACTACAGCTCAACTATATGCAACAATAACCACTCCCAACTTTGGGAAGTGAATATTTGATATGTGAAGTTACAATAAAAATTACATTGGGACTCGCATCTTGTGACTCCATCCCTTGGTTCATTAGCTCTCTTCTTTTTTGTAATTAGCTTTCTGTTTTTTTTCTTTCCTCTTTCTGTACTTTCTAACTGTTCTGTGCTTTTCATGCATATTGTAGTGTCTTTAATAAAATGACTTTTTAGAGAGTTCAAGAATAAATTTTCAGAAAACACAAGCGCAATGCAAAATAACTTAATTGCAAAAGAAGCTTGTGAATCATGAAATGCAAAAGAACAGCAAACTAAAGCAAAATGACCTTCTTCAGGGTTGGTAACCGGATTTGAAGCTCCAATAAGTAGTGAAGAACAACACAAGCATACAACCATAAATAATCCATACGTCCAAACTCTTGACTGCAGATACATCCCACTAATGCATGGAACCCCAGAACTCTAAAAATCCTCTTAGTACCCAAAGACTATAAATTTTGGTAATATCAGAGTACCCCACCTAATAAAAAGAAACAACTATCAAAACCCATGTAATGAAATTCAAAAATAAGTAAGGTAAATAAAAGAGTAATCAAAGAACTCAACAGTGAGTAAAGTACAGCAAAAATCTCCAACTATTAGGGAACAAAATAAGTGATTCACTCAAGATTGAAAAGAAACAAAGCAGCCAAATTTACAGCAAAATTGTGCATATTAAGGTTACCCAATAGAGAAAGAGAGGTATATATCCATACCAGTTACATGAATAAGATTGAATAGCTGAAAAACAAAATATCAGATTGATGCAAGTGGATATAAGTCGCTGTAATTAAATATGAACCATAGAAAGGAAAGATTGAAAAGTAAGACAAAGACTTTGACAATAGTTGTCTCTTTGTGGCCTGTCGCTATGACAATAGTTGACTCGTTCATGGTGATCACATCCATCACTTTCAGAGACCAAGACTGAGACTGAGACTGATACTTGCCCTGATACTGAGACTGAACGTGAGGAGAATCTACACCCTGTTACGGGTGTACGTTTCTCTCTTTTCACACAGCTGTGGGTCCCGCCAGCTTGTGAGAGGAAGGAAACACACCCGTAACAGCGTATTCTTCTCGAACGTGAGAGTGGGTGATGGGCACTAAACTGTAGAGTCAAACGCGCTCTCGTCACTCTGACGTTTCCAAATTTTTAAGCAAATATGTTGCAACTCAATTTGTTGGCCACTCTTATTGTATTCAAGACACAGTATATATTCTCTCCCAAAAAAAAAAAGACAATATATATATATATATATATAATGATAATAAAAAAAATAAAAATAGAAGATCATGCTAATGCTAATGCTTAAGATAATTATTAATAAACTATTTTAACAAAGTTTTTATATCACTTTTGTATGAAATTGAAAAGTATGTCAAAATATTTTTCTTTTTCTTTTTTCATAAATAAATTATAAGTAAGATATATATAGATTATTAAACTATATAAATAATTTAAATATAAATAAATTTATTTGTATATATTTGGGGCCCAACAAGATGTTACAGGACAAGTAAAACCAATCTCTACCTTGTCATCTTTTCAAGGAGGGGAAAATTTGTGCGAGGCGAAGCGGGGTAGGGTGGGCCAAGTGAGGAGAAGCGCATTTGCGATCCCTACTTGTAAGTGATTATTATTATTATTATTATTTTAGAACTTTCCAGGTGATTAGTTTTAATGTAATTATGAGTACATCAAAGTAGCAGATAGTTGAATCAAGGTGCCCTTGCCCTATTGAGATGAAATGGGTTTGAGCCTTTGAGGTATTTTGTTTATCCTTTGACAAAGTAATTTTGATATTAATGAGGTAAAAAATGAGGGGAATGTGCACTCATTAAAGTATTTAATGTTTTTTTTTAAGTGTTTAAGGAATGGTAATAAAATATGCACCATAAAAAAAAAAATCAACTATAAATAGTAAATGTGTAAAATATATATATATATATATATATATATTGGGCTTTAGTTAGCTCTATGATTGTAAACGAGCACAATCGAAAGGGACTATTAATTAAAATTTAGATTCTCTATTTAATTTTATTTCAAACACAAGTTAAGTTCAAATTCAATATCAATCGAGATTACATGTTCAATCGTACTTCATTTTCTTTTAATTTGTTAAGTGCCCTCTATATTTAATTATTTCATGAAATATTAGTACTAAAATGTTGTGGAATACACGAATTTCATTAATATAAGCAGAAAAACATATTATGAATGGAATGATAACTAACGGAAATGGACAATAGGTCCAATATGAAAATGGAATCAAACATAAATTGCCAAAATGAAAATTTTGAAAGACAAAAATAAAAATAATCCAAACTTTAAAAGCCAAAAGTGTAATATATAATTTTATTAATTAAAGCTCGAACTTGTCCGTGAACTACTTAAATTAAGTTATTCACTTTCCGACATTACCACTATTTTTTTTTATTCATTTACAAGTAAATGCTAATAATTAATAATTATGTTATTGTTAGAATTATATTATTTGACTTGATTAGATGGGATGACTTTCATTTATGAATTTTATAAGTTCAATTCACCAACCTCCTATTGGTAAAAGTGGACCCCAAGTTTGGGACTCAATTGGCCCCAGTTTTGGTTTGTTCCCAAGCTCCTCCATAAGCCCAGACTTAAAAGGCCCTTATTAATCTGAATCTAACCAGTTCATTGTGAGAACCAAGTCCAATATTGTATTGTACGGCCTCTCTCAGGATCCATAGCGATTCAATGCTAATTGAGTGACCACCACCCTGTTCATATCAATGTGTATGGAGCCAGGTTTCATGAAAAGCATTTCAATCAAACAAAAAAAATTCTTGTAGCTTCAGGACTGCTCAGTGTCCCTTTGGATGATTGTATCGAATAGCACATACTCCATAAATGTTTATGTTACTTATCAATCGTATTTCAAAATTTCAACATCAAGCATCAACAACTACGTTTATTGAACAGTATAGTTTTTTTTAATTATCACACCATCTACTGCTCTTAACTAATTAGTTTACAATATATAATGAAGATCAAAGAGTGAGACTTTACACAACATCAACAACCAAGATGATTGTAAATACCATTTACCAATTCAAAATTTCGAGATCATAACATCTCAAGTTCTTATACAACATTATTTTCGAAAAGTTTTTTATCTAGGTGTAATGGATGGAATGACTCCACTAACAAGTTCAATGGCAGATATCTCTGACGACACATAAGAATCCTTCACTAGAGAGGATGATGATGGTGGAGTCACGACCTTTTCAGCATTAGTCACCACAGGACCTGCTGATCTAATGTAGGAATCAGGCATCATATGCCATATACTTTCAAGTTCTCGATCTACCTCTGCCATTGAAGGTCTAGCATCTGTCTCATCTTCACAACACTTGAGAGCCAAATTTAAAAATTTCACCACACATTCAGGAGGATAAGATCCCATTCGCCCATCAATGGCCGAAAAGATCATACCAGATTTACACTCAACATTAACCTGAAATATATAGAAACCATTTTTTTTTTTAAATATAAACTACAAGATACCATTTTATTACATAAATTTAAGCCAAAGTATCAGAAGGATCAAATAAAATGAACTATATGCCAAAATGATCATAGCTGATATAGAAGTAAACGAGTGTTTCACATAAGGCCGAAAGTGAAGATTTTAAAAGGATTTCAATGTTTTACTAAAGTGAAAACTAAAATTTGCAAATGAGGATATCTCTCATTTAAATTTGTAAAGACGAGAGACATCCTCATTTGCAAATTTGAGGATATCCTCAAATTTAAGACTAAAATTTGCAAATGAGGACATAACTGAAAGTTGTCAAACTTTACCCTACCCAAATAAAACAAATTACAGAAGAACAATTTCCCTTTCATGCACGAGCACCTGATATACCATTAGGCCCTATAAAATCCAAGGCAAATAGGTCTATAAGGTTTTACCTCTCTAACAATGTTTTTGCCATGAGAGATTGGCTGCTTCCCAGTCAGCAGTTCAAGAAATACAACACCAAGGCTATAAACATCACTCTTGTCTGTTAGTTTACGAGTTAAGATATACTCCGGATCAAGGTAACCCTACAAATTTAATTCAGAGAATATGAGAATAAATAAATAGACATCATTTACATCTCCAATGGCATACTATTAAGTCTATTTCATCTAGTTTGAGTTACATTTATTTTTTATATTTAAAATTGTTGTATGAATTTATAATTTAAACAAATGGTTAATTGCAAAAAACCACCCTAAACTATGGGGATTGCCAATAACCAATAGCTCAACCGACACTTAATGGGATGAAGGTTGAGGTTGTGAATTCAAAACCTATTGCATCCCAATAAAACCTTGCAATCAACACCCTACTTGAAACAATTGTGCCAATCTACAAACAAGCCATCCAAATAAGGTCAAATTTAATGTCTATGTGACTTGCACATTTCAAACTCAATGACTCTCATGTGCTTGACTAGGTGAACTCAAAGTTCAATTAGGTTATCCAATCAAGGTATGTGGAGGTGGTGATGAGCAAGTGTTACACAGTGAAACAAATGAATGGATGCAATACTGGGAAAGCAAAGTGAATAGGAATTGGCTGAGTCATCAAGGAGGAAAAGTGGCAAGAAGATGATGTATAGAAAAGATTATACGGTCCCAAAAGATGCCCTTTTTTTTTCTTTTTTCTTTTTTTGTGGGGGGGGGGGGGAAGGCGATTTTGCCATAAGTTACCGAATTGGAGGTTGGAGTTGGTGGGGAAAAGGGAAGGCGATTTTGATCCTAGGGTTAGCGGAGGAAGAAAAGGGGGAGAATGTGGAGGGGTTGGAGAGAGAGGCGGCTATGGCGCAAATGAAATGGGAAGGTCAAATGGATTATGCAACAGTAAGGGATCGAGGCCCATGCAAGTGTCTCCCGAAATTCATAACCCTAATCAACATTGAATGGGAGCATATGGACTGTTCCAGTGGGTGTTGCTGTGAGACAAGCAAGAGTGTGTCACAAGATGGAAACAACTTGTTTGGGATATTGTGGATTAGGTCAAGCACGAGAATCAGGTTGACATAGTTTGAGATGGAGAGGGAGACTTATTTTTACTAATTTTTGAGTGAGTCTGTGATGCAAGGAGTACCAAAATGATTTCAGATATTCTTTGAGATACCAGGTCAATAAGTTATAGTTCAATTGCACTTCCTCCTCCCATAATAATGGATGGAAGGTGGAGTTGTGGGTTCAATACCCACTGATGCATGCATAACTTACTAATCAAAATAATACTAATTCATTAAGATGCTTGATTTTATTTTGAATTTTGAATTCATTGTGATTGATGATTTTATCAGATTTAATTGTGGCATGATTTTATCAGATTTACTTATCAAAAAAAAAATTTGATAAGTAAATCCCTATTAAAATAGTTGCTCTTTTTTTTTTTTTTTGGATAAGTAATAAATTTTATTCATATCAAAAAGGGACACCCTAGTACACAGGAAGTGTACAGGGGTCAACAATCAAGTACAAAAATGACAAGAATCAAGAAAATCAAGGAAATAGTTGCTCTATTAAAATAGTTGCTCTTGTAATCATCTTGTAATCATTTGATACCAAGTTGATGCAAAACATAGTAAGGAAAGCAAGAAATAAGATACAAAAAGGGAAAAACCCTAGGCTTCACGCCTACCTAAGGGTGCTTGGAATCACCACCAAAAAAGAGAGCACTTTTCATTAAGAAATTCTTATTCAAAATGCAATGTCATCATGATTACAAGAGCCAATATTTTAATAGTGCTTCCAAGATTACATCAATATGGAAGATTTTAATCATGCCACAATTAAATCACGCAAAATCCTCAATCACAATAAAGCCCAAACTAATTCAAAATTCAAATAAAAGTTTGAAATCTGGTGTCTTAAATAAGTAAAAATCATAAATAAATCTGGTGCCCACACTAACGATTAAAATAGTGGCTCTTGTAATCGTGAAAGTAGAACAAATTGAGTAAGAATTTTCTTATTAGATAATGTTTCTCTTGCTTGGTTGTGATTCCAAGTACTCTTAGGTGGTGATGCCTAAGGTTTACAGGCATATTCTAAGTGGTGAAGCTTAAGATTTGTCCTACTCTTATCTTTATTTTTCTACTTTTGTCTTAACATCAGTCAAGTATTTTAGTGAAAGTCTGCAGTTAGTAAGGGTATTTTAGTTATTTAGTAACTAAAAAGAGTAGATCCATCGTTTTGCCCTTTGAGGGTCATGCGCAAATCACGAGTGACCATTAACCTTAACCCTAATTTGGATGATAGGGTGCCTATTGGCACAATTGTTTCAATTAGAATGTTGATTGCAAATTTTCAAACCTTGTGGCGTGCAAGTACCCCATAATTTAGGGAGGTTTTTTTTTGCAATTAACCCTTAAAACAAAAATGGAAATGGACAACACTATATTATCAATTCATTTTTATTGTTTTTCCAAGAAGGGTTAGGAGCCCAGGCTAGACAGTCAAATGTTGAAACATATAAAAATTATAGGCAATTAACATGTGGCACTTGAGCCATAGCTGGAGAACACTGATAACAAAATCAGTGATACAAAGGGGGAAGAACTCACTCATCAACCTAGACACATACGAAGTTTATAATTCTATTAGTTAAACATCAATTATAAGAGTCTTACTGGTGTCACCTATTATTAAAAAAAGAAAAAGAAAAAAAGAGTCTTACCGGCGTCCCTTTCACAACAGTGGATACATGAGCAGGCACTGTCCCTTCAATATCTGGAATTGGTGCAAGTCGTGAAAGTCCAAAATCAGCAACTTTTACCATATACTTAGAGTCCAATAATATGTTGCTAGCCTTGATATCTCGGTGAAATATAGGAGGATTGGCTTCAGTATGTAGATATAGGATGCCCTTGGCCGATCCCAGGGCAATTCTCAATCTCATTGTAAAACTCAGAGGTTCTTTACACTTAGCTGTATTATTGCACACATGACCCCTAATAAGCTCATTAGGATGGGATGCAGAATTTGAAAATTAAAATGGTTACATTTAGATCCAAAAAAAAAAAAAAAAAAAAGACAGAAAAGAAGGGGGGGGGGTGTACTGTTGCAAGTTATAAATTGCAAGTTTACTTGCATTCACACGCAATGAGGAACACCTAGAAAATATTATAGTGAGATCAATAAAAGGCAAGCTTAAAGAATGAATATAAGGTGTACCAGAAAGATGATCCCTTAAAGTACCATTTGACATAAACTCATAGACCAACATCTGCATGCAAAACAATACTTACGTGAAGCTCTTCCCAAGCAATTTTTTCAAAACATATTAAGCAACAAAGACCAAGAAAAGGCTAGTCCCTATAAAGCCACACAATTTTGCAGGAGAAGAAATATTGCACATGAAGAAGTAAATGAAAAACTATATTATCTCAAGTTCACTGAGAAAGGACATATTTAAGTTTTTAATCCATTTCTTAGAGCCAAATAATCCTTTAATCATGAACTCTGTATATGCTTCTCCATTATTAAGCAACAAATTTGACCGAATCTCGTTTGTAATATCTCTAGATTGAATTTGATTTCTTCCATTGTTTGCAACTATTTTAAGTAGCTATATGCTTTTTTTGATAATTTGATAGATATAATGGGAGAGGGGGAATTTGAAGTTTTTTGAACCCTCGGCATCTCCGTTGAAAACACCAAAAGGTGCCAATAGAGCTACAAGACTTTTAGCAACTACTCAAAGAACTTATATACATGATTTTGCATATTTCTTTTTCTCTTAATTTTTTTTAACTCTTACAGCTTTCATATTCATTTGGGTTAATTGCATCAAATTCCTAAGTTGATGGGAATCATCTCCTTGTGTACCCAATAATGAGACTGATGGATAATCCAATCTTTTATTGATTATATATATAGGTTTGGGTTTAATTTACATCTACTGTAACTTTACACAATGTTACACCAGTGAATATTTTTTTATGGCAAATTTTGATAAGTTTATTGTTGGATTAGATTTTCTTCTTGTATCTTTCATTCTTGTAAAATTTCAAGATGATTCTCATCCACAGAATGTTCAAATCTCAAGTTTTTTGTATTTTAAAATTATGTATAAAAGATTATTTTATGGATCAAATAGTAAACAACATCAGATTCACAAGAAATTTGGCATGCGTGTTAAAAACATAGAGAACATGTAATCCAATTGTGGGATTTCCAGAATAAGTTCTTAGGTGATGTAATATTATTTAAAGTTACATCAGGTATAACTTGATCCTAACTCATATATAGATGAGAAAAAGTACCTGTTCACCTTCTTCATCACAATATCCAATCAAAGACACAAGGTTTTGATGATGTAACCTTGACAAAAATTCTATCTCTGTCAAGAACTCCTTTACACCCTGTAAGGATCCCTCTTGTGCACGTTTTATGGCCACAACTGTACCATCAGCTAGAATGCCTTTATAAACCTTACCATACCCTCCTTCTCCAACCTGTGTGGACTTTTCAAAATTGTTTGTAGCTACGGCCATTTCTCTATAAGTGAAATCCTTCAACCCAACAATTTTTATGGAGCACATAGACGCTGCATTTTACATATAGGTCCAATGTTAAAATGAAAACATAGTGATAGATGCCGCACAAAAAGATGCAGTGCCATTTGTTTTAAAATACCTGATAAACTCATGCACTGATTATCCAAACGTTTTATTTATACTTACGCATACAAATTGCATCTTACAAGTCAACAACATTAATAAAATAGTTGCTGAATGGTTGTTCGTCAAAATACCAAGTCTTATGGTATTTTTTATTGATTGTTATTCATCTCTAAATGATGCTTCCAATCAAAGGCCAGTCCAAACTTGGCTGAAGTTTGCCCAACAGCATTAGCTGAGATAGGGCTAAGATATTGACCAAGCCAGGCTAAGGCCTTTATAATTGGACTAGTATCTGTGCCCAATTGACAGGCCTAATCAGGATGTAGAACACAAACAATTACAGAAAAAGAAAAAAAAATTGTGACATATATACCTGAAAACCCTAACTTCATATACATAAGATACTCACAATGATGTCTTCTTGAAAGTGAATGGTAATTCCCCACATGCATTCTCATTATCAGAAGAATAACAACTGCAGACAATGTAACTGCACCTGCAATGGTTCCCAGTACTAGGCCAGCCAGTGCACCTTTGCTTAAACCAGAACTTGGAGAGTTGGCACCATCTGTGACATTGGTGAGAACTATGAGCACAAACTAAATCAAAACTTTGCAACAATAGTCAACTCACATATGAATACATGAAAGAAGGGAAGATGTGATTGAGTCATAGTTCATCTATCCTTGGGGTCAAGTCATAAGTGAGAGGGTGTTGAAGCTGCCATCTTGATCGATGTAGAACACAGCTTAATTGCCCAAAAAATTTAAAAAAAAAACTTGAACTTAGCATAGCAGTTATTCACTTGTGTGCTGGATCACAGCGGTGCAATTGTCTGTTTATACAGAACATAGCATCACCATGGTGAAATCAAATCATTAAACTGTGTAGATCAAGCCTTTCTCAATGTTGTTGGCAGAAAAAGAAAAGGTGATCTCCACTTAAATGCACCACCCACAGACATACCACGTAACTCAGAATATAATCAAAAAATAATAACAGAGAATAATGCCATGAGCCTAATATTGTCTTTGAAGTATAGAGGACTTCACGGTATAGGTCAAATAAATTATAGAAGAAATTTCTACATCATTCAACGGCAAAATAAGCATTAGTTCCAACTTCAAGAAAGCTCTGTTGCAAAAATATATCAGATAAGGGTTTTGAGACAAACCATCTTTATAGAAGCCCAGTAGAGAGAAGCTGATAATTTCATAAGGTCCAAAAATGTCAAAATTATTAATTTTCCATGATGTGAACATATCAAAGATTCTCTGAATCTCACTCCTATTAAAGACATGTGTGCTGTTTTCAGCATCATATACAGGAAAAAACTTCAATTGCATTCGCAGTCGAGGTCCTTCTTCCCATTTCAATGAATCAATGTACAGCTGATAATGAAACAAGTTAAGAGTAGAAGTCAGGAATTTCTCAAACGTATGTCTGTACCGAAGAAAATCTGAGAATCCAGGGCTTTTCAACCGATATTCAACAAACAAAGGAGAAGCACAGAAACAATCTACTGGAGATGTAGGTGAATATTCATAAGGGGGTAGGCATGCTTGAGCCGGACAAACAGAAGTGTTATTTGTTGAACTCTGACTGTTATTTTTATCCTTGGGTTGAGATACACAAAACTGGGCTAGCTTGGAGTTCGAGCATAAGGGATTCCCTTTAAGCCTGAAAGTTAAAAATGAGACTTGATCACATCAATGTGCTATGTCTGTTAATCCTTGCAAAACTAAAATTAAAAAGATCACATCCAAAATATTTAAACAAGTATTCACATTTTGAAGATGCAATCACGTTCTACTTGAAACTAATTAGGAAGCGAAAATTGGGAAGGAGGTATAGGAGCAAACCAGACAGTGACATTTGGAGGTAGATAAGCAGTGCCCGTAAATGTAATATTTGAAAGCTTATTATTCTGCAACTCCCTGAAATAACAAAGAGCCAAAAGCAATAGCTTAGAAAATCTAGTATGAGAGTAAATTCATTAAAGTCAACCTGGGAGGTTACACCTTTAAATTTTACAAAAGGCCATTCTGTAATCAGAACAAGGCAAAATCTCAAATTTTCACCATTACAAGAAAAAGATGCTTGAGAGCATGAATGGACTCACACACACCCATACCAAAAGATGATGACAGTTTTAACCAAGGGTTAGCAACATTGTCATTCAGGTCTTACACTGTAAGTTTCTCCATTCCACTCAAAGCCCTATTTTCCCAAATGAAGGATGGAACAGAGCCACTCAATAAATTGTTTGCAATCGACCTGCCATGGGGAATAGTTTACCAAATAAAAATCCAATTATTTTATTAACAGTTTAATTTTTTTACTGATATTAACTAGTAAATTTAAAATTTTATGGTTGAGATAAACGCAATCTCAAATTCAGATTTATATGGAATAATTTACAATAATATTGAATTAAAGGAGTAAACACAAAAGGAGGGAAAACAAAGGGACACTACTCACAGGTTTTGAAGATCATGAAGACCCGAAACTGAAAAGTTGGAGGGAATTGCTCCAGTAAGACGGTTGTAGGATAACAAGCTGAGCATATTGCTCAAATAATTGATATCATAAGTCAAGGGAATTGTGGGTATAAATTATCTTAAAAAATTGACAGACATGTCTGTAAATATTTTGCAATATCTAGATATTAAATTCAAACGCAAAAAAATAAATAAATAACAATAAAATAAAAGAAAAAAGAAAAAATAATAACATCTCATTCAGAAGATGGAGAATCTTACATAGTCGTGATATTTTCAGAAAACCTATCTGGAGGTATGGTTCCATTTAGCTGATTTGAACTGAGGTCTCTGAAATTTATATATAGTATAACATAAAGAAAGTATAAGTAGCTAGTGGATTTGTTATGATAAAGAAAACAGAAAATTGTATTCAGCCTGGTGCATTTATTTATTTCTGATTTAAAAGCCATACTTGATCATGGTAAAATGATTCTAAAAAGGGGGAAAAATAATAAAGTAACTTACAGATAAAGGAGGTTTGGTATTTGGCTAAAATCAGGAATTGGTCCTTGCAAACTGCAGTTCCTAAGGCTCCTGGAAAATCCAACCAAAACACAAATATTATCAATCTTGCCATGAAATATCACATGACATGTGAATGTGCATACTCCTTGATTGCCATCTTGCAAGTGTACAAAGCATCTAAGTACATGAAAGGTTTGTTATATCCGACTAAGATAATCTAGACACTTTACAACTTGAGCAGACTACATAAAAATGATATGGAACATCAAATGGTAAAGGACTAATCAAGGAAATCCTAACTTGTTCAGTGTACTAGTTGCCTTGAAATTTCAGAAAAATCCAATGAAATACCTCATGGCACCTTAGTTGGATTAAAACCAACAACACTTCTAAGTTGAGTAACTTCCCATTTGTATTCCTTTTCAATTGCCAATGAGCTATAGCTCAACTGGCACGTTATTCTCCCATAATAATGGGATGGAAGGTGAGGTCATGGATTCAAGACCGACCGAGTGCGTGTCAGTGTCACTTACTAATAAAAAAGCATTCATTTTCAATCAATGTTGGAATAATTTATGTATTATCAAAACAGAATGTAAACAGCTCTATCTTATAATACTTCTTATTTTGCTAGTATTTTCCTCTTTATTTCAGGTTTTCATTTTAGGGGGGGAATATAGCTTATTTAATCATTAAGTCCCCCCCCCCCCCCCCCAAAAACCAAAAATTCAGCCTTACTCTTCAAGGCTAGCACCATGCTCCACCTTTACTTTTGGTACCTAGTTACAAATATACAATGATGATATGAACTTACAACTTCAGCAATTTAGACATTTTGCTATAATTAGCAGGAATTGTAGTCCCATTGAAGTTATTGTTATCCAATTGACTGCAAAACAAAGAAAATGAAAGTACTAAGAAACTTGAAAAAAGATTACTTGAGTAATCTTACATTGTAGAAAAAGGAAAGTTTAGAAAATTATAGCCTTGTTAAAGATGAAAAGCAAAAAACAAAAAAAACAAAAATTTTAAATGTAAATATATGTATGTATAAACAAATATATGTATGTTCTAGGAAAGGAAAAACCATACAGTATCAGTAAATTTGGCAGTTTGAAGAACTCTTCTGGAAGATATCCTGATAAGTTGTTATTATCAAGAAGGCTGCAAGTTGAAGATGGTCACTCGCCTAACAGATAACTCATGAAATTTAAGAATATGACCAAATACTTACAAGTGAGCAAGAATCGGTAATCTGGATAGCTCAGGCGGGATTTGCCCACTGATCAAATTATTGTTCATATGACTGCTCATAAAAAAGAAAAAGTAAAAGGGTTAGTCATTGTCGAACTGATTTTAGACAGTATAGCATCAGGAACACACTCACAAGTGCTTCGTTTTATTCAAGTTTGCAAATGATTTAGGTAGTGGTCCTGATATTTGGTTTTGGTCAATTTGTAATCTGTCCAGGTTTGGAAGATAACCAAGCTGTTCCGGTAATGGACCTGTTAATTGGTTTCCATTCAGAAGCCTGGAAACACAGAATAGCACATATAGAATTAGAGACAAAGAAAATGTACAGCAAAATTAAAATACCAAGTATTCAGAAAAATGCTGACATATAAAGTAAATTAGACATAAGGATTATGTCCTATACTATTTAAAACTCAACGACTTTAAAGGCATGAACTAGAAGCAAATCAGCATTTCTTAACAGTACAAGTATATAATTAATCATCTAATAACAATATCTAATATCTAACTTATTCAAGATAGAAGTCGCTCAACTTACAAGAGTTCCAAAGAGGTAATACTGCCTATCTCCTTTGGTATACTCCCACTGATGTTGTTCCACATAAAATCCCTTCAACAGAGTAGATAGAGAAAATATATCAGTAAGATAAGTAACCAATACTACCATGGGATTCTAGAATATTGAGTGAAAGAGGTCTCCGAAAACTGTGATTCAGATAAAGATATTTGTATCACAAAAAATCAGCCTTCAGATATCCGTTGCCTTACAATATTTTCGAATTTGATAAGCGGCCAAGCTCTGGTGATAAAGTTCCTGACAAATTCATACGCAGTAGTACCCTGTAGAGAAGCAGCCTAAAACAATATTATTAAAGTGCCATTGCTAGGTCTTTATAAGAAAAGCCTACAATTAATCGCCAAGTTTTCTCAAAGCTTAATAGTCTTATATGTGAATTTGTGACTAGCGTCTAAATCAAATATAATGATAGGCATTACATAATAATGTGTTTGTAGGCAATAAATTATAATATATCAATAAATCAAAAGATCACGGAGATAAATTTTAAACTCATTAGGAGATGCTAGCGAACATTGAGAGATATGTGGATAATAGATCCTGTCCTAATAAATTTTTTTTAATCTCAAATGAACTACATGAATAAGGAAGTTTGTTCCCTGAACCCATAAATGAGTAAATATAAAAGTGGAATAATATACATCTCATCATGTGAGGGGGAGAAAATAAAAAAAGTAAGAAAAAAGTGTTCTAAGTGAAAGAAAATATGCAACATTATTCATGTCAATAATGCTCTCTGATAGAAATAAAAATCACAAAAGATTAAAGTCATACAATCGTTGAACATGTAGATATCCATCGTCTAATATTGTATTGTAGCAAAAAACTGCTGTCCAATTTGATGTACATGGGTCTCCTTGATCCCAATCACTCAGATTCCCATTAGGATCTATCAAACTGCTCTTGATGGCCCTCAAAGCCCTCACTGCAAATTAATACAAATGTTAATCACTGTTTCATCAACATCTTTGATGGTACTTGTGTTTCCATAATTCTAGTATCAGGGTATCTGCATTAAAGGAGCACAATGTTATCTTAAAAATATGCATCAATATTGTTAGCAGCCTCAAGTTTTGAGGCATAGACAATCAATGAATCAAATAACCTCTACAGCTCAACTATATGCAACAATAACCACTCCTGACTTCAGTAAGTGAATATTTGACATGTGAAATTACAATAAAATAACTTATTAGAGAGTTCATGAGTAAAATTTCAGAAAAAACGTGCGCATGCCCATTGTGAGAACTCTAAACAAGCATCCCCTGAAGAACTTAAGCACAAAAGAAGCTTGTGAATCATGAAATCCAAAAGAGCAACAAAATAAGGCAAATTCACCTTCTTCGGGGTTGGTAATCGGATTCTGAGCTCCGATGAGAAGCAAAGAATGACACAACCATGCAACAATAAATAATCCAAACGTCCAAGCTTTTGACCAATACATCGCACTAACACGTGGAAGCCCAGAACTCTAAAAATCCTCTTATTAGTACCCAAGACTATAAATTGTGGTAATATCCAAGTACTCCACCTGATAATATGAAAGAACTATCAGAACTCATGCTATTAAATTCTAAAATAACTAAGGTAAATAAATGAATAATCAAAGACTCAACAGTGAGTAAAGTAGAGCAAAAATCTCCAACTATTAGGGAATGAAATAAGAGAATCACTCAAGATTGAGACAAAACAAAACAACCACAAAAATTGTGCATATTAAGGTTGACCCAATAGAGAGAGAGAGGTATACATCAGTAGCAGTTACTAGAATAAGAAGACTAAAATGTTGAAAAACCAGAACAATGCAAGTAGACAATATAAGCTGCAATTGATTATTAACCAGAGAATACAATTTGAAGTTTGAAAAATGAGATGCAAAGAATGACACAACCATGCAACAATAAATAATCCAAAAGTCCAAGCTTTTGACCGATACATCCCACTAACGCATGGAAGCCCAGAACTCTAGAAATCCTCTTATTAGTACCTAAGACTATAAATTGTGGTAATATCCAAGTACTCCACCTGATAATATGAAAGAACTATCAAAACTCATGCTATTAAATTCTAAAATAACTAAGGTAAATAAATGAATAATCAAAGAACTCAACAGTGAGTAAAGTAGAGCAAAAATCTCCAACTATTAGGGAATGAAATGAGAGAATCACTCAAGATTGAGACAAAACAAAACAACCACAAAAATTGTGCATATTAAGGTTGACCCAATAGAGAGAGAGAGGTATACATCAGTAGCAGTTACTAGAATAAGAAGACTAAAATGTTGAAAAACCAGAACAATGCAAGTAGACAATATAAGCTGCAATTGATTATTAACCAGAGAATACAATTTGAAATTTGAAAAATGAGACCTTGACAATAGTTGTATCTTCCTGACCAGGTCGCCATAATAACTAGCATTTAAGTTGTTGATGGTGATCACAGCCATCTCGGTCAGTCACCAAAGTTTTTCGTGTTGGTTTTAAATGTAGCAGTTACAAAAAAATCAATGCACGTTAAATTTAAAAATAGACCCAAAAAAAAAGGAAGCTCTGTAACTCTGAGACTGAAAGTGAGACTACAAAAAGCTACCGTCAAATCCTAACGTTCCCAGTCTCGACCAACAAGGTGAGTCAGGCCGCAATGCACCGTTGCAGAGTCCAAAACAATACCTGTGGTGGTTTTCTCGATAATCATGTTTAATGGTGAATTTCAGGATTTGTTTGGTTGCCAAGAAACCAACTGGAAAAGTAGAGAGTAGTTTTAGATTTTAGATTTTTTTTTTTTTTTTTTGTGGGGGGCGGGGGCGGGGGCGGGGGCGCTTTGGCTTGGATAAAATTTTGTACTGTTTGGCTAATGAACAATGACATTTAGATTTTGCTTACCCACTTTTTTAAAATCACTTCTAACAGATTCTCTATTCCATTTTCTATCTCATTTAAATATTATTTTTTCATTCATTCTTTATTCATTCTTTATCATCATTTATTCTTCCAATATTTATTCTCAACAATTATATTTTTTAATAAAAAGTGTTATATTTACAACATTTTTTGTAATACTTTCACAACAAAATTTATGTGAAAATTTGTTACCAGTTCTAATTTGAACTCACTATTGAAATTTTTTTTTTCTCACAAATATTAACTAATAACAATTTGTTACTTAAAATTTACTGTGAAAATATTGCGAAAAATATTATAGTAGAATTTCTTAATTAGGATTTTTTATTTTTTATATTATTTTTTTACCTTTCCTTTCATTTTCATCCACGTTTTTTTTCTTTTTTTCCTTTTTTTCTTTTTCTTGTTTTTCTCCTCCACACAAGACACACATACCCTTTCTTTTTATTTTCTTTTTCACCTCACAAGAATATTCCAGCTCTTCACATCAGAGAGAGAGAGAGAGAGAGAGAGAGAGAGAGAGAGAGAGAGAGAGAGAGAGAGCTTGGGCCTCCACTGCATGCCGCTCCAGCACTTCACCGCCGCTCCAGCTGCTGCGACAGCATCTCCATCGCCGCTCCAGCCACCGCTCGTCGTCCTCCCCACCGATCGGCTTGGGTCAGATCGGGTTTTTTTTTTTTTTTTTTTTTTTTTTCATATTTGCTTGTTCTGATTCAATTTTATTTTAAGAATTGGATTTTGTTTTGTATTTTGTGTTTTGTGTTTGGATTAATTGTTTTGCTCATGAACAGGTCTCTCTGTTTCCTCTTTCTTTCTTTTTCTTTTTCTTTTTTCTGATTTCGTTTTGTTTATGAGAAAAAAAGAAGCAACGACTTGGGTTGTGGGCGTTGCTTCTTGGGTTGTGGGCAGAGAAGAGTAGAGCCGGAGAAGAGCAGAGAGAAAAAAAGCAACAGAGTGAATGAAAGAATGAGAAAAAAAAGAAGAAAAAGAAAGCAACGAAGAGAATGAGAAAGAAAAAGAAATCTGGAGGAGAGAGAAAGAATAATATAAAAAGGAGTGGGTATAATATTTTATTCAAGATATTGAATGCCTAATGAACAGTAGCCCATCAGACTTGATGGGCTACTGTTCATAAGCCAAAAAAAAAAACTGGGTATGCCTAATCTGTTGGAGCTTGTTTTTTTGCTCACATTCTCTATAATGGCTAATATTTGGGGGATGCCTCTATTGTTGGAGATGCTCTTATAGAGGTTAAATTTTTTTAAAAATAACAATGAAATATATATAAAATAAATAAATTTTGACATATATATATATATATATATATATCACAATGTTTAGCTAAAAATTTTATTGTAGTTGTGGGGCCTAAGAATCTGGCAACCCCGACCCACTTTATATTAAGCCCAAGGCCCACACCGAGGATGAACGTAGGAAGCCCAAGTTACCAAGAAACATCACCGAGGATGATCCTGTCATCGGCGAGTTGAGATCATAGCTAAAAATTTTATTGTAGTTGTGGGGCCTAAGAATCTGGCAATCCCGGCCCACTTTATATTTAGCCCAAGACCCACGTCAAGGATGAACGTAGGAAGCCCAAGTTACCAAGAAACATCGTCGAGGATGATCCTGTCCTCGGCGAGCTGAGATCATAGAAGGGAAGCGCAGCACGCCACCGAAGGCAGCCTTCCTAAGCACCTCAAGAAAATGACAAGTACGATGGGTCAGCCATAGAAACATGGTGGAGGAGCAATTGAAGGAGGATCTGTCACATCCACATTAAATGCCCACAACTAACACTTTAGCCGCATTAATGAGGAAATAACCTCTAAACAGTGCTGCCTTGGTTGCTGCAACTCACAGGAGGTTTGGTAAGGTGGCTGATGGGACGGACAGTCAGGTATAGGCTTGGATGATCAACAAGTGGAAGACAAAGATCGTTTAAAGAGGACTATATAATAGAAGAAACCCACCATAGAAAGGGGGGGGGAACAATCGGAAGAATTCATGTAACCATTCTCATTCAATAATTATTGCAACAAAGCTCCTCAGATTGTGCCGAGGACAAACTTTCTTAGATAATCTCAGTTCATCTCTGTTTGATTGTCATAAACATCATATTAACCGTTGTCCATGCACTAAAGCCTAGTTCTTTGGCCCACTTTCTACAAATTCATTGTATTAGGCTAGTTGGGTCTGAGCCCACTCACCCAAAGGACGGAGTGCTCAAACCCAGTCCCTACAATTCCCGCCGTCTAATTGTAGGGACAAAATGTGACAAAAGTAGACCTAATTTGACCAAATAATAATTGTTTAATTTTTAGGTTGAACAACTTATGTTCAACAAATTTTTGAGAATAAATTATACATTATATTATAATTACAAAATAATTATTTATTTTCCCGCATTGCGTGGGTTTGTGACTAGCAATTGTAAAAGCAACAGCCAAAAAACCTTCTCACAAAGTTAGATAGTATCAAAGAGATCCTTAGTGCACATCTCTCTCTTGAACAAGAATGCTGGCTCGAACTTGAGTAAAAGTCACATGACGAAGACATGGTGCAAAGTGAATCTTTGATTCATGTTAGGGACATATTTATGTAATTGGCTAATCCTTTGACAAAACGCACTTTACTTGTAATTGGGTAGATCTAGGATGAGTTTAGTACTTCAAGAAACAAGTGTTCATGTTTAGTATTGAAGCCATGCAAATCTGACCAAGAAACATGTGAAAAAAGTGTTGTTCATTAAAACTCGACAGTAATCTCAACAAAAAGACTTCTATCGATATTTAATGTTGAAGCTCAACACAAGCTCGACACAAGCTATATCTGTCGAGAATTACGAAATCAGGTTTTCCAAATCTGATTACACGCATATCCTTGAGTATTTGTGTAGGGTTTCTTTTCTCACAACCCTAAACATATATAAGGATTATTTTAAGGGCCGTCACACTTGATGCAAGGTTATGCAAAGTGATATTACATGCATTGTGTGACCGGAGACAGAAATTCTCCTAGTTCATCATATTCTTTGTAGAAGCTATTGCGTCTTTGCACCAAAGATTCTGTGACCAAGGAGCTTCTTGATCTTCATTGTTGGATGAACTAAAGAACTTTGCAGTCAACATGTTCCTCAAGTTGGTGTGATAGTCACGTACTAGGATCCCTGTATTATTGGTTAGTCACGTACTGGGAGTCGTGCATTGAACGGAGAGATTGCCGCTACAATACAAGTCCAATTAGGTATTGGGGTAAAGGTTCAACTGTAGGTTGGTATTAAGTACTAGGATTCCTTTTATTTGTAATCGCTTGTTTTGATAATAGTGAATTCTCGAGAGTAGTGACCTTAAATTCACTCGGTGGGGTTTTGCCTCAATGGTTTTCCCCATTCGTAAACAAATCACATGTGTCAAATTTATTTTCCGCTGCATTTAGTTATTTGGTGATTTGTTTGTGCTACCACGCTATTGTATGTTAAATTGACTTAATTAATTAACTTAGACAATTAATTAATTAATTTTCCAAATGGGTCAATTCATTTTTGGCCTATCAAGTGGTATCAGAGTGGGCACACTCTGATTAGGTTTAATCTTTGCTATGTAATCCATTGACCCCTGTTTGTCATGGATAAAGGACAATCTCTTATTATACCTCATTTATTTGATGGCACTAACTATGCATATTGGAAAGTATGCATGAGAGTTTTCTTGCAGTCTTTAGATAAGAAGGTGTTGGAAGCTGTGGAGACTGGCTGGACTAAGCCAAAGGAAGAGTCGGAGGATTATGATGATGCAAAAATCAAAGCGCTAAACTTCAACAGCAGAGCATTGAATGCCATTTTCAGTGCTGTCACAAATGAGGAGTTTAAGAAAATATCCTCAACTGAAACTGCGAAGGAAGCATGGACCATCCTCCAGACAACCTATAAAGGGACTAAGGCTGTCAAGGATTCAAAACTCCAAAGGCTCACTACTAGCTTTGAAGAGATAAAGATGGAGGAGGATGAGTTTTTTTATGAGTTCTATGTCAAGCTGAAGGACATAGTCAACTTAGCCTTCATCTTGGGAAAACTATTCTCGAACCCAAGGTTATGAGAAAGGTGCTCAAATCTCTGCCTGAGAGATTTCATGCCAAGATCACTGCCATTGAAGAATCAAATGATATTGACTCCATTCCTTTGACAGAGTTGGTTGGCAACTTACAAACCTATGAATTGGGTTTGACTAGAATTAGGAAAGGGAGCAAAAGTAAGAGCATGGCACTGAAGACCAAAAGTAACAAGACCAATAAGTCTTCATATGATGAAGATTCTAAGATGAAGTCCTATATCACTAGGCAGTTCAAGAAGTTCATGAAGAATGCTAATGCGAAAGGATTTGATAAGGACCATAAGCAATCCAGTTCCTCTCAATTCAAAAGCCAAGACAGAGGAAAGAATGATGCTAAGGATGGCAATTAGTACACTATTCCCTCCGGACCAAAGTGCTTCGGTTGTCAAGGTTTTGGACACATGAAACAAGAATGTCCATCATATCTTAAAACAATTGGGAAAAGCAAGGCTCTTGCTGCTACCTTGAGTGAAACCGAGCTTGAGATTGAGTCAGATAATAGTGATGACGAGGAATCTTGAGTGCCTTCACTGCCACAGTTGATCCTACTGAAGGGGTTACAAAAACAGAAGATGATGAAGAGGACTTGGTAGTATCTAAGTTTGAGAAAATTGATGAATAAGATGACATCCATACAGCCTATGCAAAGTTGTACAAAGTTTCTGAGAAGCATGAAAAATTGTATAGGCTGGCCACCAATAAGCTGAGTGATGTGGAGCTAGATCAAGAGGAGCTCTCTACAAAGGTTGATGAAGCAAATCAAACTATTGGAGTTTTACGGTTCAAGAACAACTTCCTTGTTGAAAGGACAAAGAAACTTGAAGCGAAACTGTTCCAGGTTAGAGCTTAATTGGAGAGGACTTCCAATGCAAAACTTGATAAGATGTTAAGCTTTCAAAAAGCTGCTTCTGATAAAACCGGTTTGGGGTATGATTTCTCTTCTCTTAATATTGTCTCATCTAGTACAACTGTGTTTGTCTCACTTGCTGATAATGTTAATTCTAAGAACAATGAATCTAAAACTGAAATAGCTAGTGAGAACTTAGATAAGAGCAAATATATTATAGGAGCACCCCCTAAGGTTGAAAAGAAATAGGCTAGAAACCCTAGGACTAAAAAGGGAAACAACAAAAAGTCTCAACAAAAGAAGCCGCATTTCTGTCATCACTATGGAACTTCAGGGCATACTCATCCAAATTGCTACAAGTGGTTAGCCACTCAACAAAGCAATAGTATGTTTTCGTCTGGAAATCAGAATTAGTTTCCATCCTCTTTTGCTCCTCTTGGAGATCTTCTCAAGGCCTTCATATTCCTTTCGAACTTGAATGGTTTCAATTCTTCCCCCTCACCTTTAGATCAAAGGTTCGCACAAAGAAAA
The DNA here is from genome assembly GCA_019022515.1 of Quercus aquifolioides. Classification (NCBI taxonomy): domain Eukaryota; kingdom Viridiplantae; phylum Streptophyta; class Magnoliopsida; order Fagales; family Fagaceae; genus Quercus; species Quercus aquifolioides. The sequence goes on from CM032326.1 coordinate 28,522,233, forward strand.
GGTTTTTCCAAAGTGTGGAAGGAAAAAGGCTTAAAGTGATTTGTCACTTTTTCTCTCTCTCCCTTATGGTTATGCATTGTTTGTTTGTTTTGCTTTCTTATTTTAAGTTAGCCTAGTTTTATGCTTTGTGTGTGTTTTTTTTTAGTTTTTGTTTTTTAGTTTTTGTTTTGGTGCTTTTTATAAAAAAAAATTGAAAAAATATATATATATATATAAAAACAGTGTGTGTTTGTGTATATTGGTACTTGTGTACCTTGGATGGTCATTGAAATAAAGTTTTCTAAATTTTGTATCTCTTATAACTTAGATGAGCATTTCAATACACAACTAAGCAAGTGAGCTTTGTGCCTTGTGTTTGTGATGAGTACGATTAAGTAATCTCTTATACTTAACACTCATATCACTTTTTTTGATGGAAATGACTAGAAAACCTTAAGAGAAAGACATAAATAACTATCTCACCACTAAAGCCCACCAATCATATATAACATCTGTGTACTTTGGTATAGCAAAATTGTAATGTTTAAGCTTACATAATTGGGTATTTCTTTTTTCTCTTTTATATGCTCATGCACGCTATGTTCATGCATGCTATGCTCAAAAAGAAAAATATGCAAAGAAAAACAAAAGCAAAAAGAATTAAAATGCTTTTAAATATGGTTGTAAGCGTGTTTCTAAGAGATGTGAGAGTTATAGGATGTACCTCGAAAGTGATAGTCCCCATCAAGCAGTTATGATTGTGTGTGAGTGTATTTGATTTTTCTCATATCTCAAATCGTCATAATATGAGACACTTATGCACCCTTGCTATGTTTCACACACAACACACAAATTCTTTGCTACTTTTGATACATGTGCAGGTACAATGTGATTTGGCCATCACAAGGAATACATGTTTTAATAGATGCTCACTAAACTGTCTTAACTTGTTTATAAAATATAAAATTGGTTAGACTTGTTTAGTGTGTGTGTGTGTTTTGGATCTATGAATGCTTTGCATAGTTGTTTAGAGATGTTTTGAGAGCTAAATATGTTGATTGGATCTATGTTTGAGTAGCTTCCTTGTTGCATTTATCTCTATGTGTTTTTCCCTTCTTGAAAAATTCCTTTTCTTCAAGCTCAACAGTTTCTCAACAGATTCTCTTCTATCGAGCCCTTCTTTCTTCTTTTCTCGATAGATCTTAATGGAACCTCAATCCATCGAGATTTCTGGGTTTCTTCTCGACAGCTTCTTCGATTCATCGAGAAATTTTTCTAAACCTTCTGTATGGTCGATAGATTCTCGACAGATTCTCAATCCATGAGGTGTTTTTGCCGTCGATAGATCTTCGACATCACCTCAACAGATTCACTTGTGTCGAGATTTAGTGTTCAACAGATCTCGATAGATATCTCGATCCATCAAGCTACAATTTCTATTTAAAGGCTGAGCGTGAATCAGATATCATTTCTCACTTCTCTTTCTTGACAAAAACTTCTCTCTCGCTTCAAACACTATTTTCTCACTCAAATCCCTCTACCCACGTGATATTTGGCCTAGATCAAGTCTCAATCACTTGGTAAGTGTTCTAATCCTCTCATCTTTCATGCATTCATGCATTTTAGACCTAGGTTTTGTAGTTTTTGAAAATTTTCGGGGTTTTTGAGATTTTTGTGAAATTGTTGGGTTAGGTGTTTTTGATTTGATATTATATGCTCATGCATTGCATTCTCATTGCATTTTAACAATTTTTTATGCATTTAGATGTGTGTTTGATTATTGTTGAATGTGTGCTAGTAGGTTTGGATTGGGTTTTTACCCATGATGCAATTTAAATTTTGTACGTCACATGTTCATACATTTTTCATGCATACATCTTTCTTTTCCCATCTTTGTTTGTGGTTATGATGTGTTCTCTCTTTCTCCCTCTCTCTCTCTTGGATAGACTGCGCTATGGTACCCAAAATGCGTAAATCCACTCTAGCTCGGAACCCTCTTAGTTCCAGTCTTCTTCTTCTGATCCTATCCCCTCTCTTCACGTTTAGTTCTGTGATAGGAAGGCCCAAAAGGACTTCTTGGAGAACTTTCAGGAATGTGGCGTTCATCAAAAGCACTATGTTATTCTGTCGGACTTTTTTGACACTCCTCTCACCACCGTCATTCAAACTCAGGGTTGGGAATCTCTACTTGAGAGTCCCTTGAGGTGTCCCATCATGTTTATACAGGTGTTCTACTCCAATATACATGGTATTGATACTTCTGTACCTCGGTTTGCCACTACATTTAGAGGTACACGTATCATAGTTACCCCGGATCTTATATCCGAGGTACTACATGTTCCGCAGGTAGCGCATCCTGACTACCCCGACTGCGATCGTCTTCGGACTATGTTTAGAGATGAGTTTCTGTCTCATTTTTGTGAGACACCTTCCATATGGGGTGGGAAGCAAAACACCCCATGCTCGGGCTTTGCAAAAGGTCCGAGGTTCCTTAACATGGTGATGACATTTACTCTTACTCCTTTGTCTCACTATAACTTTATCACAGAGCCTCATGCTCATTTTCTTTTGTCTCTTCTTGAAGACCTCTCTATAGACTTCCCTTCTTACTTCATCAATTCTATCCTCGATGCTTATCAGGATACAGTGACTTGTGATAAGCTCATCTTTCCTTTGGCTATCACGCGGGTCCTTCGCCACTTCTCCATCCCCATTCCTAACTCTCCTTATTTCACAATTATGGGTGCCATTAGCGCCGATTCTATTTGGCGAAGCAAGGCCCAGCTTTGACTGAAGCGGCCACAGACGAAGACAACCGATTATGCAGATCCTGCAGCTCCTTCTTCTTTGGCTCCTTCCACCTTTGCTCCTTCTTCTTTGACAGCTGGTGTGACCTTGGAGGCCATCATGGCACAGCTTCAGTGCATGGATGCTCGCCTTGACTCTTTCACCAATGAGACGTGTCAGGTGAACACCAGTGTCGGTCGTATAGCACGACGACAGGCTCGCCTTGGTGGTTTTGCTCCCTCTCCATCTCCTTCTCTAGAGGCTTCGGCAGATGAGGATGGTGATGATGGTGGTGATGAGGATGAGGATGCTAGCTCTTCCAGTGATGATGAGATGACAACCTCTCAGTGACTTACCCTTTGTCATTCATGACAAAAAGGGGAAGTAGTTTTGGGTTTGAGAGTAGTCTTGTACTTAGAGGGAGAGTTAACATAGGACATTTTTGTTAGGGGGTGTTTATAGATATTGAGGGATGTAGTGAGGTTTTTATGTACTTTTCTTTTCTTTCTTATACATCTTGTACACTAGTCTTGTGACCATTTATTAACATACATTGTAATTTATTTTCATAAATATATGATGATGTATGTTTTTCTTCACCTATCTCTACATGTGTTGTTTCTTTTCTCTCTTTATACACATGTTTCTTTATGTATGCAATCTTTATTTTTGTTTCATATTTGATGCCTTGATGAGTTTTGTTTAAGTGTTTCAGAAAGACAGGTTGTGAAAATCTAACATGCCATGAACTCTCTTCTTGCAAAGTTTTTTAAGAGTTTGTGTCAAGGTTAGATTTGTTTTGTAATTCAACAAGTGATTATGAGTTTAGTGATTTAAGACTTCTCTCATGATTCATTTATTTGTTGTGGTTTTGTCACAGATTGCCAAAAAGGGAGATTGTTAGGGACATATTTATGTACTTGGCTAATCCTTTGACAAAATGCACTTTACTTGTAATTGGGTAGATCTAGAATGAGTCTAGTATTTCAAGAAACAAGTGTTCATGTTTAGTATTGAAGCCATGCAAATCTGACCGAGAAACAAGTGAAGGAAGTGTTGTTCATTAAACCTCGACAGAAAGACTTCTATTGAGATTTAATGTTGAAACTCGACAGAAGCTCGACAGAAGCTGTATTTGTCGAGAATTATGAAATTAGGTTTTCTAGATCTGATTACACGCATATCCTTGAGTATTTGTGTAGGGTTTCTTTTCTCACCACCCTAGAAATATATAAGGATTATTTTAAGGACTGTCACACTTGATGCAAGGTGATGCAAGGTGATGTAAAGTGATATTACATGCATAGTGTGACCGAAGACAGAAATTGCCCTAGTTTATCATATTCTTTGTAGAAGCTACTGCGTCTTTATGCCAAAGTTTTTGTGACCAAGGAGCTTCCTAATCTTCATTGTTGGATGAACTGAAGAACTTTGCAGCCAACATTTTCCTCAAGTTGGTATGTTAGTCACGTACTAGGATCCGTGCATCATTGGTTAGTCACGTACTAGGAGTCGTGCATTGAATAGAGAGATTGCCGCTACAATACAAGTCCAATTGGGTATTGGGGGTAAGGGTTCAACTGTAAGTTGGTATTAGGTATTGAGATTTCTTTTACTCGTAACCGCTTGTTTTGATAATAGTGGATTCTCGGGAGTGGTGACCTTAAATTCACCTGATGGGGTTTTGCCTCGGTGGTTTTCCCTATTCGTAAACAAATCACCTCTGTTAAATTTATTTTCTGCTGCATTTAGTTATTTGGTGATTTGTTTGTGCTACCATACTATTGCATGTTAAATTGACTCAATTAATTAATTTGCTAAAGGGGTCAATTCATTTTTGGCTTATCAATTCCTACTCACCAACATCAAAATGTCCTAAAAATTAGTTTAATTTTTTTTCCAAAAATGTTTTAAACCCTAGAACATAGACTTACTAGTGTGAGAGGAAAATGGTGGTGAAAACTTGTATCTCTTTGCTCGAAATTAGTACCAAAAACAAGATCTCACATTATTTTGATCACATAATGCGATTTCAATAGCGTACTAGCCAAATTTGTTGTCTTAAGTTCTTCAAAAAAAAAAAAAAAAAAAATTCCTCAAAATGTGTCTTAAGAAAGTATTCTAAAAGTTGGCTTGTATAGTAAATGAGATTTACAAATGGAATGTGATAAGGTGGATTAAGGTTGCATAATAGAGGGCTACATAGGTGGGTTAAGTGACAAAATTGGCCTAACCACAGATGGGTTAAGTCTAATTTGAGCAAGACTTAGGTATTATACTTAGGTATTGTTTCTTAGGTTCCTCTCTTAAGATTATGTCATGTGATTTTTTTTTTCATGAATGGAAGTGTATTTTTTAAGTAAAGTAGTCACATGACAGAATCTTAAAAGGGAAACTTAAGGTATTGTACATAAGTTTTGTTCAATTTTTTCACTAAAATGTAATAATTTTCATTCTTTATAATTCGACATTTTTTTGGTGAAATAATTTTGTACATAAATCTTATCACACTCTCCAGGTAATTTTGTAATTGAAAATGTAACAATACCGAATTATGATAAACATAAAGTTATTATAGGCCCGTTTAATATATGTGTTTAAAAACTAAAAATTGTTATTTGAAAATATTTGTGAAAATATGTGTGGGTGAAAAAGTGTGTGAAAATACGTGAAATGTTGTTTAAAAACTGAAAATGGTTGTTTGAAAACACAAACCAAACACCCCCTACATTAAAAAAAAAAAAAAAAGGGAAGAATTTTGTAAAACTTGGACACGGAATAAAAATAAAAATAAAATAAAAAAAAAAGAAAAAAGAAGAAAACAAGCAAATTCGGTGGCAGTTTTGTAAAAAAGCCGAAATTTATGTATTTAAATGCACACATCCCAACGGCTCTCTCACCCTCTCTCTCTCTCCACGTATCAGTTTTGTAAAATCCCACTACGGCACTCTCTCTCCCCAAAAATCCTAGAGGTCTCTCTCTCCACATTCTCTCTGCTCTCCCTTCTCTCCTGTCCCGGCCACACCACCGATTCTCTCTTTCTACTCGGGAGGTTCTATCTCTCTCATTGGTAAGATCTTCGTTCTCTCTCTCCCTAGGTAAGATCAATTTCTCTCTCTGTCTCTCAGTTGATTTGGGTTTTCCTATCTGGGTTTTGTTTGGGGGATGAATTTGAACGCTTTTGTACTATTCTCATGTGTCATTTTGATTTATTTTTTTTGTATAACAAGTTGTTATAACTATTCGTTGGCTTTTGATCGTTCGGTCTCTCTCTCTCGCAGTTGATTCGGGCTTTCCTATCTGGGTTTTGTTTTCGAGATGAATTTGAACGCTTTTGTACTATTTTCATGTGTTATTTTGATTATTTTTTTGTATAACAAGTTGTTTTAACCATTCGGTGGCTTTTGAATTGGTGAGCAATTAAATACTAAAAACCCTAATGTGTGCTTTGTTCTTTATATGGGTATTAATTTATGGTTTATTTTGAACCTTTTGTGGATTGGTTGGATTGTTTGAGAATGGAATTGGAGGCTGCAAACGTCTTTGTGTTTGTTATTTTTTGGAAAACTAGGGTTTTAAATTTGTTACTCAAATACTTTAACTGTATATTGCTAGAGGGTTGGTATCTTATGTGTGAAATATAGAGAGTTTTTTTTTTTACCTTCTCACTCATTGTATTACAATTTTGACAATTAATTTTTTGTCTTCACTTTTTTTGATCTCTTTGTGGGTGTGCTAAACCCTAACATGTTTCTTTGGGACTTTACTTAAGATATTGTGAGTGACTATGGAACTTTAAATTGTGTTCAAGTCTATTACTTTTATTACCACTTAATTGTAATTTCAGCATATTATAATGATGCCACTGAGTTTTTTTTTTTTTTTTTGGGGGGGGGGGGGGTGTTGTGGTAGGAAATTGTGTATTTGCATTCTGTGGTATTATTATTTGCTAACATGGAGAGGAGTATTGTGGTGGAGGAGAATCATTGTAAGAGCAATGTTAATACTGTCTCCAAGTTAGATGGGCCGTTTATTCAGATCGACCTGATATCTATAGATCTTGTTAGTGCTAAGGATAAGAGTGATGCTGGAAAGTGAGAGCATTTCTCTATAAGTTAAGCCTTCTCCCTAATCATGTATTAATCTTTCAGATTCATATGGTTGAGTTCCTCTTTTTTTGCAAGAAAACTTTTTACGTATCACAAAATTATAAAATCCTATTAATGATCAAATATGTCTTCTATATTGCTCTAATTAATATTGTTATCCTTATAATTAAAACTTAAAACTAACTCATTCTTTTGAGAAAATTTTGCAGTTTGACTGTAGTTGGCAAGTAATATGGAGTTGCCTCTTGCATGGGTTACCATTGTTCAGCTGCGGTTGTAAGTTTTTTTTATGGAATCTTCTTTCGTATTGCCAATATAGCTGTTGTAAGTTCTGTTGGTACAATCTTCTTTGGTAGTGTCAATCTTCTTTGATAGTCTCAGTATATTGAGGGTTCAAGTTCTTGTATTTTTCTTGAACTTATTTTTCTTTGAGCACCTTAAATTTTCACCCAGCTTTACTCTTCCTTTTTGTTTGTTTGTTTGTGTACTTTTATTTTTATAAGTCAGTTATGCCTTACTGAATTATAGTTTTTTTTTTAAGTGCCTTATTGAATTATAGTTATGATGATAGACAACCTTTCTATCGTTTGTTGATAGTATGAAATAAACATAGCCTAGAAGATCTAATTGTTGGGAAATCTACTAACATAGCTTGCAAGTTTTTCTAATTGTTTGTTTGAGCTGCCAATTTAATGTTCATTTTAATTTCCATGTAGGTAGATGCTGCTTTGGTGCCCCTTGGAAACATAATTTCATATGTGAGTGCCAGAACATGTATCCTCTTAGACTATGTTCTCATATTTTATTTGCGTTATCCTTTTTTCTAAGCAATTAGGCAATGCCTTCTATAATAGTCCATTTACAAACATGTACATGCTTTTATCATGAAAGTGTTTTTATGTCACCTAATCTTCTTCCAGGATTTAATAAACACATGTCATACATCAAGATGTGTGGGATCTTAGGTTATTTAAGAGAATGCTATCAGTGTAAGTGCATTTTACTTTGATTACATGTCAGTGGATACAAATTCCTTTTGATTCTCCATGCTTGCGTCTTTATGGTCTTTTAAATAGAGGAACTAAGGAGAAAACATTTGCATTACTCAGGATGTTAGTATGTTTTGTCAATTTTAGTTGACTATTTAATTTACGGGACATGTGCAATAAACATTTTTTTGTTTGGTACAAATGTGCATGTAAGCACTTGTAAATTGTTGATTTTCCATTAAATGGCAGCCACCATAGTATGTTTTATTCTTGTGTAAGATAGAATTTGTTAGCAAGATGCGCTCATTTTAAAGGTGGAGGGTTGAAATTTCCACCCAGGATGCATTTACAGCTTATACAATGGCACTGCCATCTCAACAGTTAGCTAATCAACCTTTTAATTTTGGTAGTTACATTCTGGAATTATTGTATTGAACCTTTGTTACCAGCATTGATACTTCTTTGGCCACAGCTCCTGATCGAGAAACCATTCCAAGTGTTATGAGTAGTATATATGCTAGGAAAAATTAGTTATAATGATTAGAAACATCATATTAACAAAATATCTTGTGTTAGGGTGATTTAATTTTTACCCTATTCACTTCTTGAGAATAACAAAACACAAGGTACTTGTCAACTTAATAAAGCCAAGGTTGAGTTGCTGAACATTTAAATTTCATGTGAGTTTGGGTTTTGACTTTTGTATGAGTCAGGATGTATTCTTGGATTGGCCACACATCAGATCTTTCTTCAAGAAATTGAGAATGCAATTTACTTTAATGCTTACATGGTGTGTTTTTATATGTAATGAGTTTCAGTTATGGGATGTGTACCAACATGTGTACTTGTACATATAGAATTAGAGACACAGCAAATTTACATCAAATATTCAGAAAAATGCTGACATAGAAAGTAAATAAGACATAAGGATTATCTCCTATATTATTTAAAACTCAACGAATTTAAATACATGAAATAGTAGCATATCAGCATTTCATAACAGTATAAACATATAATCAATCATCTAATAACAATATCTAGTATCTAACTAATTCAACATAGAAGCTGCTCAACTTACAAGAGTTCCAAAGGGGTAATACTGCCTATCTCCTTCTATCTCCTTTGGTATACTCCCACTGATGTTGTTCCACATAAAACCCCTTAAATAGAGTAGATAGAGAAAAATATATCAGTAACATAAGTAAATCCAATGTTACCATGGGATTCCAGAGTATTGAGTGAAAGAGGTCTCTGAAAGCTGTGATTCAGATAACAATATTCGTATCACAAAAAATCATCCTTCAGATATCCTTTGCCTTAAAAATATTTTCAAATTTGATAAGCGACCAAGCTGTGGTGATAAATTTCCTGACAAATTCATATGTAGTAAAAGCCTGCAGAGAAGCGGCCCAAAACAATATGATTAAAGCCCCATTGCTAAGTCTTCATAAGAAAAGCCTATGTGCATCTGTGACTAGCGTCTAAAGCTAATATAATGCTAGGCATTAGATAACAATGTGTTTGTAGCCAATAAATTATAATATATCAATATTTATTAATTTCTTTAACAAATGAAAAGATCACGAAGATAAATTTTAAACTCATTTGGAGATGCTAGCGATCATTGGGAATACGTGGATAATAGATCCTAGCCTAATAAATTTCTTTTAATCTCAAATGAACTACATAATTAAGGAAGGTAGTGCCCTGCACCCATAAATGAGTAAATATAAAAGTGGAATAATTTACATCTCATCATGTAAGGGGGACAAAAAAAACAAAGTAAGAAACAAACGTTCTAAAATATGCAACATTATTCACGTCAATAATGCTCTTTGATAGAAATAAAAACCAGGAAAGGTTAAATTCATACAATCGTTGAACATGTAGATATCCATCGTCTAATGTTGTATTGTAGCAAAAAACCCGTCCAATTTGATGTACATGGGTCTTCTTGATCCCAATCACTCAGATTCCCACAAGGATCTATCAAACTGCTCTTCATGGCCCACAAAGCCTTCACTGCAAATTAAGACAAAAGTTAATTCCTGTTTCATCAACGTCTTTGCTGATCCTTGTGTTTCTATAATTCTAGTATCAGGGTATCAGCAGCCTCAAGTTTTGAGCACAGACAATCAATGAATCAAATAACCACTACAACTCAACTATATGCAACAATAACCACTCCCGACTTCGGGAAGTGAATATTTGATATGTGAAATTACAATAAAATGACTTGGGGACTCACATCTTGTGACTCCATCCCTTTATTCATTAGCTCTCTTCTGTTTTTGGTAATTACCTTTCTGTTTTTTTCTTTCCTCTTTTTGTACTTTCTAACTACTCTGTGCTTTTCATGCATATTGTAGTGTCTTTAATAAAGTGACTTTCTAGAAGGTTCAAGAATAAATTTTCAGAAAACATGCGCGTAATGCAAAATAACGTAATTGCAAAAGAAGCTTGTGAATCATGAAATGCAAAAGAACAGCAAACTAAAGCAAAATGACCTTCTTCAGGGTTGGTAACCGGATTTGAAGCTCCAATAAGTAGTGAAGAACAACACAAGCATGCAATTATAAATACTCCATACGTCCAAACTCTTGACTGCAGATACATCCCACTAATGCATGGAACTCCAGAACTCTAAAGTTCCCCTTAGTACCCAAAGACTATAAATTTTGCTAATATCAGAGTACCCCACCTGATAATAAGAAACAACAATCAAAACCCATGTAATTAAATTCAAAAATAAGTAAGGTAAATAAAAGTGTAACCAAAGAACTCAACGGTGAGTAAAGTAGAGCAAAAATCTCCAACTATTAGGGAACAAAATAAGTGATTCACTCAAGATTGAAAGAAACAAAGCAGCCAAATTTACAGCAAAATTGTGCATATTAAGATTACCCAATAGAGAAAGAGAGGTATATGTCCATACCAGTTACATGAATAAGATTGAATAGTTGAAAAAAAAAATCAGATTGATGCAAGTGGATGTTATAAGTTGCTGTAATTAAATATGAACCATAGAAAGGAAAGTCTGAAAACTAAGCCAAAGACTTTGACAATAGTTGTCTCCTCGTGACCAGTCGCTATATAACTAGTGTTTAAGTCGCTGATGGTTATCACATCCATCACTGAGGCTGATAGACGGCCAAAATGGGAAATTAACCCTAATTTTTAAACATTATAATTAGTTATCAACGTTTTCAAACTATATTTTTTACTAGCATCTCGAGTTTCAAAAACTCGATTTTGGCCTATAAATCGAGTCTCAAAGACTCGATTTTTATGGGTTGATCACATCTGATGTGGCATTTTTTTCCCCGTGGCGTCTACATGAAAATCAAGTCTCTGAGACTCGATTTACAAAGAAAAAAAAATTTTAAGTCTCAAGACCCTCAACCATTCCCAGCAATACCAAAAAAAAAAAAAAAAAAAAAAAAATCCAAAAAAAGCAACAATCCAGCACAATAGATCAGAAACACAAGCACAATCAGATCAGAGAGAAAGATCTAGAGACCCAGATCAGATTGGACGCAACGGGGCCTGGCCTGGGCTGCGCGGCCTGGGTCGTGCGGTCTGGCTTGGCCTATGCGGCCTAGGCTGCGTGGCCTGGGTCGGCGCGGCCTGGGTCGGCGGTTGAGCATCTCCATTTCTTCTTCTTCTTCTCTCTTTCTTTCTTTCTGCGTTTTTGCTGTTTGGTATGAATGATTTTAAATATAAAATGGGTTATAAATCGAGTCTTAAAGACTCGATTTTCATGTAGACGCCACGTGGAAAAAGATGCCACATCAGACGTGATTAGACTATGAAAATCGAGTCTCAAAGACTCGATTTATAGGCCAAAATCGAGTCTCTTAAACTCGAGATGCCAGTAAAAAATATAGTTTGTAAACATTGCCTACTAACTATATAATTGGAATGTTATGTCTAGTTACCCATTTTGGCCCTGATAGACTGAACGTGAGAGTGGAACCGTCCTTCAAGGTAGTGATGGGCACTAAGCTGTAGAGTCAAATGTGCTTCTCGTTACTCTGATGTTTCCAAATTTGTAAGCAAATAGGTTGCAACTCTTATTATATTCAAGACAAAATATATATTCTCTCTCCCTCCTCCCCCTCCCCCCTCCCACCCGAGAAATTATAGAGTCCTCTAGTGGACCACGTCACTTGTCCACTATTCTACTAAAAAACTTCCACTTGTTTAAAATTGCTGAGTCAATAATTAATTTTTGTTTTAAAAAAATTTTCTAACTAACAATTTTAAACAAGTGGCAATTTTTTAGTGGAATGGTGAACCACATCACTTGTCCACCATGTGGATCTTATAATTTCTCACCCCCCCCCCCCCCAAAAAAAGACAACATTTTAGCAAAATTTTTATACCACTTTTGTGTGAAATTGAAAAGACAGTCAAAATATTAATTATTTCTTTTTCTTTTTCCATAAATAAATTATAAGTAAGATATATATAAATTTTTTTTAAACTACATAAATAATTTAAATATAAATAAAATTTATTTGTATACATTTGGGGCACAACAAGATGGGACAGGAGTAAAACTAGTCCCTACTTTGTCATCTTTTCAGGGAAGGAAAAATTTGTGCGGGGCAAAGCAAGGTAGAGGTAGGTCAAGTGAGGAGAAGCGCATTTGTCATACTTACTTGTAAGTGATTATTATTATTATTACTACTACTTTTTATTTATTTATTTAGAACTTTCCAAGTGATTAGTTTAATGTAATTATGGATCACATCAGAGTAGCATATAGTTGGATCAAGGTGCCCTACCCTATTGAGATGAAATGGGTTTGAACCTTTGAGGTATTTTGTTTATCCTTGACAAAGTAATTTTGATATATATTAATGAGGTAAAAAATGAGGGAGTCATTAAAGTACTAAAAGTTTTTTTTAACTGTTTTAAGGAATGGTAATAAAATATGCACCATAAAAAAAATCAACGATAAATAGTATATGTGTAAAATATGTGTGCATGCATGCATACATACATACATACACACACACACACACACACACACACACACACACACATATATATATTGGGCTTAGGTTAACTCTAGGATTGTAATCGAGCACAGTTGAAAGGGACTATTAATTAAAATTTAGATTTTCTATTTAATTTTATTTCAAACACGAGTTGAATTCAAGTTCAATATTAAACGAGATTACATGTTCAATCGTACTTCATTTTCTTCATATTTGTTAAGTGCCGTCTTTATTTAATTATTTCATGAAATATTAGTACTAAAATGTTGTGGAATACACAAATTTCATTAATATAAGCAGGAAAAAAAAATATTGTGGAATGTTAGAGGTTTGAATGATCCTCAGGAATGTTTGGTAGTGAAAAATTTGTTATGGGAGTGGAAATGTGATGAAGTATGTTTACAGGAGATGAAGATTGCTAGGATGGATAGACAGATGGTTTGTAGTTTGTGGAGATGTTCCTATGTGGATTGGGTTGCTTTGGAGGCAGATCAGACTGCTAGTGGGGCATTGATTATGTGGGATAGGATGGCTTTGGAAAAGATGGAGATCATGGTTGATACTTTCTTAATATCGGTTAAGTGGCAAGGGGTGGTGGATGGTTTTATATGGGCATGCTTAGGGGTTTATGGCTCAAATGATAACAATGAGAGGGGACATATGTGGGACGAGTTGGTCGGTATTTAGCAATACTAGAGTATATCGTGGTGTTGTTTTGGAGACTTTAATATTGTACAGTTTCCAAGTGAATATTTGGGTGGGACACGTCTAACTTTGGCTATGGAAAGATTTTCTAAATTTATTGAGGATCTTAATTTGATTGACTTGCCTCTGGAAGGAGGTAGCTATACTTGGTCTAGTAGTACAGATCAACCATCAAGGTCTAGGATTGATAGAGCTTTAATCACTCATGATTGGGAGGAACACTACCCAGATGTTATTCAAAGGATTTTACCTCATCCCATTTCAGATCACAATCCAATTCTTTTGGAGGCGGGAGGAATGGCGAGGGAGAAGAGTCCTTTTAGGTTTGAAAACATGGGGTTGAAGGCAGATGAGTTTGTGGATAGGGTTTAAACCTGGTGGATAGGGTTTAAACCTGGTGGAATCGGCATTCATTTATAGGTACACCTAGTTTTGTGCTTGCCAAAAAATTAAGGCATTGAAAAAGGATATAATTCAATGGAATTGTAGAGAGTCTAGTAATGTAAAGCGTCAATAGAAACAAGGCGAAAAATGCACTTTTGATCCCTACATTTTAGGTTGGTTCTTGATTTGGTCTCTAAATTGATTTCACTCCTAAGTCAGTCTCTAATTTCAGAAAATCATTTTTATTTTAGTCCTTGTCGTCAACCCAGTAACAGAAAAATCTGAGGTGGCAAACGGAATACACTATGTGCACAGTAAATGCTGATGTGGCTAATAAAATAATATTTAAAAAATTTTATTTGGCATTTTTTAAATGCCATGTTAGCAATTAAAATGCCACATCAACATTTAAATTAATAAAAAAAGCCAGCTCAGGAAATTAAAAAAAAAAACATTAATCTAATTAAAATAAATAATTTAATAATATTTAAAAAAACAACAACAAACGCTGAATTAAAAACAAATTTCTGAATTTCAATTTTTTTAAAATTTAATTAAATTTAATTTTTTTAATCTTAAATCTAAAATTGTGGTAAAAAGTGGTCACAAGTTTTGATTCTTTAAAAAGAAAACTTTAAAACTATTTTTGGAGTATGATTTTTTATCATGTTCACAGAGATACATCTGGGTTGAGAGAGAGAAAGAGAGAGAGAACGATATGGGTTTAGAGAGAGAGAAAGAGAGAGAGAGAGAGAGAGTGATTTGGGATCAAAATAAAAAACGATCCGGTTTAGAGAGACAGAGGCTGAGATGTGGTCGGCGGTGGTTCGGCTTCTCCCTCGTCGACCAACAGTGAACAAATCTGCTTATCCCTCTTTGGGGTTTTGATCATGGAGGCTTCAGTGCTTGGTGGGCAACACAGATCAGAGAAAACGATGGGCAACATGGCTTCACCCCTTGTGTGTGTTGTGAAACTCAAATTGGTGGTAGTGGCTGCGGTTTCCTTCCTCGCCATTCACTGCCACCAGCCACCATCAAGGTAATCTCCTTGATCTCTCCCTCTATCTCTTCTTTTCTTGGACTCACCCACTTGGTGCCTCTTTCTTTGATCCGTGATTGTGTGGGGGATTTGGGTTGTTTAATGGTTCAAAATATGTTTGAGTTATGTTGAAATTTGATTGTAGGGTTTGGTGGTGATGAATCTAGTAGTGGTGGTCCTGGAGGTCATTCGAGTTTGGTGCTAGTGGATATGGGTTAGTGTGGTAGATTGTGGTGGTGGTCATTGGGTTTGATGGTTTAGGTTTTGATTTTTGTGGAAGAACACAACACCATTTTTTATTTAATTTATAATTGATTTTTGGTGGAAGAATGTATACAAATTTTGGAATAGAAATTCTGAGTATTGTTCTTGTTATCTGGGTTTGTGTTCTTATGATCTAGATTCATGTTCTTGTGATCTGTGTTCATGTTCTTGTTTATTTTTATTCAAATATGAATTGTTGTATTTTTATGTTTTTTAATTTGGTTAAAATTGATATATATATATATATATATTTAAATTAGATGCTGACATGGGTACTGATGTCGTACTTTTCATTATTATTTTTGGCTGCGTCAGCATTTAATATGCCACTTATGCACTCCATTTGCCACCTCAGATCTTTTTGTTACTGGGTTGACGGCAGGGACCAAAATAAAAACGATTTTTTGAAAACAGGGACTGACCTAGGAGCGAAATCAATTTAGGGACCAAATTGAGAATTGGCCCAAAATGTAGGGACCAAAAGTGCATTTTCACCAAGAAACAATTGTTGGAGGAGTTGAAAATTTTAGATGTTAAGGAATAGGAGCTTGGTCTCACTAATGGGGAGAAATGTTATAGGGTAGATTTGAGGTCTCAGGTGGAGCATCTTGTTTCTTCGGAAGAAATATCCTGGAAACAAAATTCTATGATTTTATGTATTAAGGAAGAGGATAATAACACCAAGTTCTTGCAAAAGATGGCAAAATCCCATAAAAGGTATAATTATCTAAGGATCTTGGAGGTGGATGGGGTGGTTTTTGAGGAGGAATCTGAGGTAACTGCTCAAGTAGTACTGTTAGGGACATATTTGATGTAATTGACTAATCCTTTGACAAAATGCACTTTACTTGTAATTGAGTAGATTTAGGATGGGTTTAAAACTTCAAGAAACATTTTGTTCAAGTTAAATGTTAAAGAAATGAAGATCTAACCAAGAAATAAGTGAAGAAGAGCTGTTCATTAAAGCTCGACAAAAGTTTCGACAGAATCCTTTCCATTGAGATTTAAAGTCGAAACTCGACACAAGCTGTTTCTGTTGAGACTAACGAAATTAGAAATTTCAGATCTGATTTCTGGCCCATGCTGAAATATTTGTATAGGTTTTCTTTTCTCACAACTCTAAACATATATAAGGATTATTTTAAAGGCTGTCGTGCATGTAGAAAGTGCCCTAGTTCATCATTCTCTTTGAAGAAGCTACTGCGTCTTTACGCCAAGGGTTTTGTAACCAAGGAGCTTCTTGATCTTCATTGTTGATGAAGTGAAGAACTTTGCAGCCAACATCTTCTTCAAGTTGGTGGCGTTAGTCATGTACTGGGATCTGTGCATTGAATGGAAATATTGCTGCTACAATACAAGTCCAATTAGGTATTGAGGTAAGGGTTCAACTGTAGGTTGGTATTTCGGCATAGGCCAAAGGGTTTGGAAAAATTCCTTATACTTGTAACCACTTGTGATTGATAATAATGGATTCTTGAGAGTGGTGACCTTAAAATCACCCGATGGGGTTTTGTCTTAGTGGTTTTCCCCATTCGTAAACAAATCACCTGTGTCAAATTTATTTTCCGCTACATTTAGATAATTTGGTGATTTGTTTGTGCTACCACGCTATTGCATGAAATTTGATCTAATCAATTAATTAATTGCAAGGGATCAATACATTTTTGCTCTAACAAGTACAATTTTATGAAAATTTGTATCAGGAGTTCGAGGGGTGGAGGCCTTCTGTGGAGGGTTTGGAGTTTGATTGTACTAGGGATATGGAGAGGGTTTGGCTTAAAAGGAAGTTTGAGAGAGAGGTGATTTTTTAGGTTGTAAGAGACTTGGAAAGGGACAAATCTCCAGGCCCGGATGGTTTTACTATGGCTTTTTATCATCATTGATGAAGAGTAGTGGAGAAAGACGTCTCAACGGTCTCTGAAGAGTTTTTTCAACATTGTAAGTTTGAAAAATCTCTTAATGCTACTTTTATCACTTTAATTCCAAAAAAGAATGATGCCTCTAATATTAGAGATTTTCGGCCTATTAGCTTGGTGGGGAGTGTGTATAAGATCTTGGCTAAGGTTTTGGCAAATCGTTTGAGAATGGTTTTAGATCATTTGATCTCTGAGACTTAGAATAGCTTTGTGAGTGGAAGACAAATCTTGGATTCGATTCTTATTGCGAATGAATGTGTTGATAGCCGAGTGACAAGTTGGGTTCCTAGGGTTATATGTAAACTTGATGTTGAGAAAGCCTATAATCATGTGAATTGGGAGGCTCTTCTAGATTTGTTGGAGAGAATAGGCTTTGGAGTGAAGTGGTGTAAATGGATTCGCACTTGTATATCTACGGTTCAATTCTCTGTTTTGATTAATGGGTCTCTAGCTGATCTTTTTGGTAGTTCAAGGGGTTTAAGACAAAGGGATCCACTATCTCCTATGTTGTTTTTGATTATGATGGAGGTTTTTAGTAGGATGTTGAGAAGAGTGGAGGGAGTTGGCTTAATCCGCGGTTTTAAAGTTGAGAATAGGAGGGGTGGTGGGGAATGTGTTTCACATCTATTATTTGTAGATGATACCATTCTATTTTATGATGCAGATGTGAAGCAAATTCTTAATATTCGGTTATTGTTACTTTGTTTTCAAGCTGCGATAGGTTTGAAGGTTAATGTGCAGAAGAGTGAAGTAGTTCCAATAGGGGAGGTAGATGATGTGCATGCCTTGGCTAAAATTTTGGGCTGTAGAGTTAGAACTTTGCCTATGTCTTATCTTGGCATGCCATTGGGTGCTTCTCATAAATCTCCTTCAATTTGGAATCCTATTTTGGAAAAAAATGAGCGAAAGTTGGCCGGGTGGAAGAAGTTGTATTTGTCTAAGGGGGGTAGATTGACACTACTCAAAAGTACGTTATCTAGTCTTTCTACCTATTTTCTATCACTATTCCTACTTATATGGCTAATAGGATTGAAAAGTTGCAAATGGATTTTCTGTGGGGTGATAGCAAGAATCATTTGGTAGGATGGGATAAAGTCTGTGCGCCTATAGCTAATGGTGGTCTAGATATAAGGAAACTTACTACTTTCAATAAGGCCTTATCGGGGAAATGATTGTGGCAGTTTGAGAAAGAGGAGAATCGGTTGCGGAGAAGGGTGGTAGCTTCAAAGTTTGGGGAAGAGTGGGGGGATGGACTTCTAAGCTAGGTAGGGGAGTTCATGAGTGTGGTTTGTGGAGAGGTATTCATATGGGCTGGGAGGATTTTAGCAAAAATACTTAGTTTGTTGTTAAGATGGGGAATAGAGTGAGATTTTGGCAGGATGGGTGGTATGGGGATCAACCTTTCCAATTGGCTTTCCTGAGAATGTATGGTATTGCTATTAACAGGGAGGCCTCTGTAGAAGCTTCTTTGTCAAGGCATGGGGCGGAGGATAGAAGAAGTTAAGATGTTCGTTTCATCCGGGAATTTAATGATTAGCAGATAAAGGAAAGGCTGTATTTTCTTCGTACTTTAGGAGCCAATAACCCTTCAATGGATGTTGGAGACCGGATGAGATGGAAGTTGAAGCCTAATTGGGATTTTGACATTCGGTCGTATTATAACAAGTTGCAAGATTCTCCCTCAGTTGTCTTTCCTTGGAAAGGTATATGGAGAGTTAAGGTCCCTAGGCGTGTTTCTTTTTTCATTTAGTCAATAGCTTGGAATAAGATCCTAACAAGTGATAACTAGAGATTGAGGGGCTTGGATTTTGTGGACTGGTGCATTATGAGTCGTCACTGTGGGGAGACGGTGGACCACTTACTTCTTTATTGTGAGATGACTTATCGGTTGTGGAGCTTTTTTTTCATAACTTTTGGATTGTCATGGGTCATACTTAGATTGATTCTAGATTTGCTTTTTGGCTGGTGGAATTGGTTAGAGAAGCATCTTCTCAGATCTAGAATTTAGTTCCATTGTGCCTACTATGGTGTCTTTGGAGGGAACGGAATCGACAAACTTTTGAGGATTTGGATAGTTCCGGTGATCAGATGCTTGCTTCTTTTAGTGGAACTCTTTTTTATTGGTCTCGGGCTTGAGGACTCACGACTAGTGATTCTCTCCCTTCTTTTCTTAGCTTTCTACTTTTTTGTAATTAATCTGTTGCTTGGTTTTCTTTCTGTCTTTACTCTATTTTTTTTGTTTTTGTAAGTTTTGGGTTTGCTCTGTGCTTTTCATGCATAGAATAGTCTTTCGTATATATACCATTCTTACCTATCAAAAAAAAAAAAAAAATATTATGGACGGAAAGATAACTAACGGAAATGGACAATAGGTCCAATATGAAAATGGAATCAAACATAAATGACCAAAATGAAAATTTTGAAACGTAAAAGAAAAAAAAATTAAAACAATCCAAACTTTAAGAGCCAAAAGTTTAATATATAATTTTATTAATCAAACAAGCTCGAACTTGTCCATGAACTCTCTGTTGCTAAGAAAGTTGGGTGCTCCCTCTTCTCTTAGGCAATAGAAGGTTTTCTATCCCTTCTTCGAAGTAGAATTTTGTCCTCTTACGACAACAAGTTTGTTGCTTGAGTTTATGGGGGGTTTTTTTAGGGGTCTACAGGAAACATTTTTTTTTCTCTCTTCAGTTTTGTTTGCTTTGTTTTTGAGGAATCCTCAAGTGATGGAAGCATTGACTAGTAAATAGGGGGACCTTACTTTGTCGAAAAAGGAAACCTCAGGCTATTCTCTCCCAATTGATCAATGTTTAGAAAAGTTTATTCTAGTAGCTAAGTTTCTTGCCACCCGTTTGTTGAATATGGATGTGGTGGCGAGGACTTTCAAACTGGTTTGGCGGTCCACCGGTGGTATTAAGATTCAGAATATTGGAGACCACAAAGTCCTGTTCATTTTTGATAATCTAGCTGATATTGATAAAATCCTTCAAAATCAACCATAGAGTTTTGATAAACATTTAGTGGTTTTACAAAGGTATGCCCATGATTTCCCTATAAAGGATTTGATTTTTAGGAAGGCTACCTTTTGGGTGTAGGTCCACAACATCCCAATTAGTTTCATGACAAAAAAGGTGGTTGAAGAAATCTGTGAGATTGCTAGAGATGTTTGCAAGTCCAGGGATGCAGTGGACAATGAAGGAGGCCACTGTATTCGAGTGAGAGTCACAATTGATATCTCTCTACCATTTTGTCAAGGCAGACTGGTGACCCTAGAAATTGGAAACAAGACGTGGGTGGAGTTCAAATATGAGCGCCTCCCAAATATGTGTTATTGGTGTGGTCATTTGAACCATGACGACAAACATTGTGACCTGTGGATATAGAGTAAGGGTTTGCTTACACAGGAAAAAAAATAGTTTGGGCCGCATCTTCGAGCTCCTCCCTATCAAGCTTATGTCTCGGGTTACTTCGACAGACAAGAATCGGGTTGGACTAGAAAAGAGGTTACCAGAGTTCCTACGGTGGTGAGGGAGGCGGTGCAAATTCTTACTTCGGTGGATATTCTTGATATGGAAGCTAATTTTTGTGGGGAAGGTATTAATGTCAAATCTTTTTCAAATTCGAATTCTTTGGATAAGTTAGGAGAGGAGGTAATTCTGGAAATTTTTTCCAAATCAAGATAAGTCAAACCCGAAATTATCTACTATAGTTGATTGGGGGGAGATGTTTAAGGAAAATCCTTTTCATTCCAAATTACACGAGATTGACCATGATCTCAGGAAATATGACTTGACACCTAGCAGTTCTAATTTCTTGCCCCATAGTAACTCTGATTGCGTTAATTTCTTGGGCAAGATTTCAGAGGGAGCTGAGTTGGCAGATTTGGTACATCACGTAAACTCTGATGGGTATTGTAATCTATTTGTCCCTCAAACTATCACCAATGGTAGCAATCAATCCCATAGTCAGGCAGGCTATCGGAGAAGACAAACTAGGGCAACAAACTCTGAGAATAAAATTGCTCCTGTAGATAGGAGTGCTTCTAGAAAAAGGTTGAAGGAAATCAATGACTCATCCCTCGAGTTACCTAGCAAAAGGCAACAGGTTTCCAAGGGAGATGTGATAGAAATTTAGACCCCTTAAACAACCAAATTGCGTAGCCTAGATTAATTAGCCAAGTTGTTACTTAGTCAAATTATGCAATTCTAGGTTAAAGCAATTCAACAATCATATCAAGAATAATAATGCAGCGGAAAATAAATAACACAAGATATGATCACCCAGGAAACCACACGGTAAAAACCTGGGGAGGATTTGACCCACCGATCCTCAAGGCATAACAGAATTCACTATGAAAGAATTGAAGTTCTTACAGAAGGACTACAAGCTCCCCGCTCGACTTCCTAATGCTACCCACCAGTACGAACTTCCTGACACGACCACGCGCAGGCTCCGAATCCACGGACTACTTCTTTCTTGAATTCCTCAATCAGCTACAAGCTCCCCGCTTGCTTTTCTTTTAAGTTCAAATGGCAGCAACCTTGTTGATCATCAAGATATTGACAACCCTAAGTTTATGTGAAGGAAAGCTCCTCAAAGATCTCACAAGAGATTCACATAAACTGCACATATAAGCAACAAAGACTTAGAGAGGTTTTGGGTACAAAACCCTAAAAATAAAAGGAGGCACAAGAGGCACTCTAATCTCTCTCTCCACCAGTCTCAAAAACGTGGCTTAGGGTTTCCTTTATATAGTAGGAGAAGTAGATCTGAAACCCTAATCCTTAATGGGCTTAAGCTGCTGTTTGGGCCGACTTAAAATTCTGCAGATACGATTTTCGATCGATCGAGCCTGTTCTTCGATCGATCGAACCAGGCAGAATATGAAGTCTTCTTCCTGCAGCTTGTATGTTCTTGAATCTTGACTTGAATCACCTTGAGCATTGTCTAATAACAACTATAGACTCTAAGATCTATATCTAGACAAGTTTGTGTTCACGATTTGCCAATTGTTCTAAACATTCAGAACCTAACAAGATGGTATTTCGAAAACGATATTGACAGAGGCTGGCTACCAGCCCTGCCAGACACGATGAATCTATTAGTGTGGAACTGTCGTAGGCTTGGGAACCCACGTACAGAGAATGAGCTCATTGATTTGATACGGGCAAAAGATCCCTCTATTTTTTTTTTTAGCCGAAACAATGATAAATGAAGCAAGGCTAGATCGGGTTCTTGATAAAATCAATTTTGATCAGAAGTGGGAGGTGTTGAGGAATGGGAGAGGTGGAGGTCTTGTACTATACTGAAAAAATTCTGTCAACATTATAGTTGAAGATTTGTGTAAGTACTTTTTGATACTACTATTGATAAGGGAATGGATTCGGAGTGGCGCTTCACAGGATTCTATGAGGAACCCGAGACTGCTAGAAGACATGAAGCTTGGAGTAAGCTTCGAGTTTTGAACAGAAGAGCATCTAGTCCCTGGTTATATGTAGGCAACTTCAACAAAATTGTCAAACAAAATGAGAAGCTAGGTAGGGCTGTGAGGAACCATAATCAAATGCAGCTTTTTAGGGACATCATTGATGAATGCGGCATTTTGGACTTAGGATTTTTGGGTCCGGCTTTCACCTGGAGAAAACATTTTGATGATGGCACTTCAATATGGGAGAGGCTAGATAGAGGTATGGCGAATAGCAGCTGGTTTCTCAAATTCCCAGGTATGAGGGTTAATCATCTTTCTTGTACTTCATCTGATCACCTATCTTTATTCATAAATCCATCAGAGCTGGAAGATCCACTACGGAAAAAAAATTTCAGGTTCAAAGAGATGTGGCTCTCGGATCCTAGCTGTAACGAAATGGTGGAGGCAGCTTGGGTGCATACTGTGAGCTCTGATACGACAAGTGATGTGTCGGGGGCTGTTTTTGTGCACGCAGCCACGTGTCTCCTACTGGAAGTGTGACTTTGCTAAGCCTGGATTTGTTTTAGGGAGTTCAACTCGGAACTCTACATCGGGCCGCATAGACCAATGGCTTCCAGTGTATTTTTAAGCCTACAAAATAGATGAAACCCAAAGTCTTAGAATCATGATAATGGTTGAAGTAAATAAATGATATGCTTAGCATGATAGATTTGATTAGATGGTGAGTTGATACGTTGCTATTATGTATATCAAGTGATGTCCAATGTTAGAAAATAATTAATTAGGTGTCAAATGTCAAACAATGGGATGAGTCCAATAGTCCATGTCTAGTTGCGATTCATGGTTCATGTTCAACATAATAAGGTATGTCTAGCAATGGTCCATGTCCAAATAATATATGTCCAATGGTAGTTCATTTCCAAAAAATTGTGTCCAAGGGTGGTTCATGTCCAAATAATATATGTGCAACGGTGGTAGATTGATTTATTAATATGTCTGTTCATTAATGAAGTATTAGTGAATCCATGATTATTAGATGGTGAGATAATATTAAAGTAATTTGCATCCAGCAGTAAAATGATAACGAATTAACATATACTTAATAATGTAATTTCAAAGATGGAGAAAACATTGACTTATCTTTTATGTTTCTAACTCCGGCTGTATAGCAGCACTTCATTCTTTATATGACTAGTGGCTCGGGTCGTATAGTGTTATTGAGCTGATAACCTTCATATTTTGTAGCTCCAGCCATATAACATCATTGGACTTAACATTTCAGCAACATGAGAAAATGAGTCCAGCGGTATAATAACATTAGTCGAGTGGTATAATGATAATGAATAAAATATACTTAGTAATATAAATTTGAAGACAAAAATATAATGACTTATCTTCATATTTTGTAGCTCCAACCGTATCACATCAGTGGACTTAACATTTCAGCAGCATGATGAAGTGAATCCTTTCATGGTGACTTCATGTTTGAAAGGGAAAAATGGGTGTAACTAGAGGGAGAGAGAGCATGTCCAGCCGTGTGCATCGGTTTGTTAAGTTTGTCTCCTTAATCATGTACTTAAATGATTTTCCCCATGTAATGCTCTTCTAGTTTTTAGTCAAGTATGAGTGATATTGTCTTTCATAAGAAGGGCTTTTAATTTCATAAGTTTGTGCCTTTCATAAGAATAGTTTTAAGTATTAGAAATGTATGTCTTCAATGAGAATGGCTTTAATATGAAGTCTTTGTGCCTTTTAAGAGAAAGACCTTAGTATTGATGTTCATATGCCTTCCATGAGAAATGGCTTTTGTAATGTGTTCTTGGAAGAGTGTTTGATATGTTTTAAGATGTGTGGAGATGGTAAGAAGTGTATATATATATATATATATATATATATATATGTATGTATGTATGTATGTATATTTTGTAATATATGGTGTTTAAAGATATATGAGAAGTATGTATGGGTATTTTGAGAAATGTGTTTGTAAAGTTGGGGGAGAGATGGATTGTAAAGGATGATGGTGTGTTGTAATATGTGTGTTGTGTTGTTATCTATAAAGAGAGATTTTGTAAGAGAGATGAAGAAAGATATGGAGATCTTTAGAGATATGGCAGCAAAATGAAGGGAGTTTCAGAATATTGAAGATGAGAGAGGAATGGACCCCCTTTAGTGTGTAGCTTGGTTCTCTTTATATAGAGTCAAGTATGTAACTAGATTAGAACTAGTTGAAGGGAAATTCATAAAATAAGGAAAAGTCTTTGACAATGTAAGTGGTCTCATTAGTGGGATTTTGTTTTTTTAGCCAAAAGAAGAAAGTTAGAGACTTAATGCTGTTTACAACTGTGAAATGATGTTATCTGAATGAAATCTTTTACTTGGAGGAAAATATTTGGCATTAAATTCATGGTTTGGCTAAAAATGGTAAGATAATCTTTATGAGATCCTTCTATTTCTGGTACCACAGCTAGAGCCACTGCAGAATGTGTTAGAGCTGTGGCAGCCTCTGCAGAAGCTGTTTCTGCTTCTGCTGGAGCTGTTTGTAGCTTTTGCTGGAGCTGCTGTTGGTATTTTCAGCTAAGTTTTTTCTTTTGGAAAATTATGTATTTAGTCCATATATAATTTTGGTAAGTAATAGACTAGTTAGTTGATATTTGATGAAGTTTTAGAGATGTAATTATGGAGAGTAAGGAGAGCATTAATGCTAGATATGAGATATTAATATATATTTAGCCATGTGCTTGGAATTGATTTAGATGATAATAATATAATTTATATTATATGATGAACATGAATTTTTATGTAAGGAGCATGAGGAGTTTTATCATTTTAAGTGTTATGTAATATGAGAGGCTTACCAAATGTTACCTATTGCACACTGACTCGTCAGAGTTCAGGGAATTGGGGAAGACATGCCAAGTAACATGCTTTCATTTATCAACTTTGAACCACTGGAGCTTTACTGAACATACTTCTTGGCCCTCCAAACCATGACTCCCAAAATTCCCCCGATGAGACTCATGAGCTTGGATCATAAGCCAAAAAATGAGATGATGTACTTTGAGCTTGAACCATGGGCTTTGACGCCTTTTTGTGTAAATATGGGCTCTTTTAGGCTTTAGAAGAGATTTTCCCAAAATCCATGATAGTGTTGACGTGGTGCAGGTCACCAATGAAATGAAGCCATGTGGTGTGAGAAATTTGTCCTTAACATAATGTTTTGAAAAAAGTTGAAAAGTGTGGTAAAGATTTGACGTGGTGGAATAAAAATTGTATTGGAAATGTCTGAAGAGAGTTGGAAGAAAAAAAGAAAATGTTGATTAAGGTGGAGTCTAAAGCAATGAGGAGTGGTGATAACTCTCGGGTTAGGGGGCTCAAGGCCGAGATTAATATTCTCTCAGACAAGGAAACCTGAATGTGGAACCAAATATCTAGGATTTTACGGTTATCAAAGGGTGACAGTAGCTCAAAGTATTTTCCCTGCAAATCGACAAAGCAATTCAGGAAGAATTTCATTAGAGGTTTGAGAGATGAGGCTAGTTTGTGGTAGGAAAAACCAGAGGCAGTGGTGAAGATCATAACAGATTACTATAGTAATCTGTTCACCTAAACCAGCCTGAGCTCAACAACAGAAATTTTGGACTGCCTACCTTCGATTGTAACAAATGATTTGAATGAGAAGCTAGCTTGTGACTTCATGGAATGGGAGGTTTTGGCTGCCTTGAAATAAATTGTTGCACTAAAGGCTCCGGGCCCAAATATATGCCCCCACTATTTTATTAGCACTTCTGGCCTGTGGTGGATCATTGCGTCACACAATCCATTTTATTGTGGCTGAATACGAGTAGCTTGCCTTGCCCGGTGAATCACACTTTCTTAACTCTCATTCCTAAGGTGAATAGTCCTGAACATGTGATAGACTTTAGACCCATAAGTCCTTGTAATATGCTATATAAGATTTTTTCTAAGGTCTTAGCAAATAGTTTAAAAAGGTTGCTGCCATCTATTATTATAGAACATCAGTCAGCGTTTGCTAAAAATCATCTCATTACTGATAACATTTTAGTCGCTTTTGAGACCTTGCATTGTATGAAAAATCATAATTCAGGTACTAATGGTTTTATGGCTTTGAAACTGGATATGAGTAAAGCATATGATTGTGTGGAATGGGTTTTTTCGGAAAATGTTATGTTTAAAGTGGGCTTTTGTGCACGTTGGATTGTGCATATCATGTTGTGTGTGAAGACTGTTAGTTACTCTGTTTTGGTGAATGGTGAACCTCAAGGCATGATTCAGCCATCTAGGGGGATTAGGCAAGGGGATCCTCTTTCCCCCTTCCCATTCCTCTTATGCACAGAGGGTTTGCATGGACTTATACAACAAGCTGCTAGAAATGGTGATTTTAGGGGTTTCTCTCTATGCAAGAGAGGCCCTAAACTGACACACTTGTTTTTTGCAGATGACTGCCTCCTTTTCTGTAGGGCTAACAAGACTGAGTGTGAAAAGGTTTTACAAGTTCTGGCAAAATATGAAACTTCATTTGGCCAAAAATTAAATATAGATAAGACCGCCTTGGTTTCTAGCAAATCAACCTCGGAAGAGAATAAAGATATGATAAAGTCTTTATTGGGGGTACATGAGATCAAATTCTATGAGAAATATTTGGGTTTACCCTCTCTTGTTGAGCAAGGGACGAAGGCAAGCTTTAATTATATCAAGGAGTGGGTTTGGAGAAAATTGCAGGAATGGGAAGGGAAGTTGCTCTCACAAGCAGGAAGAGAAGTTCTAATAAAAGCAGTTATTCAAGCTATTCCCACATATGCTATGGGATGTTTTAAACTCCCAGTGGGTTTGTGTCATGAGATCGAGGCTTTGATTAAAAAATTCTTTTGGGGCCAACGTGGAAATAAGAGGAAAATTCACTGGCTTCAGTGGGAGGAGTTGATAAAGCCTAAAAGTGCTAGTGGGATGGGGTTTAGGGACTTATCTCTCTTTAACGAGACTCTTTTGGCAAAACAAGCATGGAGATTGTTGCACAACAAAGATTCGCTCTTTTATAAAATTTTTAAGGCTAGGCTCTTCCCTCATGGTTCCCTTATGGAAGCGAAGGATTCAGCTACTGGGTCTTATGCATGGAAGAGCATTCTAATTGGGCGGGATGTAATACAAAGAGGTGCTCGTTGGAGGGTTGGTAATGGAAAGTCCATAAATGGCAACACCATTGGTTGCCCATTAAACACCCAACCATGATTGCCTCCCCAGTTATCGATTCAATTGAAGAAACCACTGTGGATTGTCTGATTGATGATGATACAAGGACCTAGAATCATGGGATGGTGGATAGAATTTTTGCCCCTCATGAGGTTGAGATTATCAAGAAAATCCCTCTGTCCAAAGCTGTGGCAGATGACTTGTTGATTTGGCCTTTTTCTCAGGATGGGCATTACGCTTGCAAGACTGGATATCGCTTCTTGAGCGAGGATGAGCTACCTCAACTTCAAGAAGAACCCCTAGACTCGAAAAAGGCATTATGGAGTGGTGTATGGTCCTTCAACACCCCAAAGAAGGTACGTAATCTTATTTGGCGAGCTTGTAAAAATTCTTTGCCTACTAAGATGAACTTAGTCCGTCGAACCATTATTTCTGACCTGGTTTGTGATCGCTGTTCTAGAAATCCCGAGACCCCTTTGCATGCTTTGTGGTATGTTCCGAGCTGGATGTTAACTGGGAAAGCTCTGGTTTATGGAGTTTTAGGCGAGACTTGAATTTCTAGAATTTTCGAGAGCTCACGGCCTGGGTGTTGCAGCAGAAGAGATGTCCAGAATTATTTGCCATGACCGTATGGTCCATCTGGACTCAGCGAAACCAGATTCGCCTTCAAACTCCTTGTGTTCTCACAGGCCAGATTGCCCAAGTGTCCCGAGACAGACTTGAAGAGTATAAAGTAATGATGCCTGCTCTTGGGCCACGACAGAAACATCCCCGAGCCAGATGGTTACCGCCCTCCCCAGACTGCTTCAAAATAAACTATGATGGAGCTGTTTTTAAAGAAGAAAATAAATCAGGTATCGGGGTTACTATTCCAGATGAGAAGGGTCTGGTTATTGCCTCTCTGATTCAACAAATACCCCAGGCTTACCAAGCATCGGAAATAGAGGCTATGGCTGCATCTAGAGCATTGGAATTTGAATTGGAGGTTGGGGTGGACAGAACGATAGTTGAGGGTGATTCTGAGTTAGTGGTGAAGGCCTTGAGCAATGGAGAAACAGATTTGGCGTCTTATGGTTTACTGATTTTGGATGCTCGCATTTGTGCTAGTTCTTACTCAAAGTTGACTTGCTCTCATATTAAGAGAGATGACAATAAAGTAGCTCATAGTTTGGCAAGATTAACAATTGATTTTTAAAATTATGGGGTGTGAATGGAGGATGTTCCACCACAAGTTTATTCTATTGTTCAGGTTGATTTGGCCGTTTTATCTTAATAAAAGCATGTCTTCTTTCTCAAAAAAAAAAAAAAAAAAAAAAAAAAAAAAATTGTTTATGAACTACTTAAATTAAGTTATTCACTTTCCACATATAATAAACATTACCACTATTTTTTTTTTTTTTATCAATTTACAAGCAAATGCTAATAATTAATAATTATGTTATTGTTAAAATTATATTATTTAACTTAATTAGATAGGATGACTTTCATTTATGAATTTTATAAGTTCAATTCACCAACCTCCTATTCGTAAAAGTGGACCCCAAGTTTGGGACTCAATTTGCCCCAGTTTTGGTTTGTTCCCCAGCTCCTCCATAAGCCCAGACTTAAAAGGGCCTTATTAATCTGAATCTAACCAGTTCATTGTGAGAACCAGGTCCAATATTGCATTGTACGGCCTCTCTGAGGATCCATAGCGATTCAATGCTAATTGAGTGACCACCACTCTGTCATATCAATGAGTATGAAGCCAGTTTTCATGAAAAGCATTTCAATCATTCTTTTTTTTTTTCTTTTTTTTTTTTGACCAAAATGTAAAACTGACCATTTAAGTTTCTTAAGATTTCATTTCAGTCCTCTGATTTTGTTTTTATTCATTTCAGTCCTCTAAGTTTTAGATTTATTCAATTAAGGCCTTCCATCAAAATTTTGTTAAGATTTTTTGAAAAAAAAAAATTTGGAAAATATTTTTCAATCATTAATTGAATTTTTTTAATTAAAAAAATTTAAAAATAAATCTAAAAAATTGAAAAATTAACCACAACATATAACAAAAATAGATGGAAAAGTCTTAGTTGAATAAACTTGAAAGTTAGAAGACTTAAATGAACAAAAGCAAAGTTAGAGAATTGAAATAAAATATGAAAAAACTTAGAGAATCAGTTTTGCATTTTAGCCCTTTTTTTTCTTGTAGCTTCAGGACTGCTCAGTGTCCCTTTGAATGATTGTATCGAACCAGGCAGCACATACTCCATAAACGTTTACGTTTCTTATCAATCGTATTTCAAAATTTCACCATCAACAACTCTGTTTATTGAACAGTATCAGTTTTTTTAATTATTACACCATCTGCTGCTCTTAACTAATTAGTTTACAATATATAATGAAGATTGAAGAGTGAGACTTTACACAACATCAACAACCAAGATTATTGTAAATACCATTTCCCAATTCAAAATTTTGAGATCATAACATCTCAAGTTCTTATACAACATATTTTTGAAATGTTTTCTATCTAGGTGTAATGGGTGAAATGACTCCACTGATAAGTTCAATGGCAGATATCTCCGATGACACATAAGGATCCTTCACCATAGAGGATGATGATGGTGCAGTCGCGACCTTTTCAGCATTAGTGACAACAGGACTTGCTGATCTAATGTCGGAATCAGGCATCATATGCCATATACTTTCAAGTTCTTGATCCACCTCTGCCATTGAAGGTCTAGCATCCGTCTCATCTTCACAACACTTGAGAGCCAAATTTAAAAATTTCACCACACATTCAGGAGGATAAGATCCCATTTGCCCATCAATGACCGAAAAGATCATACCAGATTTACAGTCAACATTAACCTGAAACAGATAGAAACCATTTTTTTTTTAATATAAACTACGAGAGACCATTTTATTACATAAATTTAAGCCAAAGTATCCAAAGGATCAAATAATATGAAATATATGCCAAAATGATCATAGCTGATATAGAAGTAAACAAGTGTTTCACATAAGGCTGAAAGTGAAGATTTTAAAAGGATTTCAATTTTTTACTAAAGTTAAAACTAAAATTTGCAAATGAGGATATCTCTCATTTAAATTTGGAAAGACGAGAGATATCCTCATTTGCAAATGAGGACATAACTGAAAGTTGTCAAACTTTACCCTGCCCAAATAAAACAAATTACAGAAGAAGAATATCCCTTTCATGCACGAGCACCTGATAATCATTAGGCCTCTATAAATTCAAGGCAAATAAGTCTACAAGGTTTTACCTCTCTAATAATGTTTTTGCCATGAGAGATTGGCTGCTTCCCGGTCAAGAGTTCAAGAAATACAACACCAAGGCTATAAACATCACTCTTGTCTGTTAGTTTACCAGTTAAGAAGTACTCCGGATCAAGGTAACCCTACAAATTTAATTCAGAGAATATGAGGATAAAGAAATAGACATCATTTACATCTCCAATCTCATACTATTAAGTTTATTTCATCTAGTTTGAGTTACATTTATTTTTTATTTTTAAAATTTTTGTATGAATTTATAATTTAAACAAATGGTTAATTGCAAAAAACCACCCTGAACTATAAGGATTGCCAATAACCAATAGCTCAACTGACACTTAATGGGATGAAGGCTGAGGTTGTGGATTCAAAACCCATTGGGTATAAGTGTAACTTACCAATCAATATATATATGTGCGCGCGTGTGTGTGTGGGAATACATGCACTTTGCATCCCAATAAAACCTTGCAATCAACACCCTAATTGAAACAATTGTGCCAATCTACACCCCCGCCATCCAAATAAGGTCAAATTTAATGTTTATGTGATTTGCACATCTCAAACTCAACGACTCTCATGTGCTTGACTAGGTGAACTTAGAGTTCAATTAGGTCATCCAATCAAGGTATGTGGAGGTGACGAGCAAGTGTTATACATAGCGAAACAAATGAATGGATGCAATACTAGGAAAGCAAAGTGAATAGGGATTGGCTAAGTCATCAAGGAGGAAAGTGGCAAGAAGATGATGTATGAAAAAGATTATACGGTCCCAGAAGATGCCCTTTTTTTTAGGGGTTGGGGGGGGATGGGGTTAATGAAGAGGTAGTTGTAGACTTAAAATGTTGGAGGAAGTAGTGGCATGGAGGAAGCCTTGTCATAAGTTACCGAATTGGAGGTTGGAGTTGGTGGGGAAAAGGGAAGGTGATTTTGATCCTAGGGTTAGCAGAGGAAGAGAAGGGGGAGAATGTGGAGGGGTTGGAGAGAGAGGCGGCTGTGGCGCAAATGAAGATGGGAAGGTCAAATGGATTATGCAATAGTAAGGGATTGAAGCCCATGCAAGTTTCTCCCAAAATTCATAGCCATAATCAACATTGAATAGGAGTATATGGACTGTTCCAGTGGGTGTTGCTGTGAGACCAAGCAAGAGTGTGCCATGAGATGGAAACAACTTGTTTGGGATATTGTGGATTAGTTCAAGCACATGAGAATCGGTTGACATAGTTTGAGATGGAGAGGGAGACTTATTTTTACTAATTTTTGGGTGAGTCTGTGATGCAAGGAGTACCAAAATTATTTCAGATATTCTTTGAGATACCAGGTCAATAAGTTATGGTTCAATGTGCACTTCCTCCTCCCATAATAATGGGATTGAAGGTGAAGTCGTGGGTTCAATACCCACTGGTGCATGCATAACTTACCAATCAAAATAATAATAATAATTCATTAAGATGCCTGATTTTAGTTTGAATTTTGAATTCATTGTGATTGAGGGTTTTATCGGATTTAATTGTGGCATGATTAGAGCTTTTAATATTGATGTAAGCCTGGAAGCCCTATTAAAATAGTTGCTCTTGTAATCGTTTGATACCAAGTTGATGCAGAACATAGTAAGGAAAGCAAGAAATAAGATACAAAAAGGGAAGAACCACCTAGGCTTCACCACATAAGGGTGCTTGGAATCACCACCAAAAAAGAGAGAATTTTTCATCAAGAAATTCTTATTCAAAATGCAATGTTGTCATGATTACAAGAGCCGCTATTTTAATAGTGCTTCCAAGATTACATCAATATGGAAAATTTTAATCATGCCACAATTAAATCCCACAAAATCCTCAATCACTATAAAGCCCAAACTAATTCAAAATTCAAATAAAAGTCTGAAATCTGATGTCTCAAATAAGTAAAAATCATAAATAAATCGGGTGCCCACACTAACAATTAAAATAGTGGCTCTTGTAATCGTGAAAGTAGTACAAATTGAATAAGAATTTTCATATTAGATAATGTTTCTCTAACTTGGTTGTGATTCCAAGCACTCTTAGGTGGTGATGCCTAAGGTTTACAGGCATATTCTAAGTGGTGAAGCTTAAGATTTGTCCTACTTTATCTTTATTTTCTACCTTTGTCTTACATCGGTCAGGTATTTTAGTGAAAGTCCACAGTTAGTAAGGGTATTTTAGTTATTTAGTTACTAAAAAGAGTAGATCCATCGTTTTACCCTTCGAGGGGCATGTGCAAATCACGAGTGACCATTAACCTTAACCCTAATTTGGATGACAGGGTGCCTATTGGCACAATTGTTTCAATTAGAACGTTGATTGCAAATTTTCAAACTTTGTGGTGTGCAAGTACCCCATAGTTTAGGGAGGTTTTTTTTGCAATTAACCCTTAAAACAAAAATGGAAATGGACAACACTATATTATCAATTCATTTTCATTGTTTTTCCAAGAAGGGTCAAGAGCCTTGGCTAGACAATCAAATGTTGAAACATATAAAAATTAAAGGCAATTAACATGTGGCACTTGAGCCATAGTTGGAGAACACTGATAACAAAATCAGTGATACAAAGGGGGAAGAACTCACTCATCAACCTAGACACATATGAAGTTTATAATTCTATTAGTTAAACAACAATTATAAGAGTCTTACTAGTGTCACCTATTATTAAGAAAAAGAAAAAGAAAAAAAGAGTCTTACTGGCGTCCCCTTCACAACAGTGGATACATGAGCAGGCATTGTCCCTTCAATATCTGGAACTGGTGCAAGTCGTGAAAGTCCAAAATCAGCAACTTTTGCCATATACTTAGAGTCCAATAATATGTTGCTAGCCTTGATATCTCGGTGAAATATAGGAGGATTGGCTTCAGTATGTAGGTAGAGGATGCCCTTAGCCGATCCCAGGGCAATTCTCAATCTCATTGCAAAACTCAGAGGTTCTTTACACTTAGCTGTATTATTGCACACATGACCCCTAATAAGCTCATTAGGATGGGATGCATAATTTGAAAATTAAAATGGTTACATTTAGCTCCAATAAATAAATAAATAAGACAGAAAAAGGGGGGGGGGGGGGGAGTGTAATGTTGCAAGTTATAAATTGCAAGTTTACTTGCATTCACACGCAATGAGGAACACCTAGAAAATACTACAGTGAGATCAAGAAAGGCAAGCTTAAAGAATGAACATAAGGTGTACCAGAAAGGTGATCCCTTAAAGTACCATTTGACATAAACTCATAGACCAACATCTGCATGCAAAACAATACTTATGTGAAGCTCTTCCCAAGCAAAATTTTCAAAACATATTAAGCAACAGAGACCAAGAAAAGGGTAGTCCCTATAAAGCCACACAATTTTGCAGGAGAAGAAATACTGCTCATGAAGAAGTAAATGAAAAACTATATTATCTCAAGTTCACTGAGAAAGGACATATTTAAGTTTTTAATCCATTTCTTAGAGCCAAATAATCCTTTAATTATGAACTCTGTATATGCTTCTCCATTATTAAGCAACAAATTTGGCCAAATATCATATGTAATATCTCTAGATTGAATTTGATTTCTTCCATTGTTTGCAACTATTCAAAGTAGCTATATACTTTTTTTGATAATTTGATAGATATAATGGGAGAGGGGGAATTTGAAGTTTTGAACCCTCGACATCTCTGTTGAAACACCAAAAGATGCCAATTGAATTATAAGACTTTTAGCAACTATTCAAAGAACTTATATACACGATTTTGCATATTTCTTTTTCTTTTAATTTTTTTTTACTCTTACAGCTTTCATATTCATTTGGTTTAATTGCATCAAATTCCTAAGTTGATGGGAATCATCTCCTTGTGTACCCAATAATGAGACTAATGGATAATCCAATCTTTTATTGATTATATATATATATAGGTTTGGATTTAATTTACATCTAGTGTAACTTTAGGCAATGTTATACCAGTGAATATTTTTTTATGGCAAATTTTGATAAGTCTACTATTGGATTAGATTTTCTTCTTATCCCTTTCATTCTAGTAAAATTTCAAGATGATTCTCATCTACAAAATGTTCAAATCTCAAGTTTTTTATATTTTAAAATTATGTATAAAAGATTATTTTATGGATCAAATAGTAAACAACATCAAATTCACAAGAAATTTGGCGTGCGTGTTAAGAACATTGAGAATATGTAATCTAACTGTGAGATTTCTAAAATAAGTTCTTAGGTGGTGCAATATTATTTAAATCTACACTAGATATAACTTGATCCCAACACATATATACATGAGAAAAGTACCTGTTCACCTTCTTCATCACAATATCCAATCAAAGACACAAGGTTTCGATGATGTAACCTTGACATAAATTCTATCTCTGTCAAGAACTCCTTTTCACCCTGCAAGGATCCCTCTCGTGCACGTTTTATGGCCACAACTGTCCCATCAGCTAGAATGCCTTTATAAACTTTACCATACCCTCCTTCGCCAACCTGAGTGGACTTGTCAAAGCTGTTTGTAGCCACGGCCATTTCTCTATAAGTGAAATCCTTCACATCATCAATTTTTATGGAGGTTGTAGACGCTGCATATTAAATATAGGTCCAATGTTAAAATAAAAACATAGTGATAGGTGATGCACAAAAAGATGCAGTGCCATTTGCTATAAAATACCTGATAAAATTATGCACTGATTATCAGAACTTTTTATTTATACTTATAAGCACATACACACTTACAAGTCAACAGCATTGTTAAAATTGTTGCTGACTGTTTGTTCTTCAACTTAGATATGGTTTGAGCCAGTATGCAACCAGGTCTTATGGTATTTTTTATTCATCTTTAAATGATGCTTCCAATCACAGGCCAGTCCAAACTTGGATTTAGGATATCTTGTACCCGGCATATATGCCGGGTACAGGATATACCCTCCTGAAGTTTGCTTTATAGCATTAGCTTAGCTGAGATACGGATAAGATTAGACCAAGCAGGCTGAGGCCTTTATAATTGGACTAGTATCAGCCTGGCCCAATTGACAGGCCTAATCAGGATGTAGAATGCAAAGTAAAAAATCACGACAAATATACCTGAAAACCTTAACTTCACAAACATAAGATACTCACAACGACGTCTTCTCGAAAGTGAATGGTACTTCCCCACACGCCTTCTCATTATCAGTAGAGTAACAACTGCAGACAATGTAACTGCAACTGCAATAGTCCCCAGTACTAGGCCAGCCAGTGTGCCTTTGCTTAAACCAGAACTTGGAAAATTGGCACCATCTGTGAGATTGGTGAGAAAAATGAAAGAAGGGAAGGTGTGACTAAGACATAGTTCATATATCCTTGGGGTCAAGTCATAAGTGAGAGGGTGTGAATTTGAAGCTGCCTTCTTGATCAATATAAAACACAACTTAATTTTCCAGAACATTAAAATCATCTTGAACTTAGCATTGCAGTTATTAATTTAT
Organism: Quercus aquifolioides; assembly: GCA_019022515.1. Taxonomy (NCBI): domain Eukaryota; kingdom Viridiplantae; phylum Streptophyta; class Magnoliopsida; order Fagales; family Fagaceae; genus Quercus; species Quercus aquifolioides. The sequence goes on from CM032326.1 coordinate 28,558,785, forward strand.
GTGCTAGATCACAGCGGTACAACTGTATCTGTTCATACTGCTGAACATAGCATTGCCATGGTGAAAGCAATAAACTGCGTAGATCAAGCCTTTCTTCAACGTTGTTGGCAGGAAAAGAAAAGGTGCTCTCCACTTAAAATGTGCCACCCACAGACATATCACATGTAACTCAGAATATGAACACAAAATAATAACAGAGAATAATGCCATGAGCCTAATATTGTCTTTTAAGCATAGAGGACTTCATTGTATAGGTCAAATGAATTAGAGAAGAAAGTTCTACATTCTTCAACTGCTAAATAAGCATTAGTTCCCACATCAAGAAAGCTCTATCGCAAAAATATATCAGATAAGGGTTTTGAGACAAACCATCTTTATTGAAGTCCAGTAGAGGGAAGCTGATAAATTCATAAGGTACAAACATGTCAGGAGGATTACGAATGTTCCATGTTGTGAATATATCAAACATTCGCTGAAGCTCACTCCTATTGAAGACATGTGTTTTGTTTTCAGCATCATATACAGGAAAAAACTTCAAATTCATCACCAGTCGAGGTCCTTCTTCCCATGTAAATGAATCAATGTACAGCTGATAAAGAGACAACTCAAGATGAGATGTCAGGAACACCTCAAATTCATGTCTATACGGACGAAAATCTGAGAATCCAGGACTTTTCAACCGATATCCAACAAACAGAGGAAGAGCACAGAAACAAGTTACTGGAGATGTAGGGGAATATTCGTAAGGGGGTGGGCACGCTTGAGCTGGACAAACAGAAGTGGTGTTTGTTGAATTCTGACTGTAATTTTTATACTCTGTTTCAGATTCACAAAACTGGGCTAGGTTGGAGTCCCAGCATAAGGGATTCCCTTTAAGGCTGACAGTTAAAAATGAGACTTCATCACATCAATGTACTATGTCTGTTACACCTTGCAAAACTAATATTAAAAAGATCACATCCAAAATCTCTAAATCAAGTATTCACATTTTGAAGATGCATTTCATTACAAATGACGTTCTATATGAAACTAATTAGAAAGTGAAAATTTGGAAGGAGGCATAGAAGCAAACCCGACAGTGACATTTGGAGGTATAGAAGAGTTGCTTGTAAAGTTTATATTTGAAAGTCTATTATACTGCAACTCCCTGCAATAACAAAGAGCCAAAAGAAATAGCTTAGAAAGTCTAGTACGAGAGTAAATTTATAAAGTTAACCCAGAAGATTATACCTTTTAATTTTACTAAATTCTGTACTCAGAACAAGGCATCAATTGATTTTTCACCATTAAAAATAAAAATATGCTTGAGAGCATAAACGGACACACACACACCCATGCCAAAAGATGATATCACTTTAACCAAGGGATAGCAACATTGTTGCTCAATTCTTACACTATAAGTTTCCCCGTTCCATTCAAAGTCCTATTTTGCCAAATGAAGGATGGAACAGAGCCGTTCAAAAAATTGTTTACAATCGACTTGAAATGGTGAATAATTTACCAAATAAAAATCCAATTATTTTATTAACAATTTAATTTATTTATAGAAATTAACTAATAAATTTAAAATTTAATGGTTGAGATAAATGGAATCTCAAATTTAGAATTATACGGAATAATTTACAATAACATTGAATTATAGAAGTAAACACAAAAGGAGGGAAAATAAAGAGAGACTACTCACAGCCTTTGAAGATGAGGAAGAAATGAAACCGAAAAGTTGGAGGGAATTGCTCCAGTAAGATGGTTGTAGGACAACAAGCTGAGCATATCGGTCAAACAATTGACAACATAAGTCAAGGGAATTTCTGGTATAAATTATCTTTAAAAATTGACAGACATGTCTGTAAATATTTTGCAATATATGGATATTAAATTCAAATGCAAAAGTAAAAACAAAAAAAAAAAAAAAAAAATGATGACATCTCATTCAAAAGATGGAGAATCTTACATAGTCGTGATATTTTCAGAAAACCTATCTGGAGGTATGGTTCCATTTAGCTGATTTGAACTGAGGTCTCTGAAATTTATATAAAGTAAAACATAAAGAAAGTATAAGTAGCTCATGGAGTAGTTTTGACAAAGAAAAGAGAAAATTTTATTCAGCCAGGTGCATTTATTTTTTCTGATTTAAAAACATACTTGGTCATCACAAAATGATTCCAAAATGGGGAAAAATAATAATAAAGTAACTTACAGATAAAGGAGGCTTCGTATTTGGCTAAAATCAGGAATTGGTCCTTGCAAACTGCAGTTCCTAAGGCTCCTGGAAAATCCAACCAAAACACAAATATTATCAATCTTGCCCTGAAATATCAAGTAGCATGTGAATGTGCATACTCTTTGATTGCCATCTTGTAACTTATAAGTGTATAAAGCTTTTAAGAACATGAAAGGATTGTGATGTCTGATTAAGATAATCTAGATTCTATAAAACTTGAACAGACTACATAAAGATAATATGGAACATCAAATGGTAAAGGATTAATCAAGGAAATCCTGACTTGTTCAGTGTACCAGTAGCCTTGAAATTTCAGAAAAATGCAATTAAATACCTCATGACACCTTACTTAAATTAAAACCGACAACTCTTCTAAGTTGAGTAACTTCCCATTTGTATTACTTTTCAATTTCCAATGATCTATAGCTCAACTATCACTTCCTTCTCTCATAACAAATGGGATGGAAGGTGAGGTCATGGATTTAAGAACGACTAAGTGCATGTGTTAGTGTCACTTACCAATTAAAAAAGTATTTGTCTTCAAACAATGTTGGTATAATTTATGTATTTTCCCAGCAAAATGTAAATTACTATATCTTATATTACTTCTTATTTTCCTAGTATTTTCCTCTTTATTTTAGGTTTGCATTTTTTTTTTTTTTTTTTGGGGGGGGGGGGGGGTGGGGAATAGCTTATTTAATCATCGAGCCCCAAAAAAAAAAAAAAAAATATTCAGCCTTACACCACAAGGCTAGAACCTTGCTCTGCCTTTACTTTTTGGAACCTAGTTACAAACATACAATAATAATATGAACTTACAACTTCAGCAATTTAGGCATTTTGCTATAATTAGCAGGAATTGTAGTCCCATTGAAGTTATTGTTGTCTAATTGACTGCAAAATAAAGAAAATGAAAGTACTAAGGAACTTGAAAAAAAGATTTCTTGAGTAATATTACATTAGAAAAAGGAAAGTCTACAAAATTATAGCCATGTTAAAGATGAAAATTAAAATAAAAATAACCATAAATTTTACATGTAAAGATGTCTATGTATAAACATAAATATATTTATGTTCTAGGAAAGTAGAAACCATACAATATCTTTAATTTTGGCAGTTTGGAGAACTCTTCTGGAAGATACCCTGATAAGTTGTTATTATCGAGAAGGCTGCAAGTTGAAGATGGTCACTCATCTCACAGATGACTCATGAAATTTAAGAATATGACCAAATACTTACAAGTGAACAAGACTTGGTAATCTGGATAACTCAGGCGGGATTTGCCCACTAATCGAGTTGTTGTTCATGTGACTGCTCATTAAAAAAGATAAGTAAAAGGGTTAGTCATTGTAGAAATGATTTTAGACAGTATAGCATCAGGAACACACTCACAAGTGCTTCGTTTTATTCAAGTTTGCAAATGATTTAGGTAGTGGCCCCGATATTTGGTTTTCGTCAATTTGTATTCTGTCCATGTTTGGAAGATAACCAAGCTCTTCTGGTAAGGGACCAGTTAATTGGTTTCCATTCAGAAGCCTGGAAAAACAGAATACCACATACAGAATTAGAGACAAAGCAAATTTACACCAAATATTCAGAAAAATGCTGACATAGAAAGTAAATAAGACATAAGGATTGTCTCCTATATTATTTAAAGCTCAACGACTTTAATATATGAAATAGTAGCATATCAGCATTTCATAACAGTATAAACATATAATCAATCATCTAATAACAATATCTAGTATCTAACTAATTCAACATAAAAGCTGCTCAACTTACAAGAGTTCCAAAGAGGTAATACTGCCTATCTCCTTTGGTATACTCCCACTGATGTTGTTCCACATAAAACCCCTTAAATAGAGTAGATAGAGAAAAATATATCAGTAACATAAGTAAATCCAATGCTACCATGGCATTCCATAGTATTAAGTGAAAGAGGTCTCTAAAATCTGTGATTCAGATAACAATATTTGTATCACAAAAAATCATCCTTCAGATATCCTTTGCCTTACAATATTTTCAAATTTGATAAGCGACCAAGCTGTGGTGATAAATTTCCTGACAAATTCATACGAAGTAGTAGCCTGCAGAGAAGCAGCCCAAGACAATATCATTAAAGCCCCAATTGCAAAGTCTTCATTAGAAAAGTCTACATGCAATTAATAGCCAAGTTTCATCAAAGCTTGATAGCCTTATATGTGCATCTGTGACTAGCGTCTAAAGCTAATATAATGCTAGGCATTAGATAACAATGTGTTTGTAGCCAATCTATGTTTATATATATCTAAGAGATGAAGCATAGTATTTATTGTTTTTACGCTCCTGTTGAGCCACGCGGCCACATCATCCACTTATTTCTAACATTTTCTCTCTCTCTCTTTTAATTATCTTTCTCCTTATTAATTTATCACCTTACAATTACTCGTCCGCCAACATTTCCCCCATTTTTACATTTTTAACTCTCCACCACTCTATATCTTAACCTTTCAATTCCTCCATCCCTTCATATTCCTTCTATTTTGACTCTTCTTCTCCCCATTTTTTTTACTATAAATATTTGTTTTTCTCTCTTCCATGCTATCTATATTTTGCCGACACAAACAGGTGAATACTCTCTCTCTCTCTATTTTTTTTTCGTTCTTTTGGTGAATTTTTAATTCTTCAGGTTGATGCATTTGGTTATATTTTAATTTGCTATCTTATTTTATTTTATTTTATTTGATTGTTAAATGTAATCCAATGATTTTATAAATTGACATAATGTTATTCTATTACGTAGCATAGCTTGGGTAATTTGTTGTTTACAATTATACATTTTCTTTTGAATATTCTTCTACTCACCTTATTTTATATAATTTTGCTATTTCTCTCGAATTCTCTCCTAGAATATGTGATTATTCTCTCTCTCTCTCTCTCTCTCTCTCTCTCTCTCTCTCTCTCTCTCTCTCTCTCTATATATATATATATATATATATATATATTCTTTCTTACAACTCTACTTTACGGCAATGCATTTTGGTGGTGTGTTTTGTGAGTTTCTCATCACATATACTCTCTCTGCCCCTTATAGTTTTGGTTTGAGTTAATTCTTAAATATTTTGGAAGTGAGAATTTGAAATTTTTATTTGCTTGAATTTAAGTAAAAGAAGATGAGAAGAAAAATAAAATAAAAGATATAATAATAAACACCAAACTATCCAAATCATGTTATGTAATAGAATAATATTATATTCTTATATATTATTTTTAATTATTTATAGAATAATATTATATTCTTAGATACTATTTGTAGGGACCAGGTTTGAGGGAGTGGACCCAAGCCCAGATTCCCCGCAATGAATTTATAGAGTATGGGCTCAAGAGCTAGGCCCTAGTGAGGAATGCAACGGCCTTGCATGGTTGTACGTGAATGCTAATAACTTAAACGTGGATTGGAATGCAGAACAAGGGTCCTCGGACAGGATCTTGTGAGCTTGGAGTTCTTATTATTTCTTTGAGCAAAGGGTACAATGGTTGAGAGGAAATACACAGTTGCAGTATTTCTCTTCTCTGGTTCTTTTTTCCCCCCCCCTTCACATGAGGGACTTTTTACATTATATACTTCTCTCTCTGTTGATCCTAGCCCTACACTTGTCGATCAGCCCGGTTTCCACTTGAGAGCCTGTCCCATCAGCCGCATTCCCATACCTCCAGTGGGTTGCAGCGCCCCATGCGGCATTGTTCAGAGGTCCTATCATCATTAATGCGGCCAGGGCGTTAGTTGAGGGCATTTAATGTGGAGGTGACAGTTCACCTGGGACTTGTTCCTCCACCATGCTTCAATGTCCGGTGCTTGGTTCTTGCCATTTGCTCCTTGGATGCTTAGGGAGGCTCCCCTTAAAGGTATGCTGTTTGCCCACTCTCTGACCTCGGTCTCCCGAGGATGTAACCATCCTCGGCAATGCTACTTAGGCCCTGGGCTCTAAGCTTTCGTCCTCGGACATTGGAGGCATCCTCGGCGTGGGCTCTTGGGCCTGGTTTGGAATGGGCCGGGGTTGCTGACTTATTCTGGCCCCACAATAGCCCCTCAAAATCTTGCTGTCCGCATCCTCGGGCGGAGATGAGGATTTTGATATCCTCGGACCTGCTTTGTGTCCAATCGAGTCTTGTCCCTCGTCAGCGTTGGAGCCTTTTCAACTGCCCAAGGTGCGTTACTGGCGCTTCGATGCGCGTAACGTGTCCTGCATTAAATTCGGGCGGCTTTATGCTCCCCACGTTCAACGGGCAGATGACAATCTAACGGTGGAGATGCGTCTGGCACTTATGGGCGGGAAAACTCGCGCAGCTCTTCTTTCTAGGGTATAAGTACCCATTAGAACCGTTTCCTCACTTTTCATTTGCAATCAAGAGCTCCTGCGCCTCTATTCTGAGTCCAGCCAAACTTCCACCTCCATCTTCAGCACAAAAAGCCAGTCCGAGGAGCTCCTCCTCATTTCTGTAAGTCTCTCTGTCTCTCTCTGAGCTTTTTCCCTCTTTACTCGTCCTTCTCTTTCGTTCGTTCATCTTTTAGTTCGCTTAGGCGTCATTTGGGATGGGTAGACTTAAAAAGTTTGTTGGCACTGAGGAGGCGATGGAGAAGTTCATCGCCGATTACAAGATACCGGCCAACGTGGGCTTAAGGTATTGTGAGGAGGGGGAGTGGTACCTCCAGAAGCGAGAGGGCGAAGTGGTGATTCATGTCATCGCTTTCCTTGAAGGGGGGATGAGGATCCCCATGGGGCCGGTGATGAGGGGTTACCTCACCTACTTTCGGTTGACCCCCACCCAATGCGCCTCCAACATGTTCAGAATTCTGGGCAGTGTGGACGCCCTTAATGAAAAGATGGGTCTGAAGCTGACCTATCACGATGTCAACTACTGTTACAATCTTCAACATTTGAAGAACAAGTCCTACTACATGAGGACGAGGGACGACAGGGTCCGGCTTATCCAGTGCCTCCTCGAGTCCAACAAGGGGATGAATGAGGATTTCCTCATCGTGTCTAGAGCGTGGCACGATGGCCTTCATTGTCCGACGACGGAGGGAGCACCAGGTGGGACAGTGGGAATAGGAGGGGATTTGTAGATTCTAACTTTTTTCTCTGCGTTATTTCTTCTTGTACTGTTTGGTTTCTAACCACGAATGTGTTTTCTCTTTGCAGATCCGCACTCCTTTGCGCGCCATTTCAGCTTGATCAATAGGGAAGATTTGCAGAAGGTGCTCAGGTCTGCGGAATTTGAGAACGAAGCAGACCACCAAGTCAGAGCTGCGCACAAGATTTTGGGGTACTCTCCGCTCCAGAAGTCGTTTGCGGCCCCAAAGTACGTGATCAGAGCCAAGGATCCTCGGCTGCAGAAAATAAAAGTGACCGAGGGCGGTTTTGAGTTTCCCGAGGATCCCTCCACTTCAGAAGGTGTCACAGTAGCAGTCCCTTCGTCTTCCCATACATTCCCAGAGGCCGCGGAAGAGGACCTAGAGAGGGAAGAGGACGCGACAGATTGTGGTTTTGCCGAGGACGATTTCAGCGTTTTCGAGCAACTGCATCAGTCCGAGGACCTTTCTGGGGACTTGGGTGATCCTCGTCTAACCGAGGCAGACTTCCTAGCGTCAGCGACATCTTCTCGGCTTGAGATGGGCTACAAGAAGAAGAACCAACCCAGTCTGGCCGACCTACTAGAAGGGCAGCCGGGGAAGTCCAAGCCGAAGGTTCCTCCTCCTCCTCCAAAGACTCGCCCAACTCAGACCAGGTCGGCCTCGGCCCAATCTAGGCTTCCTCCTGCTCCGCCTCAGTCGAGTTCGCCGTCTAGGCACGAGCATGTCGATCCTAAGCCGAAGAAGGATAAGGGCAAGAGGATTGCCGAGGACAAATCTGGGTCCCCGCGGGAGGGGGATGGCAATCGTCGACCATCGAAGCAACTGAGGATAGGCTCCTCAACGCAGGAAAAACAGGTCGCACCTGCGCCGAGGTCCAGGCATGGCTCCCCACCCCAATGCTCCGTGGGGCTCCTCTGAGGGATGACTCCTCCCTCAGGGACTTTAAGGAAGGCGAAGGCGCGTTTGTGGCCGACGCTGTAGAGAGATGTCTGCTCCTTCCTGCGGACATGGCGGAGTTGGGGACTATGAGGAGTAGGGACGTCTTCCTCAGCCTCAAGCGTTACTTGGGGATGGTAAGGCCCTTAACAATTGTGTTTTCCGCCTTCTTTTCTTTTTGAGCTCGGCTAATCACCACGTATTTGTTTCGTTTGGCAGGCTGTGCAGGCCACTTTCAGGCTGGAGGAGGCGGCCAATAGCCATGGAAAGGCCATGGACTTAGAGCGCGATAAGCGCTTGGAGGTTACTCGGGCCCTCAAGACGTCCGAGGAGGATCTTGCCAAGGCCAGGGAGGAGCTGAAGGCCATGACCCAGGCTAAGAACAGCGCACTGCCAGGCCTTGAGGGTGCCCAGAAGCAGGCCGAGACTCAGACGAGGCGTCTGGGTGAGGTGGAGGAGCAGCTGAAGATCGCAAAGGAGCTGATTGCTGATCTGACCAAGAAAGAAGCTGCTGCCGAGGGTGCCAGGAAAGTGGCTGAGTGGGCTAAGGATGAAGCTGTGAGGGCCAAGCTTGAGGCAGAGCAAGGCAGGGAGGAGGCCTGGGCCACCAAGCAGGAAGCTGAGGAGGCGGCCTATGCTGTCGGGGCGACTGAGACAGTAGCTGCCTATAAATCCCAAGTCCCTGGGGTATGTAGGCGCTACTACTCCGAAACTTGGAGTGAGGCCCTCAGACAGGCTGGGGTGGAGGCCTCTTCTGACTTATGGAAGGAGGAAAGCGTGTACTACCCCCCCCGTTATCCGCGAGGCTGCCCCAGAGGGCTCTGAGGCCGAGGAGGCTGCTGTGGAAACTGCTGCCACTCCGGGTGAGGAGGCCCTGGACGCTGGGGTCCCTGGTGAGCCAGTCCAAAGGAGTAGTCCTCCCACAGTGGTCGAATTGAGTGATGGCTCCAACGAGGATGCACCTCAGCAGGCTGCGGAGCCCTCCCTCGACGCCTAGGTTTCTCCTGCCGAGGGGGTAGCTATTCCCGCCGTGCCTCTGCAGGCCATCCCCCTTAGTCAGGGCTCGGAGGACCCTGAGGCAGCTGCGGGCCAGCCACCCACCGAAGCGGGCATCTAGGCTCCTTGGCGCTTCTGCCTGCTGCACTTCATCTTTGCATCTTTTTCTTCCTTTTTGCTTTACTTGTAATGTAACTCTGTTGGTGTAATTCCCTTGAATTTAATGAAATGAGAACTTTATTTCCTCTTCTGTTTGTTGTGGCTGTTTGTCTACTTGAGCATTATCTGCTTTTTCTTTACTTGCATGATTTTATCTTTAATTGCACTTCGGCCAATCGCGGCATCAATTATTATGATGGGGGTCCCCTTGAAGTAGTTAGTTTCCCCATAGGCCTGAGTCCAAGGACCATGCAGTGCCTTGGTTCTGTCTAACACTTAGTCTTTGAAGTAGTTAGTTTCCCCATAGGCCCGAGTCCGAGAACCATGCAGTGCCTTGGTTCTGTCTAACACTTAGTACTTTGAAGCAATTAGTTTCCCCATAGGCCCGAGTCCGAGGACCATGCAGTGCCTTGGTTCTGTCTAACACTTAGTAGTTTGAAGTAGTTAGTTTCCCCATAGGCCCGAGTCCGAGGACCATGCAGTGCCTTGGTTCTGTCTAACACTTAGTAGTTTGAAGTAGTTAGTTTCCCCATAGGCCTGAGTCCGAGGACCATGCAGTGCCTTGGTTCTGTCTAACACTCAGTGTTTTGAAGTAGTTAGTTTCCCCATAGGCCTGAGTCCGAGGACCATGCAGTGCCTTGGTTCTGTCTAACACTTAGTGTTTTGAAGTAGTTAGTTTCCCCATAGGCCTGAGTCCGAGGACCATGCAGTGCCTTGGTTCTGTCTAACACTTAGTGTTTTGAAGTAGTTAGTTTCCCCATAGGCCTGAGTCCGAGGACCATGCAGTGCCTTGGTTCTGTCTAACACTCAGTGTTTTGAAGTAGTTAGTTTCCCCATAGGCCTGAGTCCGAGGACCATGCAGTGCCTTGGTTCTGTCTAACACTTAGTGTTTTGAAGTAGTTAGTTTCCCCATAGGCCTGAGTCCGAGGACCATGCAGTGCCTTGGTTCTGTCTAACACTTAGTGTTTTGAAGTAGTTAGTTTCCCCATAGGCCTGAGTCCGAGGACCATGCAGTGCCTTGGTTCTGTCTAACACTTAGTGTTTTGAAGTAGTTAGTTTCCCCATAGGCCTGAGTCCGAGGACCATGCAGTGCCTTGGTTCTGTCTAACACTTAGTACTTTGAAGTAGTTAGTTTCCCCATAGGCCTGAGTCCGAGGACCATGCAGTGCCTTGGTTCTGTCTAACCACTTAGTATCGCCGTCCGAACATGTGGTCCCAAGTCGAAACAGGTTAAGAATCGGAATTCAAAAAGAAAGACTGCTTCATTAATAATAATACCTTTTCAGGTTATTTACATTCCAGGGGCGAGGTACAGGTTTTTCGTCTAGATCTTCTAAATAGTATGCACCTATTCCTGCTACAGAGGTAATTCGGTAGGGGCCCTCCCAGTTGGGTCCCAGCTTTCCCCAGGATGGGTTCTTGGCGGCCCAGACGACTTTTCTCAGCACCAGGTCCCCGGTGCTAGCGGCCTGAGTTTCACGTTGGTGTCATACCCTCGCTTGAGCTTTTGCTGATAATAGGCCAGCTGGATCATTGCTCGTTCCCTTCGTTCGTCCACCAAGTCCAGGCTCTCCCCCAGCAGTTCATCGTTGCTGCTGGGAGTGAAAGAGCTCGTTCGTAGCGTCCGGAAATTCATCTCCAGGGGGATCACCGCCTCGGCACCATAAGTCATGGCAAAAGGTGTTTCCCCTGTTGACTGCCGAGGAGTAGTCCGGTATGTCCATAAGACGTGAGGCAACTCCTCAACCCATCTTCCTTTGGCGTCGTCGAGCCTCTTCTTAAGCCCGTTGACGATAACCTTGTTGACGGCCTCTGCCTGTCCGTTCCCCTGAGGGTAGGCGGGCATCGAATATCTGTTAGTGATCCCAAGTTCACAGCAGTATCTCCTGAAGGCCTTGCTGTCGAATTGGAGCCCATTGTCCGAGACGAGGGTGTGAGGGACCCCAAATCGCGTAACTATGTTCCTCTAGAGGAATTTCTTCACGTCTACATCCCTGATGTTGGCTAGTGGTTCGGCCTCGACCCACTTCGTGAAGTAGTCCGTGGCCACCAGCAGATACCTCTTGTTCCCTGGCGCTTTCGGGAAGGGTCCCACGATGTCTAAGCCCCATTGGGCGAATGGCCATGGACTGGACAAAGGGTTGAGGACCCCTCCTGGCTGATGGATGTTTGGGGCGAACCTTTGGCATTGGTCACACTTCTGGACATACTCCTGGGCCTCTTGCTGCATTCCCGGCCACCAGTATCCCTGGGTGACGGCTCGGTGAGCTAGGGATCTCCCCCCTGTGTGGCTTCCACAAATTCCTTCATGGAGCTCTTCGAGCAGGGATTCTGCCGCTTCGGGGTGGACACATAGAAGGTATGGCCCGGAGTAGGACCGCCTGTACAGCTTGTGATCCTCGGACAACCAGAACCGAGGAGCTTTCCTTCTTATCTTTTCTGCCTCTGATCTTTCCTCAGGCAGGACGTCATCTTTGAGGAATCTCACTATGGGGTCCATCCAGCTGGGACCTATCACAACCTGGTGGACGGGGACCACCCCCTTTGGCTCTTCACTTGCCCTTTCCAAGTGCTCCACAAGTATGATCCGAGGCAGAGCCTCTGCCGAGGAGGTTGCGAGCGTGGCTAGTGAATCAGCGTGACTGTTCCCACTCCTAGGAATATGGGACAGGCTGAAGAGGCCAAACTCCAGCTGCAAGCGCTTGACCTGGCTCAGGTAATCTTGCATTCTTGAATCTCTGGCCTCCATCTCCCCCTTTACCTGTCCTACCACCAATCTGGAGTCTGAGAACATCTCTATCGACTTTCCTCCCATCATTTGCACCATGATCATCCCTTGCAGCAATGCCTCATACTCGACCTCGTTGTTTGTGGCCGAGAATCCGAGCCTCAGGGACTTCTCGATGACATGATCCTCAGGGGATACTATTACTAGCCCCACTCCGGACCCCCTCTGGTTCACCGCGCCATCAACATATACTTTCCAGTACGGCAACGCCGGAATGGAGATTGCCCCAACTGATTTCTCATCCGAGCTCTTATCCTCGGCTGTCACCTCTACGACTGGCTCGGCGAACTCGGCCGTCAAATCTGCCAGGACCTGGCCCTTTATGGAAGTCCGGGGCATGTACTTGACGTCAAAAGCCCCCAGAATTGTGTTCCACTTCGCGACTCTACCTGTGTAATCGGCGGCCCGGAGTACAGCCTTCAAGGGCAGTTGGGTTAGGACAACCACCGTGTGAGCTTGAAAGTAATGGGGGAGCTTTCTGGTGGCGTGGACCACCGCCAGTATGGCTTTTTCCAGGGGTAGGTATCTGATCTCTGCTTCGTGCAGCGACTTGCTGACGTAGTAAACTGGCTTTTGGACGCCATTGTCTTCCCATATCAGTACTAAGCTCACTGCGTGGGGTGCCACCGCCAGGTAGGCATATAGGACCTCGTCGGGCTCAGGATTGGACATGATAGGCGGCCGGGATAGATACTCCTTGAGTTGCTGGAAAGCTGCGGCACAATCCTCGGTCCACTCATATCCCTTCCATTTGTTGAGCAGGAGATAGAAGGGACTGCATCTGTCGGCCGACCTGGAGATGAATCGGTTCAGCGCTGCGATCATCCCAGTAAGCTTTTGGATCTCCTTAGGGTTCTGCGGAGGCTTCAAATTGTGAATGGCCTTGATCTGGTCAGGGTTGACTTCGATCCCACGGTGGGTGATCATGTACCCCAAGAAATTGCCAGAGCCTACGCCGAACGAGCACTTTGAGGCATTAAGGCGGAGCTTGTGCTCTCTCAGGACGTCAAAAGTGCGGCCGAGGTCCTTCAAGTGCTCGGACACCAGCTTGCTTTTCACCACCATATCGTCAACATAGACCTCGATGCTCTTGCCCAACATCGGCTCAAACATCCTCGTCATCATCCTCTGGTAGGTGGATCCGGCGTTTTTCAGGCCAAACGGCATGACCTTGTAGTGGTAGTTCCCAATGGGTGTTACAAAAGCTGTCTTCTCTTGGTCCTCCAAGGCTAGTGGGATTTGGTGATAACCCTGAAAGGCATCCAGGAAGCTCATCCTAGGGTGGCCTGCCGTCGCATCAATTAGCTGGTCTATTCGTGGCATTGGGAAAGGGTCCTTTGGGCATGCTTTATTCAGGTCTGTGAAGTCTACACAAACCCTCCACTTCCCACTTTTCTTCTTGACCACTACAGTGTTGGCCAACCATTTGGGGTAAAAGATCTCCTTGATAGCCCCTGCGTGCTTAAACTTATCGACCTCTTCCCTGATCGCATCAGCGTGCTCCTTCGATGGGCGCCGAGGTGGCTGCTGCTTGGGGACCACGGATGGGTTGACGTTAAGGTGGTGACAAATGAAAGATGGATCAATCCCAGGGGCATCGCAGGGGTCCTATGCAAACACGTCAAGGTTCTTCTTGAGGAGCTCAAGTAACTCCTCCTTCTCCTTTGGAGGCAGCTGGGTCCCGACCTGGAAGAACTTCTCCAGATCATCTCCAATTACCACCTTCTCCAGGTTTTCGCATTTAGCATCCTCGGCAGGTGCATCCGGAGGCGCCACCTGGGTCTTTGATTGCTATGAATTCTCCTCGGCTGCGGCCGAGGACTGTGCATCAATCCGATAGGATATTGCAGCCACCGTGCACTGCCTAGCCGTGGATTGGCAACCTCGGATCTCCAGAACCTGGTCCCCTGATGGGAATTTCACTTTCTGGTGCAAGGTGGAGGCTACGCCATCCAGGGCGTGTAGCCAGGGCCTTCCTACTATGGCCGTGTAGGGGGAGTAGGTGTCCACCACTATGAAGTTCGCTTCCACCACCACTGGGCCTGTCTGTACGGGCAGTCTGATCATGCCCTTTGGGATGACGAGCTTTCCGTCGAAGCTCATTAGGGGGGAGCTATAGGGTGTGAGGTCTTCCTGTTTTAGCCCCAGCCCCTTGTAGAGGTCTGGACACATGACCTCGGCTGCGCTGCCACCGTCCACCATCACCCTTTTCACATCATAGCCCCCTATTCTGAGGGTGACGATTAGGGCGTCCTCGTGTGGTTGGATGGTCCCAATCTTGTCCTCCTCCGAGAAACTCAGGGCTGGGGGAGGATTCCTTCTTGACCTCTTTGGCCCCGTCCGAGGATCCTCGGCGGGCGGTTGGGCCACAGACAACACTCGCAAAGGGGGTGTGCCTGTCCTTCCTGGCGCGGCCAGGATTATGTTGATCATCCCGGCGGGCTGCCCCATGGCGGCGTCCCTTCGAAGCTCTTGGTACGTTTGGCCCTGACGATTGTCGGGGTTGAGCAGCAGGTGCTTCAGCTTTCCTTCCCGGACCAGCTGGTCCAGGTAGTTCCGGAGGTTCCTGCAGTCCTCCGTGGTATGTCCGTGGTCCTGGTGGTATTGGCAGTAACGATTCTGATTGCGCCTCTCTGGTTCCCCAGCCATCTTGTTCGGCCACCTGAAATACGGTTCGTCCTTTATTCTTTCCAGCACCCTATGCACGGGTTCTCGGAACACGGCGTTGACGGTTTGAGCATTGGTCGCTCCAGATTCTCCTCTGAAATCCCTCCTCGGTCGGGCGTTGTTATATCGGTCCGACCTAAAATCTCTTCTCTCTTGAGGGACGACCTTATCCTTCCCCTTGCCTTGCAGCATATCTTCCTCCACTCGCTTGTACTTGTCAATCCGATCCATCAGTCGCCGCACGCTGGTGGCGGGCTTCCCGGCCAGGGACTCCCTCAGGCCGTGCCCCATTGGTAGCCCATTCTGGAATGTACTGATGGCGACGGCGTCATACTCGCCGTCCAGCTCATTGTAGATCTCCCAGTACTTGTCCGAGTAGGCTTTGAGGGTCTCCCATTCGCGCATGGATAGGGACAGCAGCGCACTCATGGGCCGAGGAGGCCTGCTGTTCGTGACAAAGCGGGAGCCAAAGGCCTGGATCAGCTGTCTGTACGAGTCTATGGAATTCGTCCTTAGACCGTTGAACCACCTCATCACCACGGGTCCAAAGCTGGATGGGAAGACTTTGCACATCAGCGCCTCATTCTTGGAGTGGACGGCCATCCTCTGGTTGAACTGGCTCACATGCTTCACGGGGTCCGTCTTGCCGTTGTAAGCAATGAAGGTTGGCTGCTGGAACCGCCGAGGAAGCTCCGCCTCCTCTATACGACGCGTGAAGGGCGACCTGGAGAGCTGGTCCAGCGCCCTGCTCATGGCGTCACCTCCCAAGCCCCTGGGGGTTGGGTTGGCACGCCTACGCCTCTGGTAGCGCTCCTCCTCGTGGGAGAAAGTCTCGTTGGGGGGCGTCCTCGACCTTTGCATGTATTCCTCGTCACTCTCGTCGTCAGAGGGCAGGTCAGGGCTGGGTTCGGCCCGTCTTCACTGCGCACGGCGCAGTTTCCTCTTCAGATCATCTATCTCGTGCTGCATGGCCACCTTACCATCCTCTCTCTGAGGAGTGTGGCTATGGGCCTCTTCTAATCGCGTGGCCTGGCCATCATCGCGCTTCTGGGGAACGTGCCCATCCCCCTGGCTCTCGCTCGCCGTTGGAGTATGCACGCTTCCTTCTCGAAATCTCCTGTTGTCGTTCTGACCGCCCCCGGGGTCGCCATAGTTACCCTGATGCCTTGACTTCGCCGGTTCGAGTCGATTCGGAGTTGCTTGATGAGGGCCCGATCCTACCATGCTTGACTGTTGTCCTTACTAACGCACAAGTTCTTCCCACAGACGGCGCCAATTGTAGGGACTAGGTTTGAGGGAGTGGACCCAAGCCCAGATTCCCCGCAATGAATTTATAGAGTATGGGCTCAAGAGCTAGACCCTAGTGAGGAATGCAACGGCCTTGCATGGTTGTACGTGAATCCTAATAACTTAAACGTGGATTAGAATGCAGAACAAGGGTCCTCGGACAGGATCTTGTGAGCTTGGAGTTCTTATTCTTTCTTTGAGCAAAGGTTACAATGGTTGAGAGGAAATACACAGTTGCAGTATTTCTCTTCTCTGGTTCTTTTTTTCCGTCCCCTTCACATGAGGGACTTTTTACATTATATACTTCTCTCTCCGTTGATCCTAGCCCTACACTTGTCGATCAGCCCGGTTTCCACTTGAGAGCCTGTCCCATCAGCCGCATTCCCATACCTCTAGTGGGTTGCAGCACCCCATGCGGCATTGTTCAGAGGTCCTATCCTCATTAATGCGGCCAGGGCGTTAGTTGAGGGCATTTAATGTGAAGGTGACAGTTCACCTGGGACTTGTTCCTCCACCATGCTTCAATGTCCGGTGCTTGGTTCTTGCCATTTGCTCCTTGGATGCTTAGGGAGGCTCCCCTTAAAGGTATGCTGTTTGCCCACTCTCTGACCTCGGTCTCCCGAGGATGTAACCATCCTCGGCAATGCTACTTGGGCCCTGGGCTCTAAGCTTTCGTCCTCGGACATTGGAGGCGTCCTCGGCGTGGGCTCCTGGGCCTGGTTTGGAATGGGCCGGGGTTGCTGACTTATTCTGGCCCCACACTATTTTTTCTTTATAATAGAATAGGATAACATTTAACAATCAAAGAGAACTAAAAAAAAAAAAAAATTCTTATATACTATTTTTAATTTTTTATGATGCAATAAGATAACATTTAACAATTAAAGAGAAAATTTGTAATATTTGAATGTGCCTATCAATTATTTGAGTAATATTAATTTTAAATTTACGATGAGATCTGATTAACATGACAATCCCCTTAAGAAAATGAGAAATTTAAATAATTAATTTGAAATGTGAAATTAATTTGAAACTTAAAAATATTTAGTTGTAGAAATAAAAAAGGAAAACATAATGCACTATAACAAAGTTTAAAGAATATAGATCACTTGAAAAAAGAATAATAGCTCTTCTAAATAAATAAATAAATATCAATTAAATACACCCAATTTTTTCCAAAAAAAACTCAAAATAATAGAATGATATATTTGTAGAGATAGAGAGATGGAAAATACTTTTAGAAATAGTTCAATTTTTAAGGAGAAAAAATTATATTTAGTATATTTTTTAAAGAATTAATTATATATTATACCACATTACAAAGTAATTATATATTCTCACGCATGGCGTGAGTCTGCGACTAGTAAATTATAATATATCAATATCTATTAATTTCTTTAACAAATGAAAAGATCATGAAGATAAATTTTAAACTCATTAGAAAACTTTCAGGTGGTGACTGGTTTCCAGCACCACCAGGTTAGATGAGTTGCCTTAGCTGGAACTGTCGTGGGCTTGGGAACCCACAGACAGAGAATGAACTCGCTACCCTAACCAGTAGCAAAGATCCCAAACTTGTTTTCTTAATGGAAACTAAAATGGAGAAGGAAGGTTTTGAAGGTATTCGTCGTAAGATTCAGTATGATCATGTGTTTGTAGTTCCTCGCCATAATCAAGGTGGTGGCCTCGCCTTGTTTTGGAAAAATGATACTAGTGTGGCTGTCCAAAGTTCTTCAGATAATCATATTGATGTAGTAGTAGACTATGGGATTGATGACGCCTGGCGGTTTACGGGTTTCTATGGAAATCCAGAGACCGTCAACCGGGAAGATTCCTGGTCTCTACTACGTGACTTACATAGTCGTTTTTCTCTACCATGGTTATGTATAGGGGATTTTAATGAGATTCTGAGGGGAGAAGAGAAGCAAGGCTGGCTTGATCGTCCAGAAAATCAGATGCAAGGATTTCGTGATGCATTGGATTACTGTGGGTTAAAAGATCTTGGTTTCAATGGTTTTCCATTCACTTGGTGTAACCGGCGCCCTGGAGACCATAATGTGTGGATTAGACTTGACCGTGGGGTTGCTAGTATTGATTGGATACTCAGGTTCCCTTCCACCCGTGTCCATCATTTGGATGCATTTCATTCTGACCACAAGCCGATTTTGTTGATGGCTGATTCAGAGCTCAAGCGGTTCTATCGTAAAGGCCGGCCTTTTCGATTCGAAGCAATGTGGTTGAAGGATAGCACTTGTGAAACAGTCGTCAAAGACTCATGGGTAAGCTTATTTGAATCAAGTCCGGTTAAACTTGTGACTAATAAAATTTCAAATTGTCAGGATAACCTTAGAGCTTGGAACCGAAATACTTTTGGCCATGTCCGTATCACACTTGCCAAAAAACTCAAGGAGCTCACGTGGGCTGAAGAGATGGGTCTGTACCACTCAAATCCTACCAGAATTCACCAACTTAGGAACGAAATTCAGCAGCTAAAGACCAGAGAAGAGGCTATGTGGAAGCAACGATCCCGAAACGATTGGTTAAGGGATGGGGATAGCAACACAAAATATTTTCATTGCAGGGCTAATCAGAGGAACAAACGTAATTTCATTACTGGGTTGGAGGATGAGCATGGTGTTTGGGTGGAAGATGAAAGCCGTATGGGTCAATTGGTGGAAGGGTACTTTGACAACATTTTCAAATCCACAAACCCGGTTGAGTTTGATGACATCCTGGAAGGTATTCTGCCTTCAGTCACTACGGAAATGAATGTGAGTCTAAATTGTGAGTTCCAGGCCGATGAGGTTCATAGGGCACTCCAACAGATGGCTCCCCTTACAGCTCCTGGTCCTGATGGCATGCCCCCCATTTTTTACAAGTCCTTCTGGCACATTGTGGGAGAGGATGTGACCAAAGCAGCACTGGCAACCCTTAATGGAGGTATTATTCCTAATGCTATTAATTCCACATATATATCCCTCATTCCTAAGATTAATAATCCTAGAAAAGTGTCTGATTTTAGACCCATTAGCCTCTGTAATGTGTTTTATAAGATTATTGCTAAAGTTCTGGTTAACCGGCTGAAATCAGTTTTACCCTATGTGGTCTCCGACTCACAAAGTGCTTTCCTCTCTGGCCGCCTGATCACCGACAATGTTCTTGTAGCTTTTGAAACCCTACATTACCTTAAACGTAAATCTCAAGGGAAATCTGGTTACATGGCCCTTAAACTCGACATGAGTAAGGCTTATGACAGGGTGGAATGGGTGTTTCTTGAAAAGGTTATGCATCACTTGGGTTTTACTGGAAAAATTGTGACCACCATCATGTCGTGCATTAAGTCTGTGTCCTATGCAGTTATTCTCAATGGTGAGCCTGTGGGACACATAAAACCGGGTAGAGGGCTACGCCAAGGCGACCCTTTATCTCCTTACCTGTTTCTCCTATGTGCTATGGGTCTCCAAAGCTTGTTGCATAAAGCTGAATCGGAGGGGCTGATTCGGGGGGTTTCAATTTGTAGAAATGGTCCACGGGTCTCTCATCTTTTCTTTGCAAATGACAGTATCCTTTTCTGTAGGGCAAAGGAATCAGAATGCCAGGTGATTCTTGATATTCTAGATGTATATGAGAAGGGGTCTGGCCAGAAAATAAACAAAGAAAAAACAAACATCTTCTTTAGCTCAAATACCCCTCAGGATTTGCAAGCCCGGATCCAGCATATTCTTGGTGTCCCAGCAATTAGGCACTTCGAGAAATATTTGGGGCTCCCTGCCCTTGTGGGAAGGGCTAAAAAACAAAGCTTCATTTATATTAAGGAAAGGGTCTGGAAAAAGCTCCAAGGCTGGAAGGAGAAGTTGCTATCGCAGGCGGGGAGGGAAGTTCTAATCAAAGCAGTCATCCAAGCAATTCCCACTTATACCATGAGTTGCTTCAAATTGCCAAAAGGTTTGGTCAAGGAGCTGGAATCTATGATCAGGAAGTTTTGGTGGGGTTACAGTGGTGATAGCCGGAAAATCCATTGGGTTAAATGGGAACGCCTCTGTGAAGCAAAAGAAGATGGTGGGATGGGTTTCAAGGATATTGAAAAGTTCAATGATGCGCTCTTAGCCAAGCAAGTATGGCGGATGATGAATAACCAAGATTCTTTGTGCTATAGGGTCTTTAAGGCAAAGTTTTTTCCGGATTGTTCCATACTAGAAGCTAGAGATTCGACCCAAGGGTCATATGCTTGGAAAAGTATCTTGGGTGCAAGGGATGTCATTAGGAGAGGCACGATATGGAGGATTGGGAATGGGCAATCGGTTCTAGTTCGGGAAGATAAGTGGCTACCAGACAAATGTTGTAGAACGGTATTCTCTCCACCACCATCTCTGCCCCCTGATATTAAAGTTTCGGCTCTGATTAATGCTGAAACAGCTTCATGGAATGTTCACCAAATCCAGATTCATTTCATGCCCAACGATGCTAGGCTGATCATGAGCATTCCCCTGAGTCCTAGACTCCCCCCTGATTGCTTAATCTGGTCCCTAACGCCTTCGGGAGTTTTTTCTGCCCGAAGTGCTTATCATATGTTGGCTAACAATGCTTTGGTCAACAACGCAGGTAGCTCAAACCCAAACCCCCAGAAGTCATTCTGGAGAGGACTTTGGCAACTACGTGTGCCTAACAAAGTGAAGCATTTTGCTTGGAGGGCTTGCAATGATGGGCTTCCCACGATGGTTTCACTCTTCCGTCGTCATGTGGTGCATTCTGCCCTATGCAATATCTGCCATTCTCAAAATGAAGATCCCCTGCATGCTGTTTGGGGTTGTCCTGAGCTGGAGGCTGTGTGGAGGGATAGTGCCACGTTCAATCCAATGGCCTTTCCCCCACCAGCTGATTTCACTGACCTATTGGCTAGTTTTTTGCAGGTTCAAGAGGATGACAGAGCTGAATTGTTTATATGTATGGCTTGGTTCCTATGGAATCGGAGGAATGCTATTCGTCTTGGCAAGCCATCGCACGCATTGCACCTGGTTGGCTCTCTGGCTGGACGATTTCTACAGGAATACCAATCTGCTCAAGAAAGGCCCCCAAGGACTGCCCAGATATCTCCTCACAACCATTGGTGCCCCCCGGATGCCCAAGTCTTCAAAGCAAACTTTGATGGTGCAACTTTCAACAGCATCAACGCTGCTGGCCTAGGTGTGGTCATCCGAGACAACAACGGTGAAGTAATAGGTAGCCTTTCTATGCGGGTCCCTCTCCCTCATTCAGTAGCTGAAGTTGAAGCACTTGCCTGCCGTCGTGCTGTCCAGTTTGCGGCGGAAATTGGGCTGCATGATGTCATCTTTGAAGGGGATAGCATGATTGTAATACAAGCTCTCAAAAACGGGTCTGGTGCCCTTTCAACTTATGGGAACCTCATTGAAGACACGTTAGTTCAAGCCTCTCAACTGCACTTTGCTGATTTTTGTCATGTAACCCGTAGTAGTAACTCAGTGGCTGATGCTCTGGCTAAGAAGGCCAAAACAGGGCCAGAGCTCCAAGTTTGGTTAGAGGAGCTGCCTAGAGATATTGCTCCCTTAGCTTCTTTCGATGTTCATTAAGTACTTTTGCTTAGTTTTGATAATAAAATTCTCCAGGCGTTTCATGGTCTGGATTCTCAAAAAAAAAAAAAAAAACTCATTAGGAGATGCTAGCGATCATTGGGAAACACGTGGATAATAGATCCTAGCCTAATAAATTTCTTTTAATCTCAAATGAACTACATAATTAAGGAAGGTTGTGCCCTGCACCCATAAATGAGTAAATATAAAAAAGGAATAATTTACACCTCATCATGTGAGGGGGACAAAAGAAACAAAGTAAGAAACAAGTGTTCTAAAATATGCAACATTATTCACGTCAATAATGCTCTCTGATGGAAATAAAAATCAGGAAAGGTTAAATTCATACAATCGTTGAACATGTAGATATCCATAGTCTAATGTTGTATTGTAGCAAAAAACCCCTGTCCAATTTGATGTACATGGGTCTCCTTGATCCCAATCATTCAGATTCCCACAAGGATCTATCAAACTGCTCTTGATGGCCCCCAAAGCCTTCACTGCAAATTAAGACAAAAGTTAGTTCCTGTTTCATCAACATCTTTGCTGATCCTTGTGTTTCTATAATTCTAGTATCAGGGTATCAGTAGCCTCAAGTTTTGAGCACAGACAATCAATGAATCAAATAACCACTACAGCTCAACTATATGCAACAATAACCACTCTCAACTTTGGGAAGTGAATATTTGATATGTGAAGTTACAATAAAAATTACTTGGGGACTCGCATCTTGTGACTCCATCCCTTTGTTCATTAGCTCTCTTCTTTTTCTTTTTTCTTTTTAATTAGCTTTCTGTTTTTTTCTTTCTTCTTTTTGTACTTTCAAACTATTCTGTGTTTTTCATGCATATTCTAGTGTCTTTAATAAAAAGACTTTTTAGATAGTTCAAGAATAAAATTTCAGAAAACATGAGCGCAATGCAAAATAACTTAATTGCAAAAGAAGCTTGTGAATCATGAAATGCAAAAGAACAGAAAACTAAAGCAAAATGACCTTCTTCAGGGTTGGTAACCGGATTTGAAGCTCCAATAAGTAGTGAAGAACAACACAAGCATGCAACCATAAATAATCCATACGTCCAAACTCTTGACTGCAGATACATCCCACTAATGCATGGAACCCCAGAACTCTAAAAATCCTCCTAGTACCCAAAGACTATAAATTTTGGTAATATCAGAGTACCCCACCTGATAATAAGAAACAACTATCAAAACCGATGTAATTAAATTCAAAAATAAGTAAGGTAAATAAAAGTATAATCAAAGAACTCAACAGTGAGTAAAGTACAGCAAAAATCTCCAACTATTAGGGAACAAAATAAGTGATTTACTCAAGATTGAAAAGAAACAAATCAGCCAAATTTACAGCAAAATTGTGCATATTAAGGTTACCCAATAGAGAAAGAGAGGTATATATCCATACCAGTTACATGAATAAGATTGAATAGTTGAAAAACAAAATATCAGATTGATGCAAGTGGATATTATAAGTTGCTGTCATTAAATATGAACCATAGAAAGGAAAGATTGAAAAATAAGACAAAGACTTTGTCAATAGTTGTCTCTTTGTGACCAATCTCTATTTAACTAGTGTTTAAGTCGTTGATGGTGATCACATCCATCTCTTTCAGAGACCAAGACTGAGACTGAGACTGATACTGATACTAATACTGAGATTGAGATTGAACGTGTAAAGTTGTTATTTACAACTATATGTTTTGTTGGCTTATATTCCGTGCCAAATTTAATTGTAATTTTATTCAATCTTTTGTACCATGTATTTATTGTGAGATTTGATTGTAAGGGTTGTGTGATAGAAAGAGAGTGTGAAGACTCAAGCAATTGAAGACTAAAGAGTTTTTGTGGGTAGCTCGCAACTAAGCATCCTGCGAAGTGACCTATGTGACTTGCACTTGCTGGAATGCGAAGAGTCAGGCCAGGATGGAGATAGCTGTGTTTCGCGAGTATCTCGCGAGTAAGGCCTTCCCGCGAGACACCCGCAAGACATTCTGTTCTGCTAGACTGTCCATTCTGATACACACTTTTTGTGCCTACACTACAGTGGCGGAGCCAAGATTTTGGTTTAGAGGGGGCAAAATTGAAAGACAATATTTAAAGTGAAATTAATCTAAAAAATATTAATCGATAATAATAACAAAATAAATAAACAATTATAAATATATAAATATATTTCATATCATTAAAATAAATAAACAAAAATAACCAATTCATAGTTACTACAAAATTTACAACAAAAAGTTTATAAATTGATGTGGTGAAAATGTGATTAGTGTTACTTAAACAATATAATGAATAGATGTTTAGAATTATTTTTTGTGATTGATGACGTGCCAATTTGTAAAATATAAGTAGTAAAATTTGTACATCTTTAGCATCACTTAACAATAAAATACTGTGAAAAACAATATAATGAATAGATGTTTAGAATTATTTTTTGTGATTAGTGACGTGCCAATTTGTAAGATATAAGTAGTAAAATTTGTAACATCTCTAGTATCACTCAACAATAAAATACTGTGAAAATGGTAAAAATAATGATAGAAAAGAAAAAAAAAACAAGTGTGAAATAGGTGCCAAACGTGCAGCAAGACCAAAGCCACATACAAGAACAGTGAAATAGGTGAAAAGGTGTCATGGTTTGACGTTTAAAAAAACTATTTTTTACTTTCTTTTTCCTGTCAGAGTCACTTTCAAGTTTCAACCCAGTAGGAGTCCTTTTTTTGCTTTTTCTCCATGCCAGTGAGTAACTATTTAAGATTACATGTGATGGGAATTTAGACCCCTTAAACAACCAAATTGCGTAGCCTAGATTAATTAGCCAAGTTGTTACTTAGTCAAATTATGCAATTCTAGGTTAAAGCAATTCAACAATCATATCAAGAATAATAATGCAGCGGAAAATAAATGAACACAAGATATGATCACCCAGGAAACCACACGGTAAAAACCTGGGGAGGATTTGACCCACCGATCCTCAAGGCATAACAGAATTCACTATGAAAGAATTGAAGTTCTTACAAAAGGACTACAAGCTCCCCGCTCGACTTCCTAATGCTACCCACCAGTACGAACTTCCTGACACGACCACGCGCAGGCTCCGAATCCACGGACTACTTCTTTCTTGAATTCCTCAATCAGCTACAAGCTCCCCGCTTGCTTTTCTTTTAAGTTCCAATGGTTGCAACTATGTTGATCATCAAGATATTGACAACCCTAAGTTTATGTGAAGGAAAGCTCCTCAAAGATCTCACAAGAGATTCACACAAACAGCAAATATGAGCAACAATACAATATGGACAACCTTCAAAAACGTGGCTAGGGTTTTGTTTATATACCTAGGGTAAAAACATAAAACCCTAAACGTTTAATGAAGTAGGGCTGAGTTGGAAATTCTGCAGAATAATCAACCTGTGCGATTTTCGATCGATCGAGTCTATTCTTCGATCGATCGAGCCAGGCCAAAAGTCCCAAGTACTTCTGCAGCCACTCGATTCCAACTGTACAATAATAAACCAACTTTGAGCAAGCCTAAACAAGACTAAATACAATGTTTTGATCATGGTTTGCCAACATTACAAATTAGAGTTCTAAATACATAAAATCCTAAGACCTTAGAACCTAACAAACTCCCCCTTTGGCAATCCGTGACAAAACCATAATTAAAAGCTCAAAGTTTTACAAGTAAAAGCCCTTTACAAATATAATGCTCATAACATTAAATTCAGCCTAACTACTATCCATCAGTTGCAAGTGTAGACAGCAGCTTAGTTGAATCAACCTGTATATTCCTGAAATACTCAACAAACGCATAAACGCATGTGTGACAGAAAAGAGTAAAACAACAGGTATAACATTCTTGTAAGATTCACACAACACAAAATAAAGACATATATGAATGATCAACTCATAAATATAAATCAATAAGCAGTGAATCATAAAGCAACAAGAATCAACAAAAATAACATGTATATCAATCAATGTTACTCCCCCTAACATGAATATCCCCAAAAATGATATACAAAGTGAAGCACCTAGATACATTCTAAAAACAAACTCCACAAGCTCCTCAAAAACAAAAGTCTCCCCCTAACTACAAAAACTCCTCAACAAGTCAAAAATACCACTCCCCCTTTTTGTGACGGAATGCCAAAGAGCAATCACAAGTCGCCATCAAAAGGAGGTGGTGAGGGTGAATGAAGACGCGCCAAGTCAGCTCGTAGAGCACGAAACTCATCTAGCAAGTCCACCAAAATCTGACCATGAGCCGCCTGAACGGTCATGACAGTCTCCAAAGTACGACGAACATCGAAGTCGGTCGAAGGAGGTGGAGGAACATCAGCAGCAGCAGCATCATCACCAACTGTATCAGGAACATCCTCACCAGCAAGACCTGTAGAAGAAGAAGGAGGAGGTGCGCTACTAGAGGGCTCAGACCTAGGGTGTTTAGAACCAGCTCGAAGATGAGCAGCCCTTTGTCTAAGAAAAGACGCACCAATAGGAGCAATAACATGAACGGGCTCAGAGGAAGGGAAGCCACCAAGATCAAGATGAAGGAGAATCCTATGAATGAAAATAGGATGTACAAGAGCATGAGCAGAAGATGAACTCCTATAAACATCGTTCAAAGAACGAAGAAAAAGATGGGGAAAACTAATAGGAGCATCAGTAACCAGAGCGTACAAAAATACACACCTCTCAAGAGGAATGGTGTGAACATGGGAAATGGGCCAAATAGAATGACACGCTATCCTAAAGAAGAGATAGTGTAACCCGGAGAGCTCAGCAAAAGTGATTCGAGGATCAGAACCCCACTGGACAGTAGTCCCAGTGATGTAAGACAAGACATCACTAATCTCGGGAGACACGTCATATGGATAGACAGGATGTCGAACCAATGGTACCCCTAGAGCATCAGCCACTACCTCAGGAGTAATGGAGTACTCTACGCCTCGTATCCAACTCTTTTCTAGAGTGTTGGAATCATAGATGCGGATAGAGATGTTCGAATAGAACTCTCTAATCAAGGCAGAAGGTGGAGGAGGATCAGAAACATCCACCAAGGGTAACCAGCCCCTACGCTCAAAGTTTGCCCTAATGGCAGGATCAAGTTCATCTAAGTGAACAGAACGCTCAGCCCAAATCTTTCTCCTAACATTCAGCTTCTCATAAATCTCTTGGTTTTTCTCACTCGAAAACTTCTCACGATCATAGGATGGAGGGGGTGAAGGAGAAGGTGAGGGAGCATTCCTACGGGCTCTAGTTTTCCTAGGCATAGTGCTAAGGAAAGGACAGAGACACAAAGTGAAAAACCAAAAGAACAAGAGAAAACAGAACCAAGGGCAGACTGCAAATTAGCACAATAAAAAATATAGAACAAAAATCTATATGATGCATGAACATTAATAATGTTGTGATGCATGATCTAATGCAGTAAACAAATAAGTTCAATTGAGATTGAATTGACAAAATTGGCCTGAACATGGAATTTTTATCAAAAATCCCAAAAATTGAAAACCACTTGTTGAAATTTTTACCAAAAAGATGAATTGAGCAATATAAAACACATTACATAGATTATAATGCTTAATTACAACTACACAACAAGCCAATTTCATCAAATTCTTCCCAATTTAACAAAAGCCCCAATTCGGATCAAGAACAAACCCTAGATTTTTCAATTTTTCACCAAACTCAAAATTGATCCAATTAACAGGTAATAATCATGTTTATGAAGTGTCCCCACAAAAACCCAATGATCAATTTCATAAAATAGGGCTTGAATCAACAGAAAATCCCAAAAATGGCAAAGTGCGAAAAACGCCCTCAAATGCATGGATTTATGCATGAAAAGATGAAAATAAATTCAAAAGGAAGGGCACAAGGGTCTTACCGACTTGAGGAGAGAGAGATTTTGCAAAAAGAACGGAGGAAAACGACAAAAATCTCTATGTGGAGCCTTGCCTCGTTGGAGAGAGAAAAGAAAAAGTTTGAAAAGTTTGAAATAGAACTTTGAAAAAGTCAGATCAGAACTTTTAAAAAAGCTTTTCCACGATGTTCGATCGATCGAAAATCAGATTCGATTGATCGAAACACACAGTCATTTTGAGACAAATGAAAGCACTTTTTCGATTGATCGAAAATCAGACTGGATCGATCGAAATGGGCAGAGGCTCACTAAATTTTGAGAAAAATCACAGTTTTGAAAGACAAACCAAATTTTGAAAAACAACTCCTCAAAGCATTAAATTATAGAAATAAAATGCATGAGTATGAGATGGAATGCTTTTTCAAAAACCCAAAATTTTAAACCCAATTTTCTCAAAAACAAGTTTCAATCATTCTTCCTTTGAATATTCTCAAGCAACAAATATGTTGTACACAAATCTCAAGATAATTTCAAACTTGGTTGGTAAGACCAAAAGCACACACTAGCATGTACAGTGTTTAACAAAGAGTAACTTGTGTAGTGTGTGATACTAGCAAAAACTTGAGATACATGTGAGGTGATATGTGAATAGCAATCAAACACAAAGTCTACACAATTCATCACATAGAATTTAAAAGAGACTATCACCTAAAGAGTTACATCCTATAACTCCCACATCTCCTAGAACAAAAGCTTGCAATCATGTAAGTTTCTTGTATTTTTGCCCCATTATTTAGGTGAAATTTGGCATAAAGCCTAATAGTACACACCAGATTAGATTATGTGAAATGGCATCAAGCCTAATAGTACACACTAGTTTTAAGCATTAAGCATTTAAGCATTTAAAGATGCTACACCTTATGTTCTTTTTGTGCATGTGCTACACTTTCTCGAGCACAAAATCTTATGATATGCACTAAGGTGTTCATGATTGACTAGTGAACAGTGGTGAGATGGTTATTTATGCCTTTCTCAAAAGGATCAAGTCCGACAGTCAAATAACATGTGACTTCAAGATCAAGACAAAGTGATTAACACTATAAACATCTTTCCCACACAACATGCACTACAAGGTTTCAACTAGTCAAGTGCAATATTTAAGCTTATCAACATTAAACAAGGTACACAGAACATGACATGTGTCAAAAGATAGACCAACCTTGTTTTTCAAAAATCAAGAAAAATAGTGTCTAACATAATTTTTGCTTTCTCCTTTTCCCCTTTTTTTTTTTTTTTTATTATTATTAAAAGAGAAAACAAATAAATCCTAGAATGAAATGCATGAATGTAATGCAATGCAAGTCCTAGAACAAAAGAAACACAAAAACCAAAGAACAATGGTCACAAAAGAGTAGAGCAATGAAGCACAAGGACCATGTCAGAAAGACTCAGTTAGTTCGAGTCTTTTGCATCCAAGACTTTTTAGATGCACCACGAGCATTGGAGTTCTTATTCACATTCGAGTGATTCCCAACTCCAGGATTGGAATAAAGGTTTAACACCTTTACCAATTCACCAATTAGTGCCATAGGATCTTGTGCTTGAGGCACAGGCACTTTTGGTTTATTTGCTCTCTTATCAGCTTGAAGCTTGTAACAGTTAGGACGAATGTGTCCAGACTTACCACAATAATGACAAACCCAAGCAGGTTTACCATGCATCTTGTCCTTAGATTTGGTAGGCTCCTTAGGTTTAGATTCTCTTAAATCTACCCTAATCTTCTTAGGTGGTGAAACTTCTACGGGTTTAACTATCTCACTCACAGGTGGTTTGACAGTTTCACTCACAACCTCACTCACAGAAGGTTCAGAAGAAGAAGAAGGAACAAAAGTAGTGGAATGTGGTCCAGAATCAAAAATGCTTTCAACATATCCTAACCCAGTTTTATCAGTAGGAGACTTTTGAACATTCAGCATGTGATCAAGTTTAGAACTAGCAGATCTAGCAACAGATAAATCATGTTCCAAAGTTCTAACTTTATCAAGCAAAAGCATGTTCTCAGATTTAACATTATTCAAAAGCTCATTAGCATCAAACAGTTTAACAAGCAAATTTCTCTTTTCAAGCTCAAGAGAATCAATTTTCTTTAGGCCAAGTTCAACTTTCATAGCATCCTTTGCAGCAACTTTGCAAAGTTTGTTATAGGCCTCTTAAAGATCTGCATCTTCAGAGAGTTCCCCATCAGAAGGGTTCTCCTCAGCAGATATGCTTTCATTGACTATAGCAGTAGCTGTGAAAGCAATGAAGTTTCCATCCTCGTCACCACCGGACTCATCATCAGAAACCTCATTATCACTAAGGGTTACAGCCATAGCTTTACCCTTATTCCTCAAGAATGTAGGACATTCAGATTTCACATGACCATACCCTTGACAGCCAAAACACTGAGGACCCAAAGAGTTATTAGAAGATTGACCAAAATTTTCTCTAGGTTTTTCAAAATTGTTAACCTTAGTGGGATCATTCTTCCTAAAATTTCTAGGTTCAGCAGTGTAAGTACCTCTTGCCTTTCTATTTGTATTCCTAAGAAAGTTCTTAAAGTTTTTGGCAAGATAGGCAATCTCTGTAGCAGAGAGCTCATCATCAAATCCACCACCCTCAACATCATCAACTGACTTTAGAGCCATTGATTTGGATTTGTTCACTTTAGGTAGGTCAGACTCATAGGATTGAAGAGATCCTACAAGCTCATCAACAGGGATGGAGTCCACATCCTTGCTTTCAGTGATGGCAGTCACTTTGGGTCTAAAGTCTTCAGTTAAAGACCTAAGAATCTTCCTAACAATTTTAGGTTGATCATAGATTTCACCCAAATTAAAAGCAGAATTGACAATATCATTTAATTTAGCATAGAATTCATCAAAAGATTCATCATCAGACATTCTAATGCTTTCAAATCTAGAAGTCAATTGTTGCAATTTATTAATCTTAACTGCCTTTGTGCCTTCATGCACAGTTTGGAGGATTTTCCAGGCAATATGAGCAACCTCAACATTAGAGATCCTCTTAAATTCCTCCATAGAAACAGCATTAAAGATGGCATTCATAGCTTTGCTATTGAAGCTTGCTGCTTCTTTTTCAGAAGTTTGCCACTCACTCACAGGAGTAGCGGGTTTCACCCATCCGTATTCAACGGAATTCCAAACCCTTTCATCAATGGATTTCAGGAATGCTTTCATCCTTACTTTCCAATAAGCATAGTTGTTCCCATCAAAATGAGGAGGAACAAACAGAGAGTGTCCATGCTCCATGACAACAGGGGTCAAGGATCAGCTCAGAGATTAAAAATCTCAAACAAAAAGAGCTACCTGCTCTGATACCACTTGATGGGAATTTAGACCCCTTAAACAACCAAATTGCGTAGCCTAGATTAATTAGCCAAGTTGTTACTTAGTCAAATTATGCAATTCTAGGTTAAAGCAATTCAACAATCATATCAAGAATAATAATGCAGCGGAAAATAAATGAACACAAGATATGATCACCCAGGAAACCACACGGTAAAAACCTGGGGAGGATTTGACCCACCGATCCTCAAGGCATAACAGAATTCACTATGAAAGAATTGAAGTTCTTACAAAAGGACTACAAGCTCCCCGCTCGACTTTCTAATGCTACCCACCAGTACGAACTTCCTGACACGACCACGCGCAGGCTCCGAATCCACGGACTACTTCTTTCTTGAATTCCTCAATCAGCTACAAGCTCCCCGCTTGCTTTTATTTTAAGTTCCAATGGTTGCAACTATGTTGATCATCAAGATATTGACAACCCTAAGTTTATGTGAAGGAAAGCTCCTCAAAGATCTCACAAGAGATTCACACAAACAGCAAATATGAGCAACAATACAATATGGACAACCTTCAAAAACGTGGCTAGGGTTTTGTTTATATACCTAGGGTAAAAACATAAAACCCTAAACGTTTAATGAAGTAGGGCTGAGTTGGAAATTCTGCAGAATAATCAACCTGTGCGATTTTCGATCGATCGAGTCTATTCTTCGATCGATCGAGCCAGGCCAAAAGTCCCAAGTACTTCTGCAGCCACTCGATTCCAACTGTACAATAATAAACCAACTTTGAGCAAGCCTAAACAAGACTAAATACAATGTTTTGATCATGGTTTGCCAACATTACAAATTAGAGTTCTAAATACATAAAATCCTAAGACCTTAGAACCTAACAAAAAAAAACAACCTTACCATTTTCACACAATAAAATACTGTGAAAATGGTAAAAATAATGATAGAAAAGAAAAAAAAAACAAGTGTGAAATAGGTGCCAAACGTGCAGCAAGACCAAAGCCACATACAAGAACAGTGAAATAGGTGAAAAGGTGTCATGGTTTGACGTTTAAAAAAACTATTTTTTACTTTCTTTTTCCTGTCAGAGTCACTTTCAAGTTTCAACCCAGTAGGAGTCCTTTTTTTGCTTTTTCTCCATGCCAGTGAGTAACTATTTAAGATTACATGGACAAGAAAATTTTAGAAGGAGTCAGAGGGGCAGGTGCCCCCCCTCGCCCCCCTCTAGCTCCGCCCCTGCTACACTTTATATACCTACATTACCTACAAATGTTGAAGAGTGCTTTTGAGAGAAAACCCTAGCCAAACACCTTGAGAGTTAGAGATTGTTATACCGACAATCCTCTACACATTTGCTAGTGGAATTTCCTCAACACTTACCACACCCTTTCAGAGTATCAAGTGAAATTTTGGTGCTGCTGGGAAGCATTGAAAAAAGACAAGGATGGCAGATGCAACATGGAGCTTGTTGCAGGATCCGGAGAACTAGACAAGACACGGTTCCTAGAAGCCTTGTTGGAGTAGGAGCTTGGAGGGCTTAGGTACATCGGGTAGATTAGGCTTGGAGGGTCTCTTGCTAATCCATGTATCCCAACTGATTGTCTAGTGGATCGATTTCTGCTTGGAGGGCGGCGAAGAGGTTTTTCGCCAAGTTCTTGGATTTCCTCTTCGATAACACATCGGCATGTTATCTTGTGTTTGCATTTTTCTTTCCTACTCTTTTACATTCCATTTTACTGCTGTGTTGCTTTGATTATGGATTAGAGTAGCTTGTTTGTTTATCCGCTCGCTTTTACACTATTCCGCACTTAGTATTAAGTTAGTGTAAAATCAATCGAGCCGTAACTTTAATTTGGGGGTCTAAACAGCTCTTTTGTTTTCAACACATTTTCGAGCTTTCAGAACATGAGGAGAATCTACACCCTATTACGGGAGAAAATCTACCATGTTTCCGTTGCATGCTTCCTCTCCCTCACATGAGGGTGGACCCCACACATGTGAGGAAGAGGAAGCACGCAACGGAAACACAAAATACCCTCTCTTGTTACAGGTGTATGTTTCTCTCCTTTCACAGCTGTGGGTCCCACCAGCTTGTGAGAGGGAGGACGCACACATGCGTAACAGCGTATACTTCTTCAAATGTGAGAGTGGGTGATGGGCACTAAACTGTAGAGTCAAACGAGCTCTCGTCACTCTGATGTTTCCAAATTTGTAAGTAAATATGTTGCAACTCAATTTATTGGCCACTCTTATTATATTCAAGACAAAATATATATTCTCTCCAAAAAAATTAAAAAAAAAAAGACAATATATATATATATATATATATATATATATATAAAATGATAATATAAAAAAATAAAAATAGAAGATCATGCTCATGGTTATTCTTAAGATAATTATTAATAAACTATTTTAGCAAAGTTTTTATACCACTTTTGTGTGAAATTGAAAAGTATGTCAAAATATTAATTGTTTTTTTTTTCTTTTTTCATAAATAAATTATAAGTAAGATATATATATATATATATATATATATATAAATTATTAAACTATATAAATAATTTAAATATAAATAAATTTATTTGTATATATTTGGGGCACAACAAGATGTTACAGGACAAGTAAAACCAATCTCTACCTTGTCATCTTTTCGAGGAGGGGAAAATTTGTGCGAGGTGAAGCGGGGTAGGGGTGGGCCAAGTGAGGAGAAGCGCATTTGCCATCCCTACTTGTAAGTGATTATTATTAATATTATTATTATTATTATTATTATTTTAGAACTTTCCAAGTGATTAGTTTTAATGTAATTATGGATCACATCAGAGTAGCATATAGTTGGATCAAGGTGCCCTGCCCTATTGAGATGAAATGGGTTTGAGCCTTTGAGGTATTTTGTGTAACACCCCAAAATCGTAAGCAATAACAGTCTATTCAATCTGAATAATCCATAAAAAAAAATTAAATAAAAAAATTAAATAAAAGTAACTAACACCCTAAAATCTCATCACAAATGTCAGAGCTCTAATCCACCAATGACAAAACATCCTCAAAATAATTCTCCGGTACAATGTTTAATGCCATAAAAATAATAATAAAATTCTTAGTTCCACGAAATAATTCGTAACTGTTATCTTTCAAGAATCTTTACTCCAATAATCCCTCTAATGTATCTGTAAGGGGAAATAAACGGGGGTGAGATAACTCAATAAGTGGAATTTACTAACATTGGGGTGTGGGAACAAACCTTTCAAATAAATAATTCTTACAATAAATTCATAACTTGTAACTCATCAATATTTTATCATCAAACATATCATATAAAAAAATATATATTTATATTGTGAGCCATCATAATATATATATATATATATATATATATATATCAATACCATCATATACACAATTTCATAGACTTTTCTCGTGGTCAACGTTTACACCCCATTGACAGGGTTGTGTTGTACCCTTTTTGGGACTGGAACCTCTTTTTCATCCACTTTCTTAAGGGTGACTCTTTTGGAACCTAAAGGTGCACTCCCTTACTAAGGAGCTTCCTTTTGGATCCTTAATAGTATACTCCCTTGCTAAGGAGCTATCAAATGTGCACTAACCCCTTTTTCTGGGACTGCCCCTTGCTAAGGACAAGCTGCAGTATGATTGTCCCTTGGTAAAGACTAAATACAATACTGAGCCTTTAATCACGACTTGCCATAGGTTTTCAAAACATATTCAATATGCTCACAAAAATAATCCAATCATAATACTCAAAATACAAAGATTTCTCCACACATACAAATTCAAATAAGTTTAGGTTGTCCCACAAGTTTTTCATATAACAAATAGTCAATGTTTCCATATAATGTACACATCAAATATTTATAGGATATAAATATATTTATAGAATATCAACATGTTTCTTCGATATAAGGATAGTTTGATAATCAAAATTGTTTTAGGAAAACTCCCAAAATTAGTAAACGCCACTTACCTCTTATTTGCAAAAATACGAAATCAACCACCCTTGAGTCACACTAAATCAGTAGAATTAGAACCTAACAAAACCAAAAATAGGTTCATCAATATACGAATTTCCCACTTAAAATCAATTTTCACACTTAAATAGTTTAATCTATCAATATTAAAGCCTACGGAGATGTTAGATTCTCTGTGCCACTCTGATTGCGGTACTGAGGCTGCCTTATAATTCAAACTATATGTAGGGCCTAGTTTTGCTCAAATTTCTTTTCCCTCTCTACTGCCCAATTTCATTCCTAGTTAGTGGACGTTTTCTTTGCTAATATAGAAAGACAATGAAAGCATTATTTTGATGTCATTGGAAAGGGTATAGGAAATATCTAGATATTTTCTTAGTTGGAAATTTCTTGTTTTAAGAAGGCATCTCAACCTACTAGTGGCTGAAAGGTCAAGACTATATCTGACGATGAAAATAGGGGAAAACAAAAAAGGCTATATGCGTCATTTTTACTCCAATATAATAACAATTATAAGTCACCTTCTCCATTAATATAAGGATAGGTGGAGACTGACAGGTCAACCATATGCCTAGAAATCCTTTTTCTTTTAATATATTGATAGGTTAGGTTTTATAAAGTGATGCCTATTATCCTATTAGCTACTAAAGTAATTTCAAGCACAGTTCTTTCTTGCAAACGTGGGACAAGTCTAGCCATTGAATATTCAACTCTCTAAATTTAGAGCTTAAGGAAACCATACCTGCTGCAGTCTCACGTTCAGGCGCAAAGTAGAAAAAAAATAAGTTGTTCAACCGTGTGTTGTGGCTAAAACAAAAGAAAACCTTTTATATATATATATATATATATATATATATATATGTGTGTGTGTGTGTATCTTAAGAGGCAAAAAGTTAGGGTTTTTAAAAGCTTATCAAGGCCCATATATATACTTATGCCACCTCACTTGGGTTTCATATTCCATAGTATTTATCTTATTTTTAATATCTTAGACCCAAATCAATTAGATCAATTTAATTGTAGGCCTCCTTTTTAATTTACGTAATATAATTAAATTGGTATCAAAATTATGGAGTTTTACATCCTTCCCCCCTTAAAAAAAATTCCATCCTCGAAATTGTACATACCTTTGTTAACAAACAACTCTAGATAATTTGATTTCTTCTCATCTTCTCACTCCCAAGATGCCTCATCCACTGTGTGATTCTTCCAAAGGACTTTAACCAATGATATGGTCTTGGTGTGTAGCACTTGATCCTTGCGGTCAAGAATTTGGATTGGGACTTCCTCATAAGTCAAGTTGTCTTTGATCTTGAGTGGCTCATAGTTCAAAACATGTGAAGGATCCGGGATGTGCTTCCTCAGCATGGAAACATGAAACACATTATGCACTCTTGCAAGTGTAGGCGGCAAGGCCAACTCGTAGGCAACTTTACCAATGCATTTTAGGATCTCAAATGGACCAACAAATCTGGGACTCAACTTTCTCTTCTTCCCAAATCTCATCACACCCTTCATTGGGGCGACTTTCAAAAATACCATATCTCCAACTTCAAATTCTACTTCCTTTCTCAAGTTGTCATAATAACTCTTCTATCGACTTTGTGCTGTTTGCAATCTTTTACGAATCAGAATAATCTTTTCAGATATCATCTGAATGATTTCTGGTCCCAACAATTTTCTCTCACCAACCTCTTACCAACACAATGAGGACCTGCATTTTCTACCATACAAAGCCTCATAGGGAGCCATCTCAATACTAGAGTCTTACCTATTATTAGAGAAAATTCCACTAAAGACAAGTATTTTTCCTAACTTCCTTTGAAATCCACTACACAAGCCCTTAACATAACCTCCAAAGTACGAATAGTCCTTTTTGATAGTCCATCTGTTTACGGGTGGAAGGCTGTACTAAAGCTAAGATTAGTACCCAAAGCTTTATGTAGGCTTTCCCAAAACTTTGAGGTGAATCTTAGGTCTCGATTAGACACAATTGATGTTGGAACTCCATTAAGACTCACAATCTCATCAATATATATTTGTGCTAGCTGATCAAGTGAGTAATTCATCTTAATCGAAATAAAATGTGCTGTTTTTGTCATCCTATCCGCAATTTCCCAAATGGCCTTATGTCCCTTTGGAGATCTTGGCAAACCAGTCACAAAATCTATACATATATGCTCCCACTTCCATTCGAGAATGGGAAGTGGTTGCAGCAATCCTGAAGGTTTTTGGTGTAGTGCCTTAATTTGTTGACACGTCAAGCATTGCTCCACAAATTGAGCTATCTCTCTCTTCATGTTATTCCACCAATAAGTTTCTCAAATGTCACGATACATTTTAGTGCTACTAGGGTGCACTGAGTATGGGATACGATGGGCATTTTCTATAATCTCCTTCTTTAATGCAAAATCATTTGGCACATAAAGCCTATTTCCAAACCTCAAAACACCATCGTTAGACACATTAAATTCTGGTCTCTTCCCTTCTTGTACTTCTCCTATGATCTTTACAATTTGTGCATCATCAACCTGTGAACTCTTAATCTTTTCAATCAAAGTGGGTTGTATTGTCAAACTGGCCATAAAGGCTTGGGAATTGCCCATAACAATTTCAATTCCCATCCTCTCCAAGTCATTAATAATATCCTTTTGAGTAGTTAACAAGGCCGCTGAGAAACCAGAGGACTTCTGACTAAGTGCATCAGCCACCACATTAGCCTTGCCTGGATGGTAATTGATTAAGCAATCATAATCTTTAATCAGCTCAAGCCACCTTCGTTGTCTCATATTCAATTCTTTCTAAGTAAAGAAGTACTTCAAGCTCTTATGATCTGTATAAATCTCACAACTTTCACCATACAAATAATGTCTCCAAATCTTCAATGCAAACACCACTGCAGCTAACTCCAAGTCATGAGTGGGATAATTTTGTTCATAACTCTTTAATTGGCGGGAAGCATAAGCTATGACTTTACCATGCTGCATCAACAACAACCAAGCCCTTTGTTCGAAGCATCACTATAAATGACAAAGCCTCCCAAGTTGCTAGGGATGGTTAGTACTGGTGCAGTGACCAACCTTTGCTTAAGTTCTTGAAAACTATTTTCACATTCTTCTGTCCACACAAGCTTGGCATTCTTATGAGTTAGTTGAGTCAATGGGGTTGTAATACGGGAAAATCCCTCCACAAACCTCCTATAATAGCCAACAAGGCCCAAAAAGCTTCTAACCTCACTCAAATTCATCGGTCTTGCCCAATCAACCACAGCTCCAACCTTACTAGGGTCTACAGAAATCCCTGCCTCAGATATCACATGCCCTAGGAACACCACTTGGTCAAGCCAAAATTCACACTTCTTAAACTTTGCATATAGCTTCTTCTCCCTCAAAATTTGAAAAACAATTCTCAAGTAGTGCTCTTCATGTTCTTCCATGCTTTTGGAGAAGATTAGAATGTCATTAATAAAAACAATAACAAAGCGGTCTAAGTACTCATGAAACACCCTATTCATCAAGTCCATAAATGCAGCAGGAGCATTGGTTAATCCAAAAGGCATTACCAAGAATTCATAGTGTCCATACCTCATCCTAAAAGTTGTCTTGGGTATGTCTTCACTCTTGATTTTCAACTGGTGATACCTAGGACGAAGGTCAATCTTAGAGAAGACTTGTGCCCCTTGCAATTAATCAAATAGGTCATCAATACAAGGGAAAGGGTATTTGTTTCTCACAGTAACCCGGTTTAACTCACAGTAGTCAATACACAACCTTATAGTCCCATCCTTCTTTTTCACAAATAAAACTGGTGCACCCCAAGGAGATGCACTTGGTCTGATGAACCCCTTATCAAGGAGTTCTTGTAACTATTCCTTGAGTTCCTTGAGTTCCTTAAGTTCAGTTAGTGCCATCTAATATGGTCCTTTCGATATAAGAGAAGTTCCAGGGAGCAAATCAATGGAGAATTCAATCTCCCTATCTATAGGTATCCTTGGTAGGTCTTCAGGAAAGACATCAGGAAACTCCTTCACAACAGGGATATCATCCAACTTCTATACCTCTTTCCTAGTGTTCACCACATGAGCTAGGTACCCTTGGCATCCTTTCCATAATAGACGCTTAGCTTGAAGGGCTGATATCACCCTAGGTAAAGCATACATCCTAGAGCCCTTAAATCGAAATTTGGGTTCTCCTAGAGGACGAAACACCACTTCTTTTCTAAAACAATCTACACTAGCATGATAAGCCACCAACCAGTCCATTCCCAAAATTACATCATAGTCATACATGTCCATCAAAATTAAGCTTGTTAACATTTCCCTATCCTCAATTTGGATGACACAAGACTTAAGCATAGAATTACACACCAAAGAATCACCCATAGGTGTGGCCACAGACAAGTCATAATCCATAAGTCCAAGTTCCTTATCACCTAACTTAGCATATCGAGAGGAGATAAAAGAGTGCGTAGATCCAAAATCAAATAGAGTTTTAGTAAAGTTTGAGAATAATGGGAGGATACCTGTAACCACAGTATCTAAAGCTTGAGCGTCTTGTGGTGTGAGTGCAAACACTCTCCCTTGTGCCTTCCTCCTCTAATCACCCTTTCTAGGTTGTGCCATTGAGTTTTGTTGAGGAGATGTACAGCTTCTAGCTAAGTGTCCTATCTTCCCACAATTATAGCAAGCCTTTCCTTCAAAGAAACACGGCTTATCTCCATGAAACCTTCCACATGTCGGGCAAGCATTCGAACTTCTACCTTGAGCATTCTGGGGTGGATTCTTATTTTCTAGCTTATTTGATGATGAATTACTCCCAGACCTCTCAAAAGATCCTTTCTTATTCCAATGACCTTGAGCATTGGCTTGTCTAAAGCTTGTTTGTCCAGTGTTTCTAGGTGGGTTCTCATTCCTAACATTGTTCTTGAAATCTTTCTCCAATCTCATAGCTCTCTTAACTGACTCTGCATAATTATCAACCCCCGATGCAATCAGATGGTGTCAAAGTCTCTCATTCAACCCCTTTTGAAATCTGCTTGCTTTCTTCGCCTCAGTAAGGATTAAGTGGGGTCCAAAGCAAGATAACTCAATGAATTTAGCTACATACTGCTCAATAGTCATACTTCCTTGCACCAAATCAGTAAATTCCCTCTCTTTTCGTTCCTGAATCACCTTAGGGAAGTAGTTATCATAGAAAACCCCTTTAAATTTCTCCCAAGTGATGGGGTTTCTCTCAGTGTCCATTCCCTCCAAAATGGCTTTAGTGGATCTCCACCAACACTCAGCTTCTCCAATCAACTTGAAAGTTGCATATTATAAGTTTGTACTTAGCTCTGTGATTATTTTTTGGGGGGTTTTTTATTATAAGTTTGTACTTTTAGGACTTTCCCCCCTTTACCTTCTTAAACCAGACTAAGGGAAGAACATCTGGGATTGAAACTTTCTTACTCACATCCAAACATGTTGGAAAAGGAGCTGACATAAACACTATGTTCACCAAATTACTAGGGGCCAATATTTGTCTACGGTATAATGTACCGATTGAGGAATCATACAAGTATGGTATCTGCTCCCTTAGAAGGAAACATTAAATTGTTTCCCACTTTATATGCTGTTAATAAATTTTTGATATTTCTCGCATTGTTTTTACATG
Organism: Quercus aquifolioides; assembly: GCA_019022515.1. Taxonomy (NCBI): domain Eukaryota; kingdom Viridiplantae; phylum Streptophyta; class Magnoliopsida; order Fagales; family Fagaceae; genus Quercus; species Quercus aquifolioides. The sequence goes on from CM032326.1 coordinate 28,599,434, forward strand.
ACATTCTCCAATACAAAGTAGGGAGGGTGACATCAGTTTCAAGTGTTTCAAAAAACTTTGCCCCCTTTTTCTTCTTAAACCAGACTAAGGGAAGAACATCTGGGATTGAAACTTTCTTACTCACATCCTAACATGTTGGAAAAGGAGCTGACATAAACAATATGCTCACAATATTACTAGGGGCCAATATTTGTCTATGGTATAATGTATCAATTGAGGAATCATACAAGTATGGTATCTGCTCCCTTAGAAGGAAACATTAAATTGTTTCCCACTTTATATGCTGTAAATAAATTTTTGATATTCCTTGCATTGTTTTTACATGACATTCTCCAATACAAAGTAGGGAGGGTGACATCAGTTTCAAGTGTTTCAAAAAGCTATCCTTTAGTTGAACTGGAAATGATTCAAGGGACATAATTCAACCCCGTAATCAAATTGTTTATGTTCCATAAGGCATGGATAATTGATAATTCAAAGGTATTGATATATATGCTTGACAAGAAACTTGAATATTATGTTTTAAGTATGCATTTTTAGTTTTTACCGGAAAATGATTTATGTATGCATTTTATACTATATATCTGGGAAACAAATTCGTTACAGGTTAATTCTTCAAGTCATTTATAGGATGCTTCTATTTTTAAGCTAACCAATGTGTATGATCTTCTGTTTGAGAAATAGAAATGGCAACATCTTTGTGGGACATGGTATTATTTACATGCACAAAAACTTATAAATTTGTGTTTATATTATGCTGTAATATTTGGCTTGTAACATCAAGAAAATTGGATTTAGTTATTTATCAAAAAGAAAATTTAGATTTAATTGGGATTATGTCTCTATTTGTTGAAGATCATTAAATGTGACATTTTTTTGCTCCATTGTTCTTTTTCTAACATGTTTTATATGTCCCCCGGTTCATTGGCTTTGCATTGATTATCTTCTTGTAGCTTAATCAGCAGTTGTGACTATTGAAGTTTCCTTCTTATTTTTGTGTTTTTAGATTTGCTGCCCCAATCCATTTACTTCTTTATCATTTATTTGACAGTTTATGTGACTTGGATTGTTCACTTTATAGATCTGTGGTTCTTATTTTACTTCTAGTGTATGTTGAGTACTGGTGTGAAGAGCATTTCAACAGCCGCATATTGGGGGGTCTAGATTCCTACCATAATGAAATGGTAAGTGTCACAGAGATACTGTGTGTCATGCCCATTTTGGATATAGGAGTGTTTTTCCCCTAGTATTCAGGATCATGTTTATGGTCCAATATGTTGTGGAAAAAAAAAAAGAATACACAGCCACTAAGGATCCATATAATCTTCAAGTACATTTGAACTGTTCTTATTTCTATTTTGGTCCTTAGCATTCTTGAAGATTCTCATAATTCCTGTCTTTTTTTGTTTTTTTTTTTTTTTTTTGGGTCTTCTTGATCACCAGTTACCACCACTTCATGTTGCTAGTCTCAGCAGTCACTCAAATCAATGAACCTGGCAACTTGTATGGGATCCTCTAGTTACACAAGGTTAGTCTATATTATTTACCTTTCTAAATGTCCTTATGAGACCCATTATCAGTATCTTTTGTGCCCTAGTGCTGATTGTGTGTAGTGCTACTTGGAGTGCTGTGCTGAGGGAGATTTTTTGTGTACCAACGTGCCTCCACCCCAACCCCCACCCCCAAAAACAAAACCCTCCCCAAAAGGTCTAATAGTTAAACCCGGATTTTTTTTTTTTCCAAATAACCAAATTCCTCAAACAATTTCATTAGTTAGCAAAGTTTTGAAATTATATAGGAATCTAAAAAATCGAGTGCAGAGAAGTCGATTTTGTTGAACTAAATCAAGTTATTTAGAGTCGAGTTCCATGGAAATCAACTCTCCGAGACTCGATTTCCATGGTTTCCCAACAGACATCAAACTGGAACAAGAAAAAACAACGAAGCATCATCAAATCGAAAGAGAAAAACAACGAATTAGAGTTTCACCTTTGTAGAGCTTCGTCGCCGCTGCTATAGCCGTTGTCGCCTCCCACTGGTTTGTGTTTCTTCCTTGCTGGTTTGTGTTCTTCTTTGTTTAAGGTTTCTGGGTTTTCTTCTTTGCTAGTTTTCTTCAGTTTCTGGGTTTCGTTCTTCAATTTCTGGGTTTTTTTGGTGTTCTCATGGAACTCAAGTGTGAAACACTCGATTTCAGACCACTCTTTACTCGATTTCAAAGCGCAAAATCACGTCCAATAGTTTCAAAACCTTGTTAACTAATGAAATTGTTTGAGGGATTTGGTTATTTAGAAAAAAAAAAAAAAAAAAAATCGTTCTTCTTCTTTGTTTTTCTTCTTTGTTTCTCATATTAGTAAATCGAGTGCATGAGACTTGAGTTTTTTGTTCGTTGAAATCGAGTTTAACAAACTCAAGATGTTAGTTTGCTAAAATGTTTCAAAAAATGCTAACTAACAAAATAGTTTAGCTTTTAGTGTTATTTTCAAAAATAATTCCCTTCAGCATGACTAACGCCAACCTCTCTCGCTTCCAAAGACAAATTCAATACTTTAGACCTTCGTCTTTCTAACTCCAACCTCTCTCTTCCCTTCTTCGTCTCTTCCTCTCCTCATTTAAGTGAATCACTCCTTCATACCTCATGACTATCTCCCATCATTTTGCTCTTCCTATCTTTCATGGTTTCAAAACTCCTCATTTAATTGAATCAGAAACAACATATTTAAAGAAGAGCTCAGAAATATCAACAGAATGTAGATGATTCACTTCAGGTATTTCACCTTTGTTCATGTTTCATTTGGGAGACATTCTTCTGAATGATTTGCTTAGATTGATGGGTTTGGAGCCCTGTAGTGGGTTTTCCTAGTTTCAATTATTGGACGCATTGCTCTCTCTTTTGTTTTTCAGTAATTCAATCAACACTCCGTTTCCTATCCGTATCCTTTTGCGAGAGGCAAATTGGTCTGACCACAGGCCTAGGTTCAAGGCCACCGTCAACTTTAATGGCAAGGGGTTGTTAGCTGCCTCCTTTGTACGAGCTGTCGAGGTATACTTAAATTTTGTTTTCTATGTATATTTAAAAATTTTAGGGTTAATTCTTCTATTTTTTCTTGTTTGGGTATTGAGTTTATGGTCTGCAATTTTTTGCATTTTTAGTTGTTGCCGTTGGCTGCATAGAAAAGCTCAGAAATTAGGATAAGGAAATTACCCCAATCTGTGATTATTTTTATTAGGCTTATATCAAGTTGAGGTTATACAACTTCGGGGGGATCAGAGGAAGAATGTTTCCACCTTCCTTGTGCAGGCTAGCATTGTGAAGAAGGAACATATCAAGATTCAATGTTTTTGAATAGCTGCAGCCAGCAGGTCAATCTCCATATGTGGTTTACATTATTCTTGCCACGCTATAATGGATAGTTTATGATCTGAACCTTAGATTGTAGCCATAATACATGTGACTTTGTTATATGTACGTCTATCTTCTGTGTCAATTTGGTAGTTTTGCTACTTGCTGAGTTGTGTGGGAGGATCATTATGGATTGTATCGAAGCCTTTATCCATACCTTAATCCATAATACTAATTTCCTATTTTATATAGATGATTTTGCATTGATTGGATGTATTTAAATGTCTAATTGATTTAATTGTCACATAATTAGGTATTGCCACATTCAGCTATGATAAATTGATAATAGAGTAGATAAACTAACAAAAAAGCCAAGAGTTATTCAAACAAGAGATGAACACCTTAATAACTTCTTCTTTCGTTGCAGATGCTTGCATTTTTTTTCATGTTTGTAGATGTATATCATTAAGCAAGGGTTACATATGATTCTTTATTCATTGTTTATTTTTTTCCCCTTTTCTTTTGGTAGTAACCATAATTTAATTACTGCATTTGAAGCTTTTTTCCTCCTTTCTTTCTTATGTTTTTTTTTTTTTTTTTCAAAAGAATGTACTACTATATATGTAGTATGTTAGTTGGGGAAGTTAAATATTATGTTATGCTTGGTTAAATGAGATTTTTACTTCTATCTTTTCTTTTCTTTTTTGGTTTCAATTTTTATAATTTTTAGCTATAAGTTTCACAGGGCTCGAGTTTCTTAGGGATTTTGTGCATGATAAATCTCTCTCTCTTCCTCTTAAATTTGCTTATTTTATAGAGTTTAGCCATTTTTTTTTAAATTAAAGAATTTTGATTTTGTTAATTTTTAAATTTTGAGCAAGTTTATTGGGGTTTTAGTTCATAAATTTTGCAATTAGAATATTGTTTCAAATTTGGTGAATTTTGGGGAATGTAATAGTGTGAAAATTTTATAAACTTTTACTGTCTAGGAATCCAACTTGAGTCTAACAAGAAAGCCATGAACAACTTAAGTCCAACATGAAGGCCATGAACATCCAAGTAGTCTGTTGGCATGTTTTTGTTTCAATTATTTTCCCTCCCCTAATATAGCTTTGCCGTTTGATTTGTTAGTTGAAATTGAAATAACACAATTTTCTTATTCTAGATGAAATTGTTTATGGGTTTTTATTTTATGTATAGTTTTCACATCAATTCAATACACAAATATGAAGGTGGAAATGAGAGTTCTTGATGCTCTTTTTTAAAGTTCTCTTTGATTTATTAATTTCCATTGCTTACTGTTTCAATGTTAAGGATTCAGTGACAAACTTATTTTGTATTTGTACTATTGTTTTACTTGTGGGGAAAATTTGATGAGTTTTCTATGTTTGTATTTTGTAGTTCGTATTGATTTGCTGGATGTGAATGGTGATGTGGGGGGACTTAGAAGAAGATAATGAGCTATTTGTCTTCTATCTCAAGGTTTTTGTTTTTCCTTTATATTAAGCTATAAATGCGTAATAGTTACTTTGAAATCTTATATAGATTCTATTTATAGTCATAGGTTCAACATAATATATTCAAAGAAACTCCTATTAATTATTATTTTAGTGGGTTATTGAATCAAACAAGCATCCAAAATCTGTTTTAAATGGAAATAATTCAACTAATGATTATTTACCCTTTTTTTTCTAGACTAGAGACAAATGTTTACATTGAATTGTGTACTTGATGGTGCACTCCCACACATAGAGTGGAAGAAGACCATAAACTGGAGTTCTATAGAGTTCTTGAAAACTTGCCTCAAGTTATGATTAGGAGTTCTATGATGATTGTATATAACTTATTATAGAACATGGTGGAAAAATTGAATCAAAAGGAAAGAGGAACCATTTTGGATTAGCACATGTTGACAAGTTTGGGGCTTGATGCATAGAAATTTCAATGGAAGTCTTCTCTCAGTTGCTAAGCTGTCATGTATGTAAATTACTTATTGTAAATTAGGCTAGATATTGAAAGTTCTTGCTGAATGCTATAGTTACTAAAAGTTATGTTTAGCTACTAAACTACTTGAGATGTTCCTTAAAATTTTGGGATATAAGTTAATAAGAAATGTCTTTTACATTATGTTTTCAGATACAATTTTAATTCAACTTTGATGTTGGTTTTTATTCCCTTTTAGATTTTATTGAGAAGTAGGAACACAGAATTTGTATTTTAATTTTGCGTGTTTTGTGTATGCATATCCACGTTCCCGCACACAATATATACACTATCAACTTACATAGTTGCATGGCTAGATAGTTTAGCAAATACCTATTATTCTTAAATGGGGTTTTGCATTTTAATAAAATTTAATAAATTCAAAGTGGCAATTTGTTAGATAGCACCGATTGTGTTTTCAACCAATTGAATATCAAGAAACATTTGACATTTTTTTTTTTTAGTTTATATAACATGCCTCATTAAATAGATCAATCTTCAGCTATTTAGAAACAAATTATAAGTAGCATGTAACTTTGCAATATGAACTAAACATTAGACTTGTGAATCTCTTTTCCAACTACAAAATGTACCAATACTGAGAAACACTATTTGAAAGGAGATTTAATTGGAAAAGGAGTAAAGATTCATAAATTTACTTTTGTAAGTCTGGAATGAAGTATTTTTAAAGGTTATGATTATGGATTCATCAAACTTGCAAAATTTAACCATTTAAATTTGCTGTTTAAGTACATGAATATTTGGAATTAATCTTATAGCTTTCATCAATCTAGAGGAAGATGAATTAAAAATAATAAAAAAATGAATTTCTTGAACATTTTTCTGAAACTGTGTACTTTACTTCGATCAGGCGCATCTAGGCTCCAAGCGCTTAAGTGCGCTCGATGCTTTTACCAACATTGCCTGTGATGTTGATGTCTTTAGATTACCATAATCCATAAACACAAGTCAAATCAGATTTTCACCTGATCTCGTTCCTCATAACAACTCTATGTTATCTCATAGTATAAATGTATATCATGATTATCACCAAAAGTACATTGTGGATATTGCTATTATCTCTAATGAGACGGGTCATCATTAGCTGTGATTGCTGTTTGGTGCCCATTTATATGCTTTGTTGCAATGACTTAATGCATATCTTCATTTATTGAGTTGCTGCATTGATTTTGTACCTCTTTTATATTTCTATTTTCTAGATTGAACCATGACTACTAACCTCACTTATTCTTCCCTGTTTGGTGTTATTAAGGATTTTCAGGATTTTTCCAGATTAGAAAGGCCATCGTAAACCAGGTCACTGTTGAAAGCTATTGATTTAATTGTCAAATAATAATATTGGGTTGTCATACTCAACTATTACTTTCACCATTTTCCTTACAATTTCTCTTTGAATAAGTTAATGGTCATTTTACAGAAATACCAGTTCTAATATTAAGTGGAAAATCTATAGGTTCAAGTTCCATTGGGTATGTGTGTAATTTACCAATTAAAAAAAATCTAGAATTTATGTAGAAGAAAGACATAGATGGCTTATGACTTAAATTGCACTAGGAAATATTGAATTTTGAAGGGTTTCATGGGGCAAAAAATAGGAATTAAGGATGGAGGATTTAATTTAGCCGCAGGTATTGGAGGGAGTTGGGGTTAGGGATTTGTGGTTGGTAATGCTGGAGAAATAGGGGTTGATTAAGATTCAATCAGGAAGTAACAAGCTGGGTATATTTTGGAGTTCAACAGTCAAAACAGGTGAGAAAAAGGAAGAAAAGCAGATCTGGTTGGCTGTTAGAAATAACTCAATAGTGCAGATATTGGTATGTGGATTGTACAAGGGTTTTTGTCCTATTCTTTTCAGGGTTCTCAGGGAGGTCCTAGCTGCTGGTCCTCAGCCTCAACCCACGCTTATAACTGTTTTTATTACTCTAATGCACATTGCTATTTATAGTGAAGAAGTAGAGTTGGAGGTATATGTTGTGCCTTTTCATTTATTTAGAGCATTGTTTTGTGTGAAGCAAAGAACAGCAAGTCCAATAAAAAGAAAAATCAAAGACACAGTCATTAGAATATGAACCAACCTCCCCCCTCCCCCAATTTTTTTTTTTCCAAATTTGCAAAATGAAAAATTAATATGCATATTTATTCATAATATATCTGAATTTACCAATAAAAAAATGAATATGAAATGGTGGTGGAGATGTCCATTCTTGTAATGCCTAGCTTCCTTGAAAGTGTCATTAATGAAGCTTTCAAGATCTCCACCTAAGATTCAGTGCTATCAAAGTGGATAGATACCTGGTAGTTTCTCATGATAGATGAGCATGAATTCTGACCAAGGCCAATTCATTATTGTTAAACAAAATGCCATTGGTAAAGTGGTCAATCTCCAAAAAGCATCTGACAACTTGAATCTTCAATGCCTTTATACACAAAATCTTTGTTTATTGGCATCTCTCATCTTGATGTTGAGGCAAAGAAGACAACATCGAAAGTTGACTGATTTGTTCCCCTTTGAGAACAAGAATTAGATAATAATTTTCATCACAGCTATAGAAGGGTATTCAAATTGCTGGTAGAAGATTAGATTACTTCTCAATTCAATGCTTTTATTGGAATTTCAAATTCCTGCATATGTTTCAAAGTCATCATGTTTATTTTATGATTCTCAATGGCTCATCCAGGCTGTATTTATGATGTGTGCAATTATTGCTATTGATCCTTGTTAGAGGTATAAAATCCATCCTGTTTTTGCGGTTTGCATTATCAATTAGTCATGGTTAGTTTCTTATTATCTGCAGCCATTTTTTTTTTTTTTGTTCAGGGAATTGGTCAACGCAGTACTTCATAATCTATCCAAAAAGCTTAAGTACGCATCTACGCTGAAGGTGATGAATATAATTGTTTCTGTTCCATAAAGCATGGATATTTTGAAAAGTCAAAGGTATTGATATATATGCTTGACAGGAAACTTGAATATTGTGTTTTAAGTATGCATTTTTACCCCAAAAAAAATAAGAAAAAAGAAAAAAAAATGTTTTATCCATGCATTTTATACTATATTTCTAGGAAACAAATTCTTTACAAGTTAATTCTTCAAGTAATGTACATGATGCTTCTATTTTTAAGCTTGCCAATTTGTATGATCTTCTGTTTGAGAAAAGAATGATTATTTTCTTGGTTTGAGTTTATCCTAAACCACATTTATTTTTATGCCTGATTTAGTGCAACTATGTCTTGTGCTTCATCCTTTGATGTGGCATGTCCATCTCGTGTTTGTGGTATTGCATTTTAACATGTCACATTCTGACCCTGCCACCGCTCAGCCATATAAAAAAAAATATAATAATAATAATAAACAGTAATTTCAACACACACACCAAATCAAAACTTGGCAGATATTTGGAGTTGTGGGAATTTAAGAGAGTTCAATATTTGAATGCTTTGGTAACTTTTTGATATAGTGTGTTGTAATCTGTTTGACTTATTTTGGTGGTTTAGTTGGAGTTGGTGCTTTTTGATATGAACTATTTAAAAAATTATGAAAGTATCAAAATTCAATATTTTTCATCTGTTTTAGTTAACAATGATTCACGAAATTGATAAGAAAGTGCATTTGTGGACTTTGTAAGTCTAAATGGTGTTAACCTATAGTCCCTTTTTATTTGACCACCAATGTGTTATTTTGATATATTAATGTTGAAAACAAAGTTGATGCTTTGGATATTTATTTGCTTGTGTAGTGCCATTTATGTGCAGGCAATTCTGGTAGCTCAACTCCATCCTATATTTAAATTTCCACATTATTAATCTATTTTTGACTAATTAAAGTTTTTAAATTACCGATTCTCTCCAAAACTTAAGCGATTAGAAAGTGATGATATTAATTGCTTAATTATAATTCTACTCTCTAATACTATGTTAATTTGTCGATTATCCCAAAAACTTAAGCTATTAGGAAAATGTGAATTTAACCGTTTTATCCATAATTCTAACAAAGTTTATATTATTTTAATGGTTTTTTCTTGGTTTGGGATATGGTATCCGAAAGTGTTCCATTTGACCACATTGCACGTGCTCAATGTAGATATGTCAACTATTTGTTTTTGATGCCGAACCAGTTATTTCGTACAGTATTGTTGCCATTGGCTTTTTCCGACTCTGGTCCTGCATGGGGATAGCTCTACACTAAGCTGGGTTGCTAAGGTATTAGCATATTTTAATATCTATCTCATTTTTATAACAAGGGGAAGGGAACCTCTAATTTCTGCTTGATATCAAGTTTTTTTGTTGAATACTCTAGTTTCTAGAATGTCATTGTTAAATATGTAAGTTATAACTGACGTATTATGTATATTTCCCCTCTGAAGATGAAACTAATATTGCTTGTTGATTGTTCTGGTGTCTGGTTCTTTTATATGTCTTCTTAAAAATATATTTCCTTGTAAATGTTAAATTACCGATTGTCCCAAAAGCTTAAGCTTTTAGGATATGGTAAATTTAATCATTTAACAAATACTTCTAACACTCCCCCTCACGTGTGGGCCGAAACTACCTTTTAATAGGTGAGACCCAACACGTGGGAATTTAAATGGGAGGTAGAGTGGAGGAGACAAGGATCGAACTCAGGATCTCATGCTCTGATACCATGTTAAATTACCGATTGTCCCAAAAGCTTAAGCTTTTAGAATATGGTAAATTTAATCATTTAACAAATACTTCTAACAGTAAATTTGTCATTGAATCTGATGGTTGTTTGATACCAGGTTGCTTGTCAACTGTTGGCAGTTCTGGTCAAAAATCACTTTGTGCCAATCTTTTCTATCTGTATGGCATTGCATTGCAGTAAGGAATCTGGGTGGGAAAAGGCAGCAATTGTGCTTCAGAGTTCAATTTTGCGTCTTGCTGAGATATTTGGGAGTGAACGAGACAAACTCATAAAGGAACATATGGTTTGCATTAAGGGTCGTCAATGGGCTGGGTCGGGCCGGCCCAGCCTATTTTTACTTGGCTCATGGGTACAATGGGCTGGGCATAATGGGCTATTAACTAATTAAAGGGCCGGGTCGGGCTGGGCCGAAAGAGAAAACCTCAGCCCATGACCCTACCCATAGGCAATGCCCATTTTGTCTTTAGTAAGCTAGGCTATCGGGTTGGGTCTAATAGGCTACCCATGGGCTTGTGTTAGCATATTATTTTATTATTTTTATAAGGAAAGAATCAATTTTTTATAAGGGAATAATCAATCTATTTTTTTAAAGGAAAGAATTAAAGAATTTAATACTTAATTACAAATTTTTTTACAATCAAATCTATTTAATTTTTTGTCTTGTTGGTGGAAACCTATTTAATTTTTTTATTAAGGCTTAAATAGTTTTTTATTTTATCTTTAATAAAAAAAAAATGTCAAATGGTTAATTCAAATTTGCTATACTACTAGAAAAATATATATTTAGTAAACTAAGTTTAGCACAATTACTTTGAGTATCTTAGTGGTTGAGGGAGTTCTCTTAAGATCCTCTCTAATATCTCAGGATCAATCCTTCATACACTTCCTATATATTTTTGTTATGAATTATGAGTTATTGGGCTGGGCCAACGGGTTAGGCCAATGGGCTGGGCAACGGGTTGGGCTATTGGGCTAGCCCATCAGGTACCCATGGGCATAAAAACTAGCCCACGGCCTGACCCATTGGGCTAGTGGGCTACCCATGAGCCTCAATAACAATGGGCTGAGCCGCCCATTAGGCCGATGGGTCGTCGGGTTTCTGGGTCGGGCTGTGGGCCATGGGCTATTTGATGACCCTTAGTTTGCATCTGCTTTTCAACTCTCTCTCTCTCTCTCTCTCTCTCTCTCTCTCTCTCTCTCTCTCTCTCTCTCTCTCTCAATGATTCAGGTAGTTTAAGATCTGTGACATGCATAAAAATAATAGTCTAATTTAAAAGATATCACATAATCTCATGGCTTTTCAAACTGTCTAATTTTCTCTTTTTGGGTAGGTAATGGTAAATTTTATTTACTGTAAGTCACCAATACATCAGATTTTTGGTTTGATGAGTATGTTGGGTTTCTTCCTCCTAAAAACCAAAGATCTCTCAAAAAGTTAAAGAGGATATGAAATCTACAAAACCAATTGGTCGCTCTGTATCAACTAAAAGCCAAGAAAACAATGAGCTTACCAACGTTAACTTAATTCTCATAGTTGAAAATTGCTGCTCCCTAAAAATCCTTTGAGTACTTTCCTTTTGCAAAGTCCACATCAAACATGGATGTACTAAATCCCTAGCTCTGTGTTGGAAGGAGTTTGGCTCCTTCTCCAACCTTGAATCAACAAAAGCATAGTCTTGGGCATCACCCACCAAAATCTGAACATCCCAAGGACGAACTCACACATCCCCCTTGCAAAAGAATAGTGGAGTAGGAAATGATCTGGGCTCTCGCCCCTCCCTCTTGCATATGCAACTCCAATCAACTATAATTTGATTTATTGATATGCTATAAGGATTGAGAAATTATGTTAAATTCTAGAAAGGAAGGCTTATGCCTATATAATTTCTTTTTTAAAGAAATAATTGTTTATCATGTGTATGGTGAGTGCTATGTATTAGTATTTTGTCAATTTTAGTGTTATGCTAATTGAAGCAAGGCAGCATCCGAATCCTGCACCTTCTAACTCTATTTTGGGGAATTGGGATTAGGGTTGATGTAGAAAGGGTTAGGGCCAATTAGGTTTTGATAGTGAAATGTATTGGGAGTAAGATTTAGGGTTTAATAGACTTCTAGGGTTGTTTGCACTTTGCAGATTTGATATGATCTACTTTTTAGATCAATCAATATTTATAGTAGAGAAATAACAAGAGTACATTAAAGTGTGCAATTAGAAGATGAATGAGAAAGAAATAGAATGATAGAGAGATTCTAGGAAGTCAAATGTAGCTCTAAGCTGTCAGTTCTCAATAATCTGCCATTCTTAAATGTGATTGAATAATGGATAAATGATTGAGCACTTGGGTCAAGTGGTAGTTTATCATGGTATTGGAGCAAGTGATCTTGAGTTGAAAACTTGTCTCCGCTTTACCTCCAATTTAGGAAGTTATAAATTCTACGTGTTAGGCCCTACATATGAAGGGGAGTTTGAGCCCACATGTGAGGGGTAGTGTTAGAATAAAATTTAAATGATTAAATTTACCATTTCCAATTAGTTTAATCTTTTGGAACAAGCTGAATTTTACCATTTCCTATAGAAATGAGGAAATTTTTTTAAAGATCAAGGTAACTACTATTGATGAAAAGATTTCTTGAAATAATTTGATCATGTTTAAAGAATAGCAATTAATGCACTAGTAAGCAAAAGTGAATTAAGTCAAGTTAATGGAAATTTTTTTTTTCATTTAGCATTAATTTTGAAATATTTTAGTTAGTTGTCAAGTTTGCAAAACTATTTAACAACTATCATCTCGAGCCTCTGAAACTCGAGTTCAATGTGAAACTTGAGTTGTAAGGTGTTGGCAATCTGACGTGGAAGAAAAAATCCACGTAGAACTCGAGTCTCTAAGACTCGAGTTCCTTCATTGAGAAATAGCGTTCAACTGGGTCTCTTCGTTCTGGTTTTCTTCTTCTTCTTCTTCATCTTCATTCTGTTATTCTTCTATTAGGCTTCTTCCTTTTGGGACCCATTTCTTTGAGGCCCTTGTTGTTTGATTTTATCGGTTCGAGCAAAGGCTAGCCAATCTCAAACCGAATCAGTCCACAACTTCATCATTAATGGCTTTTTTTTTTTTGGTTTTTGAAAAAAATTTCATGTGGGTTCGTGATGTTCTGGGTTTCTTCTTCTTTGTTATATTGGGCTTTTTCTTCTTTGTTTTGCTGGTTTTCTTTTGCTGAGTTTCTTCACCTTCTTCATTCTTCTTCTCCTCTCTATGGAACTCAAGTCTTACAGACTTGATTTCCATGTGGCTTTTTCTCTTCCACATCAGATTGGAATTTGAGTCTTAAGGACTCGATTTTCATCACTGATCTCGACCTTTTAACGCTTGAGATGCTAGTTTGTTAATATATTTCCAAAACATGCCATCTAAAAAAATAGTTGCTAAAAATAATGCTAAAAGGCAAATTACACCCAAGTTAATGGAATGAAAATAGATAAAGGAAGACCAAAAAAACATTCATAGAAGTAGTAAAAATGAACGTGTTAATTAGGGAAGTAACAGAGAGTATGGTTTTCGATGGAATAGAATGGCGGACATTTGAGGACATGAATAGATCAGGAGACTGATTGCTTGCTTCTTTTAGTAGTTCTCTATTTGACTGGTCTCAAGCTTGGGGACTCACATCTAGTGATTCCCTCCCGTTGTTTCTTAGTTTTCTCCCAGTTTGTACTTAATTTCTTCTTTGCACTTTTTTTTACCTTGTAATTTTTTGGATTGCTTTGTGCTATTTGCATAAGGTAGCTTTTTATATGTACATCTTTCTTACTTACTAAAAAAAAAAAAAAAAAAATGAATAGAATGGTGGAAATAAATACATGTGGCCGACCCTTACTAGTCTAGTGAGGATCCATGTCTGACCCCAAAGTGTTTGGACTAAGGCTTGGTCGTTGTTGTTGAAGGTTATTTATGAGAATTATATTTCTTTTGTAATGCTAAAGAAAACCCTAAGAAAAACATACTCTGGCCCCACCGTTGATTAAAATCCTGGCCATACATTAAAACCTTAATTAAAAATTCTAAAAAGATGTAAATTGTCAAAACAATAATTAACTTTGTATCAGCTGACTTCCATGGACTCTTTTTGGATTTAATAATCGGTAATTTATGGAAAAAGCATCCATAATTGATACATATTTTAAGAGAAAAAACGGTATCAAATCGAGAAATGGTCCAAATTTTTATTTGACCAAAAAAAAATATTTTAAGAGAAAAAATAATCAAAATTCAGAATCTGGACTCTATATCTTCTTTCTAGGGCAATTGATTTTTCTTCCTTATAATTTAATCCAAGATTACGACCATCGATATGGTATCATATTAATCTAGAAAAATATAGTGTTAGAAAGATTAGTTGATATTCAATTAGAAATGAATTTAGCACAATGAAAAGAAAGTGAGACACAAGTTTGTTGGGTTAAAAATTAATTTATGAAATAAAATATTAGTTTTGAATCATGATATTTGCTTAAGATTTTTGTTATATTTAGTTTGGCACTCTAAGAAAAAAAAAATTGGCTTTTTTTTTTTTAAATAAGTAAAATAATGTGGAAAGTGAAAGAAATTTTTTTTTTTTTATTTGATTTCAATCACAATTTGTCATCTCAATTATCATAAAAATTGTTCTCCGTAGAATTATTGTTAGAAGAATTCAAACGATAACATTGATGAACAAGATATGTATAAACTAGCGATTGAAGTTTACAAAGGACGAAGTCATGATTTTTCTTTGGGGGGTCAAAGCACGATAATTTTTTTTTTTTTTTAACTATTTAAGAATAAGATTTTATTTTATTATTTTTTTTAATGTCTATATCATGTATAAAACAATATCTCATCAAAATAGTGAGAAAAGAGAAAATTAGCCCCCAAATCATTTTTGGCCATGAGGAAATTGTAGGCTTACATTTTTTGCATCTTGAATGTGGGGCCTAAGAACTCAGCAACCCCGGCCCACTTTATATCCGGCCCAAGGCCCATGCCGAGGAGGAAGGAACGTCAGAGGATGAAGGAACGTCCGAGGATGAAGTGTGAAAGTCTAAATTGCCAAGAACCCTACCAAGGACGACCCTGCCCTCGGCCAACCGAGACCAACACGTCAGCCATAGCAGCATGGCAGAGGAGCAAGTCCAGGATAAGCTGTCACCTCCACACTAAATGCGCTCACCTAACCCCCTGGCCGCACTAATGGAGATGTGACCTCTGGACAGGGCGGCCTTGATTGCTGCAACTCATAGGAGTGCTGGTAAAGTGGCTGATAGGACGGGCGGTCAGAAGGAAGGGGCATGGATGATCAACAAGTGGAAGAG
Organism: Quercus aquifolioides; assembly: GCA_019022515.1. Taxonomy (NCBI): domain Eukaryota; kingdom Viridiplantae; phylum Streptophyta; class Magnoliopsida; order Fagales; family Fagaceae; genus Quercus; species Quercus aquifolioides. Next base: position 28,614,788 of record CM032326.1, read on the forward strand.
AGAGATTGTGAAGAAAGGACTATATAAGGGGAAGAAACAGATCAGCTAAGGGGTTTTTTCCCTGGACGGTTCCATGGGAGAGAGACAGACTACTGTCAAGCTCCTCGGACCGGTGCCGAGGATAGACTTTAGAGGATAATCTTGGTCTGCCAGCCTTCGACGGAGGTGAATGCTACATTGGGCGTTGTCCGCTTGCTAGGGTCTAGTTCTTGAACTCGCTCTCTACAAATTCATTGTACTGGGCTAACTGGGCTTGAGTCCACTCTCTCAACAGTAGAAGTGTTCAATGCCCGGTCCCTACAATTGTCGCCGTCTGTGGGAAGAACTAATGCGTTAGCAAGCGCAACGGTCAATGATTCCCACGTTGGAGGCTTGCGCAAGGTTAGACAGTTTTTCGTCGCCACCAGCGACGCTGATCCCGAATCCCATCAAGAAAAAAAAAAAAAGAAAGAAAAAAGGGAAAGAGAAGCAACAAACAACGATGCGTTTGCACAAGAAACAATCATTGCAGGAAAGTAGAAGATTTAGAGAAAAGGAAAAGCGAATAAACATTGCGGCATTTTATTAAACAAAAAAATAAGTACATGATACAAACAGAGGCTTAGACAAGCTTGTTTTAAAGCTAACTCTACAAACAGAGGCCCAGACAGGCTTGTTTTAAAGCTAATCCTAAAAGAAAGGGGGCTGAGGCCGACTTGTTTCAAGGCTACCAACGACCCCCGGGCCGGTATGGATGGTACCGGCGAGAAGAGAGGAGCAGATGCAAAGGTGCTTGATGGCCCCGCCCCATGATGTTCCCTTGATGCTCCCCCAGCCTCATGATGATTAAACATTGGAGGCGGCAAAACCCAGGCACCGAACATGACGTAATCTTGCGAGCCTCCATCGGCGGGTAAGCTGGGCGTGAGTCACTACCAGCTTGAAGGGCAGGCATGGACGTGCATCGGAGAAAAGCGTTATGTACTTCATGGACCCCCCTCCTAACCACCAGGCACGAAACCACCAAGATGATGCCCAACCCTTGCCACGTTGGAAGTCTAACGCGGACTACCACCGCAGCGGCTCTCAATCGAGGGAGGAGGACCGTTAGCTTGCCTACCCCCGCCCTCAACCAGAGCCGTCCCATTCCGCCACGCTCTGATCACAATCCTGGCAAGGTTATTAAAGGGGCTCAGAGGGTTGGAGAATCATGTTTCCTACTAAAGGGTTCGTGAAGTGTGGGAGGACGATTCCCCCAAAAAGCCTTATATAGAGGGCGAAGGTCGGTGGGAATTGGTCCACCCAGAATTCGAGAGAAGAATTATCAGCGACATTAATCCTGACTGAATTCCAAAGAAGCCATCAACCGCTAGATCTGCATTAATCCACGAGGATATTAATGAGGGCGCGCCTCGCATACCGAAGCGTCAAGGGCGGAACACGAACAGTCAAAAGACGCCTCGTAATCGAAGAGGGCAAAAAAGCGGAGCGAAAGAGGGGCAGGTCGCCCTCGTCCAAGTCAATATTGGGCCAATTGCCCAGACTAACGAGGAGTCCCCCCTCGGCAAGACAAGGCCAAGACCGTTATCGCTCTAGAAGTGGACATTCCAGCGTCAAGGGCAAACTACCTTCACCCCGAGCAGAAGACCACCTGGGTACTAGACTAAACCAAGGTCTTCTAGGGTCCTCGGACTCAAACCTTCGGTGAAACTAGTTACTTACAGAAGAACACCTGGGTACTAGACTGAACCAAGGTCTTCCAGGGTCCTCGGACTCAAACCTTCGGTGAAACTAGTTACTTACAGAAGAACACCTGGGTACTAGACTGAACCAAGGTCTTCCAGGGTCCTCGGACTCAAACCTTTGGTGAAACTAGTTACTTACAGAAGAACACCTGGGTACTAGACTGAACCAAGGTCTTGCATGGTCCACGGACTCAAACCTATGGGAAAACTAGTTACTTACAGAAGAACATAAGCGTTAGACAGAACCAAGGCCTTGCATGGTCCTCGGACTCAAGCCTATGGGAAAACTACTAGACTGAACCAAGGTCTTGCATGGTTCACAAACTCAAACCTATGGGAAAACTAGTTACTTACAGAAGAACATAAGCGTTAGATAGAACCAAGGCCTTGCATGGTTCTCGGACTTAAGCCTATGGGAAAACTAACTACCCAAATATACCTGGGTATTAGACTGAACCAAGGTCTTGCATGGTCCAAGGACTCAAGCCTATGGGGAAACTAGTTACTTACAGAAGAACACCTGGGTACTAGACTGAACCAAGGTCTTGCATGGTCCAAGGACTCAAGCCTATGGGGAAACTAGTTACTTATAGAAGAACATTAGCGTTAGATAGAACCAAGGCCTTGCATGGTCCTCGGACTCAAGCCTATATGGAAACTAACCACTGCAAGGAGAACCTAGGTACTAGACTGAACCAAGGTCTTACATGGTCTTCGGACTCAAACCTATGAGAAAACTAGTTACTTACAGAAGAACATAAGCGTTAGACAGAACCAAGGCCTTGCATGGTCCTCGGACTCAAGCCTATGGGAAAACTAACCACCCAAATATACCTAGGTACTAGACTGAACCAAGGTCTTGCATGGTCTAAGGACTCAAGCCTATGGGGAAACTAGTTACTTACAGAAGAACATAAGCGTTAGATAGAACCAAGGCCTTGCATGGTCCTCGGACTCAAGCCTATGGGGAAACTAACCACTGCAAGGAGAACCTGGGTGCTAGGCTGAACCAAGGTATTGCATGGTCCTCGGACTCAAACCTATGGGAAAACTAGTTACTTACAGAAGAACATAAGCGTTAGACAGAACCAAGGCCTTGCATGGTCCTCGGACTCAAGCCTATGGGGAAACTAACCACTGCAAGGAAAACCTGGGGGCTAGGCTGAACCAAGGTATTGCATGGTCCTCGGACTCAAACCTATGGGAAAACTAACTACTTACAGGAGGGCAAAAGCGTTAGATAGAACCAAGGTGTTGTATGGTCCTCGGACTCAAACCTGTGGGGAAACCAATTGCTTCACAAGACTAAGTCCTAGACGGAACCAAGGTATTGAGCAAAGCATTAAAGTACGACAAGTGAAAGGAAGCATCATTCGAAGAACTAAAAACAAACGATTGAATATATTACACAAAAAATAGTTTCGTTACAATGTCACCAAGACAAAAAACAAAAATGAAAAGAAAGCGAGATCAGGGTGGCCCAAGCCGTCAAAACAGGATAGCCCGACGAGAGGGCCTACTTCCCCAACTTGGTAGACAGCTTGTCCTGAGGAGTCTTCCGAAGGGCCTCGACTGGTGCCTCGGGACCCTGGCTCGGAGGGGCTACTTTGAAGGACCCTTCCTCAGCAGGAGGGATCTGAGGGACAACAAGCGTGGCTTGGGAGTTAGCAGGAGGCCTCACCACATCCTGAGGCACTTCTTGGCTACCAGTCCCTGCCCCCTCCAAGGCTCCGTGGTGTTCGGTCTCCTCAACAAGCTTATCAGCTGAAGTTGAGTCCTCGGCAGCACTGGCCTGGCCTTCATCTGTCGCTTGTAAGGTGGGGCCCGCCTCAGGAGCGACGGGGACAAGCTCGTGAATTGCGGGGGGATAATACACCCCCTCGGCCCTCCTAAGCTCGAACAACGCCTCGACCCCCGCTTGGTTGAGAGCCTCACTCCAGGTCTGGGAGCAGTAGCGCCTGCATACTTCGGGCACTTAAGCCTTAAGGGTAGCCTCGGTCTTAGCCACCCCCTCAGCAAAGGCCTCTTCCTCCGCTTGCTCTATGGAGCGCTCAACATCTATTCTCGCAAACACGGCCTCTTCTTTAGCCCTCACGGCCTCGTCCCTGGCGTACTCGGCAACACCTCTCACCCCCACTGCCTCGGCCAACTTCTGCTTTAGGTCGACAATATGCTCTTTGGCAACCTGTAGCTGACCCTCGACATCCCGCAAGAGCCCTGTCTGGTCCTCGGCCTGTTTCATAGTGCCGGCCAGGTCAGATGCCGCGCTATCTCTGGCCCTTGTCATCTCCTCCAAATTCTCTATTGCCTTCTTGAGATCCGCCTCAAATTTCCTGAGGGTATTCGCGGCATTCAAGTACTTGTCGCGCTCTTGACCCAGAGCTTTACCCTGGTTGTCAACCTCCTCGTCCAGCCTAAAAGTGGCCTGGATAGCCTACCAGCCAAAACAAATACACCGTAAGTTGGGGACTAAGCAATAAAATTCAAACAAAGGAACAAGTCTCAGAAGTCTTACCATGCCCAGGTACCTCTTAAGGTTACGAGCAACTTCTTGCCTCCTCATGCCCCCCAACTCGTCCATGTCAACGGGGAAAAGGAGGGACCTCTCCAGGGCATCGGCTATGCTCGCCCCCTCGCCCCCTCGGAAGTCCCTAAGAGTGGCATCGTCCATCAAAGGCTTCCCGTGAAGCATGGCAGCGGGCAGCCAGGCCTAGGGCTCGGACCGCTGGATGACCTCTTTCCCCTTACCCTGACCACCAATCCTCAGCTGCTTGGAAGGTCGGCGGGCTTCATCTTCCTCTTGGGAGGAATGAGATCTCCCCTTGTCCACTGGGTCTTTGCCCTTGGAAGGCCTCTTCCTTTTCGGGTCGGTGGACTCAAGCCGAGGGTCCGAGATTGACGGAGTGGAGGACGACTTGGCCTACGCAGGCAAGGGCTTAGGTGGGGGAGGAGGAAGCTTGGGTGCAAATGGAGGAGGCTTGGGCTATGACTCCCTCGGCGCGTCCTTCCCTGGCTTGCCCTCAAGCAAGTCGAACAGGCTGGTTCGGGGTTGCCTCTTGTAACCCATTTCGGCCTGAATGCCAGTCCTTGGAGACAGGAGATCGGCTTCAGACAAATGGGGATCTCCCAAGTCACCAGAGGGATCCTCGGACATATAGGCTTGGTCCAATGCACCAAATTTGTCCTCGGACAAACCCAGATCGACTACTTCTCCCTCATTTTCCAAACTCTCTCCCTCGACCTCCGCAGCTTGATGGGACGAGGAAGAACCTGCCAACAGGACGCCCTCTGGAATGGAAGATCCTTCAGAAAACGAGAACCTGTGCTCCACCACAGTGATTTCTCGAAGCCGAGGATCATATACTTCGGGGCCGGGAACGACTTTTGGGTCGGATCGTAGCCGAGGATCTTGTGAGCAGCCCTAACTTGATTGTCGCCCTCGTTCACGAAAATCTCCGCCCTAAGAACAGCTTCCAAATCCTCCTTGTTGACCAGGTTAAAATGACGTTCGAAGGCGTGCGGATCTGCAGAAAGAAAAACGAGCTCCTGTCATCAACCGAACAAAGCAGGTTTAAAAAAAAAAAAAAAAGGGCTAGTCCTTCTCCTACTCCGAGTATCCTACCTGGCTCTCCCTCTGCTGTCGGGCAATGGAGACCATCGTGCCATTCCCCTGATACAATGAGAAAATCCCGATTTAACCCCTTACTGGACTCGGGGAGGCACTGGATAAGCCGAACCCTATCGTCCCTCGTCTTCATGTAGTACAACTTACCCTTCAGGTGTTAGAGGTTATAGCACCAGTTCACGTCATGGTGGGTTAACCTCAACCCCATCTTTTCATTCAGGGCGTCTACGCATCCTAGTATCCTAAACACATTGATGGCACACTAGGTGGGAGCTAACCGAAAATGCCTGAGGTAGCCGCTCATCACCGGCCCCATAGGGATTCTCATACCCCCCTCTAAGAAGGCGATTATGGGAATCACAACTTCGCCCTCTCTCCTCCTAATATACCAATCCCTTTCCTCGTAATACCTTAGGCCCACGTTGCTGGGTATTCTATAATCGGCGATGAACTTCTCCATCATCTCTTCAGACTCAACTAACTTTTTAAATCTACCCATCCCTAGCAACAACTAAAAGACTCGAGAAAGAGCGAAGGAAAGAAAGGAGTCAGAGAAGAAGTTTAAGCTAGAGAGAAGAAAACTTACAGAAATGAGGAAAAGCTCCTCAGACAGGCCTTTTATGCTGAAAAGGGACACAGTTTGGGTTGGAGGTTTGACCAGATTCAGAGTATGTGCGCCAAAGTTCTTGAATGCAAAAATAAGGAGGCAAAACGGTTCAAACAAGTATTTATATCCTTAATTAAAGATCACCAAACGGAGTTTCCCGCCCATAAAGGCAGGAAATCCCCACCGACTGATTACCATCACACCGTTGGACGTGGGGAGTATGGAGCTGCCAGAATTTAATCCGGGTGCGCACCGTATATCGAGGCGCCAGAAACGTGCATTGGGAAGGCGAAAAGACTCCAATGCTGACGTAGGCCAAGGCTGGGCGAGTCATGACGAAGACCCGAGGATATCAAAACCCTCCTCCCCGTCTGAGGATATGGACAGCAAGATTTTGAGGGGCTATTGTGGGGCCTGAGAATTCGGCAACCCCGGCCCACTTTATATCCGGCCCAAGGCCCATGCCAAGGAGGAAGGAACGTCCGAGGATGAAGTGTGAAAGTCTAAACTGCCAGGAACCCTGCCGAGGACGACCCTGCCCTCGGCCAACCGAGACCAACACATCAGCCATAGCAGCATGGTGGAGGAGCAAGTCCAGGATAAGCTGTCACCTCCACACTAAATGCACTCATCTAACCCCTTGGCCGCACTAATGGAGATGTGACCTCTGGACAGGGCGGCCTTGGTTGCTGCAACTCACAGGAGTGTTGGTAAAGTGGCTGATGGGACCGGCGGTCAGAAGGAAGGGGCATGGATGATCAACAAGTGGAAGAGAGAGGTTGTGAAAAAGGGACTATATAAGGGGAAGAAACATATCAGAAAAAAGGGGTTTTTTCCCTGGACGATTCCTTGGGGGGGAGAGACCACTGCCAAGCTCCTCGGACCGGTGCCTAGGACGGACTTTGGAGGATAATCTTGGTCTGCCAACCTTCGACGGTGGCAAATGCTACATTGGGCGTTGTCCGCTTGCTAGGGCCTAGTTCTTGAACCCGCTCTCTACAAATTCATTGTACTGGGCTAAGTGGGCTTGAGTCCACTCTCTCAACAGTAGAAGTGCTCAAACCCGGTCCCTACATTGAATATTGTATGATCTACAATATGGTTATATTTATTTAGTTTTCACTTAATTTAAATTGTGTGGAGGAAAGAGATATTAGTCTACGTTTTGGGGAGATACATTTCTATAGAAGTTGATTCCCATACATAAACATATTATAACAAATGATTCTCATACATCAGTTTAGTGATTATCAAAGTATAAATAGTAATAAATTGGTTTTACATTCTCACATTTTAAAATAAAACAATTTGCATTTCCATACATATTTCACTGTATATAAAACCTTACAACAAAATACATTATATGTTTCCTTACCAAAAAAAAAAATTACAATTTAAAACAAAATTTTAAATAACATATATTGACTTTTGAAAGTACAAAATATAGAAAATACTATTTCAATTGTACTCCCTTAAAATTAAAAATAAATATATCAAGGTTTTTAGGTATTTATGGACAAAGTTTAACTACAAAATTGGTTGTAGTTTAATATTACTACATATTTCAAAATTTTAACTGTTGGATTGCATGTTTTTTATGCTCTTAATACACATGTCAAATTTTGTGCCAATTGAATATTATTTGCTTTATAATCTATAATATTATATTTTATACATAATTTTAAATTGCAAAAACTTACAATTTAAACAATTTAGTGATGACATAGTTATTGATATTTAATTTTCTAGAAATTTTACAAACATGGAGAATATAAGAAGAAAATGTAATCCAATAACGGATTTGTCAAAATTTACTTCCAATAAAAAGATATTAAGAAAAAAGATAATGAGAAAGGTTGTAGCCTTAAGTTACAATCAATTTTGTAGCTATACTTTGTCCGATCGATATCTAATACCTAATAATTATGATTCTATTAAAATGGATTATAGGAGTTTGACATGTTTCATTGTCCTATGTCTAAACAAAATGACATGTGTCATCATTATATGCATCTTCCAGTTGTTGAAATCAGTTATATATATGGTTCATAGTGCTAAGTTGGCAAATCGTGAACGAAAGCAGTGTTTTGTTATACGTATTTGAAGTTCAAGACGTGCCCAAGACTACTAAAGAAAAACTGCACATTCATCATGCACGAGCATGCACATCCAGATTGCTTTACCAGTGCTGCTAGTGCTTAATACCCATCAGAGTTGTGAGAACATTGGGCTTCAAAGCACTACTTATACCCTTCAGAAGCACTAACTTGTCCTCTAGTAAACCAGATTCTTCATTACCTGAAAGTTTAGATCAAACAATCAGGTCTTAGATTTTCGGACTCTAATAAATTGAAAGATTGAAACAAGAAGCTTTATCTATTCCAATGTTTATGACATAATAAGTTAACAGCGTCATGTCGAATGAATAGGTAATTTCATAAAGCAATTGGAAGACCATTCCACTTTTCCTATTACCATATTAGTTTTGATAGAAGCTTCTGCACTTTCAGTTTCAGATAAGGATTTCTTTCCACTCTTAGGTACATTTGGTATACTCTAATAGACTTTATAATGTAATAGATATTTATTAGGAATAACCATTCATTTGTTTGATTATCAATTTTTTTAAATGAAGAATAATTATTCTTTACTAAAATATTTATATTTAAAAAAAAATTGTATTTTGGTAAATGTAACTAAAATATGATGTCATGCCACTATCTTAACACAAATTCAGGCTTCTATTTCTGTGTTATCACCAAACCAATGAATAGAAACCGTTATGCAATTCCCAAAGTTGAGATTAGTGAAAGCTAGAGTGAAATAGATGTTGAAAGTAAGATGAATCCAATGAATGCCCCAACCCCTATCCAACCAGCAATAACAATAAACATGTGGGATGGTTGAGTTAAGGGAGAATCTTTATTATGAAAGAGTAGTCAAATTAGGTAAAACATAAAGATTAAGGGTCTGTTTAGATCCAGCTTATTTGCTGAAAACTGAAAATTTATTGCTAAAAATACTGTAGCAAAATAATTTTTAAAAGTGTGAATAGTGCTGTGAGACCCAAAAATGCATGGATATGTGCATTTTGCTGAGTTTGGTGGTCCCATAAACAGTGCTTTGGGACCCAAAAAAAAGGCCAAACGCCAAACGCAACAGTACTATCCAAACTCACACTAAGTAAAATTTATACTAAACCATAAAGGGGGGGGGGGGGGGACGATGTTGTTCTAGTCATGCAGAGATATAGAGAAGAAAGAAGCATTCTTGATGTATAGTGAAATATTGTGAAAAGATTATGTAAAATTATCAATTCAGTATAACATACCTCTTGATGGGATGAAGCCACCGATGCGAAAGCAAGAGATTTGTCAATGACCCAAACCTTTTAGCAACAACCATGCTTGCTGCTGCAATTATGGAAAAAATGAGAAGCCATTTGGCTTTCAAGTATTAGAAGAATGTACTTCTCAAACAAACTGCAGGGTCCACATTTGCATATATTTTAAAGAAGAGAAAAACAGGTTCCAAACAAATCTCATAAAGCAAGACAAATTCAGTACAGTTAACATGTTACCTTCTAACATTGGATCAAATCCATTAACATAATAGGCGAGGATGACCCAAGCACCAACTTCTACAAATGTGAAAGTGATCTTGAGTATCCGTAAAGGAAGAGCATATACCCATGAAGAATGACAGAGAAAGTCCCTTTGCTTGGAGAAAACAGGAACCTATGCAGTGGTCATGGACATTTGTGACAATCCAGTAAACATAACTACCACCACCACGGTAAAGAACAAAGCACCCATCTAAACTCTAAACTCCTCCATTGGATGTTGTAATCAGTGCCACTATTGAAATCTTAAAGCAGAGAAAAAGTATTAATCAAAATCAAGTTTTAGGAAGAAAAAAAAAACAGTAAAAATAAGGTCTACCTCCACTCTCACCAGCTTGAAGAAGTAGAAAACTGAGTTCCTCTTTGTAAGACACGAGCATTCAACAGCTCCTTTGTGCTAACACCATACTTGTGTAGTTTTCAAAGCAAGTTCATCTTTGACTTTTAGTCTCCTTCCAACATGGAATGAATGGAATGCCTTGGCAAAATCCTGAACTATGACAAAATGTAAGTCTTATCTTGGTGTCTAGTACTGCTCCTGATCTTCCCTGAGTGTCATCTATGATAAATCAGTTGAATACAAATAATACTCATGGACCACATGTAAGGCCCATCTTTTAGATGTTCTTTTAGCATATATCAGAGCTGCAATTTACACTTGCCTCTTGTCAGAAGTCAGTCATGCCGTCCAGTCAGGACATCTGAAGCCCATGGATTCCAAAAAACTCAAGAACTAGTTCATGGGGCACCTGGTATACAATGTGGTCATTAGAGAGGAAAATAAAAAGGAGAAAAAAATGACTAGTCTAAGGTGTGAGTTGCAGTAGAGAGATAACTGTTGCATCAAAATGTAAACATATTGCTTGATTGAATTCACCATTTGAAAGGCTGTCGAACTTTCCAAGCCAGTAGATATTACATCCATGAAAAGTGCCTTTGATGGTCTGAACAGTGTCTCCTGTATTTCACTTACCAAGATTGTCATACAGATGAATCACTTAATAAAGATAAAAGCAAGAGTATGACCAATACATTAAAAGTATAAAAAACTGAGCACCCAACACCCCCTAACTCCAACCCTCACCCCAATCATAAAAAAAAATATAAAAGAAAAAAAATCCTTTTCATTCACTCAAATGCTTTCAATGTTTGTATGCAATGAATTCACTCTAGACAATGGTTTTTTCAGCAATAGAGGAAAGTTTTCTGACATATATCAGTCTTTATATTGTTTTAAAACAAAACGAAGTTGTATATAAATGATAAAAAGAAATGGGGGAAGAGATGAATTTAGGCACTAGTCACCTCTGCATTTAAAAACTGCCATTATCTTAATGATTTAGATACCACTTTTCAACTGGGATATCTCAGTTCTGATGGGCTGAGCCTTGTTGAGATGTCTAGAGTTGGGAAGAGAAGTAATAACCAGAACCAGCAACCTTTCTTTTAAAGAGTGCTACAAATCTTCATGTCCTCCGCCAGTTGCTGAATTTAAAAGAGAGGTAGTAGTTTGTTGTGTCTGATGATGTAAAATAGATTTAAATTGGGGCATATAAGACATATAAAGTATATTAACCTATATGGTAATATCTCTGTTATGTTTAGTAAATAATGAAGATATAAAGTATCCTAACCTGTACGGTAATATCTCCCCTATGTAAAATTGATTTAAATTGGGACATATAAGAGAGGTGGTCTTAGCATGACTTGGAAGCTCCCATAGTTTTCATTGGAATTGCTTTAGTCTTGAAATTTTGGCAACTAAATTCGCACCTCCGCCCTTCTGTAATAAAATTAGAAGGTGACCATATTCTTTCAATGAGCATGGGAGACAAAGGCAGAATCATTCAACAGCATGGCATATCCAATTAGGATCCTTTTCTTGTTTTGATAGGTAGCATATCCAAGTAGGATCCTAATGAACCCAGAAGTCAGTGGAACAAAGAACTAGTTAAGAAAATGTCGGCATGATAAATCATTAGAACTTAGAAGTAAACCATTTGGAAAATATTCAAAACTTTTTGTAGTAGATAAAAATGTTTCGATATACATTGTCTTTTCACTTTTTGAGTCAGTCTTGTTTACTGCAAGGTAGGCTAATCGGAAGAGAAGGATATAGAATCCTTAGTGACTGTTGGGCTTTGTGGAGCGTAGTTGTGTTTGATCTGAATGACTTATTGATCCGAAATAATGTTGCGTGGTTTTTTAATGAGAGACAGCCCAAGCTTCCACTCCATGGACAAGTCTCCTGGGGGTCTGGGGGCAACACCCCCGGGAAAATTTTTTGGCCCGGTTTTGTAGCCCATTGTGAATCCTGTGTGCAGGATATAGAAACCGTTATTTTGGTAATTAGAGTTTCTTGATGTAGTTTTTTTAGAGAAAGAAAAACTATACTGCCACACTTTGTATTTTTTCCTGGTAATAGTGAAATCCCTGTAACTCCGTGGACATAAACAAATTGCCGAACCACGTAAATACTAATTTGTGCGTGTGATTATTTTTCTTTGACGTGTGTTTTTTCTATTTTGTTTCTCACAGGTTTGGGAATTTCATGTTTAATTCTTTACAGTGACATGGATGTTAAACGCTCATCTCTTTTTTTTTTTTTTTGGGCGAAGTCATCTAACTGATTTCATTACCCTTTTTTTAATAAATTTGAGAATGTTAGATACTTTTAAGAAAAATAAGTAAAATCAAGGTTGAAACTTAGCTGGTCAGGTAGAATAAATACCTGACTTGGTCATTTATAGCGGAAGTGAATAATCTTGCGCCACTATTTTCCCTTCTTCCTTTGCAATTCTTTCGTTAACTGCTCTTATGGCATGAGTTTGAGCTCAGGACACTCTTTGATCCACAAATCTAAGAGAGGTAAGGTCTTGTTCAATGATCTCAAATTTGGAAATCACCCAACGCAAAAGAGTGGCAAGACTTGTGTGGCACTTGACACTCTTGAGGGTTTATTGTCCGCCATCAAACGTGGACCTGTTCCTGCTAGAACGTGAGGAACGGACTCAATTAATTATTTTGTGCACTTGCTGCTGACAAATTGAAATAAGCTTACAAAAGAACCCATAGAAACTTGAGTACTCCAGCATTATTCTGACATAATAAGACAATGAACTAACAATCTTACAAGAAATCCTTCTTCTTTTTTCGTCTTTTATCTTTTTCTCAAATGCTTCAAATTTTTCTTGAGATGAATGTACTCTAAACGATAGATTTCTGTTTTTAAATGTTAAGAAAATCAACAAGAGGGATTCAGATTCAATGGAATATAACTTGGCATTATTGCTAAGCACAAAAGATGCGAGAAATGGTTGCCAAAACTAAAGAATTTTATTTTTGGCAACAAAGGATGTGGTTAAAAATGCTTCTCAATTTTGAAAATAATGGCACACTAAAGCTAAGGCTGGAAGGATGAGTTTGTCCCCTTAAATTTGCATGATCCATTCAGCACGGATTTTGTTTGTTCCATGACTTGCAAGCCCACATAGTTTCCATTGGAACTTTTGCTTTAGCCTCAAAATTTTCACTTCCATGCTTCTGTATGAAAATTAGAGGCTGATGCTTCAGATTAACTTGAAGAAATTTGAAAGTAACTTAGTTTCTAATATTGTTTCTCACTGCATAATTTCATAGGATTGATTAAACAAAGGACCCAGATATCCGTAGAAAAGAAAGGGAGTAGGCACCAAATCCAAATGTTCAATCTCATGTTGAAACCAAATTCCATTTGAATGTCGAGACAAAATATAAATGTGCTTTCATGCAACAGCTCATTAAAAATTAATCTGCGAAAGGGGGGGGGGGGGATAAAAGGGAAAGATAATTGCAGACCAAGAATTTTATTGTTTGTGATTATAGAACATTTGAATAGGCAAGAAAAAAATTCAGTACACTAACAATACATGGATTGTACATGATCCCGTGTGAATGGTAGACCTGTTTCATATTATTTCCACAAACATCGCATCACAGTTGGACTGTAAATGAACCAAAAGCGAGTGGATAGAATACTTAATTAAGAACATATATTGGCATCTAAGAAATCCTATTTTTCCCCTTTTATCAGTATTAATATTATTTTCAAAATAAATAGAATTTTTTTTTATTATAAAAAATTAAAAAGAAATGCAAATAGAACAAACAAATACCTGATTGTCAAATGGGGTTGGATGTCGTCTAGACTTATGGCTCATATAATGACTTGGCCATCGATTTTTATGGTTGGGATGTGAGCAATGTTGCGCCACTCTTTTCCCTTCTTCCTTTGGAATAGTTTCGTCAATGAAGGGCAATCTTCAATCTCTAGATAAGAAATGGAGCAAGGCAGCCCATCTTCTGGCATGTGCTTGAGCTCAGGGCAGCCTACGATGAACAATTGTTGAAGAGAGGTAAGGTGTTGAAGCCCCTTGTTGTCTAATGATCTCAATTTTCGAAATCCAACAATGGCAAGAATTCTAAGACTTGTGGGTAGTAAATCCTCCTCTGGAAAGGACTCCACATCCCAGCAATCAAGATTAACATTTCCAAATAGTAATGTTTTAAGACACTGCAGTCTTTGCAAACCCCATTCCATTCTAGTGGAGATAAGTTTTTTGCAGTCACCGATGCTAATATTAATTAGATTGGATGGCAGACCACCTTCCGGAAAAGACTCAATTTGCGGACAATTTATAATTTCCAAAAGTTCAAGAGACGGTAGAAGTGTATGCATGTTTTGGGGGAGTGAATTGAGACGCGGGCAATTATTGACTATTAACCGTGTGAGATTGGGGGCCAACAATCCTCCACTAGGAAAAGCTACAAGATTAAGGCAATCTTCGATTTCCAACCACACCAGATCAATTGGTTGATGTCCCTCCGAAACTAAAAGGGACTCCATGTTGCAACAACTTTTTATTTGGAGATAATCAAGCTTCGGGAAGATGTCTAAAGGAATTGAAATGAGAGAACTACAGCTATCATTTATAAACAATCTCTTAAGGGAAGAGTAGCACTGGTACAAAGGGAACTGTAATTCCCTACATTTATAGATACCAAGCACTTTTGGTGTAGCGGGACTGGATAGAACAACATGAGCAAGAGACTTAAGCACAGGACAGTCAAAGATTATTAACATTTCAGGACAAAGGTTGCAGTCTATCACTCCCTCTGACAGAGACTCCAAGTTATTGAATCCACCCATTCTGAGTGTCTGTAATGTAGGTGGCAATTCTTTCAAAAACACGTCATTACAATTCTTTAATGTCAATTCACGCATAGCAGGAGCTGTTGGGAGAGAAGTCTGAAGCTGTGAACATTCATGAACATGAAATTTGGTTAAAGAAGGTAGGTGCTTGGGTAAGCTTCCGCTTAGTTTCGGACAATACCAAAGATAAAACTCTTGAAGACGCGGGAAAACTCCTCCTTCACAAGGAAACCATTCCTCCCAGTTCAACATTCTCTCAAATTTCAATATTTCTAGCGATCGAAATGGTGTTATATTAGAAGAACTGCTACCATAAAAGTCAGGACCTACTTTAACAACTTCATCAAATCCAACAATGGAGAGGTCTTGAAGAGAGGGGAGTTTCCCAAGTGATGGCAAACTGGGACAATTTCTACAATAGTTTAAATGAACAACTGTGATATTTGAAAATGAATGATCTCCTATCCAATTTGGAAAGCTTGTTCCATTGTAGTTGTTAATAACAAGCTTTTTTAAGTTTGTATGAGGCTGGAGATTGTTGAGTATGTCTCTTTCACTTAGAGAAATATTGTAATCAGCATCCCATTCCAATGTTAGCTCATCCAGGTGCCTCTTGGCCTTCAACTTTGCACTCAAAGCATTTGTCGGGTTTATCACATATTGTAGCTTTGATATCACAATCGCTCCCCATAGATTTGAAAGTTCCCCCAACTCTCCAATTTGGAATCCCATACCCTTCTCAACAATAAATTTGGTCAAAGTCCGAAGACATTGTAATCTACCCATCTGTATTGGCATCTTTTGTATGCTAGTTCCAGTAATATTCAGATGCCGCAAATTAATGAGCTTTTGCATATCTGATGGCAACATAACAAGGAATTTGCATTCTGATAGATTCAATGTTTGTAAATTACACAACCTACATATAGAGTAAGGCAACCTCTCAATTTTAGTACAAGAGACATCTAGGTAGCGTAGATGTTGTAAATCTCCAATTCTCTCAGGCAACTCTATCATATTAGTGTAATGAGAAAGAGAAAGTACACGTAGAAATCTTAGCGTTAGCAATAGATCTTGTGGTACCTTCTTTGTTAAGTATAAGTCCACATTCGCTTTGTGTAATTGTAATGGAAGGAAGGTGCGTAAATGCTTAGCTTTATAAAGAGCCTCAAACTTCTTCCTTGTGTCATATTGTGATCTTAAGTACGAAAAATGCCGAGTCTTATTTATAATATTATTTTTGTAGTCCCCTTCCAATCTAAAATTAAATCTCCCAGATACAAATTTAGCGAGATCATGAACAAGGGCATGCATTACAAAATGAAATTTTTTGCCATTTGATCGTTGCAAAAGTGATCTCGATACTAGATCAAGGAAGTACTCATTGCCAATCTCTTCCATTTCTTTATTCTCGTCCACTTGTTGCAAGAATCCCTCTGCCATCCACAATTGAACAACTTCTTCCTTTTTTAATTCATAATCCTTTGGGAATATCGAACAATATGCAAAGCATCGCTTCAAATGAGAGGGTAGGTAATTGTAACTTAATCTTAGAGCTGGAAGAATATCACCCCCATCATTAGGCAAACTCCAAATTTTGCTGTTCAAAATTTTATACCATTCCTCTTCATCTAGTTTACAGTGCAACAGAGCACCAAGTGCTTTTGCTGCTAATGGTAGGCCATCACACTTCTTAATTATTTTTCTACCAATTTTTTCTAATTCTGGATATGCATTATAGTTTCCATTTTCAAAGGCATGATTTGCGAATAAACACCAACAATCTTCATCTGATAATTTATCAAGGTGAAAAATTTGAATAGGGCGCGTAACTGATGCAACGCTTTCATTGCGTGTTGTCACAACAATTTTACTTCCCAATGTTCCGTATTTAAAGGGATTCTTCAAGAGCTCCCAGTCGCCATAATTTTCATTCCATACATCATCAAGAACTAGTAAAAATTTCTTTCCCATCAAACCCTTCTTCAATCTAGTTTGGATCATATTAAAGTCTGTAGTGTCACATTTCTGTGAAGTGACAGCCTCAAGAATTGATTTTGTGATCCTAACCACATCAAATTCTTCTGAAACGCAAACCCAAAATCTAATGCTAAAATGGTCGGTGATTCTTTGGTCGTTGTAAATAAGCTGAGCTAGGGTGGTCTTGCCAATCCCACCCATGCCCGCTATGGGAATCACACAGAGGTGTTCATTGCCTTTTGCATCATTTGAGAGCAGCAAGTTGACTATGGGCTCTTTAACATCATCCCTACCAATAATTCTAGTTTCTTTTACCAGAGAAGTGGTGGGCAATCTTATTCTTGGTAAAGGATTCCCTCCAAGTCCAACACCTTCTCTTAGACCTATAAGATCCATTTGCTTTGCTAAATCATCTAGCCTGACAAGGACTTCTTCTATCTTTGATTTTAGTTTTTGTTCAGAACAAGTAAATGTACAAGTGACGCAATTCCTTACCTTGCTCTTAGCTTCCAACTGGCACTGCAAAGCTCCAGCAGCTATCTCATCCAAAAGGTCCTCTGCGTCGTAGACAGCATCTTTAAGCTCATCAAGCCGCTCTTTGATCTGTAGGTTTGTGAATTCCTTTTCCTCTGCATCATTGAGCACTGCATGAAGGGCAAGACACGTTGTCTTCAACTTCTTCAGCAGCGTATCGGGGACTTTTCTTCCCCGGATGAAGTCAACGACCTCTTGTGATGCCATCTTGGCAAACAACACTTTGAGGGTTGCAGACAGAAATGCTCCTCCCACTACGCTCGCAGCAGCCATGTCTTTCGTTTTTGCAATGGAAACAAATTGGGCAAAAAAGCTCTAGGAAAATAAAAGAGATGAGTTTGTTTGTGATTTAAGTAGATGCGGTCCTTGTTCTTAGCTTAACTAGTCGCAGACCCGCCAGTAGGGCCTTAATAAATTTTTTTAGTTAATCTCAAAAAAAAAAAATTTAATTAATATTATTGTTTTACTTTTCATTATTTTTTAAGTTAATAAAAACCTTTATATATATATATATATATATATATAAGTGAATCTTTATGTGTACCATTAAAGTAAACTCTATACATTCAACTTCTTTAGATGCGTAAAACAATATACTAGTACTCTATAATGATAGTGGCTAATTAGTTTTATCATTTTTTTTTTTCATAATCTCATATATTTACTGATTGATGATTTGCATAACAAAGACTTTAAACATCATTCATTAGAATTTCAAAGTAATAGTGTATAAAATTTATATATATAGTGATGATTTGATTTGATATCATCATTAATTTTTATCCTCTCTCTCTCTCTCTCTCTCTCTCTTCATTGGCAACCTATTGTTTTCCAAAATTTGATGATAATTCTATTGCATTAAATATGTATTATTAGTTTCTTTACGATATATTTGGTTTGATATCATCATTAATTTTTTTTTTTAATTTAGTGTTTCTAAATTGGCATTTATTCTGTATTCCATTTTTTCTTTGATGCATTAGGTGTGAGAATGAGTGTTTTCCTAGCATTACTCCACTTTATGAGGACAATTTTATTTATTGAATTTAATTAAAATATTATGTGTTTAATTTTTTAAAATAAAAAAAATGCGAAAAAATATAAATAATTTAATGATGTGGAGGATGTGGCTGAATTTAAATGTTGAATAAAATAATGTGGGGCCAAATAATTTGGCAACCCCGGCCCACTTTATATTTGGCCCAAGGCCCACGCCGAGGATGAAGAAACGTCCGAGGATGAACGTAGAAGGCCCAAGTTGCCAAGAAATATCGCCGAGGACGACCATGCCCTCGGCCAGCCGAGATCATAGAAAGGAGAGCAGCACGTCATCGAAGGCGGCCTCCTTACGCATCCCAAGAAAAAGACAAGTACAATGAGTTAGCCATGGAAGCACGATGGAGGAGCAATTCAAGGAAAAACTGTCACCTCCACAATAAATGCCCACCACTGGCATTCTGGCTGCATTAATGGGGAAGTGACTCCTGAACAGTGCTGCCTTGATTGCTACAACTAACAGGAGGATTGGTGAGGCGGCTGATGGGACAGGTAGTCAGGTATAAGTTTGGATGATCAACAAGTGAAAGGTAAAGATCGTCCAAAGAGGACTATATAATAGGTAGAACAGATCATAGAAAGGGGGATTCATGCAACCATTGACATTCAACAGTTATCACAACAAAACTCCTCGGATTGTGCCGAGGACAAACTTTCTTAGATAATCTCAATTCATCTCTAGATGATTGTAGTAACAACCATCTCGACCGTTGTCCATGTGCTAAGGCCTAGTTCTTAAACTCATTCTCTACAAATTTATTGTATTGGGCTAGTTGGGTCTGAGTCCATTCATTCAACAGCGGAAGTACTCAGATCCAGTCCCTACAAATAATATGAGAAGAAAAAAAGTAAAAATAAAATATATAACAATAAGTACCAAATCATCCAAATCTATGTAATATAATAATATTATATTCTTATATACTATCTTTAATTTTTTTTTTTTTTTTTAATGCAATAGGATAACATTTAACAACTAAAGTGAACAAAAAAAAAAAAACTCAAAATACAAAACTAAATCGCATCAACCTAAAGTAGAGTTTAAATAACACAAAAATTTATCAACATAAAGAAGAAATACAAGAAAAAAAATACACCAAAAATTTGAGAGAGAAAGAGAGAAATAATTTTTTTTGTGAGGGAAAATTATGCATAAAATGGAAGAGAGAATGACAAATTTATACTAAGATGATGATAATAAGAAGAAACAAAATATAGTAGATAAAGGGAAAGATGAAGAGTGATATTAAGGTAGAAAGTAGTGAAGAGATGAAAAGGTAAAAGGAATGAGAAAGGTCAGAGAAAGTGTAAACGTTAAAAAAAAATGAACACAATTTTATGGAGATAATTTTATTTATTTGAATTTAAGTAAAATACTATATGTTTAATTTTTTAAAATAAAAAAAATAAGTGGAAATATGAATAATTTAATGATATGGAGAACGTAGCTAAATTTAAATGTTGAATAAATTAAGATGAGAAGGAAAAAAAAGTAAAAAAAGAAAGATAAAACAATAAATACCAAATTATGCTAGGTAATAGAATAATATTATATTCTTATTGTAGGGACAGGATCTGAGCACTTCCGCTGTTGGATGAATGGACTCAGACCCAACTAGTCCAATACAATGAATTTGTAGAGAATGAGTTCAAGAACTAGGCCTTAGCACATAGACAACGGTCAAGATGGTTGTTACTACAATCATCTAGAGATGAACTGAGATTATCTAAGAAAGTTTGTCATCGGCACAATCCGAGGAGCTTTGTTGTGATAACTGTTGAATGTCAATGGTTGCATGAATCCCCCTTTCTATGATCTGTTCTACCTATTATATAGTCCTCTTTGGACGATCTTTACCTTCCACTTGTTGATCATCCAAGTTTATACCTGACTACTTGTCCCATCAGCCGCCTCACCAATCCTCCTGTTAGTTACAGCAACCAAGGCAACACTGTTCAGGAGTCACTTCCCTATTAATGCGGCCAAAATGCCAGTGGTGGGCATTTATTGTGGAGGTGACAGTTTTTCCTTGAACTACTCCTCCATCGTGCTTCCATGGCTGACTCTTTGTACTTGTCTTTTTCTTGGAATGCATAAGGAGGCCGCCTTCGGTGGCGTGTTGCTCTCCTTTCTATGATCTCGGCTGGCCGAGGACATGGTCGTCCTCGGTGATGTTTCTTGGCAACTTGGGCCTTCTACATTCATGCTCGGACGTTTTTTCATCCTCGGCATGGGCCTTGGGCCAAATATAAAGTGGGTCGGGGTTGCTAGATTATTTGGCCCCACACTTATATACTATCTTTAATTCTTTATAATAATCAAATAGAACCAAAAAAAAAAACAAAACAAAACAAAACAAAAAAAAAAGAAAAAAAAAACTTAAAACACAAAACCAAATTACATCAATCCAAGTAGTAGAACACAAAAATTTTGTTAACCTAAAGCAGAGATGAAAAAAAAAAAAAAAAAATCCACCAAATAATTGAGAGAGAGAGAGAGAGAGAGATAAATCTTTTTTTTTTTTTGTGAATAAAAATTACGCAAAGAATAGAAGAGAAAATGATAAATTTATAATAAAAAAAGTAAATAAGAAAAAACAAAATAAAGGAAGACAAAGGAAATATTAATAGTGATATTAAAGTAGACGGTAGTGGGTTGATGAAAATGAAAGGAAATGAGAAAAAACTACACTATTGAAGGCAACAATAAATATTTCATTTTAGTTTTTAGATATATATTGAAGTTAAAACTAAACTATTGGTCTTTAAAGTTTACCTTATGAGCGCTATTAGTCTCTTAGGTTTCAAATGAGTGCTATTGGTCCCTCTAGTTTAAAAAATAAGAACTGTTAGTCTTTTAATTAATTGCCGTTAGCATTACTATCTATATGGCTAATGAAAAAATGATGTGGCATTTTTTATCTTTAGTGTAAGCCTATATGGCAATATTAACGTTGATGAATTTGCCAGGCTAGCATGTGAATCATTTTTTTATTTTTTTTTTTGTTAAAAAAGTTTCACATGTTTTCCTGTGACTTTCCTTTACGCTTTTATTTCCCTCCTCTCCCAGCTGGTGGTGCTGTCACTGTTGCTACCATTGCTGCTACTTCAACCACTCCCACTACCATTAGCCACTGGCGATTCAAACTGTTGGCATTGCCACTACATCAGCAGCACAAAACATCTCTATGTCCTTCGCCAATCACCACGGATCTCCACGGCTAATCTTGAAGGATCTTTATGTATCTTTGTTCTTAAGATTTGTTCCCAATGGATCTATAAATAAAATAAAGAGGTTTAAGTATTATATTTAGATCTGTTTTCTTTTGCAAAATGTTAAAGATTATTATTTTTTTCCCCGGCCCAACCAATCTTCGTGGGGATCAACGGTTGCCTTTTAACAAGAAAGATTGTATTCATTGAATCCTTTTGTTGGGTTTCTTGCACCCAATCAATAAATATTTGTGTCCAACGAATGTTGATATGAAAGAGAGAGAGAGAGAGAGAGAAAAAGAGTTTTATAAGACTTTGTATGTTCAAAGATGGATCTACTGACTTTGCCAGCAGATTTGTGTTGCCTTTGATGTGAGTTGGTGACTGGATTGGAGGTTTGGAAGCGGAGCAGAGAAAGAGGAGGGAGGGAGGGGCTGAAGCATCTTCTTTTTTTATTTTTTCATTTTTTAAATATATAAATATTAATGAAAGGTTACGCAGCAAATTTAAATAGCTGACATGTCATTACATACCCATCAGTTTTTGTTATTATATGCACATAGACAATAATCCTAACAAAGTTAACAAAAAGACCAATAATGTTCATTTTTTAAATTTAAGGAACTCATAACACTTACTTGAAACTTAAGAGACTAATTAAACTTATAAGATAAGCCAATGGCCTTGTAGCCAAGTGGCATTCAGGTTCTTTTGTAACCTCTTGCTCGGTAGTTCTATCCCCTGCACTTACCTAGCAAAAAAAAAACCTTATAAGATAAACTTCAAGAACTAATGGGATAGTTTTGCCTATATTAAATATAGATTTTTTTTTTAATTTATTTATGGAAATATAGAATATAGATATATAGATGTTCATTTGCGTTTATAATTGCGCATGAGACAACCTTGCGGTGTGGCTGACTTGACTTCACGTTGCCAAGGTTGAATTTTTCAGTTTAGACTTTAGATGTTCGAGCACTAACGCCGTAGAGCAAGATAATATAAACTATAGTGATGGTAGTTGGAGGTTTGACCAACATAATTGGCGCCACTCTTTGAAATAGTACTTCTCTTTTTTCTTTTCTTTTCTTTTTTTTTTTTCAGAAAGTTATTGGCAATTCTATGAACCGTATTCTGAACATCTATTCTATATGCTTTTATCGCACCAAATTTTTTTCTAACTCATTGAGAAGGGTCTACGGCAAAAGTTGTTGCAGAAATGATATTAAGTTGGAAATAATATTCTTTCTTCTTCTTCTTCTTTTCAAGTTCCTCCAGGTGAACCATTTCATGACTAATAGATTCAAAATAAATCTTTTCATTTTTTTTCACTTTCGTGTTGATTAAGTTCATCTTTAGATCCCCAAACTAAAATGAATAAGGGTTACTAAGAGTCTTATAGCTTAACTAGTTAGCACATTCTTGTATTTCCAATAAAGATATTCAAGAGTCAAATTACCTTCCTTAAAAAATAATAATAAAACTAATAAGGGTTAATTTATTTTAAATTTTGGGTGTCATATATATCTAACCAGGGAGCAAGCAAAACCCAAAAACGCATAATATCTCCTCCAAAAATTACTTCTCCAGTCAAAGAATGCATTAGATATTTACCTAAACCGGTAGGTCTTTGGGCGGACCCCGCGTTAGCCCCAAGGCGTTGGTCTCTAATCAAAAAAGTAAATGCTTAAACTTGAGAAGCTTTGGTCTAGTGGGCCCGTAAAACTCACTAGGACAAGCGGTATTATTGAACCAAACAAAGCAACAAGCAATAAAATCAAAAACAACTCAGAGGCTGTTTGGAATGGCACAAAATGAGTGATATCACTCAGTTTCCATAGCCCATAGTCCAAAACTCGTGCGACCCACAGAAAACAAATTTTTTGGCTTGTTTTTTGGGTGATGTTTCCATCACTCAAAACTCAAAAATTGAGTTCGGGTGATGGAAACCGGAAATAGAAATAGAGAGTTTCCAAAAGTTCAAACACAGTTTTCAGTGGCATATTGGTAAATAGAGTGACTTCATGGGACCCATTGACAGTGTATTGTCCCATCAAATTGAAGTCTATTAATATTACCGTTACTCTCCATATTTTCACTTCAGCTCTTCCCCAAATATTTTCGCAGAGCAAAGTTTCCCTCTTTCCCACTTCCCTTTTTCCGTCTTCAACTCTTCCCCAAAATTTTCACATCATATTTCGTCTTCTCCATTTCCAGCAATGTATGCACAGAAAGTCTAAGCACTGAAACCTGATGAGATGAACATTCTGTGATCAAAGCACCTAAATTTTGAGAAATAGGGTGTCAATTAAATATTCCATCACTAAGTATCTGTTTGGGAATAGTTTATTTAGTTGAAACTGAAAACTTTTTGTTGAAAGTACTGTAGATAAAGCTAAAATGTAGCTAAAATAGTACAGTGGATTTGTGAATAGTACCAAATAGTGCAATGGAACCCATAAATAGTAGCAAGAATAAGTTGAATAGTAAAAAAAATGGGCTTTTTAAGCAATGCCAAACGCACAATAAGAATCCATTTGGGAATAGTTTATTTAGTTGAAACTGAAAACATTTTACTGAAAGTACTATAGATAAATCTAAAAGGTAGCTGAAATAGTATATATGACCCATGAATTATACCAAAAAGTGTAATGGGACCCATAAATAGTAGCAAAAATAAGCTGAATATTAGCAAAAATAAGCTAAATAGTAAAAAAAGCTAGTTTTTTAAACTAATGCCAAACACAACCTAAATTTTCCGTATTCAAGGCTTATTTGTCATGATGAAAAAGTGCATCGGCCAGAATTTTGGTAGGCAGACAAGTATTTGATCAATTCTTGAGTAAATTTCACAAATCCACCATAAGATTTGTGATAATACCAACTAGGTTCAAAACATTTTGTTGAGGACTCTTTTTTTGCCCCACATGGCATTACTTCATTGGCAACCCACGCCGCATCAACATATTATTGATTTTTTGGGTAAACCTCTTTAAAACTTAAAATAAACTCATATCTCATTCAACTACATGAATTGGACTCACATGGCCCACACCATCACCACTTCAAGAGGCGGATTCATGGTGTCCACATTTCATCTTCATCAATTGAGATCATAATCCACAACATCATCAACATCAACATATCGATTGGGCTTAAGCAATGAATCAAATCTCACAGCCCATATTACTTCTCTCATATTCATGGAAAGCGGCTTCTCCAACAAAAGTCTATATTTACACAAAATGACAACAAAAGCACATATTTACACAAAATGACAACAAAACACAAGGTATGTCATCTCATCTTTGGCTTATGATCCAAGCTCATGAGTCTCTTTGGAGAAATTTTGAGAGTCGTGGTTTAGAGGGCCAAGAGGTATGTTCAGTAAAGCTCCAACGATTTAAAGTTGATAAAAGAATTATGTTGCTTGGCGTGTCTTCTCCAACTCCCTGAATTCTGACGAGTCAATGTGTAGTAGGTAACATACGGAAAGCTTCTCTTATCACATAGATCTTAAAATGATAAACTCCCATTTACTCTTTTCCTAAAACTTAATATTCATCATATGACAAATACTCAATATCTCCAACCATCTAAATGCTGAGAAAATAACTATTCATTCAACCTCCAGCTATTCCTATATGAATTTGGAAACTTAATTATATTATTCTACATAAACTATATTACTATTTTCAGCTTAAATCCAACTCAAGCACATGGCTAAATTTGATTGGCTATCTTCAATCTTCAAATATAAAATATTCACGATATCTTTAATACCTAGCTGTCATCTGTCATAATCAGACCAAATATTGCCCTACTAGCTGTCAAAGAAGAGCATTAAATGCTCTTCTTGCTCACCAAGATTAAGTCACAACATAATGAGATCTTGACTAAATCTTTAAAGCTTCATTAACTATCAATCAATCATTCTATTACTTACTAAAAATTTATTGTAATAGAATCTTGGACCAAAAATATAAATACCTAAAAGAGAAAACCTATCTAACAGAACACCAACAGTGTGTTCAGCATTTGACACCTGGCTAAAAGTGACATCACTAGCCATTTAATTCTCAAATCCCAATAAACAGCTGCTATACCCAAAACAGCAAGATACCCTTAAAAGAGATCTTACTATTTTCAGCCAAATTCATGAAATAAATGTTGAATATTCTCTCCAGCGGCCTGACATCATTCAACTAACCTCATCTACTTCTGCCCCAAGCAACAGCTGTCTTATAATAGCTATGACAACTTTTTCTGACAGTTGGGACAGCTTTTTCAGAACAGCTGTGACAACTGACCCATAAATCTTGAAATTACAAATTTTCCCTATTTGGCTAAAAACCAAAACCAACCAAAGAAACTATCTTTTTTTTTTCTTTTTTTCTTTTTTTCTTTTCTAAAATCCTTTCCTTTTTTGCTAGTCTTTCCTCCAGCTACTATTACCCAAAATAGCAAGAACACCTTAAAGTTGAACATACCATTTTAGGCCAAATCCTAGGACAGATTTTATGAAGATTCATTGCTGATTGGGACAAATTTTGGCTAAGATTCTTTACTAAATACCCCCTTAAACTCAGCTACAAATAGAACCCCTCATCAACACACCAAAGCAGACCAATAGAGAAGAACAATTCTCTCATAAACTTCTCTATTTTACCTCCCCCTCTATTATCTTCTTAAACTCTTAATGAGGTTCTGGGCTTTTGAGTTCTTACTTTCCGAATTAGAAATTAAGCTCTTTAGCCCTTAGTTCACAAATGCCCCTTATATCACTACTCATAAGCCTTTATCCACTGTAGACACTCGATTTTGCACCTATAATTTAATTTTGGAAGATGACTAAAATGACCATTTCAAATACCCAAAAATCATAATTGCATTACATGCATTAAATCATTCATTGCGTATCATAAAAATGATCTTGAGATTCTAACGGTCGCGACAGTATGTCCAATTCCCAAATCAAACCGTCAGATTAAAAGATATCATAAGATAAAATGTTCACGGTCTGCATGCATTGCCTAAAGGTGAAACCGATCACATGTAATTAATTGGAATTAATTCTAATTGGTTAAACAATTAAAATTAATTCATTTGTGTGATTGGTTGTTAGTTCTTATTAGAAATAAGCCTGGTTGCATGGGAATAAAATAGATAATCAAATAACAAGGGAATTGTTGATAATTAAGTATTTTTAGAATATTTATCAATAAGGTAATAATTGTTTTAAGGACCTAATTATCAAAATAAAAGAGATTAATTTTAGAATATGAGTTAAAAATATGTTAAGTGCAATTCCTACTTAGAAAATCCCTAAAAAAGAGTCCAAATTGAACCAAAATTGGGAATTGGGCTCGGCATTTAGAAGGCCAATCGGCACTTCCCAAGTGCCGATTGGCATAGCCTCGAGGCCCGACCCAGAAATGCTCTGATTGAGATCAAAACGCATCCATTTCTAATTTTTAGGAATAAGGACGCAAACCAATTCGTATCTGATCCAATCCAGCTTATTTTTCAAGCATCCAACCTCTATAAATAGGGAACAAACATTAGAAATTGGGGCCCTTCTTTTTCGGACTTCTTTGTTCCCCTTACGTTAAAGATGTTCTAGAAGCCTTGGTTTTAAGAATTTCTTTTCCATAAGTGAACATATTTTGGATCTCAAAGAGATTGAACTTCTTTGATTTCTAAAATATTCCCTCATTGAAGAGTTCATTCATGCAAGTATGTCTGTAATATCACCCTTTTGCTTATTCTTTTCTTTCCTACCCTATGTATATGTTCTGTTCATCGCATTTGTTCATGGATGCATGTTTGATTTTACTCATTGTCCATAAAATCTTATTCATATTTTTTTTCTGCCATGTTCACATGCTTAATTCAACTTTTAGTAGTTGATTAGCATGTCTAAGTTTAAGATTTGATTCTTCTTTAAATTTCGAGATTTGCAATAAACTACTAAAAACATTTTTTAAAGAAAAAAAAATCAAATCTGTATTTTCATTAAATGCAGGTCTAAAATTTTGCTGCATATAAAAAAAAATAGATCTGTATTTTCATTAAATATAGATCTGAAATTTTTCTGCATATAAAACAGATCTATATTTTCATTAGATATAATCTGAAATTTTTCTGCGTATAAAAAAATATTTGTATTTTCATTAAATACAGATTTGAAATTTTTCTACATACAAAACAGATCTATATTTTCATTAGATATAGATCTAAAATTTTTACTGCATATAAAAATATCTGTATTTTCATTAAATATAGATCTGAATTTTTTTTGCATATAAAAACTGATTTGTATTTTCATTAAATATAGATCTGAAATGTTTTTGGCATATGAAAACTGATCTGTATTTTCATTAAATACAGATCTGAAATTTTTCTACATATAAAAACTGACCTGTATTTTTCACTAAAATACAGATCTGAACTTTTTTATAATAAAAAATGTTTTCTTCAATGCAAAATATTGTGTTTCTTTTTTTAAAAATAAAAATTGTGAATTTCAATTTCTTAAGGAATGAATTAATCTTAAATTTGGGAATTTCAATATGTTATTGTAATGTATCATTCAAATGGGTATATAAATGGTTATTTTGAGTCTAGAAGACCAGACTCCATCTGGGTGCCTAACACCTTCACATTCTGTAACCCTTCCCCTGAATCTAGATTTTGGTTCGTAGGATAGTGCGTTATCTTTTCCTTTTTCTTTTTTTAGATTGTAATCTAGGAAACAAAACCTTGTAATTTTCCATTAGATTGTAATCTAGGAAACAAAACTTTGTAATTTTTTACTAGATTGTAATCTAGGAAACAAAGCCATGTATACTTCATTTTATCAAATTGTAATTCATTCAAATTAATGAGAGGTTGTATTATTTAAGTATGTACCTTGTGTATTTTTTTCATTTTTTCTTATTTTTTTGTAATAAAAAATAAGTAGCGACTCCACACATAATCTTAAAAAGGGAAGGTACCGATGCCTAACCCCTTTTCTGAGAGCACCCTTAGGAGTTTTTCCAATCTCTCACAGTGGTGACTCCGCTAAGGATGTCCAGGGCTAAGTTTCACATTAGACTTTAAATGACCAATTAAATACCCTTGTTTTTTTGTATGATGCTTATATTTGGTTGCTTATGTCTTGTATTATTTGTATAATATTTTGTTTGAAGTTGCCATGTTGGTTGTTAAAAGCTTTCCCTAACTGTCATAGTGTGTGCCATCAAACAACAAATATGCATATACCCATCTCAACATATGGTGGTAGTAACCATGGATCACTAGTCTTCATTAAATTCGGGTAGCCAGTGGTGAACTCACCAACTTATAGCCCAAAGTCACTAGATCATTTCTTGTTGACTAAAAAGGATACACCATGCCGTTCGGACCAACATAATGTTCATTACATTACAAGTTGGGAGGTGTAACATCCTAACTATGGGAAACAATAAAACAACAAACCCACCCTACAATGTAATGACTTAGAACCTATCCTTAGGCCAGTCCATGTTAAAATTGCATTGCATTCTGTGTGTGTTTGTTTGGTTGGTAGATTAACATAGATGGGGACCTAGCTTTATTTGACCCAACTAAGCCTTTTCTTAGGGGAGAATTTGATCAAGATCAGAGGGAAGACTCCAAAGAGAATCCAAGAACGACAGCCAAGCTAGCAGTTCCAGTTCCAAGCCTATCACAGTACTAAAGCCGTTGAGTATAGAAGGCACTCCCTAGTTACAACACCTCAACCCTATGTTCGACTTGCAAGACAGCCTAAGCCATAAGAAATCTGAAGACTCTGTCACCAAGGCAGAGGGGGAAGAGCACCAAAACACTAAAGAGCCAATGAACACTCAAGAGCTACTAAATACTATGGTGGAAAGCCAAATTCAGTTGAGGGAAGACATGAACCTTATCATATAGCAGTTTCAGAACTTGAAGGGTAGCCAAGAGGAAAACAAGACCGATCAAAATCTCCCTATCTCAGAGAGTGAGAAGAAGATTAATGAGAAGATAAGTAAGATGGAGGAGATGATCAAGAGGGCCCGCAAGATGGAAGATCTAATGGATTACCAGTCGCTCTCTCTTTCGCCCAATGTAAGATTGCCCGCAAAGTTCTTTCCCAGCCTTACATAGTCCTTTCCTTATATAGTTCTCTCCCTTTATCCCAGCCTTACACTTGTTGATCTTATAGGTGATCTATTGGATGCTTGTCCCATCCAAAACCTCCTAGAAGCTTTGTGAATAGCTGTAAACTGAGATATCACTGTTCAGGTGTCATTTTCACATAAATGTGGCTAGTTGGTTAGGTGCAGAGCATTTAATGTGGTGGTAGTAGCCTTCTTCTCATATATTTCTTCCTTTATTGTTGGCTTCTTTCCCTAAAACTTATCCTCCAAAGAATGGTTACCTCTTGCACAGTATTCTCTATGCGGCCGGGCTCCAACCTTCCATAATGCTTTCTCAAGGAAGCTCAGATCCTCGGGAGATACCACCAACTCGTTATTATCTTTCCTTATCCTCGGCTTATTGACCCCAACATTTTTTAATCCTTTTGATCATCCTCAGGCTCATATATATCCTCGGGCAGGGCCCAAGGCCCAACGCTCCTGCTTGGCTCAATTATCCTCACAATTATTATTATTATTATTATTATTAGAACTTTCCAAAGGATTAGTTTAATGTAATTAAGGATCACAATGGAGTAGGATAAGGTTGGATTAAGGTGCCTTACCCTATTGAGATGAAATGGGTTTGAGGTATTTTGTCATCCTTGACAAAGTAATTTTGATATTAATGAGGTAAAAAATGAAGGGAATGTGCAGTCATAAAAGTGCTAAAAGTTATAGAAAATATGTTTTAAGGAATGGTAATAGAATTTGTAATGTACCAAAAAAAAAGTATAAATAAGATATGTGTAAAAATATATATATTGAGCTCTAGTTAGCTCTAGGATTGCAAACAAGTAAAGTCGAAGAGGACTATTAAAAGTTTAGGATTCTTCATTTAATTTTATTTCAATCATGAGTCGAGTTCAAGTTCAATATCAAATGAGATTAAATGTTCAATCTTAGTTCATTTTCTTCTAATTAAAGTAGTTTTTTGACCCTTAAAGTTTAGGATTATTTCCATTTTGGCCTTTTACATTTCAAAATCTTCATTTTTCCCTTTTTATGTTTCATTTTGTTTTCTTATTAGTCTTGCAATTCATTTTCATTAGTTTTTTTTTTTTTTTTTTAATAATTGGTAGTTCATTCTCATTAGTAATATGATTGTTAAGTGCCCTCTATGTTTAACTATTTCATGAAATATTAGCTCTAAAATGTTGTGGGAATACGTGAATTTCATTATTGTAAGCAAAAAACATATTATAGACAGTTAGATAACTAATGAAAATGAGCAATATGTCCAACATGAAAACAAAAGCAAACATAAATGGTTAAAATGAAAATTGTGAAACTTAAAAGACAAAAATGAAAATAATCCTAAACTATAAGAGCCAAAAGTATATGTTATCTACTTTTTTTTTATCAAACAAGCTCAAACTTGTTCATGAACTACTTAAATTAACTTATTCACTTCCCATATAACAAACAAACAAACAAAAAACATTACATTAATTTTTTTTTCCAATTTATAAGAAAATGCTAATAATTAACAATTATGTTATAGTCAAAATTATATTATTTGAGTTAGTTAGATAAAATCACATTCATTTATGAACTTATAAAAGTTCCATTCACCAACCTCCTATTGGTAAAAGTGGAGTGGGACTCAATTTGTCCCACCACTTTCAGTTTTGGATATACACTACTGTCAATTTATTTAAAACATTCTCCCCTCTTCCCATGTGTGTATTAAAATACTTAATATTCTCAACCAAAAAAAAAATTGTCCCACTCTTGGTTCGTTCCCAAGCTCTTCCTGTTTGTGTGTTAAAATACTTAATATTCTCCAAAAAAAAAAAAAAAAAAAAAATTGTCCCACTCTTGGTTCGTTCCCAAGCTCTTCCACAACCCTAGGCTTAAATGGGCCTTATTAATCTAATCTAACCAGCCCATTCTTAGAACCGGGCCCAATCATGTATTTGATGGCCTTTGAAGATCCATAGCGATTCAATGCTAACTGAGTGACCACCACCCCTAATCATACCAGTGTGTATGAAGCCAGTTTTCATTAAAAGCATTTCAATCAAATCTTCTTCTTTTTCTTGTAGCTTTAAGACTGCTCAGTGTCCCATAAAGTCTATGTTTATATTGAATCAGACAGCACATACTCCATAAAGTTTACGTTTCTTATCAATGTATTTCAAAATTTCACTATCAAGTATCAACTTCATTATTGAACAGTATACGTTTTTACAGTGACATTATTACACCATCTACAGCTCTAACTAATTAGTTTACCAAAAATAAAATGTAATGAATAATGAAGAGTGAGACTTTACACAACATCAAGATCATAGCATCTCAGGTTCTAATACAATCTATTTTAGAAATGTTTTCTATCTAGGCGCGATAGATGGAATGTCTCCACTAACTAGTTCAATGCCAGATATCTCTGATGCATAAAGATCCTTCACCGTAGAGGATGATGATGGTGGAGTTGCAACCTTTTCAGCATTAGTGACCATAGGACCTACTGATATAATGTCAGAATCAGGCATCATATGCCATATACTTTCAAGTTCTCTAACCACCTCTGCCATTGAAGGTCTAGCACCTGTCTCATCTCCGCAACACTTGAGAGCCAAATTCAAAAATTTCACCACGCATTTAGGAGGATAAGATCCCATTCGCCCATCAATGACCGAAAAGATCATATCAGATTTACTCGCAACATTAACCTGAAACAAATAGAAACCATATAAAAACTATAAGAAACCATTTTATTACACAAATTTAAGCTGCTGTATCTACAGGATTAAATAATATGATCATTATGCCAAAATGATCATAAATGTTATACAAGTAAATGAATGTTTCGCATAAGGACAGAAGTGAAGATTTTTTTTTAAGGATTTCAGTGTTTGAAGTTAAAACTGAAACTTGCAAATGAGGATATCTCTCATCTTTACGTCTAGAATAAAATGGCATATGGCAAGAAGAAGAGAAGAGAGAGAGAATAACTAAAAGCTGTCATCTTTATTCTACCCAAAAAAACAAACCACGGAAGAACAATTTTCCCTTTCATGCCTAAGCACCTGATGCACCATTAGGCCCCATCAAATCCAAGACAAACAAGTCTATAAGGTTTTACCTCTCTAACAATGTTTTTTCCATGTGAGATTGGCTGCTTCCCAGTCAGGAGTTCTAGAAAAACAACACCAAGGCTATAAACATCACTCTTGTCTGTCAATTTACGAGTTAAGAAATACTCCGGATCAAGGTAACCCTGCAAATTTAATCCAAAGAATGAAAGAAAAAGAAAATAGGCATCAGTTACATCTCAAACGACATACTACTAAGTCTATTTCATAGAGTTTGAGTTACATTTTTTTTTTTTTTTAATAATAACAAATGTATAAATTTACAATTTAAAAAAATGGTTAGTTCCAAAAAAACCACCCTAAATTATGGGGATTGCCGATGACCTATAGCTCAACTGGCAGTTCCGTGTCCCACAGTAATGAAATGGAGGGTGAGGTTGTGGATTTAAGACTTATTGGGACCATGTGTAACTTACCAATATATATATATGGGGGATCTTGCACTTTGCACCCTGTTAAAGAGTTTATATTGTATAGGTGGTACCCTTGCATTGTGTTGAATCCTTCTAGATTAGTCTAGAGTATCCCAGGGGTGGGTGTTGCTGCTGAAGTATCCCTCACCAGCTATCATATTGTCTAGAATATTCTCTATTCCTTGTAACCAACTCTCACATATATAGGATTCAAAAAAAAAAACTCATATACATATATATGGAATATAGTGGATGAAGGCTATAAAAGATTTTTAGCTTCTCTTTTTGAACCTGTATCATTTAATTCATTTCTAATACTTCTCTAACATGGTATCAGGCTATCAGTTCCTCTTGTTGGCACAGTTGTTTCAACCAAATTTTCAAAGTTTGTGATGTGCAAGTATCCCATAGTTTAGGGTGGTTTTCTGCGATTTACCCTTACACAAAAATGGTAATGAACAACACTATTATCAATTCATTTTTATTGTTTTTCCAAGAAGAGTCAGTAGCCCAGGCTAGATTGTCAAGTGTTGAATCATACTTATAGGCAGTTAAAATGTGGCACTTGTGCCACAGCTGGAGAACACTGATAAGAATTCACTCATCAACCTAGAAAAATATGAAATTTATAATTCTATTATTTAAACATCAACTATAAGAGTCTTACTGGTGTCCCCTTAACAACTGTGGATACATGAGTAGGCACCGTCCCTTCAATATCTGGAATTGGTGCAAGTCGTGAAAGTCCAAAATCAGCAACTTTTGCCATATACTTGGAGTCCAATAATATGTTGCTGGCCTTGATATCTCGGTGAAATACTGGAGGATCAGCTTCAGTATGTAGGTAGAGGATGCCCTTAGCCGATCCTAGGGCAATTCTCAATCTCATAGCAAAACTCAGAGGTTCTTTACACTTGGCTGTATTATTGCACACATGAACCCCTAATAAGCTCATTAGAATGGATATAGAATTTGAAAGTAAAAAAGTTACGTTTAGCTATAAAATATATAAATAAAACAGAATTTTTTTTTTGGTGGTGGTGGTGGGGGGAGGGGGAGAAAGTGTATTGTTGCAAGTTATATATTGCAATCATTCAGAATACTATAGTGAGATCAATAAAAGGCAAGTTTAGAGAATAATTATAAGGTGTACCAGAAAGGTGATCCCTCAGAGTACCATTTGACATAAACTCATAGACCAACATCTGCATGCAAAACAATACTTACATGAAGCTCCTCCGAAGAAAAATTTTCAAAACAAATTAAGCAATAGTGAGAAAGAAAAGCTAGTCCCCAGGGTGTGAAAGCCAAACAATTTTGCAGGAGCAACATAGTTCACTGCGAAAGCAGATATTTAAGTCTTTAATGCATTTCTTAGAGCCAAAATAATCCTTACTTTATGAAGAACCGTCTATGCTTCTACATTATTAAGCAACTAATTTGGAAAAATCTCATCAGTAATGTCTCTAAACCGAATTTGATTTCTTCCATTGTTTGCATATTCAAAGCAGCTATGTACACAGTTTTACATCTTTCACTTCTTCTTTTTTAACTCTTACAGCTCATTTGGCGTAATTGCATCAACTTCCTAAGTAGATGGAATCATCTCCCTGTGTATCCAAGAAGATTGGTGGATAATCCAATCTTTTATTCATTATGTATATGGGTTAGTTTCAAGTTATATTTAGTGTAACTTTAACTCTTTAAGCAATTCTGCACCACTCAATATTTATTTCATTTGACGCGAATTTTGACAAATCCGCCATTAGATTACATTTTCTTCCAATACTCTCCATGTTTGCAAAATTTCAAGTTGATCTGAGATATATAACTATTCTATCTGCTAAATGTTTAAATTTCAAGTTTTTGTATATTAAAATTATGCATAAAAGATGAGTTTACAAATCGAATAGAAAATAACATCCAATTGACTTGAAATTTGGAATAAGTATTAAGAACATAGAGAACATGTATATATAAATTCAAGATCAGAAAAAGTACCTGTTCACCTTCTTCATCACAATACCCAATCAAAGACACAAGGTTTCGATGATGTAACCTTGATAACAATTTTATCTCTGTCAAGAACTCTTTTTCACCCTGTAAAGATCCCTCTTGTGCACGTTTTATGGCCACAACTACACCATCAGCTAGAATGCCTTTATAAACCTTACCATACCCTCCTTGGCCAACCTCAGTGTCAAAACTGTTTGTAGCCACAGCCATTTCTCTATAAGTGAAATCCTTTACACCATCAATTTTTATGGAGCTCATAGACGCTGCATATTTAATAGGACCAATGTTAAAAATAAAAACATAGAGATAAGTGCTGCATAAAAAGGTGCAGTGCTGTTTTTTTTAAAATACCAAATAGAATTATGTATTGATTATCATAAGATTTTATTTATACTCACACAGACACACACACACACACATACCGGTCAACTAAGAAGCATGGACACAGATACAGATACGGGTGTGGGTATGACACAGTGACACGGCAATTTTTGAAAAAATAAGACATGGGTACGGTGGAACATGTCAATTAAATAATTCTTGAATATAGTTTTATTTTTATTTTCTATTTATTATTAAGCATATATTTTTCATATAATGTTAAATATATATCAAATTAAGAGTAATAATGGATAATAAAGAAAATCCATGACTATTAAAGGATGTTTAGAAATTAGAATTCAAATCAAGCATAAAGATATTTATTAATTCTCAAATGCACTATTACTATTCAAAGCATAAATGCTCTCTTTGTTTTGTGAAAGAGTATTTGATTCCTCTTGTTCTTGTGTCTTGACCATGTGCTTCATTTTTTTTAAGGGATACTGCTGGGACACACATGCAGAAGTGTCCCAGGCAATGCAAGTGTCCTACACCGGTACTGCACTCCAAATGAAGTGTTTGTGCTTCCTTGCTAGTCAACAACATTGTTTAACATTGTGATGATGCCCCAATTCGATTGATTGTGTGATGTGTGTGGGTGTGTGATGAGTCCCACATCGGACATATACTGGGTTGAACTAAGCTTTATTAACAACTATAAAGAGCCTCAATTGTGACTAGTCCTTTTGAGATATAGCACAGATGTGGCTAACGCTTTTCCTTGGGTCGTTACAAACATAGTTGCTGACTGGATTTTCTTCAACTTAAACATGGTTTGAGCCAGGACGCAACCAAGTCCTATGCTAATTTATCTTTAACCTTTTTTCAACTCTAAATGATGCTTCTAATCACAGGCCAGTCCAAAATTGGCTGAATCTTGCCCAACATCATTAGCTGAGATAGGGCTAAGATATTGACCAAGCCCAAGCTGAGGCCTATGTAATTGGACTAGTATCAACCTGGCCCAATTGACAGGCCTAAATTCAGGGTGTACGATAGAAACAATTACAGGAAAAGTAAAAAATCATGACATATCTACCTGATACCCCTAACATCATAAAAATAAGATACTCACAATGGCGTCTTCTTGAAACCACATGGTAATTCCTCACATGCATTCTCAGTATCAGAAGAGTAACAACTGCAGACAATGCAACTGCACCTGCAATGATTCCCAGTACTAGGCCAGCCAATGCACCTTTGCTTAAACCAGAACTTGCAGAGTTGGCATCATCTGTGACATTAGTGAGAACTATCAGCACAAACAAAATCAAAGCTTTGCAACAAAATTCATCTCATATTCATACACAAAATAAGGCTTGTGACTGAGTTATAGTTCATCCATCTTTGGGGTCAAGTCATAAGTGATGGTGTAGCTGGCTTCTTGATCAATATAGAACACAACTTAATTGCCGGGAAAATTAACAATCATCTTGAACTGAGCATTGCAGTTATTTACTTATGTGCTGATCAACTGTATCTGTTATTCCACAGAACATAGCATCACCATGGTGAAAGCATTAAACTGGAGATCAAGCCTTTCTTCAACATTGTTCACAACAAAAGAAAAGGTGATCTCCACTCAAATGTGCCCCCCACAGATATTCCCACAAGTTACTCAGACAAATCAACAACAGAGAATAATGCCACAAGCTTAAGATGGTCTTCAAGTATAGAGGACTTCAAGGTTTAGGTCAAATAAATTAGAGAAGAAAGCTGTACATTACTCAACAGCTAAATAAACATTAGTTCCGACTCAAGAAAGCTCTGTTGCAAAAAATATCAAATAAGGGTTTTGAGACAAACCATATTTATAGAAGCCCAGTATAGGAAAGCTAATAAGTTCAGCAGGTCCAAAAAGGTCATCATTTTGAATTTTCCATGATGTGAATACTTCAAAGATTCGCTGAACCTCGCTCTTATTGAAGGTTTGAGCATTGTTTTCAGAATCAGATACAGGAAAGAACTTCAATTGCATTCCCAGTCGAGGTCCTTCTTCCCATGCAAATGAAACAATGTACAGCTGATAAAGAGATAACTCAAGATGAGATGTCAGGAACACCTCAAATTTATCTTTGTACGGACGAAAATCTGAGAATGCGGGACTTTTCAACCGATATACAACAAACAAAGGAAGAGCACAGAAACAATCTACTGGAGATGTAGGGTAATATTCGTAAGAGGATGGGCATCTTTGAGCCGGACAAACAGAAGTGGTATTTGTTGAACTCGGACTGTTTTTGTTTTCCTCAATTTCAGGTCCACAGAACTGGGGTAGGTTGGAGTTCAAGCATAAGGGATTCTCTTGAAGCCTGAGAGTTAAAAATGAGACTTAATCACATCAATGTGCTATGTATGTTACCTTGCAAAACTAAAATTAAAAAGATCACATCCACAATCCTTTACCAAGTATTCACATTTTGAAGATGCATTTCATCACACATGATGTTCTATATGAAACTAATCAGGAAGCAAAAATTGGAGAGGTATAGAAGCAAACCAGACAGAAACATTTGGAGGTAGATAAGTAGTGCCACTGATGTTTGCAAGATTATTATTCTGCAACTCCCTGTAGTACCAAGGGGAAAAAGTAATATCTTAGACAATCCAGTCTGAGAGTAAATTTAATAGTCAACCCAGGAGGTTAAACTTTGAAATTTACAAAAGGCCATGCTGTAATCAGAAAAGGAATCAACCTTTTTTTTTTTTTTTTACCATTACAAGAAAAAGATGGTTGAGAGAATGAACAGATGCACACACCCATACCAAAATATGATGACACTTCTAAACAAGGAAATAGCAATATTGTCATTCAGGTCTTACACTGTAAATTTCTCCATTCCATTAAAAGCCCTACTTTGCCAAATGGAGGATGGAACAGAGCCACTTAATGAATTGTTTGCAATCGACCTGCCATGGGGAATAATTTACCAAATAAATCCAATTATTTTATTAACAGTTTAATTTATTGACTGATATTAACTAGTAACTTTAAAATATAACGGTTGAGATAAGTGGAAACTCAAATTTAAATTAATACAAAATAATTTACAATAACAATGAACCATAGAACTAAACACAAAAGGAGGAATAAGAAAGGGAGACCACTCACAGTTTTTGGAGATGAGGAAGATCAGAAAAGTTGGTGGGAATTGTTCCAGAAATATGGTTGTGGGATAACAAGCTGAATATTGCTCAAATAGTAGATATCAAAAGTCAAGGGAATTGCTGTTATAAGTTGTCTTGAAATATTTCACAATAACTAGGAATTAAATTCAAACAACATGAAAAAAAAATACAAAATTAGACATCTCATTCAGAAGATGAAGAATCTTACATAGTCGTGATATTCTCAGAAAACCTATCTGAAGGTATGGTTCCATTTAGCTGATTTGAACTGAGGTCTCTGAAATTTACACAAAGTAGAACATAAAGAAAGTATAAGTAGCTATCGGAGTTTTTAGATAAAGAAAAGAGAAAATTCCATACAGCCTGGTCCATCTATTTTTCAGATTTAAAAGCCATAAGCGATCATCCCAGAATGACTCTTAAAAGGAAAAATAAAAATAAAGAAACTTACAGATAATAAAGGTTTGGTATTTGGCTAAAATCAGGAATTGGTCCTTGCAAACTGCAGTTCCTAAGGCTCCTGGCAAATCCAACCAAAACACAAATATTATAAATCTTGAATATCACGCAACACGTGAATGTGTTTACTCCTTAATTGCCATCTTGTAAGCATATAAAGCTTCTAAGTTAATGAAAGTTCTGTGATATCTGATTAAGATAATCTAGCTTCTTTACAACTTGAGAAATGCAAAGAAGTACATTCATGCCACCTTAGTTGGATTAAACCAACAGCACTTCTAAGTTGAGTAACTTCCCATTTGTATTCCATTTCAATTTCCAATGAGCCATAGCTCAACTGGCACTTTCTTCTCGCCTAATATTGGGCTGGAGGGTGAGGTTGTGAATTCAAGACCAACCGCGTGTGCGTGTCAGTGTCACTTACTAATTAAAAAAAAAAGGCAAATTACAACTTACTCACCTGTGGTTTGGCTGAAATTTAAGTTGCCTATTTGTAGTTTAAAATTTGACACTTTACCTACCTAAAATTAGCTCAGTTAGAGTTCCGTAACCCATTTCTGTTAAAAACATGGCTAAATATGTAATTTTGCTCCACTTTTATGTCTATCTCCTCTAAAAACACAAAAAACATAAAAATACAAGATCCAATAAGATCAAAAAGAATCCAACAGAACTCTTGCATCATGGGATTTCACACCACAGGTAAGCAACTTAAATTTCAATCAAACCTCAGAGAGGTAAAGTGTCAAATTTCAAACAACAAGTAAACAACTTAAATTTCAGTCAAACCACAGGTGGGTAAGTTGTAATTTATCCTAAAAAAAGGTATTCCTTTTCAATCAATGTTGGAATAATTTATGTATTTTCCCAACAAAATGCAAACTACTCTGTCCATTTTATAGTACTTCTTATCTTGTTGGTATTTTCCTCTTTATTATAGTTTTGCATTTTAGGGGGAGGGAAGAGCTTCTTTAATCATTAGCCAAACATTGATAGAGTAGTTTACATTGATCCTCTCTCTCTCTCTCTCTCTCTCTCTCTCTCTCTATATATATATATATATATATAGACACACACACACACACACAAACATTGAGCCTTACACTTCAAGGCTAGCACCTTGCCCATCTTTACTTTTGGAACATAGTTACAAACATACAATAATAATATGAACTTACAACTTCAGCAATTTAGACATCTTGCTATAAGAAGCTGGAATTGTAGTCCCATCGAAGTTATTGTTATCAAATTGACTGCAAAACAAAGTAAACGAAAGTATCAAGAAACTTGAAAAAAGATTACTAGAGTAATATTACACTGTAGAAAAAGGAAAATTTAGAAATTATAGCCTTGTTCAAGATGAAAAGCATAAGAAAAAGAAAAGGAAATAAATTCACAAATTTTAAATGTAAAGACAATTATGTGTAAACATAAATATATTTATGTTCTAGGAAAGTGAAAACCATACAGTATCTGCAAATTTGGCAGTTCGGAGAACTCTTGTGGAAGATACCCTGATAAGTTGTTATTATCAAGAAGGCTGCAGGTGCCAAGTTGAAGGTCGTCAATGGTCATACAGATGACTCATATGAAATTTAAGAATATGACCAAATACTTACAAGTGAATAAGACTCGGTAATCTGTATAGCTCAGGCGGGATTTGCCCACTGATCGAATTGTTGTTCATGTGACTGCTCATAAAAAAGAGAAGTAGAAGGGTTAGTTATTGTAGAACTGATTTTATACAGTATAGCAACAGAAGCACACTCACAAGTGCCTTGTTTTGTTCAAGTTTGCAAATGATTTAGGTACTGGTCCTGATATATGGTTTTCATCAATTTGTATTCTGTCCAAATTTGGAAAATAACCAAGCTCTTCAGGTAAGGGACCTGTTAATTGGTTTCCATTTAAAAGCCTGGAAACACAGAATATTATAAATGGAATTAGAGACAAAGAAATTGTACTGCAGCTTTACAATATTAAAATATCATGTATTCAGAAAAGCACCAAAATATAAAGTAAATTAGTTTCAAATCTTTAGATACAAGGATTATCTCTTGTATCAGAATTCAAAGGATCTAAAATGCACAAACTTGTAGCATATCTGCATTTCTTAATGCTCTAAGCATGCAATCCTGTGATAACAATATTGAGTGTCTAACCTATCCAACAGAGAACTGGTCAACTTACAAGAGTTCCAAAGTCATAATATTGCCTATCTCCTTTGGTATACTCCCACTTATATTATTCCACATAAAATCCCTTCAACAGAGTAGACAGAAAAATATATCAGTAGGATAAGTAAATAGTAATATAGAATGCTACCATGGGATTCCAGAATATTGAGTGAAAGAGGTCTCCGAAAATTGCAATTCAGATAAAGATATTTGTATCACAAAAATTATTCTTCAGATATCCTTTGCCTTACAATATTTTCAAATTTGATAAGCGGCCAATCTCTGGTGATAAAGTTCCTGACAAATTCATACGTAGTAGTAGCCTGCAGAGAAGCAGCCCAAAACAAAATTATTAAAGCACCATTGCTAAGTCTTCATAAGAAGAGCCTACATGCAATTAATAGCCAAGTCTTATCAAAGCTTGATAGTTTTATATGCGAACTCGTGACTAGCGTCAAAATCTATTATAATGCTAAACATGGGATAACAATTGTGTTTGTAGGCAATAAATTCTAATAAATTAATAGTTATTAATTTTCTTCACAAATGAAAAGAACATGAAGATAGATTTTAAATTCATTAGGAGATACGGGTGACCATTGGGAAACATGTGGATAATAGATCCCATCCTAATAAATTTCTTTTAATTTCAAACGAACAATATAATCAAGGAAATTTGTTCCATGCACCAACTAAAATGAGTAGATATCAAAGTGGAATAATATTCATCTCATCATATGCAGGGGACAAAATAAACAATGTGAAAAAAGCGTTCTAAGTGAAAGAAAATATGCAGCATTATTCATGTCAATGGTGCTTTCTGATAAAAATAAAAATCAGTAAAGGTTAAAATCATACAATCGTTCAACATGTAGATATCCATCGTCAAAAGGTGTATTGTTGCAGTAAACCCCTGTCCAACTTGATGTACATGGGTCTTCTTGATCCCAATCATTCAGATTCCCATTGGGATCTATCAAACTGCTCTTGATGGCCTGCAAAGCCTTCACTGCAAATTAATACAAATGTTAATCACCATTTCATCAACATGATTGCTGGTCCTTCTGTTTCTATAATTCTAGAATCAGGGTATCTGCATTAAAGCAACGCAATGTTATCTTAAAAACATGCATCAAAGTTATTAACAGCCTCAAGTTTGGAGCACACCTAATTGATGAATCAAACAATAACTACAACCTAACTATATGCAATACTAACCACTCCTAACTTGGGGGAAGCGAACATGAGTAATCGTTTCAGAAAGCACGCATGTGAGAAATCTAAACAAGCATCCTCCTGAGCACTTAATTTTGTAAAAGAAGCTTGTGAATCATGAAATGCAAAAGAACAGAAAACTAAAGCAAAATCACCTTCTTCGAGGCTGGTAACCGGTTTCTGAGCTCCAATAAGTAGTGAAGAACAACATAACCATGCAACAATAAATAATCCACACGTCCAAACTCTTGATAGATGCATCCCACTAACACACGGAACCCCAGAACTCTAAAAATCCTCCAAGTAACCAATACTACAAATTGTGGAAAATATCCAAGTACTCCACCTGATAATCAAAAACAACCATCAAAACTCACACATTTAAAATTCTAAAGCAGTTCAATATATCCAAAACAAACAACCCAAGAGAAGAATAAAATAACATAAGAGAATTACTCAAGATTGAGATGAAACAAAGAAGCCAACTTGACAGCAAATTGAGCAATTTAAGGTTGACCCAATAGAGAGAGAGAAGTATATGTCCGTACCCAGGTACTAGATTAAGATTGAATCGTTGAAAAAATCAGAACAAGGCAAGTAGACAAGAAAGAAAAGCTGCAATTGAATATTAACCAGAGAATAGACATGTTTGAAAAATGAAACCGTGACATTAGCAGCGGTAGCTTCTTCCTGACCAGGTCGCCATAATAAGGAACACCCAAGTTTTTGGTGATGCTGGTGATTACACCCATCTCTTTCACAAACCGACGTTTTTAGTTTCTAGCTTTGGTTTTTGGGTTCTTAGTTTCATATTAAAAAATTACTGCATGTTGAATTTTAAAAATAGAACCAAAGAGGAAGGTCACTGACTATGACTCGGAGACAA
This sequence comes from Quercus aquifolioides, assembly GCA_019022515.1. Lineage (NCBI taxonomy): Eukaryota > Viridiplantae > Streptophyta > Magnoliopsida > Fagales > Fagaceae > Quercus > Quercus aquifolioides. The sequence goes on from CM032326.1 coordinate 28,658,303, forward strand.
ATAGTGGTCCCATTGCAGTTGTGGGGACTATAAAAAAAAGGCCAGCAATCTCAATCATCAAAGTGGTTGAGGCCGCAATGCACCGTTGCAGAATCCAACACCATCAAAAGTTTCCTTTTTGCTTTTCAAGGTAATGGTGGAGTGATGGGGGACGAGACTTTGAGCTTGATCATGAATGGGTTTAGCCACTCAAAACCCATTCATGGTCGATTAGTAAAGTAAGTATTTGTTTAGTAATTGTGATTTTCAGGATTTTTTTTTTTTTTTTTTTGCTTTCCCAGAAAACAACAGGAAAAAACGAGAGGGAAAGTGATTTTTTTTTTTTTTTTTAAAGAAGATTTTGAGTTTTATAACTAGGAAAAAATACATTTGTGTCCCTGAAAATCAAAAATAAAAATTCATTATCAATCCCCATAAAAAAATAAAAAATCAATATCAATCTGGTCTTTAGGGTTTTTTAAAAAAATAACTATAAATTTCAAGCTATATTATTAGGTAGGCAAGGTTTGAAACATATTTGGTTTATAGCAATTCGACTTTTCTGAAGTCGATTTTGCCCTTTGAAAATCCACTGGGAAATCGAGTGTTAGAAACTCGATTTTGGAAATCGATTTTCTAACACTCAATTTCCCAGTGGATTTTCAAAGGGCAAAATCAACTCCAGAAAAGTCAAATTGCTATAAACCAAATATGTTTCAAACCTTGTCTAACTAATAATATAGTTTGAGAAATTTGGTTATTTTTTAATAAAATCCTAGTCTTTACTGTCATGATGTCATCTTACTAAGGAAAATTATTTATACGGCACATAAAATGCACAGGTGCCACGTTAGACTCTGAGGTGACCATTAAGATAATAACCAATAAATTTATTTAGTATTTAAAAAAAAATTTCAGGTCAGTATCTTTTTTTCTTTTCTTTTTTTGCTGAATCAGGTCAGTATCTCAAATGTCTTCTTGAAAACAGTTAAAGATGTTAATCAAGTTCCTATCCAAAAAAAAATGTTAATCAAGTTATCAAGCTTTTGGTGGTCACATTTGGCCCAAGTCCTAGACAACTTAAGATCCGTTTGGATAGAATTTATTTTACTGAAATTGAAAACTGAAAACACTGTAGTAAAATAATTTTTAAATGTGTGAATAGTACCGTGTATCCCATTTTTAATGAAAAAGTTATTGAAAATTAAAGTTTGTGAATTCCGTAAACAGTGCACGGACCTACTGATGTAGCTGAAAATGAGTTGAAAAGTCAAATAGTGCGGCTGAAAAAAAAAAAAAAAAGAAGGCTGAAAACGCAAACTTCAGACGTGAACATGGATCCAAACCCCACCTTAGGCTTAGCATAAGTTCCTACCACCAAAAAAAAAAAAAAAAAAAAAAAATTTAAAAATTAAAAAGAAAAAGTCACTAGAGTCCATTTGGTTGGAGGAATAAAAAAGTTGGAGGATAGAAAAGATTTTAATTTTTCTCATTTTTGTTTAGTTAAGAGTGAAAAAGTTGAGGGATGGAAAAAGTGAGTTTATATAAATTTACTCATATACTCTTATTAAAAAATGATGTCTAATTGAAACAAAAAAGTGACAAACAACTAAAAAAATAAAATCAACCAAATTTATTAAAAAATAAAAATCATGTGTAAAAAAATCACGTCTAAAAAAAAAAAAAAAAAACTGGAATGATATACCAAACAAAAGAAACACTTAACAACTTATTAAAATTGGAATTAAAAATTAAAAAACAAAACAAAAACAAAAATGTATTGAAGAAGCCCATGTACAACTTGCACATGGGCATTTTTGTCCTTCACCTATAAGATTTCCCCCACCAAGTTTTCTCTCCATTTTGGAGAGAAAACTTTTTTGTGAGCCAGGTGGGCCCCACCATCATTTTCCCCTCTCCCCCTCTCAACCAAACACTCCAAAAAAAATTTACCTTCTCATTTTCTCTCCAAAGTTTTCCATCCACCCTATTTCACCTCCAAACAAACACAGGGTAAAAGGCCCCCTCCCCTCCCCCATTTTCAAAGGTATAAAATTTTATAAAATAATTTTTTTTTTAATGTTTGTACACTTCTTTTACTTAGTGATGCTAGTGTTTGTTTTTCATCAGCTTATAAGCTTAACTTTTAGTTTTTAGTTTTTATGTATAGCTTTTTTAAAACTTTTTTTTTTCTCGCCTTTTCTCACTTTTTAAAAATTTTTGGGAAAAATGCTCTAACACCCCCCCTAAACTTTAACGTAGTGGCAATTACACCCCTAAACTTTCATTTTAGCCAATTTACTCCTGTACCAAATTAGTACCTCAATTGGTCAGCTGTTAATAAACTAATAGAATACTCACATGACACGCACGTGAGCATTAAAATCACCCAATTCAATTGCTTGAGACCCATAAAGATGAGAGAGAACAATTTTGAGAGACAGAAACCTAGGAGAGAGACGATCCACACAGTCAAGTGTCCATTTGAATCCTAGGAGAGAGAGAGACGATCATGGTCCTGTCAACAATCTTGTTTTTCAGTTTTGTGAGAGGGAAACCTAGATTTGAGATATGGAAGTTAGATTTGGATTTAAATCTGAGAGGCTAAAGCTTGAGAGTTTCAGATATGGAGGCTAAGGTTTTGGTCGAAGAGAGAAAGAAATCACTAGAGAGAAGTTAGAGAAGAGACCCGTAATGGCAATTGAGATATTGAGTTAGCCATGGTGGTTGATTTGTTGGTTTATAGAGAGAAGTTGTAAAAGAGGAGCTTCAGTTTGGGTTTGAAAACCACCCTCATATTGCTGTCTGAAGAAATTGAGATGAGATGTAGAGACTGAAAATAATTGTGGCTTCCCGTAACTATTTTTTGGGAGCTTGTGCGTGTATTTACAATTGTTGTACAGATTACAATTTATTTGAATATGCAGATAACAATTGATTACAATTTATTTGATAGAGTTTGATTTGATCTGGTATGCTCTTGTGCTTAAGCTTTATCTGCAGTGGGAGATAAGGATGAGGCTGCCTTTTTTTGTTATTAGTTTTTCTTTCACCCCCTCCCAAATGGTATAGAGGTTTGTTTTTTGTATTTTTTATTAAATGAGGTGCACATGCATGATAGTTCTGTGATTTAGGGGGTGTCAAGGCATTTTTTCCAATTTTTTCAAGATAAAAGTATACTTTAGCACACTTTCAGCAAATTAGCATATTATCAATCACAAAAAAATAATTTAAACATTCATTAATTAATTGGATTTATGAAATTCATCAATTATAGTTATTGTCACATCATATTGTGAACATTTTGTAGTGCTTTTAGGGTATTTTTTCTTTTCATTTCTATCAAGACTCCCAAAGTATGAGACCAAAAGAAACCTAACCAAATTGAAAGTCTAAAATATTTCAAAAAAAATGTTGCAAATGTATTAATCTCCCCTAATAGTTTGAGATTTTATTTTTTGTAAACCGATATCCTACAAAGCCACATACCAAATAATATCTATCTTCCAAACTATTAAGGACTAAAAATGATCACTTTAAAATTAGACGAAAAGCACATTTTAGTCCTTACATTTTGAGGCGATTCCCATTTTAGTCCATAAATTTTATTTTTACCGCTTTTAGTCCCTATCCTGAAAAACACTTCCCGTTTTGATCCCTACCGTTACATCAGAGACGGAAAATGCACACGTGGCAAACGGCAGAATTAAAAAATATTAAAAATATTTTATTTTATTTTAAAATAAAATAAAATTTTAGTTATCAATAATTTTAAAATAAAAATATTAAAAATTTTAGTTAAAAATATTTGTTCTTCATGTTCATGCTCTTCCCCAGAAACATGATTGCCCATAAATTCAAAATTTTCTTCTCTTTTATTTCATTTTCTTAACATCCAAACAAGCAAAAACATATTCAAAACCATCATCAAACCCAGATACTCTAACACAATCAACTAACAACGATCCACATTCTCAAAAAAAAAAAACTAACAACGATCCAAAAAAAAGAAAAGAAAAAAAGAAGAACAACTGACAACGCCATCAGCCAAATGCATATCAATATTGCTCAAAGAAAAAAAAAATTTAGCTTCCAAAATCCACACCATAAACCCCCAAATCACTTCGCACTAAACCATGAACACAAAAAATTCCAGAAACCCAATTCATTTGAATGACACAAGCCTCCTTCTATATCACCCACCCACCAAACTCAAAAACGGACTCTCTCTCCTCTCTTCCCAACTGAAAAAATTGAAATGATTTCATATCTCTACACCAAACAAGAAATAGAAGAATCATCTATCAAAATGAAACACTAAAACCATCTCAATCTCGTTTCCTTCAAAAACCCCCACCCAATTCCTCTCATTTTCACTTAGATCCAAACCCAAACGCTACACGGATCCGAATCGATCACCATGTCTTGCTTAGCTCTTTCTCTCCATCCTGCTAACGGATCTGATGCTGACGCCGACTCCATCGCCTCTCTCGGCGACGATCCTCTCGCCGCCTTGAGCGGCCAGCTCATCGTCAGAGTGGAAAGCCGGTACCGCGTTGTGTTCCGTCTCGTGAACTCGATCTACGTGCTCGGAATCACCACCGCCGATCAGGACGACGATAAGTCCTCCGTCAACATCTTCACCGATCTCTGTCTCAACGTCTTCACCGATGTCCTCGTTTCGCTAATTCTGGGTCGATAATAATAGGTGGGACTGCTTAAGTGTTTTGGGTTTTGTTAATTGATTGTGTTAGAGTATTTGAGTTTGATGATGGTTTTGAATATGCTTTTGCTTGTTTAGATGCTAAGAAAATGAAATAAAAGAGAAGAAAATTTTGAATTTATGGGCAATCATGTTTCTGGGGAAGAGCATGAACATGAAGAACAAATATTTTTAACTAAAATTTTTAATATTTTTATTTTAAAATTATTGATAACTAAAATTTTATTTTATTTTAAAATAAAATAAAATATTTTTAATACTTTTTAATTCTGCCGTTTGTCACGTATGCATTTTCCGTCTCTGATGTAACGGCAGGGACCAAAACGGAAAACGTTTTTCAGGATAGGGACTAAAAGCGGTAAAAATAAAATTTAGGGACTAAAATGAGAATCGCCTCAAAATGTAAGGACTAAAATGTGTTTTTCGCCTTAAAATTAAAATACTAAAATATCTCCAGCAATAGTTCATAATCTACTACTATATTTTTTTTACCTTTAAAAAAAGTTTGTCAACTCGGGAATAGTACCTCCTTGTGGGTATCCCAAACATCAAAGATAGTGAAGAGACATTGGGAGAGTGTTTGGGAATGAGCCAAAATAAAAAAGATTCTTATTTTTTGTGTGAGTTTCTTTTGCAAATAATCTAATCTTTTTAGTTTTTTTAAATAAATTAATTTTTATTTTCTTGTTAGACATTTAACATAAAAGTTGCCAAAAACTATGTATTTTAATAAATACAATGCAAATAAATCAAATGAAATTGCAGACTGCCCAAACAAACACTAAAGAGACGTTTGTCTATTAAAAAAATATATCTAATTCTGTCAGTTAAAAGGTATATTAAATTGGGGAGAGTGAATAGTGAAACAACGTTGGGGAGAGTATTTTTAAGCCGCCTAACTTGAAACTTTTTGAAAGCCCTAGCTAAATTATGAGCTTGCTATATTAAATTAATTGGCCCACTTTTGAAAGTACATTCTTCTTCAATAAAACTATCTATTCTGTCATTCCTCAAAAATAAATAAAATAAAATAAATCTATTTCTTTCGTTTTCAATAATCAATTTGTAAATATTTGTTCTTTCCCCAAAAGTCTTCCTTTTGATCTTTCTATATATCCTCACCTGATTCCGCATCTTCCTTCTGCTTTGACTTTTTGATTTTCCCGTTTGAGTTCTCACTGCTCACTTATCCATTACACACTATTCATTCCTATAATTTGGGGATGATTACAAAGTTTTAAAGTTTTTAATTAGAACCCCTTTTTAAAATAAAATAAAAAAATTGGGTAAAATATTATTTTCGTCCCTAAACTATCACAAAAGTTCGTTTTTCGTTCCTAAACTTTCAAAAATTCTATTTTCGTCCCTAAACTATCACAAAAGTTCGTTTTTCATCTCTAAACTTTCAAAAGTTTTATTCTCATCCCTAAACTTTTCCAAACGTATTGATTTTCGTCCCTCAATCTGACGGAGTGCTGACGTGGCTTGACGGAGTGCTGATGTGGAAGGGACGAAAATCAATACATTTAGAAAAGTTTAAGGACGAAATAGAACTTTAGAAAGTTTAGGGACGAAAAACGAACTTTTGTGATAGTTTAGGGACGAAAATAGAACTTTTGAAAGTTTAGGGACGAAAAACGAACTTTTGTGATAGTTTAGGGACGAAAACGATATTTTACCCAAAAAAATTCAATTTGCCCCTTTGATAGTCATAGCTAGTTTAAAATCACAAAAAAAAAAAAAAAAAAAAAAGTAAATTGCATATTAGACTATTCTGGAGTTCTGGACACTAAAACCCGTCATACGAACACTATGTGGTATTTTATTTTATAATTAAAAAAGTCACAAAATAGTCACATCTTCATTAAAATCATCTGCTATGATTTTTCTAAGGTTTTTTTTTTTTTACTCTCCAAAATTTATTGCACTTAAAGCATTTTTTGTTTACATAGGTTTTACTTACAACTTATATGATTTTCCATAAACTGTTATTAATAATAACTCCATGAGAATTTCCAAAAATTAAAAAAAAAAAAAAAATAAAAAAACTCAATGAGAGACAAATTGAAACAATTTAGAAATTTATATACGATTTTGATCAATAGAGTTATAACTTTGGGGGGTCTATTGTGCGTTTTAATAATTCAAAGGATTAAGCGTAATATTTTTTGAGAAGATTAAGCGTAATCGAAGTAGTAATTTAGGGGAAAAAAAGTATAATTTGCTCCAATTTCAATTGAAACATATTAAACTCTAGGTTTTAATTGGAAATAGCCCCTATACTTAGGGGGGAATTATGTAATTCGCCTTCTTTTAAAATTATACATATAATCACATTTAAGGATTATTATATTGACTTTGCTCTTTTCATATGAGTTTGAGATCTATATTTTTTAATAAATTCAAATTTAGAATAGGTAGTCTCAACACAAACTTCTATTTTCTCATTTTTAGTAAGTGCACAGAAATTAATTGAATGGATTGAAGTAGATCAAATGGACCAAAAGAGACCGAATTGTGCCGAAATGCTATGCTAATCTAGCTCAATATGAGTGTTGTAATAATAAATATTATGCTTCAGTTTTTAAATATTATATATAGATTTGAAATCTTTTTAATGTTGGAAGAAAATAAATTATTTTAATTGATAAGGAAAGATGTCCTCATAAATCATGAAAAACAAAAATAGAAATAAGGGTACGTTTGATACACTAAATGTGGCTTACATTGTGAATAGTAATCTTTATTACTAGGAATAGAAGACATTGTAATGGAATAATCATTACTATCAATAAGTTTAGTTGTTACATATGGAAAACTTGTAAAAGATGATGTAAAAAGAAATTTTATATTTTTGGAAATATATTAATTTTAAAACCTATTATATACACTAAGTATTTTCAATTTATACGTGTCATTCGAAATGTTAGCTATAGTTTATTTTATGGCTTTATTATTTTTCTCATTGTTTTTTGTAGGAAGCCACATAATGGTGATAGGTAATATGTTAGATAAATGTGTTTATAGGCCTAAGAATATATTGAGAAAAAAAAAATACCTAAGGATATTTTGGAAAAAATAAATAATGCCTATAGAATCATTAGGAATAAATAAAACATGTGGATCTTATATTTATAGGAATATTACCATGTTCTTAATCAAATCAAACATAAAAATAATTACATTCATGAAAATCCATATTTTCTTGTGTATCCCTAAGAATTTGAATATCAAAGGGTATATTAGAATTTAATACCAAACACTATGTTAGATGCTTTTTTCTTTTCTTTTCTTTTTTTTTGCTTTTGATACCATTGAATAATGAAAGCTCTGATTTGTGTGAAAACACACAAGCTTATTCAAACCCCAAATAAAAAATTACAGCTAGATTGTTTTTACTCAAATTTAATAAAGTGCGGAACAAGAGTAAATATGCGCAATGAACCGATAACACTACTCTAAGCCATATCCATCTACAATTAACAATAAAATGAAAGTTTAAAGAGTAGGGAAGAGAGATGCAAACACAAAATAACACCAAGACGTGTTATCGAAGAGAAAACCAAAAAACTTGGCGAAAAACCTTTCCGCGACCCTCCAAGTCGAAATCGATCCACTAAAGAATAAAGTTGGAGTAAATGAATAACAAAACACCCTCCAAGCCTAGTCTACCCCATGTACTTGAGCCTTCCAAACTCCTGCTACCAACGGACTTCTCAGAGTCTTGTCTTCTCTAGCTTTCCGGATCCCGCAATTCAGCCCGATTGCATCCGCCATTAAATGACTCCTTCCAATGCTTCTCAACAACACCAAAACCTCACTTAACACTCATATTTGGTGTGGTAAGTGTTTGAGCTATGAACCTCTCAAGGATGTAAAGATGGAGAGGTAGGAGTTGAGGAAAACCACAAAGAAATGTGTAGATAATTGTAGGTATAACAATCTCTAACTCTCAAGTGTATTTGCTAGGGTTTTCTCTCTGAAAAACAGTCCTTACAATTCGTGGGTAATGAAGGTATTTATAGTGTGGGTAAAGAATTTGGTAAAGCACTTTATCTTTTTGCCAAACAGATAGTTTCGTGGGTACCTCGCGAGATGGCTCTTCTTGCGAAACACTCGCAAACTTGACAGCTTGGTGTGACTCTTCAACTTCCAGTCATGTGCTTCACACATGGCCTTTTCACGGGTTACTCTTTTTGTGAGCTTCTCGCGAGCTAGTCACGAACTGCACTAATTCATTTTTGCAGCTTGATTCTTCACCAATCTCTCATACTCATCTCTTACAAATAAACCCACATAAATACAAGGAAATGATTGAAGAAAATACAATCAAATTTGGCACGGAATTAAAGCCAACACAAGCTAATTAAAAATCACCACTTTACAAATAACATTAAAACAAGGAAAGAGATAGTTACAGTAGCACTGAGGAAGCCCAGCAATATATTATCGGCATGCAAGTGGCTAGAGAAGCTAAATCTAACACATTACACAAAATAATTTTAGGAACAAAATGGTACATAGATGGTTAAACCATGTTGTGTTAGATAATGCAGGTCTGTCATCAAGCCAGTTGTAGCGGATAAGGATCCTTTGCATTTTATAAAGTAACTCTATTGTAGATTTTGTTTTAAATCATTTGTAAAATGAGTGGATTAGATTTTATGAGTCATCAATTATCTAAATGAACATTACATACCAAAATACTACTAGTAAGTGTTTAATTAGAAATTTCAGTCCACTCATTTAGCAATGGGTGTATCAACAACTCTATGGCCTAGGAAATTAATCGAGCATCTTTGCAATGCATGATTAGTTTATAAGAACTATATAATTATCATTTTTTATTTATGTTATATTATAATTTTGTAGTTGCTTGTAATTAGGTTTTTGCCTTAATTATGGATTCCAGTTAGCTCAATTAGTAAATTTTCTGATAGTTAAATAAAATATCTGAGGTTTGATCTCCCCCTACACCAAAAACCGATTGGGGTCCTAGTCCAATGATAAAAAACTATCATCATGAGTGAATGTCATAGGTTGAAACTCTCTCAAAAAAAAAAAAAAAAATTGTTGCCTTAATCAAATCATGCACTCCAAACGGGCTTGGTGACATGATGGTGACTCTGAGGTAAAATTACTTCTTTTTTTTCCCCTCTTGGCTTTACATGGGGTCTCTTGAAGCATTTGACTTATTTTTAGGATTAGTGTAGCTCCCTGTTGAAGGATTCTCTTTAGGGCCCAAAGTGTCGAAGCTAAAATTACTTGAATGTGGCTATAAATGCATTATCTATTTTTCTCCAAACGTTTAATTTTTTACCTTCAAGTGGGTATTAAGTAACCTCTTGTTCGAATAAGAGAATTAAGATTTAATTAGTATCTTTGCTTGATAACAAAAAGCAATTATCATGGAACTGACACTATAAATTGAAATCCTATCGTACCTTTAAAAAATTGCCTCTTAAGTACTGACCTGATTTTAAATTTTGACTTTGAATTCTGCTAAGTACTGACCTGATTTTAACTTTTGACTTTTAATTCTACAGGTAAAATCGGTGCTAGCAATAGCATCAACCGCAAAGTTATTAATGTGAGGGAGAGTTGAGGAAGGACATATCTGTTTTCGCAGTGCTGGTACTCCAGAAGGTTTGATTTCATTCTTTCAGGAAATTCAAAATAGTTTACTGTGTAATGAATGTGTTAACAAGGTCATGTTACATGTTCTTCTGGTGCTTACAATGAGCCAAGTTATTACAGGGTACTTAAAAAAATAAAAAATAACAGCCATTTTGGAGGGATAGCGGTTTGACCACATCCATTTCAAATTTTTTCTAGTTTCTTCGACATATTAGAGGACAATAAGGTATTAGTACTTGATGGTCCTCTTGAATTTAAATCATGGTTTTGAAACTTGAACCGTTTAATAAACCAAAAAATGGAGAGGTTCAAGGTTTTTGAGGTCGGACCGAGATTTAACCGATGTCAAACTGTGATGTGTTATTTAATTTTTTAATATATTTGATACTTAAATTGGTTTATATTTATTAATTTTTCATTCCTAACCAACAAGATGTGTGTGGTCCAATGGTTTGCATGCTGGAGATGTTATTTCACTTGCTAAGAGTAGGACTTGAACCTGATCTTAGCAAATGAATGATACCTCAAGCATGGTTTTCAGACCCGGACTGTTCACAGAACTAGTAAGGGGAAAGGTTCAAGGTTTTTAAGGTCAGACTAAGATTTGACTGAGGTCGAACCACACTAATGTCATAATTACTTGATCAATTAATTAAATACAAATATAGATATTAAATTTATAAAAATTGGAACATTGACTTTTATATATGGGGAAAATTAAATGATTTTCAAGCATATTTTAAAGAAAGTTAATAAAAGTAAAATAATAAAGCATGAAAAGATAGGCAGGCTTTCCTAAGCAAATGAATAACATGCAACACCATGTCACCATCAACTTATAAAGAAATGCAAGCATCCATGTTTATCAAGTGGTACCTCAAGCATGGTTTTCAGACTCGGATCATTCATAGGACTGGTAAGGGGAGAGGTTCAAGGTTTTTAAGATCAGACCAAGGTTCGACCGAGGTCGAACCACGATGATGTCATAATTACTTTATTAATTAATTAAATACAAATATAGATATTAATTTTATAAAATTAGCATAACTGACTTTTATATATATATATATGGGGAAAATTAAATGATTTTCAAGCATATTTTAAAGAAAGTTAATAAAAGTAAAATAATAAAGCATGAAAAAATACATTAAAAGTTATAATTAATTTTTGAAGTAAAAAAGTATGAATATATTTATATACTCCCTTTTAGAATATTATGAATATTATTTACAATATAAAATAAAAGTAGTAATGAAATTTTATTTAATTTATTGGTATGAATTCTATTAAGTTTACTTCAAGTATATTTAGTTTCCACTTAGAGCATCAACACTCTAGCATAGGCTAGTGGTTAGACTTTAAAGCTAACCCATCTCAGCCAAAGTTCTAATCCCAGTAAATGCACTTTATTTATTTTTTTCTAATTTATCAAGCAAGGTTGGATCGTGATTGAACCCCTACCGGTTCTACTTAAACCGAATGGTCCAATCATGGGTCAAGCGGTTCACAGGATTTCTTTGAAATCTGATTCTGCTTGCTTAAAAATACCGAATTTCAATTCAGTTCCCAGTTAATCTGATCGAACCAGCCAGTCCAGGTCTAACAACCTTGACCTCAAGTAGGGGGGTTGCTAGAAGACAAAGGGAAGTAAAGTTTCCCCAAACATGATTTGGAAAAGATGGTTCTAAGAATGATGGCTTTTTGAAACTGGTTGATATGGATAGTGAGCAAAAGGAGTTAGAGATGGTGATGTACCCTAGGATGCTTCTCTTATTTATGGTAATGATACTTTTACACTTTTTTTTTTACATCTAGTTTTTTACATTTACTTTCATGTTTTAAATGTGGACATTTCTCTATCAGTTGTGAATATTGATAAAAAAATAGTAAAAGTAAATGAGTGTAAGTGAATATTTTTCCTATTTATATTGGCATAAGTTGATTCACCTAGCTAAGCAAGTTTACTTAGACGGATATATGACAACACAACTTTTGGGATTTGGAGCAACAAACTTGCATAATTGCAAGGGTTTGTCCTGGTTTTTATTACCTGATCTAGTGTGTTTAGTTGCATGAGCTTAGTTTAATTTTATGGAAAGCACACATCATGTTCGAGTGGCAAACCCTTAAATTAACATACCCCTTAAGGGAGAGTGATCAAGAATACACAATTATACTCTATTTTACTACCTTTGGCCATTACATGAGCCAAGAGCATTATAGCTCAACTGGTTGGCATTTTTTGGTGTTTCCAAATACGACACTCAAGATTCAAATACCCCATCCTCTAACTATCAAAGTATCAAATTTATAAAATAATATAAAATAAACGCCCCTAAGCAAGCATGCAATGGTATGCGTGACTTGACTACCACCATGTTGCTAAACTTAAAATTATGTCCTCCACACCTACCAGACCATGTCACCTCACGCCTTTGTTTCAAACCCATAGGCTTGGGGCTCAATAAAAATAGTTGATTGTACACCAGATGCAAGTCATCAAGAACAAATGTCTCTCATATTACGATGTGTTGATATTTCAACAAGTCCAATAAAAATAGTAGAACATTTTGTTGAATTTGTAAAAGTTGATGACACTACTAGAAAAGGTCTTTTTGGTGAAATTATAAATGTAATAAATATCCTTGAGCTTGATATAAATGATATACGTGGACAAGGATACGATAATGGGTCTAATATGAAAGGAAAACATCTGGGTACAAAAAAGTCTTCTTGATATAAATCCTAGAGCACTTTACACACCATGTGGTTGTCATAGTCTTAACCTTGTACTATGTGATATGACCAATTCTTGTCCAAAAGTTATATCATTTTTTGGAGTTATACAACGCATATATACATTGTTTTCTTCTTCTACAAAAAGATGGAAAATTTTATAGGATAATGTGTCAGGTTTAAATCTTAAGTCATTATCACAGACACGCTGGGAAAGTCGCATTGAAAGTGTAAAAGCAATAAAATTCCAAGCTCCTCAAATAAGAGATGCTTTGTTACAATTAGCACAAACAAGTGAAGATCTTAAAATAAAAAGTGAAGCTGATTGTTTAGCAAGTAGCAACATATGAAATTGAAAGCTTTGAGTTCTTATTGGGTATGACTATTTGGTATGACATATTATTTGCTGTCAACTCTGTTAGTAAAAACTTACAATTAAAAGACATGCATATTGATGTTGCTATATATCAATTAAAAGGTCTCATTTCTCATTTTAAATGACATAGAGAAAATGGATTTACACCTGCAATGAATTCATCTAAAAAAATTGCATTGGAAATGGAAATAGAACCTGTATTTCATGAGAAACGTATAATTCATAGAAAGAAACAATTTGATGAAAATGTTCATAATGAGACAACAAGTTCTGCTGAAGAATCTTTTAGAATTGATTATTTCTTATATATAGTAGATAAAGCAATTAGTTCAATTGAGAATAGATTTGAACAATTTCAAACATATGAAGATATTTGGTTTTCTATTTAACTTCACAAAATTGAAATCACTAGATGATGATAGTTTACAAAAATACTATCTTAAACTTGAATCTTTTCTCAAACATGATGTATATTATGATATTGATGGTTTAGATTTATTTTTAGATTTAAAGGTTTTAAAAGAAATTTTACAAATAAAAGATTATACTCCAATTGACATATTAAAGTATATAAAAAGATTAGATTCATTTCCAAATACGTGCATAGCTTATAGGATTTTACTAACAATACATGTTACAGTAGTTTCTGCAGAAAGAAGTTTTTCAAAATTAAAATTAATAAAATTATATCTAAGATCGACAATGTCCCAAGAAAGATTAAGTAAATTAGCTATAGTATCGATTGAAAAAAAGATGTTAAAAGAACTTGAATACAAAAATTTAATTAGTCAATTTGCATCTCAAAAGGCAAGAAAAATAGATTTTAAATGAAATATATTATAATATAAAAATATTAAATAAATATTAATTTAATTAATACATAAGTATAAAAAATGCCACATTTTAGTTCTCGCCTTAGGCTCCAAAATGTCTAGGGCCGCCCTGGCTTGGGCTAATCACCAATGTTGGAAAGGAGCTTAAAAGGTGATTGCCCAAGTATTTGGGACTTGAGGAACACCAATTGCATTGCTAGAGACTAGACAGTTTAGGTTGAAAGTGCTCATGAAGGTTGGCTCTTTTGGAAGTGAGATGGGCCTTACTGGGAGGCTCAATACACTTTGGTTTATAGATTGTGTGCCCAAGAATCCCAAAACTCTAGTGGTGAGTCCTTGTAAATTCGGGGCCTTCCTCCGTCAGTTAGGCTAGAAGAGCACAACATGTTGTAGAAATTTTTTATTCCATTGGGTTTAAAGGCCCGATACCGTCCAATATCGTTTTCTATTTCATTGGACTTTGAGGTCTAATGTGTGTAGTGTTGTCCGTTAATATCATTGGACTTCGAGGCCCATTTCAGTGTTGTATCGTCCATCAATTATATTGGGTTTGGGCTTCATTAAATAAAGTTGATATAAGAAATGAGCTCCAAACGACTTTATTTTATATATATACAATATAGAAATTTTATTTTAACCTAATCTAAACGTATATATGTGCGAAATTCTCTCCTAGAGACTTGATCCTGGGCTCTTACCCCCCACAAGCAGTTATACTTGTGGAGTGACTATCGCACCAAAGGTACTCGATGGCCTCTGAACGAATTTTAACTAGACTTTAAAATGATCAGTTCACAACTGTGAATTATGGAAATAAGTAATGTTAGAGATACAAATTTTTTTACAAATTTTTTTACAAACTACTGATGTGGTAAATGGTTATTGGTAAATGAAAAAATGAGGTTAATTGTGGGTCTAGATGAAAACTAGTAAGAAGTTCACCACAACAATAATTTGTAAAAATGTTGTAAAATAATTTGTAACGGTAATATTACTCTTATGAATATTTATTAGGTACTCTTGACTCTTGAGAATGATATGGTGGCAATGGTGCATGATTAATCGATTATTGTGGGTTTTAAAAAATATAAATTAATTTCAGTGCAAGGAGTTCAAGAGGAAAATGTATTACGTTTTTTTTTTTTTTTTTCAAATTTTACACATCTCAAAACTCTATTTTTTGGTGGACAGTAACATTTTTGGTTTGACCAAAATTTTAAGTCATGCGGATCACTTGGAAACATTGATGTTGTGTGTTTAGATAAAAGGATTTAGGTATAAGAATTTGAATTTGAGTAATTAAAATTAAAATTTAACATTGAGGATTTGGATTTGAAAAAAATCACTATAGATTTTAAACCTTAAAATCCTTAGATTTGAAATAATATCTAAAATCAATATATTTGAAATCAAAACATTATAAATTAATGATTTTGAATTCAAATCTAAATTCAAATTCAAGTTTTTAAACGCTTGAAACTATTCCATGTTTGTTGAAGACTTGAAGCCAAAACTAATTATGCATCTTTTCTCACAAATTGTGGTGGGAAAACATAACAAAAAATCTAGAGAATGTAGACACAAATTTTGCCAATCACTTATTTATAACTTGAGCATGTGTCAAGTAGTGATTAAATTACTTATCACCAAGTACTAGTGATGGTTCCATGTATAAGTAATATAATTCAATCACAAATTAACAAATGTACAAATTGTGGTAAAGTGCATAGTAAAGTGTGTGTCCTAACAAGAATTATTGAAAAAAGAAAAACATATCAGTCACACTTGGTCTATGACTCTATGAGCACATCAGTGACAAGGAATGAAAGGCCACATCGTAGTCAAGCAACTAATGCAAAGTCTATCACTTTTTTTATCATGCCATGTGACATTTGCTTGCAGGATAAGATTTGGCATTCAATCTAGAGAGAGAAATTTGCTAAATTTATAAAATATCCCAACAATTTAATCAGTTGAAAATGAGTTTTTTTTTTTTTTTGCAAAATAGCACCATTTTGTTAATAATTTCATTAGTTAGCAATGTTTTCAGACTATTTAGGAAACTAGTATCTCAAGTCTTTTAGACTCAAGTGCACTGTAGCAACTTGAGTATCTAAGACTCGATTTCTATGTTGATAGAGAAAAAATGGATTGACTCATTTGGCAAATTAATCAATTAATTATCCAAATTAATTAATTAAGTCAATTTAACATGCAATGACGTGGTAGCACAAACAAATCACCAACTAAACTAAATGCAGCGGAAAATAAATTTGACACGGATGATTTGTTTACGAATGGAGAAAACCACTGAAGCAAAACCCTACCAGATGAATTTAAGGTTACCACTCCCGAGAATCCACTGTTATCAATAACAAGCAGTTACAAGTAAAAGGAATCCTAGTACCTAATACTAACCTACAGTTGAACTCTTACCCCAATATCGAATTAGACTTGTATTGTAGCGGCAATTTCTTCATTCAATGCATGAATCTCTTCTTTCTTCATTGTTGAAGTCTGTGTTTTTTCTTTAGGAACTCGAGTCTCCAAGACTCAAGTTCCACATGGAAAATTTTTCCACCTCAACACTTCCAGCACATAAAACTCAAGTCTTTGAAAATCGAGCTGCTACAGTAAAATCAAGTCAAAAGACTCGAGGTGTTAGTTTCCTAAATAGTATGGAAACGATGCTAACTAACGAAATTACTAGCATTTTGGTGTTAAATTGCAAAAAAAAAAAAAAATCCTTTGAAAATGCATCTTTGACAATTTTTTCCCCTTTGGAAGAGAAAAAAGCCAACAAGGTTCTAAAACATCTGGTAAAGTTAGCTCAACTGGTAAAGTTTTTTATGGTTGAATAAGAGATTTAAGGTTCAATCCCTGTCTACACTAAAAACTCGATTGATGTCTTGGTCTAATGATAAAGAGTTATCATTAAGAGCAAAAGCCATAAATTAAAACTCTAAAAAAAAAAAGTCCTAAAACATCTATCCATTCACAATTTTCGTCGTGTTAGTTTTTTATAAGAGAAATAATATGTCCATAATATTTTCATAATATTTCTACAACAAATCATAAGTGATAAGTTGTTACTGGTTGTTATTGTTGGGGTAAAAAAGTAATTTTAGTGTTAAGTTCAAATTTGAACCAATAACAACTAATCACCTATAATTTGTTATGAAAATATTGTGAGCGTAACATCGCTGTTTTTATAATAAGCTTCTACAAAAGCATGTCTTGCGGCTTAGAGATGTTGAATATTTTATCAATAAATAAATAAACAAATAAAGCGGTCGCCCATTTTTCTACAACCAATGTCTACCATCTGTCTGCCAACTAACAGGTCAAAGTACATTTTGTTTTTCCTTCCCTTTAATTGTCTAGTAACAGGAATAAAAAAAGAAAAAAAAAGGTAATATCAGTGGCATGAATTTGGATTTAGGACTGTGGCATTATGCAATTATGGCTCAAAAGGTTCCAAAAAAAAAAAGAAAAAAAAAAGAGATAAATTTGATACAGAGATTAAGATTAAAAGTAAAATTTTTAACTTTTAATCTTAATTATTAAAAGTGCGATTGGATGGTAAAATAACTTATCTTAACTATTACATTATGTATGCGTTTGGGAAAATGCACTTTCCAAATGCACGTTTTGCGTTTCAGCTGTTTTTTTTTTTTTTCTTTTTGAGCCGAAATGTTTGACTTTTTCCGTGAACAGTGCACAGTGTTTACTGTTCACAGACTCACAAATTTCATTTTTTAACAACTTTTTCATTAAAAATGGGTTCCACAATACTATTCACACATTTAAAAATTATTTTGTTACAATGCTTTTCAGTTTTCAGTTTTCAGTTTTCAGTTTTCAACTGTATTCAAATGGACCCTATATCTCAATCATGGTCCCTAACGAAAGGATGAATCATGAATCAAATTTTTTGCCGTCAATTTTAAAAATCTTATATCCTAGTCCCCATAAGCTACTCAATACACTGTAGATTCCGTTGAATCATTGTAAGAACTATGCTCCCAAAAATTTAAAATGAAATTGAATGACTTGTAGAAGGTAGTATTTAAAAGTCTTCATTAACAATGGGAAGAAATTGTTGTTCAAACTTCAAACCCAAATGATACGGGTTGAGTCTTTAAATATTATATATTAAAAAATAGAAGAAGACCATCATGCACTTTTGGCGTGATGGTCATAATACAAGTATTAAGTGTTTGTGGTCTTGTGGGGTGTGGGGGGCAAGGGCTGGGGTTCAAATCTCCAGGAGGAAGTTTCACACACATAGACACTTAAATTAAACTAGAGTAGAATTTCTATCTTGTATTAAATAAAAAAATAAAAAATAAATAAAAGAAGAAGAATGAACTTTTGAAGGCTATCACATGTTGTGTAATGAGTAAAATGGCCTTTGAATTTAGAAAATATGGAAAGAACTTTAAAATTGTTGTACTAAATTATTTGCAGGTTGATTATCAATATATATATATAAGTATTTTATTACCCCTAATTTATTTATTTATTGTTCGATTTATTTTAGTTTTTTGAGAATTAGTTGTAAATTGTGATGCATTTAGATATTTGAAATATAATTTAGACATATTATGTGAATTGTAACAATTTATTGGAAAAAGTGCTTAAATGATATCATATCATATGCATATACTATATAATAAAAGTTGGACTTAGAAGCCATGATTACGTCAGGTGGTTTCACCAAATTACATAAATTTTTTAGATTTAAAAAAAAATAGATATAATTTTTTTTTTTTATCTTCTTCTCCTATAATTTCTAAGTTGATAAAAATTTTAATTTGATTCTGTCTCCTGAGGTAGACTCCCCTAAGCAAATGAATAACATGCAACACCATGTCACCATCAACTTATGAAGAAATCCAGGCATCCATGTTTACCATAATCACAACAAGAGCGCATTGTTAAGAAGACCAATCTGCGATCATACCAGCTGCGTGTAATATATCTGAAGCCATATCTCAAAAACTTCAATCAAATATTTTTGTCGTTACTTCGGGGCTGCTCAGATTTCCATTGTGTCAATTAGACATTGCATACTCCATAAACATATAAATGATAGTATTATGTTTCTTATAAATATTTTTCTACTACTTTGCTGTAAAGTACAAGGTTGATATTTACACCAATATTATTAAACCATCTACTGCTCTAAGTACATTAGTTTTCCAAAACAAATTGTAATGAAGATTTAAGAGAGAGACTTTCCACAACATCAACAACTGAGATGAACGTAAAGACCATTTCCCAGTTCAAATTTTCAAGACATTAGCAACCTCAGGTTCAGATACAACCAATTTTCCAAACGTTTCCTATCTAGGCGTGATGGATGGAACGACTCCACTAACAAGGTCACTGCCAGATACATCTGATGACACAAAAGGATTCTTCACATTAGAGGATGATGATGGTGAAGTCATTGCCTTTTCAGAACCTGAGAGCATAGGATCTGTTGTTTTAATGTCAGAATCAGGCATCAGAAGCCATATATTTTCAAGTTCTCGGACCACCTCTGCCATTGAAGGTCTAGCATCTGTCTCATCTTCACAACACTTGAGAGCCAAAGTCAAAAATTTCACCACACATTCAGAAGGATAAGATCCCATTCGATCATCAATAACTGAAAAGATCATACCAGATTGATATGCGACATTAACCTGGAATGGATAAAGACAGTCAAAAACTACAAGTGCTCATTTTATTACACCAAATTTAAGCCACTGTTGCCTAGAGGATGATATGATAACAACATTATGACAAAGTGATCTTCACTGTCTAAAATTCTGTTTGGCATAGGATTGTAAAAAGATTTCAATGTTTTTTTGAAGTTAAAACTGAAACTTGCAACTCAAGATCTCACTCTTAACTATTACACCTAGTATAAAATGACATATGGCAGAGGAGAATTTTCATTATGGATTAAACTGCAAGGGTAAAATAAATTACAGAACAACAATTTCTTTCATGCCCAATCACCTAATGTACCATTGGGCTCCTATCGAATCTAAGGCAAACAAGTCAATAATGTTTTACCTCTCTAACAATGTTTTTGCCATGTGAGATCGGATGCATCCCCGTCAGGAGTTCCAGAAATACAACACCAAGGCTATAGACGTCACTCTTGTCCGTCAGTTTATGAGTTAAGAAATACTCCGGATCTAGGTAACCCTGCAAATTTAGTACAGAGAATGAGAGAATAAAGAAATAGATATCAGTTATATCTACTACCACACACTATTAAGTTAATAGTGTGTGGTATTAAGTCTATTTCATTTAGTTTGAGTTTGACTTATTTATTTTAATAAAAAATACAAATTGTATAAATTTATAATTTAGACAAAAATGGAAATGGAAGACACTATTATCATTTCATTTTTATTTGTTTTACCAAGAAGGATTGGAAGCCCAGGCTAGATTGTCAAATGAAAAAACATATAAAATTTATAGGCACTTAACATATGGCACTGGTGCCACAATAAAGAGAACAATGATGACAAAATCAATGATAGGAGGTGGAAAAATTCACTCATCAAACTAGACTCATGAAGTTTATAATTCTATTTAGGAAAATGTCATAAATAAGTGTCTTACTGGTGTTCCCTTCACAACTGTGGATACATGAGCAGGCAAATCCCCTTCAATATCTGGAACTGGTGCAAGTCGGGAAAGTCCAAAATCAGCAACTTTTGCTGTATACTTAGAGTCCAATAATATGTTGCTGGCCTTGATATCTCGGTGAAATATTGGGGGATTAGCTTCCGTATGTAGGTAGAGGATGCCCTTAGATGATGCCAGGGCAATTTTCAATCTCATAGCAAAACTCAGAGGTTCTTTAGACTTAACTGTATTATTGCATACATGAACCACAAATAAGCTCATTTGAATGTGATGTAGAGTTTGAAAAGTAAATTTGTTAGGAGAAACAAACTTAAAGGGTGTATGTAAGGTGTACCAGAAAGGTGATCCCTTAGAGTACC
The DNA here is from genome assembly GCA_019022515.1 of Quercus aquifolioides. Classification (NCBI taxonomy): domain Eukaryota; kingdom Viridiplantae; phylum Streptophyta; class Magnoliopsida; order Fagales; family Fagaceae; genus Quercus; species Quercus aquifolioides. The sequence continues at coordinate 28,679,600 of CM032326.1, forward strand.
ATTTGACATGAACTCATAGACCAACATCTGCATCCACAACAATACTAACATGAAGCTCTTCCCAGGCCATATTTTTAAACAAATTCAGCCACAGAGAATGAAAAATACCAGTCCTTGGTGTGAAAGCCAAACAATTTTGCAGGAGAAACATATTGCTCATGAAGAACAGTACTATAGAAAGTTCATTGTGAAAGGAGATAATAAGTTGTTGATACATTTTTTTTAATCAAATCATCCTTAATTTATGAAGAACTCTGCATATGCATCAACATTATTAACAAAAAAAAAAAAAAGATGAAAAAACAAAAAGTTGGCAGCATCTCATCTATAATGTCTCTAGATTGAGTTTGATTTATTCTATTGTTTTTATTATTATTATTATTTATTTTTTCTTTGACCATTTTCATGACCTTATGATTTAATTGTATCAACTTCCTAAGTTGATGGGAATCATCAACTCGTGTTCGTGTATTCCACCATGAGAATGATGGATAATCCAATCTTTTGTCAAAAAAAAAATTCTCTATGTCCAATCAAGATAAGAATAAGCACCTGTTCACCTTCTTCATCACAAAATCCAATCAAAGACACAAGGTTTCGATGATGTAACCTTGACAACAATTCTATCTCTGTCAAGAACTCCCTTTCACCCTGTAAAGATCCCTCTTGTGCACGTTTTATGGCCACAAGTGTACCATCAGCTAGAATGCCTTTATAAACCTTCCCATACCCTCCTTGGCCAACCTGAGCAGAGCTGTTAAAGTTGTTTGTAGCCAGAGCCATTTCTCCATAAGTGAAATCCTTCACACCATCAATTTTCATGCTGGTCCTAGACGCTGTAATTTAAATACAGGTCAAATGTTAAAAATGAAAGATGCTGTGCCCATTTGTTTTAAAATAACTAATACAATTATGCATACTATCAGAATGCTTTATTGTATACATATATGTTGTGTGTGTATATATTTCACTTTATAAGTGAAAGGCTGAGTGGTTATTATTTATTTTAGAGTTGGTTCGAGCCAGCATGCCACCAAGTCTAATGGTATTTTTCATTAAAACATTTCATCCCTAAATGATGTTTCCATTCATGGGCCAGCCAGAACTTGGCTGTAGCTTTCCCATACCAATAGTTGAGAGAGGGCTATAATATTGACCATTTCAGGCCAGTTTAAGGCCTTTGTACCTTATGCTGAGCTTGGACAAGTGTTAGCCTGGCAAGCTTGACAGGCCTAATTAAAACAATTACAGGGAAAGTGAAAAATCATGATATGTCTACCTAAACATCCTAACTTCATAAACATAAGAAACTCACGATGATGTCGTTTTGAAACTGCATGGTGCTTCCTCATGTGCACTCTCAGTATCAGAAGAGAAACAATTACAGACAATATAACTGCACCTGCAACGGTCCCCACCACTATGCCAACCAATGCACGCTTGCTTATACCAGAGCTTGGAGAGTTGCCAACCTCTGTAACATTAGTGAAAATTATTAGCATAAAAAATTCAAAACAATCCAACAATATTCATCTCATATATGAATATATGAAATTAACATGTGCCTGACACATAGTTCATCTATGCTTGGGGTGAAGACATAAGTAACATCAGGTGTGAATTAGAAGCTTCCTTCCTGGCCAATATAGAACACAACTTAATTGCCCAGAAAAAAATATAAAACCTCTTGAACTGAGGATATTGCAGTTATTCCCTTGTGAGTGCAACTGTATCTACAATACCACTGAACATAGCATCACTATGGTGAAAGCACTAAACTGCCTAGATCAAGCCTATCTTCAAAAATGGTTGGCAGCAAAAAAAAAAGTTGATCTCCACTAAAATGTGCCACCCACAGACACACAATTGCTTAGAGTGACAAGCATAGGCCAGCTCTGTATGGACTCAAACACAGGTATAACCACTAACAGAAAATAATGCCACAAACCTAAGATTATCTATTTAGCATAGAGGACTTCAAGGTGTAGGTCAAATATATTAGAGAAGACAGTTGTACATTCTTCAACTGGTAAATAAGCATAAGTTTCAACTTCAACAAAGCTCTGTTGCAAAACATATCAGACAAGGGTTTCAAGACAAACCAGGTTTATAAACATCCAGGAGATCGAGGCCGAGAAGTTCATAAGGTCCAAATATGTCACTATCAGGAATTTTCCATGATGTGAAGTTGCTTGTGATTCGCTGAACCTCACTACTATTGAATGTGGCGTTGTTCTCAGGATTATCAGGAAAAAACTTTAAGGTTATCTTCAGTCGAGGTCCTTCTTCCCATGCCCATAAATTTTTAAAGTCCAGCTGATTTAGAAATAAATGAAGACCTTCTGTCATGTACCTTTCAAAGTCATCTGTGTATGGACGAAAATCTGTGAATCCAGGACTTTTCAACCGATATTCAACAATCAGAGGGGCAGCACAGATACAACTTTGAGTAGATGTGGTGGAACATTCGTAAGATGGTGGGCATACTGTAGGGATAGGAACAGGAGTGGAATTTGTTAAACTCTGAGTGTCATTTTCAGGTTGACAGATCTGAAGATTTACATTGCCGTTGCAAAAGGGATTCCCTTGAAGCCTGAAAATTAATTATCAAAACACGTGACATGATAATTGTATCAATGTGTATGTCTGTTACACCTCCATTTTTTTTTTTTTAAATTATTAAAACTAAAAGTAGCACATCTTAACAAGTAATCACGTTAATTTAAGATGCATTTTTTTACTCATGAAATTCTGTATGAACCTAATTAGCAAGTGCAAATTGGGAGCAAGTATAGAAGCAAACCAGACAGTGACATCCAAAGGTAGATCAGTACTGCCAGTAATATTTGAAAAATTATTATTCTGCAACTCCCTGCAATTCCAAAGGGCCACAAGCAAATGAGCAATTGCTTAGAAAATCCAGTATTAGATGCTTGTAAACTTATTGAAGTCAATCCAAGATGTTACACATTGGAATTTTACAAAAGAGTGTGCTGTAATCAGAAAAACGAATCAACTTTATTTGTACCAATATAAGAACAAGATATCTGAGAACATGAACGTGCACACACACACCCAACAGAAAATTATGCTTTTAACCAAGGGAAATAGAAACATTGTCACTAAGATCTTACACTGTAAGGTTTCCCTTTGCATTCGAAGTCCTATTATCCCAAATGGTGGATGGAACTGAACCGTCCAATGAATTATTTGCAAGTGACCTGCCATGGGGAATAATTTAGCAAATAAAGCCATTTATTTATTAACAGTTTAATTTATTGACTAATATCAACTAGTAACTTTACAATCGGTAATTACGGAAGGAGGAAAAAAGCAAGTGGAGGACTACTCACAATCTCTGAAGAAGAGGAAGACCCGAAAAGCTTGCGGGAATTGTTCCCGTAAGTTTGTTGTTAGATAAATCGCTGAGCATATTGATTGAATAATAGATATCAGAAGTCAAGGGAATTGCTTGCGTAAATTATGTTCAAAAACTGAAAGATGTGTCTGAATATTTTGTAAATTTGGAAAATAATTTTAAACAAAACACAAAAAACCAGCAGATGACATGTCATTCAAAAGATGGAGAATCTTACATAGTCGTGATATTCGCAGAAAGTCTGTTTTGAGGTATGGTTCCATTTAGCTGATTTGAACTAAGATCTCTGAAATTTATGTAAATTAAAATTAAAGTATAAGTAGCTAGAAGACTGATCTTTGATAAAGTAAAGAGAAAATTTTATTCAGTCGGGTGCATTTATCTTTCTGATTCAAAAGCTCATTCATAATCAGCATCAAATAGATTAAAAAAGGAAAATAGAATAAAGCAACTAACATATAACCAAGCTGTGGTATTCGACTCAAATCAGGAATCGGTCCTTGCAAACTGCAGTTCCTAAGACTCCTGGAAAATCCAACCAAAACACAAATATTATCAATCTTGCCATGAAATATCATGTGACGCAGATATGCATACTCCTTGATTGCCATCTTGCAAGCGTATAAAGCTCCAAATAACATGAAACATTTTTGATATCTGATTACATAAACTGGTATGGAACGTTGCATAAAGCTTCAAAGGATTGATCATTAATTATAGCAACCCTGACTTGTTCAGTGTACCAGTGGCCTAGATGTTTCAAAAAAAAAAAAAAAAAACCTTTATATGCCTCCTTAGTTGGCTTAACAAACACCACAATCTAAGTTAGGTAACATTCCCATTTAATTCCTTTTCAATCAAAGTTTGAATAATTTATATATTTCCGACAAAATGTATACCATTCTATCAATCTTATATTATTTTTTATTTTTCTAGTTTTTCCGTCAGTTGGAATTTGGTGCTTGCCGAAGAACATTTAAAAATCAGAAATATAAACATCCACACACAAGAAATATAAACATCACCACAAGACATCAATTTTTAACAAGGTTTGGCAAACTCAATGTCTACATCCACGGACAAACAATAGCAAAAATCCACTATCAAGAATATGGATTACAACACATAACTAATGCCTAGAAACTAGACTCACACTCTCACAACAATACTCACAACCTTCACAAATACCAACACACTCAAAACTTCTCACAAATGCAAACAAATCCCAACCCCAATACACCAAAACAAACTCTGATTATCAACTCACAAACTTGACCTTTTCACAATCCAAAAACCCAATACACCCAATGATACTCTCAAAGTAACACAATAAACAAACTTTCAAGTCTCACATTCAGGTCCCTTTCAAACTACTCTTCGAAGAAACCTACTCATGTTCTTCTCATATTCTTCCCTTCTCTCCTCCATATGGTAGGATTTATTGGGAGAAAACCACAAAACCATTTATAGTCCTGTCTTCTATATATAAGGTGTCAGTATATATTCCTTGGTGGAAAAGAAGTATCAAATTACTTCTTTTATAAGGAATAAACTTTCCTTCCACACTAAGAAAACTAAAACCAAGTCAAAATGGGAGAAAATTTTCATCAAATCTCCACACGGACTCAAATTCCATCAAGTAATCTTCATTCTTTTTGTTACAATTCCATCATAGTCTAAAAAGTTTTTCCTTGAATAAGTTGATCATCATTTCCATTTCTAAAGTCAAACTTGTGCGCCTGTATCAAACCAATCACAAACTTGTACAAAAAATCTTTTCTTGAACCACACTAGGATCAACCTAGCTTTGATAACAGCTTGTCGGAATTTTGGTTTGCATTTACACAAACAAGAAATAAAATATCAATACAAGACAACAATGTTTAATGTGGTTTGAACAACTTTATGCCTAGATCCATAGGTAAGGCAACCAAAATCCTCTATAAACAATATGAACTACAACCACAAACCAAATCACTAACTCTTACAAACAATATTCACTGACTTAACAAACACAAACTAACCCATATCCCAATACACCCAAAAGAAACTCTCAATACCAAATCCCAAACTTGACACTCTTTTAGTACCAAAATCCCAATACACCATATGATGTTATTATAGTAACACATTGGTCAAACTCTGAAGTCACATAGGTGGGTATCCTTAAACCCCAAAAGAACTATCAAACTACTATTCGATGAAACCCACTCATGTTCTTCTTAGTCTTCTTAATATCTCCCCATATGGGGAAGACCTTTTGGGCCAAAGCCACAAGACATTTCACAGTGCTATCTATATAAGGCTTCAATACCTATTCCTTAGTGGATAAAATAAATCAAATTACTGCTTTTACAAAGAATATATTTTTCTTCCACACCAAGAAAATCCAAACTAAGTCAAAATAAGAATCTAAGACAATTTCCAACATCCTATTTATTTCAGTTTTGCATTTTTGCCAAAATAATAAACAAAACCTTTTTGCCCCACACCTCAAGGCTAGCACCTCAATCCACCTTTACTTTTGAAACCTAGTTAAAAACACAGGCCAATAACATAATAATATACACTTACAACTTCAGCAATTTAGACATGTTGCCAAAAGAAGCTGGAATTGTAGTCCCATCAAAGTTATTGTTATCAAGTTGGCTGCAAAACAAAGAAAATGAAGCATCAAGAAACTTGAGAAAAGATTACTTAAAGTATTAATAGATTATAGAAAAAGGAAAACTAGAAATCACGACCTTGTTCAAGAAAAAGAAAAAGATAAAAAATTTAGAAATCTTAATTGTAACTGTAATGACATTTTAAAGTGATAAAAAACAAAAATATTTATGTTCCAGGAAATAAGAAACCATACATTATCAGTAAATTTGGCAGTTCGGAGAACTGTGGAGGAAGATACCCTGATAAGTTGTTATTATCAAGAAGGCTGCAGGTGAAGAATTGAAGATGGTCACTGATCTCACAGATTGTAATGACAGATGAGACATATAATATACAAGAATATGAGCAGTTACCGACTTACAAGTGAACAAGACTTGGTAATCTGGATAGCTCAGGCGGTATTTGCCCACTGATCGAATTGTTGTTCATGTGACTGCTCATAGAAAAGAGAAGTAGAAGGGTTAGTCATTGTAGAACTGATTTTAGACTCTATAGCATCAGAAACACACTCACAAGTGCTTTGTTTTGTTCAGGAATGCAAATGATTTAGGTAGTGGTCCTGATATATGGTTTTGGTCAATTTGTATTCTGTCCAAGTTTGGAAGATAACCGAGCTCTTCAGGCAAGGGACCTGTTAATTGGTTTCCATTCAGAAGCCTGGAACATACAAAATATTAAAAATGGAATTAGAGACAAAGCAATGTACTGCAGATTTGCAATATTAAAATATCATGAAAAGAAAAGCGCCGATGTATAAAGTAAATTAGTTCAGATACACGGATTATTTCCTATATTATTCAGAATTCAAAGGCTTTAAAATGCACAAACTAGTAGGCCGCATATCTGCATTTCTTAATGGTCTAAGCATGTATTCCTGTGATTGCAATATTGAGTGTCTAACATGTCCAACAGAGAAGCTGCTCAACTTACAAGAGAAACAAAGACGTAATATTGCCTATCTCCTTTGGTATACTCCCACTTATGTTGTTCCACATAAAATCCCTTCAACAGAGTAGACAGAGAAAAATATATCAGTAGGATAAGTACATTAAATGCTACAATGGGAGTGAGAATAACAATGATCCAGAACATGAAGTGAAAGAGGTAACCAAAAACTTTGAATAACAAAAAGTATCATAGCACAGAAAAGTAGCTTTCAGATATGCTTTTCCTTACAATATTGTCAAATAAGATAACTGGCCAAGCTCTGGTGCTAAACTTCCTGACAAATTCATATTTAATAGTAACCTGCAGAGAGGCAGACCGGAAAGGAATTATTAAAGCACCACATTAGTTCTTCAACAGAAATTCCTACATGCAGTAAATAGAAAAGTTGTATCAAAGCTTTCATAGTCTTATATCTGAACCATATTTTCTAGAAAAATTGGGAAAAATGGGGCTATTAGATCAAGTCCCAAAATTTTTTTTGAATCTTAAATGAACTAAAGAACCAAGGAATTTCATTCCCTTCATCAACTAATATGACTAGAGATAAAAGTGGAATACGAAATATCTCATCATGCAAGGGGGACAAAAGAAATAAAGAAACAAAAGTGTTCTAAGTGAAAGAATATGCAACATTATTCGAATCAATATTGCTCCCTGATAGAAATAAAATAGCAAAGGTTAAAATCATACAATTGATCTACATGTAGATATCCATCCTCTAACGAAGTATTGTAGCACACAATCCCTGTCCATTTTGATGTACATGGATCTCCTCGATCCCAGTTACTCAGATTCCCATTCGGATCTATCAATCTGCTCTTGATGGCCTGCAATGCCTTCACTGCAAATGAATACAAATGTTAATCATCATTTCATCAACATGAACACTTACAAAATTCACTAGCTTTGCTGATCCATGTGTTTCTCTAATTCTAGTATCAAGGTTTCCACATGAAAGGAAAAGGCAAAGTTGTTTAACTGTTGTACATCAACTTTGTGATTAGCAGCCCCACGTTTTGAGTATATACAATCAAATAACAACTACAGCTCAACTATATGCAACAATAATCAGGTATGACTTAGGGGAAGTGAGTATTTGATATGTGAAGTTCCTGTAAATAAAATAGCGATGCTAGGTATACTATAAATTTTATTACATAAGCCTTACAAACTGATGTGTCACCAATCTTTAGCATTTTCCTAAATGAAATCACTTGTTAGAGAGTTCACGGGTAAATTTTCAGAAAGCATGTGCGCATGACCAGTGTGAAAACTTAATTGCAAAAAAGCTTATGAATCATAAATTGCAATTAAAAGTACAGTAAATTAAACTAAGCAAAATCACCTTCATCCAGCTTGGTAATCCGAGTATCCTGAGCTCCGATAAGTAGTGAGGAACAACACAACCATGCAACAATAAGTAACCCATACGTCCAAGCTTTTAACAGATACATCCCACTAACACAGAGAGAGCTAGAACTCTCAACTTTCTCTTAGTACCCAAGACTGGAATTTGTGGTAGAATCCCAGTACTCCACCTTATAACAAGAAACAAACTACATCAAAACTCAAACGAACACAATCAAATTCTAAAGCAGTTCAATTCATCTAAAAATAACTTTTTTAACTGAGGTAATTAAATAAATGAACAATCGAAGAACTCAAAGTAAAGTACAGCAAAAATAAACCTCCCAGGCTCCAAGAAGAATATAAAATAAGAGAATCACTCAAGGCTCTAGTCCCATATTACAGCTTGAGAAGAAACAAAGCAGCCAAATTGCCATTAATAATTAAATTGTACATATTTGTAAAGGTTATCACAAAAAACGAAGAAATACTTACTAGAATGATGTAAGCAGATATTTCATGCTACAGAACAGATGAGTATTTAAACGGAGAAAACGAAGTTTGAAAATGGGGACCTCATGGTTGTGGAAGGTGGCATATGTTTCTGACCAGGTCGTCAAAACTAGCTTTAAGAATTTGTTACCAATGGAGGTGGTGAATTGGAGATAGCCATCTCTATCACACACATGGAAGTGTCTACTTTTAAAAAAATATGATTAAAAAATAAATATATGCATATTACAGACATTATTGAATGTCAAAAAGATTGAAGACGAAGTCGAAGTTTGAGTTTGATAGATAATGCAAGAAGAATTGTGGGCTTTGGCGTTGGCGATATTGACTTTTACGGGGGAGTGGTTGCTGAAGGTGGGAGTAGGAGAGTTTAATATAATAAAACCAATAATAGAGCAATCACAGCGATGGCTGACAAGACATGAAACCTATGTGTTTTTGCGCTTTGTGGCGCTAGTGTGTACATAATATGGAATGGAATTTGGAACGTGGAAAGACAAAATTAAGGTAGACTGTTTGTTTTACTTCCAAGCAAGATCTCATTCCATTTTTGAATCTTCTTATTCCCTTTTAACTTTTGTTGGGTTCTCTGTCTCTTCCATACCAAAAAAAAAAAAACTTTTGTTGGTTTCGGTTAATAGGTGACTTTATACCATTAATTAATAGACTATGTTAAAAGAAAATGTTCAAAAAATCAATTTTTTTTCTCACTAAAATGTAAACTTATTTTCTAAGTTTCACCAAAATTTATTCCAATCTCTTCTAAGTTTCAAGTTTATTTATTTAATTAAAAAAGGGAGCCGCTTGTGTCCAGTGCCAGTGATCACTGGACACGTTGCGATGCGGACACGTGTCCAAGACTGGACACCGTATCCTAATGGGTCTAGTGGCCACTGGCCACTGGACAGAAGCCTTACCCATTAAAAAAATATAATTTATTATTGAAAAATATTTCCATAACAGAAGTTTACAGAGTGGCCTTAATTGAATAAATTTGAAACACAGAGAACTTGAATGAACGAAAGTAAAATTAGAGGGCTGAAATGAATTCTGTGAAACTTAGAAAGTGGGTTTTGCATTTTAGCTTTATTTTTTCTTTTCCCATAAAAGTTTTTAAAAATATTTTCTAATCCAATGCTCTTAGAATATTCATTAACTTCTCCCAGTTTTATTTATATGTAAGTAAGACATATAGTGTTTAAAAAATAATTAAATGACACATGTAATAACATCATTGCATCGGACTAAAAATAAAAAAGAATTGAAGGCAGTCATGAAAGTTTAGATATCGGGTCTGTTTAGATACCGCTTATTTTGCTGAAAACTAAAAATACTATAACAAAATAATTTTTAAATGTGTGAATAGTACTGTGAGACCCAGTTTTAAAGTTTTTTTTTTTTTTTTTTTGAATAAAGTACTTATGGGTCTCGTGAACAGTGCACAAGACCCACTGAAAAAGCATAATCCCACGTAAAATGCTCTTCTCAACAAAAAAAAAAAAACCCAAAACTCATACGCTACCTTTATCAGCTGTATCCAAACGGGTATATCATATCATACAATTATTTTACAAAATTTTAAAATAATGGAACAACTTTATAGTTATGACTTATGACTTATGAAAAATGTTGTATATGTAATATTAATCTTAACTTCAATAAACATATTCTTCTAAAAAATAAAAAAAAAACTTCAATAAATATATCCAAATAAAATACTATTATAATTTATTTATTAAAAACAATAGAATGCCGTTAGAGGTTGTATTTTGGTCACATTACCTAATTTTCTCTAATTAAAGAAAAAAATTAATAATTGATATTTATAAAGATAGGGAAGTGAGATTTGAACCCTGATTATGCTAGTAAAAGAGAGTAGGTTGTATCACGGAAATGATGAAATGCAAAGCTTTTGGTTAAAAAAAAATAGTTTGAATCCTCTCTATCCCACTTATTGGTAAAAAAAATAAATAAATAAATAAAATACTCTTTTACTATAAAATGAAAATCTGTGTAATGTACATATAAAATACATATTATTTTATGATAAAAATATGTCTAAATATCTTTCTTTTTCTAGGGTAAATAGTCACAATTCCTATATATATATTCAATATCGCAAGTTCAAGAAAACTAAAAAAATTAGGAGGAGATACTATCATGGGTCTACTATCATGTTGAAAGTTTTTGGATCAGATGGACCTTTGGCTTTGAGTGATTTGCAGGAGATACAGGGGCAGAGATGGCATTTTATTATTGTGGAAACTAGTAGTAGTAGGTTTGAAGATTTGAATTCTAGTAAAAATAATAATAATAATAATAATAATAATAATAATAATATGAGGATTTGATTTTGAAGATAAGGACAATGAGTGACGAGAGATTTTGCCATATACAATGTGACGTGAAGACAAGTCTCTTTCTTATTTATTTTTAGCCAAAACTTATTATGACCCTCAGCATTGGTGGTGTAAAAAATTTAGCAATTTAATTAGCACCACAAAAAGCATTTTATCTATTTTACCATCCTACTTTACAAAACACTCAATATCAGTAATTTTATTTAAGCATTCAACATAATAAAATAATATAAATAACATAATAAAATATAATATCTACTATAATAAACAACCACTGCCACTATCTATTATAATAAACAACCACTACCACTAATAATTTTTTTTACCATCTTAGCTATGGTGCACAACTATTTTTTACTGTGCACTATAGCTTAGCAACAAAGAAAATAGGTTTGGCTCCACTGATGCAGCCCACTTTTGTTATATTTTGATGGTAAATTTTGTATTTTAGTAAAATGTCTCTACCAATACTAATGCTCTACGAAGTTTTTTTTTTTTTTTTTTTTTGGGAGAAACAAATCTTATTACACGCATGCCTAGACACACATGTTTTATAACTAAAAATGTGGGTTCAACCCACGATTTCAAATTTGAAACATTGACTTTTTTTTTATTATATATAAAATAAAAATTCTACTCTAGTTTAATTTAAGTGTATATGTGTGCAAAACTCTTTCTTAAAGACTTGAACTCCAGTACTTGCCCCCATACCTCATAAGTATTTATACTTGTGTAATGATCACCATACCTAAGGTGGTCAATAATTAATATGAAACTTCATCTTCTAGGTAGTAGCTCAATAAATGAAGAAATTAGTACTCAAAACTCAAACAAGAGGATATGAATGATATGTAGTTCAATTCACCATTACAGGTTATATATATATATATATAGAGAGAGAGAGAGAGAGAGGGGTAGGTAGTTGTTGTTGTTGAAGGAGTCAATTTAAATATCTAATGGGGATCTTTTATTAAAAACATATTTTATAGGTCATTAACAAATGAAGTGACTCACAACCTAATTCTCATGTGTGACTTTGACATCTTACGAAGATTTAAAAAAAAAAAAAAATAGTTTGCATTGTGATATTACATTGTTATTACTAGTATAATGTAAATCTATAATTACACTTTTTTCCACACAAAAAAAAAAAAAAGGCTCCTTAATCACACACAAATGAACAACAAACACCACTTAAATAATTATAAATCAAGACCTTCAAACACACACCATTACTAGTTAAGCTTCATTCTCTTCTCTCAATCTTCAAACTCCCAATTCAAAGGAGTTCCAACTTTGAATCCAATATATTGATCGTATTTGGTCAATTTTCCTGCTTAATGATAATCTAAAGATTTTCAGCATAATCCGAAGAGTGTCGTAATTCGAAGAGTGTTGTAATTGAGTAAAGTAGATATCATATGGCTCTATTTGGTTCACGCCAAAAGGTACAATATTCTCATCTAGTCATCTTTAATCTTATCAATTAATTATTATTGTTTTACTATCAAGTCTGTTTGATAATGTTGTTCTAGTAACGTTATTCGTATTTTTTGGAAATACGTGTGGATGAAAAAGTACGTAGAAATACATGTAATATTGTTTAAAAATCGAAAACTGTTATTTAAGTACATGTACCAAACACCCTCCCAATTTTCACACCTCCATGAGTTGTGCTAGGCCACGACAAATAACATTTTCACAATAACTAACGTGTCAATCCCTCGTAGATTAAAATAAAATAATAAAATATTAGATTGGGTGTTGTGAGATTTTATTGTGTTAATAATATTTTTCTTTTATCTCATGTAGCAGTTATATAGATCGAGTCAAACAGGCCCAGAGTCTCTCTCATGCGCGGGATCCACACCATGTGATAGTCTGGTATAAGGAAGAAGCAACTAAATGCGCCATAGGCAAGAAACTGGTATCAATTCTGACATTTTCAAGAGACCCATTGGGCTTACAGTTAGTGTGAATGAAGAAATTTGCAATTAGCTGGCCTGAAGCAGGCAATTTGGAATAAAGAGTGAAGACATTAGGTGAGAACCTAGGCAAGCGGTTCAATGGTTGGGTAATTAACTCAACTCAGTCATCAACTCATCATAGCAGATGTTGAAGCTTTGGCCGATAAGAGCTGTTGTTTTCGCCAGGAAACTTGGTCTTTCCTTAATTATTCTTGAGGGAGACTCCGAGGCGATCATTCATGATGCCCTTAGAACAGAAGCAGCTTGATGCATTTGGGGGCCTAAAACGAAAATTGATTATCTTGTTTTGGATGCAAAATTACTACTAATTAACATGAACCACATAATTCTTTTTTTTTTTTTTTTAAGTCTATAGACACAAAAAATCTGACAAAATTTTTTCACTCCTATTGATGTTGCAGATTGATAGCAGCAAGTAAAAGAGTGATGTTAATGGTGGACCTAAATAAGAACTAATAAAAATTTGCCAACTCAACTATTGTGAAAAATGTTGTGAATTTTTTTGTGTATTGCTCTTTTTTTTTTTTAGAAGTGTTACACTCACATTATTTTTCACAACAAATTCTAGGTATTAAGTTGTTACTGGTTCTAATTTGAACTCAACACTAAAAATATTTTTTTGCTATCAATAACAATTTGCTACTTAAGATTTGTTATAAAAGTGTTGTGAAAAATATTGTGAACCTAGCATTTTTCTCTCTTTTTTGTTTGTATTTCATTTGATAAAAAAATATTATTTTATTTGTTGGCTAATATTTGGGCTTAATTATTACTATTACATTGATAGAATTAACTTTATTGGTTGAAATTTGGAGGCCTTTTTTTAACTTGGAGCCTTAGGCGACCGTATCGATTGCTTTTAGCATTGAGCCGTTAGAAGTAAGAGCCTTTTGCTTCGTTTAGACACTTTATTTCAAACAGAAAGTCTTTTGTATGTAGGTATTTTTAGCAACTTCAGTTTTTCTCATATCCATAGACAAAGTAACTCAATGGCTCACAACCTTGTTATACATGTAAAATATATTAGCGATTTATCTGTGTGGATGAAAGATGCTACTCCACACTTAAATAATGTACTTTTAGCCGATTATGACTGAATTTTTTCTTCAATGAAATCTTTAGGTTTCTTCTCCAAAAAACAAATTACTCAATCAATGAACTTTAGCTTATTAACTAAAATTTTTGTTTACATTCTAATGGACAGAGCCCATAAGTCTTCTTCTTTTTCATTTTTCCTGAACGCTGAATGAAGCAATGAGCCCATAAGTCAAAGCTTGGCTTGCTATCTTTCAAATTTAGGAAATAAAATATAATTGAAAACAGAAACAAAAACCTTGCGTTTGTAAGACCTCGTCTTCGGTTTTAGATCACATACAACTCCCAGTTCCCACTTGGCAGAAATTCATCTCCCATTCAATCACGTGATTATAGATAAGAAAGCCACGTCCAAATTAAAAATAATAATTAAAAATTAAAAATAAATAAATAAAAAGAAGAAGAAGGTTTTCGGGGATTACCAAAAGAGTATTTGGAAATCAAAACCTATTAGTAAACTTAAGCTATACGTTTACATCCTTCAAGTTTGGCTGTGTAGTTTAAATTTGTTAGCTAGCATTTTTCTTTATTTATATTTTTTTTATTGGTGTTAGCTAGTATTTATTTATGAAACCTTAATCAATGATGTAGGGTCAAATTTAAAGCCCCTGACCACCTATAATTAATAAGTGGTAGCTAGGCGAGATTTCATTTACATATATCAATATATAAGGGGAAAAAAATCAGAAAAAAGGAACATCTATTTCATGAAATTTGAGTTGATAGAAAAAGCCACTCAACCTACTTCTAGGCTCTAGCTGGCCCTCAAGGCTTTTGATATTTTACCTTTCACAACAATTTTACAATAAATCTTAGATGACAAGTTATTATTGATTCTAATTTAAACTCCGTTTGGATAGCGACTGGCGTCTGGTGTCCAATGTTTTTGCCTTCTTCTTTTTTTGATCAGCGCCTCTTGCACTGTTTATGGGACATGAACAGTGTATTAAGGCAAAGTTATAGTGTTTTCAGCAATAAACAATAACTCAGAAATTATTTTTAATTGTTTTCAGCAATAAGTTTTCAGTTTTCAGCAAAATAAGCGGTATCCAAAGTTCCAAACATACACTTAGACTAATCATTAAAATTACTTTTTTTTTGCTCACTAGTAACAACTGATTTGTTAAAAAATTGTTAACAACTTGACCTAGCATTTCTCTTCTTTTTAATATGGTCATAATCAAGGATGACCCACGTTAGGACCAAACACCAAAGGGAGCCCTGGGCCCCCCAAGGCCCCAAGTTGCAAAAAAATGTCTTTTGTAGCTATATTTAGGTCTTATTCCAATTGAATCTAAAAAAAAATAAAAAAATAACTTCACCCCCTTCTAAAATCTTGCCCCTCTTCATAAACAAATCAACTCAGCCCAAACAAATCATATTGTACCAATAAAATACATATATGCTAAAACAAAGGAGAAGCCATGGATCACGACCAGAAGCCGATGGTTTGGGTCTAAGGGAGGAGGCTTGAGATTCTTGGAGTTATTGATGTACATGGAGCTGTGACTCATTGAGCGCTTGCACCTCTCTCTCTCTCTCTCTTTCTCTCTCTGTGTTTTTTTTTTTTTTTTAGAATAGTCTCTCTATGTTTTAGATTTTGACTTCTTAGTTTTTCCATTGTTTCCAATTGAAAAGTAACTCTCTTTTAGATTGAAATCAAGTGCAATAATTAATTGCTATTGATGGTTGAGATTTAAAGTTGTCTCAAAAAAAAAGTTGCAAAAAGTATCTTTAAATCTCAATAAAAAAATTTAAAAAGTAAAAATAAAAATAGAAAAAAAAAATGTTGAGAGAGAGAGGGTGAGTTGTATGATGCAATTGCAACGGACAATTACACATCAATCCCTTTCTTTTATTTATTTATTTATTTTTTTGGTAAACCTTTCTTTTGTTTTTCTCCTACCTAACATCACTTATCTAATTTTTATCTCTTGATCTCATCCACGCACGTGGCCGAGGACTTGACAATTTGAAATGAAAAGGCAGACAAGTCATTAAAAAAAAATTTTGGTTGAGAATACTAAATATTTTAACATAGTGAAGAAGATTTTAAAGAAAATGGTTTATTTATTTATTTATATGTTGAACTAATAACACATGGGTTTTAATATATATATATATATATATATTTTTTTTTTGTGTGTGGCTGAAGACAATATATTAAAATAGAAAAATTATTGTATACTCTCGGAATATCATAAATGCGTACTCCCACTTCTCACATAAATGATGAATCCCACTAATTAAATTTATAGTAGGACCCATCATTCATGTAAGAGGAGGAAGTACGCATTTATAGTACTCTGGGAGTACCTAATAATTTTTCATTAAAACATTACACTTGCTATTTAATGTTGAGCCCAAGTTTGATTTTTATTTGTTTAGTCAATTGCAATTACATGTATCTAGTGTCTAGTCTATATATATATAACCGAAATCTCTGAAACTTCTCACAATTTTTCATGCCAGCACAATATTTAAATAAATTTATCATTTTATTTAAATAAAATTATTTTTGTTTAGTCCAAATTTAACAAAAAGTAAAACTCTATCACTCTAACAAATTCAACTTAAACTCAAACTTATCATTATCATTTTTTTAAACAAAATTATTTTTGTTTAATCCAAACTAAATATGTTAGGACTCTATTTTAAAAAAAAATAAATAAATAAAAACGTTAGGACTCATAAACAGAGTCACGTTAGGATTTATCTCTTCTTAGGATTTAATTTATCTCTTCCTTATAAAAACCCTACGTGAAACTAACAGAAAACAAATGCAACACTTTTTAGCTTGAAGCTTTCATGGAGCCCTTTTATATGAAGTTTTCTTGGGGCCTTTTAGTAAGTCACCAATCACCATCTTTATGTGTTTTTAGTTTTAGTCAATTGTCCTGTTGAATTGAAGAACAGTTATATAATTGTTGAGGCTCATTTTCGACAAAGCCCAGCAAGACAAAGGGCCCAGAATCATGGGCAGACCAAAAGAAACAGCAGACAAAAGTCATGGCAGGAATGAATGGTTCACGGGTCCATGAGATGGGTCCAGAAGAAAGCAAACGGGCTTGAATAAGCCCGGAAAGAGAAAAGAAACAAACTCATGGGAAATATGAAGAAAAGTAAGAATGGGCCACAGCAGGCCCAATGCAATGAAAACAAAGAGAGTAACGGGCTAATGGAGAACCCATGAGCCCAAAGGATGAAGTATAGAGTAATTGGGCCAAGGAAGCCCAAAATGAGTTAGCAAAAGTCCATGGGTGAAATAGAACTAAAAGGGGCCAGGGATGCCCACAAGAAAAAAGGGACATTGGAGCCCGCAAGAAATGAAAGAAGGAGCCCAGTAAGTATACTGGGTTACTGAGAAGGAAAGCACACGGCAGGCCCAAAAGGGCCCGACAGGATTGAGATAAGCAGTAGGAATAACAATCTGGCATGGCAGGGGACGCCAAGCCACAAAGCAAAACACCCAAACTAAAGGGAGACCCAATGATCCGACAAAGCTCAACCTTCCAAAGAAAGGGACAAGTCATGAACGTTGGCCTGCCGGAGATACAATCCACACCAGAAAAGGCCAAAAAGCGCACGGCAGGATATGCGCACCCATTCTCAGACCTCGGTGTACGACCCAGGCATCACCAGCCTATACCCAGCCACTATGGGAAAGGGTGACGTCATGGGTGAGGGCACGGTCTGGCGGTGGGGAGAGGAGCGGAAACCCATTTTTGTGTTTCTTGCCCAGGCTCTTTCGGTGGGCACAGTCCTGCTGGGATGACATGCCACCCAAAAGAGGCAAGGGTGGGTAAGAACCACTGGGTGCATGCCATGAGAGACCGAGAGAGAGAGGGGACACACTGGACGAAGTAGAGAAGGAACCTTCGTTGTCTGAAAGCCACAGGTCAATGGTGGTAGTCAGAACCATTGACTCGGTAAGTGGTCGGCAAAAGGCTCCCATACCAGACTAGGGCCATTGAGGGGCTAGAATAGTAAAATCGGTCACGGCAGGCCCTATATAAGGGACCCGTGGCTGTGTGCAAAGAAAAAAAAGAAGGGGAATCAAGAGAAAAAGAAAAGAATTCTAAGAAAGAAAACAGAGAGAAAAGATAAGATAAGAAAAACAGAGAACAAAGAAAGAAAGAAAACAGAGCGTTTTATGGCAGGCATGCACCCAAATGGGTTAACCCCCTCTCTCCCTCAATAGCCTTGTCCTCCATTGGAGGAAAATACGACTTATACTCGGGCACGTACCATTTGGGGCTGGCCTCTCAAAGCAATTAATTTCGCCTTTGAAGTTATTTGCGTTGAGGGAGTAGTTTTCCCTTCACTGGTTAGAGTCTCGCGGCAATACTTGGTGCGGTAGACTCATTCTTTTTACTCTACTCATCCCGCTCTAATCCTTTGTTTAAGTGTTATTCTCTAAAAGCGAGGCCTTTTAAGTTATTTATCTTGTTTATTGCGGCAGAAATAGTGACTGTATTTTCTTTACGTTTTCTATATTATGTCTGCCTGCCATAACCTTTTAACAATGACTCTGCCTGCTGTGAGCTTTTAAATTGACATTGGCAGACGCGGTGTGATTTGCGCACAAGTCGGGCCAAGGTGTGCTCCAATTGGGCCGGTCCTGACTCCTCACCCAGAAACAATTCGGGCTTAGTATGGCAAGAATCTGCCCAACATTACAATCTAGGCCCACCTCTTTACAATAATTATGATAAAGAACTACATATATATATATAAAACCGAAGTTTTTGAAATTCTCACAATTTTCCACATCAGCATAATATTTAAATAAAATTATTTTTGTTTAGCCCAAACTAGACAATGAGTTAAACTCTATCCTTCTAACAAGTCCAACTTAAACTCAAACTCATCATTATCATTTTTTAAAAATAAAATTATTTTTAATTAATCCGAAACCTCTGAAACTCTCACAATTTTCCACTTCAGCACAATATTTAAATAAATAAAAAAATTTAGTCCAAACTTAACAAAAAGTGAAACTCTATTATTCTAACAAGTCCAACTTAAACTCAAACTCATCATTATTATTTTTTTTAAACAAAATTATTTTTGTTTAATCCAAGTCCAACTTAAACTTAAACTTAAACGTTGATAATTTATCTCCAAATTTGCGAGGTTAATCATGAACATTATAAATGCAATGCAAGCCCCAATATTTTTTTTTAAAGCCAAGTAGAGTTATGAGCTCTTCTTATATTATTTTCTTCTCATTTACTTTGTTAAATATATATATATATATATATATATTATGGTTTTTCATGTATTTTTTAAAAAGTAATTTTTGTACATAAACAACCAAACTCTATTGTCATTTTTTACAAGATAAAAAAGCTTGTAATAATTGAAATCATTCTTTTGAATGTAACTCATCTTTCTCTTATATTTCTCTATTGTTTAGTCATGTATATTTTGTTTTATTTCAATAATTTCTAAACAGTGAATCATTTGATTCTTTAATATTTTTTGGTCTTTCAGAAGTTTTAATATCTGAATTCTTGAGTTATTTTTTTGCAGTATCTAAAACTATTTGACAAATTTTTTATAAGTCATTGCACATTCAAACAATGACTTCTTCATCAAATTGTAACACAAATTGAAGTCGTACAAAAGCAAATTATGTAATAGTGTAGTTTCTTTATCAATTAAGATTTTATAAAAAAAAATTAGTCTACCTCACAAATAGGTAGGTTTTCGTGCATAGCACGGGTTAGCGACTAGTATTAATATATTATTATTGGACTGATATGTTATGTTAAGGGTTAACGTATTGACTCGTTAAACAAAACAAAGTTAAGATATTGGGCTTATAATTTTAAAATATTTTTAAAATTTTATATGAATTTTAAGATATATATATATATAACTTCAAAACGGTACACCAATATTGACTTATACTGAAAAGTTTAAAATATATCATTTCCTTGGTCAAATCAAAACACAATAAGGTACGAAATTGACTTCCTTGGATAGCAATCTAAACGTATCTTGTGCAATATATTATTAAGTTAGATATTAATTTAAAACTTAAAAAAAGGATATATGAATTTACATTTTTTAAAAGTTCTTAAATAAAAAAATGTGGGGTTCTAGTTTATAATTAAATAATATATATAGTAATAACCACAACAAAATGCTACACTGGATGACCGGTACTGAATTATATCATTTCTTTGACTAAACTGAAATGACCCCCAGTACAAAATAGATGCCCTTGCTTCAGCCCTCCCTAAGCTCGAATCTTGGTTTCGTCTCTGGTCATAACAAGCCAAATAAGTCGTGAAACTTGTGCTTATTACTTATTAGTTGACAATTATCATCATTAAAAATAATCTTGAGGAGTTGTTTGGTCGAGTTATTATACACACAGTTTACAAACTTCAAATTTGGATACAATTTAATTTAAATTACAATTCTTCTTCTTACTTTTTGAAAAGTGGAATTACTAATTAATATTCAAATTTTGTTAACATTTTCTTTCAAATTGATAGTATGGTTAATCTACTTGAGCTTGGATTAAGTTTTTACTAATTCACTTAAAGTTGATAAACAATAGTTGTATCTGAAAAAAAAATGATATTTTAAAAAGTTTTAAATAAGTAAATTAGTAATCTTTTTTTTTTTTTTTTGAGAAATAAGTAAATTAGTAATCTAAATGTACAGATTGGTGACATATATCAATTTTATCTTTGGAAAACTTCTTTCTGCTAAAGAAATTGTAACTGTCTAACCTATTGTTTCATTAAAATTATGAAAGCTTTACACACATTTAGAAAATAATTTCATTTTTTTTATATAATTTATTACATCAATGGGAGTGTTTTATTCTATTTGTGTTTATTCTTCTAAAACTTATATTTCTAAAAGTAAATCTAAACCATGAAATATCATAATAAAATAAATTATAATATGAACTGAACAAAATCAATTTAAAAACTTATAATCATAAAACCTAATTTATAAAAGACACTATTGCAAAATGCAAATTCACTTTATAAAAGACATAGACTATTTTCTTATAGGAAAAAATAATTGCGTGTGTGAAATATATTTTATTTTAGGAAAAAGTTAACGGATGACCTGATTTTTTTTACAAATTTTTATATTTTCCATAAAAATGATTTCAAAACTTTCTTAAAATGATTTATTAACAAATGCCATCAGGGCACCCATTAACCAAACCTTTTATTTTACGTTACTATACAAGTTTAGTATGTATTAGAATATCAAAATTACGGTGCCTTCTAGGTTTAAATCATATTATTTCTTCCTCTAAAAAAAATCATATAATTTCTATCATAGTAGAGTAATACGTGTAACTTACGCATATTATTCACGTATGTAAAATCTCGCATTTGGCTATTGGTTTCCATTTATACGAAAATAAACATGTTTCTTTCAAATGAAAAATACAATTATTGTTATATTTAGATAACATAATGATCGCCTACGAATACACTACATATAAAAAGCAAGAATCTAAAGATTCTAATTTTTATTAAAAAAAAAAAAACCCTTAAGAAAGAAAATTCAATAATCATGTATCAATATTACTGTAAGGGGTAAAAACTGAATAACCCTCTCGGGTTGGGCCCCTTAACTGAAACAACTAATTTGTAGATATGGACTTAAAAGCTAACAGTAATGCAGTGAAAACAAACTCAAAGTAAAAAGACTTAAAGGCTAAGAAAAATGATAAGTGGAAAATATTCTTCTATAAACTCTCCTTGGGTTGGTCGAGGAAGAATATTACAAAATGATAGCCGCAGTACAAATACTCAAAGGTTCACAATAATTACTCTCTCTCTAGGCGTAATCTTTTTCCAATCCCTTAACACAAGGAATTTTTTCTTATTTATAGTTTAGTTGCTCCCATCTCAACCGTCCACTTGTAGGGTGGATGATTCACTGGGTGAGATACTTGTCATATCTTTCTCTTCTCATTCTTTTGAGGTCGAGCTGTGTAGATAATAGGCTGTTAAAGCACTGTTTAGGAGTGTCATTCAGCCATAAATGATAAATGTGACGTGGCTGGTTAGTTCAGTGCATTTAATATGGAGGAGATAATGGCTTTATCATGAAGCTTTCTCCAACCTTCACTTGGGTAAATCACTGTTCTTTTGCCATAGTGTCCTAGGCATGGCCTGATAATCTTCAATCGTTTGCCTATACTTCTGAGCTTGCCCTTCTCCTTGGCCCGGGCTTTTGATCCAAACCTTCCTCGGATCACTCAGTTTGGGCCCATTCCTCCTCTACTAGCATACCATTGGGCCCTTTTTGGGCTCAGTCTAGGCCCACTACTCTTTGATTTAACCTTGGTCCCCACGTTACCATCCTCCATCGGAGTCCACCTTGCTATACTTACAGAACTAATTGTTCTAATGCCTCCCTCTTCCAACTTCCCAGGCAACTATATAAGTGCTATCTATAATTTATTATCTTTTATTTCTTTTATTCTTTTATTTTTAATCTCTTTCGCCAATATTTGCTAATTGCGTTACTCCTCCTCAAACCTCTGTGGTTTTTTTCTTCTCCTGAATATACCCGGATATGATTTAATATTATATATATTTATTGTATAATATATATATATATATACACACACACTTGTAATCGTAAGTTGTTAGTAACTTTTGGACGTGATTCTAAAAAGAAAAAACAAAAACACTTCTGAACAGATTGAATAGTAAAAAAATCCTTTTAAAGTCACTAATGACTAATAAGTGAAGATCATTTATTTTGAATTATTAGTTTTTGGATGAATGTTAGCTTTATCGTTGTTTTATTAATGAATATTGAAATAATTTTCATTATTAATTAAATTATTTCAAATTAAATTGGTGAGAATAGTCTATATTATTGTATTTATCTCAAAAAATATTTATATGACAAATGTTTATTTATTTTTTAAAAGTAAATGTATTATACACATACTATGCACGTAATGTTTTTTCTCTATTTCTATAGTTTTTGCCGATTTTTTGAAATGCAATTTTCTTGAATGATACCGAATTATAAATGTACATACATTTATCGTATTATACACATACCATATATTACTAACTATGATTTCTATATCATCTTTAAATGCAAATATATATATATATACACACACATATATATATCATATCATTTTTATAAAATAAATAAAAAAAGCCTTTTAAAAAAATTAAAAAAGAAGAGCCTAATAAGCTAAAGGTTGGAAAGTCTAATCCATATACTTTTATCCAAGCATGGATAGTATTTTCTTACAAGTTACAACTAGACTGGATCTAGTATACATCAATATCATTACCATCTATCAAAAAGCAGCTTTCTTATGAAAATTAAACTTTGACAAGAGCGATTGCTCATTCTTGCTCCAACGCTAAGGCCAATCAGTCAATTTTTTCCGGGGAAGATGGGACCTAATCCACCTAATTAAGGACATTTTATATCTTTTTAATTTTTTTGCTAAATTATGCACATTTTATATTATCCACTACACTAAAGCGTGGACCCCTCGTATCCGTATTTAGAATTTATTGTAGACGTGTCTATAAAAAAAAAAGGTTATTGTAGAATGCAGATGTGATACCAATTATCAAGTTAGGAAAAATAAAAGCAAACTATGAATGGGCCTAGTTTGTTTTGTCATACTCCACAAAGGGCCAAAATGGCCCATTACCATCAATTTTGGAAATATTTTGCCCAAAAACACTGTTTCGGAAATAATTGGGGATATACCATCTTTTTTAGTACTCGAGTTTTCTGAACTCGAGTACTATGTTTTTTTACTTCCACCGTGGCACGCTGACATGGCAGGTGAGTCAAAAATTTCAAACAGTACTCGAGCTTCCTGAGCTCGAGTACTGTTCAATGAGGTACCCGAGTTCAGTAAACTCGGGTATTGATCTGTATAGCAATTGGATTTAAAAAATTCAATACAGTACTCGAGCTTGGGAAGCTCGAGTACTGTTTAAAAAAACTTCCAGGTCCGCTTAAACTCATTTCTAATACCTAAACCCATTTCCATTTCTCACTCACTTCTCACTCTCAGACCAGAACACCAGAACGCCCAAACCCTCTCCCTCTCCTTCACACATTCACACAAAGCCCAAACCCTCACACCGGCGGCGGCAGAAAACCCGTTGCAGCGGAAGAGTCTCGTCGGCAGCAGAAGACTCTCGTCGGCGGCAGAAGACTCTCTCCAGCTTGGGAAGCTCGAACGGCAAGTAGAGTTCTCGAAGCAAGTAGAGCTCTCTCGTCGGCGAACTCTTGGGAACTCTACGGCAACAGTGAGAGACTCTCTCGTCGGCGGCAACGGCAACAGTCTCGAACGAGTACTCGAACTCTACGGCAGAAGACTCTCACTCCCCGTCACACCCAAACTTAAAAACCCCAAACCCTCACTCCATCGGCGGCGGAAGCCTTATTAATTATAATGTGCTTATAATGTGCGAGACAGTGAGAGAGCTGAGTGAGAGGTCGCCGACGAGCGTCTTCCGCCGCCGATGGAGTGAGGGTTTGGGGTTTTTAAGTTTAGGTGTGACGGGGAGTGAGAGTCTTCTGCCGTAGAGTTCGAGTACTCGTTCGAGACTGTTGCCGTTGCCGCCGACGAGAGAGTCTCTCACTGTTGCCGTAGAGTTCCCAAGAGTTCGCCGACGAGAGAGCTGTACTTGCTTCGAGAACTCTACTTGCCATTCGAGCTTCCCAAGCTGGAGAGAGTCTTCTGCCGCCGACGAGAGTCTTCTGCTGCCGACAAGAGTCTTCTGCTGCAACGGGTTTTCTGCCGCCGCCGGTGTGAGGGTTTGGGCTTTGTGTGAATGTGTGAAGGAGAGGGAGAGGGTTTGGGCATTCTGGTGTTCTGGTCTGAGAGTGAGAAGTGAGTGAGAAATGGAAATGGGTTTAGGTATTAGAAATGAGTTTAAGGGTCTGTTTGGATAGCACTTATTGTTGCTGAAAGTTGATAAAAACTGATTGTTGCTGAAAACACTGTAGCAAAATAATTTTTAAATGTGTGAATAGTATTGTGGGACCTACTTTTAATATTAAATATTGCGTAAACAGTGCGTGAATAGTGCACGCACAGTGAATTTTGTCCCCAAAGTCAAAAAAGCCGGCCAAAAAAAAAAAAAAAAAAAAAGAGGGAGAAAACGTGAAACTGAAAACGTGCCGCAGCTAAACGTGCTATCCAAACTGGGTCTAAGCGGACCTGGAAGTTTTTTTAAACAGTACTCGAGCTTCCCAAGCTCGAGTACTGTATTGAATTTTTTAAATCCAATTGCTACAAGCAATCGGCGCCAATACATATTAATACCCGAGTTTAGTGAACTCGGGTATCTCATTGAGCAGTACTCGAGCTCAGGAAGCTCGAGTACTGTTTGAAATTTTTGAATCAACTGCCATGTCAGCGTGCCACGGTGGAAGTAAAAAAACATAGTACTCGAGTTCAGAAAACTCGAGTACTAAAAAAGATGGTATATCCCCAATTATTTTCGAAACAGTGTTTTTGGGCAAAATATTTCCAAAATTGATGGTAATGGGCCATTTTGGCCCTCCACAAAGCCTGTTGGTTAACCCAATTAGTCTTTTTTTTGGGGTAGAAATATGGATATGCATTGAAACTAAAATAGTTATGACTTCTGAATCTGTTGCAACCTCTGGCCTAGTCACCCACACGAAATATCTGTTTGAAAATTAAAGGGAAAAACAACGGGAAAAGAATAAATTTAAGAGTGAATTTGCTAAAAAGTTACATGTAAATCGTTACATGATACAACTAAGACAAAATTCTACATATAGCAAATCTAAAATAATAATAATAATAATAATAATAATAATAATAATTATTATTATTATTATGTGTGCAAAAAGTCAGTAAAAACAACAAAATATGATTCGATATTTACAAATAAGGACAAGTTACCAATAAAGGTGCACAACTTAAAAGGTCACTTTTGAATAGATATAACTTTATGTTTGGACATATATTCCATCCACCTTCTTCTCTATTTTCCTCTCCTTTCCTCTTCTCTAGTTCCAAACATACCTTGAACTTTAAAACTCTATTAGGATAGTTATTACTAGCTATTAAGAATAGAAAACATTTAGTTTGACTCATTTTTTCAACATAATTTTTTAAATTACAGTTAATCTATCTACTGTTTCACTCAATCGATTCATTTTAGTACACGTAAAAAATATCAAAGTGAAAAGTTTGCTTGTATTTTTCGATTGTGGTTTTTGTATGCAATCATTTTGTTTGAGCAAAATTCTCAAAATTTGTCAATCGTAATTCTTTCTTCATTTTTTCAGTCCCAAAGTGGGTTCACCTCATACACTACAACCTCTATATATGATAGAATCACCCTCCTAATGGTCAAGAATCGTCCATTCATGGCCAAGATTGGCCACCACCATACCTAATCTCAATGACAGCCTCTCTTTCTCGCTTAGAAGAGAGAGAGAGAGAGCAACAACGACGTTGATCAGATAGGCCAAATCGGCCACTTTGGTGTGTGCTTGTGCGGGTGTGCATGAGATTAGATTTTTATTTTTATTTTTTTAAATTGAAATTGTTTAACTACAGTCTACAGTGGATAGGCGTGGTGATGAGATTGTTTTGGGTTGGGTTTGGGCCAAAATGTTGAGCTTAAAGTCAAAATAGGAATAAACTTCAAGAGAAAAAAGACAAAAATGTGATATGAATCCTAATATGAAAGCCCACCAGGCCAACCTCCCAAGTCCCACCAAGACAAGGAGATGCTATAATACCTAACTGGCATTGGACCCTACAGTCTTCGAAATGGATGTGACCTCAATGGCAGAGTTTTGTTACATTTAATTCCAGTCCACAATTTTGGTTATAGGAGAGCATGGAGGAAGTAGGCGTAGACCAACCTTTCTTCTCATCACTTACCAATCGAACATGGCTGCTCCATGGGCCCAATATTTTTCTTGTTTGACACCACCACCACCACAACTTTTGCAATTTGCATGCGATCCCCACACACAGTAGACTTGAAACCAAACCATCTCCATCACCTCTTAACAATTTGCTTTGTCTCCAAATTCTCATCCTCATGCAGCTGCTTTCAATGAAATCCTAACT
The DNA here is from genome assembly GCA_019022515.1 of Quercus aquifolioides. Classification (NCBI taxonomy): domain Eukaryota; kingdom Viridiplantae; phylum Streptophyta; class Magnoliopsida; order Fagales; family Fagaceae; genus Quercus; species Quercus aquifolioides. Next base: position 28,707,008 of record CM032326.1, read on the forward strand.
ACTGACTGGCCTGATCCTCGGAGTTATTTTCAGGTTTTGGTGTAGAGGAATATTCCATGTTTGAGATAGAATTATATGCTTACCAAGCAAACCCAACAAAATATAAATAAAAAAGAGATAGTCTGGAACGGTTTATCTAGCTTTTGTTGAAATTTTTTTTTTTTTTTTTTTTGAGAAACGAGTAAGTCAATATTATGAAGGAAAATCTGTTTGAAGTACATCATCCAAATCAGGTGCTAGCTTTTCTAATCACACATGCTAGAACTACTCTTTTTGCCAGGGCATGGGCTAATCTGTTGCCCCCCTACGAACATGAATAAAATGACAGAAATGCATACAATGACTAGCACTTTGTATATCTATGATAATATGACCCAACTGGGACCTATGCAGCTCAGAATTATTAATTGCCGAAACAACTTTTAAGGAGTTCCCTTCCACTTCAGCTCGAAAAATACTGATCTCTTGGGCAAAGGAGAGAGCACATCTTGCAGCCAAGGCTTCTACCATATCCACTGACCTTGGAAGGTGGATTTTTTGATTGAGGGCAGCAAGTATTTTTCCTTCTGAGTCCCTAATAGCAACACCCAGGCCTGCCCAACCCAAGTTGGCGACCACCGCACCATCGAAGTTGATTTTGTATAAACCCGGAGGAGGTGGTTGCCACTTCGTCACTACCCGTGTGGTAACAGACCGATGCTGATGAAAGTTGACGTCTCAAAATTCCTGCAACAGATCCCGAGTCCTCTGAATAGTGTCACCAACACCCCATACCTGCTGACCCTCCCTGAGCATGTTACGTCTAACCCATATGCACCACGCAACCATAGCAAATAATGCAGCCGTGTTCGATGACACCTCTGACAACACAAAAGAGACCAAATCACAGAAACTATGGAAGCGTCTTGCTCTGAGGAAATTAAAAGTGGGATCAGAGAGCCATATACATTTGACGTGGTCACATAACCATAAACAATGCATGGCATCCTTGAGGTGGTCCTCAAAAAAGTACAAGTACTGCCATCAAGCACATGCCTATACTTAAGATTTGACCGGGTAAGTAGAGATTCACCTGAAGTCTGCCACATGAAGTGTCTCACCTTATTTGGCACTTGCAACTTCCAAATACCACTCCATAAACGCTTTGAACCGTCCGAACTGGAAGTACCAGGCATTGCATCATGGGAGGTCATGGCTAGCATCCTATATGCACTCCTAACCGTATAGGAACCATCCGGAGTAAGAGGCCATATTAGTAGGTCTTCTGAAGCTTGAAAGCTTGGGATGCTCTCGATACAATTTGCCTTTGAGGAAATGAAGTTTCTGTCTATTAATTCTTCGTTCCAGAGCCTTGTATCAGGGATGAAAAGGTCTTGAACAAACGTCAATGAGAGATCTCTTTGTGGCGAAACAATAAGTCCACCACCCATATCATCAATCCACCTGTGGCCCCAAATATCAATTGTCGAGCCATTACCTATCCGCCACCTAGCACCCTTACAAATCACTGCTCTAGCCCGTAAAATGCTCTTCCAAGCAAAGGAGCAGCGAGGAGTGATCTCAGCATCAAATATACTTCCATTGGGGAAATACTTTGGTTGGAAGACCCAATAGAGCAAGGTGTCCTTCTCATGATACTGCCTCCAAACTTGTTTCCCCAAAAGAGCATCGTTAAAATCTCAAAGATCACGAAAACCCATCCCACCAAGAGACTTGGGAGAGCATAAGGTGGACCATTTAACCCATTGCATCTTCTTTGTATTGCCTTGGTTACCCCACCAAAATTTACGTATCATGGCCTCAATATCTTTTAAAAGCCCAATTGGTAGGGGAAACACACTCTTGGAATAAGTGGGGATATATTGGATAACCGTTTTTATCATGACTTCCTTCCTAGCTTGGGAAAGTAGCCTCTCCTTCCACCCTTGCATTTTGGACCAAATCCGCTCCTTGATCTGATTGAAGCACACTTTTTTCTGTCTTCCAACAAAGGAAGGTAAACCCAGGTACTTCTCATAGTGTTTGATGGCCGGAACTCCCAACAATACCTTGATTTCTTCTTGTACTTCCTCCGGTGTGTTTCTGCTAAAAAAGAGGGTGGTTTTATCTTTGTTCACTTACTGACCCGAAGCTACCTCATACCACTCCAGAAGTTGTTGAATTTTGGCACACTCATCTGTCTTATATCTGCAAAAGAGGAGGCAATCGTCTACAAAGAAAAAGTGAGTGATTTTTGGGCCTCTACGGCACAAAGCGAGCCCTTTAATCTCTCCATCCTCCGCTGCCTTGTTAAGGAGTGCATTAAGTCCTTCCGCACAAAATAGGAACAGAAAAGGAAATAGCGAATCACCTTGCCTCAACCCCCTTGATGGTTTTATAAATCCTTTTGGTTCACCATTGATTAGGATTGAATAGGTAACAGTTGACACACATTCCATAAACATAGCCACCCAAGATTCCTAAAAGCCCATCCTTACAAGGATTTTCTCCAAGAATAGCCACTCCACCCGATCGTAAGCCTTGCTTATATCCAATTTCAGGGCCATATAACCCTCTTTTCCGGAGCATTGGGTTTTCATATAGTGCAAAGACTCAAAAGCAATCAAGATATTATCTGTTATAAGTCTATCTGCAGTAAACGCACTTTGAGCTTCTGACACTATAGAATTAAGAATGGGCTTAAGTCTGTTAGCAATAACTTTACTGAGAATTTTATAAAGGACATTACATAAGCTTATGGGCCTATACTTAGTAACATTTTCAGGATTGCTAACTTTAGGAATCAAAGTAATGAAAGTGTGGTTTATAGACTTAAGAAGTTTACCAGAATTCAAGCATGAAAGGACAGCTTCCGCTACTTCTCCACCAATGTGCTGCCAGAAAGATTGATAGAAGAGAGGGGGCATCCCATCCGGCCCTGGTGCCTTGGAAGGTGCCATTTGTTTAATAGCCACATCCATTTCTTCCCTACTATCCGGTTTTTGTAGCTCGACATTCATGTCATCCGTCACCACCTTCTGAACTCCTTCCAATACACGGTCAATGTCTGTAAACCCTGAAGAGGAGAAGAGCTTAGTGTAGAAATCCATAAAAACACCTGAGAGCACCTCATCTTTGGTCTACCATTGCCCATCCAAATCCCTGACTCCCTTTATGAAATTCTTTTGTTTTCTTTGAGTGGCCACCCCATGGAAATATTTTGTGTTTTTATCTCCTTGTGCCACCCATTGGATTCTAGATCATTGTCTCCACATCTTGCTCTCCTTATCAAGCAGAATATTTAGCTCTTGGCGAAGCTGAATCACCACCTCATAACTCCCACCCCTAGCCGCAGCCTCCTCTGCCTTCCATAAGGACTCATTTTTCTTGGCAATCTGATTTTTAACACTATCGAAATGTTCTTTACTCCAGGACTTCAACATTTTCTTGCACTTCTTCAGTTTCTTTGCAACTTTAAACATTGGTGTGCCCTCTTGTTGAATCTGCCAAGCTTGCAAAACCGTATCACTACATCCATTATCATTGAGCCACATTTCCTCGAAACGAAATGGCTTTTGGAACCATCGTTGAGACTCATTATTCGGATTAAAAACTAGGTTTATTGGACGATGATCAGACGAGTGGCAATGGAGATGTCTCACGGTAGCTGCTGGAAATTTTGAAACCCAATCATAATTGGCCACGCCTCTATCCAGGCGTTCCCAAATCATGTATTCATGCCTCCTCCCCTGCCAAGTAAATTCCGGACCGGTATGACCAAGATCAACAAACCCACAAAAATCCAGAGTGTCCTTGAAAGCCTCCATTTTAGCACTAGGTCTGATCCTTCCTGCTTGCTTCTCCTCGGTATAGAGTATTTCATTAAAGTCGCCCATACAACACCAAGGCAGATGTGGTTTGGCACATAACATGCGAAGCATACCTTAGGACTCATCCCTGTAATTAGTATCTGGCTCCTCGTAAAATCCAGTAAAGCGCCAAGCTTCAGCTGAACCATCGTCTACTACCGCGTCAATATGGTTTTTTGAGAAGCTGTCCACCCACACGGCATTTTCTATCTTCCATAAGAGCGCCAGACCACCGCTCCTACCCTGACTAGGAATGATGAAAAGACCAGCATATTTAATCTTGCAACATAACCTTTCTAACTGATCCTTCTTCTCAGACCAGGTCTTTGACAAAAAGACAATTTGGGGATCTTGTGCTCGAATGATGTCTTCAAGCTCTTCCACTGTCCGTAGGTTTCCAAGCCCACGGCAGTTCTAGGCGATGCAACTCATTTAGAAAAATGAAAAAATAAAGAAAAAATAAAGAAAAAATAAAATTTGAAAAAATTGTACATAAAAATTAAAATTTAAATATTGATGTTAAATGCTAATACCCAGAATATTACATGCTCACCATTCTATCATTCTCATAATCATTCACTTTCATGTCATATCACTCCTTTTCTTTTCAAAGAAAACTGATTTTTTCTCAAATATGCAATAAATGGAAACTTGATTTGTTGCTGAAAACAATGTGACACCAATCCAACCAAAAATCCTAAATCCTTTTTATTTTATTTTTTTATTTCTCGTTTTGTTAATGAATGATCATACATTTATTGAACAACCAGCTTACAACACAATACAAATACAAGAAACAACATGATTCAAAGATTGAATAACCTAAGATCAATCTAGCAAGATTCAAATTAAAACTCATACAGGAATCTACCACATTCATCATATATACGAGAGATTCCAATGTTATTGCTCATCTGTTAGTAAAATGGGTCTTTTGTATTGTCAATGTATTAAATATTATATAATCAAATTGTATCCTGCACATTGTGGTGGCAACAAGTACACGTCCTCTTTTTTATTATAATTTTTTTTTTCAGTTTTTTTCTCCTTATGACATGTAGCGCACTATGGGTCCGTTTGGATATAGCTGAAAACTGAAAATTGAAAACACTGTAGCAAAATAATTTTTAAATGTGTGAATAGTACCGTGAGATCCATTTTTAATGAAAAAGTTGCTAAAAAGTGAAATTTGTGAGTCCGTAAACAGTGCACGGGTGCACTGTTCATGGACAAAAAGTCAACAAGTGCGGCTACTATTCATTGAACAGTAGCCGCACAGTAGCCCGTTACTCTCTCACACGCCTGGAAAAAAAAAAAAAAAAAAGAGAGTCCAAAACGTGAAATGAAAATGCAGCCGCAACATTCATCACTATCCAAACGCTCACTATATGTAGATTAAAATAGTTAACATAGTTGCTCTAAGTGAAAACTATATATTACTAGGTTTGAAAATTATTATTTTTATTACAATATTACTACTAAGAGTTTGTAAAAAATAAAGGAAAAAAAGTTTCATTATTTGTTTTATGCTATATTAATAATCTTCCACAATATTTTGTTTTAATGATAAAAGTTGAGTCATACATGTTGTATGACTCATTACAAAGTTGTACGTACATTCAAATTATTAAAATAGTTTACTTTATGTGAAACTTAGATAAAATTTTATAAATAAATAAAAAACTATTTCTATTAAATTCAATTACATAATTTAAAAGGAATTTAAAAGGAAATTCATTATTTATATTAAACTATTTCACAATCTATTATAATCTTAGCATCCTTTATTATAAAAACTTGGTCTTAGTCAATGTGCATTCGTCATGTAACTTAAAGTAATATTTATTCTCTTATTTCTACTTTTTTTTTTTTAATTTGATTTAATTATTTTGTTGAAATATTTTCTTTAAATTTTATATATAATTCTTCATATTAATCTTTAATTTTTGATTATTAAAAGTTCATAATTAGTTCATTTAACTTGATTTTAAGTAATAATTGAGTTTGAGCTCATTACAAATATAGATTACACATTCAAGCTTGCATCATTTTCTTGTCGAATAAGTTTAAGTTTCTTTTCGAACTATTTAATTAACTCATTCTTTCCCAATATGAACTACACACCTGTACTTAAGTTTCTCACCCCTCACATGTTAATACTATAATAATTATTAATTAAATTTTTTTAAATAAAATTATTTTTGTTTAATCAAAACTTAACAATGAGTAAAACTCTATCTCTCTAACAAGGCCAACTTAAACTCAAACTCAAACGTTGATAATCTATATAAAAACAAAAATTATGATAGGACTCAAAAAAAGAAAAAGAAAAAAAGACTAACGTTGAAAAAAAAAAAAAGACTCATGTTGATAATCGTGGGTTTGGTTTTTGGGTTAAAAATTCTACTAATTATTTTTTTATATTGTACATGGCAAATAAAACCTCTCTATTTTTTTGGAGAAAAATCAAAGATGCAACCTATGTCTTCCAACCTAGGGAATTTTTTTTCTTTTTTTAATTTGGTATGTTATATATAAATTTGTTGAGTTTAGTTTGGTTCTGAAGTAGAATTTGAGGATTCTATAAATTTTGAAGTTTTAAGTCTTGGGGTTTGGGTGTCTTTATACTATTTATTAATAGACTATGTTAAAAAAAAATTTATATAACTTTTATAGGAAATGTAAAAAATGTTCAAAAAATCAATTTTTTTTTTCTCACTAAAATGTAAAACTTACTTTCTAAGTTTCACCAGAATTTATTCCAATCCCTTCTAAGTTTCAAGTTTATTTATTTAATTAAAAAAATATAATTTATTATTGAAAAATATTTCTATAAGGACCCAATTTGAATTCTTGGCCCAAAAGGAGTATGGACTTAAGCCCAAATAGCCCAAAGCAATAAATTTGTAGAGATCGGGTTGAAGAACTGGGCTTTAGTGAATTAAGCAACGAGCTAATAGATTTTAGTGATGAAGAAAAAATGATAATAGACGTTTACTAAAGAAAAAATGTCCTTGGCCAAATCTGAGGAGACTGATTCTAGTATATTGCTTCTGAGATTTGATTACAAGTTTGGTTCTGGACTGCTACAATGTTTCTCTCTTGATTTTCCGATCCCTTTCTCATAGAAGGTCTCTTACATTATATAGATCTCATTGGACCATCTTGCCCTACACTTGTTAATCATTTGAGCCCTTACTTAAGTGCGCGTCCCATCAGACACCATCTCTGGCTTATTGTGAGTTGCGGTAGCCAAGGTAGCACTGTTCAGGGGCACTCTCCACATAAATGCGGTCAAAAAAGTAGCTGCAGTGCATTGAATGCGTTGGTAGCAGCTTTTCTCCAGATATTTTTGGGTTTCCATCCTTCTCGCGTGCTCATGAGGTGCGTTCCTATCAATGGAGTTTCTATGAAGGTCACGTCCATCGCTGGAATACATATCTGAGCCATATTTGTCATAGCCGAGGAGGAATTCCTCCTCGGACCGCCCTCCACTCCTTTCTTATTTATGAGACTCTAAACTGAAATCCCTCATAACTGTTTATCCCTCCTCGGACATGCCCACATCCACAGATAAGGCCTAAGGCCCAAATATAATTTTGGGCCCTTATCCCTACAATAGCCCTTCAAAACTCCGATTTTTCCCTCTCATCTAAGGAGAAAAGTGGGGTTTTGATTTTTAAGAAGTTGTACCAATTGATTCCTTGATTTGCATGTGTGAGAGCATTGTTTTAGGTGCGCCATAATTGCTCCTGATGTTTTGAAGCCCCCAAAGCGTCATTAATTGCTCCAGGCGGAGCTTTGTTCCCTAAATCCAATGGCGAAGCGCAGATCCAATGTCTGAGCTTTTTCCTAGAATTTTGAGCTGAATAACTCCTACTCCCTTTTGCTCCCTATATAAAGTGTACAAGGAACTCTTATCTCCATTTTATAAGTCTTCAAGTTTCTAGAGATATCAAAAACTTAAGCTCTCAACAACTCTTTGCGATACGTACCCTGTCACACCCTTTCCTCAAGAGATCTTCAAAGTCCTTTTCCAAAGGTATCAAAGATTAACACACATTTTACTTCCTGCAATTTTACATTCTTGGTGAATACTTCTTTTTCTCCTCAGCCAATCTCCTCGGCCATCTAATTCTCACTTCCTTATTTACAAATTCCAATTACTTCATGCTAGGTTATCCAGATGGGTAGATTTGAGAGTCTAGTGAATTCCCCTGCCAAAATAGAAATTTTTAAACAGAAATACCATATACTCCAGGAAGTTGGCTTACGATATTATTCTCCGGAGCAAATCATTTCACATAGGGAGGAAGGGGAAGTTATCATCCCTATAATAGCCTTCATAGAAAGGGGGATGACTCTTCCCATAGGTAGGGTAACCCGGGATTACCTTATTAACCTTAGGTTGTGCCCCCATCAATGTGCACCTAACATGTTTAGGGTCCTAGGTTGTGTCGATGCTCTCAACGTGCATCTCAGATTGGGACTCATATGGCACGACGTGGTCCATATGTACGAGTGTCATAAACAAGCCAACAGAGGGTTTTACCTCAAGTCCAAGTCGTCCATCGTCAAGCTTATCTCGTGCCTCCCAAAATCCTACAAAGGGATGAAAGATGACTACCTCATCGCTTCAGGGGCATGGCACAATGGTCTTCATTGCCCAACCCAAGAGAGAGAGCTAGGTGGGATACCTTAGAGTTAGGTTCCTTAGTAAAAGACTTAGATATTTTTCATTTTTACCCTTGCCCATATCCTTCATTTTACTTTCCTTATCTAATTGTGTTGGATTTCTCAGTTATTCCTGCAGATAGGAGGCAAGTTGCTCCTCGGCTAAGTCTTACCAACGTCGCAGTTCTCAACTACCTGCTCCGGTCAGAAATCTTCGTGAGCGAGGACCAACAGTTGCGAGTTGTTCACTTGGTACTAGATTTCGACCCCATTTCAAAGATCTTCCAGAAGGTCGGCCACGCCATTAGAGCCGGTGATCCTCGGATAAACCGTATTGACATGTCAAAGCCGGATTTCCTGGCCCGAGAAGACCTCTCCCCAGTTATACTACCACATCATCAAATCCCTCATCCGCTTGCAATACCATTACAACAAGTCCCTCTCGAAGCAACAGCTACAGCAGAAGAGGAAATTGCCTCCTTGCGCTTTTCTTTGGAAGAAGAGATAGACTAGTTTCGTTTTGAAGGGGAGGAAGGAGTACCAAAGAAGCCTGTGGAGCTCTTGGATTCCGAAACTGAGTCTGACAAACTTTCCTCTACTTGCCCACCAAAGTTAGTTGTCACCCAGATTGATTCAAGCTCAGAGGAAGAGAAAGGAATGGATTCAAAGAAAAGACCTAGCCTGAGAGGTTTGATAGCCAACAGGAATAAAGGGGGAACCTCGAAAGATGTCCCCCAGACCCTAACTCCTGCCAATCTTCCCCCTCCTCCTCCTCCTACTGACCTCGGATTGCCAGCCAATCCTAATTTAAAGAAAAAGAGACCAAGTCAGGACTTAGAGGAAGGTGAGGTGGCCCCTCAGAAGGGTTCCAAACAACAGAAGACAATCAAGGACCCTAAGGACAAGAGGGCTTCCTCGGTGGATAGTAGGGATGAGGCTGAGGTATGCCGGCAGCAGCGCACCTGGGCTCCTCGGATCGAGCTGGAGGGGGCTCCCACCCCTTGGGATGCTTCCATTTGGGAATCCCAGTGAGGGCATGCCAATCACCTTGCTCAAGCCTTAGAGCAACCTTTTCTCCTCCCTAGGGATGTGGAGGCTCTTCGATGCACAAGGCAACCTGATCTGTTTATGTCGTTGAAAAGAGATCTCGCCATGGTAAGCTATCTTTCCCCCTACAAATTCGAAGAGTCTCCTCCCTTCGTCATCATCATCGCCATTTTCATTTTCCTCAAATTTTTTATTTTTTATTTTTTTTAATTCCTTTGCCATTTTTATGCAGGTCATTTAGCAAGTTTATGTGGCTGAGGAATGGGTCTGGAATGCCCATAATAAAGTTGAAGCTAAGAGCCATTCTCGGCACGAGGTGGAGAAGGCTCTCGGAGCTCTGAAGGAGGAGCACGCGGAGGTGGCAAATAAGTTGAAAGAGGCGGACAAGGCTCGCCTAAGTGCCCTTATCGGTCTTAAGAACGCTGAGGCCCAAGCTGAGGATCAGCGTAAGCAGCTCTACACCATAGAGATAAACTTGGCCACCCAGAAACAGTTAGTTCTGGAACTTAGGGTTGAGTTGTAGAGGGTCAAGGATGTAGAAAAAGAGGCAGCTCAAGTGGCCAAGGAAACGACTAAGGTTGCAGTGGCTGCGTCCTATGAACACGGGGTGGAGGAAACGGAAAGGAGGCTGGCTGAGGAGGTAGTTGAGGTGTGCAGGGACTACTGTACTGTGTCCTGGATGGAGGCGCTCAACGGTGTGAGGGTCCCTGTTGACTTCGAGCTAAGGAAGGCTGAGAATGTATTCTTCCTTGAACACATCCGAGAAGTTTTAACTGACCTTCCTCCAACTATTGTTTTATCTCTCCCTCCTCCTGAGCAAGTCTCCAACACCCAAGACCTTGTTGTGGATGCTAAGATCCCCCTAGGGGTAGTTGGGAAGGGTAAGGAGGTCCAACCCTTGGCCAAAGACACTCCCTCCGAGGATAACCTTTCCATCAAGGACATGGTCTCCCAAGCCAAGGTAGCTGAGTCAAAGTCTGAAGCTGAGGGTGCCAAGCTCAAGGCCGCTGATCCCAAGAAAGGCTCTCAACTCGCACAAAAGTAATTGTAGGGTTTTTTTTTTTTTTTTTTGGTGTGGTCTTATTGTTACTTTTTTGTTGTGGCTTTTGCCATCGTATGTAATGTAACTACTTTGATTAATGAATGGGCTTTTCTCTCAATCTCTTGTGTCTTTGCTTTTCATACTTTCGAGCTTATTGTTATTACAAATAAACTTGACCTATTGCCACTTTAGTTTTAACAAACACTAACAACAATACCCTGCCACTAGTGTAAGTAATTTGACTAAGTACCAACAATGAATCATTTTTACTCTACATCTGCACTGTGAGCTGCTCTTTTTGTAATGAGGGTCAAAGCAAATAAAGACAAGTAATAAACTTATACTTGAATGAATATTTATGGACTTTAGCTTACCCAGGACCTCCAATCCGAGGAGTTGGCTGTAACCTTTAGATCTATGTTGACGCTTAATGAGAATCAAACAAATAACGCAGTGTTAATTTTACCAAAGTATGTAATCCAAGGAGCACTTGATCCGAGGACTTCGGGCATGACTTAGTTTCAGTTTAAACACTTATAAAAGATGTCACTTGTGTTAATTTCCCTATAGCATCTGGTCCGAGGACTTCAGGCATGACTATGGTTCTTTTTAAACACTTATAAAAGATGTCACTTGTGTTAATTTTCCCATAGCATCTGCTCCGAGGACTTCAGGCATGCCCAAGGTTCTGTTTAAACACTTATAAAATATGTCACATGTGTTAATTTCCCCATAGCATCTGATCCGAGGACTTCAGGCATGCCCAAGGTTCTGTTTAAACACTTATAAAAGATGTCACTTGTGTTAATTTCCCCATAGCATCTGGTCCGAGGACTTCAAGCATGACTATGGTTCTTTTTAAACACTTATAAAAGATGTCACTTGTGTTAATTTCCCCATAGCATCTGGTTCGAGGACTTCAGGCATGACTATGGTTCTGTTTAAACACTTATAAAAGATGTCATTGTGTTAATTTCCCCATAGCATTTGGTCCGAGGACTTCAGGCATGACTATGGTTCTGTTTGAACACTTATAAAAGATGTCATTGTGTGTTAACTTCCCCATAGCATCTGGTCCGAGGACTTCAGGCATGACTATGGTTCTTTTTAAACACTTATAAAAGATGTCACTTGTGTTAATTTCCCCATAGCATCTGGTCCGAGGACTTCAGGCATGACTATGGTTCTATTTAAACACTTATAAAAGATGTCATTGTAGAAAGTACAAAGCCTTTATATAACGAATGAACATATTGATAAAGGAAATTCTCATTAATAATAATACATTTTCAAGTTGTTTACATTCCAAGGGCGAGGTATTACATGCTCATCTAAGTCTTTCAGAAAATACGCTCCTATACCAGCCACCGAGGTGATGCAATATGGTCCTTCCCAATTTGGCCCTAGCTTTCCCCACGCGGGGTTCTTTGCAGTACCCAGAACCTTTCTCAACACCAGGTCACCAGGTGCTAATGGTCTCAGCTTCACGTTGGCATCATAACCCTGCTTGAGCTTGTGTTGGTAGTATGCCAATTGAACCATTGCATTTTCTCTTCTCTTCAATCAAGTCCAAGCTCTTTTCTAACAATTCATCGTTACTGCTCGGATTGAATGAGCTAGTCCTTAACGTTGGGAAGCCAGTTTCCAAGGGAATAACAGCTTCAGCCCCGTAAGTCATTGAAAAGGGGGTCTCCCCAGTTGACCTGCGAGGTGTGGTTCGATATGTCCAGAGGACATGTGACAGCTCTTCTACCCACTTTCCCTTTGCATCGTCTAGCCTCTTCTTGAGCCCATTGACTATGACCTTGTTAACGGCCTCGACTTGTCCGTTTCCTTGAGGATAGGCTGGGGTAGAATATCTATTTGTAATTCCCAAGTCACAGTAGTATCTCCTGAAGGATTTGCTATCAAACTGAAGGTCATTGTCTGAGATGAGGGTACGAGGGACCCCGAACCGTGTGACAATGTTTTTCCAAACGAATTTTTTGGCATCCACATCTCTAATATTTGCCAGAGGCTCAGCTTCAACCCACTTAGTAAAATAGTCCGTGCCAACCAGCAAATACCTCTTGTTCCCTGCTGCCTTGAGGAAAGGGCCTACTATGTCTAAGCCCCATTGAGCAAATGGCCAAGGGCTAGATAGTGGATTAAGGGCTCCCCCCAGTTGGTGTATGTTTGGTGTGAATTTTTGACATTAGTCGCACTTCTTAACATATTCTTGCGCTTCCCTTTGCATGTTCGGCCACCAATAGCCTTGAGTGATGGCTCTGTGTGCCAAATTTCTGCCTCTAGTGTAGCTTCTACAAATCCCTTCGTGTAACTCCTCCAGGAGTAATTCTGTTGCCTCGGGGTGTATGCATAGTAGGTATGGTCCAGAAAATGAGCGTTTATACAATTTTTGGTCCTCGGATAGCCAGAACAGAGGAGCATTTCTTCGTATTTTGTCTGCTTTTGATTTCTCTTCGGGTAGGGTGTCCTCTTTTAAGAACAGTACTATGGGGTCCATCCAACTAGGCCCCACCCTAACTTGGTGAACATGAACCACCTCTCTGTTCATCTCTGTGGGCTTGCACAGGTCTTCTACGAGGATGACCTGAGGTAAGCTCTGTGTCGAGGAGGTTGCGAGCGTGGCTAGGGAGTCGGCGTGTGTGTTTCCACTCCTGGGGATGTGCAACAGGCTGAAAGATTCAAATTCTGATTGTAGGTGCTTGACCTGACTTAAGTACCCCTGCATTCTTTCGTCCCTTGCTTCAAACTCTCCTTTGACTTGGCCAACGACTAATCTTGAGTCCGAGAACATCTCTACTGCCTTTCCGCCCATTTTTCGAACCATGGTCATTCCCATCAGCAGAGCCTCATATTCAGCTTCGTTATTGGTGGCCGCGAATCCCAATCTTAATGATTTCTCGATGGTGATCCCTTCGAGGGATACCGGTACTAACCCTACTCCAGAACCCTTCTGATTTGCTACATTATCAACGTACACTTTCCATGATGGGGGAACCTGTTGGGAGATCATGTCAACCGATTTTCCATCCATGTGTCGTGTTTCCATCTCTTCTTCTAACAGGGATTCAGCAAACTTGGCTACCAGATCCACTAGGACTTGACCCTTGACAGAAGTGCGAGGCATGTATTTGATGTCGAAAGCCCCTAAGACCGTGGCCCATTTGGCAATCTTCCCCATGTAGTCAGTGCTCCGGAGCAGGACTCTGAGCGGAAGCTGAGTCAAGACAATGACCGTGTGCGCCTGAAAGTAATGGGGGAGTTTGCGTGTGGTGTGTACCACTGCCAGAATAGCTTTCTCCAGCGGCAGATAACAGATCTCGGCTTCATGCAGTGACCTACTCACATAATAAACTGGCTTTTGTGTGCCGCCATCAACTCGTATTAGGACCAAGCTTATAGCATGAGGGGCCACAGCAATATAAGCGAATAGGACTTCGTCAACCTCAGGGCTGGACATGATAGGAGGCCGAGAGAGATAATCTTTAAGCTGCTGGAAGGCCAAGGCACACTCCTCAGTCCACTCAAACCCCTTCCATTTATTCATCAGTAGGAAGAAGGGTCGGCACCTATCCGCTGACCGAGAGATAAATCGGTTCAGGGCAGCAGTCATTCCGGTCAGTTTCTGGACTTCCTTGGGATTTTGAGGTGGTTGTAAACTATTGATTGCTTTAATCTGGTCGGGGTTAATTTCAATTCCCCTATGGGTTACCATGTAGCCCAGGAATTTGCCTGATCCCACACCAAAGGAACACTTGGAAGCATTGAGGCGCAACTTGTGTTTCCTCAGAACTTCAAAAATGCTCCCGAGGTCTCTCAAGTGCTCGGACACTACCTTGCTTTTTACCACCATGTCGTCTATATAGACCTCAATGCTCTTGCCCAACTGCGGTTCAAACATCCTAGTCATCATCCTTTGATAGGTGGCCCCCGTATTCTTCAAACCAAATGGCATCACTTTGTAGTGGTAGTTTCCGGTGGGAGTGACGAAAGTAGTCTTTTCCTGATCTTTCAAGGTGAGCAGTATTTGGTGGTATCCTTGAAAGGCATCTAGGAAGCTCATCTGAGGATGGCCTAAGGTTGCATCCACCAGCTGGTCTATCTTGGGCATAGGGAAGGGATCCTTTGGGCAAGCCCTGTTCAGATCTGTGAAGTCCACACACACTCGCCACTTCCCACTCTTCTTCTTTACCACCACAGTATTGGCCAACCACTCAGGGTAGAACACCTCCTTGATAGCCCCTGCCTGCTTGAGCTTCTTCACCTCATCTCTGACAGCATCAGAGTGGTCCTTGGACGAGCACCGAGGAGGTTGCTTCTTAGGAGTGACAATGGGATTAACGTTTAGATGATGACAGATGAAGCTTGGGTCCACCCCTGGGGCCTCGTAAGCATTCCAGGCGAACACGTCAACGTTTCTTCTAAGAAACTCCAACAGCTCTTCCTTCTCTGAAAGAACTTCTCCGGGTTGTCACCAATATCAACCTTTACCAAATCCTCACATTTCGCCTCCTTGGCTGACCCATCGATAGGCAACGTCAGAGCTCTTAATTGCTATAAACCTTCTTCGGTATGGGCTTAGGACTCGGCCTTGGGCCGATGCTGGATGGTGGCCACCAGGCATTGTCTAGCCATGGATTGACTCCCAACAATCTCTTCAATTTGATCCCCTGACGGGTATTTCACCTTCGGGTGCAGGGTAGAGGAGACAACCCCTAGAGCATGAAGCTAGGGCCTGCCCACAATGGTAGTGTAGGGGGAATATGCATCCATTACGATGAAGTCCACTTCTACTACTTCTGAGCCAGTCTATATGGGTAGCCTGATCTGACCCCTCGGAATGACAACCTTCCCATCAAAACTTACTAGAGGAGAACTGTAGGCCGTTAGGTCCTCGGGTCTTAGGTTCAGTCCCTTGTATAAATCGGGGAACATGATCTCGGTGCCACTGCCCTGATCCACCATTACCCTCTTCACGTCATAACCCCTAATCCTGAGCGTATCCACCAGAGCATCATCATGGGGCTGTATGATTCCAACCTTATCTTCCTCTACAAAGCTCAACGTTGGTCGGGCGTTTACTTTAGCTTTCTTTGGCTCAGAATTTGAATCCTTGGCGGGTAGCCGAGCAACAGTCATTATCCTAGAGGGGCAGGACCTGGTCCCCCCTAGAGCGGCGAAGATAACATTTATAGTGCCCAAAGGAGGTCTCGTAGGAGCATCTCTTTGTGGTTCTTGGCCAGTCTGGTTCCCCTGGCCACTGGAATGGTGTAAAAGGTTCTTCAATTTTCCTTCTCGAACCAGCTAGTCCAAGTGGTCCCACAAGTTCCTACAGTCTTCGGTGGTGTGTCCGGGCTCTTGGTGGTACTGGCAGTAAAGGTTTTGGTTGCGCCTTGCGGGGTTTCCTGCCATCTTATTTGGCCATTTGAAGAATGGCTCATGCTTAATCTTCTCTAGAACCTGTTGTACCGGTTCTCGGAACACAGCATTGACCGCCTGAGTACTAGCAGATACTGACTGCCCAGCAAAATCTCTTCGTGGCCGGTTGTTACTGTATCGGTCCAACTTGAAATCCCTTCTCTCCTGAGGGATAACCTTCTCCTTTCCTTTCCCTTGCAGCTGGTCTTCCTCGACCCTTTTATACTTGTCAATCCGATCCATGAGTTGGCGTATACTGGTAACTGGTTTCCCAGTCAATGATTTCCTTAGGCCATGCTCGGCAGGCAGTCTGAGCTTGAAAGTGCTGACGGCGACATTGTCAAAGTCGCCGTCTATCTCGTTGAACATCTCCCAATATCTGTCCGAATATGTTTTCAAAGTTTCTCCTTCCCTCATGGACAGAGACAGTAGGGAGGCTAGAGGCCGAGGGACCCTGCTGCATGTTATAAAGCGGGCCCCAAACGCTTGAGTGAGCTCCTTGAAGGAATCAATGGAACCTGCCCTCAAGCCGTCAAACCACCTCATCGCCACAAGCCCCAGGCTGGAAGGAAAAACTTTGCACATCAGGGCCTTGTTTTTGGCGTGCACTGCCATCTTTTGGTTGAAGTGGCTCACATGCTCCACAAGGTTTGTTCGACCACTATAGATGGTGAACGTTGGTTGGTGGAAACGCTGAGGAAGCGTCGCCGCTTCAATCTTGTGCGTGAAGGGCGACTTGGAAATCTGGTTCAACGCCCTGCTCATAGCGTCATTTCCTAGACCTTTGCGAGGTGGACTCCTACGCCTACGTTTGTGGTGGCACTCCTCCTCGTAGGAGAAAGACTCACTGGGTGGGGTCCTCGACCTTCGCCTATAATTGGCATCCTCTCTATCATCAGAGGAAGCGTCAGAGCTGGAGGGGGTTTGTTTTCGCTGTGCATGGCGCAGCTTTCTCTTTAGCTGGTCAACTTCCAGTTGCAGGGCTCTGGTACCTTCCTCATGGGAGAGATGGCTCTTACCCCATGAGCGACTCTTACCAGATTGGACAGTGTGCACGCTTCCCTCCCTGTCCCTTCTACGTTCGAGGTTGACAAAAGGATTTTCACGTTGGGATCCTATGGATTCTGCCTGTTGTGGACCTGAACCTACCATCGTTAGCCGTTGCACTCACTATTACACAAGTTCTTCCCACAGACGACGTCAATTGTATGGACCCAATTTGAACTCTTGGCCCAAAAGGAGTATGAACTTAAGCTCAAATAGCCCAAAACAATAAATTTGTAGAGAGCGGGTTGAAGAACTAGGCTTTAGTGAATTAAGCAAAGAGCTAATAGATTTTATTGATAAAGAAAAAAGAAAAAGATAATAGACGTTTACTAAAGAAAAAACGTCATCGGTCAAATCCGAGGAGACTGATTCTAGTATATTGCTTTCAAAATTTGATTACAAGTTTGGTTCTAGGCTGCTACAGTGTTTCTCTCTTGATTTTCCGATCCCTTTCTCATAGAAGGTCTCTTACATTATATAGATCTCATTGGACCATCTTGCCCTACACTTGTTAATCATTTGAGCCCTTACTTAAGTGCGCGTCCCATCAGACACCATCTCTGGCTTATTGTGAGTTGCGGTAGCCAAGGTAGCACTGTTCAGGGGCACTCTCCACATAAATGCGGTCAAAAAAGTAGCTGCAGTGCATTGAATGCGTTGGTAGCAGCTTTTCTCCAGATATTTTTGGGTTTCCATCCTTCTCGCGTGCTCATGAGGTGCGTTCCTATCAATGGAGTTTCTATGAAGGTCACGTCCATCGCTGGAATACATATCTGAGCCATATTTGTCATAGCCGAGGAGGAATTCCTCCTCGGACCGCCCTCCACTCCTTTCTTATTTATGAGATTCTAAATTGAAATTTCTCATAACTGTTTATCTCTCCTCGGACATGCCCACATCCACGGATAAGGCCTTAGGCCCAAATATAATTTTGGGCCCTTAACCCTACAATTTCCATAATAGAAGTATATAGAGTGGCTTTAATTGAATAAAATTTTTTTTGATACAAGGTAGAATTTCTACTTTAGCCTAATCTAAGTGTATATGTGTGTGAAGCTCCCTCTTTGAGACCTGAACCCCGGCCCTTACCTTCCACACCCCACAAGTACTTATACTTATAGAGTGACCACCGCACCAAGGGTGTGCAGTGGTGAATAAATTTGAAACATAGAGAACTTGAATAAACGAAAGCAAAATTAGAAAATTGAAATGAATTCTGGTGAAACTTAGAAAGAGGATTTTGCATTTTAGCTTTATTTTTTCTTTTCCCATAAAAGTTTTTAAAAATATTTTCTAATCCAATGCTCTTAGAATATCCATTAACTTCTCCCATTTTTATTTATATGTAAGTGTAAGGACGCAATTTGGATCCTAAGCCCAACTGATAAAAGGATTTAGGTCCAAAGAGCCCAATACAATGAATTTGTAGAGAGTGGGTTGGAAAACTAGGCTCTAATAAGTTGGGTAGCAATTATAATGGATCCAGATGACAATAAAGTAAAAGTAGACTGAATTTCTCTAAAGAAAATCATTCTCGGCACAGTCCGAGGAGGTCAGTTCTTGTATATATTACTTGGAGTTAGTTACAAATACAGTTCTAATTACTATAGTGTTTCTTTCTCAATTTTCTGATCTCTTTCTCTTAGGGTCTCCCTTCTATTTTATACTATCTCTCTCTTCTCATCTCTACCCTCCACATGGACATTAGATTGCTTGTGTTGATCCTTGTCTCATCAGCACCCTCCTGAAGTCTTTGAGGATAGCTGTAAGGCTGAAAAGCACTGTTTAGATATCACTTCCTCATTAATGCGGCCAGAGAGTTAGCTACAGAGCATTCAATGCGGTGGTAGCAGCTTTCTCTTAGATATTTCCCAGCCCCCATCTGTCCTGTACGTTCATAATGCATATCCTTATCAATAGAATTTCCTGGAATGTCACTCTGGAAGATAGAACACACGTTTTGATCTTCGCTTCGTTTAGCTGAGGAGATATCCCTCCTCGGCCTACCTTCCCCAACTCTCTCATTTGTAGCTTACTCATGGGGCTCTGAGTCTTACATCTTCATTACTGTTTATCTGTCTTCGGACCACTCAACGTCCTCGGCCGCGGCCCAAAGCCCAATATATACTTTTGGGCCCCTTATCCCTACAGTACGTAAGACATATAACATTTAAAAAATCAATTAAATGACACATGTAATAACATCATTGCATCCGACTAAAAATAAAAAATAATTGAAGGCAGTCATGAAAGTTTAGATATCATATCATACAATTATTTTTCAAAATCATATACTATATATAATAGCAGAAGCTTTTACCAGGTGCTGACACGTAAGCAAAAATGACCCCTTAAAACGCTGACACGTGCACTACTTACCCTCTAAAAAAATTGCACGGTGCGATTGAAGAGACTCAGTTTCAGAGACAAACTTAGACCTTTATTACAAAAAAAAACCGCTTATCAGAAGAGAAAAAAAAAAAAGAGAGAAAAACGCAAGCCCTGAAACCCAAACCAAATTTCCCGATCAAAAAAAGGGACTCCCTCAAACTAT
The DNA here is from genome assembly GCA_019022515.1 of Quercus aquifolioides. Classification (NCBI taxonomy): domain Eukaryota; kingdom Viridiplantae; phylum Streptophyta; class Magnoliopsida; order Fagales; family Fagaceae; genus Quercus; species Quercus aquifolioides. The sequence goes on from CM032326.1 coordinate 28,726,644, forward strand.
CGTTCCTTCGCTGCTCCTTCATATACACTCAGATAGGATTCGGTGAAACTCAATTTTTACTATTTCATTCTTACTTATCAAAGCATACACACAGATCGTGCTCTGCAATCCCGTCTCCGCTTCTCAACAATCGACAAGTCAGAAGGTAGGCATTTCCATTCAGTTTCCGCTTCTAGGGTTTCCAAAGATAGATGGGTTTCGGACTCACTTAAACTTTTGATTCTTTGTTACATCTCCCTACACACAGATCGGACTAGCAACATTGGAAATCTCTGTTCGTGCTTTGCAATCCCGTCTCTGATTGTTCAACAATTCCGTCTCTGTTGTTCAACAACTGAAAATTCAGAAGGTATATATTTTTCTCCCTTTTTTTGGTTTTCTATTCAATTTCTGTTTCTAGGGTTTTGATTTGTATTTAGGTATTTGGGTTACATGAGGTTTTGATTTGATTTTTTTGATTCGATTTAGTTTCTTAGTATACTAAAAACTTTTGGGAGTATTTGGATTCAATTAATTTTGTGTTTGATTTTCGTTTAATTTTAGGGTATTTATAATTGGCTTTGGACAATCAAGTTTTAGAGGCCAAAAGAGCGAGGACGGTAGAGAGAGAGTCAGTTAGACACAGGGTGCAGAGAGATCGACCAATTGGAGATAAGTTTTGTCTTTCTGGTTTTTAATTTTTTTTAAAAAAATTGATTTTTGCTGTTTGGTATGGCGTACGAGGATGACTATGTGCTAGACTTTTGGGTTTGTTCTGATTTTGGTTTTGAAGGCCTACAAGACATTTGCAAAGGTAGTAAGGTGATAAAATTTTGGAAGGGACAGGTGAGCTTGCAGGCGGGACATGGTTGGTTTGTAATTTGTATTTTGTACCGAGGATGGGAGTGTGGCTTTTCTCATAAATGTCAGGGAAGATTGGTCTCTGACAGAGGACAAGAGAAGAGGGGACTTCCCAGTTTTGTTCTTGATGGTGTTTTTATTTTTAAATCAACTTTTGTATTGCCTCACACTCTATCTACATAATTACCAAGTTCAGGTACTTCAATATCTCTTTTTTATTTTTGGTTAATGTCATATGATATGATTTGCTGTAGCAGTTTTTTTGGTTGTTAGTGTGTGAATTGTATTAGCAAATCAATGAGCATGACTGCTGTTAAGTTGGCTGGTTTTGCATCTTAGACCAAGTGGTGTGCTTAAAACTGATAAAGACGTTCAAAGATCTAAATAAAAATTTTCTAATAATTTACTATTAAAAAAAAAAAAAAACTGCAAATATGCTGTATTCATAGAGCTTTGCATATAATCATAGGGTGAATTATGTCTTTTTGGAGGAACAATTAAATTGAAGCTCACTTACTTCAAAAATTTGATGTTTTCTATCTTGCAATAGGTTTTCTTATATAAAGGACATCTATCAGATGAGCAGTGTGACTATCTTACCAATTTGGTGCACCGTTTAATTTTTGAATTGATTCAAAAATATGTATAGTCCTTTAATATAAATAAATGTTCTGGTTCTGCCGACTGAATATTCCAGTGACTAAAGTCTTAGTAATTTATATTTATAATTATTGGTTATTTATTCCTTAAGCTATTGGCATATCCGGCTGTATTGTAATGAGCTAGAAATTTTTTTTTTCCTAACGGCATTGAAGTCATGGAAGCCTTGGCTGCTAGGAGGACCGTGGTGTTATTTTAGATACTAATGGATGTGGCTTAAGCTAGAAGGTCAAAAACACATTTGATTTTGTACGAGATAAAAGTTAATGGATCTCAAGTTGAGATGTGCACCAAAAGTCAATCAAATGACGGAAATCTATTCAAAGTTCCTATTTCATATGAACCTGGTATCTCTAGCCTGCAAAGTTATAAGCAAGGGGATGCTACTAGAACAGCTGCAAATTGGACGCAGAATTTATCCATGTATCAGTCGCAGGTTATGGCTAAATTCCAAAATCCTGAAGAATGTCATGGTCATTTTGGTCATTTTCTAAAGGTTTTAGGGTCATTTTTTAGGTTTTAAGGATATCTCCATAATTTTTGAAAGCTTCGGGATTATATTGGTCATTTTCAAGTGTTAGGATGTGTTTTGGTAATTTTAATATATTTATGGGTATTTCGAAAATTTCAAAGGTTTTAGGAGTATTTTTGTTATATATATTTGTCAATTATTAGGTAATTTGGTGGGGTTGTGTTGGGTTGGCTACACCCATATGTGATGTTAATATTGCTTAATGTAATGATGGAACTATCAAATGTGAGTAAAAAATAAGAGAACAATCAAAGAAAAAAGGCCACTTAAAATTCTGACACATTTAAGTTAAAAAGCGATAAATTACATTGTTTGGTAATGCTACAACACCTATTAAAAGCCTCCCAGCATTGGTGAAGTTTAGAAGAATGCAAAAATTGTCAATATCCATATGCTTCAAGAAATTTATGGAAAAGGATTGTGCTAAAAAACATCAACCAAATGTACATAGCTTAGGAAAAGAGTAGGTAGCTGTAGATTTCTCTGTGAGATATCACAAATGTAACTTTGATTTAGAGCCACCATCTTTTAGATTTTTATGGGGCAGTACAGTGATTGATATTCATAAAACTCTACAATCTAACGTTTTCAAGAGTTTTTTTTTTTCCTGCCCCAACAAATGTCTTTTGTGCGGTTTTTGTACGTATTCTTGAAATTAGTTGTCCTCTGTGTAGTTTAATTTGGATAGCTATAATAAGAATCCTATAATTGTGACAGCATAGTTTGTATAATTGAGGTTTTTTGTATTTTCTTCATTTGACCATATTTAATGCATAAACACACCTTCAATTTTAAGGGAGTTTCTTATCATTTTAAATAATAATAATAGTTAAGAAAAATAAATAAATGGGAAGTTTTTTCCCTTTTACTTTTTTTCCTTTTAATATTTTTATGATTTTACATATTTTTCCATGAATAATAAATAAAAGTAGTCCGCGCATTGCGCGGGTCATACGCTAGTTTTAAAATAATGGAACAACTTTACAGTTATGACTTATGAAAAATGTTGTATATGTAATATTAATCTTAACTTCAATAAACATATTCTTCTAAAAAAAAAACTTCAATAAATATATCCAAATCAAATACTACTATAATTTATTTTTTAAAAACAATAGAATGCGATTAGAAGTTGTATTTTGGTCACATTACTTAATTTTCTCTAATTAAAGAAAAAAAAAATTTAATAATTGATATTTATAAAAATAGGGAAGTGAGATTTGAACCCTGATTATGCTAGTAAAAGAGAGTAGGTTGTATCACGGAAATGATGAAATGCAAAGCTTTTGGTTAAAAAAAAATAGTTTGAATCCTCTCTATCCCACTTATTGGTAAAAAAAATAAATAAATAAATAAAATACTCTTTTACTATAAAATGAAAATCTGTGTAATGTACATATAAAATACATATTATTTTATGATAAAAATATGTCTAAATATCTTTCTTTTTCTAGGGTAAAAAGCCACAATTCCTATATATATATATATATATATATATATTCAATATCGCAAGTTCAAGAAAACTAAAAAAATTAGGAGGAGATACTATCATGGGTCTACTATCATGTTGAAAGTTAATAAAATACATATTAAGTTTTTTGTTTTCCTTAAAAAATTAGCATTCAACATGGGTCTACTATCATGTTGAAAGTTGAAGAGGGTAAAATTAAGATGACGGGTCCATTCAAATAAACTTGACGGTGTTAAATCAGTAGTGGACGGATCCAAGATACACGGGTGAAAGGTGGACGGATCTCAAGGGCCGCGTGACCTCCACATGGTTTAAGTGAGTTCCAAGGAATCCTAAATGGAAACAACTTGTGTCCCACGACTAACCCTAATCGATAGAATCCCAATATGAAAAGAATCCTAGCATGAAGGATTCCGTAATATACGCCCCTTAATGATAATCTTCCCTATAAGGAAAGACCTTCATGCGCAAGAAATGGAGGTCGGTTCTACACTACTATAAAAACCCCAAAACCCTCAGAAAACAAGGTACGCATAATTCACCCTAGCTTTGGCACTCTAGAGTTGAGAAAGGTTTTTCTGACTTAACTTTCCGAGGGTCTTTGGCTAGTACCACACCGGTACTCTCCTAGGGTTTTTCTTTGTTTTTGGTCTCACAGGTATCATCTCGAGCATGTGAGTACTGTGTGGCTTATTAACGATTTTCGGCATCATCAGTTGGCGCTGTCTGTGGGAACGGCGATCAAGAGATAAGCCATATTCACCACTTCCCGAACAAAAAGTTGCATGGTACATACTCGTTCGATGGCAACCACCACCAACAATCAGGGTGACGAACTGCGCACCACTGCCCTAGAGAGATAGGTCCAAACCCTCACAGCAGCAGTGGAATGTCTCACCAAGCAGAATCATGACTTAGAGGAACAGCTGCGCCAGAAGAACGTAGCGATGAATACCCAAGAGGAAGACCAAGAAGGCACCAGTGTTGAAAGAAGAAACCAAGAAAGGCTGGAAGGTAGCAACGCCTCGAGCAGACTAGAACGATAGGATACTAGCCGGCCATCCATCACTGATACGATCCCACCTTACATAGTTGCCGAGATGCAAATGATGAAGGAACGGATGGACTTTATGATGAACACCCTTAGAGGACGGGCGTCCAGCGACTTTGACAACTTGGTCCATCGAACTGATTAGCCATTCACAACGTCTGTCACTTCATTCCTACTTCCACCGAAGTTTCGTATGCCACAGGTGGAAAATAACGACGGATCCAAGGATCCCTTGGATCACTTGGAGTTTTTCAAGACCCTGATGCATCTTCAAGGGGCGCCAGACGAGATCATGTGCAAGGCCTTCACCACCACACTGAAGGGACCCGCAAGGATCTGGTTCAGCAGGTTGACAGCTAACTCTATTAGTACCTTCAAGGAGTTAAGCACCCAGTTTGCCTCACACTTCATCGGGAGGCACAGGTATAAGAAGTCCACTGCATGCCTAATGAACATTAAGTAGCGGGAGGACGAGACGCTAAGATCTTACATAACCTACTTTAACAAGGAGGCCCTTTCAATCGACGAAGTGGATGACAAGATCCTCGTGGCGGCATTCACCAATGGGCTACGAAAGGGTAAGTTCCTATTTTCTTTGTATAAGAACGACCTAAAGACAATGTCAGATGTGCTTTACAAGGCAACCAAGTACATGAATGCGGAAGATGCACTACTGGCCCAAGAAGAGAAGCCCAAGAAAAGGGAAAGATAGGAAGACATATGGCCAGACAGGGGGTAGAAGATGGCTAGGACCGAAGAACGACAGAGGATAGACGCTCTAAGCCCCCTGCAGGGAAGTTCACAAGCTTTACCCCGCTGACTGCCCCGATCGACCAAGTCTTGATGCAAATTAAGGACGAAGGGGCCATGACCTTTCTTGGCAAGCTGAAAGGAGACCCTAATAAAAGGTCTAGAGACAAGTACTGCCACTTCCACCGTGATCATGGCCATGACACCACTGACTGCTACGACTTGAAGCAACAAATTGAAGCCCTTATCAGGCAAGAAAAGCTGCAGAGGTTCGTCAGCAAGGAGAGAGTGGATCCACCTCAAGAGCAGACTCCTAGATGAGAGAATGAGCATCCTAGGCCGCCCATAGAAGATATAAGAATGATTGTAAGAGGCACAATGGCTGCCGGGTCGTCCAAAAAGGCCCGTAAGACTTACCTTAGGATGGTTCAGAACGTCCAGCTAATAGGTTTGGTGCCAAAGATGTCGCAGATCGATAACCCCATCATTGAATTCTTGGAAGAAGATGCCCGATGTCTTCACCACCCACATGACAATGCACTTGTCGTCAGTGTACGAGTAGGGGATTACAACACACACCGGGTTCTAGTTGATAATGGCAGCTCAGCTGACATCCTTTACTATCTAACATTTCAACAGATGAGGATTGACAAAGAGCGACTGATTCTGATGAACGCTTCTCTCGTTGGTTTTGGAGGAACAAGGGTATTCCCCCTGGGCGCAGTCACATTGTCTGTTACGGTTGGCGACTATCCCCAGCTGATCACTAAAGATGTAACATTCCTTGTGGTCGACTGTTCGTCCGCTTACAATGCCATCCTAGGACGATCTATCCTTAATTCATGGAAGGCTGTAACCTCAACCTACCACTTAATGATCAAATTCCCTACATATTGTGGAGTAGGGGAGCTGCGTGAAAATCAGGTGACTGCGCGCGAATGCTACATAGCTATGATGGAGATGGAAGACCACCTCCAAACCATGAACATAGAAGAATATTGGACAGTTATAGAGCCCGTTGAAAGGCTTGAAAAGATACATCTCGACGACTCCAAGCTTGATCAAATGACCAGGATTGGTACCCTCGCCAGCCCGACGGTCCGCCAAGCACTTACAACTTTTCTCAAAGATAACCGAGATGTATTCGCTTGGAGCCATGAAGACATGCCGGGAATAGACCCTTCGGTCATGGTGCACAGACTGAACGTATCTCCCTCCTTTCCATCCATCCGTCAGAAGAAGCGAGTATTTGTCCCAAAACGAGACCAAGCTATAGCGGAAGAAGGTCACAAGCTACAGGAGGCGAACTTCATTAGGGAGGTTTACTACCCCGACTGGCTGGCAAACGTGGTTATGGTTAAGAAAGTCAGCGGGAAATGGAGGATGTGCATAGACTTCACCGACCTGAACAAGGCATGCCCCAAAGATAGCTACCCCCTCCCGCGAGTCGACGTCCTAGTTGACTCTACAGCTCAACACCAGTTATTAAGCTTCATGGATGCTTTTTCAGGTTACAACCAGATCAGAATGGACAAAGCAGATGAAGAGAAGACTTCGTTCGTCACTAGCCAAGGCCTCTTCTACTATAAAGTGATGCCATTTGGCCTCAAAAATGCGGGCGCGACGTATCAGAGGCTCATGAACAAGATGTTCGCGCATCAGATCGAGAGAAATGTCCAGGTCTATGTTGACGATATGCTAGTGAAAAGCCAAAGGGAGGAAGATCACTTGGAAGATCTCAAAGAAACATTCGACACCCTTCGTTCTTACAACATGAAGCTCAATCCAGGCAAGTGTGCCTTCGGAGTTACAGCGGGAAAGTTCCTAGGATTCATGGTGTCTTAAAGGGGTAGTACAAAGCCTAAACGGAAAAGTAGCAGCGTTGAACAGGTTCGTGTCAAGGGCAACGAATAAGTGTCTACCTTTCTTCCGCATGCTGAAGAAATTTTTTGAATGGACGATCGAGTGTCAATGGGCATTCGAGGACCTATAGACCTACCTCTCGTCCCCTCTGTTGCTGAGTCCTTCCCAGCTTGGGGAAGAATTGTTCCTCTACTTAGCAGTATCCTTGAGGGCCGTTAGCGCAACCTTAGTCAGGGAAGAAAATGGGGTACAGAAGCCCGTGTACTACACAAGAGCGTTCTGACGCGCAAAGGAAAGATACCCACCAATGGAGAAGCTCGCCGTCGCCTTGGTCACAGCAACCTATAAGCTGAAGCCATACTTTTAGGCACACACTATCATCGTCCTAACTGATAAACCTCTACGACGAGCAATGAGCAGTCCCCAAGCTGTCGAACGGATGGCGTTATGGGCGATAGAACTGAGTGAGTTTGACGTACAATATTGCCCGCGTACTGCCATAAAGGGACAAGTGGTCGCCGACTTCATTGTGGAGTTCACCAATATGGAAGGACAGGGGGCAGAAGAACCTCCTCACTGGAGCGTCCACATAGATGAGTCATCTAACAAGCACGCTGGCAGAATTGGTGTAGTGCTCCGCTCACCAGAGGGAGACGAGATTGAATGCATGGTCCGGCTCGATTTCCCCACAACAAACAATGAGGCAGAGTATGAAGCCTTAGTAGCAGAACTAGACCTCACTAAAGTTGCAGGAGCGACAAGTGTGATTGTATACTACGACTCTCAGGTAGTCACCAGTCAGGTAAATGGTGACTACGAGTGCAAAGGAGAAAGGATGAAGAAGTATCTGGATCAAGTGCAGAAACGTGTCAACAAACTGCAAGCCAAGTTCTTCCAAATCCCAAAAGAGGAAAACGAGCAAGCTGATCGCCTTGCCAAAGCTGCGTTAGCTGAATACATGCTTCTCCCTAGTAAAGTACTTTCCTTTGTTCAAATTTCACCATTGATAGATGACGTCGGAGTGTAGGAAGTGAACTCGAAAAGCAATTGGACTACACCAATAGTTTCCTATTTGAAAGACGGCACACTACCCGATAGAAAGGGGGCCACAAGAAAGTTGAAGGTTCAGGCAGCACGGTTTGTCGTGATAAAAGACGTCCTGTATAAGAGGAGCTTTTCCCGACCGTACCTAAGATGTTTAAGTCTCGAAGAAGCGGATTATGTCATGAGAGAAGTCCACGAAGGGATCTACGGCAACCATTCAAGATTGTGGTCACTAGTTCATAAACTAATTAGAGCTGGATACTACTGGCCTACTATGTAGAAGGATGCCCAGAATTATGTCAAAGCATATGACAAATGTCAAAGGTTCAGCAACGTCATCAGACAGCCGACGGAAGAATTGACCCCGATAACAGCCCCGTGGCCATTCGCTCAATAGGGACTCGACATCATGGGTCCGTTCCCAATAGCAATATGACAGCTGAAGTTCCTTGTAGTAGGTATAAACTATTTTACTAAATGGGTAGAAGCAGAAGCCTTGGCTACCGTTACAGAGAAGAATGTGAGAAGCTTTGTTTGGAGAAACATCATCTGTAGGTATGGGATCCCCAAAGTCTTGGTATCAGATAACGAGAAACAGTTCGACAATGACTTCTTCAGAGATTTTTGCTCACAGCTAGGAATCAAGAACCACTACTCCTCTCCTACCCACCCTTAACCTAACGGGCAAGTCAAAGTCACGAACCGATCCTTGCTTAAAATCATCAAGACTCGGTTCGAAGGGACAAAGGGTGTATGGCCAGAAAAGTTACCAAGCGTACTATGGATTTATAGAACGATGGCCAGAACACCAACAGGGGAGACACCATTTCGACTAGCATATGAAAGCGAGACAGTCATCCCAGTAGAGGTCGGACTCACAAGCTACAGGGTGGGTAATCATGATGATGGGAAGAATGATGAGGCCATGCGTCTACAACTTGATCTAATAGACAAAGTTAGGAAGACAGCTGAACAAAGACTCACTCGAAACCAGGACCTCATGGCCAAGCATTACAACTCCCGAGTTAGGCACAGAAACTTCAAGGTTAGAGACCTTGTCTTAAAGAAGGTAATAGGCGCCACCAGAGATCCCACCCAAGGAAAGCTTGGACCTAACTGGGAAGGACCCTACAAAATCACTTCTTGGTAGAGGAAAGACACCTACCACTTGGAGACGTTGGACGGACAGAAGTTGCACCATCCATGGAACACCGAGCATCTCCAAAAGTACTACTAATAGAAGATAGCATGAAGAGCAACACTCCTCATTTCCAGTTTATTTCTTTTAGTTAAAATTTTGCTTACAGTACTTTTTAAGCCCAAATGGCAAGTTTTTTCTACTTTTTAAGAATGATCTTTTACTAGTGCACGCATTTACCGAAAATAAGAGGAGTTATTCAGATACAAGCAGTGTATATTTTCTCTACTAAACTACTTTCGTTATCAAGTCCACAAGTGGATGAGTTCATCCTATAAGGATGCTTTGAAATTATCAAGTCCACGAGTTGATGAGTCCATCATCCTATATGGATGCTTTGATTAAAAAAAAAAATCCACAAGTGGACGAGCTCATCCACAAGTGGACGAATTCAAGATTAAGTCCAGAAATGGACTAGTTCATAACGATGAGTTAATATTAGTCCTCAAGGGGACGGATCCATGATCAAGTCCACTACAAGGATGCTTTAAATGAAAAGTCTACAAGCAGACCAATTAATTAAACTCCACAAGTGGACGGATTCTTAAGTCCGTCCATAAGTAGAGTTTATCCCATAATGGTATTATCAAGTCCACAAGTGGACGGATTCGTGATAAAGTCCATAAGAGGACGAGTTCATTTAGAAGGATGATTAGAACCTTATAAAGTCCATAAAATGGACGGGTTCAACCATGCATTGAATCAAAGTTACAAGTCCATAAGAGGACGGGTTCGTCTGAAAAGATGAACAGAAAATTGTAGTCCATAACGTGGACAGATATAAGTCCATAAGTGGATGCGATATAAGTCCATAACATGGATGGATACAAATCCATGCAAGGATGCGTCCATTTGTAAAGTAAACGGGTTTATAGTCCATAATGTGGACGGATATAAGTTCATAAGTGGACGGGATATAAGTCCATAACATGGACAGATACAAATCCAAGCAAGGACACGTCCATCCGTAAAGTAAATAGGTTTAGAAGGCACGTTGAATTACAAGTCCATAAGTGGACCGCCTCATCAGGATGAACCAAAAAATTATTAAGTCCACAAAATGGACGGGTTCAACAAGCATGTTGAACTGAAATTACAAGCCCATAATAAGGACGAGTTCAACAAACACAGTGAATTAAAAGTTACTAGTCCGTAAAGAGGACGGGTTCACCGAAGGGATGATAACATTAATATCCATGAACGTGGATGGATGTAACCATAAACTAAACAGATTCATCTACAAGAATAAAAGTAGACGGATAGTTTAAAATAATTGAAAATTACTTAAAGCCCATAAAAGGAGATGTCTACATACAGAAAGCAACGGATAAATTAAAACATAAGTTGTTCTTCAAAACCTTTACATTCAAAAAAAAAAAAAAAAAAGGAAGCTACTGCTGAACGTGAGCGTCATCGTCTCTTTCTTCCAAAACTTGATCTTCAGGTTGACGGGTGCTGTCCTCGACGGTTTTGATTTGGCTTTCAACAGTAGTCCCTCCGTCACCACGAGTGCCGTCTATGAAGGCATCATCAGCAAATAATTCGTCCGTACTCTCGGAATGGATGGGCTGAACTGAGGTTTGGGCCTGGGCATCAATAGTGACATGAGATACGTCCAGATTAGGATAAGAAGTCTTGACTTGACGGAGGGCGTCATCGAAGCCTTCAGCATAGGAGCCTTCAAGCTTTACCAGAAGGGCGTCAGAGTCACGGTACTCACGTATCGCTTCTTCCTTCGCCTGACAGAGCCGGTCCTTGGTGTCACTGATTTCTTTTTCCTTGTCCTCCAAGACTTGCCTCAACAGCTCCGTCTGCTTCTCCATCTCACCCCTAGCTTCCTCTGATAAAGCAAGCTTCTTCTCCTGGACCGTCTTCCAGGCCTTCAACTCGTTCAGCTCGTCCTCCGTCGAGTTCGCCTTCGCCCTTATACGGTCCAACGCCGTCTCATGGTTTAGGCAATGCCCCATCAACCCCTTCATCATTAACATTGCCTGAAGACAGAAGGGTTAGTAACAAGGCAAGTTGAAGGGAAGAAAAAGAAAAAAGAAAAAAGAAAATGGACAAACGTGGTTACCTAAGCAATGCTAAGGGGCCCCGTCTCTCCCATGGCCTCAGTTGTGTGGTTGCTCAAGTCCTCATAATCATCAGTCGTGATGATGGACGAAAGCTACTCCAACACATACTTGAGTCCTCACGGAGGAGGATGGGTGGTTTTTCAGTGACGGGGACAAAACCCGTCGTGAGTCCTTTGCCTTTTCCTTGGCCAGGCTTAGTGGCCGTCTGCTTGGCCTCGGCTTGCAAACCCACGACGAGTTCAGGGGCAGTTTTGGGTTTCTTTGGAAGACGGCCAGTCTTCTCTGGCTGTTTCCTCTTGGTAGACGGGTTGGTCAAACCGGTCTCCTTAGGGGTTTGATCCTCCTGTTGTTTCTTCAAAGCAGCTTACTGCTTAATATGGGCCTTTCTCCTAGCAGCATCCATTTCTGCACAAAGGGGACGGATGTCAAGCTTTGAAAAAAAAAAAAAAAAATAAATATATTGGGTGACGAACTTATGCTGGTGAATTTGAAGATCGTAGCGACGGGCGGCTGCTGTGGGCTCTAGTCCGCAACAATACCAAAAGAAGGTGTCTAGGGTGACCAATTTAGCCCACGCCCTCTCCTCTAGCTTAGTTTTATTGAAAATTTTCTCCAAAAAACTCCATTGCTCTAGTGAGACTTGTGGATGGTCTTAAACTGTAACAAAAAGAGAATGAAGACGGTTAGAGTAACATCTAACAAACAATTAAAAGTTTGAATATAGATGGGTGCATACCGGATGGGGGCATTATGCCCTATGTTATGTCGACGGGTATATATTTATGGTAACTAGGACGACACATCCACTCGTCACCTTCCATGAAAAAATACCGACTCTTCCAATTTCTATTAGAGTTGGGGGTTTCATACACAAGCCTCAACAATGGGCTCCTGGGCACAAAGTTATACATGCCCTTTAACTGAGCAATCTCAGCCGAACGGTAACAATTAAAGAATTCTTCCACCGTCGACCTCTGTGCTCCTTCAGACATGCCCCATGTAAGACCTCCGCGCCAAGGAAGACCCTCCAGGAATTTGGAGAGATCTGGGTGACGGCCACACCCAGGTATTGAAGGAGGCGACGGTGAAGTGAACTTAAGGGGAATCTGAGCCCTGTCTTCAGCATCTACTCATAGACCCCGACGCCTTCAACACCCTCATAGTAACATTTCTCTGACATGTAAGGTAGACGCATGGGTATGTTGTCGGGTATCTGGTACTTCTCCCTAAGTGTCTTGAAGTGAGATTCTTTGATTGTAGGAATAAAATTGTTAACCATCCATATTGGTAGCATTATGAACTCCCTAAGTCCATCAGGACCTATGACGAATTGGACTGGGGGTTTAGCACCATCTAGACCGTCACTAGAGTCACCCTCTGACCCAACCATCTCCAAATCCTCATCACTTGAAGTGTCGGGGTCTTTTTGACCTAACAGAAACACTTCATCGTAGCCCGCTCCATCGTGGACAAACGATTGGTTACTTAACGCACTAGACATCTGTCACCTACGCGTGACGGTAAACCCTAAGACACTGACGGATCTAATAGATGAAGGGAGTGCAAGATCTAATAGATGAACGGTAGGGAGAATGTAGATGACGGATGCACTTTGTAGACAGGATGCTTGTTTGACAAAGGTGATGGTAGCGCTCTGGTCATAAATTCTTCGTAGAAAGTAAAGAATGATGGATAAAGAGGCAAATTTATATAGAGTGAACGGCACAGAAGACGAATGGACACTTCATTCCAAGACATTGACCACTAAATAGGCACCACATGTCCCTACGACATTAATGACCCTAAGCCAGCCTGTCAAGCTTGGTATGCTTCTCTGGAGACAAGTCGAAACCGTCACTCCACAGGTCCGTCCTTTATAGGATCACGGACCCATGGAGTGAAGGGGCAACTAAAGAGGATAAAATTAAGATGACGGGCCCATTCAAATAAACCTGACGGTATTAGATTAGTGGACTAATAGTGGACGGATCCAAGATGCACGGGTGCGAGGTGGACGGATCTCAAAGGCCGCGTGGCCTCCACATGGTTTAAGTGACTTCCAAGGAATCTTAAATGGAAACAACTTGTGCCCCATGACTAACTTGTGCCCTATGACTAACCCTAATCGATAGAATCTTAATATGAAAAGAATCCTAGCATGAGAAGGATTCCGTAATATACGCCCATTAATGATGATTTTCCCCATAAGGAAACACCTTCCTACGCAAGAAACGGAGGTCGGTTCTACACTACTATAAAAACCCCAAAGCCCTCAGAAAACAAGGTACGCATAATTCACCCCAGCTCTAGCACTCTAGAGTTGAGAAAGGTTTTTCTGACTTAACTTTCAGAGAGTCTTTGGCCGGTACCACACCGGTACTCTCCTAAGGTTTTTCTTTGTTTTTGGTCTCGTAGGTATCATCTCGAGCACGTGAGTACCGTGTGGCTTACTGACAATTTTTGGCATCATCAAAAGTTTTTGGATTAGATGGACCTTTGGCTTTGAGTGATTTGCAGGAGATACAAGGGCAGAGATGGCATTTAATTATTGTGGAAACTAGTAGTAGTAGGTTTGAAGATTTGAATTCTAGTAAAAAAAAAAATAATAATAATAATATGAGGATTTGATTTTGAAGATAAGGACAATGAGTGACGAGAGATTTTGCCATATACAATGTGACGTGAAGACAAGTCTCTTTCTTATTTATTTTTTAGCTAAAACCTATTACCGAGTGTCTATCGGTGCCAAAAATTTAGCAATTTGGTTGGCACCAAAAAAATAATTTTATCTATTTTACCATCCTACTTTACAAAACACTCAATATCAGTGATTTTATTTAAGCATTCAACATAATAAAATAATATAAATAACATAATAAAATATAATATCTACTATAATAAACAACCACTACCACTAACATAATAAAATAATATATCTTTTAATAATTTTTTTTTACCATCTTAGCTACGGTGCATATCCATTTTTGGCTGTGCACTGTAGCTTAGCAGCAAGAAAATATAGGTTTGGCTCCACTGATGCAGCCCACTTTTGCTATATTTTGATGGTAAATTTAGCATTTTAGTAAAATGACTCCACCAATACTAATGCTCTACACAGTGTTTATTTATTTTTATTTTTTTTGAGAAACAAAACTTATTACACGCGTGCCTAGACACACGTGTTTTATAACTAAAAATGGCTTAACCCACGATTTCAAATTTGAAATGTTTTTAGTTATAAAACAAGTGTGTACATGTGTGTAACAAACAATACTCTTTTTTTTTTTTTTTTTTAATACAAGATAGAAATTCTACTCTAGCCTAATTTAAGTGTATATGTGTGTGAAACTCCCTCCTAAAGACTTGAACTCCGGCCCTTGCTCCCTACACCCTACAAGTACTTATACTTGTGGAGTGACCACCATACCAAAAGTGGTCAATAATTAATATGAAACTTCAACTTCTAGGCAGAAGCTCAATAAATGAAGAAATTAGTTCTCAAAACTCAAACAAGAGGATATGAATGATATGTAGGTCAATCCACCATTAATGTAAGGTTATATATATATATATATATATATATATATATATATATATATAGAGAGAGAGAGAGAGAGAGAGAGAGAGAGAGAGAGAGAGAGAGAGGTGGTTGTTGTTGTCAAGAGTCAATTTAAATATCTAATGGGGATCTTTTATTAAAAACATATTTTATAGGTCATTAACAAATGAAGTGACCCACAACCTAATTCATCAGCTCTTGCAAAGTCTTGCAAAATACAAAAAGTAACTTATTTTACACATTTGAGCCAAAAAAACACCCACATCAGTGGTGTAAAATTGTGCATAAATGCACCAAGTGCTACAGTAACCGTGCATATATGCACGGTTACTGTAGTTCTTCTATACATTATTTTAGTATTATTACTCTCCCTTCACATTCTCTCTTCCACTTACTCTCTCTCTCTCTCTCTCTCTCTCTCTCTCTCTCTCTTTAACTCATATAAATATTATTTATATAAAATATAGTGTATAATAGATAAACTGATGTGGGTGTTTTGTAAAAATGATGGTGTAAAATAGAAAAAATGGGTTTTGTATAAAATAGACGGAATCTTTTAGAAGAGCTGATGCGATTGCTGATAAGTAAAATTGTTAATTTGCATATGATTACTTTATTTATTTTAAAGTGAGACAAAAAGCGATTTTAAGTAAATAAGTTGAATTATTTGAAATTTTTTAATTTATTTGTTTAAACCCATTAATTATTTCACCTTTAAATAAATATGTTTAGTCAAACACATACTCGCCATGTGTGACTTTGACATCTTATGAAGATTTAAAAAAAAAAAATAGTTTACATTGTGACATTATATTTTTATTATTAGTATAATGTAAATCTATAATTACACTTTTTTCCAAAAAAAAAAAAAAGCACCTTAATCACACACAAATGAACAAACACCACTTAAATAATTATAAATCAAGACCTTCAAACACACACCATTACTAGTTGATGGGACCAACGAACCTTCTTGCCCAAACAACCTCATCAAATATCTTCGTCCACCTAGCCACGGCATGGACGAAGAAAGGCAAGCCATTAATAAGAAGTTTCAATGCCTCAGGCAGTTATCGATTAGCTGTCAAATCATTGGTAGCTCATCAAAACCAGCATTAACAAGTCCTGAGGCGTTACGAAAGGAGCACTAAAGCCACAATTAAGAACCCAATGGCTAGAAATTATTGAAGCTATAGATATACACACTCATCAGAACCAGATGAGTTACACATACACACACCCAGAATACACTAATATACGTAACTCTGATATTCTAAGTTTTCTTATTTCCTCAAAAGCTTCTGTATATTGACTTTACCATCAGAGGCGTTGTGACAGGCACCACACCGATGACCACCTGAGGAAAGCCTTACACTATATTTGCAAGTACAGTTATGAGGATTCAACTCCATCTGGACGAACCTACACTACTGACGATTTTCGCATCATCAGCTTAGCGCCATCTGTGAGGAATGACATTTTCATACTTAGGTCTGAGAGCGTAGTTCCACTCAATTCCCAGGTTCAGATGGAGTCCAACCAAGATTCTGCAACACTGACCTTGCAAATCCAGACACTTACAGCTACTGTGGAAGAGTTTACCAGACAGAACCAGGAGATAAGGCTGCGACTTCAGCAAGAAAAAAATCGATCAAGGACTAACCAAGAGGACGATGGAGATAATCAGAGAAGGAGTGACCGTCGAAGACCCGCCACTCCAGAAGGACCAAGCTCGAATCTTCTCCGAGAAATGAGAAAGGAGATGGACAAGATACAGAACCCCATTAAGGGAAAAACGGATCGAAGCCTGGATAGAACGGTCAGGACGACAGATTCACCCTTCATGTCGGCAGTCCTAGAATGCCCAGTGCCGTCAAAATTTCGCCTACCACAACATGAACTGTTCGACGGACTGAAAGACCCTCTGGATCACCTCAACACTTTCAAGACGACCCTAGGCCTTCGACAACCTCCTGATGAAATATTGTGCCGCTCTTTCCCCACCACTCTCAAAGGAGCTGTGAGGGAGTGGTTCACAAAGTTACCAACATTGTCCATCGATAGCTTTGAGTAGTTGGGCAATTCCTTCTTACGCCACTTCGTCAAGGGACAACACCCGAGAAGGCTAGCAGACCACTTACTTACTATTAAACAAAGAGAAAAGGAGACCCTGAGGTCGTACGTGAAGCGTTTCACTTGAGAAACTTTAGAGGTCGACAAAGCTGATGACAAGGTGCAGCTAATAACCTTTAAAGCTGGATTGAAGTCCAGAGAGTTTGTGGTCTCACTCATGAAGAATCCCCCAAAGACAATGGCAAATATGCTTTTGAAGGCGCAGAAATACATGAATGCCAAAGACACCCTAGCAGCAATAAAAGATGTAGAGAAGTCCAATGAGAAGGGAAGGAAGAAAGATGATTGGAGAGAACGAAAAAGGGAGTGTACAGATCGTCAGAATAGCAACGGGAGTAAAAGAAAAGATGATAAAGCTCCTCAGACGGTAAAATTCACTCCTTTAGTTATGCCTGTTGACAAAATTTTGGCGCAGATTAAAGATGAGCACTACCTCAAATGGCCAAGGCCATTACATTTGTCACCCAATGTACGTGATAAAAAGAAATATTACCGTTTCCACAAGGACCACGGCTACTACACAGAAGATTGCAAGGATTGAAGGAGCAGATAGAGGAACTCATATGAAAAAGGAAGTTGCAGAGGTTTGTAAAAAAGGGAGAGCCCAGCAGGTCCAGGGATGACAACAAGGACAAGCGCGAAGCCTAACTAAGAGACGAAGGTCACACATCCCAACATCCACCAAGTGTGATCGGGGAGATAAAAACGATCACAGGTGGGTCATTTAGATCCCTCAAGAAATCATATCAGAGGCAGGTGAACAACATCCATAGGACACCACCCTTAAAGCAAAGATGGACAGATAGGAACATGTTTTTCTTGGAAGAAGACGCTAGAGGAGTGAAGCAGCCACATGATGACCCCTTGGTCATAATGCTTATGATAGAAGGGTTCAACACTAGGAGAATCCTCGTGGATAATGGCAACTCCGCAGACAACATTTACCTCTCTACTTTTCAACAGCTAAAGTTGGATCCAAGAAGGCTGCGCCCTTTTAAGTTCCCTCTCGTCAGCTTCAGTGAAGACAGAGTGTATCCCAAAGGCATAGTGACGTTGACAATCACAGTGGCATCTTATCCACGACAATTGAGTCGTCAGTTGGACTTCCTAGCGGTAGATTGCCCCTCTTCATACAATGTGATCATCGGAAGGCCCACACTCAATCGTTGGAAGGCAGCCACGTCCACTTATTGCCTGAAGGTACTTCCAACGAAAAATGGTATAGGTGAAGTAAAAGGAGATCAAGTATTGGCTTGGGAGTGCTACCAAGCAGTGTTGGCTGCAAAAGAAAACCATACGTGGATGATCGAGGAAAAAGAAGAGGAGAAGGTGGAAGCCCTAAAAATTGTGGAGCTGGTAGACGGAAAGCCAACGAAGACTACAAGAATAGGGATGTCCATGAGTACAGACATGAAGAAAAAACTAGTCCAACTCCTTAAGGAGAACCTGGACATCTTCGCCTGGAGCCACGAGAACATACCAGACATATCCATAGAGATCATCCAACACAAGTTAAATGTTAACCCCAAGAAAAAGCCCGTCTAGTAGAGACGACAAGTGTTTTCTCTAGAACGAAACCAGGCAGTCATGGACGAAGTAAATAAACTATTAGCAACGAGCTTCATCCGCGAGGTCTACTACTCGGACTGGCTGGCAAGCGTCATCCTTGTGAAGAAGACAAATGGAAAATGGAGGATGTGCGTGGACTTCACAGACCTAAACAAGGCCTGCCCAAAGGACAGCTCCTCCCTACCAAGGATATATCAACTGGTGGATTTCACAGTAGGACATAAACTCCTGACTTTTATGAATGCATTATCGGGGTACAACCAAATAAAAATGGAGGAGGAAGACCAGGAGAAAACTGCATTTATCACATGCCAATGGCTCTGCTTTTACAAGGTGATGTACTTCGAGCTGAAAAATGCAAGAGCAACCTACTAGAGGTTAGTAAACAAAATGTTCAGTAAACAGATTGGGAGAAACATGAAAGTGTACGTGGACAACATGCTCGTCAAGAGCAAAGAAGAGTCTGCCCACCTAGACGATCTCCAAGAGACGTTCACAACTCTCAAGCAATATCAGATGAAGTTAAACCCCAGCAAGTGCACCTTTGGGGTGGCATCAGGGAAGTTCTTAGGGTTCATGGTGTCCCAGAGAGGAATAGAAGTAAACCTAGAGAAGGTACGAGCCATACTGGAGATGACGTCACCCAAGATCGTGAAAGAAGTCCATAAACTCGTAGGGAGGATAGTAGTGCTCAATAGGTTCATCTCAAAAGCAATAGACAAATGCCTGCCCTTCTTCAAGACGCTGAAGCGGGCCTTCGCTTGGACGGACAAGTGTGAGAAGGCTTTCTAAGACCTCAAGCTCTACTTGAGCAACCCACCCCTCCTGAGCCCATCCAAGGAGGGAGAAAACTTGTACTTATACTTAGTAGTGTCAGCTACAGTTGTGAGCGCAGCTTTGATTTGAGAAGAGGACAGAAGACATCTCCCAGTGTACTACGTCAATCAAGCCTTCCAAGGGACAGAAGCCAAATACCCACGGATTGAGAAGATTGCATTCGCTTTGATTGTAGCTTCACGTAAGTTGCGCCCCCACTTCCAGGCGAACCCTATCTTGGTTATGACGGACCAACCCATAAAGAAGTCAATGAACAAGCCCGAGGCTTCAGGAAGGATGATCTAGTGGACTATCAAGCTTAGCCAATTCGACATTGAGTACCACCCCAAAACAACTATTAAGGCGCAGGCATTGGCAGACTTCATGCCGAATTTACAATCCCAGACGAGGAGGGAGCAACAAACGAAGTAGAAAGATGGACAATCCAGACTGACGGTTCGTCAGCCTGAAATAGGGGCTGAGTAAGGGTCATTATCATTACCCCAGAGGGAGAGACGCTCAAATATGGAGTTCAACTAACATTCCCAGCCACCAACAATGAAGCTAAATACGAAGGAACATTGACGGGACAAAAGGTCAGAAAGGCACTCGGAGTCAAAAACTTGCTTCTCCAGAGCGATTCAAAGCTCGTTGTAGGTCAGATAAAGGGGGAGTTTGAAGCAAATGAGGAAATGATGCAAAAATACCCAAAACCCAAAGGCTCAAATTTCTGCAAATTTGGTTTAGAGAGAGAGAGAGAGAGAGAGAGAGTGTGTGTGTGTGTGTGAGAGTGAGAATCTAAAGTGGAGAAGTTCATTTCGAGCCGATTTCCCTCGCCTAGAGCCTTTGTTGCCGCCGCTTAAAGCCTTCGCCGCCTAGGTTCAATCTGAACCATTGCTTCATCACCTAGGTTGCTTCGTTGTTGCTTCTTTGGTTTGCTGGGTTTTGCATCATTGCTTCTTTACTAGGTTTTGCATTGTTGCTTCTTTGTTGAGTTGCTTTTTTCTTCTTCATTGTTGATCTCTGCGTTGTTTCTTTTCTTTGTTGTTGTTGTTGCTTCTTTCTTCTTCATTGTTGATCTTGCATTGTTTCTTTTCTCAACATCTCTACCTTCTTTGCGTTGTTTCTTTTCTCAGCATCTCTGCCCTCTTCTTTCTTCATTGTTGAAGTCTGCTTTTTTTTCTTTAGGAACTCGAGTCTCCAAGACTCAAGTTCCACATGGAAAATTTTTCCACCTCAGCACTTCCAGCACATAAAACTCAAGTCTTTGAAAATCGAGCTGCTCCAATAAAATCAAGTCAAAAGACTCGAGGTGTTAGTTTCCTAAATAGTATGGAAACGATGCTAACTAACGAAATTACTAGCATTTTGGTGTTAAATTGCAAAAAAAAAAAAAAAAAACCTTTGAAAATGCATCTTTGACAATTTTTTCCCCTTTGGAAGAGAAAAAAGCCAATAACGTCCTAAAACATCTGGTAAAGTTAGCTTAACTGATAAAATTTTTTATGATTGAATAAGAGATCTAAGGTTCAATTCCTGTTTACACTAAAAACTGATTGGTATCTTGGTCTGATGATAAAGAGCTATCATTAAGTACAGAAGCCATAAATTAAAACTCTAAAAAAAAAAAGTCCTAAAACATCTATCCATTCACAATTTTCGTCGTGTTAGTTTTTTATAAGAGAAATAATATGTCCATAATATTTTCATAATATTTCTACAACAAATCATAAGTGATAAGTTGTTACTGGTTGTTATTGTTGGGGCAAAAAAGTAATCTTAGTGTTAAGTTCAAATTTGAACCAATAACAACTAGCCACCTATGATTTATTGTGAAAATATTGTAAAAATGTTGTGGATATAACATTTTTCTTTTTATAATAAGCTTCTACAAAAGCATGTCTTGCGGCTTAGAGATGTTGAATATTTTATCAATAAATAAATAAACAAATAAAGCGGTCGCCCATTTTTCTACAACCAATGTCTACCATTTCGAGAAGTTCTTTGGATATTCGATTTGCCATCTGTCTGCCAACTAACAGGTCAAAGTACATTTTGTTTTTCCTTTAATTGTCTAGTAAAAATAAAAATAAAAAGAAAAAGAAAAAAGAAAAGAAAAGAAAAAGAAGAAGAAGGTAATATCAGTGGCATGAATTTGGATTTAGGACTGTTGCATTATGGTTCAAAAAAGAAAAGAAAAAAAAAGAAAAAAGAAAAAAGAGAGAGAGATAAATTTGATACAGAGATTAAGATTAAAAGTAAATTTTTTTAACTTTTAATCTTAATTATTAAAAGTGCACTTAGATGGTAAAATAATTTATCTTAACTATTACACTATATCTCAATCATGGTCCCTAACAAAAGGATGAATCATGAATCAAATTTTTTGCCATCAATTTTTTCCGTTGTTTTAATGTCAGAACCAGGCATCAGAAGCCATATATTTTCAAGTTCTCGGACCACCTCTGCCATTGAAGGTCTAGCATCTGTCTCATCTTCACAACACTTGAGAGCCAAAGTCAAAAATTTCACCACACATTCAGAAGGATAGATCCCATTCGATCATCAATAACTGAAAAGATCATACCAGATTGATATGCGGCACCAACCTGGAATGGATAAAGATAGTTAAAAACTACAAGAGCTCATTTTATTACACCAAATTTAAGCCACTGTTGCCTTGAGGATGATATGATAACAACATTATGACAAAGTGATCTTCACTGTATAAAATTCTGTTTGGCATAGGATTGTAAAAAGATTTCAATGTTTTTTTGAAGTTAAAATTGAAACTTGCAACTCAAGATCTCACTCTTGACTATTACACCTAGTATAAAATGACATATGGCAGAGGAGAATTTTCATTATGGATTAAACTGCAAGGGTAAAATAAATTACAGAACAACAATTTCTTTCATGCCCAATCACCCAATGTACCATTGGGCTCCTATCGAATCTAAGGCAAACAAGTCTATAATGTTTTACCTCTCTAACAATGTTTTTGCCATGTGAGATTGGATGCATCCCCGTCAGGAGTTCCAGAAATACAACACCAAGGCTATAGACATCACTCTTGGCTGTTAGTTTATGAGTTAAGAAATACTCCGGATTTAGGTAACCCTACAAATTTAATACAGAGAATGACAGAATAAAGAAATAGATATCAGTTATATCTACTACCACACACTATTAAGTCTATTTCATCTAGTTTGAGTTTGACTTATTTATTTTAATAAAAAAAACAAATTGTATAAATTTATAATTTAATCAAAAATGGAAATGGAAGACACTATTATCATTTCATTTTTATTTGTTTTAACAAGAAGGGTTGGAAGCCCAGGTTAGATTGTCAAATGAAGAAACATATAAAACTTTTAGGCACTTAATATGTGGCACTAGTGCCACAATAAAGAGAAAACTGTTGAGGACTCTTTTTTTGCCCCACATGACACTACTTCATGGGCAACCCATGCCACATCAACATACTATTGATTTTTTGGGTAAATCTATTTAAAGCCCAAAATAAGCTCATATTTCATTCAACTACATGGATTGGGCACACATGACTCGTGAGATCCTTACTTCAAGAGGCGGATTCATAGCCCACATTTTCTTTTCATCAGTTGGAATCATAACCCATGATATCATCAACATCAACATCAACATATGGATCGAGCTCACACAATGAATCAAAACTCATGGCCCATATTACCTCTCTTACACTCATGGCAAGCGGCTTCTTCAACAAGAGCCCATATTTACACAAAATGACAACGAAACCCGAGGTACGTCATCTCATTTTCGGCTTATGATCCAAGCTCATAAGTCTCTTTGGGGAAACTTTGGGAGTCATGGTTTGGAGGGCCAAGAGGCATGTTCAGTAAAGCTCTAGCGATTTAAAGTTGATAAAAAAGACTGATAGGCCAAAAACGAATTGACCCCTTGTGATGAATTAATTGATTAATTAGCCAAGTTTATTAATTAATCAAATTAACATGCAATTGTACATGGTAGCACAAACAAATTACCAATTAAACTAAATATGCAGCGGAAAATAAATTGATACTGTGATTTGTTTACGAATGGGGAAAACCTACACGGCAAAAACCCCACCGGGTGATTTTAAGGTCACCACTCTCGAGAATCCACTATTATCACAACAAGCGGTTACAAGTAAAGGAATCTCAGTACCTTATACCAACCTACAGTTGAACCCTTACCCCAATACCCAATTGGACTTGTTCTGTAGTGACAATCTCTCCTTGTAATGCATGGCTCCCAGTACGTGACTAACCAATTGCGCGGATCCCAGTATGCGACTTCAATCACCAACTAGAGAAGGTTGTTGGCTACAAAGTTCTTCAGTTCGTCACATGATAAAGATCGAGAAGCTCCTTAGTTACAAAACCCTACGTTGCACAAACACAGCAGCTTCTTCACAAAAAGATGAACTAGGGCAAATTCTGTCTTTGGTCACAATTTGCTTGAACAAACTTTGCTCAACACTTGTGCAACTTGTGTCACCTTTGACGGCTCTTAAAATAATCCTTTTATATGTCTAGGGTTGTGAGAAAAGAAAGCCCAAACACATAATCACGGATTGGAGTCAAAACAGAATTGAAACTCTGTTTTAACCTCGACAGATACCTATCTGTCGAGCTGCTGTCGAGCCACGGGCTGGAACAGCTTTTCAAGGCTCGATAGATGCTAACTGTCGAGCTTTAATGAACAGCACTTTTCATACTTGAATCTCGGACAGACTTGCATGAGTTTAACACTTGAACTTGAAACCTTATTTCTTGAAGCATTAAACACATTCTAGATCTACCCAATTACAAGTAAAATGCGTTTTGTCAAAAGATTAGCCAATTACATAAAATAGTGACATATGTTTCTAACAAGTGAAACACAAATGTCCTAACAATCTCCCCATTTGGCAATCCCTGACAAAACCACAACAAACAAATGAACATATAAGAGAAGTCATAAATCACTTAACTCATATTCACTTGTTGAATACAATAAAATCTATCCTAACACAAACTCATGAAAAACTTTGCAAAAAGAGAGTTTATGGCAAGTAGACTTTGACAACCTGTATTTCTGAAAAACTTTAAACAAAACTCATCATGGCATTTTAGCGTGAAATAGAAATAATAGATTGCATACAAGATATAAGAAGTATGTGCATAAAGAGAGAAAAGAAACAACACATGGAGAGATAGGTGAAAAGAAAAACATACATCACTATATAATGAATATAAGAACAATGTATATCAATAATGGTCACAAGACCCATGTACAAGATATAATGTATCTGAAATGGAGAAAAGAAAAATATACAAATAATCCTCACTACATCCCTCAAAAAGAACACTACCCCCTATCAAAAATCTCCAATGCTAACCCTCCCCCTAATTATGACTATTCTCATAACCAAAACTAGTTCCCCTTTTTGTCACGAGTGATAAAGGGTAAGAGTGTCAAGTAGACATCTCTTCATCGCTGGGTGAGCTAGCATCTCCATCATCCTTATCATCAGAAGCAATAGCATCATCATCATCAGCATCATCAGCACTGTTGGAGCTATCACTCTTATCCGCATGGGCCACAGGAGTGGAAGGCTTGGTGTAACTGCCCATCTCAGCCTGGCGTCAAGCAATATGGCCAACACGGGTGTTCACCTGACACAACTCATCACTGAGTGTGTCAAGGCGGGCATCCATGCACTGAAGCTACGTCACGGGTCGCCGTATCTCTATAGACATCTATGATAGAAAGAATGAAGTGAGAAGGAAAATCTATGGTAAGACCCTTAATAAGGGAAAACAAAAATCAAGCACAAGGCTTTGTGATAGAGTTATAGTGAGATAGAGGATGAAGAACGAAGGTCATAACCATGTTCAAAAATTGAGGGCCTTTAATAAAGGCCGAACAAGGAGTGTACTGACAATCACCCCAATCAAATGTATGCTCATAGAAAGTGGAAGTAAGCTCGTCTTTGGACACAGTCCTCAGACGCTCACGACCGGGATAGTCAGGATGCTTTACCCTCGGGACACAGAGCACATCGAAGACAATCTCCGGTGTGACAACAATGCGAGTACCTCAAATGCGAGTAATGAAATGAGGTACTGAATAATCAAATCCATGCATGTTGGAGTAAAAATCCTAGATCAGCATAGATGGAAATGTGACCAAGACGTCACACAGTGACTCCCAACCCCGACTATGAATGATAGTGGGTAGGTCAGTGTCGGAGAAATCGGACAAAATGACTTGGCGTTTTAAATGAGCGCCTCATCTAGAAAAGTTCTCCGAGAAGTCCTTCCGGGCATCCTCATCTCTGAACCGAACATAAGAGTGGGTGGGATCAGAAGACGAAGTGGATGCCCTAGAACAAAGAGGGTTCTGGGACGGAGCAGACTTACGTTTTAGTGCCATGACGCACTAACGTAAACTAGAGAGAGGGGGGGGGGGAGGGAGAAAGAAATAATCAGAAGAGTCCCAAAAGCAGTTCAAATATATCAAAATATATTGAATAGGAAGAACGTATGCATGGGAGTGCATGAACATGTGACATGCAAAAGAAATTGCATCATGGGCTCAGCCCAATCCAATCCTACCAGCACTCAATCAGATAACATATATAACACATATCTAAATGCATGAAAATATAGTTATAATGCACATGAGATGCAATGCATGAAGTTTTTAAGATCAAATCTTCAAAACCCATCCCAAAAATTTTGCAAAAACCTCTTTGATTTTGAAAAAACCCCAAAATTTTCAAAAATCCCAAAAACTAAGGTTAAAAGTCTTGAAATGCATGAATATGAGGGGTTTAGGACCCTTACCAAGTGAAGAAAAACTTGATCTAGGCAGAAAACACATTGAGGAAGAGGTTTGGAGAGAGTGAGAGAGGTTTGGGAGGTGAAAAACCAAATAGATCGAGAGAGAGAGATCGAGCAAAATGAAGACCAGATCGCGCTAACCCTTTATATAGGGATTCAGTAATTCTTGACAGATAGTAGGTGTCGAGAGGTGTCGAGCTTTAAAATGCTTCGACAGATTCAGCTATCGAGAAGGTGTCCAGAGGTGTCCACAGCAAAACAAGCTCAATGGATCGAGGTAGCTGTCGAGAAGCTATCGAGGGGACAGAAACTTTCTCGATCGATCCACCTAGCTATCGAGAGGTGTCGAGATTGCGATAAAAAGCAATTGAAGAGCTCGATAGATAAGCTAGGTATCGAGAGGTGTCGAGGAGCTGTCGAGATTGCTTAAAAACAGTTTTTCAAAGAAGAGAAAAACACAGACATGAATGCAATCAAACATGCAACTTAACCAAAGATCCAAACATCATTTTAATCTCTCAAAATCATCTCTCATTAGTAAAATTGATAGGCATTTAGATCCTAAAACACACACACACACACACAAAACAAGTCTAACCAGTTTTATATTTCAAAAACAAGTTAAGATAGTTTAGTGAGCATACATTAACACATGTAAACCTTGTGATGGCCAAATCACATTGTACCTGCACATGTATCAAAAGTAGCAAAGAATATTGCGTGTTGTGTGTGAAAAACATCGCAAGATTGCATAAGTGTCTACATGTTATGACGATTTGAGATATGAGAAAATCACTTTAACTCACACACAATCATAACTGTTTGATGGGGACTATCACCTTCGAGGTACATCCTATAACTCCCACATCTCCTAGAATACACGCTTGCAATCATATTTAAAAGCATTTTGATTTTTTTGCTTTTATTTTCTTTGCATATTTTTCTTTTAAGCAAACCATGCATGGGCATATAAGAGATAGAAAAGAAATACCCAATTATGTTAAGCATTTGACATTCCAATTTTGCTATGCCGAAGCACACAAATGTCATTCATGATTGGCGGGCAACAGTGGTGAGATGGTTATTTATGCCTTTCTCTTAGGATTTTCTAGTCCTTCCCGTCAAAAAGAGTGATATGAGTGTTAAGTACAAGAGATTACTTAACCTTACTCATCACAAACACGAGCCACAAAGCTCACTTGCTTAGTTGTGCATAGAGATGCTCATCTAAGCTACAAAAGATACAAAGTTTAGAAAACTTTGTTTCAATGGCCATCCAAGGTACACAAGTACCAATGTACACAAAACACACACTATTTTTGTATTTTTTTTTTTTTATGAAAACCAAAATAAACAAAACTGAAAACAAACAAAAACATGTTAAATAAAGCAAAGTATAAAACTAGACTGACTCAAAACAATAATGCAAAACACACAAATAATGCAAACAAAAATAAGAAGAGGATAGAGAAAAAGTAACAGAATCACTTAGAGTCCTTTTCCTTCCACACCTTGGAAGAACCTTTCCTTTGAGTGAAACCTTGAACCGGAGGCGAGGGTGAAGAATTGAAACCGTTCAAGTTCGAAAAGAATATGAGGGCTTTGAGAAGATCTCCAAGGGGAGCAAAAGATGATGAAAACTGATTCTGGTTTCTCGATGCGATCATGCCATTGCTCTGTTGAGTGGCTAACCACTTATAGCAATTAGGTTGAATATGACCAGCTGCTCCATAGTGATGACAGAGATGCTGCTTCTTTTGTTTAGGCTTTTAAGAGTTAGCCTTCTTAGTCCTATGATTTTTAACTTCTTTCTTATCTTGCTTAGGGGGTACTCCTAAGTAGATTTACCCTTATCTATGTTCTCATTAGCTAAATCAGTTTTGACATTATTGTTCTCAGTTTCAATATTATTAGCAGGAGGAACAAAAACAATAGTACTAGTAGAAGCAATACTAGGAGATCAGAAATCATACCCTAAACCGGTTCGATCAGAAGCATTTTTTGAAGACTGAGCATCTCATTGAGCTTAGCACTTGAAGTCCTTTCCAGTTTGTTAGGACATATGTGTGTTCACTTGTTAAGAACATATGTCACTTATTTATGTAAATTGGCTAATCCTTTTGACAAAACGCACTCTACTTGTAATTGGGTAGTTCTAGGTGTTTTTAATACTTCAAGAAACAAGGTTTCAAGATCAAGTGTTGAAGTCATCAAGTCTGTCCAAGAAAAAGCAAGCTGAAGTGCAAGTTCATTAATTCTCGACACCTGCTCGATAGCTCCTCGACACCTGCTATCTGTCGAGAATTATAAAATCAGCTTTTCTAATTTGATTTCCTTGGGATCCGTGAATATGGTTTTGGGCCTTCTTTTCTTCTAACCCTAAGCATATAAAAGGATTGTTTTAAGAGCCGTCAAAAGAGACACAAGTTACAAAAGCATTAAGCAATCTTTGTTCAAGCAAATTGTGATCAAAAGACGAAGTTCTTAACCTAGTTCATCTTCTCTCAAGAAGTTGCTGTGTATTTGCACCAAAGGGTTTTGTAACCAAGCATCTTCCTGATCTTCATCGTGTATGATGAACTGAATAACTTTGCAGCCAACCTCTCCTTCTTAGTTGGTGTTTGAAGTCGCGTACTGGGATCCGCGCATTGGTTAGTCACGTACTTGGGAGCCGTGCATCAAAGGTGGAAATTGTCACTACAGATCAAGTCCAATTGGGTATTAGGGTAAGGGTTCAACTGTAGGTTGGTAAGGTACTTGGGATTCCTTTACTTGTAACTGCTTGATTTGATAATAGTGGAGTTTCGGGAGTGGTGACCTGAAAATCACCCGGTGGGGTTTTTGCCGTTAGGGTTTTCCCCATTCGTAAACAAATCACCGTGTTATTTAATTTCCGCTGCATATTTAGTTTTTGGTGATTTGTTTGTGCTTCCACGCAATTGCATGATAAATTGATTAATTAATAACTTGGCTAATTAATTAATTGGTTTAATCACAAGGGGTCATTCAGATTGTGGCCTATCAAGTGGTATCAGAGCAGGCACACTCTGATTAGGTTTAATCTTTGCTGTGTTGATCCATTGACCCCTGTTGTCATGGCTGTAACCGGCTTGAAGAGATCTTTGTTTTCAAATGCATCTTGTTTTTCTAATCACTATTTGTTTGAGTGTCTCAGAAAATACAAGTCTAAAAGTTATTTGAATTCTCTTATGATAACTATTGGAAAAGATCTCAGTTTTGCTAAGAAGAAACTAGACTGTCTCAGAATGAAAATGTGTAAAGGAGTTCGTCTGAGAAGAGTGAAAGTTATAGGCTTAGCTCATAAAAGGCAGTTGAGAGAAGAACCATTCCCTCTGATTTATCATCTAAGCATGAAGTATGTTTCATGATGAAGTCTGCATTCAAAGTAATGGACACATGTCTATGGTATCTTGAAAGTGGTTACTCACGACACATGACTGGAGACAGATCTCTCTTCAAGGTCTTCGAGTCTAAGAAAGGTGGCAATATTACCTTTGGTGATGGAAGCAAGTCACAAAAGGAAAGTGTCTTGTCATGGATGAGTCTGGAAAGAAGCTCATTAGTGGGGTTTGCACCTTGGACAACTGCTATGGATTGGTTCCTGATGCTGATATTGTGTGTAATAGCATTCGTTTGCCTAATGAAGATCTGTGGCATCAACGAATGGGACATGCTAGTTACAATCATTTATCTATTGTATCTAAGCATGAATCAGTCCTGGGGATACCAAAGCTTAGTAGAATAAGCAATGTGGTGTGTGGACCATGTCAGCTTGGAAAATAGACGAAAGCTAAGCATCCAGGCACTCAGACATCAGCTACATCCAGACTATTGGAGCTGTTGCATTTAGATCTTATGGGTCAAACCAGAACCGAGTCTCTTGGGGGTAAGAGATACATCATGGTTGTGGTAGACGACTTCACTAGATACACTTGGGTCATTCTACTACGATCCAAGTCTGATGCTCCTGAGCACATTAAGGCTTTATGCACAAGACTGCAGAATGAAAAGAGCCTGAAGATTGATCGAATTCAAAGTGACCATGGGAAGGAATTCGAGAACTCATACATGGAGTCCTTCTGCATAAGATCAGGTATATCTCAAGAATTCTCTGCTCCTATTACGCCTCAGCAAAATGGTGTGGTAGAAAGGAAGAATAGGGTTATTCAAGAGATGGCTAGAGCCATGCTGCATAACAAAGATGTGGCTAGAAACTTGTGGGGAGAAGCTATAAACACTGCATGTCATACAGTTAATAGGGTATACTTCAGACCCGGTATCAAAAAGACTCCCTATGAGTTGTGGAAAGGAAGGAAGCCTAATGTGAAGTACTTCAGAATCTTTGGAAGTACCTGCTTCATTCTCAAGGATAGAGAGAATGTGGGAAAGTTTGACTCTCAGAGCGATGAAGGCATATTTCTGGGCTACTCTTCTACAAGCAAGGCTTATCGGGTGTACAACAAAAGAACTATGAAGGTAATGGAGACAGTAAATGTCGTCATTGATGAGTCTTCAGAGTCCAGTTCTGAGAAAGGCATTGAGGGACTCTCCAAAGAAATTCTTCCCTCTAAGCCTAGGGAAGTTCAAGACATTACTGAACAAGAACCTGCTTCTCCAAGTACTCCCAGTATTGTGGAAGACCCTGCAGACTTACCCATTTCACTAGAGTCTGAATCTCATGAAAAGAAGGGACCTTCATCTAGAATCAAATTAAATCATCCTCCAGAAGTTATTGTGGGAGACATGAATGAACTCACATTAAGGAAATGCACAGTTGATAAATGTGTTGCTAACTTTGTATCTTATTCCTGCTACTTGTCATAGGTTGAACCTAAGAAAGTTGAGGAAGCATTACAAGATGAGAGTTGGGTCGAAGCAATGCATGATGAATTACTTTAGTTTCAGAGGAATGATGTTTGGACTCTAGTACCTAGACCGGAAGGTGAGCACATCATCGGTACAAAGTGGATATTCCACAATAAGACTGATGAAGAAGGAAATGTGATTCGCAACAAGGCTCGACTTGTGGCTCAAGGTTACTCGCAAATGGAAGGAGTAGACTATGATGAGACATTTGCCCCAGTTGCCCGAATGGAGTCAATCAGAATTCTTCTTGCCCTAGCATGTTAGATGAATTTCAAACTTTATCAGATGGATGTAAAGACTGCCTTCTTGAATGGGTTACTCAAAGAGAATGTCTATGTGGCTCAACCAAAAGGATTCATTGATCCACACTTTCCGGATCATGTGTTGTACCTTAAAAAGGCACTTTATGGGTTGAAGCAAGCTCCTAGAGCCTGGTATGATAGACTCACACAATATCTGGTGTCACATGGGTTCACAAGAGGGAAGGCTGGTCAAACTTTCTTCATCAAAAAGGAAGATGGGGAGTTGATAGTTGCTCAAGTCTATGTTGATGATATCATCTTTGGGTCAACTAAGGATGAACTGGCTCATGGCTTCTCAAAACTCATGCAAGCCGAGTTCAAGATGAGCATGATTGGAGAGCTGACTCACTTCCTAGGATTGCAGATTCGTCAACAAGATTCAGGTATATTCCTTTCTCAATCTAAATATGCTAAGAATCTTGTGAAGAAGTTTGGTTTGGATTCTGCTAGTTCTGTTAGAACCCCTATGAGTCCTAATGTTAAACTCACTGTAGACTTGTTAGGCAAGAGTGTTGATCCTTCTCTCTATAGAAGCATGATAGGTAGTCTTCTTTACCTTACTGCTAGTAGACCTGACATTAGTTATAGTGTTGGTGTGTGTGCTAGATATCAGGCTAACCCCAAAGAATCTCACATGACTGCTTTAAAAAGAATTATAAAGTATGTCAAAACCACTGCTGAGTTCGGTGTGTGGTATAGCAAGGACACTAATGGTGTCTTAGTTGGGTACTCTGATGCTGATTGGGCTGGAAATGCTGATGATAGAAAGAGTACCTTAGGGGGTTGTTTTTATGTGGGTAACAATCTTGTCTCTTGAATGAGCAAAAAGCAGAACTCCATCTCCTTATCCACTGCAGAAGCTGAGTACATCGCTGCCGATAGCTGCTGCACCCAACTCCTCTGGATGCAAAAACTCCTTCATGATTATGGTATTTGTCAAGAGCATCTCACTATTTACTGTGACAATACCAGTGCCATCAATATCTCTAAGAACCCGGTTCAACATTCTAGAACCAAACACATAGAGATTCGACATCACTTCATTAGGGAGCTTGTCGAAGATGGTACTCTCACTCTTGAGTTTATCCACACTGATGATCAGAAGGCTGACTTGTTCACCAAACCTCTTGACAGCAAACGTTTTGAATTCCTTCGTCAGAACATTGGTGTCATCTCCATGGATTGATCTCCTTCTCTTGTCCCTCTTCCTCATGCATTTGCATCTAGTTTTTGCTTTGCTTTGATAACATGATTTTGTTTGTTTATTTTCAGTTTTGTTTATTTTGTTTTTGATATAAAAATAAAAATAAAAAAAAATTGAAAAATTGAAAAATACAAAAACAGTGTGTTATGTGTACTTTGGTACTTGTGTACCTTGGATGGCCAATGAAACAAAGTTTTCTAAACTTTGTATCTCTTGTAGCTTAGATGAGCATCTCTATGCACAACTAAGCAAGTGAGCTTTGTGGCTCTTGTTTGTGATGAGTAAGATTAAGTTATCTCTTAAAACTTAACACTCATATCACTCTTTTTGACAGGTAGGACTAAAAAATCCTAAAAGAAAGGCATAAATGACCATCTCACCACTGTTGCCCGCCAATCATGTATGACACTTGTATGCTTCGGCATAGCAAAAGTGCAGTGTCATAGACACCTGTATGCTTCGGCATAGCAAAAGTGCAGTGTCAAAGACATCCGTATGCTTCGGCATAGCAAAAGTGCAATGTCTATGCTTAACATGTTGGGTATTTCTTTTCTCTCTTTTTATGCCCATGCATGATATGCTTAAAAGAAAATATGCAAAGAAAATATAAAGCTAAAAGATTAAAATGCTTTAAATATGATTGCAAGCGTGTTTTCTAGGAGATGTGGGAGTCATAGGATGTACCTCAAAGGTGATAGTCCCCATCAAACAGTTATGATTGTGTGTGAGTTAAAATTATTTTCTCATATCTCAGATCGTCATAACATGTATACACATATGCAATCTTGCGATGTTTTTCACACACAACACGCAATATTCTTTGCTACTTTTGATACATGTGCAGGTACAATGTGATTTGGCCATCACAAGTGTTTACATGTGCTAATGTATGCTCACTAAACTGTCTTGACTTGTTTTTAAAATATAAAATTGGTTAGACTTGTTTAGTATGTGTGTGTGTTTTTGAGGATCCATGTGCTAAATTTCTTGATTGAGAGATGATTTTGAAAGCTTAATATGTTGAGTGGATCAATGGTTGAGGTGCTTGTTGGATTGCATTCATGTCTGTGTTTTTCTCTTCTCGAAAAAATGCTTTTCACTGATGGCTCAACACCTCCTCGACACCTCCTCGATACCTGGTCATCTGTCGAGCTTCTCATGCCTTTTCTAATCGCAATCTCGACACCTGTCTCGACACCTGGTGGATCGATCGAGAAATCTTCTGTCCTCTCGATACCTTGTCGATCGATCGAGCTTCTTATATCTGAATTTGGTCTTGCACCTCGACACTTCTCGACACCTTCAGCTGTCGACGGCCATTTCCTCGATACCTTCCTCGACAGCTTCCTCGATACCTCTCGACACCTCAACTGTCGAGATTTACTGAGGTGCCTATTTAAGGATCTGTCGCGATTTTCTCTCATTTCACTCGATCTCTCTCGATCTGTCCAAGGCGGTTCCTCTCCCAAACACATTTCTCTCACTCAAATCTTCCAACCCACTTGGATCTTGACCATTCCTTGCTTCAATCACTTGGTAAGATCATTTTTCCCTTCCTTTTTCATGCATTTCATGTTTTGAAACCTAGGTTTTTGGGATTTTTGAAATTTTTGGGGTTTTTCAAAATTGATGAGTTTTTCTTCAAATTTTGGGTTGGGTTTTCACTAAAATGTGTTCAAAATGTCATACATTACATTTCATGTGCATTATAATGATATTTACATGCATTTAGATGTGTGTTCTATGTTTGTGTGCTGCTAGGATTGGATTGGGCTGAGCCCATGATGTTTTTTCCTTTGCATGTCACATGTTCATGCATTCTCATGCATACGTACTTGTTGTTCATTATATTTGATATATATGAACTGTTTTGGGACTTTCCTGATTGTCTCCCTCTCTATCTTGTTCTCATTCTTTTACGTTAGTAGTGTCTATGGCACCCAAACGAAAATCCACTCCTGCTCGGAACCCTCTGCGTTCTGGAGCTTCCTCTTCTTCTGATTCTGCTCCTTTTAACCTTCAATTCTGTGATGAAGATGCCCAAAAGGCATTTACTGAGAACTTTTCTAGACGAGGTGTTCATTCGGAATGCCAAGTCATTTTAGCGGACTTCGCCGACACTAACCTTCCCTCTGTCATTCACAGTAGGGGATGGGAGTCACTGTGTGACGTCCCAGTCACCTATCCTCTCGTGCTGATACAGGAGTTTTACTCCAACATGCATGGGATAAATCGTTCAGTACCTCTCTTTTTCACTCACGTTCGAGGTACGCGCATCCCTGTTACATCGCAGCTAGCTGCGGATGTACTTAGGGTACCTAGGATAGATTTTCCTGATTACCCTTCCTGTGAGTGTCTGAGGACTGTGTCTAAAGATGAGCTCATCTCTGCCTTCTGTCAACGCCCTGCTGATTGGGGTGAGCATCTGTACACATCATGTAGGCCTTTTGCTAAAGGTCCTAGATTCTTAAACATGGTGATGACTTTTGTACTCCATCCACTCTCTCACTACAACTCTATCACAGAGCCTCGTGCTCGATTTTTGCTATCACTTCTAGAGCATCTTACTATAGATTTTCCTTCTCATTTCATCCTTTCTATCATAGATGTCCATCTAGATTCGGCGTCCCGTGATAAGCTCATCTTTCCTTCCGCTATCATGAGGATCTTACGCCATTTTTCTATCCCTTTTCCTGTGTCCAACCACTTCACACACATATGTGCTATAGATGCCGCTACCGTAAAACGTAGTGAGGCTCAGTTTAGGTCGAGACAGACGGATGCCACTCCTCCCTCCCGTTCGGCTCCGTCCAGATCAGCTCCATCCAGATCCGCTCCATCTACATCTGCTCCTTCTTCCTCTACGGGCGATGTATCTCTAGGAGACATTATGGCGCAGCTGCAGCGCATGGACACTCGCCTTGATACACTCTCCGCTGAGTTGTATCAGGTGAATGTTCGTGTTGGTCGTATTGCACGACGGCAGGCGACCATGGGTGGTTTTGCTCCAGAGGCTACTCCTTCACCACCTACTCCAGCAGCTTCAGTTTCTGAGGATGATGATGATGATGATGATGGAGATGCTAGCTCTACTGATGAGATGTCTACATGACACTCTACCCTTTGTCACTCGTGACAAAAAGGGGGAGTAGTTTTGGGTTATGAGAGTAGTCATCTTAGGGGGAGAGTTAGTATAGGACATTTTGATAGGGGGAGTGTTGATATTTTTGAGGGATGTAGTGAGGTTTTGATGTATCTTTTCTTTTCTTACTTTTTAGATACATTGATCTTGTATATGAGGTCTTGTGACCAGTTTTACATACATTGTACTTATTTTCTATATCTGTGGATGTATGTTTCTTTCACCACTCTCTTCATGTGTTGTTTCTTTTCTATCTTTATACACATGTTCTTTATACTTGTATGCAATCTATTTATTTTTGTTTCACACAAGATGCCTTGATGAGTTTTGTTTAAAGTGTTTCAGAAATACAGGTTGTCAAAGTCTACTTGCCATAAACTCTCTTCTTGCAAAGTTTTTCAAGAGTTTGTGTTAGGATAGATTTTATTGTATTCAACAAGTGAATATGAGTTGAGTGATTTATGACTTCCCTCATATGTTCATTTGTTTGTTGTGGTTTTGTCACAAATTGCCAAAGGGGGAGATTGTTAGGACATATGTGTGTTCACTTGTTAAGAACATATGTCACTTATTTATGTAAATTGGCTAATCCTTTTGACAAAAGGCACTCTACTTGTAATTGGGTAGTTCTAGGTGTTTTTAATACTTCAAGAAACAAGGTTTCAAGATCAAGTGTTGAAGTCACCAAGTCTGTCCAAGAAAAAGCAAGCTGAAGTGCAAGTTCATTAATTCTCGACACCTGCTCGATAGCTCCTCGACACCTGCTATCTGTCGAGAATTACAAAATCAGTTTTTCTGATTTGATTTCCTTGGGATCTGTGAATATGGTTTTGGGCCTTCTTTTCTTCTAACCCTAAACATATACAATGATTGTTTTAAGAGCCGTCAAAAGAGACACAAGTTGCAAAAGCATTGAGCAATCTTTGTTCAAG
Organism: Quercus aquifolioides; assembly: GCA_019022515.1. NCBI lineage: Eukaryota > Viridiplantae > Streptophyta > Magnoliopsida > Fagales > Fagaceae > Quercus > Quercus aquifolioides. The sequence continues at coordinate 28,763,526 of CM032326.1, forward strand.
CAAATTGTGATCAAAAGACGAAGTTCTTAACCTAGTTCATCTTCTCTCAAGAAGTTGCTGTGTATTTGCACCATAGGGTTTTGTAACCAAGCATCTTCCTAATCTTCATCGTGTATGATGAACTGAAGAACTTTGCAGCCAACCTCTCCTTCTTAGTTGGTGTTTGAAGTCACGTATTGGGATCCGCGCATTGGTTAGTCACGTACTTGAAAGCCGTGCATCAAAGGTGGAAATTGTCACTATAGATCAAGTCCAATTGGGTATTGGGGTAAGGGTTCAACTGTAGGTTGGTAAGGTACTTGGGATTCCTTTACTTGTAACTGCTTGATTTGATAATAGTGGAGTTTCAAGAGTGGTGATCTGAAAATCACCCGGTGGGGTTTTTGCCGCAAGGGTTTTCCCCATTCGTAAACAAATCACCATGTTATTTAATTTCCGCTGCATATTTAGTTTTTGATGATTTGTTTGTGCTTCCATGCAATTGCATGATTAATTGATTAATTAATAACTTGGCTAATTAATTAATTGGTATAATTACAAGGGGTCATTCAGTTTGTGGCCTATCACAGTTGAGCTCTGACTTGGAACAGTTCTACCTTAAGCTTCTTGATCTTCTAAGCAAATAAGTTATTCTCAAACCTTAGTGCTCTAATAGTTTGATTGGCTTCATCAAACTTTGTGGAAAGCTCTTCACGCTTAAGCTCCACATCACTAAACTTCTTGGTGGTCAACCTATATAGCTTCTCATACTTTTCTGAGACCTTATATAACTTTGCATAGGCTGTGTGGATGTCATCTTGTTCATCCATCTTCTCAAACTTGGACTCCACCAATTCCTCTTCTTCATCCACATCTTCAACAATCCCCTCAGTAGGATTGACAGTGGCAGTGAAGGCATTTAGGATTCCGTCATCCTCATTGTCGGAATCATCCTCAGGCTCGGTGTCGCTCAAAGTAGTAGCAAGTGCCTTGCTCTTCCCAATGGTCTTGAGATATGTGGGGCACTCTTGTTTCATGTGACCGAAACCTTGACACCCAAAGCACTTTGGTCCTGAAGGAACAGTGTACTGACCGCCATCCCTAGCATCCTTCTTCCCTTTATCTTGGCTCTTGAACTGAGAAGAACTGGATTGCCTACGGTCCTTGTCGAAGCCCTTCCCATTGGCATTCTTCATGAACTTCTTGAATTGCCTTGTAATGTAGGACTTCATCTTAGAATCCTCATCGTCTGAAGACTCATCATTATCACTGCTCTTGGCCTTCAATGCCATGCTCTTGCCCTTATTAACTTACCAATTCTTGTTAAACCTAACTCATAGGTCTACAGATTACCAACCAGCTCTGTCAAAGGAATCTTGTCAATGTCCTTTGATTCCTCAATCGCGGTGATCTTGGCATGGAATCTCTCGGGTAGAGATCTGAGCACCTTTCTCACAATCTTGGGTTCAGGAATGGTTTCCCCAAGATTGAAAGCTGAGTTCACTATGTCTTTGAGCTTGGCATAAAACTCATCAAACGACTCATCCTCCTCAATCTTTATCTCTTCGAAGCTAGTAGTGAGCCTTTGAAGCTTAGAGTCCTTAACAACCTTGGTTCCCTCATAGGTTGTCTGGAGAATGGTCCATGCTTCCTTTGCAGTTTCAGTGGAGGATATCTTCTTGAACTCCTCATTGGTGACCGCACTGAATAAGGCATTCAATGCTCTGCTGTTGAAATTTGCCGCCTTGATCTTAGCATCATCCCAATCGGCCGGCGCTTCCTTCGGCTTGGTCTAGCCTATCTCCATAGCTTGCTACACTTTCTCATCTAAAGATTGCAAGAAAGCTCTCATGCGTACTTTCCAGTATGCATAGCTAATGCCATCAAATAAAGGAGGTATGATAAGAGACTGTCCTCTATCCATAACAAATAGGGGTCAATGGATCAACACAGCAAAGATTAATCCTAATCAGAGTGTGCCTGCTCTGATACCACTTGATAGGCCAAAAACGTATTGACCCCTTGTGATGAATTAATTGATTAATTAGCCAAATTTATTAATTAATCAAATTATTATGCAATTGTACGTGGTAGCACAAAAAAAATCACCAATTAAACTAAATGCAGTGGAAAATAAATTGACACGATGATTTGTTTACGAATGGGGAAAACCTACATGGTAAAAACCCCACCGAGTGATTTTAAGGTCACCACTCTTGAGAATCCATTATTATCACAACAAGCGGTTACAAGTAAAGGAATCCCAGTACCTTATACCAACCTACAGCTGAACCCTTACCCCAATACCCAATTGGATTTGTTCTGTAGTGACAATCTCTCCTTGTAATGCATGGCTCCTAGTATGTGACTAACCAATTGCACAGATCCCAGTACGCGACTTCAATCACCAACTAGAGAAGGTTGTTGGCTACAAAGTTTTTCAGTTCATCACACGATGAAGATCGAGAAGCTCCTTGGTTACAAAACCCTACGGTGCACAAACACAGTAGCTTCTTCACAAGAAAGATGAACTAGGGAAAATTCTGTCTCCGGTCACAATTTGCTTGAACAAACTTTGCTCAACACTTGTGCAACTTGTGTCACCTTTGACGGCCCTTAAAATAATCCTTTTATATGTCTAGGGTTGTGAGAAAAGAAATCCCAAACACATAATCACGGATTGGAGTCAAAACAGAACTAAAACTTTGTTTTTCATAAACCTCGACAGATACCTATCTGTCGAGCTGCTGTCGAGCCATGGGCTGGAACAGCTCTACAGGTCTCGATAGATGCTAGCTGTCAAGCTTTAATGAACAACACTTTTCACACTTGAATCTTGGACAAACTTGCATGGCTTTAACACCTAAACTTGAAACCTTATTTCTTGAAATATTAAACACATCCTAGATCTACCCAATTACAAGTAAAGTGCGTTTTGTTAAAGGATTACCCAATTACATAAAATAGTAACATATTTCCTAACATGTGAAACATATATGTCCTAACAGAGACATGTTGCTTGGCGTGTCTTCTTCAACTCCCTGAACTCTAACGAGTCTGTGTGTAGCGAGTAACATATGGTAAGCATCTCTTATCACATAGCACTTTAAATGATAAAATTCCTCATTGCTCATTTCCTAAAGTTTAATATTCATTATGTGACAAATACTCAATATCTCCAGCCATCTAACTGCTGAGAAAATAACTGTTCATTCAATCCCCAGCTATTGCTATACAAATTTAGAAACTTCATTATATTATTCTACGTAAACTACATTACTACTTTCAGCTAAAATCCAACTCAAACACATGGCCTAATCTAATTGGCTATCTTTAATCTCCAACTATATACAAAATATTCATAATATCTCTCATGCCCAGCTGTTGTCTGCCACAATCAGACCATATATTTCTCTGTTAGCTGCCAGAGCAGAGCATTAAATACTCTTCTTGCTCACCAAGATTATGTCACAACACAATAAGACCTTGACTAAATCTCTAAAGCTTCATTAACTTTCAACCAATCCTTCTATTACTTGTTAAAAATGTGTTGTAATAGAACCTTGGACCAAAAACACAAACACCAAAAAAAGGAAACATTTCCAGCAGAACCCCAGCAGTGTATTCAGCACTTGACACCTGGCTGGAAGTGATATCATCAGCCATTTAATGCTGAAATCTTAACAACCAGCTGCTATACCCAAAATAGCAAGATATTCTTGAAAGATATCTTACCATTTTCAGCCAAATCCATGAAATAAATGCTGAATGTCCTCTCCAGCAATCTGAAATCACCCAGCTGACCTCATCTGCTTCTGCCCAAAGCAACAGCTGTCTTATGACAGCTGTCTCATAATAGCTATCACAGTTTTTCCTGTCAACTGGGACAATTTTTTTAGAACAGATATAACAGCTGACCCAGCAGCCTTAGCATTACTAATTTTTCACATTTGGCTAAAATCAAAACCAACTAAAGAAACTATTTTTCTCTTGCTAAAATACTTTCCTTTTCTGCTACTCTTTCCCCAGCAGCTCTTACCCAAAACAGCAAAAATACCTTAAAGCTAAACATACCATTTTTGGCCAAATCTTAAAATGGATACTCTGAAAATTCATTGCTATTTGGGACAGATTTTGGTTGATATTCTTTGCTAAAATACCCCCTTAAACTCAGCTCTAAAGGGGACCCTTCATCAACACCTCAAACGGGGGACACCGATGGAGGAGAACTCTCTCATAAACTTCCATATTCTTTCTCCCTCTAATTATCTTCTCAAGCTCTTAAAGAAGTCCTGATTTTTTAGTTCCTAAATTAGAAACTAAACTCTCAGCCCTTAACCCATAAATGCCCTTCATAAGCCCTCATACATACTCTAGCAAAAAATCTCAGCAGCTTTGCTAAACACACTACAATACTATTACTCTCTTATACTCATTCTCTCACTCTCCATATTTAGAAAATACACCTATCTTACTGCTCCTATCTCCAAATACCTAAACACATCTCCATGCTCTTCTCTTACAAAATCTTTCCTCTTGGAAAGTAATCTCTACAACTTCTCCAGCGGTGATAATCTCATATTTTTACAATCTTTAACTTCCATATCTCTCATACTTCCATATATCATACATATTACAAATAGTACATCCCACAAAACATTTATATCTTTTACCATCTCCACGCTTCTCAAGAGATATCAAACACTCATACCAAAAGCCCTTCTCATGGAAGGCATAAAACTTCTAATGCGAAAGCCCTTCTCCTAGAAGGCACCAAGATCTCATATCAAAACCCTTCTCATGGAAGGCACAAATCCATCTTATATAAAGCCCTTCTCTTAGAAGGCACAAGTACTCCATACAAAAAGGTCTTCTCATGGAAGGCAACACTATTCATAAGTTCATAACAACCAAAAGAGCATTGTCAAGGAGGAAACTCATTCAAGTGCACGATAAGAGGGGCAAGCTTCACCAGCCCCTACACATAGCGGGACATACTCTCTCTCTCTCTCTCTCTCTCTCTCTCTCTCTCTCTCCAGTTGTACCCATTTTTCCCCCTTCAAATCTTGAAGTTATCATGGCAAACTGCCTCTCTACCACTAGAGTCGTTCTGCTGGAATGTTGTCTACTCACTGATGCTACACTGCTGGGGCTACAAACCATTAGAAATAAGTGTCTCTGCTTCCATATCTTTCAATTTACATCATTGAATACATGATTGTTTCACATTTAAATACATGTTACTTTATTCCAACTACTATTACAACTATTAACTAAGGCTTAAACTCATTTAAATGCATGATAAGAGGGGCAAGCTTAACTAGTCTCTACCGTTGGCATTCTGCTGGAATGCTGTCTACTCACTGATGCTACACCGCTGGGGCTACAAACCATCAAAGATAAGTGACTCTGCTTCCATATCTTTAAATTTACATCATTGAATACATGATTACTTCACATTTAAATACATATAACTTTATTCCAACTACTATTACAACTATTAACCAAGGCTTAAACTCATTTAAATGCATGATAAGAGGGGCGAGCTTAACTAGCCTGCATTCTGCTAGAATCCTATCAACTCACTGATGCTACACAGCTGGAGCTATAAACCATACAAAGATAAGTGACTTTGCTTTCATATCTTTAAATTTACATAATTGAGTACATGATTACTTTACCTCTAAATAAATACTAGTTTATTTCAACTGTTATTACAACTACTAATCAAAGTTATCATATCAAACGCATATTATATATTTAATTCGACCATTATCGTGATTCTTAGAATTTGGTTTTAATAGTTTTGTAAGCTTAAAAATACGCTAGTAGTCATTGGACCACGTGGCCCAATGTTGAGTTCCAGATGCAACTCCCCAAACAGAACCCGAGCCTAGCAAGGTCATCCCTCCAATGGACCACACATGGCTGGGTAACCGAAAAAGGCCCCCGAGCAAACACTGATGATGAAATCAATGATAGGAGGTGGAAAAATTCACTCATCAACCTAGACTCATGAAGTTTATAATTCTATTTAGGAAAATGTCATAAATAAGTGTCTTATCGGTGTTCCCTTCACAATTGTGGATATAGAGCCTAAGTGGTAAGTTGTTACTGGTTGTTACTGTTGGGGCAAAAAAGTAATCTTAGTGTTAGGTTCAAATTTAAACCAATAACAACTAGTCACCTATGATTTATTGTGAAAATATTATAAAAATATTGTGAACGTAACATTTTTCTTTTTATAATAAGCTTTTACAAAAGCATGTCTTGCGGCTTAGAGATGTTGAACATTTTATCAATAAACAAATAAAGCGGTCGCCCATTTTTCTACAACCAATGTCTACCATTTCGAGAAGTTCTTTGGATATTCGATTTGCCATCTGTCTGCCAACTAACAGGTCAAAGTACATTTTGTTTTTCCTTCCCTTTAATTGTCTAGTAACAGGAATTAAAAAAGAAAAAAAAAAAAAAAAAGGTAATATCAGTGGCATGAATTTGGATTTAGGACTGTGGCATTATGGTTCAAAAAAAGAAAAAAAAAAGAAAAAAAAAAGAGAGATAAATTTGATACAGAGATTAAGATTAAAAGTAAAATTTTTAACTTTTAATCTTAATTATTAAAAGTGCGATTGGATGGTAAAATAACTTATCTTAACTATTACACTATATCTCAATCATGGTCCCTAACGAAAGGATGAATCATGAATCAAATTTTTTCTGTTGTTTTAATGTCAGAATCAGGCATCAGAAGCCATATATTTTCAAGTTCTCGGACCACCTCTGCCATTGAAGGTCTAGCATCTGTCTCATCTTCACAACACTTGAGAGCCAAAGTCAAAAATTTCACCACACATTCAGAAGGATAAGATCCCATTCGATCATCAATAACTGAAAAGATCATACCAGATTGATATGCGGCACTAACCTGGAATGGATAAAGATAGTTAAAAACTACAAGAGCTCATTTTATTACACCAAATTTAAGCCACTGTTGCCTAGAGGATGATATGATAACAACATTATGACAAAGTGATCTTCACTGTATAAAATTCTGTTTGGCATAGGATTGAAAAAAGATTTCAATGTTTTTTTGAAGTTAAAACTGAAACTTGCAACTCAAGATCTCACTCTTGACTATTACACCTAGTATAAAATGACATATGGCAGAGGAGAGTTTTCATTATGGATTAAACTGCAAGGGTAAAATAAATTACAGAATAACAATTTCTTTCATGCCCAATCGCCTAATGTACCATTGGGCTCCTATCGAATCTAAGGCAAACAAGTCTATAATGTTTTACCTCTCTAACAATGTTTTTGCCATGTGAGATCGGATGCATCCCCGTCAGGAGTTCCAGAAATACAACACCAAGGCTATAGACATCACTCTTGTCTGTCAGTTTATGAGTTAAGAAATACTCCGGATCTAGGTAACCCTGCAAATTTGATACAAAGAATGAGAGAATAAAGAAATAGATATCAGTTATATCTACTACCACACACTATTAAGTCTATTTCATCTAGTTTGAGTTTGACTTATTTATTTTAATTAAAAAAAACAAATTGTATAAATTTATAATTTAATCAAAAATGGAAATGGAAGACACTATTATCATTTCATTTTTATTTGTTTTAACAAGAAGGGTTGGAAGCCCAGGCTAGATTGTCAAATGAAGAAACATATAAAACTTATAGGCACTTAACATGTATCACTGGCACCACAATAAAGATAACACTGATGATGAAATCAATGATAGGAGGTGGAAAAATTCACTCATCAACCTAGACTCACGAAGTTTATAATTCTATTTAGGAAAATGTCATAAATAAGTGTCTTACCGGTGTTCCCTTCACAACTGTGGATACAGGAGCAGGCAAATCCCCTTGAACTGGTGCGAGTCGGGAAAGTCCAAAATCAGCTACTTTTGCTGTATACTTAGAGTCCAATAATATGTTGCTGGACTTGATATCTCGGTGAAATATTGGGGGATCAGCTTCCATATGTAGGTAGAGGATGCCCTTAGATGATCCCAGGGCAATTTTCAATCTCATAGCAAAACTCAGATGTTCTTTAGACTTAACTGTATTATTGCATGCATAAACCACAAATAAGCTCATTTGAATGTGATGTAGAGTTTGAAAAGTAAATTTGTTAGGAGAAGCAAACTTGAAGGGTGTATGTAAAATGTACCAGAAAGGTGATCCCTTAGAGTACCATTTGACATGAACTCATAGACCAACATCTGCATCCACAACAATACTAACATGAAGCTCTTCCCAAGCAATATTTTAAAACAAATTCAGCCACAGAGAATGAAAAATACCAATCCTTGGTGTGGAAGCCAAACAATTTTGCAAGAGAAACATACTGCTCATGAAGAACAGTACTATAGAAAGTTCATTGTGAAAGGAGATAATAAGTTATTGATACATTTTTTTTTAATCAAATCATCCTTAATTTATGAAGAACTCTGCATATGCTTCTACATTATTAACAAAAAAAAAAGATGAAAAAAAAAAAAAAAAAAAGGTTGGCAGCATCTCATCTATAATGTCTCTAGATTGAGTTTGATTTATTCTATTTTTTTTTTTATTATTATTATTATTTATTTTTTCTTTGACCGCTTTCATGACCTTATGATTTAATTGTATAAACTTCCTAAGTTGATGGGAATCATCAACTCGTGTTCGTGTATTCCACTATGAGAATGATGGATAATCCAATCTTTTGTAAAAAAAAATTCTATATGTCCAATCAAGATAAGAATAAGCACCCGTTCACCTTCTTCATCACAAAATCCAATCAAAGACACAAGGTTTCGATGATGTAACCTTGACAACAATTCTATCTCTGTCAAGAACTCCCTTTCACCCTGTAAAGATCCCTCTTGTGCACGTTTTATGGCCACAAGTGTACCATCAGCTAGAATGCCTTTATAAACCTTCCCATACCCTCCTTGGCCAACCTGAGCAGAGCTGTTAAAGTTGTTTGTAGCCAGAGCCATTTCTCCATAAGTGAAAGCCTTCACACCATCAATTTTCATGGTGGTCCTAGACTCTGTATTTAAATCCTCCACAGCATCAATTTTCATGGTGGTCCTGGACTCTGTATTTAAAGCCTCCACAGCATCAATTTTCATGGTGGTCCTAGACTCTGTACTTAAAGCCTCCACAGCATCAATTTTCATGGTGGTCCAAGACTCTGTAATTTAAATACAGGTCAAATGTTAAAAATGAAAGATGCTGTGCCCATTTGTTTTAAAATAACTAATACAATTATGCATACTATCAGAATGCTTTATTGTATACATATATGTTGTGTGTGTATATATTTCACTTTATAAGTGAAAGGCTGAGTGGTTATTATTTATTTTAGAGTTGGTTCAAGCCAGCATGCCATCAAGTCTAATGGTATTTTTCATTAAAACATTTAATCCCTAAATGATGTTTCCATTCATGGGCCAGCCAGAACTTGGCTGTAGCTTTCCCATACCAATAGTTGAGAGAGGGCTATAATATTGACCATTTCAGGCCAGTTTAAGGCCTTTGTACCTTATGCTGAGCTTGGACAAGTGTTAGCCTGGCAAGCTTGACAGGCCTAATTAAAACAATTACAGGGAAAGTGAAAAATCATGATATGTCTACCTAAACATCCTAACTTCATAAACATAAGATACTCACCATGACGTCGTTTTGAAACTGCATGGTGCTTCCTCAGTAGAGAAACAATTACACACAATACAACTGCACCTGCAACGGTCCCCACCACTATGCCAACCAATGCACGCTTGCTTATACCAGAGCTTGGAGAGTTGCCAACCTCTGTAACATTAGTGAAAATTATTAGCATAAAAAATTCAAAACAATCCAACAATATTCATCTCATATATGAATATATGAAATTAACATGTGCCTGACACATAGTTCATCTATGCTTGGGGTGAAGACATAAGTAACATCAGGTGTGAATTAGAAGCTTCCTTCCTGGCCAATATAGAACACAACTTAATTGCCCAGAAAAAAATATAAAACCTCTTGAACTGAGGATATTGCAGTTATTCCCTTGTGAGTGCAACTGTATCTACAATACCACTGAACATAGCATCACTATGGTGAAAGCACTAAACTGCCTAGATCAAGCCTATCTTCAAAATGGTTGGCAGCAAAAAAAAAAAGTTGATCTCCACTAAAATGTGCCACCCACAGACACAATTGCTTAGAGTGACAAGCATAGGCCAGCTCTGTATGGACTCAAACAGAGGTATAACCACTAACAGAAAATAATGCCACAAACCTAAGATTATCTATTTAGTATAGAGGACTTCAAGGTGTAGGTCAAATACATTAGAGAAGACAGTTGTACATTCTTCAACTGGTAAATAAGCATAAGTTCCAACTTCAACAAAGCTCTGTTGCAAAACATATCAGACAAGGGTTTCAAGACAAACCAGTTTTATAAACATCCAGGAGATCGAGGCGGAGAAGTTCATAAGGTCCAAATATGTCACTATCAGGAATTTTCCATGATGTGAAGTTGCTTGTGATTCGCAGAACCTCACTACCATTGAATGTGGCGTTGTTCTCAGGAAAAAACTTTAAGGTTATCTTCAGTCGAGGTCCTTCTTCCCATGCCCATAAATTTTTGAAGTCCAGCTGATTAAGAAATAAATGAAGACCTCCTGTCATGTACTCTTCAAAGTCATCTATGTATGGACGAAAATCTGTGAATCCAGGACTTTTCAACCGATATTCAACAATCAGAGGGGCAGCACAGATACAACTTTGAGTAGATGTGGTGGAACATTCGTAAGATGGTGGGCATACTGTAGGGATAGGAACAGGAGTGGAATTTGTTAAACTCTGAGTGTCATTTTCAGGTTGACAGATCTGAAGATTTACATTGACGTTGCAAAAGGGATTCCCTTGAAGCCTGAGAATTAATTATCAAAACACGTGACATGATAATTGTATCAATGTGTATGTCTGTTGCAACTCCAATTTTTTTTTTTTTTTTTAAATTATTAAAACTAAAAGGAGCACATCTTAACAAGTAATCACGTTAATTTAAGATGCATTATTTTACTCATGAAATTCTATATGAACCTAATTAGCAAGTGCAAATTGGGAGCAAGTATAGAAGCAAACCAGACAGTGACATCCAAAGGTAGATCAGTACTGCCAGTAATATTTGAAAGATTATTATTCTGCAACTCCCTGCAATTCCAAAGGGCCACAAGCAATCGCTTAGAAAATCCAGTATTAGATGCTTGTAAACTTATTGAAGTCAATCCAAAATGGTACACATTGGAATTTTACAAAAGAGTGTGCTGTAATCAGAAAAACGAATCAACTTTATTTGTACCAATATAAGAACAAGATGTCTGAGAGCATGAACGTGCACACACACACCCAACAGAAAATTATGCTTTTAACCAAGGGAAATAGAAACATTGTCGCTCAGATCTTACACTGTAAGGTTTCCTTTTGCATTCGAAGGCCTATTATCCCAAATGGCAGATGAAACTGAACCGTTCAATGAATTATTTGCAAGTGACCTGCCATGGGGAATAATTTAGCAAATAAAGCCATTTATTTATTAACAGTTTAATTTATTGACTAATATCAACTAGTAACTTTATAAGTAACGGTTGAGATGAGTGGAAACTCAAATTTAGATAGATATGAAATGATTTACAATAACATTGAACGATAGAACTTGTTAAATTACCGATTGTTACAAAAGCTTAAGCTTTTGGGACAATCGGTAATTTAACAACTAAAAATACAGAAGGAGGAAAAAAGCAAGTGGAGGACTACTCACAGTTTCTGAAGAAGAGGAAGACCCGAAAAGTTTGCGGGAATTGTTCCCGTAAGTTTGTTGTTAGATAAATCGCTGAGCATATTGATTGAATAATAGATATCAGAAGTCAAGGGAATTGCTTGCGTAAATTATGTTCAAAAACTGAAAGATGTGTCTGAATATTTTGTAAATTTGGAAAATAATTTTAAACAAAACACAAAAACCAGCAGATGACATGTCATTCAAAAGATGGAGAATCTTACATAGTCGTGATATTCGCAGAAAGTCTGTTTTGAGGTATGGTTCCATTTAGCTGATTTGAACTAAGATCTCTGAAATTTATGTAAATTAAAATTAAAGTATAAGTAGCTAGAAGACTGATCTTTGATAAAGTAATGAGAAAATTTTATTCAGCCTGGTGCATTTATCTTTCTGACTCAAAAGCTAATTCATAATCAGTGTCAAATAGATTAAAAAAGGAAAATAGAATAAAGCAACTAACATATAACCAAGCTGTGGTATTCGACTCAAATCAGGAATCGGTCCTTGCAAACTGCAGTTCCTAAGACTCCTGGAAAATCCAACCAAAACACAAATATTATCAATCTTGCCATGAAATATCATGTGACGCAGATATGCATACTCCTTGATTGCCATCTTGCAAACATATAAAGCTCCAACTAACATGAAACATTTTTGATATCTGATTACATAAACTGGTAAGGAACATTGCATGAAGCTTCAAAGGATTAATCCTTAATTAAAGCAACCCTGACTTGTTCAGTGTACCAGTGGCCCAGAAGTTTCAAAGAAAAAAAAAAACTTTATATGCCTCCTTAGTTGGCTTAACAAACGCCACAATCGAAGTTAGGTAACGTTCCCATTTAATTTCTTTTCAATCAATGTTTGAATAATTTATATATTTCCAACAAAATGTATACCATCCTATCAATTTTATATTATGTTTTATTTTGCTAGTTTTTCCATCTGTTGGAATTTGGTGCTTGCCGAAGAACATTCAAAAGTCAGAAATATAAACATCCACACACTAGAAATGTAAACATCACCACAAGACATCAATATTTAACAAGGTTTGGCAAACTCAATGCCTACATCCATGGACAAACAACAGCAAAAATTCACTATCAAGAATATGGATTACAACACATAACTAATGCCTAGAAACTAGACTCACACTCTCACAACAATACTCACAACCTTCACAAATACCAACACACTCAAAACTTCCCAATGATACTATCAAAATAACACAATAAACAAACTTTCAAGTCTCACATGCAAGTCCCTTTCAAACTACTCTTCGAAAAACCTACTCGTGTTCTTCTAATAGTCTTCCCTTCTCTCCTCCATGAAAACCACAAAACCATTTACAGTTGCATCTTCTATATATAAGGTGTCAGTATATATTCCTTGGTGGAAAAGAAGTGTAAGGTTGAAATTTATCAACCATCTTGTTGGCTTTATTTAGTGTCAATTTGCTTGTAATTTAGCACTTAGTAACCCTGTATTTAGGTGGGAAACTTGTAAGGGTAGTGAGTGAGAGAGTGTGAAGAAATCCTCAAGATTGTGCAAAGAAACAGAAACTCGCGACTGGATCTTACAGGTGACTCGTGGCTTGCAAGTCGCCAGAAGTTGCACACGTGCCAAGCATGTCAGAAGCTGAAGAGTCGCGCTAGCTATTGCACTATAGGACAAAAGTCCCAGGCTGGCCAGGCCGTTAACTCGCAACTCAACCCAGTCGTGAGGTCAAGTCGCCAAAATGCCCTGTTTGGGAAAAACTGACATTTCACATTCCATTCTCATCCTAGTATAAATACCCCTCATTCCCATGAAATGTTGAGAGCTTCTAGAGAGAAAATTGAGAGAGAAACCCTAGTAGAAAAACAAGATTGTCTCATCCCCAATCTGCACTAAAAGACTCCTTAAATTCCTCTACTCTCTTCCTCTCCATTGATACATCCTTGAGAGGCTATTGACCAAATCCTTGTCTCACCACACCCACGTCTGTGAGAAGGTCTATTGGTTCTAAGGGAAGCAGTTTGGGAAGGAACCAATGGTTATTGGTTGATGCTATGGGCTATAGCGGAATCCAGTAAGCTAGAAAAGAAAAAGGTTCAGCGCAACCTCGTTGGAGCAAGAAACTTGGAGGGCTTAGGTACTTGGGTAGATTAGGCTTGGAGGGTCTATTGCTGTTCATGTATTCCAACTACATTTTCTAGTGGATTATTGACCGCTTGGAGGGCGGCGGAGAGGTTTTACGCCGAGGGCTTCAGTTTCCTCTTCGATAACACATCGCGTGTTGTCTTTGTGTTTGCATCTCTTTTCCCTTAATCTTTACTGTTTATTATCTGCTGTGAATGTGATTTTAAATTGGTTTAGATTGTTTATCAATTCTGTGTTTGGCTTATGTTTATGTTCCGCACATTAATTGTTTGATTATAAGCTTGAATTGATAATTTGTAATTTGGGGTCTAAACGTTCAAAGGTGTTTTACACGCATTTTGAACTTTCAATTGGTATCAGAGTGGGTACACTTGTTGTGGTTTGAATACCTAAGTGTGATCCCTGACCCCTTTTGAGATGGATAGGTCTCAATCTCTTAATATACCACCATTCTTTGATGGTAATAATTATGCATTTTGGAAAGTCCAAATGAGGGCGTTTTTGTGTTCTATTGATGATGCTGTATGGGATGCAGTTGACGTTGGTTGGACAAGGCCGGAGGCAGCCAAATCTACTTGGGACAAGGCAGCTCTTGCGGCGGCTAATGCTAATAGTAAAGCATTGAATGCCATTTTCTGTGGTGTCTCTCCAGAAGAATTTCACAGGATTTCACATATCACCATTGCTAAGGAAGCATGGGAAATTCTGGAGACAACGTATGAAGGGACTAAGAAGGTGAAGGACACCAAACTTCAGATGTTGACCACTCGCTTTGAGGAGCTAAAGATGAGTGAGGATGAGTCTTTTGACTCTTTTTACAGTAAGCTGAACAAGGTGGTCGTCGGCAAATTCAATTTGGGGGAAAAGATGGAGGATTCTAAAGTTGTAAGGAAGATCCTTCGGTCACTACCAGAAAGTTTCCGTGCCAAAGTAACGGCCATTGAAGAGAGCAAGGATCTTAACGACATCAAAGTTCAAGAGCTGGTTGGTTCATTGCAGACGTATGAATTGTCACTGCCCACGCAGAAGAAAAGCAAATCTCTTGCTCTTAAAACAATTGATGAGAGAGAGGTATCTCATGAATTTTCAGAAGAGGATGCAGTAGATAAAGATGTGGCATACCTTGTAAAGAACTTCTGGAAATTCTCAAAACTTAAGAACGGTAGAAAATTTGGTGACAAAGGAAAATTTCAGAGTTCCGGGAAGGAGAAGAAAGAATTCCGAAGGAAAGATAGTAAAGATTCCCAGTCTTCTCAAGGAATTACTTGTTTCAAGTGTAATGGACATGGACACTTCAAAAAGGAATGTCCAAACTATTTGAAGTCAAAAGGAAAGGTCTATGCTACTACCTTGAGTGATACTGATTCATCAAACTCTGACTCTGAAGATAGCTGTGACGGAGAAGGAAATTACTCCGCATTCATGACCATTGCACATATGGAATCCTCAGATGATTTGGGTTCACTTGTGAAGGAGCTTGGCGAGCATTCTGATTTGGAGTCTATTGGGGTTGTTGAAGAATCGGAGGCTGAAGAGAATGAAGATACATCTGGTCTTCAAGAGAATTACGCCTTACTCCTTGAGAAATCGAGTGAGTATGCAAGAGTGGTAAAGGCGGCTGTGAAGAAGATGAAGAAAGCTGAGGAAGATTACAAAAGTCTTCTGGCACGATACAAGGAGGCGAAGTGTGAGATTGAAACACTAAATGGTGAGCTATCAGAAGCTTACACTAAAGTGAGATTTCTTGAGCAAGGGGTAGTGCAAGCTCATGCCAAGATAGAAAGGGTCTCCTCCAAGAAGCTGGAAGATGTTATTTCATCTCAAAAACGTTCTTCAGACAAGTCTGGGTTGGGATACACCGGAGGGAGTAGTTCATTAGCAAATGTCACCAAAGAAGTGAAGTTTGTGAAATCCAAAGAAATGATTGTAGAAGAGCCTACTGCTGAGAAAGTTAAGGTTGATAAGAGGAAGAAGGTAGCTGATCAACGGGTGTTCCATAAGTTCCGTAATCAATCAGAAACCAAATTTGAAGCTAGAGGAAGATCACTTCCAAGATCACAACGGGGGCCTAGATCAAACCATGTATGTCATTTTTGTGGAGTGCAAGGACATACAAAACCCAACTGTCACAAGCTGAGAGCATTGAACAATGCTAGTGCTCCTCGGTCACAAGGAAGAAGAAATGACAACAGGTCTTGGGGTGGTGAGCAACCAAGAAGTCAAAACCGTGATCCAGGAATGACGGACGTGATGAAGATTATCGGTGCCTTTACAAACTGCCTGGAAAGCCTCACACGAAGGTTTGACAGTCCTAACTCTCGTACCCAATTCGTCAAGGATATCACCCCAAATGCACGTGACATGTGGGTGAAGAGGAGTACTCATGCATAAGCATTATAACAAGTCCATGCATTAATTCTTCCTATGATTTGTGAATATGCTTGGTTGTATGATTTTTGTTTTTAAGTGTTGAAATTTGATTTGTTTTGTTTTTGTTTCAAATGTTTTTACAGTGTCATGTTTGTTTGTTTTTGATCATTCTTTTACTGCCTTTGTGTAAAAAATCCAAAAACACATAAAAAGTAGAAAATCCAAAAAGTTTGATCGGCTTTGTTGAGTTTTGTCTCAAAGCATGTTTTGCCTTGTACCTTTGTACTTATGGCTTTGTGCATTTAACGAGCTTAGCTTGTCTCTTATGCAATCATATCATTGTGGAATAAATTCTGAAATTTATGTGATTGTTGTAAATAGATCTTCAACCTTGTCATGAATGACTAGTGAATGGTTTTGTTGATTTTGAGACATGCATAGACTTATGCCTATATATCTTCCCACTCTTTATTTTGTTATTTTTGCTTAAAAGAGCTCTCCAAATGTAAATCTCCAAATGAAAAGAGATATTGAGCTGCAAAAGTCTGTCGCACATACTAGTATTTGACTAGGAAAAAGGGAAAGCGACCAAAATAAATTGCTTGATGTCCAATCATCCAAAGGCTAACTCATTAATATGGAATATCAAAAATTTCAAGCATCCATCTCACAATGAGATGTATTGATTCAAAAGATCAAATGTTATGATGTATATGGAGCCAAATGAAAAGCTTCAAAGATATGTAATCAAGTTTATGTGGGAGGTCATATATGCATACTTCTATAATTGAGATAGGTCATATTATCTAGTGCTAGTTGTGTATGCCTTGATTGAATTGATTATTGAAGCTTCACATTGGACTAAGGACTATCTCATTTTTGATATCCACACACATCACACAAGTCTATGTTCAATGAATGCCATATTCATTTGTGTGATTGTACTTGATTAAATGTGTTTTCACATACTCAATCTTTGTTGGTCAAACAAAAAAGGATTTTTGAGTGTTTTGAGTTGTTTTTGGAAAGTACTTTGTTTTCAAAAAGGTCAAAAATTTCAAAAACAGTGTTGCCCTGTTTTGGCGACTAAGTCGCGGGTTGGCCCAGTCGCATGCCCCAGTCGCGAGCTCACTCAGAGATTTTTCGCGGCTCACTGGCGAGTCAATGTCCTAATCGCGAAAAAGACTTAGAAAATTTTTCAAAATTTGAGTTTTATGATTTTTGCAGCTCAATGTGGCGACTTGTTCGCGGGTGGAGGGTCTAGTCGCGAGGATACTCAAAGATTTTCGCAGTTCACCTCACGACTCTCTCGCGGGTAGACCTTCTAGTTACGAAAAACACTTAGAAGATTTTTTTGAAAATCTTGGTTTCACAGTGTTTCACGGCTTACCCTGGCGACTGACTGGCGACTTAATCCAGTCGCGAAAAACGCATGTTTTTTGTTTTAAAGACAGTTTTTAAAATTGTTTTTCAGTTTTTCCCTCGAAGTTTTGTGACTGTTCATTGTCTTCCCCATTTCTCTCTCAAACACTCCGTGTTTCTCTGAAAAAGCTTCCATTTTTGCATCATGTCTTCATCAAACACCAAGAAAAAGGTATGGGTTTTCTATCCCTCACTTCATATTTCATGATTTGTGTATCATTTTCTTGAATCTGTGAGTGTGTTGTTACCTTTGTGTTCTGTGAAATACTGTGTTCGAACATGAGTTTTTGCTTAATGTTTGGCTTCGTTGTTTGGAATTGATTTTTTTCTTGTTGCTGAGCATGTTTGCTATCAAGATTATGTTTCTTTGTGCTTGTCTTTGGTCTAAGCTTTGATAAACGCTTTATTTCATACCCATTGGGTATATGGGTTTGAGGTTTTCTGTATTTCTCTCTGAATGTGGTGTTAGGTTTATCAGTTTGTTTGAGTTTTTGGTGTATGTGGCTGGCATTGTTTTTATTTTAGATCACCTTATCTTGTGTGTGCTGCTGCCTTTGGTTTCTTTCCTGCACATTTCATACTCATTATGTCATGTCTCATTGACATATGCTCACATCTATCTGAATGTGTTTTATAATGTCATTTTTTTTTATTTGATATTTCCATCTTTTGGTTATCAACTATGCTTGGTCTGTGTGTTGACATGACACTCTTTTACTCCCTTTGCAACTAATTTGGTACTAATCTGTGTGTACTTCCACATATTTTGTTCTGCTCTTGTTGTGGACTTTTCTGCTTGATTACAGATGCCTTCCACTCCTACAAAGAAGAAGACTCTTGCTAAGAAATCTAATAAAAGGCTAAAAATGGACCCTAACCTTTTTAGGTCAGTTCTTCACTTTGAGAGATATAGGGATTTTTTCTTGAAGGGAACCATCATTCAGGAAATATTTGTTGACTTAAGGGATTTGAAGGACACCTTTATTCCTAGTTGTTTTGAGGGTAGAGGTTGGGAAAGACTATTGAGTGACCTACCTCCAGTTTGTGAGCCTTTAATCAGAGAGTTCTATGCAAATGTGAGCATAAGGGAGGATGAATTGAACTGCTGGGTCAGAGGTCGTGAGTTCACCTTAGATGCTCATGACATTGATAAGGTTCTAGGGCTTGAGGGTTTAGAGGATTATGAATTCACTAACTACAAGGACAGAATGCTTTCTCTAAACATTGTCCAGACCAAGATTGGTGGTATTAAAGAAAGGAGATGCCTCAACACTAATGCCTTCCCAGTTGACATGAGGTGTCTGACCACAGTCATGATCTTCAATTTATATCCTATAAGAAAGATGACTACCCTTACTAATGCCAGAGCTATCTTCCTCATGGAGCTCAAGGAGAAAACCTTCATTGACATAAGTTCTCACATCTATGACACACTTGTGGATGAGACTAAAACCACCTCAAGGGCCAAGCTGATCTTCCCCAGTCTTCTTATGAGGATTTTCAGAGCAAAGGGTGTTGCAATCCCTCAAGATATCAGTCCCTTGACTCCTTTATCAGCCATAAACAAATTTACTCTCATAAGGATACAAAGTCGTCTTCCAGGTGAAGAAGAGGAGGATGTCCAAGAAGGAGGTGATCCAATGGAGACTGAAGCTGAGGCTGCAGGACAGACTTCCACACCCAGAAGCAGAAGCAAGAGGAGCATAGCTTCTACCTCATCAGCTGTACCTCCTGATGCATTTCAGATCATCCTAGAGAGGCTTGATGGGCTCAGAGATGTTCAGAATCAACATACTGAAAGAATGACAGCAATGCAGGATCAGCTTGATGTACTTTTAGCTAAGTTTGACAGCATCCACACTAGCCAGGAGCACTGACCCTTTGGCCATTCCGGTCAAAAAGAGGGAGAATTTTTGGGGATACACTTGAGGGGGAGTGCTTGTTTTGAAGGGGAGATTTCTTTATCATATGATGTTGTGTATATTTTTTTGTTATCTACTGTTTTTATTAGTTTGATACACTGTGGTGTTAGTTGTTGTTTGGCTAAAACTCATAACTCTTGGTTAGTTTGAATCTTTGGTGGTAGTTATTCAGTATATAATATGATGTTATTCAACATATCTTACTTTATGTTTTTGGTTTGTACCTGGTACCTTTGTAGGTTTTTAAGGTTATGTTTAAGTTTGTACCCATGTTGCTTTTGTATGCTTTAAGGGTTTGTTTCTATGCACTTTGTAGGCTTTATGGTTTGTACCTTGCTTTATGCAGCCTTTATGCTTTGTTAGATCAGTACTTCTAATTAAATGTCATGCATTTCTTTCTTAGTACTGTCACTCTTATGCCCTTGTAGGATTTTTCCTAGATGCACATACTTCATGTACTATGCATTGGTTGAGTGTTGGTCATTCAAGTGATTTGCCTTATGTTTGTCAGCTTGAATGTCTGGATGTTCATTCCAAGTGTGAATAAGCATTGTGATCACTTGCTTATAGTGATTGCTTGTTTTGGTCTTGCCAGGTTTATTGCTTTACTCCATTGTGCTTAATCGCATTGTACTTGCTCCATATGCATTACAAGTTTCTGCATACAATGAACTTATTGTGTTGTTGTGTTTCAGGAGATACTTGTTCTTATGGTTCAAAAGCTTCACAGATTCTAGAGTTAGGTGTGAGTGAGTTTTCCAACTGTTCCCAACTCACGCGTTAAGTCTAGAGTTTGTTATAGGGTTTTGTCACGGAATAGCCAAAGGGGGAGATTGTAAGGTTGAATTTTATCAACCATCTTGTTGGCTTTATTCCGTGCCAATTTGCTTGTAATTTAGCACTTAGTAACCCTGTATTTAGGTGGGAAACTTGTAAGGGTAGTGAGTGAGAGAGTGTGAAGAAATGCTCAAGATTGTGCAAAGAAACAGAAACTCGCAACTGGATCTCGCGGGTGACTCGCGGCTTGCAAGTCACCAAAAGTTGCACACGTGCCAAGCATGTCAGAAGCTGAAAAGTCGCGCCAGCTGTTGCACTACAGGACAAAAGTCCCAGGCTGGCCAGGCCGTTAGCTCGCGGCTTGAACTCGCGACTCAACCCAGTCGCGAGGTCAAGTTGCCAAAATGCCCTGTTTGGGAAAAACTGACGTTTCACATTCCATTCTCATCCTAGTATAAATACCCCTCATTCTCACGAAATGTAGAGAGCTTCCAGAGAGAAAATTGAGAGAGAAACCCTAGAGAAAAACAAGATTGCCTCATCTCCAATCTTCACTAAGAGACTCCTCAAATTCCTCTACTCTCTTCCTCTCCATTGATACATCCTTGAGAGGTTATTAACCAAATCCTTATCTCACCACACCCACGTCTGTGAGAAGGTCCTTTGGTGCTAAGGGAAGCAGTTTGGGAAGAAACCAATGGTCATTGGTTGATGCTATGGGCTATAGCGGAATTCGGTAAGCTAGAAAAGAAAAGGGTTCGGCGCAACCTCGTTGGAGCAGGAAGCTTGGAGGGTCTATTGCTGTTCATGTATCCCAACTACATTTTCTAGTGGATTATTGACCGCTTGGAGGGCGGCGGAGAGGTTTTACGCCGAGGGTTTCAGTTTCCTCTTCAATAACACATTGCGTGTTGTCTTTGTGTTTGCATCTCTCTTCCCTTAATCTTTACCGTTTATTATCTGCTGTGAATGTGATTTTAAATTGGTTTAGATTGTTTATCAATTTTGTGTTTGGCTTAAGTTCATGTTCCGCACATTAATTGTTTGATTATAAGTTTGAATTGATAATTTGTAATTTGGGGTCTACACGTTCAAAGGTGTTTTACACGCATTTTGACCTTTCAAGAAGTATCAAATTACTTCTTTTATAAGGAATAAAATTTCCTTCCACACTAAGAAAACTAAAACCAAGTCAAAATGGGAGAAAATTTTCATCAAATCTCCACACGGACTCAAATTCCATCAAGTAATCTTCATTCTTTTTGTTACAATTCCATCATAGTCTAAAAAGTTTTTCCTTGAATAAGTTGATCATCATTCCCATTTCTAAAGCCAAACTTGTGCATGCCTATATCAAACCAATCACAAACTTGTACAAAAAATCTTTTCTTGAACCACACTAGGATCAACCTATCTTTGATAACAGCTTGTTGGAATTTCGGTGTGCATTTACACAAGCAAGAAATAAAATATCAATACAAGACAACAATGTTTAATGTGGTTTGAACAACTTTATGCCTAGATCCACAGGTAAGGCAACCAAAATCCTCTATAAACAATATGAACTACAACCACAAACCAAAATCACTAACTCTTACAAACAATATTCACTGACTTAACAAACACAAACTAACCCATATCCCAATACACCCAAAAGAAACTCTCAATACCAAATCCCAAACTTGACACTGTTTTAGTACCAAAATCCCAATACACCATATGATGTTATTACAGTAACACATTAGTCAAACTCTAAAGTCACATAGGTGGGTATCCTTAAACCCCAAAAGAACTATCAAGCTACTATTCGATGAAACTCACTCATGTTCTTCTTAGTCTTCTTAATATCTCCCCATATGGGGAAGACCTTTTGGGCCAAAGCCACCAGACATTTCACAGTGCTATCTATATAAGGCTTCAATACATATTCCTTAGTGGATAAAATAAATCAAATTACTGCTTTTACAAAGAATATATTTTTCTTTCACACCAAGAAAATCCAAACTAAGTCAAAATAAGAATCTAAGACAATTTCCAACATCCTATTTATTTCAGTTTTGCATTTTTGCCAAAATAATAAACAAAACCTTTTTGCCCCACACCTCAAGGCTAGCACCTCAATCCACCTTTACTTTTGAAACCTAGTTAAAAACACAGGACAATAACATAATAATATACACTTACAACTTCAGCAATTTAGACATGTTGCCATAAGAAGCTGGAATTGTAGTCCCATCAAAGTTATTGTTATCAAGTTGGCTGCAAAACAAAGAAAATGAAGCATCAAGAAACTTGAGAAAAGATTACTTAAAGTATTATTAGATTATAGAAAAAGGAAAATTAGAAATCACGACCTTGTTCAAGAAGAGAAGAAAAAGATAATAAATGTAGAAATCATAATTGTAATTGTAATGACATTTTTAAGTGAAAAAAAAAATATATATATATTTATGTTCCAGGAAATAAGAAACCATACACTATCAGTAAATTTGGCAGTTCGGAGAACTGTGGAGGAAGAGACCCTGATAAGTTGTTATTATCAAGAAGGCTGCAGGTCAAATGTTGAAGATGGTCACTGATCTCACCGATTGTACTGACGGATGAGACATAATATATACAAGAATATGGCCATTTACTGACTTACAAGTGAACAAGCATTGGTAATCTGGATAGCTCAGGCGGGATTTGCCCACTGATCGAATTGTTGTTCATGTGACTGCTCATAGAAAAGAGTAATATAAGGGTTAGTCATTGTAGAACTGATTTTAGACACTATAGCATCAGAGACACACTCACAAGTGCTTTGTTTTGTTCAAGAATGCAAATGATTTAGGAAGTGGTCCTGATATATGGTTTTGGTCAATTTGTATTCTATCCAAGTTTGGAAGATAACCGAGCTCTTCTGGCAAGGGACCTGTTAATTGGTTTCCATTCAGAAGCCTGGAACATACAAAATATTGAAAATGGAATTAGAGACTAAGCAATGTACTACAGATTTGCAATATTAAAATATCATGTATTCAGAAAAGTGCCGACATATAAAGTAAATTAGTTCAGATACAAGGATTATTTCCTATATTATTCAGAATTCAAAGGCTTTGAAATGCACAAACTAGTAGCATATCTGCATTTCTTAATGGTCTAAGCATGTAATCCTGTGATTGCAATATTGAGTGTCTAACCTATCCAACAGAGAAGCTGCTCAACTTACAAGAGAAACAAAGACGTAATATTGCCTATCTCCTTTGGTATACTCCCACTTATTTTGTTCCACATAAAATCCCTTCAACAGAGTAGACACAGAAAAATATATCAGTAGGTTAAGTACATCAAATGCTACAATGGGGGTGAGAATAACAATGATCCAGAACATCAAGTGAAAGAGGTAACCAAGAACTTTGAACAACAAAAAGTATCATAGCACAGAAATGTAGCTTTCATATATGCTTTTCCTTACAATATTGTCAAATTCAATAACTGGCCAAGCTCTGGTGCTAAACTTCCTGACAAATTCATATTTAATAGTAACCTGCAGAGAGGCAGCCCAAAAAGGAATTATTAAAGGTTCTTCAACAGAAATTCCTACATGCAGTAAATAGAAAAGTTGTATCAAAGCTTTCATAGTCTTATATCTGAACCATATTTTCTAGAAAAATTGGGAAACATGGGGCTATTAGATCAAGTCCCAAAATTTTTTTTGAATCTTAAATGAACAAAAGAACCAAGGAATTTCATTCCCTTCATCAACTAATATGACTAGAGATAAAAGTGGAATACGACATATCACATCATGCAAGGGGGACAAAAGAAATAAAGAAAGAAAAGTGTTCTAAGTGAAAGAATATGCAACATTATTCGAATCAATATTGCTCCCTGATTGAAATAAAATAGCAAAGGTTAAAATCATACAATTGATCTACATGTAGATATCCATCCTCTAACGAAGTATTGTAGCACACAATCCCTGTCCATTTTGATGTACATGGATCTCCTCGATCCCAGTTACTCAGATTCCCATTGGGATCTATCAATCTGCTCTTGATGGCCTGCAATGCCTTCACTGCAAATGAATACAAATGTTAATCATCATTTCATCAACATGAACATTTACAAAATTCACTAGCTTTGCTGATCCATGTGTTTCTCCAATTCTAGTATCAAGGTTTCCACATGAAAGGAAAAGGCAAAGTTGTTTAACTGTTGTACATCAACTTTGTGATTAGCAGCCCCACGTTTGGAGCATATACAATCAAATAACAACTACAGCTCAACTATATTCAACAATAATCAGTTATGACTTAGGGGAAGTGAGTATTTGATATGTGAAGTTCCTGTAAACAAAATAGCGATGCTAGGTATACTATAAATTTTATTACATAAGCCTTACAAACCGATGTGTCACCAATCTTTAGCATTTTCCTAAATGAAATCACTCGTTAGAGAGTTCACGGGTAAATTTTCAGAAAACATGTGCCCATGACCAGTGTGAAAACTTAATTGCAAAAAAGCTTATGAACCATAAATTGCAATTAAAAGTACAGCAAATTAAACTAAGCAAAATCACCTTCATCCGGGTAGGTAATCCGATAATCCTGAGCTCCGATAAGTAGTGAGGAACAACACAACCATGCAACAATAAGTAATCCATACGTCCAAGCTTTTAACAGATACATCCCACTAACACAGAGAGAGCTAGAACTCTCAACTTTCTATTAGTACCCAAGACTGGAATTTGTGGTAGAATCCCAGTACTCCACCTTATAACAAGAAACAAACTACATCAAAACTCAAACAAACACAATCAAATTCTAAAGCACTTCAATTTATCTAAAAATAACTTTTTTAACTGAGATAATTAAATAATGAACAATCAAAGAACTCAAAGTTAAGTACAGCAAAAATAAACCTACAAGGCTCCAAGAAGAATATAAAATAAGAGAATCACTCAAGGCTCTACTCCCATATTACAGCTTGAGAAGAAACAAAGCAGCCTGATGGAGATTTAGACCCCTTAAACAACCAGATTGCGTAGCCTAGATTAATTAGCCAAGTTGTTACTTAGTCAAATTATGCGATTCTAGGTTAAAGCAATCAAATAATCATATCAAGAATAATAATGCAGCGGAAAATGAATGAACACAAGATATGATCACCCAGGAAACCACACGGTAAAAACCTGGGGAGGATTTGACCCACCGATCCTCAAGGCATAACAGAATTCACTATGAAAGAATTGAAGTTCTTACAAAAGGACTACAAGCTCCCCGCTCGACTTCCTAATGCTACCCACCAGTAGAACTTCCTGACACGACCACGTGCAGGCTCCGAATCCACGGACTACTTCTTTCTTGAGTTCCTCAATCAGCTACAAGCTCCCCGCTTGCTTTTCTTTTAAGTTCCAATGGTTGCAACTGTAATGATCTTCAAGATGTTGAAATCATCTCTACCATGAAAACCCTAAGTTTTGTGTAAAGGAAAGCTCCTTAAAGATCTCACAAGAGATTCACACAAAACAGCAATGTATGAGCAACAAAGCAATATGGACAATCTCCAAAAACGTGGCTAGGGTTTAGTTTATATACCTAGGGTAAAAACATAAAACCCTAAACGTTTAATAAAGTAGGGCTGAGTTGGAAATTCTGCAGAATAATCAACCTGTGCGATTTTCGATCAATCGAGTCTATTCTTCGATCAATCGAGCCAGGCCAAAAGTCTCAAGTACTTCTGCAGCCACTCGATTCCAACTTTACAATAATAAACCAACTTTGAGCAAGCCTTAACAAGACTAAATACAATGTTTTGATCATGGTTTGCCAACATTACAAATTAGAGTTCTAAATACATAAAATTCTAAGACCTTAGAACCTAGCACAGCCAAATTGCCATTAATAATTAAATTGTACATATTTGTAAAGGTTATCACAAAAAACGAAGAAATACTTACTAGAATGATGTAAGCAGATATTTCATGCTACAGAACAGATGAGTATTTAAACGGAGAAAACGAAGTTTGAAAATGGGGACCTCGTGGTTGTGGAAGGTGGCCCATGTTTCTAACCAGGCCACCTCCATTGGTAACAAATTCTTAACGCATGGAAATGTCTACTTTTTAAAAAATATGATTAAAAAATAAATATATGCATATTACGCCAAAAACTCATTTAATATAGGACATATTTTTGGATAAGTTTGCCCTCCCTTTGTAAGAGACGAGTTGAGAAGAACTAGCAGATAATAACGGACTCACAAGAGTGTTTTCTTTTTTGATAAAATATTATGACTCACGGAACTTTGATCTTTAACAATAACTAATCGCTAACCCGTGCGATGCACAGGATAGTTAAATAAAATTATAATTAACCAACCTTACGTTAAAAAAAAAAAAAAGCTAAAAGAATTAGTGAAAGACTGATTTGCCCACCAAGTATTTAAAAGAAAAAAAGATTGAGAAAGAAAAAGAATGTGTAATGTTACATTAAAAGTGTAATGTTGGAAACTAAAGCAACATTAAAGACAATGGGGAAACTATTTGCAAAGAGGATTGCAACCTTTGTATGTTTACTTGGCTCAAGGCCAAAATTCAAATTCAATTTTGCAAAAAAAAAATTACAACAGCCTCACTACACAAGTCCACTTTTTGCTCTAATTTATTTTACAAATTATACACTATCAATAATTTCAATAAACACTATTGCTAAATCTGCTGTTTATTGAAACAAACTTGATGTAAAGCTTGATGTAAAGCTAGACATTAGGCTTTCTAGGGGTTTAACAAATAGATTTTTAGCATTTTGAAAAGATGATTGAACAATAGCTTTTGAAACTTGAACATTTGTTTTTATAAAGAATATGCACAAATTGTGAATGGTTTTCATGTATATAGCTAATTTAAAAAGAAAAAAAAAAGTGTGAACAATCAAATTATTATTAAGTAATTGTTTGTATTTATCTCAAAAGTCGATTCTCAAAAAAAAAAAAAAAAATCTCAAAAGTCATACCCTTGTATAAATACATTAACTATTTTATATATACATATATATTATAGCCTATTATATACTATATTAGATTGCATATAACACGGTAAAACTTTTCACAAAAAAAAAAAACACGGTAAAACTTTAAAAAAAAAAATTTTTACCAGACAAAGAGCTTACAACACAAAATTTGGAGTTTGTCTTGCTATCATATTAGCAAGTTCCTTGCATTCAGTTTGTACATAGTCTGAAGTTTTCAAAAAAAAAAACACGGTAAAACTATAAACTTGACAGCCACAAGTTTTATTTTTATTTTTTTAATGAAATCAATAGACAGCCACACGTTTAGAAGTCAAGGAACTTAAATTGTTGAAGTAGAGCAGTAAGTTTATACAGCACACAGTTTCTCAAAAGTCAAAAGAAAGACAACAAAAGCAGTAAACCACTTAACAGTAACTAAACAAAGTGCGAGAGAGATATATACCAATGGTGCTGGCTTGGACTGGAGCTGGAGTTGAGAGGACGACATGCGGTGAGCAACTGGCGGTGCGAGTGCACAACACAGACACAGTAATATAGTTTAATTTGTTTGTTTGTTTTTTTATTTTTTAAATAATGATCTAGGATGATTTAGAATATATTATCTGGGGTTTTTTGTGTGTTAGTATTTAGATGTAGAGGGCCATGGATTGAAGGATTTACCAAATATATTGGGGTTTTTCTAAAACTATCGGGTTGAAGTTAAATAGAGAGAGTGGCAAAGATATAAACTTGATGGCTATGGTGGCTGATAGTGACGGCAACGAACAACGGTGGCTATGTCATGGGTGGGAAAGAGAGAAGAAAATTGGGGAGGGTGTTTGGGGTTTTCAATATTTTTCTGGAAGAGATTTGTTTTCGTGTTTGACAGAAAACCTATAGGCTATAGTCGGGTTTGTCAAAGGTTTCGGGTAGTATTTATTATTTAGTTTAAAAAATTAAATTTTTTTTATAAATTAAAATGATGATGTGGAAAATTGTGGGAGTTTCAAGGATTTCGGTTTTATATATATATATATATATAGATTAATAATTAGAATTCAATTATATGAGGGACTCTTGTTGACTAATCCATTGTTTTCTGAGACTTTGCTATTCCTGCATAGTTTTAGAAATTGACAAACACTCTATTTCAAAGCTGTGTAACAGGGGTGCTTTCAAGTTGGCATCCCTAGTTATTCAAAGCATTGAATGTAAAGTGAAGTTAGAGGATACCCCTGTTAGCTTGCAAAATATGCTCTAACCCTCTAAATCTTATGTATTAGCTTCATATTCAAAAGTAATTCCCTTGGTTTTAGCCAAAGTCATCTACGGCCAAGATTCCATCAGTTGAGAGCTTAGTCGGTTGAAGATGTTATGAGCGTTATATCCAAGTTTTATTAAACTAGCAATGTTTTTATTTTTTATTTTCATTACATAAAGTCTTAATATTTTTATAAACCAAAAAAAAAAAAAAAAAAGTCTCTGTGGGTCCTATTTATAAACTATTGTTTGGTATAATTTGGTTGGCACCAAAAAACGAATTTTATCTATTTTACTATTTTATTTTACAAAATACTCAATATCAATAATTTTATTTAAGCATTCAACATAATAAAATAATATAAATAACATAATAAAATATAATATCTACTATAATAAACAACCACTACCACTAACATAATAAAATAATATATCTTTTAATAATTTTTTTTACCATCTTAGCTACGGCAGTAGCTTAGCAACAAGAAAATATAGGTTTGGCTCCACTGATGCAGCCCACTTTTGCTATATTTTGATAGTAAATTTAGCATTTTAGTAAAATACCTCCACCAATACTAATGCTCTACACAATGTTTATTATAATTATTATTATTTTTAGAAACAAAACTTATTACACGCATGCCTAGACACACATGTTTTATAACTAAAAATGTGGGTTCAACCCACAATTTCAAATTTAAAATGTTTTTAGTTATAAAACAAGTGTGTACATGTGTGTAATAAACAGTACTCATTGGCTATTTTTTTTTTTTTTAATACAAAATAGAAATTATACTCTAGCCTAATTTAAGTGTATACGTGTGTGAAACTCCCTCCTGAAGACTTGAACTCCGGCCCTTGCTCCCCACATCCTACAATCACTTATACTTGTGGAGTGATCACCACACCAAAAGTGGTCAATAATTAATATGATACTTCAACTTCTAGGCAGAAGCTAAATAAATGAAGAAATTAGTACTCAAAACTCAAACAAGAGGACATGAATGATATGTAGGTCAATCCACCATTAATGTAAGGTTATATATATATATATATATATATATATAGAGAGAGAGAGAGAGAGGTGGTTGTTGTTGTCGAAGGAGTCAATTTAAATATCTAATGGGATCTTTTATTAAAAACATATTTTATAGGTCATTAACAAATGAAGTGACTCACAACCTAATTCTTATCTTACATATTTGTCGATTATGTTAGCAACCACATCAGTTCCTGCAAAGTCTTGCAAAATACAAAAAATAACTTATTTTTACACATTTTGACCTAAAAAACACTCACATTAGTGGGTGTAAAATTTTGCATAAAGAGTGATCATCACACCAAAAGTGGTCAATAATTAATATGATACTTCAACTTCTAGGCAGAAGCTAAATAAATGAAAAACTTAGTACTCAAAACTCAAACAAGAGGATATGAATGATATGTAGGTCAATCCACCATTAATGTAAGGTTATATATATATATATATATATATATATATCTAGAGAGAGAGAGAGAGAGAGAGAGAAGTGGTTGTTGTTGTCGAAGGAGTCAATTTAAATATCTAATGGGATCTTTTATTAAAAACATATTTTATAGGTCATTAACAAATGAAGTGACTCACAACCTAATTCTCATCTTACATATTGGTCGATTATGTTAGCAACCACATCAGTTCCTGCAAAGTCTTGCAAAATACAAAAAATAACTTATTTTATACATTTTGACCTAAAAAACACTCACATTAGTGGGTGTAAAATTTTGCATAAAGAGTGATCACCACACCAAAAATGGTCAATAATTAATATGATACTTCAACTTCTAGGCAGAAGCTAAGTAAATGAAAAAATTAGTACTCAAAACTCAAACAAGAGGATATGAATGATATGTAGGTCAATCCACCATTAATGTAAGGTTATATATATATATATATATATATCTAGAGAGAGAGAGAGAGAGAGGGAGGTGGTTGTTGTTGTCGAATGAGTCAATTTAAATATCTAATGGGATCTTTTATTAAAAACATATTTTATAGGTCATTAACAAATGAAGTGACTCACAACCTAATTCTCATCTTACATATTGGTCAATTATGTTAGCAACCACATCAGTTCCTGCAAAGTCTTGCAAAATACAAAAAATAACTTATTTTACACATTTTGATCTAAAAAACACTCACATTAGTGGGTGTAAAATTTTGCATAAAGAGTGATCACCACACCAAAAGTGGTCAATAATTAATATGATACTTCAACTTCTAGGCAGAAGCTAAATAAATGAAAAAATTAGTACTCAAAACTCAAACAAGAGGATATGAATGATATGTAGGTCAATCCACCATTAATGTAAGGTTATATATATATATATATATATATATCTAGAGAGAGAGAGAGAGAGAGAGAGAGAGAGAGGTGGTTGTTGTTGTCGAAGGAGTCAATTTAAATATCTAATGGGATCTTTTATTAAAAACATATTTTATAGGTCATTAACAAATGAAGTGACTCACAACCTAATTCTCATCTTACATATTGGTCGATTATGTTAGCAACCACATCAGTTCCTGCAAAGTCTTGCAAAATACAAAAAATAACTTATTTTACACATTTTGACCTAAAAAACAATCACATTAGTGGGTGTAAAATTCTGCATAAATGCATAAGTGCTACAGTAACCGTGCATTCTCTCCCCTCACATTCTCTCTTCCACTCTCTCTCTCTCTCTCTCTCTCTCTCTCTCTCTCTCTTCAACTCATATAAATATTATTTATAGAAAATATAGTGTATAATAGATGAACTGATGTGGGTGTTTTGTAAAAATGATGGGTAAAATAGAAAAAGTAGGTTTTTTGTGTAAAATAGACGGAATCTTTTAGAAGAGCTTATGCGGTTGCTCTTAAGATAAGTAAAATTGTTAATTTGCATATGATTAGAGCATCCGTAGAAGCCGTTGCAAAAATTATGCCATTTTACCACACCAAAAGCCTACTTTATTATTTTACCACATCATTTTACAATATCTCATTTATCAGATGTTCTATATTTTTACCACTTCATTTAAATATTATTTCTTAACTCTTTTTAATTCTTATTTTATTCTTTCTTTATTATTTGTTCAACGGTAATATTTGTTCCTACAACAGTCATATTTTCAAATCTCATCAATTCTAACGGTAACATTTTCAAACAATACTCTTAATTCTTTCTTCTTCTTTTTTTTGAGAAACCAGACTGGGTAACAGCCTGGGCTTTATTGAAAGAACCTCAATGGGCATCAAATGAAACTAGAGGCGCAATGTCAACTGGGATGTAATCCAACCACACCTGCTGCCCCATACAAAGTTTGGCCTTTTTTGCTAAAGCATCAGCCACAGTATTACATGCATGACAAAATTCTGAAAACTGAAAATACTCTTAATTCAACTGTCATATTTTTAAAAATTAATATTTTCTTAAGCATTTTTTTAAAAAAATTAAAAAAAAATAAAAACTTAGAACCTGTCACCTTCAAAAAAAAAAAAAAAAACTCAGAACCTGGGGACTTTAAAAAAAAAAACCTCAGAACCTGTCACCTTAAAATTTTTTTAAAAAATTTATAAAAAATAAATAAAAAAAACACGTTGAACCTGTCGCTGAGTGAGAGCAAATGGGCAAAAGAAGCTATCTCTTGTATCAAAAAACTCAAAATGATCAAAACAAGACCTATCCAGAAACCAAGAACTCAAAAAGATACTGAGTCTGAACAAACCACAAGGCTAGATAACAAAACTCAAGCACAAACAAGTTCTGAGCACAACCGGGCTATATAGAACAGCAAGTAACGCATGCACCCAGATAACACCAAATACCAAGGCTCATATCAAAAGCCAAAAACATATGCAATCTAAAAGCCAACCTGTCAAGTTGAAGTTGTTTCAACTAAACTAAACTACCAATGTAGTCCATAGAAAACTTACACAAATAACTCATATCCAATAACATTAACTCACACAGAACCCTTTGAATTAAACATAGTTGAGCTTGCCACTTCCTTGATCACAAATGGTACTTAAATTTAACACAACAAAACAATTGGCTAATACTACACTTAACACAACAAAACAACATAGCCAATGAGTTTTAATGGCAACTCCATAAAGAAGAGGAGACAAATAAACAAAACCAAAAGTTTTCATGACTCTCCTTGTAATTGCCATAAATGTTCAACGAGATTCATTTGGAGTTGAGAATGAACTTCTCGATCCCTAATGTATTGATGAACTTGAATGAACTTTGTAAATTCATTTGTTGGCTCACGTGACATTGGTGTACATGAAATCTCATCAATTTGTTCATAATCTAAGTCCACTGCTTTAGCTTCATCTCGTTCATCTTCAATAATCATGTTATGAAGAATTATGCATGCTTTCATAATGTCTTGTAGTGTTTCATGATAGAAAAACCGTGCAGGTCCCCATACAATTGCAAATCGTGCTTGAAGCACTCCAAATGCAAGCTCTACATCCTTCCTATATGCCTCTTGAGCTTTTGCAAATAATTTTCTTTTTGCTCCTAGTGGCCTTGAGATTGTCTTCACAAATGTTGACCATTGTGGATATATGCCATCGGCAAGATAGTATCTCATTGTGTAATCATGATCATTGATTGAGTAATTAACTGCAAGAGCACGTCCTTGTGCAAGATCAGAAAATACATAAGACCGCTCCAACACGTTAATATCATTATTTGACCCAGGTAACCCAAAAAATGAGTGTCATATCCAAAGATCATATGAATCCACTGCTTCCAAAATAATACTTGGCTCACGAATATGACCACAATACATCCCTTTCCATGCAGTTGGACAATTTTTCTACTTTCTGTTAGGTCACAATCTGAATGACCCCTTGTGATTAATCCTAATTAATTAATTTAGCCAAGTAATTAATTAATCAATTAATCATGCAATTTTATGGAAGCACAAACAAATCACCAATCAACTAAATATGCAGCGGAAAATAAATAACACGGTGATTTGTTTACGAATGGGGAAAACCCTAATGGCAAAAACCCCACCGGGTGATTTTCAGGTCACCACTCCCGAAACTCCACTATTATAAAATCAAGCGGTTACAAGTAAAGGAATCCCAAGTACCTTACCAACCTACAGTTGAACCCTTACCCCAATACCCAATTGGACTTGATCTGTAGCGACGGTCTCCACCTTTGATGCACGGCTCCCAAGTACGTGACTAACCAATGCGCGGATCCAAGTACGCGACTTCAGAACACCAACTGAGGAAGAATGGTTGGCTGCAAAGTTCTTCAGTTCATCCACTTGATGAATAGCAGGAAGATGCTTGGTTACAAAACCCTATGGTGCAAATACACAGCAACTTCTTGATGAAAGATGAACTAGGTCAAGAACTTCGTCTGTTGATCACAATTTGCTTAAACAGAGATTGCTCAATGATAATGCAACTTGTGTCACCCAAAACGGCTCTTAAAATAATCCTTTTATATGTTTAGGGTTAGAAGAAAAGAAGTCCCAAAAACATATTCACGGATCCCAAGAAAATCAGATTGGAATTCTGACTTTTTAAATCTAGACAGATAGCAGGTGTCGAGGTAGCTATCGAGAGGTGTCGAGCTTTAAAAACTTTGCACTTCAGCTTGCTTTTTCTTGGACAGACTTGATGACTTCAACACTTGACCTTGAAACATTGTTTCTTGAAGTATTAAAAACACCTAGATCTACCCAATTACAAGCAGAGTGCGTTTTGTCAAAAGATTAGCCAATTTACATAACTAAGTGACATATGTTCTTAAACAAGTTAAAACATATATGTCCTAACACTTTCAATGCATGCAATCAGTACTTCCCAACATGCCTAGAAATCCACGATTTTGACCATGGGCTAACAATCTAGCGATGTCTTCATTGTTTGGTGACCTCAAGTATTCCTCTAAAAAAATAGCAACCACTGCTGCAACAAATTTTTTCAAATTGGTTATTGTAGTGGTTTCTGCTATTCTCATATATTCATCCATAAAATCAGCTGCTACTCCATAAGCAAGCATCCTAAGTGC
Source organism: Quercus aquifolioides (assembly GCA_019022515.1). Lineage (NCBI taxonomy): Eukaryota > Viridiplantae > Streptophyta > Magnoliopsida > Fagales > Fagaceae > Quercus > Quercus aquifolioides. Next base: position 28,798,303 of record CM032326.1, read on the forward strand.
AGCGGTCATCTTTTGAAGGGGAGATAGACCAAGCTTTTTGGCAGCATTTCTTTTTTGGGTAAAGTAAGGTTCATGAGCTTCTACCTTAGATAGGATTCGGAGAAAAAGAGAACGTCTCATTCGAAATCTCCTTCGAAATAAGTTGGGAGGATATACAGGTTCTTCGGCAAAGTAGTCATCATAAAGCCTTCTATGGCCTGCCAAATGATTACGGTCGATATACCGACGATGCTTACGTTGTGATGTCGAACCCGTGAGAAGTTTTATAATTATCTCATCTTCATCTGAGTCATCATCAAGCAATTCACGAAAAAAAGAACGACCCATGGAGATAAACTATAAGAAAACATTAGAAAGCAATTATCAATATAGATGCCATTATCATAATATGAAATGAAATCAATAACTTTAAAAGAAGGTTTGATTGCAATATCTTATAAAAGAAGGATAAGCACATATCATATAAAATCTATAATCTATAATGTGAGTCTAGCCAAACGGCAATATAGGCCTAATTAAATTTGGGCCTTGTTCTCTAAGATATCAAATTTGCAAGTTTACACATCATTGAGCTCTCCAGCTACATAATACTCATATTTAACTATTTATTTTAGATTACAAGAAATAACTGCCACATAAATAAATCATCTAAATCTTCACAAACAATTTTTTAGTAATAGCAGCACAAGTATATGATAATGAGTGGATTCTCAAGTATTAAAAAACAAATAAAGTTATCGATATATGACCGTTAAATGGAATACAAGAAACCACATAACAAGAAGGGGAAATGGCAAAAACTTCCCCAAGTAAAATTGTGATTGATCTTACAAAATGTAACAAAAGGGCATGTATATTTGAAAGAACAAAGAAACAAAATAAGGTTGATCCACTTAATGGACTAGAAATAGGAAATCATCCATATTTTAGAAATTATACTCAATAGATTATTGAGTCCATCCATTTTGAAACATGGAAATAACATCACATATAGCAGACATAGCTTTGAACACTGCCATCGCATTTCATTTATTTATTTATTTTTGTTGATAATCAAGTGAATTTTATTAAGCAACAAGCTGGAAAACCAGCCACAGCTGCAATAGAGCAAACAACTCCCAACAACCAAATAACAGTATCTAACTACACAACCAAGATTGACTACCCATATACGCAGGTCAGGGACAAATTCCCAGCAACAAACAAACCAAAATACAAGATAATGCAAAGCTAAACAACCACATATCCGCTTGGCAAATAGCAGGAAGAAAAATCTGCAAAAGCTGGAGAGTTGTACAGGTTTTTTTGTTCATACTAGAGTTGGGATGTACACCTTTACTTTCAATTTTAATCTTCACCTGATTCTTTATGACCCCTAAAGTTTGGTCCTCTGTTCTCACATTCTCCTGGTGCTTAATAGAATCTCTTTGAGTCCAAACATGGTATATACTAGCATTGAAGCCTAACCTACAACAATTTGCTCTTAAGCCTTTGAGCTGGCAGCATATATCATACACTATTCTATCTATACAAGTAGCCAGTTTACAACAAGTGTGACATAATATGATATTGCAATCAAACCTTCTTTTAAAGTTATTGATTTCATTTCAGGGCACTTACACACTGGCCTTTCAGCCCAATCAGCAGCGTCAATAGCACAACACCAGTATTAAGCATGACAGTAATATAAATTCTATAGTAATATAAAATCAAACATAGAAAATACACAACATTTTATATAAGCTAAAATGTTAAGATTACTGACATGGCAGTGGCCTACCAGAATCTACAACGAAATCACATAATAAAAGAGTCAAGACCTTTTGCTAAGATCACAAAATACATATCAAGGCCTAAAATCAGCTACACCCAAAAAATGCCACAAAATACATATCATGACCTAAAATTAGTTACTACCAAAATAAGGTTGAAACAAGACATCACCAACATCATCTCAACCCAACGAATGACTTGATCTTTGTTTTGCAAGGATTTCCTTTTTGAGTCCATCATAAAAAGTTCTTTGGTCTTCGTTCATGCCACTTGTGTCTAGCATCATAATTCTTTCATTCTCTTTCAACTCTTGCAAGTGAACCTTTTCCGCTTTGATACATACTTTCTCTTTTTTGGCTGCACAACCTTCTTCAAGAATTTTCTTTTTCTTTTTCAAATATTCCGTTGCAATATCTTTCCCATCATTTTTTCTCTTTTGATTAGCCTTTTCAGCTTTTCTACCTATTGGCCTCTCGAAATCCATAATGTCATCAACCCCCCCTCCTTGATCTATTGAATCTGGAGTTTGAGGCATTTCTTTTCTTGAATCTTCCCTAGGCATAGTAGATGCCCACTTTGGAAAATCCTTCAAGATTAGCCAACAATATTCAAATTGAAAAACGCAACCGTGAATTTCTTTAAACAATTCCCTTGCTTTCTCAACCTAAAAAAAATTAAATAAATATAACATAATTAGTTTCTTCAAACAATTCATTTGTGTTGTAAACCTAAAAAAGTTAAAGACCATTGCAAAATTTATACCTTGTCATGAGCTGTGGTTCCACTTTCATTCTTTGCTTCAATTTTAGCTAAGGACCCACAAAATTTAATTGTTTCCCTATTAATCGTTCCCCATCGGTTGTTAGGGATGCAACACTACGTGTAGAATCAGTCTTGTGGTCCGTAAAGTATTTTGCAACTTTGCCATAAAATGTTGTTTTATGTTGCTCATGACCATACACAGGATCGACACTGGTATTGAGCCATGCTGCTACAAGCAGCTTGTCTTCCTCAGCACTGAAGTTGACACCACGTGCTGGTTTTTTCTTAGAAGTGGCAACTTCATCATTCAGTGGAGAATCTTCGACTAACAGGGGACTACTTTTAGATACACCGAAAAGTTCATCCTCAAGATTAATATTCCCCCGTACGAGATCAGTGAATGATGAATAATTTCTTGAGTCCATGCTCTAAATAGATATGTAGATAAAAAAAATTTAGGTAGTCCAAAGAGAGCGCCCCCAAAAATAAAAAAATCAACGTATTAGCTCATGTAGTTTTGATATTAAAAGTTTAGGCTTTCAAAATATGAGGGTCATGGAGACTCTGCTTGTTCTGGTTTGTTAATTACAACAAAATATATCATTACTAATGTATTCCAATGTTGTTTGGGGGTTACTATTATATCTTAAATAAATAGATTGCATTTTGCTCTACATTCAAATTCTGGCCAATATTGGTTGAAATGACTTGAAACAAATGAAAAGATCCAAAATGATTTGAAATTTTTTCAAGGTGGAAAAGAGGGCAAGGGGAGGGGGTTAAAAATGCATTGCATTACCAGTGAATAATTTACATTTAGAAATTGCAATAATGAAAAGGCATAGTATTGGAAGGGATTTAGAAGTTTGTTTTGATGCTCTCAGTGAAATTTAAAATGTAGTTGAGTGGGTGGCTTTGTAGCTAAAAATCTTTTGCTTTTTGTAACTTTTGTTGGGTGAAATGGTAAGCAGATGGTATAGCGGTTGTAGCCTATGCTTTGTGTAAGTTTGCCTTAAGAATGCCCTCTTTTTTTGTTGTTGTAATAGTTTCACCCTCTCTGCTTTGGTTCTGGAAGCTTAAAGGAATGATGTTCTTTTGTGTTCTTGAGTAATGTTTATTTGAATTATAAAAACCAAAAGAGCAATGACATAACTCTACAAAAGTAGGAGTCTCCCCCATTTCAAATAACATTGTCGATGTATCTCTCTAGCAAAATTTGCCAAACTCAAAATGTGAGCCCTCATCAAACACATGCACATGTGAGAGTCGAGCCCCCCAATACGTGAGGCATGTTGGAATTAGATCTTTGGTACATATGGTTTTAGCCTAAATGCTGGAATTAATGAAACAAATACATAACACAGCAAACAACATATATGAACTAAGAAGATAGAGAGAATCAAAAGTAGACACTGAAATACCTAGAGAATCACAGAGAAGACGGAGAACTTACCTGTACGGTGAATCGATGAAACCTTTAGAGATAGAACAGCGAATCGGCGACTCTGAGAACAACGAACAGCGAATCGGCAACTCTGAGAACAACGAACAGCAAATCGGCGATCTATCGCATATTCATAGGGTCGGTCAGCGTCAGCTTCGAGATAGCCAGTCTTTCCTTCTTCCTAAACCTTATTGATTAGGGCGAGCTAAGAAAGGAAAGAAGCATCGCTTGGCAATAGTATCGCCCAAATTTCTAGACCAGTGAGCTATTCCTGTCATGATTCTCGTGCACAGATTTCACCAGGGCCTCTTTCACGAAACCGGAAGTCCACTCATAAAGTTCTTGCGCCAAGAATTGATTCAAAGAGCCTACTCTTTGATGAGACGAAAGGGCTCGGTCAGTTCACCGGGAGGATCACCCTCCCAAGCCAGGATATAGAACAGAAAGGAGAGACCCACAACCCAGACCCACAACCCAGAGACCTACGCCCACACCGATCACAATCGAAAATCACAACCAGACCCACAATCGGAAATCACAACCACAACCCAAACCCACAACCAGACCCACGCCGATAGAACAAAGAGGAGAGAGCAAACAAAAGGGGAAAAAAAAAACCGGTGAAGGATATAGATCAGTGATGGTAGAGAGGAAATCGGTGGTGGCTCATATTCATGAATGGGAAGAGATTAGAGCAAAAGGGAAGAGGGAAGAAGAAAGAGTATGGGAGAGTGGAGATGGAGGCGATGAATACTGAATAGCTGAAGGAGAAGATGAAAGAGATATGAGAGTGAAAGAGGAATAAAAAATTAATAAATCCATATGCCACAGCTTACTGTACTATTGCAAATTTGTGACTCTACTGTAGCATGTTACAAAAAATATGGCATTTAGAACATCTGATAAATGGGGTCAAACTTGGTTTGGTGTGGGATATGTGCCAAATATTTAGCATTTGGCACATATCCCACATTTGATGTGGGTGCTCTTAGTTTATTTATTTTAAAGTGAGACAAAAAGCGATTTTAAGTAAATAAGTTGAATTATTTGAAAATTTTTAATTTATTGTTTAAACCCATTAATTATTTCACCTTTAAATAAATATGTTTAGTCAAACACATACTCGCCATGTGTGACTTTGACATCTTATGAAGATTTTTTTTAAAAAAAAATTTAGTTTACATTGTGATATTACATTGTTATTATTAGTATAATGTAAATATATAATTACACTTTTTTCCAAATAAAATAATAAAAAAAGGCACCTTAATCACACACTTAATCATACACAAATGAACAAACACCACTTAAATAATTATAAATCAAGACCTTCAAACACACACCATTACTAGTTAAGCTTCATTCTCTTCTCTCAATCTTCAAACTCCCAATTCCAAGGAGTTTCAACTTTGAATCCTATATATTGATCGTATTTGGTCAATTTGCCTGCTTAATGATAACCTCAAGATTTTCAGCATAATCCGAAGAGTGTCGTAATTGAGTAAAGTAGATATCATATGACTCTATTTGGTTCACGCCAAAAGGTACATTCTCATCTAGTCATCTTTAATCTTATCAATTAATTATTATTGCTTTACTATTTAAAAATAATGATTATTAATTTGATGCTGAAGAATTTGTTGTTGGTCAGTAATTTGGGAGCCCGTTTGGTAATGTTGTTCTAATAACGTTGTTTGTATTTTTTGGAAATACGTGTGGGTGAAAAAGTGTATAAAAATACGTATAATGTTGTTTAAAAATTGAAAACTGTTATTTTTAAGTACATATACCAAACACCTCCCCAGTTTTCACACCTCCATGAGTTGTGCTAGGCCACGATAAATAAGGGCTTGTTTGGTGGGTTAGTTTGAGTAATGTTGTTTGAGTATTTTTTATATACGTGTGGGTGAAAAAGTGTGTGAAAAAGTGTGTTATGTTGTTTAAAATGTGTAGTTTTGTGTTTGAGTAGGGTTGCCAAACAAGCCCTAACATTTTCACAATAACTAATGTGTCAATCCCTCGTAGATCAAAATAAAATAATAAAATATTAGATTGAGTGTTGTGAGATTTTATTGTGTTAATAATATTTCTGTTTTATCTCATGTAGCAGTTATATGATTGAGTCAAACAGGCTCTGAGTCTCTCTCATATGCAGGATCCACACCATGTGATAGTCTGGTATAAGGAAGAAGCAACTAAATGCGCCATAGGCAAGAAACTGGTATCAATTCTGACATTTTCAAGAGACCCATTGAGCATAGAGTTAGTGTGAATGAAGAAATTTGCAATTAGCTAGCCTAAAGCAAGCAATTTAGAATAAAGAGTGAAGATATTAGGTGAGAACCTAGGCAAGCGGTTCAATGGTTGGGTAATGCACTCAACTCAGTCATCATAGCAGATGTTGAAGCTTTCGCCTATAAGAGCTGTTGCTTTCGCCAAGAAACTTGGTCTTTCCTCAATTATTCTTGAGGGAGACTCTGAGGTGATCATTCACGATGCCCTTAGAACAGAGGCAGCTTGATAAATTTGGGGGCCTAAAACGAAAATTGATTATCTTGTTTTAGATGCAAAATTACTACTAATTAACATGAACCACATAATTATATATATATATATATATATATATCTCATTTAATAAATATAAAACTTCTTTTAAAAAAAATTTAATATTTTTTTCATAATTAAGGGAAATCCTTATGGGTACTTTAGTTGAGCATATGTGAAAAAGGCATATACATACTACAAATGGTAAAGGAGAGAAAAAGTTGCTAATCCCTTTTAATATGGTTAATTGCTTTGCCTTAATCAGTCGCCCAAACAACATACCGCTTATTCATACCACAACCACAAATGACAATGTAGCATTAGCCATTTGTAATTGCTAATCTGAAAGTACAAATTTCTTTAATAGCTCTACCTTCGTTTTTTTTGGCTAATATGTCTTTACTGAATCAAAATCAAACCACAAAAATCATATAAAAATCACCAAATTAGAGTTTAAAATTATAATTAAATTTTTAAAAGAAATTTAGGCACATTTGCACAAAAATTCCATGTAACTAAGTCACACTTAGGAATATTGGACCATTTTTCCTTTGTATATATAGAAGAGTCCCAATGGGATGAGGGAGCTAACAATTTCCTCTCCAAAACATTTATTGTAGGAACACAAAAGTTTTCCATTGTAGACTTTTCATGATTAAAGAACATGACTTGCCAACTAATCAAACTAGAGTTTTTAGTACCTGCAGCAATTTCACAACATCAAGAACAAACCCCAGTGTATACAATGTAAAATTCCATAATCTTCTATTACATCAAATGAATGTTTAATTTTTCTCACAAAGTATTGAATAGTAAAGCTTCTGGGCCATAGTCTCAATTACAACTCTCAATCATGTTGGACTCGGATGACACCTATCAACAACGTATCATTATGAGATGCAGAAAAAAATTTGGAGTGTACACAACGTTTTGTGTGGATGGGAAGAAATTGCATCCTATTCCAATTGTTTAGGTTAGTAAGGGACCCATTCCAATTAAATAATCTTGGAACTTTGTATACAAGTAATAATCAAGGAAACTTCCACCTAAAATAAGTAGGACTTTTGGCAAGAGAGAAAATTGATGTCTAGACAAATCAAGCTACGGCCGACCAAAATGGACCATATTATTAATTTCTTATCTTTATTTGTTCCATGTACAAGACTTATAATCAATGCTTGGCATATAAAAGTTGAACATCTTATCTAAAGTCCTTCCTCTGAAAGCTTGAGAAAAAATTCATTTAAACCAACACAATATATAAATTATAAAGGAATCAAAGAAAAATTGTCAAAAATAATGAAAATTTAATCTATGCTTAAATTCTTATAAGGATGAACACAATAGCAATATCCTTTTAAAAAAAATAAAGATAAAAAAAATCTATACTTATTTTGTACGTATGATAAAGTCCTATCACAAATTTTTTTAAGACACATGTTGATTAGTGATTAGGAGTTATAAAGGAATAATCATCAATATATATATAAGCAGAGATCTCATGCGGGAGTGCGTGACGTCTTGCCAAGTGACGCTCTAATTTTACATTTAGCATTTTTTTTTTTACCTCTTTCATTAAGTTTTTTTTACTGTTACCAAAAAGTTTACATTAATTTATTTTACTATTATCTCATTAGTCTCTCATTAATTGCCTAAGTTTACATCACACATTTCTCTCTTTTTCATATCTTTTAGCATACCCACCATAGTATTAAATGTGTGAACACAACACAAATATGTGAGAGAGTTGACATACTTTTATTTCATAATATTAATTATGTGAACACAACACAAATTATTTGATTTTCACGGTCCTATTACTCTTTTGCATTTATTTTTGGTTTCATGATTTTTTTTTTTTTTAAATCTTACCTTTTTTTTAAGGGTGAAAAATTAATCTTACCTTGAGAAGGCTATAAATATGCAGTGAAACAACAGTTATAAATTGCACACACATAACCATTATAATTATTCAGTTCAAGGAATGAGTAAAAAAAAAAAAAAAAATTGGAGGAATATTGTAGAATAAAAGTTGTTACAAAATGTCTCTCTCTCAAAGACCTCATGCGAGAGTGCATGAGGTCCTGCCAAGTGGCACTCTAATTTTGCATTTAGCCTTTTTTTACCTCTTTCATTAAGTTTTTTTTTATTATTGTTACCCAAAAGTTCACATTATCTTATTTTACTGTTATCTCATTAATATCTCATTAATTGCCTAAGCTTACATCACACCTTTCACTATTCTTCATGTCTTTTAGCATACCCACTGTTTTAGTATTTTTTTTTTAAAAAGAAAGAAAAAAATAAGTAAGGGCTAATAGTAATAACTAACGAGATAAGACTCTAGAGAGAGATAGAGAGACACAAAAATGTTGTGGATTGTTAAATAAAAGACACTATTTCACTATATATTACCAAAATAAAAGACCTGAGACTAACAAAACATTTGAAAGAGAGAGAAAGAGGAATCTGAGGGGTCACCACCTCCGTTATACTGGCCTCCCACCACCATCAAGACATCGAAACCCCTACGGGTAATCTTTTTTTCTTTTTAAATTAGGGGCTTAAATATGATTTAGGTTAGGCAATTTGGTTAGTTAGTTTATGTTTTGGGTATATAAGTAGAGAGAATATTTGGTGTTCAATGTAAAGTCATATTCTACCATGATTTAATTTTAAATCATCTATAAGACACATGCATACACACTTGCCCATACCATGTCTTAATGTCGCACTATCGATGAGTGGAAGATAGTCAGAGAGTTGAGTATACTCTTATTTCATGTTATGAAATATGTAAACACAACACAAATTAGTTTATTTCATAGTCTCATTATTCTTTTGCATTTATTTTTGGTCTCGATCATGATTTTAAAAAAAATTATAATAATCTTACCTTAAGAAGACTACAAATATGCAATGAAGTCACTAAACCAATTTTTAATATCTCAAAATATATATGTTTCTTTACTCTAATTTAGTTTACTTTTTTTATTTTATTATAATTTATGTATAATATTATTCAAAACTGTTTTACATAAAATATTATAAAATTATCCATGCACCACACAGGCAACTTACTAGTTGGATATAATGGGAGGAGTAAACATGTGATTTTGTGCCATTGTGATAGGCTTTTGCAAACACATTAAGTGCCTGTTTGTTTCAACTTTCCCAACCCAAAAAGCCCATTTTGAAAAAAGCAAATGTTCAAAGCCCGTTTGGTTAGTATAAAACACAACTTTTTGGAAAAAGTTGCGTTTTGGGTTTGTGAAGAGAATGCGCAAGCCATAAAATGAGCTCAAATGTCCATTTTGGAAAAAGCCTGTGCGCGTTGAATCTACTATCCATTGGGTTATTGGTTCAGTTACTGAATTGCCCTCACTTTTACTTAAAACTCTAACTTTGCCCTTTTCTCTTCTTCCTCATATTCTTGCTCCTTTGTTACAGACCAACACCGGTCAAGAAAGTATCAACCAAATAACATAGACCACCCAACTATCACCGATCTACTACCACAACCCATTTCAACATTTGATAATTCAAACACAAAATCAACAAAATCAAACCAAAAATAACTCAAAATCAACACAAAACAACTTAAAATCAACTCAAACCTCATTGGAAAACCCATCCCAAATCCAACTCAAAATCAACCTAAAACAAAATCAACTCAAAATCAAACCCAAAATCTACAGAAAGTCAACTCAAAATTAAACCATTAACTGAAAACCCAAAACCCAAACCCAAAATCAAAATCAAATATAAACCCAATGGTGGTAGAGACTTAAGCAATCTAAGAATTAAGGAGAGAGATGAGGGATTTTCTTATGTTTCAATCATCTTCATCTTCATCATCATCATCATCATCTTCTTCTCTCTTTCTTGTAGCTTTCGAACTATCAAAAAAAAAAAAAAAAAAGATGCAGAGACTTTGAGGGATGAGAGAGGGGCGGAGACTGTGTGGAACGTTCTGGAGTGTGAAGTGGTAGGGAAAAAGAGGAAAGAAGGAAATAAAGAAAAAAAAAGTAAGGGTACGTGCGTGGAGGAGAAAAAAAGAGGGAAAAAAAGAAGAAGGAAAAAAAAAAGAAGGAAATATGGATAATAAAATAAGGGAAACATAAAATAAAGAATAAGATATTAAAATTGAGAAATACTGTCACAATATTTTCACAATAAATCATAAGTGGTAAGTTATTATTAGTTAATATTGATGAGAGAAAAAAAAATTTGTTTAGAAAGAGAAAAAAAATAATTGTAATAGTACGTTTAAATTAAAATCAGTATAAATTATCACAATATTTTCACAATAAATCTTAAGTGGTAGGTTATTATTAGCTAATATTGGTGAGAAAAAAATAATTTCACAATATTGATTGAAGTATGAAATAAACTCCCTTATATATACATTGTCCTTTTTAGTAATTTCTCCTTCAAACTGCCACTTTTATAAGTGCTAGCAAAACACTCAGCTTTTTCAAAAAACACTTTTTAACAGTCTTTGTCGTTTACCCAACTTTTTGAAAAATCACTTTTTCATACTGCACTTTTTGAAAATTTCACTTTTTCAAAAAGCTCAGTTTCAAAAAGCTGAACTAAACTCACCCTAATTGTAGCTCAGTCAGTGTATCTACAGGAACAATTCACACTATTAAGGCCCTAGCATGAGTGATTTCACCTCTTTATTACAAACCTTTAAGATGGTCTGATGTTTTTCTAATCATGACTGATGATGCTAGGATCACTCAGTAGAGATGTTCGTCCAGACTGGGATCGTCCACAATTGTTCCAGACCCTGACGCACTTCAAACTACAAAGAATGTGGTCACCGGTATGGCCGCAGCCACAGAGCCTCCGATGCCAAAGTTAGAAAAAAGCCTTGAAACAAAGGAAGATGATATTGCTTTTGTAAGTTAAATCTTTAGTAAGTATTTTTTTGTACCTTTCTGGGTTCTGGTTTGTGAGTATATATAGGTGATCCCTTCTAGCCGTTGGTTCCATAATAATGATGGTGTTATTGCAGAATCTGTAACGCTTGTGCAAGGTGTTAAGTTGGCAGATATACCTTCAACGGTATCGACATTCATTGCTGTTTTTGTAACGGCTTGTCTTGATTGAAGGACGATGGCAGGGTCATTGTCAGGCAATCCCCTTAGACTGCGTCGACATTGGGGTCGTGCTTACAGATCGTCCTTATCATGTGGACGATTATATTTTTGGGACCATCAGCTGCCCCCCCATTCCGAGGTCGTCCATAATTCGGACGGTCTTAGGAATGTGAGAAGTTTTTTTTTTTTTTTTTGACGCTTGGGGATGTGTTCTCCGCATTAATTGCCTTATGGCGGCGTGGCACGCATTGTGGCCACGTGTCCAGTTCTGATCGGTGAGGAGGTTTTGCTCCCGGTGAATACCTTTTCAGTTTCCCGCAATTTCCAAGGCATACTTCAATACTTTGTTTTTCTTTTCCCTTTATCTCTTTGCCTTCCTCTCATATTTGGCTTCTCTGTGTTTCAGCTTTTCCTTTTGTTTTCTCTGTTGTTTGATTTTTCTGAGTTCACCGCTGCTGTTGCCTAGCTATTTACGATTTTCTTCCTCTTTTCAGGTGCGTATCCCTTCCTTTACGCTTTCTTTCCTTTTTTTCTTTGCTGTTTTGCATTTCTTTGCTTTGTACTTTCCTTCTTCAAAATACTGTTCTTATTTTGTTTTTTTCGAAATGCATATCTTTTCTTAATGGTGGATTACACTGAGTTTAGACATATCTCTCCCTCCATCGCCTTTCTTTTTGCCCGCTTAGGAGGAGTATTAGATTCTTCCGGTGACCGGTATCCACAAATTGGGGATTTTGTGGTGGGGGGTAGTGGTTTGGAATTAGTGTTGGGTGATTTGCATCCATTGTTGCTATAGTCATTTTCTTGGTTCAAATCTATCCGTGGGGTCCTTAGGAGGGAAAATATGGGCTCTGTTAGGGGTGTGCATGGGTCGGGTTGAGGGGATTTTTTAACCCAACCCACCATGGTGGGTCAAAAAAAATTCAACCCAATCCAACCCATCACATAAGTCCAACCCAACCCACATGGGTCGGGTTGGGTCGGGTTGAACCCATGGGTTTGACAAATTATTATTATTATTATTAAATTTATTAAATATATTATTATTAGTATATATTATATATATAATATATTATATATTATATATAAGCACTTATATATAAGCACTTATAGTATATAATATTATTATTAGTATATATTAAATTTACAACTGATTTTTTAAATAAAATATTAAATATATAAAATATTTTAAATATATATTAAATACGGGTGGGTCAGGTTGGGTTTGGCGGATTTGTAATTTTATGACCTACACCCAACCCAACCCGCTTTAAAAAAAAAATTTGTGACCCAACCCAACCCACCAAGCCTAAAAAACCGACCCAACCCGGCGGGTCGGGTCGGGTTTGGCTGGTTGGTGGGTTTTCTGCACACCCCTAGGCTCTGTTGTGAGATCGAGTGGTCAGGAGGGGGGTTCGTCTTCTGACGCGCTTATGGACGGGGCTGTAATGGACACAGCTACCTCCGTACCTCCTCCTTCATCTGTTCTTCCTTCTACTTCCGCTTCCAATCCTTGTCCATTTCATGCCCTCAAAGAAAAATATGATTTGAAGGTAGACGTCTTTAGTAAATTTAGGGATAGGTTTCAATTCCGTGAGGAAACTAGGGTTCATCTTCCTAGGAAGGGCGAAAAGGCTTGCGCATTCGCTCATGGTGAGGTTTGCTTTTATGAGGTGGCCTTCTTGTGTGGTTTAAGATTTCCTATCCATCCATTTTATGGAGCTTCTAGATCATCTGCAGATTACCCCCAGGCAACTTATGCCTAACTCTTGGAGAATTGTCATAAGCTATATGGTGATCTGGACGACAATAGTAGATAGAGAGATGATTACTGTGAACGAGCTTACCCATCTTTATCGCCTAAAAGAGTCCAAAGAATTTGGGTATTATGAACTTGTTCCCTGGGATAGGAGATCTCGTCTTATTGTTGACCTTCCCTCGTCCTTCTGTTACTGGAAGTCCAGATATTTTTTTGTGTCAGGCAATGGTTGGGAGACTTTGTCCGATGATTTTTGGGGAAATGTTCCTAGGTTGCTGTGTCGGTAGGAGACCCCTTGTCTTGGTGCGTTTGCCTTTTATTTGTCTTCTTTCTAGCATCGTGATTGTTCTTGGTCGTCTTTCTAACCTCGCGCGATTTTTGCTCTGTTGTGCAGTGAAGGAACGTCCTGAACTTGAGAGCCAATTTGAGGAAAGGGTTCACAAAGCAATTAAATACACCAAGACGATTGACGACTTCGACGAGCTTGTTGATCCGCGCACTTTGGCTTGTCACTGTTTGGGGCCTGAGCCTTCACTCTACGTCCTTCAAGTGATTGATCGAGAACAGCGAAAACGTAAGTATCTTTGATATGCATGATTGTTCTCCTTTACTTTCCTATTTTAACTCTTGGACTTTCTTTGCTTCTTGCTGTAGAAATGATGAGCAAATTTAATAAGGATATGTACGCGTAAATCAGGGGGAAGAAGAACGAACCCCTTTCAAGCATTGGTCAGAAAACTTTGAAGTTTACTGATAGAGAGAGAGAAAGAGAGAGAAAAAGAGACGACGGAGAGGGGCTCGTCCACCCCTACTCTGGACGAAGCGAGGACAGCTTCTCCTGCGGTTTCGATTGAAGAGGTCCCTGCCCCTAAAAGACAAAAGATAGGGTACAAGGGTAAGGAGAAGATGGGTTCCAGTATTTGGGACGATGCTGATGCCGCCGTGGCCCGGGCAAACGATTTTTTAACTCCTGAAGAGAGGAAAGAGATTTCTCTTGTGCCTTCCCATGAGATGGTGAACCAGCACGTCCATAAGCTCGTGCAGGTACCCTTTTCTTGCCTTATCATCATCATCATTTTTTTTTTTAATTCAAGTTTTTATTCTTAGGTGTTAGGGGAGACGATGCATCTTACTTCACAATTTTTGGCGAGTGAGGAGAAGGCTGTCATGGCCACTTCGAAGGTAGAGGCTTTAGAGGCTGAGGCTTCGGGCTTGCGGAAGGACTTGATTGCAGCGATGGACGCCCATAATACCTCCAAGGAGCAAGTCAAAGTTTTGACCGAGCAACTTGAAGCTGAAAAATCGCAGATAAAACAGAAGGACGAGCTCCTTGCGTCCGCGGGTCAAAGGATGAAAGCTGCTGTGGCCAAGGCCGTCCTCGCCTTCCAGTTAACCGATGAATACAACACTATCTTGTTCCAGTGGTACTTCAAGGGGTTCGAATTATTGAGAAGATATTTGATCAAGCATGGACAAGGAGTTAATCTGGACGATCTGGATTTTGAAGCTGTAGATAAAGAAATTGAGGCGGACTAGGCTGCCCTGGCGGCTCAGGCTTCTATGGCTTCTGGCGAGGACCCTCCTGCAGCTGATGAGGGTGGTGATCATGCTCCTCCTGCATAATCGTTTAGTACTTTTTGTGTATATATATATATATATATATATTTTTTTTTATGTGCCCTGCATGTTCTAGGCTTTTCGGATGAACATTCTTTTTGGTCCCCGTATGTTTTGGGGTTTTATTTATTTATTTTTGAACAGTTTGCATCTTTGAGCATATATATATTTGCTACTTTCTATACTTGTTTCGATGTTTTCCTCCGTAGACTTATAAAAATTTGTGTTGAAATTACCTTCTCATCCCTTGAAGGATTTATTTTATTCGCCTGTCTGTGGACTTAGATGATTTTTGTTGGAGTGTTCTTGGACGATGTATGGACTTTCGCCATCTTTTTATCCGGGCGACGTGTATCCTTTGGGGGAATTTCATCGTCATTTTGATCTGGACGATGGACATCCTTTAAAGGAATTTTATCGTCTTTTTGATCTAGGCGATGTGCCTTCTTCGAAGGTATTTTGGTGTCTTTTCGATCTGGATGAAGTGTATCCTTTGAAGGGATTTTATCGTCGTTTTGATCTAGAAAATATGCGTTTTAGTTTCTGAAAAGGTAATTAGGACACGAGAATTACTGAACGATGCTATTGAAATGCTGAACGATCACTTATAAAGTCCTGAATGATTACTTATACAACTTTGCTTAAATACATAACTTGTAGTAGAAAGCATAGGATCGAATTATGTCAATAGAAAGTATGGAATTAAAGTATCAAAAAATTGCTTATAATCAAACCTTGGATTTTTCTTCGTAATACCTCTTTAGATGCTCAACATTCGAGGGATGAGGTAGCTTCTTTCCCTCTAAGTGGTAACTCCCTCGTCTTGAATAATGGACGATTCGGTAGGGTCCTTCCCATATTGGACCTAGTTTGCCTTGTGCAGGATCTTTTGTTGCAGGAGTTACTTTTCGAAGGACGAGGTCACCGACGTTGAATCTTTTCAATTTCACTCTTTGATTGTAGTATCTTGCCATCTTCTGCTGGTACTTGGCCATTCTCTAGGAGGCTTGGTCCCTGACTTCGTCCAGGCAATCCAGGTTTAGCCTCAGTTGGTCGTCATTGCTTTTCTCGTCAAAAAACTCCCTTCTGATGCAAGTGAGCCCTACTTCGACTGGGATGACTGCTTCTATGCCGTACATCAGGTTGAAAGGGGTTTCTCTTGTTGGTGTTCTTGCCGTCGTCCTGTAATCCCATAGGACGCCTGGCAGTTCCTCGGGCTATGCTCCCTTTGCCCCCACTAACCGAGACTTGATAATCTTGAGTAGGGTTCGGTTAGTTACTTCCGTCTGTCCGTTGGCCTGAGGATGTCCTGGTGAAGAATACTTGTTCTTGATACCTAGGCTCGAGCAAAATGACCTGAACTCTTGACAATCGAACTGACGACCATTGTCTGAGGTGATCGTCCTCGGAATTCCGAACCTGCAAACAATATTTTTCCACACAAAATTTTGTACCTTAGCTTTTGTGATTGTTGCAAGAGCTTCTACTTCAACCCACTTTGTGAAATAATCAATCGCGACGAGTAGGAACTTCATTTGTCTCTTTCCTTGTGGTAGGGGGCCCATGATGTCGATCCCCCATTGTGCAAATGGCCAGGGTGAGAAAATGTTCCTCATTCTTTCCCCTGGGACTCGTTGAACATTCCCATATCTTTGACAGCTGCCACATTTCTTCACAAAGTCTACTGTATGGTGGGCCAGAAGTAACCTGTCTTCATAATCTTTCTGACGAGGGACTTTGACCCCATATGATCTCCACAAACTCCTCCGTGCACCTCCTCGAGGACATATTTGGCTTCCTCTTCTTCTATGCACCTTAAGTAGGGTTGAGAGAAGCCTCTTCTATAAATTTGATCATTCAATATTGTGAATCGGGCAACTCGTTTTTGGATTTTCTTGGCTTCTTCAATGTTTGATGGTAGCCGTCCATCCTTAAAGAAAGACAAAATTGGACTCGTCCATCCTTGGCGGGCATGCACTAAGAAGGTTAACTCTTTGATGCTGGGGAGGTTTTGTTCTTCTAGTTTCCAATCATTTGTCTTGTCCTGGATATCTGCTGATGCGCTCTGTGCTACTTCGTTGGCTTTTGCATTCTGTTCCCATGGAATTTGTATAAACTCCACACGACTAAAGTTGCTTACCAGCTGATTCATCAGCTTAAGATATTTCTGCATCCTCGTCTCCTTTGGTTCAAAATCCCCTCGGGCTTGTCCTATAACGAGCTGTGAGTCGCTCAAGATCACCATATTTTCAGCTCCTAGTGCTTGAGCTAGTCTGAGCCCTGTTAACAGAGCTTCATACTCTGCTTCGTTATTGGTTACGGGGAATTTCAGCTAGACCCCATATTTGAGAACATCTCCTTGGGGGGAGACAATAACGATGCCTACCCCACCTCCTTTTTGTGTGGACGATCCATCTGTGTTGATCATCCAAACTTCTTCCCGATCTTCTTCCTGCTCGCTGATGGTGAATTCTGCTATAAAATCCGCCAATGCTTGAGCTTTTATTGTTGTTCATGAGTGGTATTCGATATCAAACTGGCTAAGTTCGATTGCCCATTGCACCATTCGTCCAGCTGCCTCGGGTTTGTTCATTACTTTCTTGATGGGCTAGTCCGTCATTACTTTGATTGGGTTAGCCTGGAAGTAGGGACGAAGTTTTCTTAAGGCCACTATTAGGGTGAAGGTGATCTTTTCTATTCGTGGATATCGAGCCTCAGCTCCCTGGAAGGCCTGGCTGACGTAATACACAAGAAGCTGTATTTAAGGCTGCACTTACTACCATGACAGACACTGCCAAGTATAAGAACAAATCTTCGCCTTCTTTGGACGGACTCAAGAGTGGAGGGGATTGCTCAAGTATCGCTTCAACTCTTGAAATGTTGTCTCGCATTCCTCTGTCCAGGCAAACACCTTCTTCAGGGTTTTAAAGAAAGGGAGGCACTTGTTCGTTGCCCTCAAGACGAACTTGTTGAGGGCTGCTATTCTTCCTATGAGCGATTGTACTTCTTTAGTCGTCCTTAGCGAAGACATCTCGAGGATGGCCCTTACTTTTTCTGGATTTGCTTCAATTCCCCTTCGTGAAACCATAAACCCGAGGAACTTCCCTGAGGAAACCCCGAAAGCACATTTGAAGGGGTTTAACTTCATGTTGTACTGTCTGAGCGTGTTGAATGTCTCCTTAAGGTCGTCCAAGTGATCCTCTTCCTTTTTGCTCTTGACGAGCATATTGTCGACGTACACCTCCACGTTTCTCCCGATTTGTTTGCTGAACATTTGATTTACCAATCTTTGGTATGTGGCCCCTGCATTCTTCAAACCAAAAGGCATGACCCTGTAGCAATAAAGCCCTTGGCTAGTGATAAAGGCAATTTTTTCTTGATCTTCTTCGGCCATCTGTATCTGGTTATACTCTGAAAATGCGTCCATGAAAGTGAGAAGCTTGTGCCTGGCGGTAGAGTCTACTAGCTGGTCAATTCTGGGCAAGGGGAAGCTATCTTTCAGGCAGGCTTGGTTCAGATCCGTGAAGTCGACGCACATCCTCCATTTCCCATTTGCCTTTCTGACCATGACGACATTGGCCAACCACTCCGGATAGTAAACTTCTTGAATAAAGTTTGCAGCAAGTAGTTTGCTCACTTCGTCCATCACCACTTTGTTCGTTCAAGGGCAAAGACCCTTCTTTTCTGCTGGACGGGTTTCTTTTTCGGGTCTACATTTAGGCGGTGTTGGATGACGTCTGTTGGAATACCTGGCATATCTTCATGACTCCAAGCAAATACATCGAGATTGTTTTTCAGGAAATTGATGATTCCTTCCTTCGTCCTCGGGTTTAGATCTGTCCCTACTTGAGTCGTCTTTGATAAATCCCCTTCGACCAGCTCTACGGTTTCTAGCTTCTCCACGATCTTAGGTGTCTTATCTTCGATGACCCACGTATGGTTTTCTTTCGAGGCTAGGACGGCCTGGTAACACTCTCTTGCCAACACTTGATCTCCTCTTATTTCTCCGACCCCCTGTTCTGTTGGAAACTTTACCTTCAGGCAGTATGTGGAAGTAGCAGCTTTCCAGCGGTTAAAGGTAGGTCGTCCTATGATCACATTGTAAGACAAAGGTGAATCTACAACCAAAAAATTGTGTTTGTTGGTTACCTGGAGGGGATATAAGCCAGCTGTGACCGTCAACGTCACTATTCCACGGGGGTACACCTTGTCTCCACTGAAGCTGACGAGAGGTGATTCAAAAGGACGAAGTCTTTTTGGGTCTACCTTCAATTGCTGGAAGGCGGACAGGTAAATAATGTCCGCTGAGCTCCCATTATCTACCAGAACTCTCCTTGTGTTGAAGCCTTCGATCATGATCATGATGACCAGTGGGTCGTCATGAGGTTGCTTTACTCCCCTGGCATCCTCCTCTGAGAAGTACATGTCTTGGTTCGTTCGTCGTTGCTTTGAGGGTGGTAAGCTATGAACACTGTTTATTTGCCTTTGGTGAGATTTTTTGAGGGATCTGAACGACCCTCCTGTGGATGGTCCTCCCGTGATGGTTTTTATCTCTTCTTTTGCATTCTGCGGATGAGGTGGTTGATCCTCACTTCTTTGGAAGCCTCCATACTGATCCTTCTTTTCGTATCTGCTGGCTTCTCCCCTTTCACATATCTTTGAAGTTTCCCTTTTTGGATAAGTTCTTCTATCTACTCCTTCAGGTCTCGGCAATCCTCTGTGTAATGCCCGTGGTTTTTGTGAAAACGACAATATTTCCTCTTATCACGCACATTAGGTGGTGATTGGAGTGGCCTGGGCCATTTAAGACACTGTTCGTCTTTAATCTCCGTCAAAATCTGATCGACGGGCATCACTAGCGGTGTGAACTTCGTTTGTCGAGGATTTTTATCATCTCTTCGTCTATTCCCGTCGTCATTACGTCGGTCAGCTCGGTCTCTCTTCTGCCCCCTTCGATCGTCTTCTTTTTCCTTCTTTTTCTCCTTTGTCTTTTCTGCCCCATCTATGGCTGCCAGGGTGTCTTCAGTGTTCATATATTTCTGCACCTTCAAAAGCGCTTCTGCCATCGTCTTGGGAGGATTCTTCGCCAAAGAAACCACAAAGTCTCTAGACTTCAATCCAGCTTTAAAAGTTGTAAGTTGTACCTTATCGTCTGACTCATTGACTTCCAGCATTCCTTGTGTGAAGTGCGTCACATAGGACCTCAAAGTTTCTTTTTCTCCTTGTTTGATTGTGAGCAAGTGATCAGCTGTCCTTTTTGGACGTTGTCCGCCAACAAAGTGGCGAACAAACGAACTGCTTAGCTGCTCGAAATTATCAATGGACGATGTAGGCAATTTGGTGAACCATTCCCGGGCTGCCCCTTTAAGGGTAGTGGGGAAGGATCGACATAAAATCTCATCAGGAGGCTGTTGAAGACCTAAAGTCGTCTTGAAAGTATTCAGATGATCCAACGGATCTTTTAATCTGTCAAAGGGTTCGAGCTGGGGTAGGCGGAACTTGGAGGGCATCGGGCATTCTTGGATGGCTGCAGTGAAAGGCGAGTCAGTCTTCTTGACAATTCTGTCCAATCCTTGATTCGTCTTTCCCCTAATAGCGTTTCTCAGCTCGTCCATCTCTTTCCTCATTTCCTTGAGGAAATCCGAGTTTTGTTCTTCTGGAGTGCTGGTTCGTCTCCTAGGACTGTCTTCGTCCTCATCTCTGTTGACTTCTATGTGGTTATCTCCTTGTTGCAGTCGTTGTCTCATCTCTTGATTTTGCTTGGTGAGTTCTTCCACCATGGCTGCGAGTGCTTGAATTTGTAGGGCCAATGCAGCAGGATCTGGGTTAGAGCTGGACTCCATCTTGTTAAAATAGAACAGTGTTCTTGAACTGAACGCTCAAGAATATTCTCTCCCCACAGATGGCACCAAACTAATGATGCTAGGATCGTCAGTAGAGATGTTCGTCCAGATTGGGATCGTCCACAATCGTTCCAGACCCTGAAACACCTCAAACTACAAAGAATGTGGTCACCGGTGTGGCACCAGCCACAAAGCCTCCGATGCCAAAGTTAGAAAAAGCCTCGAAACAAAGGAAGATGATATAGCTTTAGTAAGTGAAATCTCTAGTAAGTGTTTTTCGTACCTTTCTGGACTCTTGTTTATGAATATATATAGGTGATTTCCCTTTCTCTTCTAGCTGTTGGTTCTATAATAATGATGGTGTTATTGCAGGATCTGTAACGCTTGTGCCAGGTGTTAAGTTGACAGATACACCTTCAACGGCATCGATATTCATTGCTATTTTTGTAACGGCTTGTCTTGATTGAAGGACGATGGCCAGATCATTGTCAGGCAATCTCCTTAGGCTGCGTCGACATTGGAGTCGTGCTTATTGTGTGGACGATTATATTTTTGGGACTATCAATGACTTCTCTTATTTTAATACTCTTGAGCCATTATTAGTAGTGGTAGATGAAGATCTAGCATCAGGCTGTGATAAAGAACTCTAACAATGCAATGAATGATTCACAGGACCTAGATTATGCCAACATAATAATACTGTCAAAATTTGTATCTCTGTTTGTTAAAACTGATTGCCTTAATAAAAATTTACTTCCTAAAATAGCACTATAATGATAATAGTGGCTGCTGATTGTCTACTTGTGTATGTTGCATATTAGTTCTATTAAATACAGGATATTGGATTTTGAACAATTTTTTGTGGCGGCCATAAGTCATCTGATGCAAGGAAATGGAGAATTGGGAACAACATTCAAGGCATGGCCTATAAGCTGTTTGAGAGAAACGGGAACAAAACTGATTATTATAGAGGAACATGCCTTGATATTCTCATCACTTTCAAATGCAAATTTTGATGCCATTTCTTAGGTAGGCATCCACAATCAACTAATGATGTGATTATAAAGTATGGTAGCGTATGGTTACATCATCTGCAGCATGATTTTCTGCAATTCTAAATGTTTCATTATGAGAAAAGGTTGAATCTCTATATCATCACCTCATTCCTTTCCAAACATATCCTGATTGGATTGATTTTTGAACCTGTGTGGATTATTTATGAGATTGCAGGAAATTACATATCAGATTATAGGATTCGAGTCGAATTTCATTCCTCCCAACCAATGAATTTTCTTAGCAACACAGACCCCCTTCCATTCCAGATTTTTTTTTTAAGTAAAAAAACAAAACCAAGAAAAGACAACGGAAAAAATAAAACTATATGTCAACATTTCACATGCATATGTCGCTGAAAGTGTGGACATGTTCTTTATAGTCTTCACGCGGAGTCAAATTATTGCAGCTGTGAAGCTTTTTTCTCAAGTGGAATCATTATTGATCAGTGGGGGGCCTTTTTCAACTTTGAAACAGCCCAACCTTCTTTCGGAGCAACTTCAAACTTATACCTTCTCTCACGTACTTAAGAATTGCTTCGAAAAGAACAAGGAATGAAGCTACTTCTCTTAATAAACAAAAAAGTATTAAATTGAAATTTAGAAAAAAAATGAAGACATGCTTTTATGAGCTTGAGATTTTCTAAAATTATCATTTGCACATGGGAGAGGCGGAAGAGAATTTGTAAGCGGGTAAGAGTTTTAGCTTTGATCTACCTAAGTCATAATATGTAAAGTAATAATTGGGCTTGGACTTTTAATAAGGTTTGGTTGGTTTTTAAAAAGTAGCCAATTTTGTAGAGAATAACATTTGGACTAATTGTTAAGAACGGCCTATATTTTATATAACAGTTTAAAGAAGTTACTATGATCTACTGGGTAATAGTAAAAAAAAAAAATTAATAAAAAAGATTAAAAAGGCTAAATGAAATATTAGAGTGTCACATGACAGGAGCTCATGCACTCCTACATGAAATCTCTGCTTTTATATATATATTGATGAATTGAAATTTGGAAAAAATGAAGACATGCTTTCATGAGCTTGAGATTTTCTAAAAGTATCATTTGCACATGGGAGAGGTGGAAGAGAGTTTGTAAGTGGGTAAGAGTTTTGACTTTGATCTACTTGAGTCATAATATGTAAAGTAATAACTAGGCTTGGACTTTTCATAAAGTTTGGTTGGTTTTTAAAACGTAGCCAATTTTGTAGAGAATAACATTTGGTTTAATTGTTAAGAGCGGCCCATATTTTATAACAGTTTAAAGAAGTTACCATAATCTATTAGGTAACAGTAAAAAAATTAATAAAAAAAGGTTAAAAAGGCTAAATAAAATATTAGAATGCCACATGGCAGGAGCTCATGCACTCTAGCATGAAGTTTTTGATTTTATTGATACTAGTGTTTAACCCGCGCAATGCGCGGGATCATTTTACATGTTAATGGTCTTTGCATCCAACAAAAGCTTGAAACACACAAATTTGAAACTTACATGATAATTTCAAATACCATATCTGCTATTCCTAGGAACCACAATGAATCACACCAAACTAAAATTTATATGACAATATTAGTTAAAGCCTTTGAGGTATGTATCATAATTTGTGTGAGGGAACGAAGAAGCATATAAAAAGTTAAAATAAAAGAAATATCTCTTATTGTTTCTGTAGATTAAACCCAATTTATCACCACTTTTAACCCCATTCCTCCCCTTTTCTCTTTTGGGTATTACAAAAAGTATTGGAAAACTTTAGCCCACAACATTCTCATAAACTAAACATAATTTCACAAATGATGATTTAAAAAATGAAATATTATACAGGAACTCCTTATATTGCCTAATTGTGCTACGTGCTAACAAATCCTGGATTGTACGATAACTTAAAACAATATATTAACGCAATCACAATATAATGCACACACAATGAACATGATAAATAAACTACATTTGTGAAATCACCCAACAGGAAAAACTCAAAGATTTGTGTAAAATCAAGTCTTGATATTCACAAATTTACAATCAATATTGTGGTATCCAAAACCATTGTCGGTGTCCCATATGCTAACACATACAAAACAGTAAGAGCTTCTGTGTCCACATGGTCTTTTTTGCATTAAGTAATATGGTCTTTTATTTTTTTCATCCTCTCATGACTAACACAATTTAAAATAATGAAAATCTTCTTCAATTTTCATACAATTATGACTGCTAAGCCTTAATAAATGGTTTTGTAAATTATTCAAAGGTTTAATTAATATGCAAATATTTTCTACATTAGATACCATATCCATATGCTTAACTTAAATTTAGAAATACCCTTTCCCTGAGTAGACTACAAAGTACAAAGAGGCCAAACACAAATATGAATAAGGATCTCCTCAAACTCTACACCACAAAACGCAATACCACTTCCAAAATGACAATAAAATGTGACATGTAGGTTAGGAATTTAAAAATTTCAATTGTTCATTACATACTAAAAACATATTTTTTTTTAAAAATCAAAACAACATTGTAGCAATTGTTCATCCCATCAATTTTGTTTTCTCTAATTTACATAGGTAAAAATAGAGAATTTGAGTCCTTGAATCTGTAGACAACTTCCACAATCAAATAAAATCATTTAAATATAAATCTAGAACTATATAATATAATATATAAAGCCATGGTCAGTTCGTTTAGCAAGTACAACTTTCTGCCATGAGTAATACAAAGTGCATTCTTGTCATTCCCTCTAGTAATTAATATATATGCTTTTCCGAAAATGAAGGAAGGCCAATGAAAAAAAAGATTCCCCATATTTTCTTTCATTCCAAGAACTTACAGGTGGTTCTTAAGGATAATTCTTCTAATTCTTGGCCTGAATGATTTGCTATAGATGTTTCTAGTGCTTGCCTTTGGATTTGCTTGAAACAAAGGTGGGTTGGCAACACTAACCCTTCTTTCACCACTTGTATCTCCTTCTTCTTCATGGAAACTGGATATTACTGAAACAGTGACTTTTGTGAGAAATATACAATTTTAAGAAAACCGCAACACAATCCAAATTAATTAAGAAACCGCAACACATTCCAAATTAATTAAGAGAGTACAACACTTTGTATAGAAGGCTCAACACAGTGTCCATTACAGAAACAAAAAACCAATAATTAAAGATGCATAACACAACCAAAAATAAACCTAAAATAAAATTTTAAAAGAAACCTTACTTGATCTAAAAGATATCATTAAGATTTCTGTTTTGAACTCTTTATGGTGAATCTTTTTTAGTAATTTCTGTAATCTATAAAAAGATAAGCAGTTAGATTTTTTTTTTTCTTTTTTGTCTCTTCTTTTATTTTTTACTTTAGTAGTTTAGATTGATTTCAGCATTCTCAAATAGTATAGTAGAATTTTCGTTAGACTCAATTTTCTTAGAGTAAAAATTGTGTCATCACTGAGTTTTTCTTGGAGTTGTGAATTTTCTTTAATTATTTATTTTTTTATGCAGCAACTGGAATTTATATGTTTGAGTAAAGTAATACAACAATTTAATTATATAAAATTGGCTAAGCCACTAATACAATAATTTCTATAAAATTAGCTAAGCCACAAATCAAAAACCATTGTACAGTGACAAACTAATATTAATATAATAATTATAAATAAATAGTATCTCTTTCACCATGACCACTCTAACTATCACTGCATTTTCTCAACTAATGGATATTCAAAGTAATTAAAATTATTATCCTAACTGTATAATGCACCACCAATCACACTACCAAATATGCTAGAACTCGAGTCCTCCATCAATTTTAAATAATGCATATTCTTATGTTATGATTAGGGGAGAATACAAAACAAAAGGGAGCAAACCCACACATGGGTTAACATGAGAATTATGGAGACTAAATGGCAAAAAAGCAAAAGCAACACAATTAAACAGAAAAACAATGTAGAGCAACCCCAATGAAACCAAACGACACACTGAGGCAGAGCAAGAGTGATAGAAAAATTGAAAACAGAAGTCAACACAACGTATCGTCTACCAGATGCTAATAAACGGCTTGAGAGGCAGAATCCTCAGACAATGTAAATGCCAACCTAAAACCAAAAACACTACCACATTTAGATTTTTTTTTTTTTAAAAGCACTTCCACACTGCCACAATTCTACACTCCCATGTTTAGATTAAAAAAAAACACTCCAATGCCATGGAAATACACTCCCATGTCTAGATTAAAAAGAAACACTCCCACCCCAACCAAAAAAAAAAAAACTTCACATCCCACGTTTAGATTTAAGAAAGAAGAGAAAAAAATAAAAACCCAATCCCTAATTTAACTCGATATACCCCAAACGTAAAGCATTCTTACCTAGATTCCTTAATCAAAATCAAATTTAACCCAAACACCTAAATCGATATCAATCCAGATATAAGTATATGACCAAATCCATAAATTTTAACAATGAAAAAAAAAAAAACCTTTACCGTGGGGGTCACAGGAGTCTAATGGTGGTGGGAGATCGGTTCTCCCTCTTGCTCTCTCTCTCTCTCTCTCTCTCTCTCTCTCTCTCTCTCTCCCTCTGAATTTCAAGGGTTTTTATTAAATGGTGTTTTAAAGTTGTAAAACAGTATAATTTATCGCTTTTTTACTTAAATGTAATAAATAGGCTTTTTTCCTACATGGCAGCACAACCTTAATTGCAGGAAAAGACAACAAATCAACTAAGCCTTAATTGTAATTGCAGTCTGAATTCATAGATGTAAAGATTACAAACAAAAAAATAAAACAATTTATGCTAGTACAATTTAAGCAATACTAACGTATAATAATTTATGAAAATGCAACAAACAACAAAATTACAACTTCCAATGTTCAAAACCTTACATGACATAGAAGCATTAACTCGATTTCTTTTCACTCTGCTGCAAAATATGAAACAGCAAATACCAACATACGAAATAGAAAATCGGTTTACAGAAAGTTATTTAAAAACAATGCAGAAAGTTATTCAAAATAGTGCAGATTTTATAAAATAGTGTACTACAGTGCAGATTTTAATGAAACAGCGTGCAGTGCAGATTTTTGAGACATTTTATCAAACACTCATCATGCATTATTGTTGCAACCATTCCCTGCATATAATATGATCAAAGAACTACCTTGTTGTCAAAAGAACTACCTCTAATTTCAACAATAATAGAATACCATAATACCTCCAAAACATAGTCAAATAAAAATTTCAACAATAATTAACTCTAATCAAGAGTATAGTCGAAACAGACAACTCAATAGTTACAGTTCCAAGGCCAAAAAATAAAAATGCTGTTTCCAATTCTTTCAAAATCATCTATGTTTGTATATGCAATCAAGGAAGACTCTATTTAGCCTTTCAGTAATAAGTGCAACAAAATATTCAATAATGAAAACCCAATATGCACTTTAAGATATTTCATCAACATAGAAGTAACATTCTAGTCAGCAAAAATCCAAACACTACAAAAAAAAACAACAACAAATGAAACATGACAAACATCAATTGCCCTGCCATAATTCAAATTAAGGAGCACAAAAACAAATACTCAATTAAAATTAGAAGGAAGAAAAGTTCCATGTTCCTAGCATATGTCTTCTTAGTTGAAAGTTCATTCCCACATTGCCTGTTGAGTTTGCACATCCTTGTCATTCTCAAAATTCATTCTAACTTGAAAAACCTAAGTGATTCCAACCAAAACAAAAAATATATGTATGAATTCAAAAAATATACGCTGCAAACAAAAGCTATCTGCAAAGCAACAGCTACAGCCTAACTGAAAACATAAAATTAAGACCTATAAATTACAATTTGACACAAACCAAGACAAAAATATTATATTACCCATTGAAATGTCTTAAAAAGACAAACAAATTACCCGCTATATGAAAAAAAAAATCATTAATGTTATATCATATACACTTTAAAAAAAAAAAAAAAACAGAAAATCTTCAAGACAAAGTAAGCCTAGAGTCATATTTATTTCATTTGTTTTTTGAGTCAGTTTCAGATTGCTAACCTTGATATAAAGCTTAGATTAAAAAAAAAAAAAAGTTGAAGTCACATATATGAGACAGATAAGTTTTCATTAAGCAATATCCATCAAGGTTTGCAGCAAATTCAGGAAATTTCGTTCAAAATGAAGCAATAACCATCCAAAATTACAATGAAAGAAGTCCACAACTCACAGAGATAAACAGCAGTACAGAAACCCCAGTGAGTGGGCAGAGATTAACAAAATAAAAATAAAAAACAGAGGAAAGTAGCAAACCTATTGACATCATAAAGATGGATCATTCAATTGCGGCCCCTTGATGCAAGGAACAACTGGCTATTTGCGGCTTCTTCAGAATTAGCCCTCCTTTTTACTTGATACGGTAAAGCTCAATGAGAGGATCTCTGCATCATGAGCACCCTGCCAAAATTTCCAAAATTTTAATATTCTAAGGTGCATAGGACCTAAACGCTTGTCAGAAAGCATAACATGAAAGGAATATTTTTATTTTATGCATTTACCTGTAAGCATGAATAATCAGAAGTTTGTAGGTAACAAATATGGTTTCCCAGCACTGAGGTACTTGCAAAGATTGAGAAAATTTAAAAGCATTCTTATTAGCTATGTTGTCATGAAACATTCTCTGATTTGCTAAAATCAAGAAATTCAAAAACCTAAAATCAAAATTCTAAGGAGGAGTGGAAAAATTAAGAACCAATTGGAATCCAAATATCTACCAAAAGATTCAAAAACCTAAAATCAAAATTCAAAGTAGGATTGGAAAAATTAAGAACCAATTGGAATCCAAATATCTACCAAAAGATTCAAAAACCTAAAATCAAAATTCAAAGTAGGATTGGAAAAATTAAGAACCAATTAGAATCCAAATATCTACCAAAACTAAAAACCCAAAGAGTAAGAGAGAAAAACCTGAATCGCAGTGCTCCAAAGAGAGAAAAAAGAGAAAAGAAGTTATCTGTAAAAAAGGTGAAAAAGGAGATTGGTGGTGAATCAACAGCGAAACCAGTTTTCCAAATCAAACCCCCCCCCCCCAAAAAAAAAAAAAACTATGAACACAGATATTAGAAAACAGGGAAAGGAATCCAAAAACAAACATTTTCATGGAGAACCCAAAAACCCGAAACAAAAAGGAATCAAAACCAAGATCAAATCTAAACCTATCCAACAAAAAAACTCAAAAAAAAAGTAATATTTCGTACCCAAATCTAAAAAAATGGAGAAAGACGTACCGGAGCCAGTTCCGACGATTGGTAGATATAACGGTGTTGATGCCCATAGCTTTTCTTTCTCTATGTTCTTGTAGCGGTGTTCTAAGTCTGGAGAGGGAACGGTTAAATGTTAAGCAAAGTCTGATGAGAAGAGATCGCTAGGGTTTTTATCTCCTTCCCTTTCTCTGTATCGCAATATCACTACGAACTCTGCTTGGTTCCTCTGTCTTCGTATCACTTAATCAAAACCAAATCTGACCCAAAATACCAATCTAAATCATAATTAACACCCAATTGATTCTCCAAATAAAAACCCAAAACCCTAAATTTTTAAATTTAAAACAGAACTTACCAGTAGCGATTCCGATGGTCGGGTAGCGAGTGGAGGCTTACGGTGATGGAAGAAAATCTAACAGGAAGTGAGAGACATCTTTTCATTCTTGATTGCAAACTCCAGTTTTAGATCTCTCGATCTCTCTCTCCTTCTCCGTTCTCTGCCTCTCTATTTCTCTGTCTCTTTTCTCTCGGTCTCTCTTTCTCCTTTCTCCTTTCTCCATGTAGCAATTCTTTTTTTCTTTTTCTTAAGCGGTTAGTTTTCTTTTATACCCAGAGGACTCCAAATAGTGTTTAACATAGGGATAAATTATAATTTTTCGCTTTTAAACGGTGTTGTAGCGTTACCAAACCATGTAATGTATCGCTTTTTTAAGTTATATGTGTCAAAACCTCCTTAATTATAGGAATCCACTTTCTCTCAACTTCTGCTATTATATATTATATGTGTCAAAACCTCCTTAATTTTAGGAATTCATTTTCTCTCAACTTCTACTATTATATATGGTATATGATATATGATATGATATTGATGAGAAGAAAAAAAAAGTTGAAAAAATATATATTTGTAAAAAGTTGACGTGGCATATAGTCCTATTGGATAGTGTAAAAAAATATTTTATACCAAGTCCCAATTGAATTTAAACTGAGTGAAAGGTTAAAGATTTTTTTTTTTCTTTTAGAGAAAAGAAAGACTAAAGAACATGGTAGGTTAACCTTCTTTTTTTTTCTTATTATTAAATAAATAATGCAAGGAACATATAAATTGTCACAATATTGTGTCATAACTCGCCACGTGATGAATTGTGATTGATAAGAGTATGATAGTGGACTATGTGAGGATACACTTTTACACTATTTTAAAAAAGATTGAGTATTGTTAGTGTACAAGGTGTCTAATTTCAATGACTTTTTTTAATTTTTTAATTCTATAAATACAAATAAGAATAAAGACATTTCTGGCATAAGAATAAACAGTTTAATCTTGAGAACAGAATTGGGAATCAGGGGAATTAGATGGAAAATTAAAATTTGAGAGACTGTCTTGCCGACGAATCAAACGGTGAGTTTTTGTTTTAATTTTCTGATTATATTAGGGTGAAATGGTTTTTTTTTTTTTTTTTAGAGAAATGGTGATTGTGTGCATCAGCTCTATTAAAAAAGCTGATGTGGCATAGTACTATTGGGGGTGTAAAAAAATATTTCATACCGACTCATGATTGAATTTAATAATAAGAAACAGTTTACTGGTGAAGCTTTTTCTCAGGCGGAATGCATTATTGAGCAGTGGGATCCCCTTTAATGAAAACTTTTAAACCTGAGCAACTTCAAACCTTATTCCTTCTCTCACATTTGGCATTTCAACAACTTCAACTTGCTCTCTCTAGCTTTTTAGTTTTTACAGAGAAGACAATAAGAGATGGCTTAAGCAGTGGCTGTAGCAGTGGCCGAACAAATCCTGACTGGTATTGGAAAGAAGATCGGCGAAATGTTGGGCTCTAAAGCTTTCGAAGAGATTGGATCCATCTGGGCTGTCAAAGATGAGTTCCAAAAATTGAAGGGTACTCTTTCCACTATTAAAGCTGTGCTTAAAGACGCAGAGAAGAAGCAGGACATGAACCATCAACTCAGGGACTGGCTCACAAAGCTCAGAGACGCAGTTTATGATGCGGATGACTTGCTGGCCGATTTCGTAACTGAAGATCTGCGGCGAAGGCCGATGGGGGAAATGGAAAAGAAGGTACGTACTGTGAAGTCGGTGGCTTGTTATCCTAATCCAAATTGTTTTGGAGTGGCGTATAAGACTTGATGTCCTATAATTCCTAATTGTTTTAGGACTCTAAATTGATACCTAACCGGTTTAGATATCCCATTCAATTTGGAATTGATTTGGACCTCACGTGCTCAAGAGATGAATTAGAGTCCTAATTGAGGTAGTGACTTTACTTGGAGTAGCACGTGAATATATGGAATACAATTCTATTAGGATTCATCTTTGCCGACTTGATACTCTATATAAGGAGAAGGTGCTTCGGCAATTGAGAGGGTGAAAATATTTGTTTGGTTCTTTGATATTTGTGGCTCTCTCTTTGGTTTGTGTGCAATTCGTATTTGGTATTTGTGAACCTTTGGTTCTTGGGTTTGTATTTGGTTCTTTGGTTTCGTATTTGTGAGAGAGAGCTATTTGGGTGTATTTGAGATTTGGGTTTGTGAGAGTGCCTTTACACCAATTTGTATTATCCCAAATTTGATATAGTGAAATTTGATCGTCGTCACCCATGGATGTAGGCTATTGTCGAACCACGTAAATTCTTGGTGTTTTGTGTCTATTTTCTTTTGGATTAATTTTCTTCGTTCCTATTTTTAGTTTGGAGATCTTTCTCAAGCCTAAAATATTTTCACAATCAATCTTGGTAATTTGAGCTTTCGCTATTTTACAACAAACTGGTATCAGAGCCAAGGTTCGCTACCTAGGCATTTGGATTTGTTCTCTTTGGAGATTTTGGTGATTGGTTCGTGGATCTGATTATTGGGGAGAAAGATGTCAGGTGATTCCTCTACAAAATCTTCGGCGGATTCTTCTGGAAAATCTTTGTCAGAGTCTTCTGCAAAACCTTTGGCGGTTAGGACGATGGTTTCTAATGCCAAATTTGAAGTAGAGAAATTTGATGGAACAAATAACTTTGGCATGTGGCAATGCGAAGTTATGGATGTCTTGGTCCAACAAGAGTTGGATATTACTTTGGAAGACAAACCTGAAGGGATGTTAGACAAGGATTGGGAAAAGATTAATAGACAAGCTTGTGGCACCATTCGTTTGTGTTTGGCCAAGAATCAAAAGTATTTTGTTATGAGGGAGACGAATGCTAAAGAGCTTTGAAAGAAATTGGAGGACAAGTATATGACCAAGAGTGTGGAGAATCGTCTCTACTTGAAGAAGAAGCTCTTCCGTTTCCAATATCGTGCAGGTATTTCTATGTCTGAACACTTGAATGATTACAATAAAATACTTGCTAATTTGCAAAATTTGGAAGTTGATATAAGCAGTGAGGATAAAGCTCTCTTGTTATTGAATTCATTGCCTGATACTTATGATCATCTAATTACTACACTTTTGTATGGAAAAGATGAAATTAAGTTTGATGATGTGTCCAATGCTTTGACTAATAATGAGTATCGTATGAAAGATAAGCAAGCTCAAAGGGACACGATAACTGAGGCTTTGATTGTTAAGGGCGTGTCTAATGATAAGAAACTCAAGAAAGATGAGTGTGCCTATTGTCACAAAAAGGGGCATTGGAAGAAAGATTGTCCTTTGTTGCAAAACAAAGACGAGAAGGATTCTAATGCAAATGTAGCACATGATTGTGATGAGGATTCTGATTTTGCATTGACTAGTTCATCATTTATTTGCCATTCAAATGAGTGGGTTTTGGATTCAGCTTGCACCTTCCATATGTGTCCGAAAAAGGAATGGTTTTACAACCTAGAAGAGTCGGAACTTGGTTCAGTCATCATGGGTAATGATCAAACCTGTGAGATTTTGGGGAAAGGTAAAATCAAGCTGAAATTGCATGATGGAATAGTTCGTTTTCTGAATGAGGTTCGATATGTACCTGAATTGAAAAGGAATCTCATCTTAGTTGGTTTATTAGAATCCAAGGGTTTCAAGATTGCTATGGAGAATGGAACTTTGAAGGTACAACATGGTGCTTTGGTAGTGATGATGGCCACACGTTGTAGGAACATGTATTTCCTTAAAGGGAGTACTGTTGTAGGTGGAGTAGCGATTGGGCAGGTTACTTTAGACACTATTAGACATTTGGAGCATGCCAACGATAATACTTTGTTTGAGAGTGCCAAGAATTGCAAATTTGAAGTTTGTGAGCCTCGTGCTTTGGAGAAGCAAACTAAGGTCAAGTTTGGTACAATAGTTCATCATACTAAGGGTTTGCTTGATTATGTACACACTGATGTATGGGAGCCTATTAAGGATGCCTCTCTTGGAGGCAGGAATCACGATGTTAATTTTGGTGGTGACATGGTGATTAAGCCTTTGCACAAGTTCAAGTGTTGCTTGGACTTGTTCGGTATTTGCAATTTGAATTAGCCCGTAGGGGCTTTGGTGGTGGCGACGGAGAAATTTCGTTTGTGGTGATATGCACTTTGTTTTGGACTCTTATTTGGATTTGGCACCATCTTTGGGTGCATTTGGTGTCCATTGGCGTATTTGGAAGTGGTTTTTGATAATTTGCACTTTGTTCTTTTGGTTAGGCTCTAATTTGATTTAGTGCTTTGTATTTGTGGTTTGGGAGATGTCTTGTCAAGGTGGAGACTTGTTAAGGATTTGTATTTAGTGGTTTGCAAATGTCGTTTGTGTGGTTTGATTGGATTCAAGCCAAGGTGGAGATTTGTGAAGTCGGTGGCTTGTTATCCTAATCCAAATTGTTTTGGAGTGGCGTATAAGACTTGATGTCCTATAATTCCTAATTGTTTTAGGACTCTCAAATTGATACCTAACCGGTTTAGATATCCCATTCAATTTGGAATTGTTTTGGACCTCACGTGCTCAAGAGATGAGAATTAGAGTCCTAATTGAGGTAGTGACTTTACTTGGAGTAGCATGTGAATATATGGAATACAATTCTATTAGGATTCATCTTTGCCGACTTGATACTCTATATAAGGAGAAGGTGCTTCGGCAATTTAGATGGTGAAAATATTTGTTTGGTTCTTTGATATTTGTGGCTCTCTCTTTGGTTTGTGCGCAATTCGTATTTGGTATTTGTGAACTTTTGGTTCTTGGGTTTGTATTTGGTTCTTTGGTTTTGTATTTGTGAGAGAGAGTTATTTGGGTGTATTTGGGATTTGGGTTTGTGAGAGTGCCTCTACACCAATTTTGTATTATCCCAAATTTGTTATAGTGAAATTTGTTCGTTGTCGCCCGTGGATGTAGGCTATTGCCGAACCACATAATTCTTGGTGTTTTGTATCTATTTTCTTTTGGATTAATTTTCTTCGTTCCTATTGTTAGTTTGGAGATCTTTCTTAAGCCTAAAATATTTTCACAATCAATCTTGGTAATTTGAGCTTCCGCTATTTTACAACATGTACTTTACAATTTATTACTTTTAGTTTTGAGATGGCTAAAAAAATAAAAGTGATGAAGGAGAGATTTGATGCAATAGTAAAAGATAGGATCAATTTCCAGTTGGTAGAACAAGGTCCTTCAGAGACTGTGACTAGGGAGAGGGACCAAACTTACTCACTTGTACATGAAGAAGAAGTTTTTGGGAGAAAAGATGATAAGGAGATCCTCATAAATCTACTATTGGACTCTAAAGTGGAAGAGAATGTCTCGTTCCTATCTATAGTGGGAATTGGAGGGATGGGGAAGACCACTCTTGCTCAGTATGTATACAATGACAAGAGAGTATTGGATATTTTGACTTGCAGATGTGGGTGTGTGTCTCTAATGTCTTTGATGTGAATAAAATAACTGAAAAGATAATTGAATCTGCCACTGGTAAGAAACCCGAAAACCTTGAATTGGATAATTTGCAAAAAAAACTTCGTGAAGAACTCAACCAAAAGAAGTACTTACTTGTGTTGGATGATGTGTGGAATGAGGATGAGGAAAAGTGGTGTAAGTTGAAAAGAATTTTGATGAGTGGCTCAAAGGGAAGTAAAGTAGTGATAACTACACGGACTAAATTGATTGCAGAGATTACTAGCACAATCTCACACTATCTACAGGGCTTGTCAGAAGAGGAGTCTTGGTCTTTATTTAAGCAAATGGCATTTAAAAATGGAGAAGAGACGATTAAACCTAACCTTGAAGCAATTGGAATGGACATTGTACAAAAATGTTGCGGAGTGCCTCTTGCTATAAAGACGATAGGAAGAATATTATACTTTAAAGAGACAAAGGATGAATGGTTATATATCAAAGATAGAGAACTTACAAATGCAACTCAAGAAGAAAATAATAGTGGCATTTTACCAATTCTAAAATTGAGTTATGATTATCTCCCATCACATTTAAAGTGTTGTTTCGCTTATTGTTCATTGTTTCCTAAAGATCTTGAGATTTCAAAGTTGACATTGATAAATCTATGGATAGCACAATGATTTATCAAGTCATCAAATAAAAAGCTACAAATGGAGGATGTTGCTAATGAGTATTGTATGGACCTTCTTTGGAGGTCCTTCTTCCAAGAAGCTAGAGAAGATAGTTTTGGGAATATAATTAGTTTTAAAATGCATGATTTAATCCATGATCTTGCACGATCAATTACAAGAGTTGAGTGCACATATATTGATTCAAATATAGAAAATGCCAATGAGAATGTTCGTCACCTATCAACTGCATATTACAGTGTGCTTAAGAAGGATTTAACCTCATTATTCAAAGCAAAGAAGATACGCACACTCATTTTAACAACTAATCTAGGTGAGGAAGAATCAAGTTGTCAAAAATCAACTCTTGAAATACTTTTTTGTAGTTTAAGATACTTGTGTGCATTAGACCTACATGGCTCAAATATTATGATGGTGCCAAATTCGATAGAAAAATTGACATTTTTAAAGTACCTTGATTTTTGTGAGAATAACATTAAAGTTCTCCCTAGTTCTATTACTAGATTGTTGAATTTGCAAACATTAAACCTCACTTATTGTGAAGAGCTAATAGAACTACCGGGAAACATTCAAAACCTGTTCAACCTCCGGAATCTTGAGATAGAAGGTTGTTACAGTTTGACTCACATGCCACCTGGATTAGGGCAGTTGACTTCTCTTCAAGTATTACCGTCGTTTATTGTAAACGAGGAAGCTGGTCTTCCACTATTGAACAAGCTAAATAACTTGAAAGGAGAACTAAGAATTACAATTAATGTACGGGTGAAAGATACCACCTCTAAAGCCAACGCTGCGAATTGGAAGGACAAGCAGCATCTTAGAGAATTGGAATTAATATGGGATGATAAGCTGGATAACAATGTCGTAGGTGTTTGGGAAGATGGAAATTTAATGGAAGGCCACCAACCACACCGGAATTTAAAAAAGTTGAAGGTGGAAGGGTACCAGGGTGTGAGATTCCGAGTTGGCTTCCTTCGCTGACTGGTCTTGTGATATTAGAAATATCAAATTCGATGTGCCAACATCTATTGCCAATGTATCAACTTCCAAATCTCCAAAATCTAACTCTGGAACATATGGCTAATTTGGAATACATATCAAACCCTGAAATCACTGAAGAGATCTCTGCTTCATCAACATTTTTCCCATCCCTAGAGTCACTCCATTTGCGGGAATGCCGTAATCTAAAGGGATGGTGGAGGAAAGAGAAGAAGAAGAAGAAGATGATGAAGAAGAAGAAGCATCAATACTAGCAGCATGTATCATTGCCTTCTTTTCCTCGGCTTTTACAATTGGAAATTTTTCTTTGCGAAAACGTGACTTGCATGCCGTTATTTCCAAATCTTGAAGAATCACTACTACTAACAAGATCTAGTTGCAATCTATTGCAACAAACAATGAATATGACAGCAGTCTCTTCGGTTCCCTCTGCTTCGAACTCCTCCCCTCCTCTCTCCAAATTAAAGATTCTATCTTTGTGGGAGATTCAGGACATAGAGTTTCTGCCAGAGCAATGGTTGCAAAACCTGGCTTCTCTCGAGGTGCTACGAATAGAGGGATGCAATAGACTAAAATCTCTATCTCTGTCTCTATTTATGCAACATCTCACCTCCCTCAAGACGCTATCTATTAGCAAGTGCAAGGAGGTTGATCTGTTCAGCGATGAAGACACACAATCTGTTGGTGTCAGCCCTCTGCAACGCCTCACAATTAGAAATGTTCCCCGCTTGGTTACTCTACCTGGCGCAGGACAACCAAAACAAAATTAAAATAACAATAAAATAAATGGATAAGACCTTGGAGTTAGCACCTAAGCCTTGCTTGGAGTCCGTATCAAGCGGGGAAACCACTAAGAGTCAACACCTAAGCCTTGCTTGGAGTCAGTACCAAGCGGGGAAACCACTAGGAGTCAGCACCTAGGGTGGACCTAGAGTCAGCACCAGACCAAAAGAGACCAAACAACCATTTTTTCATTCGTCAAAATATCAACTACCTCCTCAAGGAGTACAATAGATTGCTTATAAAGGATTGCTAAACCCTAGTTCTAATTGGTTAGGAAACTTTAATTGCCTTATTACAAAAATAACCTTGCTTCCAAATTAAAATACTAATAGCCCAATAAACTAATAGGACCTAAAACATAAAAATACAATTGACTTGCAAACATAAATAATACTAAATAATAATCTTCTTGCATTTCTCGCATCATTCTCCTCTGGTTGGAGAAAACTCGGCCCCGAGTTCTAAAGCGTTGAAGGATTAGGATGCTGACAAGTAACACTTGCTTCAAGTCTGGAATCACCTTAGGGAGCATCGAGAAAAGAAAAATCATGAATTCCACCATGTCAAACTCTTCTGAAATAAAAAAAATCAATGTGTGGAATCAACAGAATCTTATCTTGAACCATTGGAAGTACTATGTTATCCACTCTCCACTTTAGCAAACTGTTTGTCTTCATGCACCATGGAAGGCTGATCAAAAGCAGATTCATTAAGTTCCAATATCACATCATGTGCACCCTCTAACATAATACTCTCTTTAAAAACCATCTCTTTACCTTGCTGCTCTTCAATAGATTCATTTCCTTGCACGCATGTTAAAGCAACACTTGTTGAGGCATGTACGTCTGTGTCAACATTAGGCTTTGGTGTTGCTTGAGGACTCTCCACGACCAAGATATCATCATCAATGTTGTCTTCTACAGAGGCAGCAATAAGTTCATTGTGATCAATTATCCTTGGTTTCCCAATTGAATCAATTTGAGTCTTCATTTGCTTCATCTGAGCAATCCTGTCTTGAACATCTTTTATGAGCTTTATAGATAATTCCTTGGTAGATAATTCCTTGATAGATTGTTTAAAAGTGCGTTGAAGACATGAAATGGAATGAGGATTCATCGTATTTGCTTCAACTTGAAAAGTACCACACTGAGATTGTGGTAGATACTTAGCTCGAAAGTATGGTGACAAATACTCATCACAAAGTTTTTCTTTAATATCTTCCCACACACTAATGGCAGGTTCATAATTTAGATAGCAAAAATATTCAAGATTCTTCCAAAACATTTGTGCTCCACCTCTTAACTTCAACTTTGCATACTTAACCTTTATGTTGTCCACAAATTTTTCTTGCTCAAAGAATTGCTTCATCCCATTCATCCAATTGAAAAAATCCCGTGGATTAGTCTTATAACCATCAAAATAAGGTGCTTCAGATATTGCCATAATAACCCAATGAACAAGAATCTTATTGAGTGATGTTTACTGGGTTGATCATATTGTGGGCGTTTTGTTTTTTTTTTTTTTAATGGGGTAGTTGGGTCAGGTAAATGCTAGGTTGAAGTGGAAGTGGGACCTATGGTTTTAATTGGAATGAATAGACTGGGCTAGATGACAATTGTGAGCTTCTGATATACCCTTTTTTTTGGGGGTATCGTGTCAGGAAATGGTGGATTAATGCAGTTCTCAAGGGAAACAAAAACTGCCGGATAGCGTCTTAGAAACAAGTGTTAAGGGGTTGCTGGTGGACTTGCTACGGCACGGCGACGAGCAAGTGATGCTCATGGCAGTGCGAGACAAGGATGGAAGGGATCGAAGCTGCTGGCGGCGAGTCGCTGCAACTAGGGCTTGTGAGTGTGTATAGCAATAGTCACGGCAGCAAACGAGAACCGATGGAGGTGGATCTCCGGCGCGAGGAAGACCAAAAATTGATGAACCAGGGTCAGCGGTGATAGAACTTCTCTGTCTTCGTGGTTGCAACTAGTTTGGTGATTTGAGTATGGGCTTAGGATCTATGGCTGTGGGGTTGGGGTCTTGGAGTGATTGGGATGTTTGTGTCAAATTGTAAATTGTGGTGATATGGTGGTGGTGCTGGCAGGATTTTTTTTTTTTTTTTTTTTGTGGGGTCTTCTAGTGGTGGTAAGAAGCAACAGTGATTGGGATTTCTAATGGGTTGTGAAGGTGGCTCAACAAATTTTTTTTTTTTTTTGGTTCAAGATTGACTACGATGATGCTTCAAACAGATCGGTGTTTGCTCTGATACCAAAATTGATGCAGGACAACTAGAAAAAATTGAAACAACAAGAAAATAAATGGATATGACCTAGGAGTCAACACCTAGGCCTTGCTTGGAGTCAACACCAAGTAGGGAAACCACTAGAAGTCAACACCTAGGGTAGACCTGGAGTCAGCACCAAACCAAAGAAAGACCAAACGACCATTTTTTTCATTCATCAAAATATCAACTACCTCCTCAAGGAGTACAATAGGTTGCTTATAAAGGATTTCTAAACTCTAGTTCTAATTGGCTAGGAAACCCTAATTGCCTTATTACAGAAATAACCTTGCTTCCAAATTAAAATACTAATAGCCCAATAAACTAATAGGACCTAAAACATAAAAATACAATTGACTTGCAAACATAAATTGTAAAGTTGTGATTTACAACTATGTGTTTTGTTGGCTTTTATTCCGTGCCAAATTTGATTGTAATTCTTATCAATCGTTTATACCCTGTATTTATTGTGTGAATTGATGTAAGGGTTGTGTGATAGAGAGTGTGTGAAGACTCAAGCAAAATTGGAAGCTGAAGGAATCTCGCGGGTATGTCGCGACTAAGCTTCCCGCGAAGTGAGGCATGTGCCCTGCACATGCTGGAATGCGAAGAGTCAGGCCAGGTGGAGACAGCTGTCTCTCGCGAGTATCTCGCGGGTAAGGCCTTCCCGCGAGACACCCGCGAGACATGCTGTTCTGCCAGCCTGTACTGACTGACTCACACATTTTGCACCTATCCTATATAAACCCTCATTACCCACAAATGTTTAGGAATGCTTCAGAGAGAAAACCCTAGCTAAACACATTTGCAATTAGAGATTGTCATCCCCACCTTTCTCTATACACTTGCTTGTGGTATCTCCTCAACCCTTCCCTCTCCATTTCCACACCATTGAGAGGTTGATAGCCCAAACACTTACCACACCTTTTGAGAGTGTTGAGTGACGTTTTGGTGCTGCTGGGAAGCATTGGAAGAAGCCAAGGATGGCAGATGCAACATGGAGCTTGTTGCGGGATCCGGAGAGCTAGACAAGACACGGTTCCGAGAAGCCTTGTTGGAGTAGGAGCTTGGAGGGCTTAGGTGCATCAGGTAGATTAGGCTTGGAGGGTCTCTTGCTTACTCATGTATCCCAACTGATTGTCTAGTGGATCGATTTCCGCTTGGAGGGCGGCGGAGAGGTTTTTCGCCGAGTTCTTCGGTTTCCTCTTCGAAAACACGTCTTGGTGTTTTCTGTGTTTGCATCTTTCTTCCCTACTCTTTTATATTCCATTATACTGCTGTGTTGCTTAGTGTATGGATTAGAGTAGCCTTTTGCTTATACACTTGTGTTTACACGATTCCGCACTTAGTATTAAGTTAGTGTAAAATCAACCAAGCCATAATTTTAATTGGGGGGTCTAAACAGCTCTTGTGTTTTCAACACATTTTCGAGCTTTCA
The DNA here is from genome assembly GCA_019022515.1 of Quercus aquifolioides. Classification (NCBI taxonomy): domain Eukaryota; kingdom Viridiplantae; phylum Streptophyta; class Magnoliopsida; order Fagales; family Fagaceae; genus Quercus; species Quercus aquifolioides. The sequence goes on from CM032326.1 coordinate 28,839,416, forward strand.
ATTGGTATCAGAGCGGGTACACTTGCTTGGTTTAAATACCTTAGTGTGATCCTAGACCCCTTGGTGTGTTTTGAAAAGTGTTCTTGATTAAACCACCATGAAGGATTTGAAAAGTGTTTGTGAAAATGACTCAATGAGCATATTTAAAGATTGTTCCAGCAATGCTGTCTTATAGCTATTTAAATCCAAGAAACATGCTAGAATTTTTTGTCATATGCTGAAATCATTAGTTCATAGGAACCATGATATACACAACAGCCTATGTGAGTCAAAGTCTTTAAACTATGAATATGAGAGAAAAAATAGACAGTTAAGTGATAAAATTGGTCGTTTAAAAGGGAAACTTCACTCATCCTTGAATGAAATAAAGAAAAATGAGTCATGTTTTGATGATCAAGAATGTCTCTCTCATGCATGCCTTTTTGTTCATACCACATTGAAAGTGTTTAACTCATGTTTGTGGTACCTTGACAGCGGGTGTTCTAGGCATATGACTGGAGAAAAATCTCTATTCAAAACTCTTAAAGAGAAGGAAGATGGATTTGTGACATTTGGGGATGGTAGTCATTCACAAGTTCTTGGAAAGGGAACAGTGGATATTTCGGGTCTGCCTTTGATGACTGATGTGCTATATATTAAGGGTTTAAAAGTGAACTTGTTAAGTATCACTCAGATTTGTGATGAAGATTTCCTGGTCCAATTTTCAAAGAAAGGATGTCTAATCTTGAATGAAGAAGGTGTTCAAGTTCTAAAGGGACTAAGGACCACTGATAATTGCTATGGGATCATTCCAAAACCCAGCATAGCATGTCGAAGTGCTCGGGTAAATCTCTTGGAGCTGTGGCATCAACGGCTTGGTCATGCAAATTACAAACAAGTGGCGAAAGTCTCGAAGCTTGAGGCTGTGGTTGGTTTACCTAAGTTTGGGAAGATTGAAAAGAATTTGTGTGGTCCATGTCAATTGGGAAAACAAACAAAGTCAAGCCATCCTAAAGTGAATGTGGTTGCAACTTCTCGTCCGTTAGAATTACTGCATGTGGATTTGATGGGTCCTACAAGAACAGAGAGCATGGGTGGAAAGCGGTACATCATGGTGATAGTTGACGATTTCTCAAGGTATTCTTGGGTGGACTTCCTTAGAGAGAAATCGGAAGCATGTGATAAGATGGAGAAATTGTGCAAGAGATTGATGAATGAAAAGGGAGTACCTATCATCAAAATCAGGAGTGATCATGGGAAAGAGTTTGAAAATGCAAAGTTTGAAGCATTTTGCAATGAACACGGTATCAAGAAGGAATTCTCATCCCCAAAGACTCCACAACATAATGGAGTAGTTGAAAGGAAGAACTGGGTGATTCAAGAAATGGCTCGAGTAATGTTACTCAACAAAAATCTTCCACAGAAGTTTTGGGCTGAAGCTGTGAACACGTCTTGTCACATTGGGAATAGGATTTACTTCCGAGCAGGAACGAAGAAGACATCATATGAAATTTGGAGAGAAAAGAAGCCGAAGGTGAAATATTTCCGAATATTTGGGAGCAAATGTTATATTCTCAATGACAGAGAGAATCCCGGAAAATTTGATGCTAAAAGTGATGAGGGGATATTTCTAGGTTATTCATTAAATAGCCGAGCATATAGGGTGTTCAATAAACGCACCAAGACGGTAATGGAGTCAATAAATGTGGTCATTGATGATACCATATCTGAAAGGGAAAGAGATGACGGTGAAGGATCTAACCTGAAGAAAGGGGAAGTTGAGGACAACATGTCTCAAGATGATGAGATCGAGAAAGAATCACCAGAAAAAGAGTCTACACCTCCTATACCAAGAAGGGAGACCAGATCGATGCAAGGGCCCTCTAGCCCTCTCACCCCTCCGGAAGTTCAACCTCCAATCTCTCGAGATGAAGAACCTTCCACCTCCAAGAGACCATCATCAAGGGTAACCCTCAATCATCCACCAAGTAATATCATTGGTGACGTAAATGAGGGACTTCGTTTGAGAAAAGGACCAAAATACAGTGCGAATCATGTGACGTACAATTGTTATCTTGCTCAATTCGAACCCAAGAAGGTAGAGGAAGCCCTTAGAGACGAAAATTGGATCGAGTCTATGCATCAGGAGCTACATCAGTTTGTCAGAAATGATGTATGGGAGTTGGTTCCAAGACCCAAAGATACCCATGTCATTGGCACCAAGTGGATCTTCAAGAACAAAACTAACGAAGATGGTGAGGTAGTTCGAAACAAGTCTAGGTTGGTAGCTCAAGGATATACTCAAGTGGAAGGCATAGACTTTGATGATTCGTTTGCACCAGTAGCAAGGTTAGAGTCAATTCGAATTCTACTGTCTATTGCATGTGTTATGGATTTTAAATTGTACCAAATGGATGTAAAAAGTGCATTTCTGAATGGTCTCCTAAATGAAGAAGTATTTGTTGAACAACCAAAAGGATTTCAAGATCCTCATTTTTCGGATCATGTGCTAAGGCTAAAGAAAGCACTGTATGGTTTGAAGCAAGCACCAAGAGCATGGTATGATCGTCTCACAACATACTTGTTGGATCGCGGATTCAAAAGAGGTCAAGCTGATCGAACCTTGTTTGTAAAGAGAGATGAGAAGTCTCTCCTAGTTGCTCAGGTGTATGTGGATGATATTGTTTTCGGTTCCATAATTGACCATTTGGCTCATGAATTCTCCGAAGAAATGAAAAGGGAGTTTGAGATGAGTATGGTGGGAGAGCTGAACTATTTCCTTGGGCTTCAAGTGAAACAGCGGAAAGATGGGATATTCATATCTCAAGAGAAATATGCCAAAAATCTTGTTAAAAGATTTGGTCTAGACTCTAAGAAACATACTTCCACTCCAATGAGCTCCTCATCAAAGCTGAGTCGGGATGCAGCAGGTATAGAAGTGGATCCAACGCTTTATCGAAGCATGATAGGCAGCCTCTTATACCTCACTGCTAGCAGACCAGACATAGCCTTCAGTGTAGGCGTGTGTGCTCGATTTCAGGCAGCCCCCAAAAAGTCACATTTAACAGCTGTCAAAAGAATTATCCGTTACATAAATGGCACCTCTGACTATGGGATTTGGTACTCAAGAGATTCAAATGAATGCTTAGCCGGATATTCTGATGCTGATTGGGCTGGTTGCATTGATGATAGAAAAAGTACTTCCGGTGGATGCTTCTATCTTGGAAATAACTTGGTGTCATGGATGAGCAAAAAGCAGAATTTAGTCTCTCTATCAACAGCCGAAGCTGAATACATTGCTGCTGCAAGTTGCTGTGCTCAATTACTATGGATGAAGAAGCTTCTTCATGATTATGGAATCACTCAAGACACGATGTGTGTATATTGTGATAATACAAGTGCCATAAACTTGTCCAAGAATCCAGTTCAACACTCGAAGTCAAAACATATCGAAATTCGGTATCATTTGATTCGAGATTTGGTGGAGGAAAGGACCGTGTACTTAGAGTTCATCAACACTGAGAATCAGAAGGCGGACATATTCACTAAACCTCTAGATGGCCCAAAGTTTGAATCTTTGCGTAAGACCATCGGTGTCGGTTTCATTCCCTGAACTCTATCTCTTGTGTGAACCTATACTACTTTGTGTTGCATACCTGTTGTTTTGGTTCCACATGTTTAGTGTCTAACTGTTTTGCTTCTATCAGTTTTGGTTTGCACCTGCTACTTGTGTTGATCATTTTTTTTCTTACTTTGTTTTGGGTGTGTTCAAAAAAATTCAAAAAAAAACACATAAAAATAGAAAATCCAAAAAGTTTGATCACTTTGTTGAGTTTTTGTCTCAAAACATGTTTTGCCTTGTACCTTTGTACTTATGGCTTTGTGCATTTAACGAGCTTAGCATGTCTCTCATGCACTCATATCATTGTGGAAGAAATTCTGAAATCTATGTGACTGTTGTAAATAGATCTTCAACCTTGTCATGAATGATTAGTGAATGGTTTTTGTTGATCTTGAGACATGCATAGACTCATGCCTATATATCTTCCCACTTTTATTTTTTTTGCTTAAAAGAGCTCTCTAATTGTAAATCTCCAAATGAAAAGAGATATAGAGCTGCAAAAGCCTGTCGCACAAACTAGTATTCGACTAGGAAAAAGGGAAAGCGACCAAAATAAAATGTATGATGCCCAACAAGCCAAAGGCTAACTCATCAATTGAAATATCAAAAATTTCAGGCATCTTTCTCTAAATGAGATTCTCTTTGCTCAAAAGTTGCAAATGATATGTTAAATATGGAGCCAAATGAAAAGCTTCAATAAATTATTGTCAAGTACGTGTGGGAGGTCATATATGCATGTTTCTATAATTGAGATAGGTCACATAATCTAGTGCTAGTTGTGTATGCCTTGATTGAATTGATCATTGAAGCTTCACATTGGACTAAGGACTATCTCATTTTTGATATCCACACACAACACACAAGTCTATGTTCAATGAATGCCTTATTCATTTGTGTGATTGTACTTGATTAAATGTGTTTTCACATGCTCAATCTTTGTTGATCAAACCCAAAAAGATTTTTGAGTGTTTTATTTGTTTTTGAAAGTGATTTTATACTTTCGTGTCATTTGTTCTTCATTAAAAAGCATGTTTTTGTGTCTCTTCAAAAACTGGTTCAGGGGTAGTTTCGCGAGAAGCTCGCGACTTAGAGCTTCCCGCGAAAATGGGTTGAGGGAATTTTTTATTTTATCTTGTCACATAGAAACTTTCGCGACTGTATCGCGACTGTCTCGCGACCAAAAGCTACTCGCGAAATGCTGTTTGGCTAAAAAATTGGATTTTTCCAATTTCAGACAGAGGTTACCGCGACTGTCTCGCGACTGTTTCGCGACCTAATGCTTCTCGCGAAAATTTTGTGCTTCAGTGGCCCTTCTCGCGACTGTGTCGCCACTCCCTAACCCGCGAAAAACGCGTGTTTTCTGTCTTTATCTTGCTGATGTGACAGTGTTTCAAAAACACAAAAACTTCCCTCGCTCAACCTTTGTCGAACCTTTTTCAACCCAAGGTCATTTTTTTCAAAACCCTTCATTTTCAAGCTTCCTTTCTGCATTGTCATCTTCAAGGTATGTCTTCTAAAGCATTTCCCTTCAAGTTTTGTCTTATTTTTGCAGATTTTTCGTTAGGGTTTCAAAAATTTGGGGTTTTTCGAAAATTTGGATATTTTTTCAAAATTGGGTGACTTTTTGTCAAATCTTTTGCTTGGGCTGTGTCCCATTGGTTGTTTCTGCTTCTGTGTTGGCCCCTTGTGGTATTTTATCTTGTATTGAGGGTAGATTTTCCCATGTTCATGCATTGCTCATGTCTTATTTGATGTTGTGCACACTAAGTGTTTGTCAAAATGTCCGAGTGACATTTTTGTGCTATTTTGAAATCAAGTGATTTCAATCTATGGACTTTCACATGTTTGACCTTATTTCACTCAATTTGGTCATTGATAGTGTGTCTCATGCATCTTGCACTTGCTCCCACATACATAATCATGCACATTTGCTTAGTTCCATGCATTGTGTTTATGCATTCAGCAGTGCTACTTTTGCTTTGACCTAACTTGACTCTAATCAAGTTCTGTGTTCTGTGGTCTATGGGTTGTGCTCTTGTCTCTTGTTTGTTTTGTGTGCTATGTTGCACAGATGTCTCCATTCAAGACTTCCGCTGTGAAAGGAGGCCGCGACAAAGGGAAAGAACCGATCATTGATGTTGATGCTGATTCACCTAGACCGAAGCGAACTCGTGGCTCAACAGGAACTTTTGATCCTCACTTGTTCAAGTCTCATGCTGCTTTTGAATCCTTCAAGAACCACTTTCAGGGTGCTCCTTTGATAGTTGAAAGGGGGGTTGACCAGCCATCACTCAAAGACACACAAATACCTATTTGGTTTGCCACGAAAGATTGGAACTATCTGCTGTCAACTTTCGAGGATACATATGAGAACATGGTTAAGGAATTCTGTGCCAATGCCAGTGTCGTCGGCGATGAGATTAAATGTTGGGTTCGAGGAAAGAGCTTTTCTGTCACACCAATGTACTTGGCGGAAATTCTACACATTAACCGACCAATACTTCCCATACTGCCGGTATATGATAAGCTGAACCCCGATGAAGAATATCTAAGATAGTCTTTAGGAGCTGATTTGGAATTCTCATCCACTAAGAAGTCAATCAATGTGGCCTCTCTCTCTTCCGAGCTACGACTTCTCTCAATGATCATGTGTAGCAATCTCTATCCCCTGTCCAGCACCGGATATATGAACCTTGGTCGAGCCTTGTTTTTGAACGATCTGATCACGGATGTCGAGATTGATGTGTGCTCTCATATCTTTCACATTTTGGCAAAAACAGTTGCCCGGACAGCTTCAAGGAATTGTCTTCCTTTCTCTCGCCTTATTTCAAAGATTTTGAAGCTCAAAGGTGTCCGTCCTTTGGAGGATGAACGTCCATATCCAAGGCCAAGTCCAATCAACATTCAGTCTCTCCATGCTAGTATGAGCCATGCCAAGAAGAACACCAAGCAAGAAACTCATGCACCATCGGGTTCCTCGAGTTCTGCAACTCGTATCAATGATGAACAAATCAACAATATCTTTACTGCTCTTCAAGAGATGAGTACAAAGATGTCCGGATTTGGGACTATCATGTACACTCACCACCGACGTCTTGATGCACAGCTCACATCTCTCCAAACTCAGATGGACGAAATTCAACGGAAGCTAGAAGGGGATGACTAGCTATTCCATGACAAAAAGGGGGAGATGATGTCATTGATAGGGGGAGTATGGAGATAGGGGGAGAAGAAGTAAACTGTTCCTGTGTCTATTTTTTTGTCTTTAAAGCTTTGATACTATGCTTTATTTAAGTATTATTTCAGATATTTTTTGTGATTTTCTCTATGCTTTGTAGCATACTTTGCATGTACCCATGTTGCTTTTGTAAGCTTTAAGGGTTGTTTTGTTTCATTGCATGTTTGTAGGCTTTTATGGTCTGTGCCATGTATTTGCAATACTTTGCTTATGCAGCCTTTATGCTTGTGCTTTTGAAGTTTAATGTCATACATTTAATTCACTACATCACTCTTGTGCCCTAGTAGGATTGTTCCTAGATGCATATACGTTCTATGCATTAGTTGAGTGATGAACACTCTTGTGCCCATGTAGGATTGTTCCTAGATGCAAATACTTTGAGTATTTTGCATTGGTTGAGTGTTGAATTTGCAAATGGTACTCTTCATATGAGCTTATCATCTTGCATATCCGGATGTTCATTCCTTGTGTGAATGAGCATAGTAATTACTTCTGTATAGTGATTACTTGTTTGATCTTGCCATGATCTAGTGTTTTCTATTTCATCTTGCTTGATCATGCTTTTAATGCTCCATATGTTTTTCAAGTTTTCTGCATACAATGATAATATTTTGTTGTTGTGTTTCAGGAGTTACTTGTTCATATGTTTCAAGAGCTTATCAGAATCTAGAATTAGGTGTGAGTGAGTTTTGCCTGTGTTCCCAAACTCACGTTTAAGTCTAGAGTCTGTTTTAGGGTTTTGTCACGGAATAGCCAAAGGGGGAGATTGTAAAGTTGTGATTTACAACTATGTGTTTTGTTGGCTTTTATTCCGTGCCAAATTTGATTGTAATTCTTATCAATCGTTTATACCCTGTATTTATTGTGGGAATTGATGTAAGGGTTGTGTGATAGAGAGTGTGTGAAGACTCAAGCAAAATTGGAAGCTGAAGGAATCTCGCGGGTATGTCGCGACTAAGCTTCCCGCGAAGTGAGGCATGTGCCCTGCACATGCTGGAATGCGAAGAGTCAGGCCAGGTGGAGACAGCTGTCTCTCGCGAGTATCTCGCGGGTAAGGCCTTCCCGCGAGACACCCGCGAGACATGCTGTTCTGCCAGCCTGTACTGACTGTCTCACACATTTTGCACCTATCCTATATAAACCCTCATTACCCACAAATGTTTAGGAATGCTTCAGAGAGAAAACCCTAGCTAAACACATTTGCAATTAGAGATTGTCATCCCCACCTTTCTCTATACACTTGCTTGTGGTATCTCCTCAACCCTTCCCTCTCCATTTCCACACCATTGAGAGGTTGATAGCCCAAACACTTACCACACCTTTTGAGAGTGTTGAGTGACGTTTTGGTGCTGCTGGGAAGCATTGGAAGAAGCCAAGGATGGCAGATGCAACATGGAGCTTGTTGCGGGATCCGGAGAGCTAGACAAGACACGGTTCCGAGAAGCCTTGTTGGAGTAGGAGCTTGGAGGGCTTAGGTGCATTGGGTAGATTAGGCTTGGAGGGTTTCTTGCTTACTCATGTATCCCAACTGATTGTCTAGTGGATCGATTTCCGCTTGGAGGGCGGCGGAGAGGTTTTTCGCCGAGTTCTTCGGTTTCCTCTTCGAAAACACGTCTTGGTGTTTTCTGTGTTTGCATCTTTCTTCCCTACTCTTTTATATTCCATTATACTGCTGTGTTGCTTAGTGTATGGATTAGAGTAGCCTTTTGCTTATACGCTTGTGTTTACACGATTCCGCACTTAGTATTAAGTTAGTGTAAAATCAACCAAGCCGTAATTTTAATTGGGGGGTCTAAACAGCTCTTGTGTTTCCAACACATTTTCGAGCTTTCATAAATAATACTAAATAATAATCTTCTTGCATCTCTCACATCACTACCATTGTGGATAGGCAACCATACATCACATCTTCAAATTTTCAGTTGCCCCAATCTCATATCACTCTCCGAAGAGATTGGTAACCTTACGATAATTGAAAACCTTGAAATTTTCAATTGCCCCAATATCATATCACTCCCCGAAGGGATTGGCAACCTTACTGCACTGCAAATACTTGAAAGTTCCGATTTGCCCAATCTAATAAGACTAATATCACTCCCCGAAGGGATTGGAAGTCTCACATCACTCAAAAGATTTGAAGTCCGTTCATGCCACAATCTGACATCACTTCCATCAGGAATGCATCAGCTCTCCTCTTTACAAACCCTGAGGATCAATAAGTGTCCCCACTTGAAAGAGAGATACCAGAAGGGAATGGGCGAGATTGCTCATGTCCCAGATTTTCAATATCGTGATTCTTAATATCCTTCGGCTTCTTCAGTTAAAAACTACAACTTGTACTATTTCTTTTCTTTTTGTGCCAACTTCTTTATCTTCTTCCAATTTATTTGCAATTTGATATGCAAATTTATTCAAAGCACTGTACAAACAACTGCAAGGATGCCTAGGAAAACACAAAAAATTTGACAAAATTTTTTCACTCCTGTTGATGTTGCAGATTGATAGCGGCCGATAAAAGCTGTTGTTTTTGCTAGGAAACTTGGTCTTTCCTCAATTATTCTTGAGGGAGACTCCGAGGCGATCATTCATGATGCCCTTAGAACAGAAGCAGCTTGGTGCATTTGGGAGCCTAAAAGGCGAAAACTAATTATATTGTTTTGGATGCAAAATTCTACTAATTAACGTGAACTAATTTTTTTTTTTTAAAGTCTATAGACACAAAAAATTTGACAAAATTTTTCACTCCTATTGATGTTGCATATTGATAATGGTAAGTAAAATAGTGATGTTAATGGTAGACCTAAATAAGAACTAAAAAAAATTTGCCAACTCAACTATTGTGAAAAATATTGTGAATTTATTTGTGCATTGCTCTTTTTTTTTATTAGAAGTGTTACATTTACAATATTTTTCACAACAAATTCTAGGTATTAAGTTGTTACTGGTTCTAATTTGAATCCAACATTAAAATTATTTTTTTTGCCATCAATAACAACTTGCTATTTAAAATTTGTTGTAAAAATGTTGTGAGCGTAACATTTTTTTTTTTTTTGTATTTCATTTAATAAAAAAATATTATTTTATTTGTTGGCTAATATTTGGCCATAATTATTACTATTACATTGATAGAAATAACTCTATTAGTTAAAATTTAGAGGCCTTTTTTTTAATTGGGGCTTTAGGCAACCACATCAATTGCTTTTAGCATTGAGCCGTTAGAAGTGAGTAAGAGCCTTTTGCTTCATTTAGACACTTTATTTCAAACATAAAGTCTTTTGTATGTAAGTATTTTTAGCAACTTCAGTTTTTCTCATATCTGTAGACAAAGTAACTCAATGGCTCACAACCTTGTTATACATGTAAAATACATTAGTGATTATCTGTGTGGATGAAAGATGCTACTCCACACTTAAATAATGTACTTTTAGCCGATTATGACTGAATTTTTTCTTCAATGAAATCTTTAGGTTTCTTCTCCAAAAAACAAATTACTCAATCAATGAAGTTTAGCTTATTAACTAAAATTTTTGTTTACATTCTAATAGACAGAGAGCCCATAAATCTTCTTCTTTTTCTTTTTTCCTGAATGCTGAATGAGGCAATGAGCCCATAAGCCAGTCAAAGCTTGGCTTGCTATCTTTCAAATTTAGGAAATAAAATATAATTGAAAACAGAAACAAAAACCTTGCGTTTGTAAGACCTCGTCTTCGGTTTTAGATCACATACAACTCCCAGTTCCCACTTGGCAGAAATTCATCTCCCATTCAATCACGTCATTATAGATAAGAAAGCCACGTCCAAATTAAAAAAATAATTAAAAATTAAAAATAAATAAAGAAGAAGAAGGTTTTCGGGGATTACCAAAAGAGTATTTGGAAATCAAAACCTATTAGTAAACTTAAGCTATACGTTAATACATCCTTCAAGTTTGGCTGTGTAGTTAAAGTTTGTTAGCTAGCATTTTTCTTTATTTATATATTTTTTTATTGGTGTTAGCTAGTATTTATTTATGAAACCAATGATGTAGGGTCAAATTAAAAGCCCCTGACCCCCTATAATTAATAAGTGGTAGCTAGGCGAGATTTCATTTACATATATCAATATATAAGGGGGAAAAAATCAGAAAAAAGGAACATCTATTTCATGAAATTTGAGTTGATAGAAAAAGCCACTCAACCTACTTCTAGGCTCTAGCTGGCCTCAAGGCTTTTGATATTTTACTTTTCACAATAATTTTACAATAAATTTTAGATAACAAGTTGTTATTGATTCTAATTTAAGCTCCGTTTGGATAGTGACTGGCGTTTGGTGTCCAGCGTTTTTGCCTCTTTTTTTTTTTTTGACCAGCGCCTCTTGCACTGTTCACGGGACATGAACAGTGCATTAAGACAAAGCTACAGTGTTTTCTGCAATGAACAGTAACCCAGATATTATTTTTTAATTATTTTTAGCAATAAATTTTCAGTTTTTAGCAAAATAAGCGATATCTAAACACACACTTAGACTAATCATTAAAATTACTTTTTTTGCTCACTAGTAACAACTGATTTGTTAAAAAATTGTTATAAAAATATTGTTAACGACTTGACCTAGCATTTCTCTTCTTTTTAATATGGTCATAATCAAGGACGGACCCACATTAGGACCGAAGGGAGCCCTGGGCCCCCCAAGGCCCCAAGTTGAGAAAAATATGTCTTTTGTAGCTATATTAAGGTCTTATTCCAATTGAATCTAAAAATCAAAAACCTTCACCCCCCTCTAAAATCTTGCCCCTCTTCATAAACAAATCAACTCAGCCCAAACAAATCACATTGTACCAATAAAATACATATATGCTAAAACAAAGGTGAAGACATGGATCATGACCAGAAGCCGATGGTTTGGGTCTAAGGGAGGAGGCTTGAGATTCTTGGAGTTATTGATGTACATGGAGCTGTGACTCATTGAGCGCTTGCACCTCTCTCTCTCTCTCTCTTTCTCTCTCTGTGTTTTTTTTAGAAGACTCTCTCTATGTTTTAGATTTCAATTTCTTAGTTTCTCCGTTGTTTCCAATTGAAAAGTAACTCTCTTTTAGATTGAAATCAAGTGCAATAATTAATTGCTATTGATGGTTGAGATTTAAAGTAACAAAAAGTATCTTTAAATCTCAATAAAAAAATTTAAAAAGTAAAAATAAAAATAGAAAAAAAAAATGTTGAGAGAGAGAGAAGGTGAGTTGTTTGGTGCAATTGCAACGGATAATTACACATCAATCCATTTCTTTTATTTTTATTTTTTCTGGTAAACCTTTCTTTTGTTTTTCTCCTACCTAACATCACTTATCTAATTTTTATCTCTTGATCTCATCCAACCACGTGGCCATGGACTTGACAATTTAAATCTCAACCATTGAATAAAAAAAAATTTTAAAGTAAAAATAAAAATAGAAAAAAAAAATGTTGAGAGAGATAGGGTGAGTTGTATAGTGCAATTGCAACGTACAATTACACATCAATCCCTTTCTTTTACTTTTCTCCTACCTAACATCACTTATCTAATTTTTATCTCTTGATCTCATCCACGCACGTGGCCGAGGACTTGACAATTTGAAATGAAAAGGCAGACAAGTCATTAAAAAAAAATTTTGGTTGAGAATACTAAATATTTTAACATACACCGAGAGAGTGGAGAAGATTTTAAAGAAAATGGTTTATTTATTTATTTATATGTTGAACTAATAAGACATGGGCTTTAATATATATATATATATATATATATTTTTTTTTTTTTTTTTTTTTTTTTGGTGTGTGTTGCTGAAGACAATATATTAAAGCATTAGAGCATCCCCAGCCGGTTTCTAAATCTCATCCTATTTTACAATCTCAAAAAGCTACTTTATCTATTATACCACCCCATTTTACAATACACCCAACATCCCAAAATTCTATTTCTTATCCCATTTTATTTAAATATTCTTTTTTATTCTTTTTTTTTACTATTTCCCTTTTTCTATTCCTCTTCCTCCCTCATTACCGGTTTCAACCCAGCCACACACACACACACACAGCCAAACCCATCACCACACACACACACACACACACACACACACACGGCAACCCCACCTCCACGGCTCCACCATCATCAACCACCACACCACCACCAAACCAACCAATCCGCACCGATCAACCACCACGCCACCACCGCACCGATCAACCACCACGCCGAACCCAAACCCACACCGCCACACTCGATCAACCAATCCGCACCGATCAACCAATCTGCACCGATCAACCACCACACCACCACCACACTTGATCAACCACCACGCCACCGATCCACCACCACAACGCAGCAACCCATAATACCGTCAACACCAAAAAAAAAAAAAAAAAAAAAAAAATCCCAGGCAGCAAACCCACGCCGCCACCCACTGACCCAAAACCCACTCCGACGGAGCCACAGACACCCACTCCATCGTCGGCCCACCATCCATAACTACTTCCACCACCTCCACCGTCGGCCCACCAGCCACAACCACAAACCCCAGTAGCTGAACCAAAAAAAAAAAACACACAGCGCCACCAACGCCAACACGGCACAGCCAAATCCAGCCAAATCTGTTCTCACCGGCAGCGATGGCGAGAGAGAGAGGGTCGCCGTCTCCGAGCCAAACGCCAAACGCCAAACGCCATCTTCGACCCAAACGCCAAACGCCATCTTCGACCCACCATCTTCGACCCAAACGCCAAACGCCAAACAGCACCCAAACGCCGGAAACCCACGACCTCCACGCCTCCACCGCAGCTTTTCTGATCAAGCCTCCACGCCGCCGTTGCCTCCATTCCGTTGAAGAAGAGAGAGCAGTAAGAAAGAGAGAGCAGAAATAAAGAGAGAAGGAAGAGAGAAATGAGAGAGGAGAGAGAATTACCCGGTTTAAATGAGAGAGGAGAGAGATTGTTATGCATTAAAATATATTTTTTTTTTATAAGATTGAGCTACAGTACCATCTTACATTTGAGATGGTACTGTAGCAAAATCTCATTTTTTTTTTGGCATATGGGATTTACCTTCCCGGTTGCTGGTGGATTTTGGGGTTCAAATGCCAAATGCTCCTAGCATTTGGCATATACAACCCCCAATGGGGATGCTCTTACACTTGCTATTTAATGTTGAGCCCAAGTTTGATTTTTATTTGTTTAGTCAATTGCAATTACATGTATCTAGTGTCTGGTCTATGTATATATATAAAACCAAAACCTCTGAAACTCTCACAATTTTCTACGTCAGCTGAATATTTAAATAAATTTATCATTTTATTTAAATAAAATTATTTTTGTTTAGTCCAAACTTAACAAAAAGTAAAACTCTATCACTCTAACAAATCCAACTTAAACTCAAACTTATCATTATCATTTTTTTAAACAAAATTATTTTTGTTTAATCCAAACTAAATATGTTAGGACTCTATCATTAAAAAAAGGAAAAAAAAAAATGTTAGGACTCATAAACAAAGTCACGTTAGGATTTATCTCTTCCTTATAAAAACCCTACATGAAACTAACAGAAAACAAAAAGTAAAATTATTTTTGTTTAGCCCAAACTTGACAAGGAGTGAAACTCTATCTTTCTAACAAGTTCAACTTAAACTCAAACTCATCATTATTATTTTTTTAAAATAAAATTATTTTTAATTAATCCGAAACCTCTGAATCTCTCACAATTTTTCACTTTAGTACAATATTTAAATAAAATTATCATTTTATTTAAATAAAATTATTTTTGCTAAGTCAAAACTTAACAAAAAGTGAAATTCTATCATTCTAACAAGTCCAACTTAAACTCAAACTCATCATTATTATTTTTTTTTAAAAAAATTATTATTTTTTTAATCCAAGTCCAACTTAAACTTAAACTCAAACGTTGATAATTTATCTCCAAATTTGCGAGGTTAATCATGAATCCTATAAATGCAATGCAAGCCCCAATATTTTTTTTAAAGCCGAGTAGAGTTATGAGCTCTTCTTATGTTATTTTCTTCTCCTTTACTTTGTTAATATATATATTGTGGGGTCATAAAGCCCAATGATATGCATCCACCTTCTGTACTGGGCCTGAAACCCATGATGAGACCCATAATCGCATATGAAGAAGGCAATGGAAATCATGGCAGCCCAGGAAACTGTGTCGAGGACAATTCTGTCCTCGGATAGCAAGGCCAAGGATGATATAAAGAGACTTACTGACAAAAATAACCTTCCAAAGTACCCCAGGGAAGAATATAAGTACAGCAAGCAAGCACTATGGAGTATGGCGGCGGAGTAATTCCAGAAAAAGTCACAGCCTCCACATTAAATACTCCACAACTAACACTTTGGCCGCATTAAATGTGGAAGTGATACCTAAGCAATGGATTTTTAGACTCACAACTACTACCTAAGAGCTTTGGGAGGAATGTTGATGTGACAAAGATCAACAACAGTAGATCTAACATACACGTGTATGGTGGAGATGAGGGAGGAAAGTAGTATATAAGGAGGAAGAAGCTCTGAGAAAGGGGATTAGAATTTTTGACCAGAGAAACATTGTAGCAACCTGAGCTAACTTTGTAACCATTGTCACTATCAATCAAGAAATAATAAGTGGAAGCTCCTCGGACTAGTGCCGAGGATTGAATTATTTGCCTAAATCCATACTTGTTTTACTTATTTGTTCCTTAAATCACCTTCAACTGTTGTTACACTCTTTAAAGCCCAATTCTTCTACCCACTCTCTACAAATTTATTGTATTGGGCTTGTTGGGCTTGAGTCCACTTATCCCTAGGACAAAGTGCTCAAATCCGGACCCTACATATATATATATGGTTTTTCATGTATTTTTTAAAAAGTAATTTTTGTACATAAACCACTAAACTCTATTTAGTCTTTTTTACAAGATAAAAAAAGCTTGCAATAATTGAAATCATTCTTTTGAATGTAACTCATCTTTCTTTTATATTTCTCTATTGTTTAGTCATGTATATTTTGTTTTGTTTCAATAATTTCTAAGCAGTGAATCATCTGATTCTTTAATATTTTTTTGTCTTTCAGAAGTTTTAATATCTGAATTCTTGAGTTATTTTTTTGCAATATCTAAAAATGTTTGACAAATTTTTGTAAGTCATTGCACGTTCAAGCAATGGCTTCTTCATCAAATTGTAACACAAATTGAAGTCATACAAGAGCAAATTATGCAATAGTATAGTTTCATCAATTTAAGATTTTATTAAAAAAAAAAAAAAAAATTAGTCTATCTCACAAATAGTTAGGTTTCCATGCATAGCACGGGTTAGCAACTAGTATTAATGCATTATCATTGGACTGATATGTTATGTTAAGGGTTAACATATTGACTCGTTAAACAAAACAAAGTTAAGATATTGGGCTTATAATTTTAAAATATTAATTTTTAAAATTTTATATGAATTTTAAGATATATATATATATAACTACAAAACAGTACACCAATATTGACTTGTACTGAAAAGTCTGAAATATATCATTTCCTTGGTCAAATCAAAACACAATCCAGTACGAAATTGACTCCCTTAGATAGCAATCTAAACGTATCTTGTGCAATATATTATTAAGTTAGATATTAATTTAAAACTTAAAAAAAAGATATATGAATTTACATTTTTTAAAAGTTCTTAAATAAAAAAATGTGGGGTTCTAATTTATAATTAAATAATATATATAGTAATAACCACGAAATGCTACACTGGATGACCGGTACTGAATTATATTATTTCTTTGACTAAACTGAAATGACCCCCAGTACAAAATAGATGCCCTTACTTCAGCCCTCCCTAAGCTCAAATCTTGGTTCCGTCTCTGGTCATAACAAGCCAAATAAGTCGTGAAACTTGTGCTTATTACTTATTAGTTGACAATTATCGTCATTAAAAATAATCTTGAGGAGTTGTGTGGTCGAGTTATTATACACAGTTTACAAACTTCAAATTTGGATACAATTTAATTTAAATTACAATTCTTCTTCTTGCTTTTTGAAAAGTAGAATTATAATTAATATTCAAATTTTGTTAACATTTTCTTTCAAATTGATAGTATGGTTAATCTACTTGAGCTTGGATTAAGTTTTTACTAATCCACTAAAAGTTGATAAAGAATAGTTGTATCTGAAAAACAAATGATATTTTAAAAAAAATTTAAATAAGTAAATTAGTAATTTTTTTTTTTAAAGAAATAAGTAAATTAGTAATCTAAATGTACAGATTGGTGACATATATCAATTTTATCTTTGGAAAACTTCTTTCTGCTAAAGAAATTTTATCTTGGTCACTCCACAAGTATAAGTGTTTGTGGGGTGTGAGGGGTAAGAGCCGGGGTTCAAGTTTCTAGAAGGGAGCTTCACACATATATACACTTAGATTAAGTTATAGTAGATTTTCTATCTTGTATAAAAAAAATAAAAAAAATAATTGATTTTTTTTTTATATAATCTATCACATCAATGGGAGTGTTTTATTCTACTTGTGTTTATTCTTCTAAAACTTATATTTCTAAAAGTAAATCTAAACCATGAAATATCATAATAAAATAAATATTGTCTATAATATAAAATTATAATATGAACTGAACTAAATCAATTTAAAAACTTATAATCATAAAACCTAATTTATAAAAGACACTATTGCAAAATGCAAATTCACTTTATAAAAGACATAGACTATTTTCTTATAGGAAAAAATAATTGCGTGTATGAAATATATTTTATTTTAGGAAAAAGTTAATGGATGACCTGAATTTTTTTTTACAAATTTTTATATTTTTCATGAAAATGATTTCAAAACTTTCTTAAAATGATTCATTAACAAATGCCATCAGGGCACCCATAAACCAAACCTTTTATTTTACGTTGCTATACAAGTTTAGTATGTATTAGAATATCAAAATTAGGTGCCTTCTAGGTTTAAATCATATTATTTATTCCTCTAAAAAAAATCATATAATTTCTATCATAGTAGGGTAATACGTGTAACATACGCGTATTATTCACATATGTAAAATCTTGCATTTGACTATTGGTTTCCATTTATACGAAAATAAACGTGTTTCTTTCAAATGAAAAATACAATTATTGTTATATTTAGATAACATAATAATCACCTACGAATACACTGCATATAAAAAGCAAGAATCTAAAGATTCTAATTTTTATTAAACAAAAAAAAAAAAAAAAAAAAAAAAAAAAAACCCTTAAGAAAGAAAATTCAATTATCATGTATCAATATTACTGTAAGGGGTAAAAACTGAATAACCCTCTCAGGTTGGAGAAATTATAGAGTTTTCTGGTGGACCACGTCACTTGTCCACCATTCTACTAAAAAACTTCTACTTGTTTAAAATTGCTGAGTCAGTAATTAATTTCTGTTTAAAAAAATTTTCTAACTAACAATTTTAAACAAGTGACAGTTTTTTAGTGGAATGATAGATCACGTCACTTGTCCACCATGTGGATCTTATAATTTCTCCTCAGGTTGGGCCCCTTAAATGAAACAAGTAATTTGTAGATATGGACTAAAAAGCTAACAGTAATGTAGTGAAAACAAACTCAAAGTAAAAAGACTTAAAGGCTAAGAAAAATGATAAGTGGAAAATATTCTTCTATAAACTCTCCTTGGGTTGGTCGAGGAAGAATATTACAAAATGATAGCCGCAGTACAAATACTCAAAGGTTCACAATAATTACTCTCTCTCTAGGCGTAATCTTTTTCCAATCCCTTAACACAAGGAATTTTTTCTTATTTATAGTTTAGTTGCTCCTATCTCAACCATCCACTTGTAAGGCGGATGATTCACTGGGTGAGATACTTGTCATATCTTTCTCTTCTCATTCTTTTGAGGTCGAGCTGTGTAGATAATAGGCTGACGTGGCTGGTTAGTTCAGTGCATTTAATATGGAGGAGATAATGGCTTTATCATGAAGCTTTCTCCAACCTTCACTTGGGTAAATCACTGTTCTTTTGCCATGGTGTCCTAGGCATGGCCTGATAATCTTCAATCGTTTGCCTATACTTCTGAGCTTGCCCTTCTCCTTGGCCCGGGCTTTTGATCCAAACCTTCCTCGGATCACTCAGTTTGGGCCCATTCCTCCTCTACTAGCATACCATTGGGCCCTTTTTGGGCTCAGTCTAGGCCCACTACTCTTTGATTTAACCTTGGTCCCCACAGTTACCATCCTCCATTGGAGTCCACCTTGCTATACTTTCAGATCTAATTGTTCTTGTGCCTCGCTCTTCCAACTTCCCAGGCAACTATATAAGTACTATCTATAATTTATTATCTTTAATTTCTTTTATTCTTTTATTTTTAATCTCTTTCGCCTATATTTGCTATTTGCATTACTCCTCCTCAAACCTGTGTGGTTTTTTTCTTCTTCTGAATATACCCGGATATGATTTAATATTATATATATATATATATATTTATTGTATAATATATATATACACACACACTTGTAATCGTAAGTTGTTAGTAACTTTTGGACGTGATTCTAAAAAGAAAAAACAAAAACACTTCTGAACAGATTGAATAGTAAAAAAATCCTTTTAAAGACACTAATGACTAATAAGTGAAGATCATTTATTTTGAATTATTAGTTTTTGGATGAATGTTAGTTTTATCGTTGTTTTATTAATGAATACCAAAAATAATTTTCATTATTAATTAAATTATTTCAAATTAAATTGGTGAGAATAGTCTATATTATTGTATTTATCTCAAAAAATATTTATATTACAAATGTTTATTTATTTTTTAAAAGTAAATGTATTATACACATACTATGCACATAATGTTTTTTCTCTATTTCCATAGTTTTTGCCGATTTTTTGAAATGCAATTTTCTTGAATGATACCGAATTATAGATGTACATACATTTATTGTATTATACACATACCATATATTACTAACTATGATTTCTATATCATCTTTAAATTCAAATATATATCATATCATTTTTATAGAATAAATAAAAAAAACCTTTGTAGGTTTCAATTAGTTTAATTGGTAAAGTCTCTGATTGTTATATAAGATATCTAAGGTTCAATCCCCGCCTACACCAAAAACTGATTGGTGTCTTGGTCTGATGATAAAGAGATATCATTAGGAGTAGACAACCATAGGTTGAAACTTTTTTCAAAAAAAAAAAAAAAAAACCTTTAAAAAAAATTAAAAAAGAAGAGCCTAATAAGCTAAAGGTTGGAAAATCTAATCCATATACTTTTATCCAAGCATGGATAGTATTTTCTTACAAGTTACAACTAGACTGGATCTAGTATACATCAATATCATTATCATCTATCAAAAAGCAGCTTTCTTATGAAAATTAAACTTTGACAAGAGCGATTGCTCATTCTTGCTCCAACGCTAAGGCCAATCAGTCAATTTTTTCCAGGGAAGATGGGACCTTATCCACCTAATTAAGGACATTTTCTATCTTTTTAATTTTTTTGCTAAATTATGCACATTTTATATTATCCACTACACTAAAGCGTGGACCCCGCGTATCCGTATTTAGAATTTATTGTAGACGTGTCTATCAAAAAAAAAAAAAGGTTATTGTAGAATGTAGATGTGATATCAATTATCACGTTAGGAAAAATAAAAGCAAACTATGAATGGGCCTAGTTTGTTTTGTCATACTCCACAAAGCCTGTTGGTTAACCCAATATCACGTTAGGAAAAATAAAAGCAAACTATGAATGGGCCTAGTTTGTTTTGTCATACTCCACAAAGCCTGTTGGTTAACCCAATCAGTCTCCTTTTTTTTTTTTTTTGGGTAGAAATATGGATAATGGATATGCATTGAAAATTTGAAACTAAATAGTTATGACTTCTGAATCTGTTGCAACCTCTGGCCTAGTCACCCACACTAAATATCTGTTTGAAAATTAAAAGGAAAAACAACGGAAAAAGAATAAATTGAAGAGTGAATTTGCTAAAAAGTTACATGTAAATCGTTACATGATACAACTAAGACAAAATTCTACATATAGCAAATCTTAAAAAAAAAAAAAAAAAAAAAAAAAATTGAATTATGTGTGCAAAAAGTCAGTAAAAAAACAAAATATGATTCAATATTTACAAATAAGAACAAGTTATCAATAAAGGTGCACAACTTAAAAGGTCACTTTTGAATAGATATAACTTTATGTTTGGACATATATTCCACCCACCTTCTTCTCTATTCTCCTCTCCTTTCCTCTTCTCTAGTTCCAAACATACCTTGAACTTTAAAACTCTATTAGGATAGTTATTACTAGCTATTAGGAATAGAAAACATTGAGTTAGGCTCATTTTTTCAGCATAATTGTTTAGATTACAGTTGATAAGTCCAGAAAAATCACGACCTTGCATCATTAACAGACCAAAAGATGTAACTACTCAAGCACATTCAACACATTAATGGTGATCGTTACTCATCGGTCTTAAACGCCCATCAATACGATAACTGTTACACATGGGTAATAATCACCTCTAATTCTGTACAACAGCTATCCAAATCACCTATAAAAGAGACAGTCCGTCTCACTTGTGAAAGTACATTAGAAACTATTACAAAATACCATTTATATATGAAAGATATGGGTTGATGCTAACTTAAGCATCGAAGGCACCCCCACTGGGCACAACCTGGTGGTCTTTTCAACGAATTCTCCTTATCTCACAGGTCCTACAAGATCATCAAGAGTTCCAAATTGGACGAGTGACCCAATTAACGATTTTGACATCATCAGTTTGGCGCCATCTGTGGGAAATCGATTAGCCATTATAAGCTCTTCCTACGATAAAGGGTCATTCAGTTCAAACTCATAGACAACGATGCAAGGGCCCATATCCAAGATCTAAGAGATCACCAAGATGTCGTTGACGACGAAATCAAAGCTAAGTGCGACTTATGGCTGCAAGACCTACTTGGGTCAATCAATGGCATAAGAGCCTCATGGATCCAATCCATTACCTTCAAGGTATGAGACATAGGATCATTTGAGGGTCTACACCACGTATTGACACAAAAAAACAAATCATGTAATTGGATTTGCGGTGAAGGGGTAATCAAAAGGCTTAGCCTTCTTTAATTCAAGATCCAATAAAGAAGATCCATTTGTCACTTTGGTTTTCAAAGACCAGCACCTCAGAATTTCCACACAAAATCACCCAAAGGTGGTTCGCTATACGGCACAGACTGAACATAAGACAGTCACAGACTTTGAAAGACCACGACAGACCTTAACGGTATGGCCCAGTTCCTAGGTCTTAAGGTAAGATGAGTTGCCTCTCATCTTGTTGAATAGTTTATCCACTTTTACCCTTTATATATTTGCAAAAGTGCTCTAGTGTCCGTTCATTTCAGCATGAGATATTTATTTTGTTGTTGCAAAAAATAAATAAATAAATGGGTCTAGAAGACTAAGGGCTGTTTGGTAAACATGTTTAAACACATGTTTTCAGTTTTTAAACAATATTACACGCACTTTCACACACTCTTTCACCCACACATGTTTTCAAATACATGTACCAAACACCCCCTAAAAGTCTAGAACATGATAGTCCCGTCGAGAGCTTAGATAAAGCTACTTGTTGGAAACAAACAAAGAAGTTACTTTGTTAAGTCTCCCTTTGATGGGTGAGATTTTAGAAGGTGATTGTATATGACCATATAAGCTTTGGCCACCTAAATGAAACGCTATGATGAAATTACCAATATAGTAAATTCATAGGCATTTATAAACCTTCCTTCCTTAGTTGCCTCGGATCCCCATTGTTAAAATTTGTATAAAATATTTATTATCTTACCAAAAATGTAATTTTGAGCATTAAAGATGGTAAAGTCAAATTTAATTGCTTTGCCAAATATCAAAATCTCGATCTGGACATTTAAAAGCATGGAACCAGATTTTATTAGAATTGAAATCCATTTAACAAGAGATTCTTGCTCCCTTTAAATTTGGAACATGACATGCCTAAATTATTTCTCTGAATTTTAGCAAAGGCATGTGCACAGCTAATTAGTTACATGTGTGAGAAGTTATTTTCTTTTTGATCAACGATATCACATATGTTATACACTAGTGGATGCAAGTAGTGGAACTATGGAAGAAATAATTCTCAACATAATTGTTTTTAGGAGAAATCCTATAAGCACATAAATGATTACCAAATTCACGCATAATGATCATGAGCATATACATGCTACTTTAACTTTGAGAGTGAACATGTTTCGAATTGTCATCATACAATCTACTTTCAAAATAGTATCAGATTATATCCATATGAATTCTTTAAATGAGAAAGATATCAATAGTAGGAGACAACATTGTTCACATAGCTCATGATATAACATGTTGTACCAAAATCTTTGGCTACGTATGCGTTTGGGGTTTTGAGTTTTCCTCCTGTATTCTTGTCCAACACGCTTTTACAATTCATGCATAAATGCTACCACACATGGTTTCATGAAAACTTTAGTGGTCTCTATATGTTTGAGTATCATGCTTTCATAAACTGAGTCATTATTTCAATGCTCGGTATGAATTATACACACGGATTGTAAATTACATTTCCTTTATATTATACACATATAAATAATTGCATGACGTAAGCATGCTAAGGGATACTATGCTAAATACTGTCATGGACACATCAACATATACCGCCCATGAGCCACAACAAATTTTATACATTTGTGGTTAATAATATTTATGAATTTCTTACTTAACAATGTTGCTCCAAGTCTAACACTTTGCACAGTAAAAGCACTAGATTATTTACTGTACCTATATTATTAAGTTCATAAGCTTTAGAATGAGAACTTGTCAAAAAGAAACAGCCAAGAAAGAGATCAAAAAGTCTTAAGTGGAAAAGGGGAATACAACCAAAGATTGTGAAAATTCCTTTGACATCACAAATGGCGAATCAAGCCCTAGTAGCTTTGAAGCCAATATCAATCCAACAAAGAAGAGCTCGTTGAAAAGGAATCAACTTAAAAGGATACCAAAAATCCCGTACACACATCCAAGTCACTTGTCATGTGCGTAAAGTGGTTCCAAGCTAAGCATGAATGTTCTAAAATCTTTGCAAAGGTGGGCTCGGATATTCAATTTCTTAAAAAGTCTCCAAGGCCAACAGGTAATTAAAACCTTGCTCTTCCTCCTATTAAAAAGTATATAGTTTATATTTAAGGCATTGCATAAATTATCAATTAAATACAAAAGTAATCTTTGGCATCATCACTCTAAATACCATAATAATATATGGATGTCAAGAAAGAGAAGCCAAATCCTAAGATGACTATTGGTTGTGCTCAAAAGCGGAAAGTGATGGATTGCGATATTTGATAATTCATCTCTTTTTACCTTTTAATATTTGCAATGCGGTGTTATTTTGAAAGTTAACTACCCATTGAGCAAGGTCAAAAATGAGTATATATCTCTACCCTCATATAGATTCAAATAGAACGTGCATGAGAGGTTCAGCTTATTGGTTGAATTACCCGAAACATTGGTGGACTACCAAGTTTAATAGTAATATTATGACAAAGGTCAACTACATGGAAAATAGCCTTATAAAGATTGCTAAATGTGAGTCTACCAAAGAAAAAAATTTGTAAAAGCAAAGAGAAACCTGTCGAGAATAGGAGTATCCAAAATAATCGATGATCTCTACTATAGTCTTGACACTTTAAAGAAGCATACAGTTAATAGCTTCATTCTTTATACATCATATAATACTTCTCTGTGATTTATATAGAGTACACTTTGTCGAATGACATTAATTATTGTGCAACATGCAATTGCCTATTTGTATATTGTCATTCCTAACAAAATGCAGCTAGCTCTATCGAAGTGAGTCGTCTTAAGTGACCATGGTCAAAGCACTCCCGTCAAAAATAAGATTAAGCCCAAAGAAAGGAAAATACAAGTTCAAACCATGATAGGCGATTCCTTTGGTCGTTGTCAGATAAGAATTGCACATTTCATGTTTGAACAGGGGGCAACAATATGACCTAGTTTTTATGTCTTCAAAAGATTGAAGCAAAAGAGACCTAGGCCTTAGACATTGAATATCATGTTAAGCTTAACAAGTCTTAAAGGACAAAAGCTTTTCATGAAGATCACAACAATGAAAAGATAGAGGTACTTACACAATAGTATCGTGATTTAAGCTCTCTTGTTGAGGTAACTCATTTATTTCTTTCTTTTTAATTAGCTATGCCATATATTAGCTTATTATAACTAAGTGCAAATCAAGCTTGCATGATTATCTACAAATATGTACATATAGAACATGTTGAAAATATTGCTATAAAATTATTACAATTATCACAATTAATATATATATATATATATATATATATTATTAGTAGCATATGCTTCATCGTCATAAATCTGAGAAGTTCTATTAAGTCTCCTAAACATAAAATGCTAGATGATCGTGTTCACAGTATGGTCATGAGTTTAAGCCTCAATAAATTTCCACTATCTCCGTCAACTCACCAAAATCTTTTTAAATTGCTTTAAAAATTATATACGGTGCAAGCAACTAACAAAGACCAGTTTAAAGAAGTATATAGTCAAATAGCTTCAATTTTTATATATCATAGAATACTTTTCTATGATTCATATAGAATGCACTTCGTCAAATGACATCCATAATTGTATAGCATGCAATGACATATTTATACCTTGTCATGCAACTAGCACTATTGAAGTGACTTAAGCGTACAATTAAAGAATAAGGAAGAGATGATTGCTATTACAAACAACAATGACCATGGTCGTCAAACCCAAAAAAAAAAAAAAAAAAGTTCCAACCATGATAGAGCATTCCTCTAGTCGTCAACAAACGAGAATTACACTTTTCATGTTTGAACGAGGGCAACCACGTGGCCTAGTTTTTACATCTTCAAAAAATTGAAGCCAAAGAGGTCTAAGCCTTAGACATGAAGTATCACATTGAGCTTAAAAATTCTTTAAAAGAGAAAAGCTCGTCGTCTTGAAAAGAGAAGAGCTCGTCATCTTGAAAAGAGAAAAGCTCGTTGTTTTGAAAAGAGAAGAGTTTGTCAAGAAGATCCCAGCAATAAAAGGATCGAGGTATGTGACAAAATAATGTCATCATTTAAAGGTAACACATTTATTTCTATCTTTTTTATATTCGTCTATAAAAATTTACACTTAGTAAGGTTTCAGGCAAAAATGTATGTACTACTAGACATATCACAAAAGAGGTAAAACTCTAGGATTACAAGAAAGTAAGAAAAATGCCCTCCTAGGCCATTGGTAACTTATTGTTCATGTATGAATTGTTCCAAAATTCTTGTTTAACCAAGTCTTGGCAAGTGCATGTGCTACTTAATGCATATATCAATATGGCCTCAAGAAGGTCCAAAACGACATAACGTCAAGGAATCTTTCCAACAAAAAATTATACAAATTCCCCATGTAAGAATGTAAATCACTGACAAAGCTAAGTGATAAAATTCATTAAATGGATGTAAATCACATAAAAATGGCTAAGTGATAAAATTCCTTAAATGGATGTAAATTATTGACGAAGCCAAGTGATAAAATTCCTTAAATGGATGTAAATCACATAAAAATGGCTAAGTGATAAAATTCCTTAAATGGATGTAAATCACATAAAAATAGCTAAGTGATAAAATTCTTTAAATGAATGTAAATCACTAACGAAGCCAAATGATAAAATTTCTTAAATGGATGTAAATCACTTAAAAATGGCTAAGTGATAAAATTCATTAAATGGATGTAAATCACCTGAAAGACAAGCTAAGTGATACGACCCCTAAAAGGATATGGATCACTTCGACGAGGCTAAGGGAGGTAGACTATATGGCAAAGGTCAAACAAAAAACAAAAAGTTCGCATAGCAATTAATGGAAGAAGATCATCATAGCCTAAGAAACTTCGTCAGCCTCCATTTCTCTATGGACTCAAAGTCTAGGTTCTTCAAATCAACCCCCAGACCATGCTTCACCGAGTACTTCCTCAGCAGTTTAAACCAGCTGAACAAAACAATATTGTATTCTTCAGTGAGCTAGAACGCTTAAACGGCCTTGGCAACCATGGTCTTGATTTTTTGAATGGTTGACTAAAGCCACTCGTCCTTCTGCACTATCAACAACTTCTTGGTTACGGCTTTAACTTTCTCCTTCCACAAAATGCAATCACTCGACGAACAATAATGGAAAACATCAAGTCTTCCCTAAAGCCTCATTGTTAAAACAAAAAATGGCACGGCCAAGCTACAAAAAAACGATGAAGGGATCCAAAGAGGACACTAAAACCTCACACATGTCGTCCAAAGAAATCAACTCACTTTCAAGCTATGATCCCTCGAACATCCAAAAATACCGTCAAAAGGCAGATACTAAAAGTTCCTCATAGAAATACTAACATTCCTGAAGAAGACAGTAGTTGAAGATAAAGAAGCCTGAATCTAAAAAAGTCAAGAACATTCCCTAAGCCTGACCAGCATAAAGCAAAATCAGACTTGGGAATTGGGGGGGGGGGGGGGGGGGAACTGATAAGTCCAGAAAAATCATTTAGGTCATCCATTAATATGGACGACCTTGCATCATTAACAGACCAAAAGATGTAATCGCTCAAGCACATTCAACACATTAATGGCGACCGTTACTCATCGTTCTGAAACCCCCATCAATATGATAACTGTTACACATAGGTAATAATCACCTCCAAAGATATGGGTTAATATTAACTTAAGCATCGGAGGCTCCCCCACCGGGCACAACCCGGTGGTCTTTTCGATGAACTCTCTTTATCTCGCAGGTCCTACAAGATCGTCTAGAGCTCCAGATTGGACGAGTGACCCAAATGACGATTTTGGCATCATCAACAGTTAATCTATCTATTGTTTCAGTTAATCGATTCTTTTTAGTACACGTAAAAAATATCAAAGTGAAAAGTTCGCTTGTATTTTTCAATTGTGGTTTCTGTATGCGATCATTTTGTTTGAGTAAAATTCTTGAAATTTGTCAATTGTAATTCTTTCTTCATTCTTTCAGTCCCAAAGTGGGTTCACCTCGTACACTACAACCTCTATATATGATAGAATCGCCCTCCTAATGGCCAAGAATCGCCCATTCATGGCCAAGATTGACCACCACCATGCCTAATCTCAACGACAGCCTCTCTTATTCGCTCAAAGAGAGAGAGAGAGAGAGAGAGAGAGAGCAACAACGACGTTGATCAGATAGGCCAAATTGGCCACTTTGCTGTGTGCTTGTGCGGGTGTGCAGGAGATTAGATTTTTATTTTTATTTTTTAAAATTGAAATTGTTTAACTACAGTCTACGGTGGATAGGTGTGGTGATGAGATTGTTTTAGGTTGGGTTTGGGCCAAAATGCTGAACTTAAAGTCAAAATAGGAATAAACTTCAAGAGAAAAAAAAAAAAAAAAACAAAACAAAAATGTGATATGAATCCTAATATATATGAAAACCCACCGGGCCAACCTCCCAAGTCCCACCAAGACAAGTAGACGCTATTAATACCTAACTGGCATTGGACCCTACAGTCTTCGAAGTGGATGTGACCTCAATGGCAGAGTTTTGTTACGATTAATTCCAGTCCACAATTTTGGTTATAGGAGAGCATGGAGGAAGTAGGCGTAGACCAACGTTTCTTCTCATCACTTACCAATCGAACGTGGCTGCTACATGGGCCCAATATCTCTCTTGTTTGACACCACCACCACCACCACCACAACTTTTGCAATTT
The DNA here is from genome assembly GCA_019022515.1 of Quercus aquifolioides. Lineage (NCBI taxonomy): Eukaryota > Viridiplantae > Streptophyta > Magnoliopsida > Fagales > Fagaceae > Quercus > Quercus aquifolioides. The sequence goes on from CM032326.1 coordinate 28,868,056, forward strand.
GCATGCGATCCCCACACACAATAGACTTGAAACCAAACCATCTCCATCACCTCTTAACAATTTGCATTTGTCTCCAAATTCTCATCCTCATGCAGCTGCTTTCAATGAAATCCTGACTACTGACTGGCTTGATCCTCGGAGTTATTTTCAGGTTTTGGTGTAGAGGAATATTCCATGTTTGAGATAGAATTATATGCTTACCAAGCAAACCCAAAAAAAAATATAAATAAAAAAGAGATAGTTTGGAACGGTTTATCTAGCTTTTGTCGAAATTTTTTTGTCAAAACTGTGCTAAAGTATACTTGTACTTAAAAAAATGAAAAAAAAAACAGAAAAAATGAAATTTTAAAAAACTGTACATAAAAATTAAAAGTTAAATGTTGATGCTAAATGTTAATACCCAGAATATTCCATTCTATCATTCTATTAATCATTCACTTTCATGTCATATCACTCCTTTTCTTTTCAAAGAAAACTGATTTTTTCTCAAATATGCAATAAATGGAAACTTGATTTGTTGCTGACAACAATGTGACACCAATCCAACCAAAAATCCTAAATCCTTTTTTTTTTTTTCTCGTTTTCTTAATGAATGATCATACGTTTATTGAACAACCAGCTTACAACACAACACAAATACAAGAAACAACATAATTCAAAGATTGAATAACCTAAGATCAATCTAGCAAGATTCAAAAACTCATACAGGAATCTACCACATTCATCATATATATATACGAGAGATTCCAATGTTATTGCTCATCTGTTAGTAAAATGGGTCTTTTGTATTGTCAACGTGTTAAATATTATATAATCAAATTGTATCCTAAACATTGTGGTGGCAACAAGTACACGTCCTCTTTTTTATTATAGTTTTTTTCAGTTTTTTTCTCCTTATGACATGTAGCGCACTATATGTAGATTAAAATAGTTAACATAGTTGCTCTAAGTGAAAACTAGGGAGGTAAAATGGGTGGGTTTGGGGTGGGCATAATTAGGTTGGGTATATAAAACTCATTCACCTAATTAAAACTCATTTAACTAATTGCTTCTAACCCAAACCTAACCCAACCCAACCCAATTATAATGGGTAAACCCCAACCCACCCAATTACCCAATTATCAAAATGACCAAAATGCCCATAAACACAGTAACAGCCCAGTGACAGGAAAATAGAGGAATAAGATAAGAAACTAAGTGGTCCACCATTTGGTTGCCGAGAAAATTTAGAAAAATAAGGAAATGAATTTTGAAAATTGGATTCCAATTATTTAAGAACCAAAAAAAAAAAAAAAAAGCCAAATGAAGCAACTTCGACTCAATCGAACCAAATATAGCCAAATGGCTCTATTACATACACCAAATTCAAAAAAAGAAGACTGTGAAGAATAAAACCTATCAATTCCTCAACTTTCTCAACAACCAAACGGATTTTGGATCTGAAAAATTGGAAACGAACAACATGTTCAAGGTGAACAGACCCACCCACTGTTGCCTACATCTCAGCTCATCCAATGCCCAATAAACTCAAAAATCTAAGACCCACATCCTTCCAAATCCCCAAGAGCCCAAAACATCGTGTCTATCAGAGAGTGCTCTGCCATTGCCATTGAAACAAGACAAAGAGATAGAGATTAATTGAAATGAAGAAGAAATTAAGAAATCGAGAGAGAGGGGAGACCTTCGGGCTGAACTGATTGGTGTTGGGAAGGTGGATACGCTTGATGACGATGCGAGCGATGAATTCTTTGACAATATTTCAGAGAGTGCTTGATGTGGGTATGGGTTTACAAAGGAGTTTTAGATTTTAGCTTGAGGTTGAAGATAAAAAGATGTATGCGAGCAATGAACTCTGTTTTGCTGGGAATTTTTCTGGATTTTCAGAGAGAGTATTTGAGTGCTGTTGTTTGGTTGCCAAGAAAGTGAGAGAAAAGGAAATGACAAAAATTTTCTTTGTGGTTTCTGAGAAAAGGAAAGAAAGGACAAGAAAATGAATGGATTTTAAAATTGAGAAATTATTTTTTTTTTTTAATATGAAAAGGGTTGGGTTGAATTTGGGTATATTGTTTTTGTGTTAAATGGGGTTTAATGGGTTTTTAGTTAAAACCCAATAATCACCGGGTCTAATTGGGTTGATGCCCATTTAACTCAACTAATAATTTGGGTGAGTTTGGGTTCAATTAGAGTGGATGGGTTTGGGTGGGCAAATGGGTTTGAGCTTACTTTGCCACCCCTAGTGAAACTATATATTACTAGGTTTGAAAAATATTATTTTTATTACAATATTACTACTAAGAGTTTGTAAAAAAATAAAGAAAAAACAGTTTCATTATTTGTTTTATGCTATATTAATAATCTTTCACAATATTTTGTTTTAATGATAAAAGTTGAGTCGTACATGTTGTGTGACTCATTACAAAGTTGTACGACATAATTTCGTCATGTGACTCATTACAAGTACATTCAAATTATTAAAATAGTTTACTTTATGTGAAAATTAGATAACATTTTTATAAATAAATAAAAAACTATTTCTATTAAATTCAATTGCATAACTTAAAAGGAATTTAAAAGGGAATTCATTATTTATATTAAACTATTTCACAATCTATTATAATCTTAGCATCCTTTATTATAAAAACGTGGTCTTAGTCAATGTGCATTCGTCATGTAACTTAAAGTAATATTTATTCTCTTATTTCTACTTTTTTTTTTAATTTGATTTAATTATTTTGTTGAAATATTTTCTTTAAATTTTATATATAATTCTTCATATTAATCTTTACTTTTCGATTATTAAAAGTTCATAATTAGTTTATTTAACTTGATTTTAAATAAGAATTGAGTTTGAGCTCATTACAAATATAGATTACACATTCAAGCTTGCATCATTTCTTGTTGAATAAGCTTACATTTCTTTTCGAACTATTTGATTAACTCATTCTTTCCCAATATGAACTACACACCTAAACTTAAGTTTCTCACCCCTCACATGTTAATACTATAATAATTATTAATTAAAAATTATATTTGAGATTATATTATTAGAGTTAGCAAGACAAATTAATGCTTTAATTTATGTACTAATAAAAAAGTTAGATTCATTAACCTTATTTTACATATATAAAAACAAATCCTACACAAAATTTTACTTGTAAATCAACTCTTTATATTTAGCAATAAATAAATTATAATTTGATGTCTTATAGAATAATTTGCATATTTAGACAATTCGATATTAGATCTATATAACCAAGAGTTTGCAGTTCAATGGACACCATGTATTTTTAACGAAGATGTTTGAGATTCAAATCCATTATCTCTAACTATCGAATTATAAAAAAAATAAAAATATCAAATTTGTATAAATATATTTTATATTTGTACATATATAAAGATGTAAAATTGTAAATATTTTTTTTGAAAAAAATTATATATATATATATATATATATATTGTGGGGGTAAAAGCCCAACATTATGTATTGGGCCTAGGGCCCTATTTGAAGATTACTGTGTGTCCGAAGAGAAGAAGGTGGTTGAGAAGGAGTCCGTGTGGAAGAGATATACTTGAAAATGAACGAGGAGTATAGTCCGAAGAGAGCACCAGTGGTCCGAAGAGTCCATTCTTCTCGGATACAAAGAGTCTCGATCAAGCAAATATCTAGAAGGTACGAGTGATCTTCCTAACGACTTCAATGATAAGGATAAGCTTTGGGCATGCCTGGAGATGATAAGAACGGAGAAATATCTAAAAGAAAAAGCTGCTACCATCGTGTTTAATGCACTGCAGCAACTTTCCTGACTGCATTTATGTGGAGAAGACCCTTGAACAGTGTAATCTCAGCTACCACCACTCACAGAGAGCTAAAGAAGATACCTGACGTGACATATACTCAAGTGGATGCATAGATGAAGAACAAGTGGACGATGGAGATGATGGGGAAGGATGTTATATAAAGGAAAGAGGCCTCTGATAATGTGGGATCGGAAAAAAGGGAGGAAGAGGAGGAAAAAGATATTACTGTAGCTCTAAGAACTGTATTCACTGTTCAATCAATAATAAACCTCTTCGGACATCAATTTATTTATCTTTTAAGTGTGTTTTTACGTTGGTTTATTCCTGGATATCATATTTAACAGTTGCTAAATTCACAACTAACCCAACTCTTTCACCCACTCTCTACAAATTCATTGTTTTGGGCTTGGGCTACAAATCCTGACCCTATAATTGGCGCCGTTTGTGGGGAGAGCTTGAGCGAAAGTGGAAGCAACAGTTGATAATGGCCGAACCAGGGCAACAACCAGCAGAATCTAGGACATCCCAACACGTAGACCATTTTCTTAATTTGGAGCAAAGACAAGATCGTGAAGGCAGTGTGCATACTGCGCATACTGATCGAAGCCAGCCACATGGTGGAAGTCACGTGTCTCATGCAGAGAAGAACCAGAATATGCAACTAGAAATTGAAAGGCTAAAAAGGGAGTTGCGCCATGCAAAGAGGAAACGGATTTCTTCGCATTCTGATGAAGATTCTGATGACGAACAGGACGTCACTTACACACAGAGATCTCGAACACCAGTCAGTGAATCCTTTTCCTATGAAGAAGAGCATCATCGCAAGAGGCAACCTCAAAGCCCATCACGTGGAGGCGTAGGGAACGATGCTATGAGCAAGGCTTTGAATCAAATCTCTAGGTCACCTTTTACACGCAAGATTGAAGAAGCGAGACTTCCTCGGCGTTTTAACCAGCCGACGTTCACCATCTATAATGGTAAAACGGACCCTGTGGAACATGTGAGTCACTTTAATCAAAGGATGGCTGTCTACTCCAGAGATGAAGCTTTGATGTGCAAGGTTTTCCCCTCCAGTCTTGGACCGGTTGCAATGAGATGGTTTGACAGCCTAGAAGCAGACTCCATCGATTCCTTCAGAGAGCTCACTCAAGCATTTGGTTCCCGTTTTGTCACATGCCGAAGAGTGGCCAGGCCCTTGTCTTTACAGCTATCCTTGAGCATGCAGGAGGGAGAAACCTTGAAAACGTATTCAGATAGGTACTGGGAGATGTTTAATGATATGGAGGGAAATTTTGATGGAATGACCCTTAGCACGTTTAAGCTCGGCCTCCCCACTGACCATGGTTTAAGGAAGTCCTTAACTGGTAAGCCAGTTACTAACATGCGTCAGCTCATGGACCGTATTGAAAAATATAAAAGAGTTGAAGAAGATCAACAGCAAGGAAAGGGAAAGGATAAGGTTATCCCCCAGGAGAGGAGGGATTTCAGGTCGGACCGTTATAATAACAGTAAACCACGGTGAGATTTTGCTGGGCAATCAGGATCAACAAATCTTCAAGCAGTCAACGCTGTATTCAAAGAGCCAGTACACCAAGTTTTGGAAAAGATTAAGAATGAACCATTCTTTAAGTGGCCGAACAAGATGGTGGAGAACTCTGAAAGGCGTAATCATAATCTCTATTGCCAGTACCAACAAGACCATGGGCATACCACAGAGAATTGCAGGAGCCTGTGGGATCATTTGGACCAACTGGTCCGCGAGGGTAAATTGAGACACCTCTTGCACCACTCTAGTGGCCGAGGAAGTCAGATGAACTCAGAGCCCCGAAGAGATGACCCTTCAAAGCCTCCATTGGGAACTATTAATGTCATCTTCGCCGCACCGGGGAGAACAGGATCCTGGCCGTCGAAGGTTATGTCAGTAGCCCGGTTACCCGCAGGGGATTTCGGCCAAGGTCCAAAGAGAGCTAAATCGGATGCCCAAATGGTTTTAGGGTTCTCGGACGAAGACAAGATTGGAACTATCCAACCCCATGATGACGCTTTAGTAATCACCCTCAGAATTAGAGGGTATGATGTGAAGAGGGTAATGGTGGACCAGGGCAGTGCAGTAGAGATAATGTGTCTTGATCTCTACAAGGGGCTGAACCTAAAACCTCAAGACCTAACACCATACAACTCCCCCCTGGTGAGCTTTGAAGGAAGAGTTGTTATCCTGAAGGGCCAAATACGATTACCTGTGCAGACCGGCTCAGAAGTGGTAGAGGTGGATTTCATAGTTGTAGATGTGTATTCGCCCTATACGGCGATTGTAGCCAGACCTTGGCTTCATACATTAGGGGCTGTTTCCTCTACTTTGCATCAGAAAGTTAAATATCCATCCGAAGGACAAGTTTGCGAAATCCGGGGAGATCAGTCTGCGGCCAGACAGTGCCTAGTGGCTGCCATCCAGCATAAGCCCGAAGCTGAGTCCTCGGCCAAGGCCGAAAGTGGTTTATAGCAGTTAAAACTTCGGGCCTCGCCCGACGAAGATCCAGCCGAGGGCGCTAGATGCGAAGATTTAATAAAAGTTATTATCGGAGATAATCCAGAAAAGTTCTTTCAAGTTGGATCTCAGCTACCTTTGCAGGAGAAGGAAGAGCTAATAGAATTCCTTAAAAGAAACCTTGATGTATTTGCCTGGAACGCTTACGAAGCCCCAGGAGTGGATCTAGAGTTCATCTGTCACCATCTGAGGGTCAACCCATTGATTACCCCCAAGAAGCAGCCTCCTCGGCGCCCATCTAAGGAGCACGCTGATGCAGTAAGAGAAGAAGTAACAAAGCTCAAACAAGCTGGAGCTATTAAAGAAGTTTTTTATCCTGAGTGGCTAGCAAACACTGTGGTGGTGAAGAAGAAGAACGGGAAATTGCGAGTATGTGTAGACTTCACTGGCTTAAATAAGGCTTGTCCTAAGGATCCATTCCCTATGCCAAAAATTGATCAGCTAGTAGATGCCACTGTCAGCCACCTTCGGATGAGTTTCCTGGATGCTCTCCAAGGTTACCACCAAATACCGTTATCCCTGGATGATCAGGAGAAGACTGCTTTTGTCACCCCTATCGGTAACTACCATTACAAAGTGATGCCATTTGGTTTGAAAAATGCAGGATCCACTTACCAAAGAATGATGATGAAGATGTTTGAGCCACAGTTGGGTAAAAGTATCAAAATTTATATAGATGACATAGTGGTGAAAAGCAAGGTCGTTTCTGAACATATAAAGGACCTTGAAAATATTTTTGAAGTTCTAAGAAGGCACAAGCTACGTCTAAACGCTTCCAAATGCTCATTTGGTGTGGGGTCAGGCAAGTTCTTGGGGTACATGGTGACTCACAGGGGAATTAAAGTTAACCCCGATCAGATAAAGGCCATCCACAACTTACAAGCTTCTCGGAATCCCAAAGAAGTTCAAAATTGACTATAATGACCGCTGCCTTGAACCGATTCATCTCTCAATCAGCAGATAGGTGTAGACCTTTCTTCTCGTTGATCAACAAATGGAAAGGGTTTGAGTGGACTGAAGAGTGTGCTTTGGCCTTCCAACAACTTAAAGACTATTTGGCTTGGCCACCAATTATGTCCAGTCCTAAACCAGATGAGGTCTTGTTTGCCTACATCGCGGTGGCTCTTTGTGCTGTAAGTTTGGTACTGATACGAGTGGACCAAGGGGTGCAAAGGCCAATTTATTATGTGAGCAAGTCATTACATGAGGCCGAGATTCGGTACCTGCCGCTGGAGAAAGCCATCTTGGCAGTAGTACTTGGTACACGGAAGTTGCCTCATTATTTCCAAGCACATATGGTCGTTGTGCTCACATAACTTCCACTCAAAACCGTACTTAGAAGTGCTGACTACACGGGAAGAGTAGCTAAGTGGGGCACTATCCTAGGGGCTTTTGACATCAAATACATGCCTCGCACTTCAGTTAAGGGCCAGGTTCTCGCAGATCTGGTGGCCGAGTTCACAGAGCCTAGTTTAGAAGAGGTAACGGTAGAGAAGAACACGGATGAAAAATCGGTTGGCATGATTTCTCAACAAGGCCCGTCATCCTGGGAGGTATATGTGGACGGTGCAGCAAATCAGAAGGGTTCTGGAGTGGGGCTAGTGTTAATATCTCCAGAGAAGATCGTTATCGAAAAGTCAATAAGACTAAACTTCACGGCCACAAATAATGAGGCCGAGTACGAAATTTTACTGATGGGAATGGCTATGATTCGAAGAATGGGAGGAAAGTCAGTGGAGGTGTTCTCGGACTCGAGGTTGGTCGTTGGTCAAGTACAAGGTGAGTTTGAGGCGAAGGATGAAAGAATGCAGGGATACTTGAGCCAAGTTAAGCGTCTGCAGTCGGAGTTCAACTCTTTTAATCTGCTGCACATCCCCAGAAATGGTAATGCACATACTGATTCTTTGGCCACACTCGCTACCTTTTCGGCGCAAGATTTGCCGAGAGTATCCTTGTTGAGGACCTGCATGGGCCTATAGAGGCAAGAAGAAAGGTAGTCCAAATTCATCAGATCAGGGCCGAACTCAGCTAGATGGACCCTATAATTAAATTCTTGAAGGAGGATATTTTGCCTGAAGAAATGGGGGAAGCTGACAAAGTTCGGAGGAAGGCGACCAGATTCTGGCTATCCTCGGACAGAAGCTATATAAACGCTCCTATTCAGGACCGTACTTATTATGCATGCATCCTGAAACGGCTGAGTTATTACTAGAAGAGCTGCATGAAGGAATCTGTGGGAGCCACACTAGAGGTAGGTCCTTGGCTCACCGAGCCATTACTCAAGGTTGTTGGTGGCCGAATATGCAAAAAGAAGCCCATGAGTATGTTAAGAAGTGTAATCAATGTCAGCGGTTTGCCCCAAACATTCATCAACCAGGGGGAACCCTTAATCCACTATCCAGCCCCTGGCCTTTCACTCAATGGGGCTTAGATATCGTGGGTCCATTTCCTAAGGCTGCAGGAAACAGGAAGTACCTTCTGGTCGGCACAGACTATTTCACCAAATGGGTTGAAGCTGAACCTCTGGCCAACATCAGAGACATAGATGTGCATAAATTTGTGTGGAAGAATATTGTCACTCGGTTTGGGGTTCCTCATACTCTCATCTCGGACAATGGCCTGCAGTTCGATAACAAAGCATTTAGGAATTATTGTAGAGAACTGGGAATCATAAACAGATACTCCACTCCTGCCTATCCCCAGGGGAATGGGCAAGCAGAAGCGGTTAACAAGGTCATAGTAAATGGATTAAAAAAGAGACTAGACAATGCGAAGGGCAAATGGGTGGAGGAATTGCCACATGTACTTTGGGCATACAGAACTACACCTCGTAGGTCTACTGGAGAGACCCCCTTTTCAATGACATATGGAGCTGAAGCTGTCATACCTTTAGAGACTGGGTTCCCAACCATGAGAACTAGTTCGTTCAGTCCGACCGGCAACAATGAGCAGCTAGAAAAGAGTTTGGATCTGATTGAGGAAATGAGAGAAAATGCAATGGTCCAATTAGCACATTACCAACAAAAGCTCAGGCAGGGCTATGATGCCAACGTAAAGCTAAGGCCTCTAGAGCCTGGTGATTTGGTACTCAGGAAAGTTGTGGGTACTGCAAGGAACCCAGCTTGGGGAAAGTTAGGACCCAATTGGGAAGGGCCATATCGTATTACTTCGGGGGTTGGCATTGGGGCGTACTTCTTGGAAGATTTGGATAGTCATGTAATACCAAGCCCCTGGAATGTAAACAACCTTAAAAGGTACTATTATTAATCAAGTCTTTGCATTAATCAATATGCCAGTTTATTATATAAAGTTTTTGGAGTTCTTATAAGTGTTTAAACTTAAATCCATTCATGCCTGTAGTCCTCGGACCAGATGACATGGGTTAGTTAACACTCCTTCACAGTTCTTATAAGTGTTTAAACTTAAATCCATTCATGCCTGTAGTCCTCGAACCAGATGACATGAGTTAGTTAACACTCCTTCATAGTTCTTATAAGTGTTTAAATTTAAATCCATTCATGTCTGTAGTCCTCAGACCAGATGATTTGGGTTAATTAACACTCGTGTACAATTCTCCTAAGTGTTTAAACTTAAATCCATTCATGCCTGTAGTCCTCGGACCAGATGATATGGGTTAGTTAACACTCATTCACAGTTCTTATAAGTGTTTAAACTTAAATCCATTCATGCCTGTAGTCCTCGGACCAGATGATATGGGTTAGTTAACACTCCTTCACAGTTCTTATAAGTGTTTAAACTTAAATCCATTCATGCATGTAGTCCTCGGACCAGATGATTTGGGTTAGTTAACACTCGTGTACAATTCTCCTAAGTGTTTAAACTTAAATTCATTCATGCTAGTCCTCGGACCAGATGATATGGGTTAGTTAACACTCCTTCACAGTTCTTATAAGTGTTTAAACTTAAATCCATTCATGCCTGTAGTCCTCGGACTAGATGATATGGGTTAGTTAACACTCCTTCACAGTTCTTATAAGTGTTTAAACTTAAATCCATTCATGTCTGTAGTCCTCGGACCAGATGATTTGGGTTAGTTAACACTCGTGTACAATTCTCCTAAGTGTTTAAACTTAAATCCATTCATGCCTGTAGTCCTCGGACCAGATGATATGGGTTAGTTAACACTCCTTCACAGTTTTTATAAGTGTTTAAACTTAAATTCATTCATGCCTGTAGTCCTCGGACCAGATGATATGGGTTAGTTAACACTCCTTCACAGTTCTTATAAGTGTTTAAACTTAAATCCATTCATGTTTGTAGTCCTCGGACCAGATGATTTGGGTTAGTTAACACTCGTGTACAATTCTCCTAAATGTTTAAACTTGAATTCAGTCTTGCCTGAAGTCCTCAGACCAGATGATTTTGGTTAGTTAACATCGTCTTATAGTCATTATTAATGTTTAAATTTAACAAATCATGCCTAAATAAACTCGTCTTATAGTCGTAAGTATTCGAATAATCCGAAATCAGTGCTTAGCAATGTTCCTTGTAGGTATTCAAGAAAACCTGTAATACCTTCACATCATTCATTGCATTCAATGTTTGTTAATTCTCGTATGACCTATTTCTTCCAGTATTTGAATAAGTTGTTTGTATCATTGGCGCGATATCATTGTTAAGTCTGCCTATATTACCATAATTACAAGTTATAGTCATTTGCAATAATAATAAGTCTCATAAGATGCGCAACGAAGACACTAAAAATAAAAGAGAAACGGTTTCATTGATCAAAAGAAAGTAGTTCATAATCCCTTACATAAAAGAAAAACTAATACAAGTATGAAATAAAAACTCCTAAACATCTAAGCCTTCATCTGAGGGGCCAAAGGGTCAGCAGCCTGACTGGACTGAGCAGCAGCAACTTTTGGGGCTTGGTCCTTAGATTCTGAAAGGGTTTTCTTTTTTCCCAAGTCTTTGCCCTTATCTTGGGAAGCCTTAGCTTGCTTGCCCTGATCACCAGGCTGACCAGACTCCTTGGGATCTTCAGCTGGCTTGCCCTGATCACCAGGTTGACCAGACTCCTTGGGGGCCTCAGGGTTGATAGAAGAGACTTGGCCGATCAGGGATGGCTCCGAAGCCTCTTGGAGTTGTGTGGGGGGACAGGAATCAGACCCTGGGAGTTCGCGAATATCAGGATCGTGGTATATACTCCCAGGTTGCCTCAAGTCAGATTTCGCAGAGACCCCAGCAGCATCAAGTGCTTTTCCCCAAGTTATATCGCAGTAATCTCAGCTGACCAAGGCAAACTGCTCAGTAAGGTTGGCTTGGGTCTCTTTTACCCCCAGTTTATAGGCTGCCTGCCTTTCAGCCTCGACTGCCTCCTTGGCCAACTGAGCGTTCCTCTCGGCCAATTTGGCAATCTCCCTGGCTTTTTGAAGCTCAGCTTGAAGGTCCTTCGCCAGCACTCTTTCCGTTTCCAGATTGATCTCGGTCAAATTCAGCAGCTGGCGTTGGTCTTCAGCCTGCTTCTCGGCATTTTTAAGACCAGCATCTAAACTATTCCTCTGCTTAGTCATCTCTTTTAACTACTCGGACAGATGAGCATATTCTTCCTTCAGGCTGCCCAGCAATTTTTCTGCCTCAGACCGAGAGTGGGCCTCTGCTTTGGCTTCAGTATAGGCCTTTTTGTTCCACTCCTCGGCCACGTAAACCTGCTGGGTAATCTACATAGCAGAAGGAAAAATTTCAATATAAAAAAAAAAAAAAAAAAAAAGTCATCAGTATCCTAACTGAAGAAGTGGATTAATTTACTTACCATGGCTAAATCCCTTTTTAGGGATAAAAAGAGGTCATACTGGCTGAAACGCCTGTAAGAATCCATGTCACGTGGGAGGAGCAGTGGTTGCTCCAAAGCCTCAGCAACGAGACCTGCTCTCCCCCCATCATAATTTCTGAGGGAAGTCTCTCAGGGGATTGGAGCACTATCCAATTCCAGCCTTGGGGACCAGGTACGAGGTCCTCGGCGCACATCAGCTACGAGGGCGTCATCTCGGCTCTCTGTAGACGAAGCCCTTGTGCTCCGGCGGTCTTTGACCACCTTCTGTTGTTTGGCTCCTTTCGGAGGCGCCACCTCCCTTTCTTCATTGTCAGCGAGAGGCCTCTTCTTCTTCGGATCTGGCAATTGCTTTGCGCTGAGATCCAAAGGAACCTGGGGAGGTGGTGGAGGAAGACTAACAGCTGGTTGAGACGTACCGGTCTCTTTGGGCCCAGCTTTTTTATTCCTATTTTTCATCAAGTCCCTCAAGCTTGCCATGTCTTCTTCTTCTGAAGAATCTTCTGAAGGAGCAGTTATCAAAACAGGAGGGCGAACACTAGACTGCCTGTTAATCTCCTCCTTGGCGTCCGAAACTTGTATCACTTGAACTCCCCCCGAAGCCTCTCCTTCAAATTTAAACTTATCAATTTGTTCCTCAAGTGAGGAGGCAGAAGAGGCGACTCTTTCCTCTGCTGCAACTGGTTCAAAAGGGACCTGTTGAACTGGTTGGACGAGTAGAGGCACTCCCTGTGGATTTGGATGTGGCACAGGGGCAAGATCAAACGGAGCTAGAAAATCTTTTCGAGCGACGTCTATGCGGTTGATGCGACGGTCTCCCTGTCTTATTGCATTGCCGACCGGCTGAAAATCTTTCGATTTTGGCGTGAAACCAAGAATAAGAGGAACAGACCAGAGTTGCCCGTCTTCACTTACAAAAATCTTTGATCGTAATAAGTAATTGAGCGCGGCGACGTTTGTGAGGCTGAGTCGAGGAGTAACGTGTTCCTTATTTGTTAACATCGCAACAGAATTTAGCCAGAAACTTGAAAATACTGATACAAAGAGAAGAAAAATTGTTAAAAAAGCGAAGGTCCTAAATCTATTGTTAGGAAACCTAAATCTAGGATATCCCACCTAGCTCTCCTGGTTGGGTTGCGCAATGGAGACCATCATGCCACGCGCCCGAGACGATCAGATAGTCGTTTTTCATCCCTTTGTTAGACTTGGGAAGGCAGGAGACAAGCCGAACAGTGTCGGATCGGGATTTGAGATAATATCCCGCTCCCTTTTGGCTATGACATTCGTACATGTGTACTACGTCAAGTCAGGTGAGTCCGAGTCCTAAATGACGATTCAAGGCGTCAATCGCTCCTAAGATCCTAAAGACATTGGGTGCGCACTGATCAGGAGAAAGCCTATGGTTACGAAGATAACTTTGGGTAATAGAACCCATAGGGAGAGTAATTCCTCCTTCTATGAAGGCTATCATAGGGATTACGACTTCTCCCACTCTTCGGTCAGTTAATATCCTTTCTGGAGGACAGTACCTCAGGTTTATTCCCTGCGGTATATCGTATGTTTCCTTAAATGTCTCTATTAAGGCAGGGCTATCCACCATATACTGAAATCTACCCATCTCAGTTAAACAAAAAAGAGGAAACACTAAACGCAGTGACTGGGGAGTGGCTATTCGAAGGCCGAGGAAGCTGGCCGAAGAGAAGATGAAAGGTTTGAATAAGGGAGAACTTACACTAACTAAATCGGAGAATGATCTTTAAACTCGTAGAGAGATTTTTACAGATTCTAGGAAGAACTAGGATTGATGATTGGAAGAGCTTGGTGGATTTGAGTGCTTGAGTTCGCTGGAGAATCTGAGAATTTGCAAAGTAAAAGAGAGAAAATCTTCTTTGAGGCTTTATATAGGGGCCAGAAGGTGGGTGAGAGTTATCCTGCTCAAATCTCGAGGGAAGACATCATCCGTTGGATCGATGGTCAACCGTTGGATGCAAGAGACAGAACGCCGCCTGGAGTAATTAGTAACGCTTCGTGAATACCGAAACGTCAACAGCAATGATGAAGCACCTACATCTACGCCCACACACGTGTAAATTCAGGTATTTTTGTGTTCTAAACTTTTATTTCGTGACAAATCAAAATTCTATTCTTTCTCCTCGGATGCGAGGGAAAAATTAAAATTTTGAGGGGCTATTGTGGGGGTAAAAGCCCAACATTATGTATTGGGCCTAGGGCCCTATTTGAAGATTACTGTGTGTCCGAAGAGAAGAAGGTGGTTGAGAAGAAGTCCGTGTGGAAGAGATATACCTGGAAATGAACGAGGAGTATAGTCCGAAGAGAGCACCAGTGGTCCGAAGAGTCCATTCTCCTCGGGTACAAAGAGTCTCGATCAAGCAAGTATCTAGAAGGTACGAGTGATCTTCCTAACGACTTCAATGATAAGGATAAGCTTTGGGCATGCCTGGAGATGATAAGAACGGAGAAATATCTAAAAGAAAAAGCTGCTACCACCGTGTTTAATGCACTGCAACAACTTTCCTAGCCGCATTTATGTGGAGAAGACCCCTAAACAGTATAATCTCAGCTACCACCACTCACAAAGAGCTAAAGAAGATACCTGACGTGACATATACTCAAGTGGATGCATAGATGAAGAACAAGTGGACGATGGAGATGATGGGGAAGGATGCTATATAAATGAAAGAGACCTCTGATAATGTGGGATCGGAAAAAAGGGAGGAAGAGGAGGAAAAAGATATTACTGTAGCTCTAAGAACTGTATTCACTGTTCAATCAATAATAAACCTCTTTGGACATCAATTTATTTATCTTTTAAGTGTCTTTTTACGTTGGTTTATTCATGGATATCATATTTAACAGTTGCTAAATTCACAACTAACCCAGCTCTTTCACCCACTCTCTACAAATTCATTGTTTTGGGCTTGGGCTACAAATCCTGACCCTACATATATATATATATATAAAATCTCAAATTGCATACTTATAAATACATGCAAAATTGTGATAAGTAGAGTATAAAGTAAAATATCAAACTTAAAAAGATGATTTATAATATGTTTGTGTTTGACCTATTTATTAATTAAACAAATACTAAATTGCAAACTACATCCCTAAAATTTTGGGATATTTAGATTTTACACCTTTAAATTTCAGAATCTATATTTTACCTCTGAAGTTATGTTCCATTTGCATCAACAACCGGCCCCTCCATTCATATTTTTTGTTAAGTGCCACACATGCTTACCACACGCGTTATTAGTTCATCCACGTCATATCATTTTTTTTTATTTAATTATTGAACAAATTAAACATGCATGACAAGTTTTTGTGGTATTTAAGGAAAAAGATGGATGGAAAGACTGCTGATGCAAACATAATAGAATTTTAGAGAATAAAATTCAAATTCTGAAATTTCATGGTGTAGAATTCAAATGCTTTCCAACTTTAGAGATGTAGTTTGTAATTTACCCTTAAATAAATATAAACAAACTATGTATTTTTGCCTTTTTGGACTGAGTTTGAGTTATCTTTATATATATTAATAGCCAAATCTTAGAGAAAATCTAATTAGATTTTAATTGGATTTTCAATTTTACGTCACGTGTTTCATTTAATTTTTAATTTTGTGCTAAGTAAATTATTGAATGTAAAAATCAAAGAATCCAAATCTAAAAATTAAAAACTTAGATGTACACATGCTAGAAAATTAGACTCCAATTAAAATCCAATTTAGATTCTAAATTAGATTTCAATTGGAGTTTAATTTTTCGCCATGTGTACATGAATTTAAATTGGATTTAAATTGGAGTTTAATTTTTCGTCATGTGTATATCTAAGTTTTTAATTTTTGTGACAAGTGAATTATTAGGTGCAAAAATCGAAAAGTTTAAAACCAATTAAATTATAAATCATATATATATATATAATTAATGAGAAACCATTATGTATTTTAAAAATGTATGGTTTAAAAAAAGTGTAAACTAATACTATATATAATTTAAATCTCTTCTAAAAAACAAGTATCATTTGAATTATATAATTATTATGGTTATTTTTAAAAATACCGGTTGCTCACTAGTCAATATAAATGATGTATTTGGATACCGCTTATTTTGCTGAAATTAAAAATTTATTACTGAAAGTACTATAAATAAAGGTAAAAGTTAGATAATATAGTATAGTAAAGTCCATAAATGATATAAAAAAATACAATAAACCTCATAAATAATAATAAAAAATAAACTAAATAGTAAAATAATTTATAATTTTTACAACTTCTCAAACACGCCAAATATGGTTCATTTTAAAGTCTATTTTCTATCCCACGTCACGAGCACAGTATTAGCTATTATTGGATTAATTTAGGTGGATATCTGTTCCGTCAATAGGAGTGCGAAACGTGAAGGAAGGTGACACATGTTGTTATGGAATTCGCTGATTTAGATAGCAAAATGATTCACGTGGGCCACCCTGCTTGTTTATCTAATCTCCGATACAATTATGCAACGAAAGCTAAGTCGGTCGTCTGTGAGAGTGAGACCCATCGTTGGAAAAACTTCTGTGTTCCCGTTGCTTGTTTCTTTACCCTCACATGAGTGTGGCCTCACACTCTGTGGGGTCAACGAAAACACACGATACCGTCTCCCAACGTTGGCTGAAAATTTAGGGTACCAGATGACGTGGAGTAATTCCGGCCAAAGGTTTTATGCTTTGGTAGCTGGAAAACTTTTTCCAGGAAAAGTCACAGCCACTTGTTTTTTAGTGGCTGAGAGCCAGAGGCATCTATTTAGACCAGGTCCTAACCTCGAGGTCTTCAAGCACAAGTCCCCATCATTAACAATGTTTTCCATGCATGTTACGTTGGTAACTACTACATTAACTTCCAAACTCTCATAAAAAAACAAACCGTGTTGGCAAAATCTCCCTTTTATCCTCGGCTAATCACCTTGGGAGTGGCTTAGTTAGTGGGTACAGTTTTTTTTTTTTTTTTTTTTTTTTTTTTTTGAGAAACCAGCCAATCCGACTGGGACTTTATTGAATCTAAAAGAATGCTTCAAGGAACATCAAAATCAACTAACTGGGAAATGTCTGTAGGTAGATCACCCAACCATTCCCGATACCCAGCCAAACATTTGGCTTTCTTAGCTAATGCATCGGCAACCACGTTGCAAGACCGATGAACAAAAACAAATTGAGCTGACTGGAAAACAGAGACTAAGGAGCGGATGTCATCAGCAACATCACCATATGAAGTCAGAACCGGATTTTCTTGGACGATAGCGTTAATGACTGAAACTGAGTCTCCTTCGAAGATAACGTTCTGCAGATCCTTTTCAGCGGCAAACAACACAGCACGTCGACATGCAAGGGCTTCCAAATCCGCAACTGTCGAGGCTAAAGCAGTAGGCATAGACAGAGCTGCCACTACATCTCCACGCCAATCTCGGATGACAACCCCGATACCGGCCAAGTTAAGCGAGGTGAACACTGCTGCGTCGAAATTTACTTTGAAGTGAGCATGCTCTGGTGGTCTCCACTGGTTTTGGATCACAGGTGAGTGAACAGTCGGAGCTTCATCTTCCTGGGCTGCCAAGAACTCTTGTAGCAGGTTACTAGCCAACAAGTTAATGTTTGTAATAGGCTGCACTTGACGCCCAAAGTGCAGAGCATTTCGCCGATTCCACAAACACCAAGTAGCTACTGCAAAAATTTCCTTCCTGAAATCATCTGTTACCTGCAAAAAACGATCAAATAAATCGCAAAAGGTTAAGGGAGGGGGGTTCACAGCTTGTTGGGCCCAACTATGACAGCTCCAAACAGTTTTCACCACCTGGCACTTCCATAGAGCGTGTAACAGATCCTCCTGACCTTCATTGCACAACTCACACACCTCCGAATTGACTATGTTCCGTCGAACCAGATTGCACTTTGTTGGAAGAGCGTTGTGGCAGGCCCTCCAGATAAAGTGCTTGATTTTATGAGGAACTCGAAGCTCCCATATTCCCTTCCAGAAACGTCTTTGTGGCTCACAGTTAGAGCTGCCTTGCACATTTCTATCAGTTAGCAGCTTGTATGCGCTGCTTGTGGAGTAAACTCCCGAAGGTGTGTAGGCCCATATAACCCGATCCTCTGTAGTCCTCAAACTCAATGGAATTCCCATAATCACCGACGCCTCACTAGGCAGAAACAACTCTTTAATCACCTCTGTTTTCCACTCTCTTCGGTCAGCTTCAATGAGGGAGCTAACCCTTGTTTCAGGCAGGATAGTAGGAAGGGGGGAAATGATGGTATTATTATCTCTTTTAGGCAACCATTTATCTTCCTTCACTCGCACAGATTGGCCATCTCCGATTCTCCAAACCATGCCTTTCCGGATGACATCTCTTGCACTAAGAATGCTTTTCCAAGCGTAGGATCCGGCTATGGAATCTTTCGCTTCCAAAATTGAACAATTTGGAAAAAATCTAGCTTTAAAGACTCGAAAGCAAAGCGACCCTGGATTATTAATCATCCTCCAAACCTGTTTTGCTAAGAGAGCGTCGTTGAACTTTTCAATTTCTTTAAAGCCCATTCCACCCACCTCTTTCGCTTCACAAAGCTTTTCCCAACATACCCAATGCACCTTTCTTGAATCACCACTGTAACCCCACCAAAACTTCCGGATAAGGCTTTCGAGCTCCCTCACCAACCCTTTGGGAATTTTAAAACAACTCATGGTGTAGGTTGGGATAGCTTGAATAACAGCCTTGATGAGGACTTCCCTTCCTGCTTGAGACAATAACTTCTCTTTCCACCCCTGTAGTTTCTTCCAAACCCTCTCTTTTAGGAAGATAAAGCTTTGTTTTTTAGCTCGGCCTACTAAAGCTGGTAATCCCAAATACTTTTCATACTGCCGGATTGCTGGGACACCTAAGAGTTGTTGGATCTGCTCCTGTAAGGGCAAAGGGGTGTTTGAACTGAAAAACAAGTTCGTTTTTTCTCTATTTATCTTTTGACCAGACCCTTTCTCATACACCTCCAAAATCTCCAATATTTTATTGCATTCCGCCTCTGTAGCTCTACAAAACAACACACTATCATCTGCAAAAAATAAGTGGGAAACTTTAGGGCCATTTCTACAGATAGCCACCCCTCGAATATGCCCATCCACTTCAGCCTGATGAATCAAGCTCTGCAACCCCATGGCACACAACAGGAACAAGTATGGAGACAAGGGATCCCCTTGGCGAAGGCCCCTTGTAGGTTTTATATTGCCCACCGGCTGCCCGTTGAGAAGAACTGCATAAGAAACAGATTGCACACAAGCCATAATAATTTTTATCAACCTATCCTCAATACCCAAATGATGCATTATCCTGTCCAAAAAAACCCATTCCACCCTGTCATACGCTTTACTCATATCCAGTTTAAGTGCCATATACCCCACATTCCCTTGAGTCTTCCTTTTCAGGAAATGAAGGGTCTCGAAAGCCACCAAAATATTATCAGTGATCAACCGCCCTGATAAGAATGCACTTTGGGAATCTGGAATAAGTTTAGCCAGCAACTTTTTCAACCGGTTAGCCACCACTTTTGCAATTAATTTATAAACAACATTGCACAAGCTAATTGGTCGAAAATCTGAAACTTTCTTAGGATTTTTCACTTTGGGGATCAAAGAGATAAAGGTGGAATTAAGGGATTCTGGGACAATACCTGAATTCAAGGCTTGGAGAACAACTGCAACTACATCCTCACCAACAATGTGCCAAAAGGATTTATAGAAAATGGGCGACATCCCATCAGGGCCAGGGGCAGTATTTGGAGCCATTTGGTCAAGAGCTTTCTTCACTTCGAAGGCTTGAAATTCACCCCTCATACACGGATCCACATCAACCTCCACCGGGTACGGAATTCCATTTAAAATACTATCCAATCCAGACGGGTTTGAGGTGGAGAAAATATTCTTAAAATACCCCTCTACCACACCACCCAATTCGGCTTCATCCTCCACCCACATCCCATTGTCATCCTCCAATCCCAGAATCAAATTCCTCTTATTCCGCTGATTAGCTCTGCAATGAAAATAAGCAGTGTTACGATCACCTTCTTTAAGCCAGGTGTTTCTAGCCCTTTGCTTCCACATACACTCTTCCCTAGCCTGGAGGCAACCAATCTCCTTTCTGAGCATCTGAATACGGCCAGGATTAGTTCTGTAACAGTCCCCTTCTTCAGCTTCCTTCAATTCAGTCTTCTTCTTCTTTAGAGCGGACCGGACATGACCAAATGTAGTTCGATTCCAAACTTTGAGGTTTTCTTGGCAGGCCATTATTTTTCTATTAAACCCCCAAACCGAATCAGATGGTTGTCTAAAATCCCAGGAATCCCGAATTACATCCTCACAAGAATTATCCTTCAACCACATAGCTTCAAAGCGGAAAGGCCTACCTTTTCTGTAGAATCTTTTAGACTCAGAGTCTGAACAAAGCAGTAAGGGTTTGTGATCTGAGTGAAAAGCATCCAAGTGGTGTATTCGGGCTGAAGGGAACCTCAAAATCCACTCAACTGAAGCCACCCCTCTATCCAACCGAATCCATACATTCTGATCACCCGGCCTTCTATTGCACCAAGTAAATGGGAACCCATTGAAGCCCAAATCCCTCAATCTACAGTAGTCCAGAGCATCTCTAAACCCCTGCATCTGTCTCTCCGGTCTAGTGAGCCAACCCTGTTTCTCTTCAGCAAACAAAATCTCATTGAAATCCCCCATACAAACCCAAGGCAAGTTGAACCGCTGGCTAAGAAGTCTCAGTAAAGACCAGGAGCTTTCCCGGTTGGCTGTTTCAGGGTCTCCGTAAAAACCTGTGAACCGCCAAGCGTCATTCGCTCCAAGGTCAATGATAGCATCAATATGACTAGCTGAGAAAGTCTGAACATCCACATTCATATCTGCTGGCCAATACAAAGCCAGCCCTCCCCCAGTATTGTGGCGGGGGACTACAAACAAATTACTAAACTGAATCTTACGCCCAATACGTTCTAAAACTATTTTTTCCACCTTTGTTTCCATCAAAAACACCAACTTGGGATCTTTGTTGCGCACCATCGCAACCAATTCATCTTCTGTCTGTGGGTTCCCAAGCCCACGACAGTTCCAGCTTAAGCAACTCATAATGCCCGGTGGCGCTGGGACCCAGCTGCCACCTCGCTATTTTCTTTATTCGAAAAACTATTGCCACCCAAACACACTTTTTTCCCCGTACTCCTATCAAGATCATCCAACGTAGGCCTCCTATCCACATTCATTGGTGAAGGAGACACCTCACACTGACCCACTTCCCTAGCAAGTCTTTTCCATTTTCTTGTGGACCCCACTGAATCAGAAATAGTAATTTGGTTGGTGCAATCTTGCATGGGCCTCACGTCATGCTTCCTTACCTTAGCATCAAGACCAACGGACATCTTCAAACCTTCCCCATTTGTCTCACCCACAAAGCCATCCAACTTATCATTTAAATTTAACCCCACCACAATCTCTTCTAATCTATTGGTTGGCTTGTTTGCATGCAAGCCGTAAGTCACCTCATGGCTTTGTACCCCAACGTCCCTTGCATGATTCATGTTACTCCCATTTCCATGCGTAGGCTTGGAAATCTCCACATCGTCCATAGCATTATTTGCCGCCGAGTGAGCAGATGACTGAGTCTCCTTAGAGTTGTCTGCATTTTCTTTTGATGGGCCTTTATTGCTATCCCTCTTCCTCCACCATGGCGCTTGACTTCGTGAAGTGCCCGAAACTACCACCACGGTTTTGCGAGTGCCTCTTAACGGCTCTGCTCGAAGCCACTCACCATACTGTTGTTCTTCCTTCCTTAAATTTCCTTTACCTCGCAACCAAACTTCACAATCCCTCTCTCCATGAGTCACACGACCACACCAATAGCAGAAATTAGGCAGCCGTTCATACTTCAGCCCAACCCAGCCCAACTGTTTCCCCTCCGAGCGTAGTTTGGAGCACCGACGCAAGGGTTTGGATATGTCAATATTTATTCTAACTCGCAAAAATTCACTGCCAGCGCCATCATCTTCCGGGTCGGCAACTTGGATGACCCTACCAATGGTCTTACCTATCAGCTCTCCTACTTCAACCTTCAAACTCCTCTCTGGAATATTGTGTATCTGAACCCAGAAGGTAACGTGAGAAAAATCCAGGAAAGGCATTGACTCGATGTCGAAAACACGTTCAAATGCCACAAGATGTTTATCGTATGACCATGGTTCGAACTCCAGCACTCGCTCAAGGTCCAGTACATCCTCAAATTCAAACAACAATATATGCTCTCCAATATCTCTAATCTTAAGTTCACCAGCTGTTCTCCATAAGGGCTTGAAGGTGCGGGCAACTGCATCCACATTAAGAACCCTTTTCGTATAAAATCGACCAGCTAAACGGAATACACTCTCTTCCTCTTCTTTGGGAACCTCAGCACCCCCCTCTTCTTCTTCCGTAAGAGAGAAACGTGCCCACATCTCGTCTAAAGAAGCCATGAGAATAACAGCCTTGAAAGCAAAAAGAAACCTGACCAACGAAACAAAGACTGCACCACCGAGAACTTATCACAGAACACTACACCCACTGTAACGAACCGTCCTATCAACCCACGAAAGGTAGAAGGGAACAGATACCTAAACTAGGTTAGGGACTTAATTCTACAGGCGGCTGAGTAAGAGATAAAACCCTAACCCTAGCGCAGCCAGAGAAACCATCACTAAAATTTATTGGTATTTTCGTTAGTGGGTACAGTTAATAAACAGTTCTTTTATGGGTGCAAGCTTTGACACACCGCTTGCATATTTGTTAATGCGGGATTGATATTATATTATTTAATCACGTTTTATAACTAAAATTTAGTGAAAAGTAATTTAATTAGCGTCAAATTTTCAAATTTTTTTTTTGATGCTTGTAATAAGGATTTAACAATCTAATTTTTTATTGAAATCATAATTTAGCACTTAAACTAAAAAAAAAAAAATGCATTATATGAATTCAATGCATCAAAAAATTTGAAATTTTGACATTTTTCTAAAAAATATGAAAGGTAAATTTAACAGAAATTGTCGGAGAGACTTTAATTAAATAAACTTGAAACTTAGAGGATTAGAATAACGAAAGTAATGTTAAATGACTTAAATAAATATTAGTGAAACTTAGAGGGTAAATTTTAGAAAATAAAAAGATGAACTTGAAGGTAAAAAAATCCTAAATTTTAGAAGTTTTCTTTTTGAATTCTAAATGAAATTTGTTATTTAACATTTATGACCATATTTTTAAGAGAAGCTACCATTTATGGATGATAATATTTTTAAACCACATAAAAGTCTAGTTCAAAAAGGAGAATTATCTTATAGATAGTATAGTAACATCGATGACAATGGTTGTGTTATCATGTAAATGTTGCAGGCAATGATGATAATGGTGGTGGCAGCATTTGGTGTTAGTAGTGACTAGTGATAGTAGTGGTGGCAGTAAAAATGATTATAATGACTATTGAATGGTGGACAATATTTAGGTAGTCCCAGAACATTGCTCCTAGATCGCACAAAGTAGGTGAGCTCCATGGTGGGACCCTCTCACTTTGTGAGAGTCGAGAGTAGTACTCCGAGACTACCTAAGTTTTTTTCTTTGAATAGTGGTGGTGATGACAACGACGATAATAATGACAAAAATTATGATGGTACAAAGAGTAGTGGTGGATTGAATTTAAATTCAGGTATAGATGCTTGAAAATTCTAACTCCAAAAATCCCCAAAAATTTTAAATATAACATTTTTGTTAATATAAACAAAAGAAATCCCACCTAGATCAAAATCGTTCATCCAAACACATTATTGGGGTTACTAGAATACTATAGGTATATACCTAAGGAACTATATTCAAATTTTGGGTGTTGGAGAATCGATTATTAATCTATTATTCCATCCTCTTGTTGAAATTTGAAAAGCAGACTCTTTATTGTGAAGAAAAAAATTGAGTAAGTTCACTTGAGCTAAGAAATAGCGTAGCTGATTTTTAAGCTGGTCGAGTGTTTAAGCTGATTTGTTCTAAGGTTGTCCTAGTAAATGTATGCCACTTAGCTAAGTTGGCTACTGATATGCCAACTCACTTCTGTTGGCCTCATATGGTTCACTTTGTAACTTAACTGTTTGTATTTCGTCCTTTACTGGTAAAAAAAAAAAAAAAAAAAGTAGCGGAGCTGACAGGAACATAATTTTTTAGCTGTCGTTTGGTTGGTACGACGTGGAATTGATTTGGGGGCAGAATGGTCAATCTAATCAGTAGAAAGTGAAGAAAAGAGAAAATTATCCAAAAAGCAAATTACACGTAAGATAAAAGAGGATTAGAAAGTAACACCAGTAACCAGACTAAGTCACACAAAAAATAAAGATATACAAAATTCTCTATATAACCCAAGAGAGATTCTACTGTTATCCGAGTCTCTCTTTCTCTTCAATAGCAATCATGGCTGCCTCTGTCACTAGCAACAGCAGGCTGTCAATGGCCATGGAGAGAACCGGCCAATGGTATTCAATCTCTCTATAAATAGATAAACAAAGCTTATTATGTTCTGATCTCTCTCTCTCTCTCTCTCAATTATTAACCAAAACAAGCAAATGTTCGCAGGGTTTTCTCTCAAGAAATTCCTACAGATGTTGTAGTTGAAGTTGGTGAAGCAAAATTTTCTCTTCATAAGGTCTGAAAACCCTTCTTTCACTCTCTCTCTTTTCTGATAGAGAATTATTGATTTGAAGTTGTTAATTGTGTACGTGGTGGTGGCAGTTTATGCTGGTGGCTAAGAGCAACTACATAAGAAAACTGATGATGGAGTCAAAAGAACCTGAATTAACGAGGATCAATCTCTCTGAAATTCCCGGAGGCCCTGAGATCTTTGAGAAAGCAGCCAAGTTCTGTTACGGTGTCAACTTCGAAATCACAGTCCACAACGTTGCAGCTCTTCGTTGCGCTGCTGAGTACCTACAAATGAACGATAAATGCTGCGACAACAACCTCGCTGGCCGCACCGAAGATTTCCTCTCGCAGGTCGCCTTTGCGAGCCTCTCCGGCGCCATTGTTGTCTTCAAATCTTGCGAGGATCTTCTCCCCTTAGCCGAAAACCTCAAAATTGTCCAAAGATGCATCGACTTTATCAGTGCTAAGGTATAAAACTATTCGATCCGTAACATTCTTTTTTATTAACGAGATTATCCAGAACTCTTCGAGCACCTAACTATATATATTTTTGTTAAATTAGGCGTGTAATGAGGCGAACTTTCCTAGTCGATCACCGCCGAATTGGTGGACAGAGGAGCTATCAATCTTAGACATCGAGTTCTTCGGAAACATCATCAACGCAATGAAACAACGTGGAGCGAAATCGTTAGCTCTAGCGAGCGCTCTGATAACATACACAGAGAGATCACTACGAGATCTAGTACGAGACCACTCTGGAAATGGAACCAAAACCTCGGATCCAAGCAACCCTGTGCGCAGAATCCAACAACGTGAGCTTCTGAACTCCATAGTATCTCTCTTACCCTCCGAAAAAGCGGCTTTCCCTATCCACTTCCTCTGCTGCCTCCTCCGATCCGCGATTTTCCTCAAAGCTTCGAGCAGTTGCAAGAGCGAGCTCGAGAAGCGGATCTCAGCGATTCTGGAACATGTGATCGTCGATGACCTTCTGGTTTTGTCGTTTACCTACGACGGAGAGAGACTGATTGACTTAGATAGCGTTAGGAATATCGTCTCTGGTTTTGTAGAGAAAGAGAAAACTATGGCAGTGTTTAGCGTCGGCGATTTCAGAGACACGTGTTCGAGTTCGATGCACAGAGTGGCTAAGACCGTCGACGCATATCTAGGCGAAATCGCAACCTACGGTGAACTCAGTATCTCCAAGTTCAACGGCATCGCTAATCTCGTACCCAAAGGAGCTAGAAAAGTCGACGATGATCTTTATCGTGCGGTCGATATTTATCTAAAGGTAATCACAATTAATTTATTTAAGTCCATTTAATCCCTATCAAATTAGTGGTTAAAATTAATATTATTTTGTTCATTTGGTCAAAATGAGTCAAATTTTGTTAACAAAAGAAGCGATTTAAGGTTTTTATATTCTTCAATTTCTTCTCATTTTTATTTAATTTTATATTATTTACATTTTTTTTAAGACTATTAAATTTTTAGTGTCACTTGTCTTATATTTGGATTGAATTAAAAAAAAATTAAATAATTTAAACAGAAGAAAATATTTTTCCTATTTTTTAAATGACATGTTTCATGAATATTTTTAGTAAAGTATTTAATTAAGAGAAAGAATGATTAAACAATGTTATTTGATAATAAATTTGGACCAAGGATCATGTTAATATTGTTCATCAAAAAAGGATCGTATTAATATTATTAATTCATTTTCACAAAATAAACTAAATCATCAAAAAAATTAAATTTAAGGATTAATTTGACAATTTAAGTGACTATTTTTTTTTTAAAGAATGAAACGTATGTAAGAGCATTCCCATAAATTCTTCTATAAAAAATGTCATTTTACACGCCTAAAGCCTACTTTATAATTTTACCACATCATTTTACAACATCTCATTCATCACATGTTTTATTCTTCAATTCTATACATTAAAATAATATTTACAACACAATAAAATAATATATTAACTCCTCAACAATGACGACAACACAACCACCACTGTCACGACAACACAACCATCACTTTCGCAACAACAACCACCAACAACAACCACGGCCGCAACAACAACACCGACAGCCACCACTGCCACAAACCCATCACCAAACTCATACCCACAACAAATCCACAGCCACTACTAACACAAACCCACAACCACCAAAGCCACAACCACCACCGCCACAGACCCATAGCCACCACCGCCACAGACCCATTTCTACAAATATGAGAAAAACTAATATTACGAAAGTACTCTGCAAATCTGCAAAAATTCTTAACATCCGGAATCAAGAGGCGGAAAGAGACTACTGTGGGAGAGGACTCCTTTAGCGCATTTATATTTTACTAACTTCCAAAACGGCATTGTTATCTTTGTCGGTGCTTGGGTCTACACTCCATTTATCTAAATTGATGGCCTAACTTTTGCAGGCGCATCCAAACCTGGACGAGATAGAGAGAGAGAAAGTGTGCAGCGTGATGGACCCGCTGAAGCTATCCTACGAAGCCAGAGTCCACGCCTCGCAGAACAAGCGGTTGCCTGTGCAGATAGTTCTCCATGCATTATACTACGATCAGCTGAAGCTCAGGAGTGGCGTGGAGGAAAGTAATAACAGGACGCCAGATAATGCGATAACAACGAGGAACCAATTGCAGGCTGACGTTTCACTGATCAAAGAGAACGAGGCCTTGCGTACAGAGCTGTTGAAGATGAAGATGTACATTTCGGACATACAGGTGAACAAGAACAATAATAATGTTCAAGTTCAAGGAACATCATCATCTTCTTCTGCTAACAAGGTTAATGGGTCCAGTACCAAAAGAACGTTCTTCTCCTCGGTTTCTAAGAAGCTGGGAAAGTTGAATCCATTCAAGAGTGGGTCTAAGGACACGTCTAATATTGAAGATGCTGTGGATATTACTAAGCCTAGGAGGAGAAGATTCTCTATGTCTTAGTTGCATCGTTTTACTTGTAGATGCTCCCTCTGTACTTTGGGGTTGGGGGAGGATCTACTAAACTTGTGTAATATGGTTTCCTTTCTTCGCCTGAACTTTTTGTTTTGTTTTGGATTATTTGCACTTTTTTATTCTTTTTAATTTTTATTCGTGGCTTGATGTATGTGTAGTTAAATAATACAAACAATTGAATTGGTTTGATATGCTTTCAATTTCTTTGCTGAGCTGAAAATGCATCATCTCAACGTGAGTGGACACTTCTTCTAGTTCAACTCCTAACTAAACTAAGAATTAATAATAAGAATAGCATCAAACACTTCCTATGCATTTTCTAAAATCTCGATGATAGCATAAAGAACCTCTCTTTCCTAGCCATTTCCAATGTCATTCGCACTGCATGTAAAGAGCTTTCATAAACGGGGGGCAGTCCCACCCTTGCTGTAGTGGCTTTTGAATCTTCATCTCTGATTTCTTCATTATTTGATAATACTCTGATAAAGCTACTTGAACTCCTGTGAAGAATCAAACCTGGGTCAATTTGTACATTATTAAATACCATGTCATTCCTAACTTTCACAGCACATCAAACAGTACTACAGCTGCCATTATGGTAAACAACTAGTTTGGTACAAAAAGATCGCGGCGATTGGTACGGGTAATGTTTTAGGATTTTTGAAAATGTTGAAAGATTCTTACGTTTGGTTGCAAATCACACAAATAATCATGTCAAAAGTATCTGGATTCCCACTTAACCCCTTTTTTTAGGAACGTAGATTCCCTTTTCAAGTAGGTATTTAGATTTTTAAGCTTAAAAAAATAACATTTGTTATAAATTGACAGTTTTACCATTTTTCACTTATTACTTAACCAATGGAGATAAAACATACTTATAAAAAAAATTAAAGATAAAACATAAAACAAATCATCAATATCTATTCCTTTATTTTTTTCTCTTCTCACCACAACAATATAAATGCTAAAATAAAATGCAATATTTATACCTCCTATTTGGGATTGGTTATTTGCTAAAATAAAATAAAATATTTATATTTATTAACAAAACATGATGTTGTGATTTTCATAAAAAATAAGAATTTAAATAGTTATTTTTGTATTATACATGTCATTTTGAAATGTTAGACTATAGTTTTAATGAATTTATCTTAATTTATAGTTTATATTTTATTTGTTATTTGTTATTATTTATTTAGAGGAAGATTAAAAAATGATATTGGGTTTATAAATTTAAGGATAGTACGGAAAAAATAAATAATTCATTTAAGATTCCTATGAATAAACCAAACATGAGAATAGTTACATCCAAGGCATCCAGATTGCAAGATATCACATTCCAAGAAATCTGGATGCTGAGAATAATGTGGATTCCCCAATACCAAATGCCACCTAATTATTTCATCACAAGTCGATCTACATTTAGACGTATTAATTCTCTATCTAAATCCACTTGAATTTGGTCTCATTTAAGCTCCCACATTTAGAAGTATTCACGGTGCAGTTTTGGGCTATATCATTTAGAAGTATTCATGGTGTAGTTTTGGGCTATATTTAGTACCGCACCGTATTTTAATAAATTGGTGTTGATGACCATTTTTTTTTATAAAAGGCCCAATAGCAGAAGAAGCCCAACAATAGAGAAGGCAAGGAAGGGAAAACGGTAAAAGGAATAAGGAAACAAGCTCAGTAGGTTGAAATGATAGGATTGATGGCTAGCAGGCCCACAAGAATAAAAAGAGGTAAGGAAGAAATAAATGGGTTAAGGAAGCCCAATGAATGAAGTAGTAAGCTCATGAGAATAATAAGAGGTAAAGAAGAAGTAAATGGGCCGGGGAAGCCCAGGAAATGAATTAGTAAACTCAATAGGTTGGCTTGAAGGCCAATAAGCTTGAAAAGTAATAAGAGGTAGAGATGTAGTAATTGGGCCGAGGAAGCTCAAAGAATTTAGCAAAAAAATCATGGGAGTAAAAGAGGTAAAGGAGAAGTAAATGGGTTGAGGAAGCCCAACGAATAAGGTAGTGAAATGGGCTGGCACAACAAGAATGTTGGCCAACAAAGCCCAAAAGAGGTAAAGATGTGAAAAGTGGGCCAAGGAAGCCCTGAGTAAAAGATTGATTAAGAAGTGGGCTGACACGGCAAGAGTATCAGTCCACGAGCCCACGGGGTAACAAGAAATGAAAAAGAGAGGTAAAGCTATAGCGGGCACGATGAAGTGATATGGTAGGATTAATAATCAAAAGGCCCACAGACACAGAAAAGGAAAACATGGGCTTGGCAGGAAGATGATGACTTTTTGCCCAAGCAATGCCCAGTCCAAGAAGGGATGAAAGGCCAGAAAATATGAGCCCAAAAGTCCACACATTCTTCACGCCACAAAAGATAAACACCAACCAGTACGTATAGCTGAATCAAACCAACACGGAGGTAGCAGAAATGGTGTGAAGGCCAGAAAGAAATAAATTCAGGCGGAGTGGAGCATGCACAAAGGGCCAGGGCACCACCTACTTGTACCCAACCAATACATGAGAGGTGGGCCACGAGTCAAGGCTTTTAGAGGGTGTGGTTTGGCGGTGGGGAGAAAAAGGGGTCTATTCTGGGGTTCCCGCTCAAGCTTCTTTGGGAGAGATGTCCTATTGGGATGACATCTCACCCAAAAAAGGTAAGTATGGGCTATGACCACTTGATGCATGCCATAGAGGTAGATAATGAAGAGGCTTAATTCTTATTCGGATGAGGGAAGTGAAAAATAAAGAGAGGTAAGAAACAAGACAAGCAATTTTGTCTTGGAATGGAGAATGGTGCAACCAACACATTTAGAGCAATGGTAGTGGTTGAGCAGCCAACAGGCCGATGGGTAGTCTTGGAAGGACACCCATAATGAGCCAAAAGCAGTTGAGGGGTAAAAATGGTAAATCCTACCATGGTAGATAGTATAAAAAGGGATAGCTGTGAATAGTAAGGCAGAAGAAGGAAGGGGGAGGAGGAGGAGGAGGAAAAAATGGAAAAAAAAGGGAGAAAACAAAAGGAAGGAAATGTAGAAAGAAAGAGGAGAGAGAATAGAGAAAAAGAAAGAATATATAGAAAACTAGAGAGATACAAGTGGTAGAAATAGAGGCATGTATCAATAGACTACCTTTTTATCTCCCTTTCGACAGACCCACTCTCTGAGAGATTGAGAATTGAAGCTCAAACCATTTAGGTCATTTTTCCAAAATGAGTAACTTCTATGGTAGAAGCCTTTCCTAAGGTTACTCATATTGGAAATTAGCTCCCTTCTTGGATTTGCTTCTTCTGAAAAGCTAAGCCTACTTTTCTGGTAGACTAGTTTTCTCTTTTGCTATTTGTGCTTATTGGGTGACTAGTTTACTGTTCAATTACTAAGTTGTTTGTTGTAGTGTTATTTCCACTTGTTATATTATTCTACCGTAACTTTATTAGCAACTTTCCTTATTGACGTTAGTCTTATTCATTCTGTTTAGTATTCTAGTTATTCTGTCATACTATATTCATACTATAACATCTGTAACAGTTATTCCTGCCATGCTCGTACCATATGCCCAGCCCACAGTGCTCCTTTTAATGCATCTATATTGGGATGGTCCAACTTGTGCACAAGTTGGCTTAAAGTGTAGTCCCATTTAGGCCAGTCCTATCTCTCTTACCTCTAAATCTACGGGCCGTAGTGTAGCAGGAGGGATTAAAGCCCAACAACATAAAAAGGCCTGCCACAATTGGTTACCGTGCGATGTGATGTGATGCAATTTTTTTATAGAGAATTTCAATCTATGGTGTCTACTCTTGATGATAGTTCTTTATCATTAGACCAATACATCAATCGGTTTTTGATGTAGGCGGGGATTGAACCCCAGATCTCTTTTTTAACTATTAAAGATTTTACCAGTTGAGCTAACTGGAACCCACTGATGTGATGCAATTTGGTCAGTTTTCATATATATATATATATATACACATTAAATATATTACAAATATATTTAATATATGCTAAATCTATTAAATATATATTTACTATATATATATTACATATAAAATAAAAATTATATATTAATAGGTGCAGTGCAATTTTAATATATAATATATACTTAATTAGTCGAAAACGCATAGTTCATATAATATATATTATATGGATGTGGTGTAGTACGATTTTGTGTAGTTTTTTTAACATTGAATCGCAAAGTTACTTTATTTTGCGGGCAGTTTTGGTCAGTTTAGGTGCAGTCCGAGCGGTTTCGTGAACAGTCCTAATCACATTAAACCAAATCAAACCCTCATGGCCATGGGACATATAAAAAAAAAATTCTCTATTTCCATCCAACACATACCACAACCTCCATCTTCTAATTTAATCTGTTGCAGACTTGCAATTATACTTGTCAGAGGAAACACACCAGAAGCAATTCACTGTAAAAGCATTTTCAAACTCTTATGTAGTTTTCTTCTCAAGAAAAAAAAAGAAAAAGAAAAAAGAAAACTTCTCCATGTAGTTTACATTTCCATAATCTGCTCCACAGTTTCTTATCACCCTTACATTTATTCTCTGATGTTCTACTTTATACGTCGATTACACTATGAATCAACCTAATATGGCTTTGGGATCCAAGGTATAGGAATTTTTGAGATAGACCTTACTAGCTACTACAATTGGTTGTTCTTCAAACTCTAAGATTTAGGCCTTGGTTTAAAACACTACATCCATGGGACCCAAGGATCTTGCCACTTATCAATGTACTGGTCATTTCTTAGAATTGTTGTCACAACTTGTGAAAGTGATCGGTGAATAAAATTTGGTGGGTCCATGTGAAAAGTGAAAGTGATTGTATATCACAAACCTTTTACCATTTTAACAGATTGTGATAAATGTTGTGTCAATAGAACGGTAACAAATAACATATTGCTTTCTCAATTTCTGCATCTTTTCTTCCTCCAAATCCAAGACATGGATTTATGCCTATTTTAGTATTATCCTTAAATTAACTCTAGCCCAATCATAATTAGCAGATAACACTTTCGCACACATTTTATTAGTTCTAATAATCATTAGCTTACCTTAGCAAGAAGAGCATCATTCACATATTTTTTTCAAGTGTTTGAAGCCTAGACCGCCATGTTTTGGATAGACCGCGTAATGCTTGCCAATTTTTCAATGTCGTGTATATACCGTTGTCCAACTTATTTGCAAACTTTCTTAGGAGCTCCAAAGATAGACATTGACAACAAAGGTAGAGCTTGAGCTACATATCTAGTTAGAGTGGCTTTCCCTGCCCGTGACAAGCATTTTATGTTCTAGGTACTAAGTCTTGCTTCAAGTTTTTCTTTTAAGAAAGTGAAGTCATATGATTTTCACCTAGTGAGAAATAACAAGTAACAAAAGTTTTTTGATTCCAAGGACATTTTCCTACAACTCCATTTAGCACATATAAGCCTTGCATTCTTCGATGCAAAAATACTCTACTTAGATTGATTCACTTCTTGTCCCTACTAGGAACAATACTTATTCGTACAATTAGCTACACACTCAATCTCCTCATATAACCACAGGACAACATGAAGCCATTAGCAAACATTAGGCCTTCATTTGGGAAGCGCATTTCCCAGCAGAAACGTTTTTTTTCAATGGGTTCCGTGCACTGTTCCCGAAATCTGCAAGTACTTTATTAAGCAAAAAAAAAACTTTAAAACTGGGTCTCACGGTATTATTCACACATTTAAAAATTATTTTCTACAGTGTTTTCAATTTTTAACTTTTAGCGATAAGCAGTATCCAAACAGACCCTAGGTGATCTATGGCTAGGATAGTTTTTCACACCGTAACATTTTTCCACTATGTTTGGAGGGAGAGGGAGTAGATAGAGGGTAAGGGTAGGGATATCTATTCCCCTTCTCTCTACTCAATTTTGTCTTTAAGGCTGCATTTGGTTCAACGGAAAGTCAATTCTGAGCGTAAAATGATTTCAGGGGAAATTGTTTTCCTGTAAGGAAAATGTATTCAGGCTGTTTGGTTGCACCATGGAAAATAGGGCAGAAAACGAATTCCACTGTTTGGCTGCCTCGAAATTTGTTTTACGGAAAGTCAATTCCATGTTTGGTTTGTTCAAACATTTTACGGAAAATATGAAATGCCTTACAAAAGAAACACTTGCATTGCCTAGACGAGCCTGTAACAGTACAAAAATAATCATCCACTTCAACATCAACAAAGAGCATCCGAATATACCCATAATATTTATATCAAAACGCACATAATGTACTTTCACCATTGGCATTACACGTCCATGGTGTACAAAAATGATACCTAGACGTGGTATCTGAACAATACACATACATAACTTGGGCAATTGTATCGTCCCAATAATACAAAAGACTACACATCCTACAGTCAAGGTACGTAACTGTTATCCCTTGGAGCATAACAGTTCACAAAATATACGTACCATCAGCATATGTCCAAGGTTAGAAATACATACATAGCCTGCTTACTGATAATACAATTGTGTCACATATATAATACAATGATAGGTGAATACTAGTACTACAACAGATGACAATCCCTAAAGCTACCATCACAGTCAACACCAAACAGACAAGTCAGAGTCGAGAGAACAAATAACTATCTATCCAAAGCTTCTTCAGCTTAGCATTCTTGGCCAGAAATTCTCTTGCTGCCTTCTTATTTTCACAGAGATTGTCAAAGGCAGTTGCGAGCATATCTTCACTATACCTATCCGCTACCATAGCCATCACCTTAGAGTAAAGACTGGTGTAATCAACAGGGCCCTGGTTGATTTCTTTCAAGGCCACAACAATTTCCTTTAGCTGATCAGACAGATCAGTCAGAACACTATCATCAAAGGGAGGTGCACTTCGAAATTGTGGACCCAGTGGTGGATGATTCTACCACATTCTTCCCTTTATCCACCACACCCTCCTCCCCATTGTTAGCCACCATCTCAGTGCTCTCCCCATTGTCTTGCTCTATGTTAATATCAACATATGACTTAGCGAAGCTACCCGTGGCCATGTCCCACTACAATGGCCAATTCATCGTACATCTCTATCTTTTTGTTCAAATACTCTGCATGCTTACGAGGCGCCTGTAAGGGAGAAAAGAACGTATAATAACAATGCAATAATCACTTCACTCATAAATTCAATATTCAATTCAATATAGATGCCATTAGATGATTTATGTCAATAATAAACAAAAAAAGCTAGCTGTTAGGAAACAGGAGACATAACCCATGATTTATGGGATAAGTACAACAGAAAATACAATGCACAAATGCTAAGACCAGATTTTACAATAGATTCGCACGTGAAAGTTACATTTAAAAATTTGTAAAAGCAATGGAATCTAAAAAGAATGACACTATAAATTTCATATAAAGAGGATACTTGAGCAGCCTTGTCTTGTTCTCAATTCATAGATTATAAAAGCCAAAAAAAACATTATCATTTATATTAAAAAAATATAGTTGGAAGCCATACCATGACCTCTTCCTAATAGGTCTTCGCATCGCATGTGATCATTTTCAAGTTATCATCCCAGCCAAACCCACTCTTCTTCCGAAGAGTTTGAATAGTGGTCCACATGGTCCTCAGAGTGCGCAGCCGATTCTCCACATATGAGGGGTGGCACTCTACCCCAAACTGAGCAGATATCTCCTTGGCTATAGTAGAAAAGGAGCCGACCTTGAAAGTGTTTGAGGGCTTGTTGCCCTTCACAGCCTCTTTGGCAAGAAGAGTAAGCATGTCCGTGTGCATTGGGGGCAGCCACCTG
Source organism: Quercus aquifolioides (assembly GCA_019022515.1). Taxonomy (NCBI): domain Eukaryota; kingdom Viridiplantae; phylum Streptophyta; class Magnoliopsida; order Fagales; family Fagaceae; genus Quercus; species Quercus aquifolioides. The sequence continues at coordinate 28,903,707 of CM032326.1, forward strand.
AAGTGCTTAGTGCCCACCTTCTCTTTCCCTTTCGATATTACTACATATGAAAATTGTATAGTGAGAGTAGCATTTAATAACGAGAGTAGCATATAGTAATTACTATGCATATGAACAACAAATCAAACACACATACAACCACGCTTATAGATGTGCACAACATAATGAAACAACTACTGGAAATAAGAATGTAATGCTGAAAAACTTTTTCCTTACACCACCAGAAGTCTAAAGTAAATACATTGTCCTTACAAAAAAGAAAAATACAACAAATATTACAATCATTGGTCTAATTAAAGTACTACTCTCCATTCTTGGTATAATCAGACCACATAGCTTGGCATATCTCATCTCTCTTAGCATTTCACACTCTACTGTCTTCAATGGAGTCCCAACATGACTGTGTTTCTTGTTGGGAGCCACTAGACTTTACTTGGTTCATTGCAGCTTTCATAATATAGTTAGTAGAATCAACCCTCATAATGTGATTATGAATCACACAACATGCTAACGCTACTTTTACTTGGGTTTCAGAAGACCAAAATGGTTCTGCATCCAACACTTGAAAACGTTTCTTCAACACTCCAAACCCTCGCTCAATGGTAGTTTTCAATGAAGAGTGTCGAAGGTTGAACAATTTTTGTTCATTTTTAGGAGGACAATCACTAAACTCTTTCAAGTGATATCGCACACTCCGATAAGGCGATAAAATTCCATTTTTATTACCATACCCAGCATCACCAAGATAATATTTACCAACATATATTCAAAAATAAAACCAAATCACTACTATGCTTAGGAAAACGCACAAAATTTATTAAACTAATAAACCCAAAAGGTGAAGTAATCCTATAATACCTTCGGGAATTGAAAATCCCCCTGGCCTAGCAAATGCATCATTTAACACACGTGAATCATGTGCACTGCCTTCCCATCTAGCCAATACATAAGTGAACTTCAAGTCAAAACTAATGGCAACTAACACATTTTGCGTGGTTCCATCTTTGCGACCACGAAACCTTCCTTGTATTTCAGGTGGCACAGATGCACGAATATGTGTACCATCTATTGCTCCAACACAATCCTAATTTTCGACAGACATAATAGTTTAAAATTACACAAATCTTCACAATTTACAAAAATACACAAGTCGCAATATTTACCTTAAAATATGGGTAGAACCTTTTGCTATCCCTTATTTCTGTGGGTGTATCTTCGCTAGACAATCTTATTAGAGTTCTATATAATTTCGGGACCCCCCTAAGGACGACCTTGAAGTATCTATGAACAATCTCAGTTGATCTATGGAATTGACTACCAATTACACAAAACCTCACATTATGACCAATAATGTGTAAGAAAATTAGCACTTGCTCCATAACCGACATGTGAATAGTCGGGCATACGTGCTCCCCCTCAGTGAGGATGTGACATAACTAGTGGAAAGCTATAGGCTTCATCCTAATTTGACTCACACAAAGTCTCTCACTTCCATGCAGAATACTATTTATGTAATGCTCTATTTCGGCTGCATGATTAACATAAGGCGCCCTAGGCAGTTGTTTACGCCGCAATTTCCTTACCAATGCAACCCCCACAAGGAGGACAAATGAAATTGAGGCAAGAATTGCGGCTTTGGTTTTTTTCTTCATCTAAAAACTCACAAACACTGTGGTCTAAGAGGTACGTAAACAAGCATGCTATTGATTACACAGTATATAAAAACAGCCACAAACAGAAAACAGCAGAGCACACCCTGTCAACCAACACAACACCCGTGATCTCTAACACAATCAGTATATACAGCCATGCTCAAAGTTTGTTAACCATCCAAAGTCACATAAATTTTATAACAAGCCCAGTTCAAGATCAAGGGAAAAGACACAACCACTGTGGCAGTGTGTCCACAGTATTCACAAGGTGCCATATACATTCACCAAAACATCCAAATCACATTGATAACGAGTACCAAAATTTATGCACATATATTTCTGTATAATTGTAACATCAACAACGCACACAACGTACACCAACAAATCACATTGCATTCTATTTCTGTATAATTGTAACACCAACAAAAGTTAATTTCTTAAATCAATAATTAAATAAAAAAATGGATAATTATAAAAAGTAAATAAATAAATAAATATATATATATATATATATATATAGATCGGATCCGAGATAGTGAGAGTAGCATTTGGGTTGTATATGGGTTTGAGGGTGGATTTTGGCTAGATGGGTTTGAGGGGATGTGGATCGGCTTTTGTAGAGTGTGGGTCGGAGGTGTGTGGATTAGAGGTGAGGTGAGGTTGTCGGACTCAAATAAAGGGTGGATCGGAGGTGAGGTGAGGTCGTCAGATTGAAATAGAGGGTGGATCAGAGGTGAGGTGAGGTTGTTGGCTTGAAATGAACTCAAACAGTGGAGGAAACTCATCGTGGGTGGATCGGCGGCGCTCGTCGGACTGTGGGTGGAGCTCGAACTGGCGTGAGGGAGAGGGTGGACCTGTGTTTGGTGTGAGGGAGAGGGTGGAGCTCGGTCACAACTGAGCTTGGAGAATACCGGTGATGTCTGTGAGGAGTGCATGTGAGAAGTTTCGAGAGAGTGTGTGAGAAGTATAAATCATTTGAAGGTAAAATAAAACCTGAAATGGTTTAACGGCTGAGGCAGGTTATTTTACAATCAACGTGGAAAATGAATTCCATTTGACCCAATTTTCTGTAGTTACCAAACACAAAGGCTGGTGTAAAATGATTTCTTGAAATCATTTGAAGGCGAAACAAACACAACCTAAAATATCAATTTAGATGTGATTCTTGATTAAGTAATCACATGGTCAAAATATTAGAAGATTAATTTAAAAAAATTATGTGTATTATGTTTGCAAATAGACTAGCCCATTCTCTTACATTATGGGCCCTATTTTGTAATTGCCTTGGGACCTCTTTCAAATCTGTCAGACCATGTCTTTGAGGTAGAGAGGATAGATGGTTCGGGCCTAAGGCCTTCCTCTTTTTCTTAAATTGGGAAAATTGTCAACCGAAATATAGTGCAATACACTTCCCGATTTTGCTATGTGACCTTCAGCTGTAAAATTTGGCCCTAAATGCCACATCAATCCTCTAATTATATTTCATTGCTTGAGCACATCTCTCAAACCCAACGACCAACTAAGGCTATATATGAAAAGCTCTGTTGTAAAGGGATATATAACTTTTTTTTTTTCTCAATAAAAGATATATATAACTATTCGTTCATAAAAAAAAAGATATATATAACTATTCAATAGAAAAACTATTACTTGTATCTTTTGGCAATAGCAAAAAGTGGATTATCACTTGAAATATATATTAGATATGTCCTCTTACATTATGTTTGGGATAGCTTATATTTGGTAGTTTCTTTTACTATTTAACTTATATTTACTACTATTCATGAGTTTCATTACACTTTTTGGTACTATTCATGGATTTCATTGTACCATTTCAACAAAAAGTTTTCAATTCAGCTAAAAATACTGTAAATAAAGATAAAAAATTAGTTAAAATAGTATAGTGAAATTCATGAATAGTACTAAAAAATTCTGTAAGACTAACGAATAATAGTAAAAATAAGCTAAATAGTAAAAAATAAGCTAATTTTTTATAAGGCAAAAATGCAAAACTGACCCTCTAACTTTCACATTTTTTCATTTCAGTCATCTAACTTTCAGTTTTGTCAATTCAGTCCTCTAACTTTTAATTTTTGTCAATGTAGAGCTCCGTTACATTTCTGTTAGTAGCTGCCGTTAGACCCACTGAAATGACGCCGTTTTGCATTTATTTTTTTTATTTTTTAATTCGGAATTAAAAGAAAATAAGAAAAATCTGAAAAAAAAAAAAAAAAAAAAAACCCAATCGTAGTTGTTGAGGATGACGGAGATCTCGGAGAGGATTCTAGCGATGGTGGACTGAATGCCGAGGGTGTTGCGGCCGAGAGAGTCGAGGTCGAGGTCGAGACGCTCGAGGGACTTGCCGGAGGGGTCGCCGACGCGAGCGATGACGCCGCCTATGAGGGCGACGGGCTGGTGGCCGTAGCGGTGGAACCAGGAGAGGACGATGAGGCCGAGGAGGTTGCCGAGGTGGAGAGATTGAGCGGTGGGGTCGAAACTGCTGTAAACTTTGAGAGCTGAGCAGGAGGAGGAGGAAACGGCGGCGCCGGTGTCATGGAGGTCAGGGCTGGTTAGGGATTCGATGAGGCCGCGTTGCTGGAGGATTTCGATGACGTTGTTGTTGTTGTTGAGGCGAGGAGGAGAGGATTGGGATTGTGTGGAGGAGTGGTAGCAGCAATAGGTGTAGGATTCTGAATCGGTGATGGACTGATGGGTTAGGAATTTGGGTTTTCTTTGTTTTCTTCGGATTCAGGGGAAGGGGAACGAAATTTTTTTTTTTTTTTTTTTTTTCAGATTTTTCTTATTTCCTTTTAATTCCGAATTAAAAAAATAAAATGCAAAACGGCGTCGTTTCAGTGGGTCTAACGGCAGCCACTAACAGAAATGTAACGGAGCCCTACATTGACAAAAATTGAAAGTTAGAAGACTGAATTGACAAAACTGAAAGTTAGAGGACTGAAATGAAAAAATGTGAAAGTTAGAGGGTCAGTTTTGCATTTTTACCTTTTTTAAATTATGTCAAACGCAACGTAAATAAGCGGTTCCTAAATGAAGCCTTAATTTTCCTATTTAAGAAGGAAAAAAAAGGGAGGGATTTTCTTTTATTTTAATATATAAAAAATAAAATAGAACTAAAGACGGTGTGTTTAGAAAATTAAAAAGCGGAGGTCTGAAACGTCACCGTATTGGCATGTTAGCTAATAAATACTCCAAATTTTTTGCTTTAAGATTTCTTGCCTCTCACTCTATTCTCTTTTCTCTTCTCTTCTCTCTCTTCTCTTCTCTCCTCTTCTCTCTCTCAAACTCCCAAACTCCCCTTCCAATAATGGCTGCTTCAGCCCTAGTAATGGATCCAAAGCCAACCCCAGAGCTACCGCCATCGGTTCCTTCCACAAGATCCGACCTGCAAAGCAACTTCGCCGACCAAACCTCCGACGAAGACGACCTTTACGGCCGACTCAAATCGCTACAGAGACAAATCGAATTCATCGACATACAGGAGGAGTACGTGAAGGACGAGCAGAAGAATCTGAAGCGAGAGTTGCTGCGAGCTCAGGAAGAGGTGAAGCGGATCCAATCGGTGCCGCTCGTGATTGGACAGTTCATGGAGATGGTGGATCAGAACAACGGCATCGTCGGGTCAACCACCGGGTCGAATTACTACGTTCGGATCCTTAGCACCATCAATCGCGAGCTGTTGAAGCCTTCGGCTTCGGTTGCTTTGCACCGTCACTCTAATGCCCTCGTCGATGTGTTGCCGCCCGAAGCCGATTCGAGCATCTCGCTCCTCAGCCAGTCTGAGAAGCCTGATGTTACCTATAATGTATGATACTTTTCCAATTGATTCTAAATTTTTGTGCTTTTTTGTGTTTTAGTTTTTTACTCTGCGCGATTTGGTTTTAGGGTTTGTTAATTTTCGACATTCAATGGAATTTAGGGTTTGTTAATTTGATGCTTCTAATAGGGACATTGAATGCATTGTAGTGTCGCTGTGGTGCTGCTAGGATTTAGGGTTTTGTTGAAGAAGCAATTTTCAAGTTATGGTTATGCTAGGGATGCTACAGTTTTTACTACATAAGCCATAACATCCAATGGAATTTAGGGTTAGTTTAATTTGATTTAAGGGTTTGTTGTTTTGGTGCTTCTAACAGGGACATTGAATGTGTTAATAGTGTGGGTATGGTCCTGCTAGGATTTAGGGTTTTGTTGAAGAAGCAATTTTCAAGTTATAATTTTTTTTGTTTATGAGTGATGCGAAGGATACTACTACATACGACTTATAAACTGACGTGTCAACAATTACAAAAAAGTGGTTCAAATGTTCATTTGTTATGTTGTTGAAGTGTTTAAGTGGCACCAATCATATTCTTTCCTGTCACATCAATTTGTAAGTTTTTTATATTGTAGTAAAATTTATAGTAGCTTTAGCATTTTTCTTTTGTTATTTTTTAGTTTGGTAACTAGCTGTGAAAGGACTGAGTGATATAATTTGGCAATCCAGCCATGTAATGTCCTTTTTCGAGGAATTTGATATGCTTATATCAATCCTTGTATGAAGGAAGAGTTATTCCAAAGTAAAGATAAGTTAAAAATAGTAGCGTATTCAGCATGTGTCAAAACTTGAGAATAGAAGTCCATACAACAAAAATTGCCCTCATCCATCCTCCCTCCCCCAAAGCCAACAAAAAAAAAAAACTCTTTTAAGCATTATAAAGTAAATTTAAAGGCTATTATGGCATTACTTTATTGCAATTTATTATGCAGTGTTGGATAAGCTAATTTTGCAGCTTGTTTTGCTTATTTAACTGGGTACAACTTTTTAAATCCCAAATTTGTATGTTGCCATCTTATCTCTACATTACCATACCCTTATATATATGTTTGTTTTTATAAGAATTTAACATTGGTGTGCTTGTCCACTCCTAATTTAATATTTGTATCAGGATATTGGAGGGTGTGACATTCAGAAGCAGGAAATTCGTGAGGCTGTAGAGCTGCCCCTGACTCACCATGAGCTATACAAACAAATTGGTATAGATCCTCCTCGTGGTGTTTTGCTTTATGGTCCCCCCGGAACTGGCAAAACTATGCTTGCCAAGGCTGTTGCTAATCATACCACCGCTGCCTTCATTAGAGTTGTGGGCTCTGAGTTTGTTCAGAAGTATCTTGGAGAGGTATGTGTTGACATTGTTTGCTATACAAATTAGTTTGTGTGCCCTAATTTTGTAGACATATTTCACTGCATTAAATTTTGATGTCTCATTCACTATGTATATCTTATCGTGTGAAGTAGCTTGCATGATCAAATATCTCACTTCATCATTTCTTGTGGCACATGTTCTTTAAATGTGCCGATATCTTTTTTTGGGCCTGTGTAATAGTATTTTCTAAATTTTAACTTCCTAAATAGTGAATACTTTGGGAAAAGCAAGTGGTTTTAGTGATATAAAAGGTCCATCTGTTGAGTGTTTTCTTGTAGCAATTTATTGGCCATTGAGTGATACTATTGTTTCTTTTTTCTCCTCATTTTAGGGCCCACGTATGGTACGTGACGTTTTTCGCCTTGCTAAAGAGAATGCTCCTGCGATTATCTTCATTGATGAGGTTGATGCTATTGCTACAGCTAGGTTTGATGCTCAAACTGGAGCTGATAGAGAAGTTCAGCGTATTCTCATGGAACTCCTGAATCAGGTATGAATTTGAGAGAGAGATTGATTGAATTGAGGCTTACATAAGTTCTGCCTGGAATTCGATGTGCATATCATGGACTTGGGTTTGGAGAGGACTTGCCTTTAGATGGCTTAAATTTATGCTAATGAGCTCTAGCTCAAATGGCTTGTCCTCCACCTATAATAATGGGATGGAGGTTGCCCTCACCTGGGGTGCCTTAGCAGTAAGGGAGAGAGCTTGGACTAACTGTAAACCCAAGAGTCTCTCGCCCACGCCTTGAGGTTTCCTCATTATAAAATAATAATTTTAAAATAATAATAATAATAATGGGATGAAGGTTGAGGTCATTGTTTCAAGACCTAGTGCATGTATAAGTTACCGATAATAATAGTAAAAAAAAAAAGACTTAACATTATGTTCTCATACTTGCATTTCCCAATCTTGTTTGCTTCTCCTATGTTTTAATTTTATGAATTTTTGGCCGTAGATGGATGGGTTTGATCAGACAGTGAATGTTAAGGTTATCATGGCAACTAATCGAGCAGATACATTGGATCCTGCACTTCTTCGTCCTGGGAGGCTTGACCGAAAAATTGAGTTCCCTTTGCCTGATAGACGACAAAAGAGGCTTGTTTTTCAGGTAAGCCTTGTGCACATGCATTGGTGTAGTGTTTCTGAAGTCTTTTACCATCATAGTGCCTGCTTGTTATGACTTGGTTACCATCTTATTTAGGTATAGCATTTTAAATCCTCATTTTTTTTTTAGGTACATACAGTTTATTAAAATCTCACTTATTAGAGCATCTCCAACAGATGCTCTATCTCTATTTTTTCTCCAAAAAAGTCACTGTTCACACAAAAAAACCCCTCCAACAGCCTCTCTCCAACTCTATTTTTTTTTTATAGATTTGCTACAGTAGCTCTCCAGTCCTGGAGAGCACTGTAGCAATCATTGTAGCATATCTAAAGAATATTTCCCCTTAAAATAATACCGGTTGAATTAAAAAAAGACTTTTTTCTCTTTCCTCCCTTCCTCTCTCCTCCCATGGCTACAAACACAACCATCTTTCTCTCAAACATCTCTAAACTAAAGCATAATCAAAATACAAACTCAAAAACATAATCTTAAAATTAATCAAACCACAACAATAAAAGCAAAAAAAATTTTGCTCTCATAAAACTGATATAATTTAAACAACAAATCTAAAATCAAAACAACAACAGCAGCAGATCAAGAACAGAAAAAAAAAATTAGAACAACAATAAAAGATCAAGAAAAAAAAAATAGAAGCCGATCTGACAAATTTAAAATCAGAAACAACAACTAATCTAGAACAAGGAAAAAAAATAGAAGCTGATATGACCCCTGGTTGCATGCACTCCGCAGTAAGGAGCAGCAGCGGTGGCGGTGTGGTGGAGCAAAGGCGATTTCTCCTTTCTCTGCATGTGTGTCTGTGTGTGTTTGAAGATAATGACACCAAAATGCAAGCAAGATTATGTGAGACGTATCACAGAGAGAGCTAGAGAATTTATTGAATCAAGTAGAAAAAGAAAAAAAAAAAGAGAGTAGAAAATGAGAGAGCTGGAGAAAGAAAGAGAGAGAGAGAGAGGTTCTGGAATCAAGTTTGAAGTAAAGAAAAAAAAAAGGAGAGGATGGAATCCTATGGGTATACGTGTGTGGTGGACAACATGCAAGAGAAAAAAAAAGAAAAAAAAAAGGAAACATATGGATGAAAGAAAGACAAAGAATAAGAAATCACAATTTAAAAATACTACCACAATATTTTCACAATAAATTTTAAATAATTAGCTAATATTGGTGAGTAAAAATATAATTTCAGTGGTGGGTTCAAATTAGAACTAGTAACAACTTTCCATATAAGATTTTGTTATGATTCTTGTGAAAGTATTGCAAAAAATATTATGGATGTAACACTTTTTGTTGAAAAATATAATTGTTGAGAATGAATAGAGGAAGAAAAAATAAAGATTAAAAAAGAATAAAGAATGAATGAATAAATAATATTTAAATGAGATGGAGAAAAGATAGAGAATCTGTTGGAAGACGTATTTGAAAACGTGGGTAGGCAAAAGGTAAATATCATTGTTGATTGTCCAAACAGTACAAAAATTTGCCCAACATGCTGGAGATGCTCTTAGTATGGGCTCCATTTATAAAAAAAGCTATCCCAAATGATAATATAGTAATTCTTTGTTTTGTTTTCAATTTTAGATCTTTTTCATCCCAAAAATAAAAGGCACACAGGGACATTAAAAGAGCCGAAAAAAACCCACCTTAATCTTTAATAGCAATCTGGCAACACAATTATCATTTATCAATACCAATTCTCCTATTCGTTGTTATTGGTTTTGTTGATTTTCAGCATTCTAAGCTAGTTAAAAATGTTTGAGCCGCTTTATGTTTTTGCAGGTGTGCACTGCTAAAATGAACCTTGGTGATGAGGTGGACCTGGAGGACTATGTTTCTCGGCCAGACAAAATTAGTGCCGCTGAGGTTTGTTTGTTCTCCCTTTTTCTGATTTTGCCTCAAATGATAGTGTGAATGGCTTTTATATCACTTTATGAGAATCGATTGAATTTTTTTACGAAATGAAAAGGCAATTAGGTTTCAATTAGGATTTATTTTTTTTAATGGATGATAAAAGTTTCCTTTAAGGGAAAACCAGATCATATAAGTTGCTTATGCAAGCAAGACTCAAGAAAACCAAATAAAACTCTCGCAGGACACCCTGCTACAAAATGACCAACCAGCGAAACAGGATTTACAACTCACACATAAAACCACTAAGCGCACACATCTAGCAGTACTACCACACCAGATAAAAAAGCAAATCTGGATCTTAGATCAAAAAAGGATATCAGGAAGCCTCCATTTGCGGCATTGAGTCTTGTTCTGAAAGGTGTTTTTAATATATCCGCACCAAAACATTTTTCCCAAACAGCAAACATGACTGGTTGGATCACCTTCTCTTCAGTGGACACTATTAAATTACCGATTGTCCTAAAAGCTTAAGTTATTGAGATATGGTAAATTTAATCATTTAACCGCACAATTCTAACACTCCCCCTCACATGTGGGAATTTAAATGAGAGGTAGAGTGGAGGAGACAATGATCGAACTCAGGATTTCATGTTTTGATACTATATTAAATTACCGATTGTCCCAAAAGTTTAAACTATTGGATATGGTAAATTTAACCACACAATTCTAACAGACACCTTACCTCCATGAACTCTCTGATTCCTCTCAATCTATCTTTGATATGTAACACCTGACCCGGCAAGTTTGCATAGGATCTGTTGCAGACTTTTCTCTTTTTGCTTTCTTTATCGCCCAAGCCAATTCAAAGTTGTATCCCAATTGTTCTCTACATCAGACATTTTCTCTGCAAAGCATCCTATACTCTTCAAGTAAAACGACACTCAAAATCTAATTGAATGCTTGGTTCAATCTTGCCCCTACATGGGGAATATAGCAGATCACCCTGATAACCCTAAGCTGCAAGTATGTATCTGGCTGGTTAATCTGTTTTGGATAGTAAACCAACGCACAAAAGCCTGATTAGTAATTGTTTTAGGAAACCACACTTCTCAGAAGATTTACTTGCTAAATCATGTATGATTCAGTAGCGATAAATGCCCAGCAATGGACCATCTGTATGCCATTGGTCATGCCACAGGCATCCCCTATGTTAGCAAATAGAGAATCTTGCTGTAGTGGCATCAGTACTTTCCTCAAATTGAGTCTCTTCCTTCAACCCCAAGAGCTATCAGATGGACAGAGATCTCCCAAAAGGATCTTCCCTTCAGTAGATAAGAGCGAACCCATATAAACCCTGATCTAGCATAAAGGCTCAATTTAAATCTCATCATAGCTGCCCTATTCCACTCCCCTGCTTTGCATAAACCTAATCCACCCACTTTTTAGGCTCAATGACCTCAATTCAAGTTATGTTAGTAGTTATAGCCATCCCATCAGCACCACAGCATAAGAGAGAATTAATTTACTGTCCCACAGCCTTGAGCACTTTCTTAGGGAGGATAAAACATACCCTTGGGGGCATAGGTAGATGCTCAAAGAGTTCTGGGCACCCATGTTAGCCAAAAATAATAATAATAATAATAACGGCTCCAGTAATCCTGCAAACTAAAAGGCACATATTTTATTAGCAATCCTTTCAGCAAAAGACAATTGCTTAACACACCAGGAGATGATTTTTTTCCCGCATAAGAAAGAGGCTTTATTAGATAAACATAACAGAGTTTACAAACCAAACACTTCAACTAACAGAAACAGACCAACAACTACAAACGTTAAACGATAAAACAACCCACAAACCGAAACACCACAACCTCCGGAACAAAACATTACAGAGACAACCAACAACTAAAAACAGATAAGAACACCCAACAAAATCTGTCAAATCTTCAGGTGGAGATGATTTTCCTAGTGATTTTCTCTGCCAATGATCTGCAATCACCCACAGAAAGTTTCCCCGATACCTCTTCAAAATCTAGGATGCTAAGGAAATGAGCTTTAGTATCAGGATTTAACCCAAATTTTGCAGCCAGACCAGAAAGATTTTTAAACTTCTCAAGGACATTTTTCACAGCTTCAATTATGAAAATTCTGTGGGGTTGCTGTTTCCTGACACAACAATAACAAGTTGTCTTGTGATGTTTTTCCTAATGCGTGCTGGATGTTCACAGATTGCGGCTATTTGTCAAGAAGCAGGAATGCATGCAGTTCGCAAGAATAGGTATGTCATTCTGCCAAAGGATTTTGAGAAGGGATACAGAACGAACGTGAAGAAGCCAGATACAGACTTTGAATTTTACAAATGAGGACGAGAGATGGAAGCAAATTTGAGAGTTCCGTTATTAAATGTTTATGAGCATGATGTGTCCCATCTTGACAGAATCCTAATTATCATCCACAACTAGTTATATGTTTTTCTGATGAACTTTGTTGAACGGTTATAGCCATGTGTTGCTAAATTGTTTGTACTTAATTGATGGCTTTCTAAAAGGCATTTTAGAGCAGTCTGTGGGGGAGGAACCAGGGCTACTCAACATTTAGGCTATTTAGGCAATGATTTATGGCCTCCAAATGGAAAAAAAGACTCTAAAATTGATATATTATATCTATTTATTTTTTAGTATTGCAAAAATAATAATAATAATAATAATAATAAAAAAGTAAGGCCTCTCACTTAGTAAAAAAAAAGAAAAAGAAAACTCTTCTACGGGCTTAGACATTAATAGAATAGAATGTCTTGTCTATTTGTTTTATAGTGTAAATTTTTTAATTAAGGTCTAATAATTTAATGAATAAAAATTATTTTTAAAAAAATTATACTCTTTTTGAATCTTGTGCATTCTATTTATGGTGGTTAAAGTTGCAATTTGGATCATACGATTATACAAACATTTAGGATTGTAACATTTTTACAAACATTTAGGACTGTAAAATTTAGGATTGTAAATTTTGTAGGATTGTATTGAAGTCCCAAACTTACCACATTTAAACCTAAAAAAAAACATAATACTCAAACCTCTAATATAGCACTTTCAAGAGATTCTAGGCCAAAACCATTTCTTGATAGTTTAGTGAGCCCCCCTAGGCTTTTCATTATATCATTTTATTTGACTTATTTATGGGTTCCAGCTCTAAAGAACCTATACATGAGGCAATGTCGACTTATGTACGTCTCGTTGGCCAAATGATCAGATATGCTGCGCCATGTATCATCCCCTCTTTCTATAGAGGAGAGATAAAGAAAAAGAAAAATATAGTGATCGCGCCGTAAGACATTGTTCGTTTCTACTTGATGTTATTTTCCTTGATTTTTTTTCTTTTTTTTACGACTAAATGGTTACTTCACCTTAATATTTATCTTGTTTTTTGATTTCATATTGTAGTTAGCTATTTTTTATTTACTAAATTGTTTTGGATTTTGAACTTGAAATTTAGAACTTGGAAAACATTTTTCTGTGTTTTGTAAATATTTTGGTACTTAGTTGTTAATTAAACATTTATTGAAATTTTTGAATACTTTATATTAAAAATTAAGTATATTTGTTGTGTTAGTAAAGATGTAGTGATGTATGACATACAAGTTACGGCATATTGATGCAAATCTTTGTTCTTTTATGGATAAATTCATAATTTATGTGATTATCTAACATACAAAATCACTACCAATGTGTTTTTTGATTTAAATATGAAAATAGGTAGTGACGAGTACTAAAAATCTGGGGTTGTCCATAGATTGGACGACTAATAGCACTAATTAGATGGCAATAAATGGCTTTGTAATCGACTAGCTTCAGCGGTCAGAAAAAGCAATCATGAGCCAATTAAGTCTCCATTTAAGCTCAAACATATGTTACTCAAACAGCCAGGAGAGCCATAATGAGGCCCCCAACGGTCACACTCATAATAAGGCTCCTAATAGTTGTACTATGGCTATAAATAAGCCATTAAGCACTAGAAGAAAGGCATGCACACCAAAATACACAGAATTACATTTTGATTCTCTAAGAGATATTGAAAAGCTTACTGATTTAGTCATCGAAGAACCATTGGCTAACGCCACTCTGATACATTTCTCTCTCATATTTGCAAGGAACATCACCTCATCCATAGCCTAGATGAGGTCTACAACTAACGATCATTTTTGGTATCATCAAGTAGGATCTTACACTTTACGATCCCAACTACTTCCCATGATCTTACGTAGGATCTCGATTTTGACAATCACGATTCTATTAATACGTTTTACTATGTTTACAGTAGTTTAAGAGTAAAAATTTTCAATCTTTCAAAAATTTTATTCTTCCTTTCTCTCACTAAAAAAATTAAAATTAGAATTAATAATTTTCTAGACAAATTCACTTCTTAAATCTATTGGTTCAATACCTAAAATCCAACATTGTTCAGAGAGATAGTGATCATCTCAAACATTATATTTATCCTGATATATATTGTTTAGAATTAAAAGTTTTAAAATATGTTTATAAATGAATGAAAATAGTCTAATTAATGTATTAAATTATATAAAAATGTTTAGGTTTATTTTACTATTCCTTTTCCTAATGCCTGCAATTGCTTATAAAATATTAACTAATAATACATTTTACATTTGTGTCTACAAAAAGAAGTTATCCAAAATTAAAATTGAGAAAATTTTATTTAACATTAACTACGTCACAGGAAAGATTAAGTGGATTAGCAATATTACCAACTGAAAAGGGAATCTTAGTGGAATTTAAATACAAAAAAGTAGTAGTAATCTTGCATCGCAAAAGGCAAGTAAAATAGATTTTTAAATGAAAAAAAATCAAAGCATAAATATTATTCAATTAATATATAAAAATAAGAGAAGATCCAAAATGTGTTAAGTTGGCCTTAGGGTCTGTTTGGGATCCACTTATTTTGCTGAAACTGAAAACTTTTTACTGAAAATACTGTAGATAAAGGTAAATGTTAATTGGAATAGTAAAGTAGGACCTATGAATAGTATCAAAAAGTGGAGTAAGACCCATGAATAGTAGCAAAAATAAGCTGAATAGTAAAATAAGTTAGCAAAAAATAAGCTAGTCAAACAGACACTTAGACTAGGCCCTATTATTGCGGATTGCAAATTTGAGTTTGAAACGAATTCGTTTGAAACTAAATTGAGGTACTCGACATAAACAACTCCATTTGTAATTTATAAGTTTTTAAATTTTTTTATTTTATATTTGAAATACTCTACACATTAAAAATCTTCATAGTAATATGGTCATATTTTGCATGAAAGGCATATAATATGCCAATAACATGTTTAACATTTCATGATTTTGGGATGATCATTGTGGTATTAGTAAAAAGAAATCAATTCAATTGAGGCTAAATTTGTTAAAAACACACAAATATCAAATTGATAACTTTGCAAATAACAGAGGCTAAATTTGTTAAAAACACATAAATATCAAATTGATGGCTTTGCAAAGAACTATTTTGCAACGACCATTATTGAGATATTGGAAGAAACTAATTTTTTCAATACTAGAAAATAAATTATCATAAAATGAAACATTTTAGATTGTATCCTTGAACCCCAAAATGTGTTAAACCGATTCTAAGAGTACCTTCCAGAACCTTTGATGCCAACCAAATTGGACACATGCTAGTTAATAGATGGGTTCTTATCTGACCAAAATTTATGTAATTTGATTTAACTGACCCATCTTGTTCTCTAGAGCATTACTTTCAAAATTCAAGGATTTAGGAAGGCAGAAGATTTGAAATTCATTCCCACTTGTTAATTCTAGATGAAACTGTGAAGCTTGCATTTAGCATCTAACACCATTTTTATGGCTCTTGCCCAGGTTGGATAGTTGTCTTTAGTCAGACGACTAATATTGCTCAAGGTGTCTCATACCCATTTCAATGAACGAAGCAATGAATGAAGAAAGGACTATTAGGATCTTCCATTGGAGTAAGAACAGAATAAGAGGAGGTTGAATTAAAATTAGCATTAGCAATTGAATCAGAATTAGACGCCATTAGAGTTGTCAGAGCTCAAGCTCTTATACCATAACAAAATTGTAAAAAAATTGAAAGAAATTGAGAGAATTTGGAAAATATCTGAAAATTGTATTCAATTCATTGTATAAACTATACACTATCCAAATTAGGGATAATGTATTTAACTAAAATTTTGAAAGATATGTAGCTTGCAACATTGATAAAAAGATTATCATGTAACTATTTCAAAATAAGAATCTCATAAAAAAAATTGTAAGACTTTATGTATTTGAGTTTTTTTGGGTCAAAATATGAAGTTACCTTTTTATTATTATTTTTTTATAATTTGAGTTTCTTAACAACCATCTTAGAAAAAATTCTTAGAGCCGTCATTGATTGTGTAGGTAGAAAAACATATTATATGTGGTGAAATGATTAATAGAAAGTGGTAATAAAATATAAAAAAAAAATATGGTTTTTAAATAATTAATTAAGGACAAAACTTAGGTACAGTATCTTAGGTGCTATTCCTTAAGTTCACCTTTTAAGATTCAGCCATGTGGCTATTTAACTAAAAAATATACTTCCTTCCCATGAGAGAAAATCCACATGACAGAATCTTAAAAGGGGAACCTAATGAACAGTACTTAAGTACTGTACTTAAGTCTTACTCATTAATTAATTGATCATATCATAAAATTAGATGTTTAATTAAAAATTGAAAATCTTAATTATTTCTTAGAATAATTTGATCACGATTGAAAATCATGTCTAAAACTCATAATTATCAGAAAACCAAGCAAACTTGGAAACAACAAAAAGTGCGTGCCCTTTAATTGGCATTTTGTGTTCATGACTATTTCAGTTTCTAACTTGGATTTTTGGCCATTCATTCTTATCCTACCAACTTAAGAGAATTATATGAGTTAGGATAGACTTGAAAATAAAGAGTTCTAATTGAACTCAAAACTTTGTGCTCTCACCTTTATAAATAGGGGGATACATAACATAAAGTCTTACCCCTCACACCCCACAAACATTTAATATTTGTGGAGTGACCATCACATCAAGGGTGCGCGGTTATATTTTTGAATAGCTATCCAAGGTTTTCAAACCCGGACCGTTCATTGAACCGTAAAAAGGAGAGGTTCAAGGTTTTTGAGGTCGAACCGAGGTTGAACCGGGGTCGAACCGTGATGACGTAATAATTAATTTAATAATTAATTAATATAAAATTAATAAAAATTAATGCATAAAAATTAATAATCTTGACTAAACATTTAAAAAAATTTCAAGTATTCAGAGACTACTAAAAATAAAATGTATTTTTCACAGTTTAATATGAATTTTAAATCAATATTTCCTTATCATTTATAATATTTTCATAAATTTATACATTAGTCAACATAACAGTATCTTGCCATGATTTATATCATTAAAATATTTTAATTATTTATCAACCAGAACGGTACAATTTTAAAGTTGGCTAGCTGTTAGGCATTCCAAATCATAGATATTTTCTTATCATTTATAATATTTTAATAAATTTATACGTTAGTCAACATAACTTTAAAAGCCATGATTTATACCATTAAAATATTTTAAGTATTTATCAACCATTGAAAGGAACGGTGTGGCTAGCTGTTAGGCATTCCAAATCTCAAGGTTTAAACTTTCAAGGTGGCTAGCTGTTAGGCATTTGAGTATCTGATCTGACCGTGCCTTTGAAAAATGAGAAGTATCAACACTGCCTTTGAGAAACTAAAAAAAAGCTTCTCTCTCGCCCAGACAATATTTTGCAGAACCCAGTCTCCCTCTCTCTCTCTCCTTGAAATCTCTTGTTCCTCTTTCCTCTTAGACCAAAATCACAAAGTAAAGATGTCATCTAGTACACTGTGGAGCTGCGTTTTGAAGAACAAAGTCCATAGTGAGATCCCAAAGAAATGGCAGATCAAGTTCTTTTGGACCACCATTTTTTAGGGGGAAAAAATGGCAGTTTTGTCAATTCAACCAATCACGAGACTCAGACGCAAGCTTCAGCTCCTCCGTCGGAATCCCTTCTTCCTTCGATCTCCTCTACAAAGACCGTTCGCTCCAACAATCGGCCCTCTCCACCATCAACTCCTACTCTGAAGGGGGCAGAATTTAAAGCTTGTTTTTCTGTGTGTGTGTGTGTGTTTTTTTTTTTTTTTTTTTCAAAGCTTCAGATTCAAAGGAAAGTAGGGAACCGTGAGAAGCGGTCTGATCACGGTTCTCAGAACCGTGAGGTCCGACCGCGGTTCACACGGGTCCCTGCTTTTTTACCATATAGAGGTTCTTGAGTCTAAAAGAACCGCAAAGATGAACGGTTCGAGGTTTTTCCGGTCGGACCGTACGGTCCGGTCCGGGTTTCAAATCTATGTAGCTATCACAATTTACAAACCCTTAGAATTCTTAGGTCTAGAAACCCTTACCATTGATCCTAAAAAAACAAGAAACAAAAAAACCCTTACCACTCACTACAAACAATCCCACACCCTTAAATCCTCAACCACAAAACCCTAGTGGAGAGGAATTTCAAACCAACACCAATCCCCCTCTTGGGAAGCAAAAAGGAAATCTAGTACAGAATCCAAGGAGTGGAGTTGCTATACCTTAGGAACAAAAGCTTGAATCTAAAGAACCTCCACAAGTTCATCATTGCAAGAGGCGTGCATGCAGGAATAATTCTATACCTAACCTACTTTAAATTTTCTTCTTTTCTCTATGTTCTCTCCCTCAATTTGAGGGGGGAAAGTTCAATTCAAAAATTTTTTTTTTCCAAAAATTAATTTTATTAATTTTAATTTATATAAGAAACTCAAAAAATACCAAATTTGTCAACAAATGAAGAGACAAACTATATATTTATATATACTAAAGTAGATGCAAGGACACTACATAATAGAAAGTTGTCAATTATTTTAGTTATAAAAGGTGCCACTGGACACTGTATATACCAAATTCCCAAAGCATGTCCCAATTGTAGTTGGGGATTTAAAAGGAAGATAACAAAATTTAAATTGTCGGAGAGAGGTGGGAGAGATGTTAGCATCAGAAAAGATGGGAATTCAATTGAGGCATGGAAGATACTTAAGGCACTCAAAGACAACAAAGATTTGTTAGGAGGAATACTAGTTACTAAAATCAGCAATAATGATTGACCATGGAGTTGTTGTTGCTTTCATCTACGTACGTCTGTTATTGTAATAATAATAATTCATTTCTCTCCTCCCTCCTATTGCTGCTCTTTCTTTTATTCATTACACCAATTAAGAGGACATATTCGTAGGTTTGCATACATTTACAGTAAAATACTTTATGGAGACGTTGCCTTGATTGGAAGAGATGTGGGGTTTAAAATGTTTTTCAAGAGAGTAAACTAAATATATCAATTCTACCAAAAAATAAAATAATTATATCAATAGTTTTAAAATTTACAAAATAACACACACATATATATTGCAAGATGCTAACGTGGCATATAATGATGATGTGGAAAATCTCATGGTTGATGACCTGTTATGTAGCGTTGACGTGATTGGAAGAGATTACCTTGTTGATGTGGCTATGAAATGTGTTAAGCAAATGTCAACATATGGTGAAGGTGTCTTTAGATGTGTGGTAGTCGTGTGTAATAGTATCCTCTTTATTGAGATAGATCTTTTTTTTTTTTTTTTTTTTGAGAGATGAGATAGATCTATTTCATTGTTCAAATTAAAAATTAAAAATTAAAAAGTTTATACAATACTATGTTATTTAAAATTTTAAATGACATGGTACTCTTACTCTGTACACTAATAAATATAGAAAATAAAATATTCACCATAAAATGGACTCTCTTCATTTCCAGTGAAATTAATGGAGAGGATCCTACTCATGTGCATGTGGCACATGGAGGCATGTGGGTGTGTGTGGTGGTATGTGGATATGATGTGTAGAGACTTTAGTCAATGTGTGAAGTCATTCATGATGTCCTTTTGAGTTAATTTTTGGGGCATTTTGCAAATTGACTTCAAATCTTGAAAAGATGATTGGAATGTTGAGATATGAGAGGAATAATGAATAAACAACTTCAGGAACACTATTGGAAGAAGGCACCTCTGGGAAGGAATGCTGAAAAAAAAAAAAAAAAAAAAAGCATGACGAGGAGAAAGGTTTCATAACATTGACTCTTATAGTCTTATACCATATTAAATAGAAAGAAGAAAATAAAATGAGAGAGAGAGAACGAACAAGTGAATTTAATATGGTTTGGTTTAATAACCTACACCCATAACAAGAAGCATATATAAGCCATAGCCTATAATATTACAAAATCACAATAGCCCATGAAATTCTAGGATGATTTACATATTTTATGATAATATACTTGTATATTATAACAGACATAAAACTGGTTTACTCATATTGACTATAATTTCTTAAGAGGAATAAGAATCCTCTAATTCTCTACTAATTATAATATGTTATGTGATTGAATATTAAAAAAAAAAAAAAACTCTTGTTATTAAAAAGACTAACAACATTAACAGGTTGCAATAAATAGAACATAGTTTCTCTTAAAGAGTACAACTGTAAATTGAGCAAAAGAAATTGGAAGACAGAAAGGGAAAAAAAAACTGTCATTACACCACAAACACAACCCTCTTTTACAATTTCTTATAATATAGGTATATGTATATATGGGAAATAAGAGCACGGGACCTATATGAATCTTCTAGCTAATCTGCATACGATTTTAATTATCTTATCCATTCTATTATATCGAAGTTCCTGCACTCCTTTCAACAATGGGTCCATGCACTTGACCTAATTAATGCTAAAATAAAAATGCAGCTAATATATGGACCCAGCTGAGCATTTCAAAGCAAAGGTCCTACCATGTGGCTTTTTGGTTTTGCTTTTATACACACACACACACACAAGGGATTCAAAGCAATCAGAAGAAAAAAATCAAATGCAATGAACCATATTTCTTCATTTTGCACAGATTTCATGATTTCTTCTCTCCCAGAAATTCAAATTTGTCATGATAATACACATAACGTTAAAGAAGAAATCTTTCAAAATTCATCATCTATATATATTTAATTTCGTACAAACTGTTACTTTTTACAAAGAAATTTTTACCTCCTATACGTACTTAGGAGGTGTGGGACCAGAATTTGGTGCACCTCAACATGAGTAGGTAAGCTCTCATTCAAGGCTATATTTTGTGCCCAGGCATGCATCTATATGATTGAAGCTATATAAATGTGTCTACGTGTTCATTTCAAAATATATGCTCAAAGTCTCTCATACAATACCGTCTTCTTTTTCTTTTTTCTTTTTAAGAAATATGTTTTTTTTTTTTTTTTTAAATTTATGAAAAAAAAACTCATTTTTTTTTATCTTTTTTATATTTTTCATGAAAGTGATATCAAATATTTCTTAAATGATCAAATGTTCAAAATTTTCTCAAATGATCTATTAACAAATGTCGCAAGAGTGCGGTTAACATGATTTTTTTGGCTAGAACTCAGCGCTTCTTGCATTGTTCATGGGACATGAACAGTGCAAATAAGCAAATAAACAGTGCTAAACAGTAGTGAACAATAATGAACAGTAATTGGAAAATATTTTTTTATTGTTTTCAGCAAAATAATCGGTATCTAAACGCACACAAAATGTCGCTCTCATAAACTTTCGTACAAATCTGCATCCACATTAAGGTTTATAGGCTCAAACAAAACCGAGACAAAAATAAACAAATAGATATTATTATTAAAAGTACTTTTAAGAAGAAAACTGAGTACATGAAGATGACAACCAAAATTATGTCAAACCACAAAAGCTACTCAAGTATTGAGCTAGCTCGATCGTTACAAAAGATCCAAGGTATATCCACCTATCAAACAATTTGTAAATTAAAGCTTTTACATGATTTAACATCATATATAAAATGGGTTGGTAAAAAGCAGCAACTTGCATGTCCCAAATTCAAGAACAATTAAACTTGTTTTCCTTTTGGATATACACCAATGTAAGTTTCTTTAAAAAAATCTTCTCCCCTCTTCCCGTGTGTGTGTTAAAATACTTAGTATTTTTAAAAAATAAAACAGTGGGTTAATCCCACATTGAAAAATGAGTGTGAGTTATAGAGGTTTAAATCATGTGTTGTGTATCCAAGAGTTAGACCTTTTTGAATATACACCATTATAAGTTTCTTTAAAAAAACATTCTGTTATGGCTCGAATGGATTATCTGCTTTCGTAGGTCTAAGCTTAGTGGATAAGGTGCCATTATGATCACGGCTAGATGAAAGACGTCAATTCCTGCTGCCCTCCTTACCCATTTTTTTATTCATTAAAAATATATATATTTGTATCAGTACTAGTTTTTCCATAGTCAGTATATCAATTGTTTCATAAAGTTTTTCAAGCTCCTGAGTCCAACATAAATTCCATCTCTGCTAAGCTGGAAGAATGATTCTCCCTAGGACTAAAAAAAAAAAAAAAATTGTACCTGGCCTAATGATTGATTAAATGAACAAATATATAATTCACATGCCCTTGTCTAAACCAATATTATCATCAAATGTTGTACCTTTCAATTTTCTTTCTTTTATTTTTTTGACCATGCAATTATTAATTTTTTCCCTTTAAGCTCACTTGATCAAAGATTAAACAATGGGAAGAACAAATTTAGAAAATTGTATATGTACTTTAGCGTGGCTTTTAAACTATATATGGCCCGCAGATTATATTTGCTTGCAATCTTATTAAGATTGTGTATTATATGTTTTTAAGTGTTTGCATTAAAAATAAACATCATTATTGTTATAATATATGGGTTCAATTCTGACTTCACGTGTCGAGCTCGTTTGTCTTTTTGTTTTTGGTTTTGTCTGAGACATAGAATCAAGTTATTTTAGTTTTTCTATTTTGTTAAGCCTAGAAATAAGAAGGGTTACAGTAATATATGTATTTGTCAAAACCACTCCACCTAATAGCTTGAATGTTTAGGTTAGATGTTTTAACTACTACAACTAACAAGTCACAAATCATTAGTAAATAACCAAATTCAAGTCCTAGCTTCCCTTAAAAAAAAAAAAAAATCAGGTCCTAGCCTATGGTTTAAAATCAAGGCAAACCCATGGACTAATGAAGTGAAATCAAAGCCATGCAAGAGTGTGGTATGATTTTGCCTTTTTTATGAAGTAGAAAAACATAATTAATTTCCATGGAGATCTGGTAGTGGGTGACTATTGCCAACTTAGACCTCACAATTAGTAATCATGAACTTTTTGATGAAAGTTGAGACATCATGATGGTTAGAACTTACCTTTCATGGATCTCTTACTTTGATCTAGTAGTTCTTGAGTTAGCTTCATTGGAAGGTTTAAACCTTTTTTTTTTTTTTTGGTAAACGAAGGTTTAAACTTTGAACAATACAGAAAACAATTTTTATAGCACTCGTTGGAAAGGGGGGAGGAGGGTTTGTCCTTTTCGAAGTCTTAAATTATGGTGTGGTTGCTTAAAATATTCATAGCAACGTGTAGAAACTAGAAACTACTTTGTTTATATTTTTCCTGATTCAAAGATTGCTATCGTTTGTGTATATATATACTTTTTGTAGTTACAACTTACAAGTTACAACAATAGATGAGAAGATTTGAATCGTAATTTGCTACATAAAGATGATCAAAGTCATCAGACAATATCATTAAGCAACAAATCTCTCGAGTACTCTTTATCTTTTTTATATTAATTTGACTTCGAGAAAGTAATTTCTTTCTTTAAACTTTCATTTTATGGAAAAATTTCCAATTGGTTTGGGCCAAAAGATGAGCATCAAGATCTTGTACGCGGAGGTAGTTGGGTAATGAAAGAAAGGTGGGAGCAGTTAGATTAAGGTTTGTCCTAATTAAAGTTTGTATGCTTACCAACTCCAAACACCAAACGTCATGTGTTTTTTGTTTGGCGGTGGGAAATTAAAGAACCATTAAGGCATTAAGTACTGTTTTTTTTCCCTCTTTTCTTTTGTTTTTTTCTTCTTTCCCAACTTTTATCCTACACATTTTGTTGTGGCTCAACTCAACAACTCAACATAAATGGTAAGTGGGGGGCAGAGATCAAAACATAAATGGTACGTGGCAGTGATGATAAGAAGTAAGAACGCAACAAAAAATTTATGGCAGCAACATAAACAAGACCCATATTGAAAATCACATAGTTAAAGCTGAAGATACAATATAATATTATTATTAATGATGTTAGAGGTAAGGACTTATCTGTTAAGTTTACACATAACACAAGGGAGAGTATCATCTTTAAAAAAAGTTTGAGGATAAAGTTCGGTTTATGAAAATTCAATGAAGGTTTGGTATAATTTTCCAAAAGAGAAAAGTTATCATAAGCATCCACCCAGGGCCCTCATCTGCCAAGAATGTTGATATTGGAGCTATTGATACTTTGTGACAAAGGATGCCCTGATACTAATTTGTTATGCAAAATGACCTCCGGACGCACTTTTACACAAGATTGATTTTGAAAAATATTATTCGCTTGAGAAATATCTCACAAATAAATAATAGGAATGAGGAAACTAAAAATATACACAATCACGTACAAAAATAAACACCAATGATTTACATGGTTCAACCTCTACATGCTCCGGCACCAAATGATTAATTTTTATTATATCATATAGAGATTACACAAGTCTTCACACACTTAAATGATACTCACAAATAACAAAATCTCTTTAGAACTCTCTCAAAGTAATTCAAAGTCTCACCCTGTGTGAGAAAATCCTTGAGCCAAGCCACCAAACCCTTTATAGTATTAGCCACTCTTAAGACTTCAAAACCTATTTTTTAGTAGAGAAAGAATGCCAATTTACTTCTTTGATTAACAAGGAAGACTTTCCTTCCACACCAAATAAAATCAAATTAGAAATTTGAGATGATTTCTAACAAATTTCCGTCTCAACTCAATTCCACCAAGAAATCTTCCTTATTTTTGTAAGAATTCCACCTTCACCCCCTTAATCTAAAAGACAAGCAAGTTGAGTCAAACTCTATAACAATTCGCAACCTTGGTGAAATTTGAAGACCACCAAAGTTCATCAAATTCCTCTGTCTAACTCGGCATGAATTGAGCTCAACCAAAAGAATTAATTGTAAATCACCCCAGGCTACCTCTAAGTGCGCCAATAGGCACCAAACGCACCTGAAGGTGCTCAAACACAATGTAAATTGATAAAGTCAACGTGGTGTTGGAGCTTGATCCAATCGATCGACTACCTTTGTTGGCATATTGGAAGTCACAATTTTCTGAAGATGTATATCTCCCTCATCAACAAAGTACTTTTGATCATGGTATTGCACTACTGATCTTCTCTCTAAGAACAAAGAAACTAAAAATATACACTCACACACAAGATGGGCCAAAATGGGCATTTGTTCATTTTGCCCAAAAGATATAGCAAAATGCCCATGTTTTGAAACTCGATTTGATAAAAATCGAGTAATGTGAGAAATTTTACATGGAACTTGAGTTCCATGTATATAAATATATATATATATATATATATATTTGAGTTTGATTTTACATAACTCGATTTTCTAAAAATCGAGTTTTAATGAAAAACTCGATTTTTAGAAAATCGAGTTTAAAACATGAGCATTTTGTTTGATAGTTTCAGAACATTGACATTTTGCTAGAAAGTTTTGACGAAATGGACCATGCCTATTTTGGCCCACACAAGAGATAACACCAAGAATTTATATAGTTTGGCCTTATTCTTGTTTTCTTGTTTTCAGCATTCTCATTTATGCTTCATTCAATTGAGCGCTAGTCAACGGTATTCTCTACCAATAATTTTAGAACCACAAATTTAGTTATACTCTTTGCTAGGTCTATGTCGTATTTTGTTAACTGTGAGTGATAAAAAAAAAATAATAATATTGGATTTATGTGAAAGCAACAAATAAATAGTTACAATGTAACATATAAAATAGTTATGAAAAAAAAAATGCAACAAAAGTTGTGGCGCTAAAATAATTTGTTCAACCCTTAAAAATGGAAGAAAAAGAGAAATTGAGGTGCCAGGTCAGCCAATTATGTAGGATTTGAATACCAGCCAAACATCTTTTCAAAGAGCATCAGTACTATAATAAAATATTCAACATGTCAATGATATTGTATTAGATGGCCCGTTGCTCTAATAAGGTCCCATACCGATGCAATGGGGTGCAGTTGACCCCGCTGGTGGCCCGAGTCACTGGACCTGAGAGTGTGTCGTGTTGTGTTGTGTTGTTGGTAATATAATTTGTCACACTTTTTCTTAAAAGTTATTATGATTTTTTAGTAGAGTTGTGGTGTACCTTAATATTAGAACTCTTTTCCCTCTCTCTTATGTGTGTGTGTTTGGTTCTTAAAAAAAAAAAAGCTCTTGTTAATAAACCTATTTTATAAATTTTTTTTATGAAAAAGGAAAAAAAAGTAATGGACTTTTTTTTACAACTTTTATATTTCTCACAAAAATTGTGTCAAAATTTTCATAGAATGGTCTATCAACAAGGGCCCCTGAGATCGGGCTACCCCGACCAAGACCACTGGCTCCCTGCCTAGAAGTATAATATGACCATAAAGACCCCATTTTTTTTCATTCTCAAAAAAAAAAAAAAAATGCCCTAAGAGTATCCGTTAATAGGACCCTTAGGGCAATTGTGAATAAACTATTTTAAGAAAGTTTTTATACCACTTTTATGATAAATTGAAAAAACTGTTAAAACATTAATTATTTTTTTTTATTTTCTTATAAAAACTTTCTTAAAATGGTTCACTAAAAAATGCCTTTTGGACATTTGTTAACATTTCCCAAAGTTTAAATAAGTTTCTCAAAAAAAAAAAAAATCTTTTAAATTAATTTATTGAGGTCTCAAAGCTAGGATAATAGTTGAGCGTAATGTTCATTAAGTGCATGAACTTAAAAGATTTTAGAAATGTTTAATTTTCAGTAGCAATGTCATGTATGATGTAACCGCTAATGTTTTTTTTTTTTTTTTTTTTTTTGACATCATGTAACCGCTAATGTTATATACACAACCTTTAGAATAATTTGTTGACAATCAAGATGACAATTTTGTAGTTCCTCAAAAAAAAAGATGACAATTTTGTATTAATTTTTACTTCAACCTACACACTATTGATTATCAATTCATTATTAACATTTATTAAAGGACACTTCATAGTTGTTGGGAAAAATGTAAACAATTGTATATTTAAGACTATGAATTTTACTTTTGTAAATAAACCCACGTAAAAGAGAGAATGAAATTCTAACATAAATATTACACCACAAAATTCATAATATATAGCTTTTAAAGAATGGGTGGACAAGTTACTCTCTTAAACAATGTGATATATATATTATTATTTTTGAAAAACAAACACAAATGGGAGAGGGATGGGGTTCAAAGACTATGAATGATGTTTTACAATTTCACACATAATATGTAGGGTAGTCTTGTACTTAAAAAAACAAAAAAGGAAAAAGGAGAAGGAAGGTGGATTTATAGTACAATTTGTTGTGTACTAAATCACCAAGATATATAATAAGTCCTAAGGTCCCAAAAAAAATTTGTCCAAAGTTGTTGTGGTAAAAAAAAAGAGTAATAATGAGAGAAATAAAAAGACTGAAAATTAGATAGGTGGAGCCGTGGTGGAGGGCAAAATGAAAAGGACCCAAGCGCAACAAATTTGGTTTTTGTCTGTGTGTGGTTAGTACTTACTACTTAGTAGGATTCATATGGTTGCATTGAGGCAGCATTTTAGACGCTCTTTTATACTAATCAATCAGATTCAAAACATAAATATGGGTGTTTTTTTGTTGCTCGCTCAAAAAAAGTCTTCTCTTAAACTAAACTTGGAGTAGGCTGTTTCATCAGACTCTCTCTCTCTCTCTCTCTTTCCAACACCCAACACTGCCAGACAAAAAGTCAGTGCTCTCACTCACTCTCTTTTTCTTTTTCTTTTTATTCTTCTTTACTCTTTCTTCTCCTTTAGTTTTTCCCCTTTGCCTTCCTTTTTATTTTCATTCTCTCCAAACAAAAACTATTACTCTTTCAATTAAAAAATATACAGAGAGAGAAAGAAAGAAAGAAAATTTGTATGTTCTTCAACTACTTTTACTTCTGTTTCAACTGCTGCTTGAAAATGTTCAACCAATTATGAAGTTTTCTATGAGAGAGTTACTGGCTTTGTTTGTTGCTGAAGCCATGAGCTAGTTTCAGCTAACTGGATCTGAAACTCGAGCTCAGCTAGCTCCCCCACTTCATAGTTCATAGACTCAAGACTCTCTCCGCAAATGCCGTTGGATTTGGCCACCCAAATTATGCCGTGTCTCTCACGGGAGCTTAGCTGTCAATACTTTACTGTATGAAAAATAGCTAGCTAAAGCTCCTGTTCTCTCATGTTTTCTTCAGGTATGTCTCTTTTTTTTTTTGTTGTTGCTTAGACTTTGGAGCCCATTTCTGTTAATGGGTCATGCATTTGCGTATTGATAAAGCCTATTGTAGATCTGGGTCATTGCAGTTTTCGAACAATGGTTGTGAGTTCCTCACATTTTATTGCAGTTTTTTTCAATTTGTAATGAGAGCTTTTGCTAAAACTTCAATGCCCACGTTGTTGATTTTAGTCAATGTTCTTCCAAAAAAATTCTATCTCAATTTCGTGTTATGTTGCTAATTAGGTTGGTTTTTGTTTAAGACAATAGTTTACTTTAAATGGACCTGAGTTTGTTGAACAACTCCAGCTAACAATAATGAGTACTTTCCTTTTTATGGTAAAAATTAAATGAGAAATATTTTCTTTATTCCTCTGACTGAGTCTCTCAATTTTTTTTTTCCCTTAATTCTTTGGGTCTCTTTTTTAATTTTAAGTTTGGTTAGAATTTTAATTTGGTTTTAGTGCTCTACATTGGACAAGCACATACATTGTGTGCCTTATTGCCTTTTTTACTACTGATAAGGATCTTTTTCTGTTTGGTATGCATATAATGGCAAATTGGAATATTATTTTTCATAGAGAGACAAAAGAATGATCTTGTAAATAGGAAAAGTTTTTTCCCCTTCTGCTTTTGGGTGTTGATTATTTTTTGCAATTGCCTGTAAAATTTCATTTAGGTGCGGGTATAGAAAGAAAGATTAAAAAAATGACTTAACTTTTCTAATGGGAAAGTTGAGAGTAGATGTTACAAGATTCCAGAGCTCCCAAAGGTCGTTTAAGTAACCCCCTTTAAAATACAAGTCATTATTTTCATTTTCACAGACAATTTGGGTACACATGTGAGCTAGATCAAGTCCCTTAGCATATAGATATGCATTTCTGTGTTATCTAAGCATGCATCATTGGAGAAATACACGAGGTATTGGATTCTCTTTTCTTTCTGAATGTATATTGCTGTATTACAGTGAACCATACTTTCATGAGTTTGATGAAATGGAAGAGAGATTTTCTTCTTTATTTTCTTCTGCTGTTCATGAAAACTTCCATTTGTCAAACAAAAACAGAGTAGAATTAAATCTTTACTAGAAGTTGCACTTTATTGTTTCTTGTTCATACTTCTATTTATCTCTTTCCTTTTTGGTTACTGCATTGCGGCCACTGCCACAAATGCAGGAGATATGTTTGTTGGTTTACTTATTTAATTATGAACTTTGTAATAGTATTTGCAAACAATTCATGTGTGGGTGAGAACGGGTTTTCTTGCTCTTGTTGCTGGTTGGCTTGTTAATCTTGTTATGTGCTCTTTGTACTAAACCAGGAAATTGTCAAGGCCTCCAAAGGTTACATTTTCATTGCTACAGTCCCTTTGTCAAACAACTCCCCATGAGGTTCTGCCACACTTCAGCACTTACCTCCCTCTTTATCATAATCACTCTTCTACCCCCGGCTATTTCTGACCTGAACTCAGATAGGCAAGCACTTCTTAACTTTGCTGCTGTTCCCCATCGACGTAACCTCAACTGGAACCTTGCTACCCCAGTCTGCACTTGGGTAGGTGTCTCTTGCACATCAGATCGCACCCGTGTGCGTAAGCTCCGGCTCCCTGGGGTTGGACTTGTGGGCAGCATTCCACCAAACACCCTCAGTAAGCTTGATGCCCTTGAGGTTCTCAGCCTTCGATCTAACCTTCTCATTGGTGATCTTTCTTCTGATATTACCTCTCTTTCTTCACTCCAGTACCTATACCTCCAACGTAATAATTTCTCTGGTGAGATTCCTACCTCCTTTTCCTCTCAGCTCATTGTGTTGGATCTATCATTCAATTCCTTTTCTGGTAACATTCCACAAACAATACAAAATTTGACTCAACTTACTGGATTGAACCTCCAAAACAACACCCTTTCTGGACCCATACCTGCAATTGATCTCCCTAGGCTCAAACGTTTGAATTTAAGCTACAATCATCTTAATGGCTCCATTCCATTACCCCTTCAAAAGTACTCTAATTCATCCTTTGTGGGAAACTCTCTCTTATGTGGACCACCTCTAAAAGCTTGCTTTACCCCACCACCTTCTCCATCTCCTACCTTCAATCCACCCTCACCATTGGGTCCTTCAAATAAAAGCTCCAAAAAGAAACTGTCCCTGGGAGCTATAATTGCAATTGCAGTTGGAGGGTTCGTGCTGCTGTCATTGTTAGCTCTAGTTATTATTTTTTGCTGTCTAAAGAAGAAAGATAGTGAAGGCACTGGCGTATCGAAAGGAAAGGCTTCAAGTGGAGGGAGGAGTGAGAAGCCTAAAGAGGAATTTGGGAGTGGGGTGCAGGAACCTGAGAAAAACAAGCTTGTTTTCTTTGAAGGTTGTTCTTATAACTTTGATCTTGAGGATCTGTTGAGGGCTTCTGCTGAAGTGTTGGGAAAGGGTAGTTATGGCACAGCATATAAGGCAGTTTTGGAGGAGGCAACAACAGTGGTGGTGAAAAGGTTGAAGGAAGTGGTGGTTGGAAAAAGGGACTTTGAACAGCAGATGGAAATTGTGGGTAGGGTTGCGCACCACCCAAATGTTCTGCCACTCCGAGCTTATTATTATTCAAAAGATGAGAAGCTCCTTGTCTATGACTATGTCACTGGTGGCAGCTTATCTACACTATTGCATGGTATGTGATTTCCTCTCT
This sequence comes from Quercus aquifolioides, assembly GCA_019022515.1. Lineage (NCBI taxonomy): Eukaryota > Viridiplantae > Streptophyta > Magnoliopsida > Fagales > Fagaceae > Quercus > Quercus aquifolioides. Next base: position 28,934,754 of record CM032326.1, read on the forward strand.
TTATTTCATTCAGTTTTGGATCATTGTAACCCTCTATATTGTTTTGAGATCATTGTAGTACTTCTCTTTTGTTACCACTGCCATTGGAAACATGAAAGTAGCACTAAAAGGAGAAAGAAGTATTATGATTAATAGGTTTATAAAAAAAAAAAGTATTATGATTGATAAATTTACTTTAAAAAAATACATTGTGAGAGATGATCATCATGAATTTTTCCACACTTAGTGTAAGATAAATGAACTCATGGTGTAGCTAGTCAAAAACACATTTAAATATGAGGTTTTTGTAAGGTCTTGAAGTGATAATTACAAGGTTCTCTAGTGGCATGTAGTAATTACTAATCGATTATGTTGCATTTAATTGGCATTGTTATATTTATTCAATCTGTAAGGAAACCCCTTCTTGCAGTTACATATTTACCTGCGTGTGCCTTATGGCTCTGTTAACAGTTGAGTGAAATTTTTGTGGCATAGTGGTTATTAAACCTTCATCCATCCAGGACTAGTATGTATCAAGGACCACTTTTCTGAAAGAGCTTTGATGAATTCTGTATTTTTTTGGTGATAAATCGCTGAAGACAAATGGTACATACTAACATACACTTTCCCTGGCGAAGTCTTTCCAGCCTGCTGGTTGGAGATGATTTATGTTGTGTGAGGTAGATCATAGAAGATGATGTTATTGGAATTTCTGTTAATTGAGTCCAATGGTAATATTAATATGGACCGGCTTTTTACTTGGATTAGAACAAGAACTCCCATGGTGTAAAAAGTTTTCATTTTCTTTGTGAGTAAATTCTTCTTATTTCTAACAAAAAGATTCCTGTAAAATTTATATTCTAGGTGACAGATGAGATACGCCCCTATTCATCTGTGAATTAACTCCTTTTGGATAATCTTATATCTATCCATCTATAATCTAACTCCCCATGATGTGGAGTCCTGCTCTATCAACTAACTAATTCACTTGTCACTTTGCACTCAATTTCAATTGTATAACAGGAAACAGGGCAGCTGGAAGGACTCCATTGGACTGGGACACCAGAGTAAAGATCTCCCTTGGAACTGCAAGAGGAATCGCCCACATCCATTCTATGGGTGGTCCGAAATTCACTCATGGAAATATCAAGTCCTCAAATGTCCTCCTCAACCAGGATCTTGAAGGATCCATTTCCGATTTTGGCCTAACCCCTCTTATGAATGTTCCTGCCACTCCTTCACGGAGTGCAGGTTATCGTGCTCCCGAGGTGATTGAAACCCGTAAGCACACTCATAAATCAGATGTGTACAGCTTCGGTGTCCTCCTCCTTGAGATGCTGACTGGAAAAGCTCCTCTCCAATCACCGGGACGTGATGATTTGGTTGATCTCCCAAGATGGGTCCAGTCTGTTGTTAGGGAGGAATGGACAGCCGAGGTTTTTGATGTTGAGTTGATGAGGTACCAAAACATTGAAGAAGAAATGGTGCAGATGTTGCAAATTGCCATGTCCTGTGTGGCAAAGGTGCCAGACTTGAGACCTACCATGGATGAAGTTGTTAGAATGATTGAAGAAATCCGGCAATCAGACTCAGAGAACCGGCCATCTTCTGAAGAGAACAAATCCAAGGACTCAAATGTGCAGACTCCATGATTGCCTAAAACCATTGTTGGTGTATGCTTGCCAAGTTTCAAGTTACAATTGTGAAGAATTCATCTAATGCAGAATTGAACATTTTATTTTTGTACATGCCTAGTGAGGTTTTCCCCCCAAGTGTTATTAAAACCTTTCTTGCATGTATGACTTGGTACAGTGTGAATCTTTCCAGTTGTGCCATTTTTCTTAGTCATTGAGTTCTTACTCTCATTTTAGTTTTGGGTTTTTCAATTCATGATTTGTTGTAATATTTTATTTTTAAACATTGTGAATTAATTAATTAATGATCTTCAATCAGGGAACTTTCCTGTGACTTTCTTGTGGACCCATTTTGGCTGGTGAACATTGTGTTGTGTAGGCCACAGAGCTAAACAATCCAGACTCAAAACCAGCATTATTTTATGACCAAATCTAATATGCAAAATATGATTTTTGGATAAAAAATATGCGAAATATGATGAAAACTGTTTTGGATGGCTATCTTATTAAACTATGATAAAAAGTAATGCTACTTAGTCTTTTTATGACCAAATCTAACATGCAAAATATGATGAAAAATATTATGGATGGCTATCTTATTAAACTTTGATAAAAAGTAATGCTACTTGGTCTTTTATTAATTGATGTTTAATGACCAAAGAACAACTATCTATTATGGTAAGTTATTAATTCTTAATTGATTAGTGGCCAATAATGGAAGAAGAAGCAATCAAGCAGCAAAGAATATAAATGAACATGGACCCCATACGAATATATGATACCACATGCACGGACATAAATGAAAGGGAAAGAGATAAGGTGGGGCATTAAGAATAAAAGCAAAAAATGACAAGGACGATATTGCAAAAAAAACACAAAACAAAAAGGAACCAAAATCAGATAAAAATCATTGTTCCGACAAAGAAAGAATTTTCCCTTATCTTTCTTAGTTGAGTAATAAAAAATTTGGAAAAAACAAGGACGTTGATTCCACGCTAAATGCTTTACTACATTTTTAAAAGACACAGAAAATTTTAGACTCACCTCTTTTTCTTTTCTCTCTCTCTTTCCGTGACTCTATAATAGTAATAGTAAAAAATCACAATCGCACCCTTCTGAATCTTGATTCCATTTCCTAGTTGTGGTTCCCTTTCAGGTAAGCAGATCTAACTGGGTGTTTGTTTCGATCATCAAAATCAAAACTTTACTAAATTTTCTCTGAATATCTGTTACTGTTTTTGTTTTTGTTTTTTTTTGTTTTTTTTTTTTTTTTCATGAAAACTCTATCTGATTGTTTTGTTTGTTGTTGGTTTCAAGGTTTGTTTTTGAGTCTTAGAAAAACAAAAAAGTTATGGCTTCGAAACGGATCTTGAAGGAGCTCAAGGATTTACAGAAAGACCCACCTACCTCTTGCAGCGCTGGTAACTTTTGATTTGTTGGTTTTGAAGTATCTTAGCTCATAATATGTGTGACCCAGATGCTTGAATTTTGATACGATTAGTAAATTGAAAGAGGGTGTTGTGTATTTGTGTGTTACTGTACTGTAGGACCTGTGGCTGAGGACATGTTCCATTGGCAAGCCACCATCATGGGACCTGCTGATAGTCCTTATGCTGGAGGTGTATTTCTAGTTTCTATTCATTTTCCTCCTGATTATCCATTCAAGCCTCCAAAGGTAGTTTTTTTATCATTATTATTTATTCGTCCTTGTTTATTGCATTTAATGGGGTCGTCCTCTTTGTACAGTGCTATTTTCAATTGCTTGCAATATACGGAAATAGGGGATAGGGGTCGTGGCTAGCTTCAAAATTTAATGCGTATCGAGTGGTTATTGGAGTACAATTATGTTCCCTTCACATTGAATAATTACTTAAAGTTGTTGTTGTTTTTGTTGTTGTTGTTGTTTAGAAGCTTTGGTACATAATAAATTGGCTTCCTGCAGTGAAACTGAACCTCGAGGTTCATTTCACTTGAGAGATTCGATTCTTTTGTATGTTGTTGTCGGTGGAAATCATTATCTTGTAGCTGTGTGTTAGTTTTGCTGGGTTTATAGATCAATACCATTGAAGTTTATAGCGTGAAGATGATGGGAAAGTGAATAATCTAAATCCTTATCAAATGTAGTTTGGGTTGTTGTAGAATTTTTGGGTTTGATCAAAATTTGGGATTCACCATAGTGGTTTATGAGTATTATTTTGATTCATGTGTCTTCCAGGTGCAACAGAGTTAGGATTATTGGGGGTAAATGAAATCTAACCTGACATTAGTGCTTGGGAAATTAGTGGCATTTTTACCATATATACAATGTATCCATATGTGGTGGAACATTAATGGGAGAGAGTAAATGGAGAACTGCTGTAGAAATCTCTTGCTGACTGGTGATAAGCATCAACACTGGATTCAGGGTCCAGAAAATGGGGATCAAAAGGTTGAACCAAATGCCCTAACCAAGAGAGGGAAAGGGGATTGTTAGAAGGGAGAGACAGATGACATAGTTTTCTGACTTGAAGAATAACATGAAAGATCTGTGTTCAGTGGAATGTTGTTAATGACATGATACTCTGGGTGGAAAGTGGAAACTAATAAATATGAGAGAAGCTGAGTTCCACTTAAGGTGCTATTATATTTGTAAAACAATAAAGAGGATGCTTCTTAACACATTATAAATCACAAAACAGATCACAAAATATCAGTTTCATATTTGATTTGTTAGCAAGTATAATGTATGAGTCCTTGTCTTTTAATGCATATCTATTATAGGGATGCTCCCCATTAGAGGTTGTGTTGATCTTGTAACACGTCCATATCATCCGAGACTTACCTATCCTGTTTATACGCTTTGTAGCCTTGTTCCTCAAAATTTTGTGCATCTTTTTTTTTGGGTTCTCATTTACATGGTGTTTTATCAAAGATCTGCTATTACTTGAAAATATGAGGTTTTTAAAATTGCTATTTAGCTGCTGAACTTAATCATTATTTTAAAATCAAAATTTGGGTATCTTACTAATCATAAGCAATTTCAATAAGCATAAAGTTTGGAGATAATTAAACTTTTGCTAATGTTTGAGCGGTATATATTGGTCATTAGTTTTCCTCGTTAAATGCATCTTCCGTCTTGTGCTTAGTGGTCAAATCATGTTTCCACTTGTGTATTTGATACATGTCTATCTAAAGGTACATAAGCACTGTCTATTTGTAAGACAAATTGAAAGAATTAGAAATCTTAAGCGTAAAAAATATATGGTGTTTTTTAAACTTATATTGTTAGCTTTTTTGTAAGAAGTAAGCGTAAGATATTCAAGTCTTCACATCAAAGTTAACGATTGGGGTTTTGCGTGATTGTTGTGATTATGGTACGTTTGGTACACTGTAATAGACATTATAATGCAATAGCTATTCCATAGGTGTAACCGTTCGGTTGTTTGGTTGTGTTTTTATTACAAGTAATGGCTATTCATTTGGAATACTTATTCTATAAAATGCGGAATAACTATTCCTTACCAAATAGGTCGTAATTGCTATTCTTTTAACTAGTAATGACCATAAAAAATAAAAATCCCAAATTCCCAAAAGTACTGACGCAATGCTTTTCCCATACACTCCCTCTCCTCGTTGTTTCTCTCTCTGCTCTTCATGTACTCTCTCTCTCTCTCCTCCCTTTTCGTTTTCTTTTCTCTCTGGTTTACTTTGCTGTAATTCTCTAAGTACTATTTCAAAGGAGTCATTCTTTGGTGATAAGTTTGCTTCTATAGCTTTGTCGTTTACCATTTTAACTTTGATTCTCACCATGGAGATATTAATTTTGGGCATTCAACAATAACATTATATACATATATTAAATTTATACATAATGGAATGCTAAACAATTATCACAAAAAGTGTAAACATATAGTCTTTTTAAAAAGGGTATTTTATGAAATTGACCAAAATATGATGCCATTCCGCCACCTTATTATGTGTTATCACTAAACTGATGAATAGGAATAATTATTCCTTCACAACTTTCTTCATTCCTTGTAATACTTATTCCTATTACATTGTAATCAGCACTATAGTGTACCAAACGTGCCCTTAGGGTCTGTATTTCATAAATTCTACAAAGTGACATGGAGTTTTGTTGATGTGAAGTGCATATTGTGATGCTTCTCTAAACAAAACATGTTATTGAATTTGTATGCAAATTTTATGTGAAGCTTATATTCTAATGGTTGACACTTCAATTATAGTAGCCTATTTTTATTATTAAGTGGCGCTGCCTTGGTGGTAGTTTAATATTGCCTTGTCTTGAGGGTTTTTTTTTTTTTTTTGTGTGGTTATCTTGTGTTTGGTATAATAGAAATTGAGAATACTAACCTTGTTATTTACTTCAGGTTGCATTCAGGACTAAGGTATTCCACCCAAACATTAATAGCAATGGAAGCATATGTCTGGATATTCTTAAAGAACAGTGGAGCCCAGCACTAACCATTTCAAAGGTTTCTTTGAACTGTTTCCCTCTTTTTATAGTTTATATTTTCATTACCTCATTATTGGTCTGATTTTATGCTGTTATGCATGATTATAAGGTGTTTGATGGAATAACAACTTGATATCGTTTTACAATACACTTTCTAATTTTGATCAATTTCATGGCTACTAGATTCATGTTGCATTATGCTTCCAGATTACCACATCAATATTGGAAATTAAACAAATATCTGTTGGAATAATTACTATTCACACCTTGTAATAAAGTTATGATAATGAAAGGCATTTTTTTTTCCATGTCGTCAATTGTTTCACATGTTTACAAGGCTGCTGTCTTTTTTTTTTTTGGTCATAAAAAAAAGGCGCTGCTGTTTTTTAGTAATTATTTTAATATATAAGTACTGTTTTTTAGTACATTAGTGAATTGATGGTCACATTATTAACTAGGTTGGGTTCGGATTTGAGCTTGTGTCTGCTTGCTTGAATGAAGCTGTGCCTTTTCTCAGTATATGAATGTTCTTGTTATGTTGGCATGGGAATTGAATATCTAGATGATTCTAATAAAGCTCCTCAAACTACTGACAAGCTTGTGTTTGCTGAGGCTTAAGCAGTCTTGTTAATTGTGAGTCAAAATGCAGACCATCTCCTTAGTGATGGTTGAAGATCAGGAAATTGAATTTTGAAGAGTTTGGTGGTTCCTCAAACTACATGGGTAGCTCAAATGGTGGACCACTCGATGCATCTTCTTGCGTATAGGGTCACACATCTGGGTTTTATCAAAGGCCTTTTTTCCCTCTCACTTCTCACATGAAAAAAGAAATTTGAAGGGATATTTGTGAAAAGAAGTGGCCATGGCGTTGGAAGGTGCTAGAATTACTTAATGACAAATTAGTACCCTTAAGTTAGAAAGTCAAACTTTCATTTATTTAGTTGCATGTTGAGTATACATGTGTGATGAAGTCCATATAAAGAAAAAGTAAAAAACTTGAGATACTAATATAACATAATTGAGTCCAAACTCGTAGGTTTAACCTTTTGGGTTAAGCGGTATCCCAATATGTTGTATTAAGTCTTCAATTGGAATCACCCTTAAGTGTTATCTTCGTAACAAGTGGTATTAGAGATGTCTTTTCCTAATCAGAGGCTTCATTGGGATCTTCAATTTTTTAGAGAGCCCCAAGATTGGGAGTTGGAACATTTAGATTCTTTTTGGGACCTTATTCATTCTATGCCTCTTACTGGTGAGGGGCATGACAAAATTTGTTGGAAGTCGACAAAGAATAAGGGTTTTAAGGTTAGTGAATACTACTTATCCCTCTTCTCGACCCGACACAATTTTTCCTTGGAAACCTATGTGGCGCTCAAAGATCCCTCCTAGAGTTGCTTTCTTTTCATGGACCACCGCTTTAGGTAAGATTTTGACTCTTGATAGATTATGGAATAAGGGTGTCCCTGTCATGGCTTGGTGTTATATGTGTAAAAGGAGCGGGGAATCGGTAAATCATCTTCTTCTTCATTGACCCATTGCTTTTGAGCTATGTCTATGGTGTGGGCCCTTTTTAGTGTGGGTTATGCCACAAAGTATTATGGATTTATTTACAGCTTGGCAAGGCTCTTTTGGTAGACATCGTAACATAGACTTGTGGAGGGCTGTCCCAAATTGTGTTTTATGTGTATATGGCGAGAAAGGAACAGTAAATGCTTTGAGGGAAAGGAACGGTTGATTCTCAAGATTAAATCTTTCCTCCTCCACTCTTTTGCTTGATTGGAGTTCTGTTTTTAATTCTTTTTCATGTTCTAATCTTTTAGATTTGCTTGATCATTGTAATTTATGAGCTTGATGTACTCCTATCCATGTACACTTCCAGCGTACCTGGGTATTTTGATTAATGAACATTTGTTATTTATCACCAAAAAAAAAAAAAAAAAAAGGTGGTATTAGAGCTTTTGGTAGTGTATAGCAAGGTCATAGAAGTGGATGATAGCGGTTCCTTTCACAATTGGAGTAGGGACAACATGTCCATACTTAGAGCTATAAGTGTGCATTGCAAAGCAAGCCCGCACAAATGATCTTTAGAAGGCCCAACAAAGTAGTATTGTCAATGGTGCTAGATCAAAGAAGAATGGTGCAACACATGGTTCTCATGGACAGGGATGTGCAAGGTTCCCATGGATGAGTGTGCAGAGTTGATACTTGTTTCCATGGAGGTTGTACAAAGTTATATAAGCTAACCCACCCCCCCCCCCCTCCTCCCGGCTTTTTTTCTCCCCTCTTTATTTCATTTATTAAGAACCTGGTTGTGTAAAAAGCTGAGGAGTTTGTGGCCTATAAAGAGATCTTGAAGCTCATAGAGAAGCGATGACTCACACATGAGGGGGATTGTGGGTGTATATGTTTGCGTGGAAGTCCCACATGGAAGAGAAATTAAAGAATTTGGGGAATAAATGGTGCATAATTGGGCCTAAACTCTTAGGTTTTAGTTTTTGGATTAATTGTTGTCTCAATATGTTATGTAAAGGCCTCAATTGGAGTCTTCCCAATGCGTTATCTCCCTAACATTCCCCCATAAGCCTTAAATGAAATCCACACCAAACCGCGCCCCCCTCCCCCTCCCCCACCAAAAAAAATAAAGCAACAATTATTTTTGGTTGGCCTGGGGGGGGGTTTGGGACTATAAATATTTATGGTTGGACACTACATATTTGAAGATTTGATGAAAATGAGAGTGATGGGTTGTTGGTTATCTTATGATGTGGCTTGTGAGCTGCTCTAGACTTAATCCAAATGGTGAACTCTAGTAATGAGCCATTGTTACTTGAATTATGAACCATCTAGAGTTTGACCTGAAAGATTATAGCTCTAGTGATGGGCCATTTATACTTGAATTATCATAACTTCAACATTTATGCATTTTTAAATCTGCTTGCAGTATTGTATAAACTTTTGATTTATACTTACAAGTTTTCAGTCATTAATAAAAATATTTTTTCATTGAGTCTTTCATACTTCCTGTATTTAGGTGCTGCTGTCCATATGCTCCCTTTTGACGGATCCCAACCCTGATGATCCACTTGTCCCTGAAATTGCTCACATGTACAAGACCTGACAGGGCCAAGTATGAAGCCACTGCTCGCAGCTGGACGCAGAAGTATGCCATGGGATGATGGCAGATGAAAACCCCCCGGCATCTAAAAGCAGCTGTGAATCCATGGTTCTCTCATCTCCCGTCAGGTAAAAGAATGGAAATATTGAGAATGAAATCTCCTTATTCTTCTTTCACCAAGAACTCAATATTTGGCAAGGAACTCTGTTGTCATCTTGTGAATATTTATTTGAAGACATTAGAGATTGGGTAACTGTAATGTAATGCTATCATGTTGTTGTCAAAGTGAATGATTTGCTTGTTGATCTACAACTCATTTGATTGATTAAGAAATAATGTTTTATGGGTACAATTCCTCCAAGTTTCAATTCTTGCTTTGTATTAGGGACTGAATCCGGCATGACACTGCTATGCTCAGTTCAGACATTGTATCTAAGTGTTAAATTCTGTTGAAAGTTGAAAAAGTGTTTATTTCCATTTAAAATGCTGCACGGTTATATTGGCTCTTTCTTTGTTTTTGTTTCTGTTTTTCTTTTATTTATTTAGCTTAAGTTGTGCAAGAGCTTTTTGTAGACCGTTATAACCATTGAGGAAGTTTATCGCTCTGTTTTTGTTTTTGTTTTTTAATTTAGCTTAAGTTGTGCAAGATTTTTGTGTAGACCATTGTAACTGTTGAGGAAGTTTATCAATTTCCACTATGCCATAGGTTTTTGCAGTGTTTCTGTTGCGACACTAAGCTGAGCTACAAGATTGTGTTTGTTTAAAGTTCAAGATATGAGTTTAATCTTAGCATAAGTCAAGTTCATGTTCATTATCAAGTTGGATTATATGTAATTTTTCGTTTTAAACAAGCTTGAGCTTAATTAATATGTTTTTCTTCATTCAAAGGATACAATGACTTATTTAAATCAACTAATTTCAATTTGTCAACACTGTATTTCTAACAAATTGTATATAATGTCTAAGCTCAAAATGGTACCAAAAAGTAATGTTGTGGAAGAAGAATAAATAATATGCTAGTAAATTCAAAGTTGGCTTTGCTTTCTTAATGCATGACCTTTTATTTTAGAACCAAGGAGTGGATACTTCTACTTTTGCTAAATAATTGTAAAGCAGAATTGTGGGTACTTTCCTAAATACTCAGATGCGAATTTCATTTATAATTAAAGAAAAAAAATGAAGATCACAAAGTAAATGTAAAAAAAGGTCATGCGCATTGACATGGGACCTGAATATTCTGCGCATGTGATTACCAATTAAGAGAACGGCAATGTGATGGAGACGGTCCAACTAAGGTAGGTTTTAATTTAAGCAATCCCCAAATTTGTGATAGGTCTGATTCTCCAAAAAAAAAAAAAAAAAAATTGTGATAGGTCATTGTTATATCAGTAAGCATGTTTATATATGTATCTGCTGCAACAGTTGCATATATAACATGGAATCTCAGCAGTGCCATTTATTATTAAATGTTGGGCAGGCTTCAAATATCAAAATTGGATAACGACATCATCCACTAATTAATTTTCCTAGAGGCTTTTGGCTCATGATCTTTGTCGAAAGTTTATCCTTAAATAAAAGAAAAGAACTTTAGAAATTATTAATTTTGCTTTTAAATGACTTATAATTGATGTGATTAATGTCACATGACTCACATCACATCGATAATATATTTACCAAAAAAAATGTCGAAATACTCTTTTGTTTTGTGTTTAAAAAATTAGCATGTTGAAAGATAATGTAATAAAATTTGTAAAAATTATAATATTATTTTAAAAATTGATTGATGTTTTGGTTTGATAATAAAAAAAAAAAAAAAGTCTGAAAACTTATTAACATTATTATCCAACGAGGGAGTATCACTTTTAACCCCATAAACTAAAAAAAAAATTGTAAATTAATCTGATGCCAAATTATGTATATATTTGGTTTGGGGCCTGATGTAGTAAAGGAGAGGACTAGAACTGTTGGAGAATTCACTATAATTATATGCTTTGAATTAGCCAAAAAAGGAACTGGTTATTATATGAACATGGAACAAAGAATTTAAAGTGTTATCGCTTGGTAGAGAAGCGATGAGGGGGTCACAGTCACACTCTCCAACTCTCTTAATACATGAATGAATAATGATTACCCACATGCTGATTATTGGGGGTCATTACCTTTGCGTACCCTTCAAGCCAAAACCAACCAACTTCTTTTTTTTATTTTTTATTATTAATCTTTGAATGGCTTCATTATTTATAACCCTGTACGATGTAGACCCCCTTTCATTTTGTAATGTTCCTCACTTCCTCTGTTTCTTTTTTCTTTTTCTTTTTTTATACATTTTTGTTTTTTTCTGCCGTCTTCTTAATTTCTCGTATCACATTCACGGGTGTCAGAAGGAAATTACCATGTCAAGCTACGAGGACCATGAAGTCCTCACCGAAGAAAAGAGATATACACAAATAATTCTACAATCACATATTTTTGTATAGATTCTTTGCTGCTAAGCTATTGCAGGTCCATGTAAAAGTGTGTCAACCGATATGTCGCGTAGGACGGTTGTGATGAAGTGCGTGATTTTAGAATTATTTGATATTTTATTTTGAGATCATAAAATTTATTAATCCTTTTCACAATTATTTTAAGTGATAAATTGTGATAAATTGTTTATTATTTTTACAGTTTTATCTATATTTATTACTTTTTTTATGTATCAAAGTTGTGACGCAAAAAGTTGTGATTAAGTTAATAAGTTTTGATACAAAAGGATTGTAGTCCTAGGACTTGTTTGGTTAGAGATTCTTAGTGTTGTTGTTTAAAATGATCTGAAAATTGTGAATTAAAAATGTTGTGAAAACACGTGTTTACAGTATTCATAAAGTAGAAAATGTGTTTGGTGTTATGTTTCAAATAACATGTTTTAGTAGATGAAAAAACATAATTATGTGTTTAGTATGTGTTTTTTTTTTTTTTTTTAAAAGATAACAAATGGGCCTCCTAGTTGGAACGGAAGAAGAAAGCTTTTTGTATTGTCTAATCAAGTAAGCTCCATGTTTTTCAAAATATTTACAGAAGTACCATTGAATAACGTTGCTTGAAATCTAAAAACTGGTAAGAAGAGTTTTTCAAATTCAATATTTAAACACCCTAAAATGGATAACGTAACTTTAACACTCCTAAAAAAACACTCTTACTAAACACGTTAATTTTTTTAAAATCACAGTTTTCAGTGTTTAAACATTTAAAACTGTTGTTTGGAATTACATACCAAACCCTCTTAAATTTTCTCTTAAATTTTCTGAGTTATGTTGACCTTTTGTGGTATATTGTCTAAAGAATTGTTAATTTTTTGTGCTAATAGTCTAATAAGCAACGGCTAGTAGCCTAGTGCATTATTTCTCAACAGATTGTACAGCTCATATAACTCAAAACGGATGAAAAACAAAACAAAAAGTGTAAGTAATGGTGTCACAGTAACACCTTAACTTTTTGGAAGAGTGGTTTAGGGTAGTAGCCATCTTCATTTGGTGAAATAGGTAGATGGTAGAGAAGAGAAAACTAGATTCCAATAATAACTATGAATAATACATAAAATTGTTTTAAGTATTAGATTATCATGTAAGCTCCTATTCTGTAATTTATTGATTTTATATGTTGATAAATCATAAATAGAATAAATATTTGAATTTTGAATTTTGAATATTTTTGTTGTTGAAATTTGAAAATATTAAGATATGTTAATTGATCTTAAAACTATTGGGTGATAATTTATTGATCCGAGCGTGTACCTATAATGAAAACAAAAAATAAATAAAAATAACCACAAGAATTTAATTAAGTTTTTGTGAATTTGAAATTACATGAGTCAAATTTAGGCTCGCGGATTGAAGTAAAAACATTGGAATTAGAATTGGAATTTGGAACACTATAATAAAACAAAAAGAAAAGGAATTGGAAGGTCTGGTCGTAGTTGAGAAACTTGGGTCAAATTGTGTAATGTGGAGCAATCGATTGGGCACAAGAAGCGAAGGTGGTGCGTGGCTGCGAGTCTCACAACAATTCACAACTCCCAAGCATGTTGACGTGGACAGGGCATGGCTGTATGTATCAGCATGCTTTTTGAGACAATTAGTAGTAAAGCTACTTGTTGGTGAGAAAAAAAAAAACAAAGTGAATTCCAAGTCCTCCAACGTGTCAGTTCCGGTCAGACCAGAAGAAAAAGTCCATTCACGTTTTCTACTACTCTTATTTACTAATTGCTTGGTCGGTTTTGACGGTAGTGTGTTATTAATTATTGAGAGATGGTAATAGATAAAGTTCATGTTTACAAATGCTGTGGGCATTGATTAATAATCTAATTAAAGAAAATTTTTATGGAAAAAGAAAAAAAAATAATTAATATTTTGACAGCAATTAATGGTTAACAATTTATTTAAAAAAAGTTTTTATGAAAAAAAAAAGTAATTAATATTTTAACAGTTTTTTTTTTTTTTTTATAAAAATAATGTTAAAACTTTCTTAAAATGGATTATTAACCATTACCCTAAAAAACACTTATTCACATCAACTGTAAAATTTCGTATTCACTGTGTATCATCACCTTAATCCACTCATTATTAGCTTCAACTTGACCAATATAATAATCAAATTATGTGTTTCATTGTTTATATATCGGAAAAAATAAAAAAAGTGTTTTACTGCTTTTTTAGTTTGAGATAGAAATTTTATTACGGTTAAATCTATGTATGTGTGTACAAAATTTTTCCTTAAAAACTTGAAACTTAATTTTTACCTTTTACTTTATAAAAACTTGTATTTATACAATGAACATCATATTAATGATAAAAACTAAAAACTTAATATTTACCTTCTATCTTATAAGAACTTGTACTTATACAATGATCATCGTATCAATAATAAGAACTTGTGCCCTCTTATTCTTTTGATTTTCATTCGTTGTTAAAACTTATATAGAATTATTCACAACAATAATTCCTTTCAAATCTAAGATTTCCACAATTCAATAGACTTGTCAATTAGAATTACTTACTGCACATTGGCGGCTTAATTAATCAAAATTCTTCCAATAAAAAGACATAAGATTTAGAAAAGTCATTACTTTATTTATTTTTTCTGATGAATTAGAAAAGTCATTACTAAAGTAACTAAACTCTACTAGCTCATTCCGCACAAACGGAAATTAGGGAACATGTTGAACGAAAAAAAACAAAAAAAGCCCTCGTACTGTACAAAATGCGTAGCCATTCAAACTGGGAAAAAAAGAAAAAGAAAAAATCAAACACCTGCCGAAATTATGACCACGTTTTCTCAACTACTTTTTTTGCCAAAAACACATTTTTTAATTTTTTAAATCCAAAATTTGTTTCCAGAAAACGTTTACTTTTTCTTTTTTTTAATACTGTTCTTTCTATTTCTTTAACTTTTTTTTTTCCCTCTTTTGGTCCAATAGCTATTTTTCTTTTGAGGCAATTAGAAACGATTATTGGGAAGAAGAAAAAAGAAAAGATTATTAGTGTCTGGCTTGTGGGGAAGTAGTACTAGCCTAGCCTAGTGGTGATGTTGTTGATAGAATAGACAAGTGAGAAAGAAGGCTTCTGACACGTCTATACTGGCAGCTGGAATCAGCTTCCCCCAAATTTTCCATTTCTCTGCTAATGGCCCATGACTCATAGCCCAGCTCACACTCACAAGTCACACCCCCCACCCACGAAAAAAAGGTTGAAAATTCACACTCTCCGTGTACTATATATACGCTTCACCCACTCACCTTTCTTCTCGTTTTCTTCTTCCTTCTCACTCTCTCACTCTCTCTCTCTCTCCCCCATTAGTCTCAGCCTGCAAGGGCCTCTCTTTACCGCCAAAAGCCCCATATCCTGATTAACTTTTTGGGGGGTCATAATAATTACATATTGGTTCTTCTCTCTCTCTCCGGTAAAAATCTTTTTGTCCATCCATCTCTGTGTATTTCAAGTACATGATTTTAGAGTCATCTCCTTTCCTTGCTGGGATATCTACAAAAAGATTTCTCACTCCATATATACAATCAGTACCACTGTCTTTTTCTCTTTTTCTTTTTCAATTTGGCTTCCAAGAGGAATATATAGAATAAAAGAATCTTCCTCTTTGCCTTCGCTTCTTCTTTTTTTTCTCACTCTATTTCTTCTTTGTCCCAACTATATGCTTTTTCGACCTTCGCTGCTTTTTCTCTACAACAACAAGTACCATGATAAGTTTCGATGATCCTCCATACTCATCCACCCTGTCCGTGCAACCCCCCAGAGTGAAGTACTCAGAGCACAAAGTGACCACGAGCAAGCCCGTCCCTGACCCAAAAGCCATGCCTTCAAAGCTCGTGAGGATCATACACACCGACCCCTACGCTACAGACTCTTCCAGCGACGACGAGCCAGAACGGAGACCAGTACGGAGAATCAAACGGCTCGTCAGAGAGATCAGCTTCGAGCTCCCATCGCTTCCCTCGAGCTCACAGTTGCCAAAGCAAGAAGTACGCAAGAAGAGACCGGCGAGGTCGCCAGAATCCGCCGCCGTAACTCGCCGGAAAAAGTTCAGAGGCGTCCGGCAAAGACCGTGGGGTCGATGGGCCGCTGAGATCCGAGACCCGACCCGGAGAAAGCGGGTCTGGCTTGGTACCTTCGATACGGCGGAGGAAGCTGCTTCTGAGTACGATAAAGCTGCGGTTAAGCTCAAGGGTCCTAACGCCGTTACCAATTTCCCTAACTCCGTTATGACGGAGATGTCTGTTGACGTGGACAGTGTCAGTTGCAAGGAGATCGATTCTCCTGCCTCGTCTGACGTGGCTTCCTCATCTCCCATCTCAGTTCTCCGTTACGAGGAATCGTCGCCGTCCGATGCCCTCGGTTTCGGCGACGTCGATGTTTTACGGTTAGATTTTGACGTGCCGTTAAATTTGACGAATCTTGTTTTGTCAAAAAAGCCCTTGGTCGAGGAGGTGAAAGAGTTGGAGTTCGATGACTTTGGTTTCGGGGACGTCGATGCTTTCGGGTTTGGTATTGACGGGCCGTTAAATTTGACGGATTTCATGTTGTCTAGAAAGCAATTGGTCCAGGAAGAGGAAGAGTTCGGCGAGTTTGACGTCGATTCGTTCTTAGTATAATAATTGTTCATCTTCTTAAAGAAACAAAAAAAAAGGAAGCACGTGTTGTCGGGAGATATTTGGTAAATGGGAGGGACAGTTTGGTAATATGCTACTAGAGATATATCCAACAGCAGTTATGTGGCATAATTTCATTGGTTTATTTCGGGGACGGTAACGAACTGACAGCCCCTTTTTTGTCGGATTTCCGAAAGTAACCTTGATATTTTTGATAGTGTATTGGTCAAAGTACGGAGTGTTAATATCAATTAGTAAGAGTTAGCCGGTTTTAGCACTATTATAATACGGCGATTTTGTCTCGTGTCGTGTTACAAAGATTGTCTGTAATGACTAATGAGAGTAATCTGTGTATTGTTCTGTAATTTTCTAAATTATTATTAATTACTATAATTTTATTATTTGTGTATAATTGTAATTGAGTAATGCTTTTTATCTGTGGCCATTAGTAATATCACTCTTACAATAAGCATTCAATTTGTTTGAAAAAAATTTAAAGCTCTACCATTTTTTATTGTAATTATGTGTATTTTTTTTAAAGAGATCTTTGCAAGGAAGGGCGCTCAAAGGTTGAGAAGAATTTTTCTTCATACCATCTCTTTGAGAGTAACTTACTATTCTTTAAGAATATGCAGTCTCTTTGTTCTACCCATACCAAATAATCAGAGCCGGCTGAATAGTGGAGTTAGAGATGCGGTAGCTTAAGGCCTCAAGTTAAAAAAAAAGGCCCTCAAATTTTAACCAATAGGGTTATTTATAATCAATAAATAAAATAATATTTTTTTACCCGATGAAAAACAAATAAAAAATAGAGAAAAATGCAATGTTCATAATAATTTTCACAACACTTTTACAACTAATACTAAGTAGCAGGTTACCGTTATTGATGGCAAAAAAATAATTATAATGATATTTTCAAAAAGAAAACAAAAAGCAACTTAAAACCTAAGATTTGTTGTAAAAAATATTGTAAATGTTGCACTTCTAAAAAAAGAAAGAATAATAATAAGAGTTTAGTTAGCAAACTTTTAGTAGTTCTCATCTAAGTCTACCACTACACCACTCTTTTACTTACCACTATCAATTTACCCATCAACAAATATGAAAAATTTTGTCAAATTTTTTTTGTCTATAAAATTTCTAAAAAATAAAAAAAATTTATGTAATTAATATTAATTAGTAATAATTTTACATCTAAAACAAGATAATCAATTTTTACCTTAGACTTTCAAATGCATCAAGCCGCACCTACAAATAATTATAGCTTTATAGGGTGAAAGTTCATGAGAGTGACCTCGAAATTTAAAATGAGAATCTCATAAATATCTCGATACATAGCCAATCTCTTATCCCTGGGGTTTGAGACGGATACTTGGATACTACGCCTAAGCGTTGAAAAGTAATAAATAGGATTTTGGTGTTACATAATTGAATATATTAATTAATTAATAGGAGAATGGTATAAAATGGAGTAAGAATGGACTTGTTCTTTAAATAGTAGAAGCATGTTGAAGAATGAACCTTCTTCGTCCATCTTGGCAGTTGGGGGTCACTGTATACAGTTTCTTTTCAGTGGCACTGCTCAACTGTGTGGCATTAGATGGGTTTTCACGCATTAGACACGTGCTGGAAAAGTCAATTCCTTAAAACAAATCGATTCCGTAGTCACCACGCGCTGAACTTTGGCTTCTGTCGGATATCTTTCCTCCTTATTATTCACAAGTGAAGTGAGGGTGCACCTGGACTTCGAACTGAGAACTGAGAACAATATTATTAAATCTCAAAAAAAAAAAAAAAAAAAAAAAAACATTATCATTTTTTTTTTTTTTTAAGATTCTTAATTGTTTTATTCTATGTACGGTTTCGATTCTTCCCTATTTTTAGGAATAAAAAATTATATTTCTAAGAAACAATTGAAAAATAATTATTTCTTTAATTTTTTTAATTAATTAAGAAAATTGTCATTATTTTTTAGAAATTAAGGACCCGTTTAGTAGAGTAGTTTGAGTAATGTTGCTTGTATTTTTTTGAAATACGTGTGGATGAAAAAGTGTGTGAAAATGAGTTTAATGTTGTTTAAAAACTAAAAACATGTTGCTAAAATACTCTATCAAACGGGTCCTAGATTCTGTAAGGATGTAGTGTAAAACCCATATTTTACTTTTATAATCCCAACACGCCACATCATTTTATCACATATTTAAGAATAAGCACAACTACACCTAACTAATTCTAATACATATATATAAATCCAATTAAATTGGGAGTTTATTGATATGTTGTTGGTGTAGTAAGATGTATTGAATTTTAAGTAAAATATTAACGTGACAATCTCTTATTAGATGATATAAAACATGAGTTTTACACACAATCCTTACCAAATTCGAACTCTATTTTTTAATTATTCACAACTTTAGGAGCAAGAATAAAAAAGCAATTGTACCAAAATTTATAGAAAAAAAAAACCATAAATAATTGAGAAGAGTTAATTGAAAAATATCACAACCTCTAAGACAAAGCTACATCTATTATTTTATTATTATTTTTATTTTTAGAAGACAATTATTTTAAGGAAAATGTTAACAGATACTCTAAAAATATTGTTTTATGAAATACTTTTATAAACTTTGAAAAAAAGTAATTGGTTTTTAACAGTTTTTATATCTCCTATAAAATTGATATTAAAACTTTCTTAAAACAGTCTATTAACAAATACTCTAACGGTACCAGTTAACCAAATCCTTTTATTTTTAAGAATGAGAAATAGCTGAATAGGCACAACTTGCATTTAGTGGTGTGGGGGGCAGGAAATGGTTCCTAAGGATCCAAAGACTAGAAGATTGGGCCTTAGGGACAAGCTCGCTACAATTAATTGTTTAGAGATGGGAAATGCATACCAGCTTGTGGATTCCTGGCCCTATAGTCTAAAATGGGGAAAGTGGGCCCTGCATAGAGATAAAAAGGGGCAGCAGAAGGCAGAAGAATTATGCAAAGGAAGAGTCTAGTATTAATGCCCCTTCGGCTGACCAAGGAATGTGTTACAGAGCTAGTAATCACACAAGTATGAGTAAGTTCTCTCTCATTCTCTCTCTCTCTACTTTTTTTTGTCCTCCCTATCTAGTGGGGTTTTACCTTTCTTTTATAGTAGTATGCTCTTAATCCTAGCCCTCTAGCTATAGGGTGGTGGTTGTTCATCAGATACTTGTCTCATCCTCTCCTTTGGAGGAAGTGCCATGCGAGTTACAGGTTTTCCAGACACTGTTCAGACATCACTTCCTCCATTAATGCTACTGTCCTGGTTGGTGCAAGGCATTTAATTCAGAGGAGAAAGATGCTTTTCCAACACACCTCCCCCCTTTTCTCCTTGGGGGTCTTCTCGCGGCTGCCAACTTTGGCCTATGTTCCTTGGTATGGTGGTGGCTCATCTCACCCTCCTTGGTGTGCAAGGGAATCTCTGTGGGCGCAGCGGTTTTCTCCTAAGAAAGGAGAGTATGCCTCGGCCGAGTGGACCGGGGCAAAAAAAAGACGGAGTCGCCACCTAGATTAGGTCTAGGAACCATTTACATAGTGCCCTTACATGGAAGGACTGATCTTACTGCCAAAGTATTGGGTTTGGAGTATAGGTATGGTTTTGAGAAAGTGTTAAGACACCCAAAACCGCCCGATCCACGAGTCAGCTTCCACTCATTGTGTCCTACGTCTTAATCTCATTAAAAGCATATTCAACATTGCATTCTATACTCACACACACACACACTAACATACATCTAACAATCAAAATGACATCAATTTTCCCAAAACCCTAACATATATCTATCATGGCATCATATTATCATAAAGCCTAGCATGTTCCTATCTCATTGCATCCAAGACAACAAACAAATCATGGCAGAAACATAGGCATGGCAAGATCAAAATAAACATGTGATATATCCCTACATATCATTCAACCAAGCATACTCATATCCATCACCAAAAGCACAAGATAAATGCATGTTCATATGAATGCATTCCTTACCTCACTTACCTTACTGCTTCTCAGCAACTATGCATCAATGCATGGACATTTGAATGCTTATTCATGGTAAAACAAAGAAATCATTGATGAGAAACCCTAATCTAGCATGTTAAAGACACACAAACAATCAAATAGAGAAACAGGGACTCAAAAACATAAAAGAGGGTCAAAGCAAAAGCATATAAAGTAGAAGAAATAAAGAAACAAAAGTAGAAAACTTTTTTTTTTTTTTTTGAGAAACAGAAGCAGAAAAACTTAAATTAGGATTTCTGGGCACAAGTATGCGTGCATATACATAAGCATGCGTACGCAGCCCAGTTGTATATGTATGCATACTTCGAGCCTACGTATGCATGCAGAAAGCATGCGCACGTAGACACACCCTAGAACCCTAACCTAGAAACAGAAACGCAGAAATAAAAACTAAAGAAACTAACAACCTGACATGCTTTAAAATAGGGGAACTATGTAAATCTGAACTAAACAAGCATATTATAACCAAAATAAACAAAAGAAACAAGGAGATGCAGATCAAAACAAATAAAAGAAAAGAAAAAGAGACTTAGAACATTAGCTCCAAACAAAAGCTCCTAGGCTTGATTTTGACCGTTTCTCTCAGTCAAATCTATTCACAATCAAATATAAGAGTGATTAGTAATCTTAAAATTCTAACATCAAGGCCAGAAAAGGCTCCAATTAGAAAATATTGACTTGAATATGTTTTGTGAAAAAATCTCACTTTGATTCACTATTTCCAATGAATCTTATGTTTTCCCTTAGCATTTTCTGTGTGTTTTTGAAATATATCATGTAAGGCATTATATAATTGAAAAATGGGGGTTTGGAACGGCTCCTAGATGATATGGGATTCATTACAAATCTCAGCTTTAATGCAGAAAAACTTGCCTTTCATAGCTTCTAGAACCCTAGTTGCGTACGCATACACGTGTATACATACGCAGCCCTAGGTTTTCGTAGCCTTTATTTTGGAAAAATAGCTTTATTTTATTCATAAAAGAGTTATATTTTCCATAAAAATCTTCCTCAAGTCAATTTATAATCTGATCAGGCCTCTAAACCAACCTTGGGCTTTAGAATTTACCATTATTGGGGAACGGGAGCCCAAGTCGTAAGGGGTACAAAATGCTATCTTCAATATCCCTTGATCGACTTAATGCTCCATCTGTTAGGTCTATACGGTCCTCAGCCCACCCCCCACAATAGCCCCCCCAAAATCCCACTTCCCTATTTTCTTGGGAATGTGTGGTTTTGGTGACATAGCAAGGTCATACATGACATAAGTGCTCCCACATGCCAACCTGTCCCTTCAACTGCCTGTGCACCTCCCTAACGTTCTGGATTCCCAACACAACATTAAATGCTACTGGCAGCTGCCTGCTACACACGTCTAACAGTGAGATGGGGTTTTCATGATCCTTATTTCACCTTGATTAGGGGGGGGGGGGGGGAGAAAATTTTCCGCTCATTTTCCCCCTATATAAGAGGGAAAATGAGCTCATTTTTTGCCCCCAACACATTCTTCTGAACCATAAGAGTCTTTTTGAAGAGCGGCGTTGCCTTTCCTCCTTTGTAAGTTTCTTTACCTTCCTCCTCAATCGAGTAGGTTCTGTGCCTAGAGTTTCCTCATCTTCTCCTCCTTTTTCCCTTGCTTCTTCCTTTTCTTCTCCCTTTTTGTTTCTTGGGATGAGTAGGTTTGCTAGTTTAGTGGACACTAGTGAAAAAAGGGAGGCCTTTAAGGACAAACATGGCATCTCGGCCGAGGTCACCATAGAGCACTGTAAGATAGGTAAGCACTACACTAGAAGACCAACATGTGTTGTAGCCATTCCCATGATAACCTTCATCGAAGGAGGGATGAGGATACTCATGGACAGGGTGACGCGTGACTTCCTCCTATTTTTTAGAACAAGTCATTCCCTGTGTTCCATCAACCTATTTAAGATAGTTAATAATGTAGCCCGCATAATAAAAAAAAATGAATGTGGACCTGACCCACCATGACATCAATTCAATTTATAGTTGTCACGATAGCAAGGTCACTGGCTACTATTTGTGGATGAGGAATGCTCCAGTTAAACTTATCTCTTGTCTTCCCAAGAACAACAAGGGCCTTGGCAATGAATTTTTGATCATCTCGAGGACTAGCATGACAGGCTCTATTGCCTCGTCTGAGATGGGGAGCCAGGTGGGGAGTGTGGACATAACGAAGAGTCGCCACCTAGTTTTTGCAATGGTCTATGAACCATAAATATAGTGTCATCTTGAGGAAGGTCCTTTTTGATCTTACTACCAGAGATATAGGTTCTGAGTTTAGGTACGGTTTAGGGTTGGCTTCCTCTCATTATGTCTTAACCCTATTAAAGGCATACACAATATTGCATTCTAACTCACACACGCACACTAGCATACATCTAAACATACAATATGGCATCAATCATCCCAAAAAGACCTAACCATTCATCTATCATGGCATACCCTAACATACATCTATCATGGCATCTCCTAACATTCATCTTGCATGGCATCATATCACATCCAAGGTAGAAGCATGTAAACAGTTAATTGAGGTAGAAACATAAGCATAGAAAGGACGAAGTAAACATGTGATTGTGTTCATGCATTAAGGAAAACTCATCCAAACAAACATGTTTATCTCTATCATTAAACATACATCATGTGTGTTCATGTGAATGCATGACTTACCTCACTTACCTTGTTGCATCTCAGCACCTATGACATAAATGTATGAACATGTGAATGCGTGTTCATGAATCAAAATAAAGCAACCAAATATAAACCCTAATTTAATCATGTGAATGACAAATAAACAAAAAAAAAAAAAAAACATAGAACAATGACTAAAACATAAAAAAGGGGAACAAATAGAGGCATAACATATGAAAAAGCAAAAAAAACAAAGCAGAAATCTAAATTAGGGTTTCTAGGTAGCAGTATGTGCGCACATGTAGAAACCTGTTGTGGACACAATAGATTGTTGGGAGTTGTCACCTAGTTTTTGCAATGGTCTAGGAACCATATATATAGCGTCCTTTCAAGAAAGACTATCGATCTTATTACTAGAGATATGGGTTCAAAGTTAAGGTATGTTCTTGGGAAAGTGTTAAGCACCCAAAACCGCCCAACCCTAAAGTTGGCTTCCTCTCATTGTGTCTTATATCTTAACCCTATTAAAGGCACACTCAATATTGTTATCTAACTCACGCACACACTAGCATACATATAAGCACACAACATGACATCAATCATCCCTAACCATACATCTATCATGCTTGTCAACCAAAGCCTAACATTCATCTAATCATGCATATCATCACATCATATGGCCTAACATTCATCTAGCATGGCATCTCCTAACATTCATCTAGCATACATGTCACATCATCCTAGCATTCATCTAATCATGGTATAACATACCATCCTAGACAAGGTAGCAACAAAAACAAGGCAGAAAAATATGCATGACAATCAAACAAGGTCATAACATGTATTCCAACTCTTAAGCATGAAATAAAGCATCAAACAACACTAAAATGCATGTTCATACTAATGCATGACTTACCTCACTTAGCTTACAGCAGCTCAACACCTATGGCATTATGTATGAGCATGTGAATGCGTGTTTGTGGACCTAAGGGGTTTTGGAGTCGCCACCTAGTTTTTGCGATGGTCTAGGAATCATATATATATATATCATCCTTTCGAGGAAGGACCATTGATCTTACTACCAAAGATATGGGTTCGGAGTTAAGTAGGTACATTCTTGGGAATTTGTTAGGCACCCAAGACAGCTTAACCCTAAGGTTGGCCTCCCATCATTGTGTCCTATATCTTAACCTCATTAAAAACATGTTCAACACTTGTATCTATACTCACACACACAGTAGCATACATCAAAGCATACAACATGGCATCATTATCCCAAAACACATACCTATCTATCTATAAAGCAATAAAAAAAACCCAACCATACATACATACAAACCCTAGCATTCATCTAACATGTGAAAACCTTATCATATCATACATCTAGAACAAGGCAACAACTCAATCAAGACAACAACTTAATCATGGCAATCATAAGCTCATATAAACATTCATACTCAAAATCAAACATCATACAAACATATTCATCACAAAAGATGCATGTTTCTACCAATACATGACCTACCTTTACTCACCTTGCAGCAACTTAGCACCAATGGCATCATGTATGGACATGTGAATGCACGTTTATGGCATCAAAATGAAAGAAAACCCTAAT
Organism: Quercus aquifolioides; assembly: GCA_019022515.1. Lineage (NCBI taxonomy): Eukaryota > Viridiplantae > Streptophyta > Magnoliopsida > Fagales > Fagaceae > Quercus > Quercus aquifolioides. The sequence continues at coordinate 28,959,397 of CM032326.1, forward strand.
CTAGCATAGGAGAGATAAACAACAAATAAAGCATGTGAAACCGAGACTCAAATACGTGTATACATGTGAAAAAGGGTTTAAACAGAGGCAATACATATGAAACAAATAAACGAAGCAAAAACCTGAGTTAGGGTTTCTTGACATAGCAAGCGTACGTAGGCCAAATCACACGTACGCAGGATTTGACTTGTATACGGATGCTTGTGGCATACACGTGCAAGGTTGTTTAAAACCCCAACCCAGAAACAAACTTGCAAAGAAATAGAGCGGAAACAAAAACCCTAATTCTAACAACCAAACATGCTCAAAACATAAAAGAACTGTAAAACTAACCTAAACAAACATGCATAAATATAAACCAAGCAATAAAACAGGGTAAAACAAATATTAAAGGTAAAAGAGAAAAAGAAAGGGTTTAAGGAATATCTTAAACAAAAAGTTCTTTAAGCTTGATTTTTTACCGTTCCCCTCAATCAAATCTATCACAATTCAATAAAATATTGATTAGAAACTTTAAACTCAAAGGATTAGGGCCAGAAAAGGTCCCAATCAGATAAAAATGACTTGAGGGTGTTTTATGAAAAACTTCCTTTTGATTCACTATTTTCTAGTGAATCTTAGGTTTTCCTTTAGGATTTTCTACGTGTTTTGAAAATGTACCATGTAAGACTTTACATAGTGGAAAAAAGGGGTTTGGAATGGCTCCCAGACGATGTGGGATTCATTCCAAACCTCAGCCATTATTGCAAAAAACTTGCTTTTTTAATGTCTCTGAAACCCTAGGTGCATACGCAAGAGTGTGCTTACGTACACATGCTTTGGCCCACGTATGCAAGCTGCTGCCCACGTATGTGGGCCGAGGGCCACTTTGGTAATTTTATTTCCAAAAATAGATTTTTGCTCATTTGAAAGGTTATATTTTCCATTTTAATACTCCTCAAGTCATTTTGATATCTGATTGGGCTCTAAATTGGCCTTGGGCCTTAGAGTTTAGGCATCATTAGGGAATGGGACCTGAGTCGTGAGGAGTACAAAATGTCGTGTCTACAGTGTCATGGCATTAAAATAAGTTGAAAGACTTTTAAAAACGTGCTAGGGTGCTGTGGTGAGTTTAGAAAAGATGAACTAGGGGTTAGAAAGCATGGAGGCACTCTTTTTAACTAGGGTTTGGATTGGAGACATAAGGTGAGTATTTTTATGTTAAAACTAGGGTTTTCGAGGCATTTCAAAGGTCTTTGGATGTTTCCAAGGGTCTAGGAGCCACCCCATCAAACAATGGTGTTTTAGGGGCCTAAAACTCAATTTATAAGGACTTGGAAACTAGCATGCATACGCATGCTTCCCCAAAACCCTAATTTTGACAATACTTTTGGTCCAACTTCAAATGGTCATACCTTGCTCAATATAAATTCCAATCATGCATAATTTATGTTTAGATTAAAGCACAAAATGTCTAAATTCCAATGAAATAAATTGTATGCAAATATTCTTTGTGGATTAAAAGTTATGGTCAAAATAGTGAGTAAAGGTCATTTTTCAATATCGTTTTTAAAGCGATTTGAGCACTTTAGTTGTGATTACTTCCAAATCATTGTGAATTCTTTAATTACTCTTGCTTAACATATGTCAAGCTCATCGTTAGGGCTAGGGACCAATGGGTGCAAAACGAGGTACCTACATTTGGTTCATTGTAACATAGACTATTGTATTACATTCTTATATAATAAAGATGTAGCCCTTAATGTTTTCCTTCGTGGATGTAAGCCAACAAAGCTGGACCACGTACTCATGTTCTCGTGTTCCTATTCTATGCTTACAGTTCTACATCTACTCCAACATGGTATACATATCAATGCTAATGTTTATCATGATATCATAGCCAAATTTTGTTCTTTGCATTAAGCAAATATCTCTACACAGCAAAGAAGATTTCCATATGCACAGCACAAATCCACCATAGTACCCTTGCTTTCCTTCATATATGGACCCAATAACATCACACAGCTCCCACAAAACCATTGTTGTTGCCTCGCTGCTGGGTCTTTAATCTCTCATGCAAGACATGCCTCTCCCTTTCAACTCTGTACAAAATAGAGCCTTCGCCTGATGAAACCAACCATAAAAATGTGCTTTATGGTCTTCTACGACCAAAAGCCAAGAACCCGGTCTCCATTGGCAGTGGCATGCGCTACCACTCGTGGTCACTAGCTCTGGCAAACGTCTACGTGCCACTTCAAATTCTAGACTCCCGAATCAACTTTTAGGTACACACGCCGCTATGAAGACCTTGTCATCTGCGGATCTACAAAACCCAAGAATTCAGCACTCATCCAACCAAGCACGTGTTCTCAAGCGTCGAAGATCCATCCGATTAGGTTTTTGCCATCACCTCCACGCATCAGTGGATAATGCATGCGCCTACGCGAGTTGAAGATCCTTGCTAATGTCACGATGACGACACACATGCCACATTAGTAGCCACATAAGCTTCGCCACATTAGCCCTAATCCACGCCATTCGCCACATCACTAACATGCAAGCTTGCCACGTCAGCACCTCAACTAACCTAGACCGACCTAACCCGAATATCCTAGATTTGACCCCGTGGGCTTCACATGATTGACTGGACCCATTGACTACCCGTTGACTGACCATTGACTTTGAGTTTGAGTTTGAGTTTGAGAGAAGGTGTTAAAGATATATTAGATATATTAACCCAATGTAATAGGCTCAAGCCCACACCTACTATATGCGCAAGGCAAGTCTCCTATAGGATTTAGGGATTTAAGGTTTAGGGTTTAGGTTTTATTTGGAATTCAAGAGAGGGTACTCACAAACGTAAGAAAGTTTATCATTATTTATATTATTGGAGATTTGTGCTTATTTGTATTAAAATTTAAGTTAACTAAGTTCTATTGATTAAGCATTATCTTAACCACTCAAAACATTATAAAAATCTGTAGACACACTGTTTCTTTCTTTATCATTAAATTATGTTATCTCTTATCATAGATAGTTTATTAGTGAGTATGATCTAACAAGCTAGTAACAAAATAATGCAAGAGATTAAGAATAAGCACAAATAAAGAAAGAAAGATATTTGGAGGTCACTTTAATTGTCATAGTGAATGGGAGTGCTAGTAGCCAGAAGAGCACCCATATTAATTAAGAGCTAGCAAAGCCAGGAAAGCTCAAAAGTGGCATTAGCAAGAGCATAGTATTTGATAAGGGTAATTTTGTGGTATTAATAAAGTCGTCCATATTATGCCAAAAGCGATGGTCCTAATAAACTCGTCAGCCTCACCTGCACGTCGATGGCCCCATGACTATAGGGTAAAGTCGACGTGACAACGTTAAAGCTGACGACTGCATCTTGAAGTCAACAAACACCTAGACAAGACAACTAGAATATATAGACGGAAGAAGAAGTTGACGAAGGGAAGCTAAAGAGGATAAGCGAACCTTTGACGAGGTTGACATGGCCTTACTTGGCCTCTACGCATGAGCATATAAAAAAATATCTTGTGCCCCACGTTTAACCCTAATCAAGAGAGTCCTATAAGGAAAAGATCTCGTAAGATACGCGAACTAAGGAAGATCTCTCCCACAAGGAAAGGCCTTCTAAGCCAAGGAACGAATGTCAACCTCATGCTACTATAAAAACCCTAAGACCCTCACAAACCAAGGTATGCATAATTCCCCCAGCTCTGGCACTCTAGAGTTGTGAAAGTTTTCTAACTTAACCTTCGGAGGGTCTTTGGCCGGTACCACATTGGTACTCTCCTAAGGTCTTCTTTGTTTTTTTTTTCGCAGGTGTTGTCTCGAGCACATGAGAACTGTGTGACTTACTGATGATTTTCGGCATCATCAATATTCATTCTCGATACTAAAATGAGCAACAATATTGTTTATTCTTGTGCCAATATTTAAGGGAGGTGCCTTGCAAGAAATAGTAACTAGTGATGGAGTAATGATTAGTTGAATCTCCAGCTCAATTTGCATCGAAGTAGGCATGTAGCTTAGGGAAGACTAAAAGGAAGATTGGAGATCGTGGAAGGGAGTGCCCTTGATGTATCTGAGAATACGGAGGATAGCAAAATAGTGAGTTCATCATATATTATTTGTTGTTAAAGATAATAGTATTGGTCTCACGATACATGCTAGGCTCATATTAATGTGCGTTTTGCTCCAAATTAAAAAGTCAGCTTATTTTACTATTCAACTTATTTTTGTTACTATTCATGAGCCACACTGCACTTTTTGATACTATCATGAGTCTCATTATACTATTTCAGCTAACTTTTACTTTTATCTACAAAACTTTCAACAAAATGTTTTCAGTTTTAGTAAAATAAGCGAATCTCAAACAGACCCTTACAACGAATTTTGATGGAAATTATTTTTAGCATCTTATTTTGTTTAATCTATCGGTAAAAAGACAATTGCCTTTGGAAATAAAATTTAAAAAAATATATTTTAAGAAATAAGTTGATTTGTTTTCATTTTTAAGTTATCCAAAATAGATGCTTGCACATTACCTAGCAAAATCATACATTTTAGAATAATGAAAAAAAGTTAACAAATACCTTATTAGCATTTGTTAGTAAACTATTTTAAAAAAAATTATAGAAAAATAAAAAAAAATAATTAATATTTTGAGAGTTTTTTCAATTTTTTATAAAAGTGGTATAACGACTTTTCTAAAATTATTTATTAACAATTTTTCTAATAGCGGTAGTTAATATAACCTTAGAATATTTGTCATTTTGCTTAATTAGTGAGGAATGTATCTGCCAGAAAATTTTCCTCTACTTGGATAAGAGTGTGAACCATGACAAATGTGATATTTCTTTTGGTGCAGGATAAATTATCTTCAACATCAAAGAAGTCTCAATCTCTATCCTCCTTAATGTTGCGGTGGCTATTAGCCATGTTTTCAATTAGCTTTTGTTTAATAGTTTCAAGATGTAGAAATTGATAGAGAAATAGAGTGGTGAGTGGGGGGGTCACGGGCCCACCATAAAGTCGTCGCCTAGCCACTGGCTCTAATTAATTTGTTAATGGAGCCCACGTTGGCGGTTTACTCTCGCCTAATTTGTCTAGAAGGTAGGCAATGGCATGAATTTTATTTTCAAAATAAAAGCAAAAAAAAAAAAAAAAAAAAGATAAAAAGAAAAAGGACAAAAGGCAATGGACTACCGGCGGCTTCTAATTAGAAATTCAAAATAAATGGGATTATGAATTATGATTGAGGAATTTGGACCGGAGTGTCAAAGATATTTGGAATAGCATGGATTTGAGAGGAGCAAGAGGATTCGGTGGGACCTCCGGTTGGTGAACAAACAGATATTATCAATCTAAATATCATGTTATCAATAGCCCCAAAATCAAATTAATAAAATACCACAAAAATACTGACCCACCGTCCTTATGCTATATCAATTCGGCTACTATGGTCACAATCATTCCTACCTGTAAGTTTAGGACTTGCTAATTTTAGTGATTATAAAAAAAAAAAAAAGTAAAATGATTAGTTGTACAAGACAATAAATGTCTTATCATTTACGGTTGTGTACAAATCATAAGTTATAAAATTGAATATATGATTGATTGTGTTTTTAAAATTATTCATATACTATATACCAATTAATACATCCACCGCTCCTAACCCCAATTTATTAAGGAATCTATTAAAGAAGAAGAAAAAAAAAAACCAATTTGTTTAGGAATCCTAAATCTTTGTTGGGGGATTAGGGACCATTTGGGCCTACACATGCCATACATACCATTTATTTCCATTCAAAAATTTGCTCTTACTTTGGAATAATTTATTATTAATGTTAGGGATACAATAAAATATCACAACAATTTTACAACATTTTTAAATTAATATGAAAAATTGCCAATTAATACATGAGCCCACCATAATATCAAATTAAATTTGTTCTATGCTAATTTTGGAATGTTTTGAATTTTTTGTTGTGTCCATTGCATTACTTATAATTTATTGATAAGTTTTATTTTTTTAACAAAATAACTAATAAATATAAGTTGTACCATGATCAAAAGCACGTGAATTATATAGAAAGTTTGGAAACACTAGTTGCACTACCCTTTACCACCAAATTCTCTACGTTTTGAAGATCCGTGAGAATCAATTGTTGTAGTGCACGAGCTCGTGAACAAACTTAACAAGATGTACGTCGGCACAAACAAAACATTTTAGACCATTTAATTGACAATAAATTTAGGGATATTTACAATTGTTAGAGAGGAAGTGTTGAGATTAGTGTATACACATCTTTTAATATAAAATAGCTTAATTGTAAAGATCTAACTGTCATGATTCTGTTATGGGTTTAAATCTCCAAGACTAAGTAAAGATGTGCACATAATTCTCTCTCTCGTTTACCAAAAAAAAAAATTTCTCTCTCTCTCTCTCTCATATTTTTTTCCACATATTTTATAATATGGTATCAAAGTAATGTTTCATCTTGTTATAATAGTATGGAACATTATAAAATATGTTTCATACTATTTTATTTCATCTGTATATATTAAGAGGATTCAGAAAGTTAGTTATTATTTTTTTTTTATGTCAAAAATACCAATATATTAATAAACAACAACTTAAAAATGAGGTTAAATAGTAAAGTGGCAAAAAAAAATTAGTTATTGTTTTTTTTACTATAAAAAATACCCCTACCTAAAACTTAAAAATGGAGTTAAAATAGTAAATTGACAAAAATAATATTCATACTTTTACGTTGAAATGCTTTCATACTTCTAATATACTCCTACTTTTACGCTGATTTAAATTCCTACTTCTATTTCTACTCACTAACTCCCTACAAAATAGGGTCACTCTTTTGTTAGTTTTAAAACTCCCACAATCTACAAAACTCACTCTACGTGCTTTTTTTTTTTTTTGTAATTGGAAAAAGTAGAAATTTCAAATTACAATAAATGCAAATTATTAATTTTTACCCAAAAAATAGAAGAGCCTTTGAGCATCAAAATAGGATCACTCTTTTATTAGTTTTAAAACTCTTCCAATCTACAAAACTCACTATTTGGTTTTTTTTTTTTTTTTTTTTTTTTTTTTTTGTAATTAGAAAAAGTAGAAATTCCAAATTATAATATATGCAAATTATTAATTTTTACCAAAAAAATAGAAGAGCATCTAAGCACGCGCGTGAGTGCGTGCTCAGAGGCTAGTACTATTTTATAATATTTGAAATAGTATGAAACATGCCTCCTTTATGTCTGAAATTACTAAAAATGCCTTTTTTGTGTTTTTTTTTTTTTTTTTTGAATGTAAATAATTAAATCTAGAGTAACCAAGTGATGCGGTAACAAATAGGCAACACAATAGTATATCCACACACACAAACACACCCCCCCCCCCCCCGCGCGCGTCTCTCTCTCACATCCAAACATATATAGCGCAAGGGAAAACATATCTGTAGGGCCTGCCATTAATGATCCTTCCAAATTGGACTAAACGTGCGTTTGCGTACAGAGTTTTTCGTGTTTTGCATTTTTTTTAGTGGGTCTCATGGATACTATTCATAGACCACCAAGAACTGAAAAACGTAGTCATGGGTTTTGCTACAGTGTTTTTCCTTTAAAAAATTATTTTGCTACAGTATTTTCAACAATAAGTTTTCAGTTTTCAACAAATAAGCGATATCCAAACAAACCCTAAAATGAAGAGAGAACTATAGTTGGCAGTTTGAAATAAATGGCCTGTAAACTTTCCCACTCTTTATTTTATTCGGTGCATTAATGTAAAAACATATATATTTTCCTTCCATTTCTCTTCCATTTGCAAATCAAACTAAGGAAATATCAAATATATTATTCTTTTTATTTTCTCATTTCCTTCCCATTTCCAAACATATAAGAGGGAAGCATTTTTTTTCCCTTCTCTTTTTCTTTCCTACCTCTTTTACTTTCTCTTCCACTCCTCTTGTTACAATTAAACAGGGTGTTAGTTTTGGGGGGAAAAGAGAGAGTGAAAATGAAGAAGGAAAGAAAAAATAAATGAGAAAATGGCAGTGAAAGGACCATAGGTATGGAAGTTAAATTGTGATAGTTACTCACAGTTTACTAACATTTCCACATTATATACGTATTTTTAAATTTTCATTGATTATTTTATCTATTATCTTCTATTAAGTAATTTCCTCTAGGGTTATTTTTATTACCGAGGAGATGATACCAAATAAACGAAATACCATTTCTTATGGTAGAGATACACAGTATTGTTATTTGTTTTTTTTTTTTTTGGTCAAACAGTATTGTTATTTGTTATACAGTGTGTTCCTCAACTATCCATTATACTTTACAAGGTAGAACCCATAGGAAAAAAGAAAAAAAAAATAATACTCTAATTCTAGATAAGATATGAAACCGTGAATCCAAAGAGTAGATTTGGCAACCCTACTGTCTTCCTAAAGAGTGGCAAGAGAAGGCGTCTTGAAAGACAGTCCAAAATCCGGTGAGGAAGTTGGAAATGTACCCCATCCCCAAGAAAAAAAAAACACAGTTCTAATAAATACGACAACTTTTCCTGCAACTTTGACGTTTTTTTTATTTTAATAGAGTTTTAACCTATCATCACATCAAGACATATTTGGTTTTTAATATAGGTGGGAATTGAATTTTAAGTCTTTTATTCAATTACTAAAAATTTTACCAATTAAACTAATTGAAACCCAACTTTCACAGTTAATCACACGAGGATTATAACAACAAAAGTTGTGTTAGTGTATTTTCCATATAAAAAACACAGACGTATAAAAACAAATTGCAGTGTCATCACACAAAAGTTGCATGCTGATCGCTGATAATCGTCATTTTAAGATGGTGATGGTGGTAGTGGGTGAGACCCACAACAGTGTTTTCTTTGCCGCCATCGACTTTTAGTGATACAAATTAAGTTGATGAGAACGTCCGAACTAGAAATAAAATATCCATTAGTTTTCCTTTTATTTAAATGCAACTATCCGAGTGAGCTTTGCCATTTGTCTAAAACTTGGAAACAAAGCAACTATTTACAGAGACGTGTCGGATTTGTAACCCCAAAAATAAAATAAACAAAATTAATTAGGATTAGGACAGGGCTAGCCATCCCCTTCCAGTATTGCTTGCAACAATTTCATATATATATATATTATATATGATTCGCCTTGAATTCAATAGCTTATTCATTTATAGTTTTATATATACTTAAATATTTAATTTGAAAGGTTCTTGTAAAGTATAAAGTATAAACTCTAGCTAGCTAAGTGTTGCTTTGGTGAGGAAAGTCTTAGTCTCTAATTAGTATACGTATGTGTGTACCCAACTGGTTCACAATTTTTCAGTAAAAAAAAAAAAAGGTGGATCACAATTCATCATCAATTAATTATATACAAATTATAATTAATGAAACCCTTTCAGAAATCCAAGGGTTGTGGCTCATTATACCCTTTAGTCCTTCGCCACTGAATATATAATTGATTGTGCAAATCCAACTAAACCTATTATATATGTTCTAATTGCGGGGAAAAAAAAAGAAGGAAAGAAAGAAGTTTCTTCGAAAGGGAATGTGTATAAAAACAAATTTGACTTTTCTTTAGCTAACTTTTTTATTCAATTAAACAAATCAAACCGTCTTGCTCCAATGTATTGCGTATTTGACCAAACAAAGACCACACTAAAGACTTGGAAATGGGGTATGTGTGAACCAAAAACGAAGAGAAATATTTTCCTTCCAAAGGATCAGAATAAAAGCCAAATTGGTGGGTGAAAGCTGTTGTAAAGTGCATAGAAACAAGTGAAGGGCGTGGTTTGACCTAGACTTATTTAGAAGAAGTCCATTGATCAAGGTTAATAGCAACCATTCCCAAAAGTCCAAAACTATTTGTTAATTGAAATAATCAAAAGAGTAAACAAGCTCCACTACCATTGTCTTGGTGTGGTGCTTATAATTCAATGAGAATTTGCTGCACATTTGTATGTAATAATTGCTGTATAAAGGGTTATGTGATAGTAAAAAGAAAATGACAAGTATTTAAGGATTCATTTGATCATGTGCATTGTACATGACCCTTAGACAGATATTACTTTTTATTTATTACCACATAACCCATTATACAGCAATTACTACATACAAATATGCAAAAAACCTTTCCAAATTCAATTCAATAGCTTAAACCCTGAAAGACCCTGTGGAGACTTGAAAAGTCTAGGTCAAATGTTTCATGCGACAAAGTCTTTATCAAGGATAATTCTTAATTGAAGTGATCAAGAACATGTGGTTGAAAATTTTTCTTGACCCCACGAAGTCGAGTTGGGAATATCAAATATGGGGCGTTGGAGGTGTGGGCACTGAATCTGCCCCTTAACTTTCACACAATAAGTGTTAATCAAAGCCATGGAGTTTAGCCAAAGGAGCTAAGCAGACCTAGACCATTTCCTTCCAGGTGCATGATACAAAATCATTCACTTGTCACTGCCAAGATAAGATGACGATCATAATTTCAAAAATTTCTCTCCTCTAGGAAAAAAATCCAATGAAAGTATAGAGAAACACGTGAATTGAATATCGCCGTCAATTATATCATTCAGCACCTATCAAACAAAAAAAAACATTAGTATATCACTCAGCAGATAATCATGAAATCAATATTAATTGCTTTTAGATAGTTTTATTTCCCATGTTTTGACTTTTATGAAAGTTGAATGTTTCAGTTGTCCACGCAGTGAATATGCCTTGTCACTAATTCCCTCAATGATTTAGGATGGATTATGCTACTAAAGTAGTAATAGTAAAAAAAAATCCCCTTCTCCGATTTTTTGCTTTATGAGAACGTAACAGGTTTGAGATTGATAATTGAAGTCAAGAATTTTATAATTTAATTTACATCTCTTAAGGCTTGATTTATGGTGATTCCAATGGAAATGTTTAATGTTCAAACCCTCTCACTCCCATGGTAAGTATCAAATTTAAATAAATAAATAGAGTGTAAGCAATGGTGGAACTAGAATTTTAAGAGTGAGGGGGCCAAAGAAGTAACAAACACAAAATATATCCAATTTATGACTGTTACATGAAAATTGCGTGAAAATTTTTGGGGGAGGGAGGGTTCATATATTTTTGAAAATTTTAACTAAATTTAAGGGTAATTTTTTAATTATTGAAGAGTTTTTTTTGTGTTGGGGGGGGGGGGGGTATGCCCCCACAATAAATATTTCTACCTTGAGTGTAAGGGTCAAAACTCAGAAGGAATGAGGAAAGAATTTGCTTCTCAATGGGGTAAATAAACTTTTATTCCATAAACAATATGTCATTTTAACATGTAGTGTTGGTTATTTTTATAAACGAAATAGATGAAACGTGTAATTTTGTGAATGGTATGGTAACTCGTTTACTCTATCCACAAAAAATATTGCTTTTGAATGATAAATAGGTTATTGAAAATGACGTGTTTAATTTTGAGAACGATATGGTAACTTATTTACTCTAAACCCATAAATATTGTCTTATTGAAAATGACTTTACCCTTAATGACAGGATGGATTTTCAAAACATCCAAATATGCAGAAAACCCAAAAAAATCCAAAATCTCTTTCAACACAAACTTGCTTTCTGAGATGCCTAACTAATCTAATAAGAATCAAGAAAAGTCAAAAGGTAAAATTATTAGAGAGAAAAGGTAAAAAAATGATGGATGAGGGTGCTATCATACAATGATATGATCAAAGCTTAAAAAGGAAATATCACAACCCATCAAGTACATAAATATAAACAGTTTCAAAGTTACTTTATAAATGAAAATGAAACCAGATAAGGACCACTAAAACCCAATGGGCTTATGTTTGGCTTTCAGTAGAAAGTCCAATAAGATGCCGAATCCAAAACTTGTATTACATTGCTGGTTTATAGAATATATGGGCCAAGGCCCGAATTAAAAATTGGTTGACGCATGACCTTACCCCCTTTTTTATAATTTTTTCTTTTGGTAAAAAAATAATAAAATTAAGATATTATTGGTTTAATTATTTGTTATGAGCTTTACATTGCACAACTCAAACTTAATTGACAAATATAATGCACAATATTGTTATTTGTTTTTCAAAAAATTATCAATTTTTTAACATTTTTTAGATAATGTCATTCAAATATTATATATATTTAACGCCTTTTAAATATAATTGAAACATTTATTTAGTTTCATGCAAATGAATTGAAATATGAATAGTTAAGTCATTCTCTTGCTTGAATAATGCTATATATAAATTTTTTAGATAGCAAATAACAAAATATATACCAAGATGATCTAGTTATAGTAGAGTTAAAAACAAATATTTTAAATTATAAACATGCATGAGAAGTATTTATAAGCGTGAAAAGAGTGAAGCTGTAGTATATTGATGAAATTTGGCATAAATTATGGATGCTTAGGACTATGTTTTTACAATCCATGACCAAAATAAATTATTTTTTAAAATAAAATATAATATTTCCTAGAGTACGTGTTATTTAATAATAACATGATATTCATAAAAATGACCATGTAAATAAGTAAACAATCAAACTTTGATGTATATTTTCAAATTGAAATAACAAAGTACCAACCACAATTGATATTAGATTATGAAATTAGTTTTAAAGATTGTAAATTTCTTATATGTTTTTATTATTTTTCAAATTAGCTATCCAATAAAGCATTTGTAATTTTGTATTACGTTTTGAGATGTTGATATTGTGTAGAAATGAAAGTTGTGTGTTTGTTTTAATTAGATGTTCGAAGGGTAGATTAGACTTTTTGTGCTATTTAGTTTTGGTTAGCAATGTTGTAATTTTGTATAATTATTAAATAAGTATTAATTTGTTGAGTTGAGCTCATTCTTGATATAATTGGTGAATTAAAAGTAATGTATTTTACACCAAATAATTTGTTGCATGACTTACCAAATGGCAAATGCATTTTTTTAAAAAGGAATTAATGTGAAAAAATACAAGTTGACTCAACCCATTTTTAACCTGTTTAAAATGACATGTTTCAACTCGAACTCGTTTTCAACCTGAATCCAATTGTCCTGACCCGAACCGCTTATTTTCCCACGTATAACTTTCACAACAAATCGTAGGTGAGGAGTTGTTATTACTTATTGATTCTAATTTGAATTCACAACTTAAATGACTTTTTTGTCCACTTGTAATAACTAATAACAATTTGCCACTAAAAACTTGTTATAAAAATGTTATAGATACAATATTTCTCAAAAAAAAAAAAAAAAAAAAATCCCTTTCAGCACAGCCTTCCTTTCCGAGATGTCTAACTAATCAAATAAGTATCAAGAAAAGTCAAAAGGTAAAATTATTAGACAGAAAAGGTTATTAAAAAAAAAAAAAAAATGATCGATGAGAGCGGTATCATACAATGATATGATCAAAGCTTAAAATGGAAATCATCAGTTTCAAAGTTACTTTATAAATGAAAACGAAATCAGTTAAGGACCACTAAAACCCAATGGGCTTATGTCTAGCTTTCAGTAGAAAGCCCAATAAGCTGCTGAATCCAAAACTTGTATTGCTTGGCTGGTTGATAGAAGTATGGGCCAAGGCTCAATTATAAATTATTCTTGAACGGCCCAGAGGCTTTAAAAGAAAGGTGGATACTAGGTATAAATATACCAGAGCCTATAAGCCTGTGCCTGAGGGCACCAAACAAAGATTAAAGAATCAAAACATTTGCAGAACGCAACGCAACACAGTTCATTCTCTTTCTTGTGTAAGAGACTCTCTCTCAAGCTCTCTGATTTTATATTTATTTATAATTTTTCTAAATTATGATTTTTAGGTTTCTTCTTTTGGATGGTGATGAATATGTGAATTTCTAGGTTTTTTTTTATTTTTTTATTTTTAAATTATAAATTTTAATATCTAGGTTTCTATTAGGGTTTTAGACGAGATAAACATGTTAGTTCGATCTTTTTGGATTGTAAATCCTAACCTCAGAAAACACAAAGAAACATAGACACACAAAAGAATTATGGATACAAAGTTATATTTCAACTGGATTTTAATAATAGAGATTTATCACAGGGAATGAGTTGGTTTGTCTTTTGTATTGTGCTTCTGTTGTGATTGAAGTAACATTTATAAAAAATAATGTTGTATTCCTAGACATTTTTTTTTTTTTTTTGGGTGACTAATTTTAGTGATTTGGTTTTACTTGCTCTATAGCAATCATGGCGGACGATGATATTCCCAATGATGTGAAGGACGAGGTGGCAGATGTAAGTTTATATTTTCTTTTTTCACTCCATTTTATGAATACATCAATGCCCATTTAAGTGGGTGTCTATAGCTTCTGGTTCCTCACTTACATGGTGTAGGAGTTTGACTATTGGTTAAACAAACTGTCGAAGGTGATGTGAAAGTAGTGTTTGGTTAGTGAAACTTATAGGATCTTGAACTGAATGATTATGTCAATTCTGAGACTATTGAGTGTTTGGCCAAGGTCTAGAGTTGTAAATATTCTCATGTCTGAAAGGTCTACTTAAGGCTATTTGTACAAACCTCATAAAGCAGCCTCTTGAGGCATTTATTGGTGTTGAAATATGGCTGCAGATTGCCCCATTTGATCCCACTAAAAAGAAGAAGAAGAAGAAGGTTGTAATCCAGGATTCTGCTGATGATTCTGTGGACAGTTTAGCTGAGAAGACTGAAAACTTGTCAGGTATCTGAATTGAACGACTTTTAATTATCTGATGTTGTTCTTTCTTTAATTTTATGTTAGAATGCCATTACATGCATTAGATAGCTAGAGGCTTGATGTTTTCCTCATTTGTAGTTTCTGATGGGCTGGAAAGTACGTTCTCTGGTTTGAAAAAGAAGAAGAAGAAGCCAGTAAGTAGTCTTGGTACCTACAATGAACAAACCTGTGTGTGTGTATTTATATGCTGGCAGCAGTAATAAACTTTGATGGTTGGTGTGATTGTAGGTTGAAGTCAGTTCCTTAAATGATGAGAGTGGGGATGCTGGGGAAGATTTGGACGGTAATTTGATGCATGTATAGTCTTTGAATTATGTTTTGAAAATGTTTTCACACTGTGGAGATCTTATGTTGTTTTCCTTTTAGATCACATTGGTGAGGATGAAGAAGGACAAGGAATATCACTACAACCACGTTATCCTTGGGAAGAAAGTGACCGTGATTATGAATACGAGGAGGTATATTATTTACTTATATTTTGCCTAAACTCCCTTTTGAAGTTCAAATTATCCTTAGTTGTGCGTTATAGGTTTCATATACAATGCTTTTTTCATTTATTTTATTTATTACTTCTTGTTTTTTTATTTGTTAAATTTGTAGATGCCTTGATGACTTAGGATAATGTGTGCCCATCAGACTATCTTGAATCATTGGTAGTTCCAGAATTTTGTACTTGGACTTATGCCAACATGCTTATGATACCTTTTGTTAGGTAGATAGCAGGGTGTAAGGATCTTTGTATCTTCTTAGTCTTGTTTATGGCAGGCTTGATCTTTCTCCCAAACCTATTTCTTCCTTCCTTATCTACTTTTCTCACATATCTTCAACAAAACAAAATTAGCGCCTCCCCTCTATTTCTCCTCGCCGGATCAAACTGGTGAAAACAACCCAAACTCTTTTTAACTTTGCCTCTCTGCTTTCATTATCCTGGGCAGTGTTGTTAAAAGCGAGGGGCGCACTTAAGCACAAAGGGCTCTTGGAGCCTAGGCGCAAAGCGCAAAGCGCACGCGCGCGCCTGATTGAAGTGAAGCGCACATTTTTAAAAAATAATTTTAAAAATTTAAAAATTATTATTAATGAGAAATGCAACAATCAAATGATCAAATTATCATATAAATTGAAATAAAACTTTTTATATAATTCATATAACATTTAGATATGCTATAGTTTTGCAATTTTAACACAAAAATTGCTAGTCAAGTCATTTTATTTTTTTGGATAAGCTAGATATCAGTACTTCCATGTAATATCCTTTCTTAAGTCTCCTATATCTATAATGCCCTATGACTAATTAGTAATAGTAGTCAATAATATACAAAATATATTTTTTTGATAAGTAATTTACACTAAAAATATACAAAATCAATGGTTTATATCAATAATGTCAAGATCCTATAGCTTTAATTCAGTTTTGGTTTTTCTTTTTTGAAAAATATAAAAAAAGCTCCAAAAAGCGCGCCTAAAGCGTGCTTCTATGAATGAGCTTAGCTTTTGAGGCAAAAAGCACTGGAGCCTTGGGGCTTTGAGCTTTGAGCTTAAGCGCGCTTTTAACAACACTGATCCTGGGTCTCAGCCACTGCCATTATCAAGTGCCCTCCTACTTTTTGCATAATATTCTCCCTATTTCCTCCTTGAGTTGGTTTGTCAAGTCAAAGTTCTGATTGTGCTCCAAATGACCTCCACACCAATATTTGCTGAATAATTTCATTTCATTAACTCTCTATCTCTCTTGCTTACTGCCTCTTCATTTAAGTGGAAATTTAGCATTGCTGAGTGACAGTGCTCAAAGGATCTGTGATTTTGGGCACAATTGACGAAAATGATTTTAGGGGTTTTTTTTGAAGCTTTATGGGCTTGGTGGCTTTAAAGGGTGGCCAGTTATGGGTTTGTTTGTTGATTTGTGGGTGGGGTGATGAATTTGGGAATTAATTTTTCTGTTTGGGGGTGGTGGATTGTGTGACTGCTGGATGGTTGGAGCAACATTTAAAAATGACTGAAAAGTTCTCCATATTTGGAGAATCACTGTAGCAATGACGATTTTGTCTATTGGGGTAGCTAATCAGCTAGAGCAGCATTTTTAGGCTTAGCTCTGCAAAATTTGGGAAAAAGGGGCTTTGCCTCATCTATTGGAGATGCCCTAAGTTTGATACTGTAACCTTTATCATATTAGGTTATTCCCCCTTGGATTAATTATTAAAAAAAAATAAAAATAAAAATGTTTATTCCCCCTTGAATTGTTCTACTCTCGCATCATCACAACACGCCAACAGTTTTCGGTCTTGAATGTAATTTTTTCAATGAAACAGGTGTTTACATTTTATTGAATCTATGGTTGTCGTGACCTTAGACATAGGATAGATCTGGCTTTTGAGTCCTATATTGTAACCTTTACCATATTAGGTCATCTGATAATGAGAGGGTATGTTTAGCAGGATGTGTGTGAATCATTGATCTCAGGTCCTTGGTAATGGGTTGTTACATTGAGTTTGTAGAGTTTTCATCTCTTTTCTTCATTGGTTTTTGGTTGATTATCACATTTTTATATTTTATCCAATCTCCCCGCTAGGCTTGAGGATGTTATTAGTGGTACATATTATCGCGCACTGTTAGTAATGATTTTTTTTTTCTCCAATATTGTGTGCAGCTTCTTGGCAGGGTGTTTAACATTCTTCGGGAGAATAATCCAGAGCTGGCAGGAGATAGGCGTAGGACTGTTATGAGGCCTCCACAAGTTCTTCGGGAGGGCACAAAGAAAACTGTCTTTGTGAATTTCATGGACCTTTGCAAGACGTATGTATTTCTTTTGCTCTCTATACTTTTTTTCCCTTTCCTATGTTGTGAATTCTTAATAATTTGCAGTAATGACATTCCTTGTCACTCTTCATTATTGTTTATGTCTGTATGCTTGGTACACAATTGTAAGCATAAGATGAATCATATCGTGAATCGCATGATATGTATTGAATGATTTATATTTATAAAAAAAAATTATATGTATTGAATGATTTACAACAAGTTCTGAATTGTTTGGGTGTATTTAAGATGCTTACGAATCATACGATTCAACAGGGTGTATCATCTGATATTTTTTGAATTCGTGAATTGTTATGTATGGTAATACTTGAGTTTTTGCTTATCCAGACTAAAAAAATGCATCTTCTTTATTGGATGATTTTTTTAATGTATTGTCGCTTTTAGTCTTTTAGAGAGACTATAGTATTTTTGATACGGCGATGAGAAACAACATTACTTACATTGTATAAAATGTGCTGTCACTTTTGAGTATAATCCATTTGAATGTGAAATGTGAATTATTTATTTGTTATTACTTGAAATCATATGATAATTTACTAAATTTTGGATGCTGCAAATATATTTTTAATATATTTTTATTTGGCTTATTTATTTTTTAAAATTATTATTGCATAAGTGGTAATAAAATACACCATTAGTTGATTATGTTTCAAGTTTGTAATAAATGTCTTTTATATGTATATATTTTTTAAAATTTTCATTGAATGTTCATGTATCTCACCACAAACAATATGATATGCTACACAACAAAAACCAAGTTGTAGTTCTAAGACTTTGGGGTCAGCTGTCTATCTTTAACAAACTAATCATGGTTGGCAACATGTATTCTTTTTCACCATTCTATCATATCCAAAATCATACTCTCTATCACCTCTTCAATTCACATTTCCTTTTTTTGCTGCTTCTACTAGTGTTATTTTAGGTCTTCTTTTACATTTTTTCAATTGATCAACTTGAGTCAACTCACTCTTCCTCACTAGTTCATTTATTGCTCTCCTTTGCACATGACCAAACAATTTCAAGCTACTCTCCCTCAATAAATGACCAGTCTTTTCTTTAAGTGAATCTTCGTTTCAAATCCCATCTTTTCTTGTATTTTCACTTATATATTTTAATGTTTTCATTTTATCTACACTCATTTTATAAACATGTTTCTTAATAGCCCAACATTTAGTACCATAGAACATGGTTAGTCTTATAAGTTATAATAGTCTTGTAAAATTTCTCTTAAAAGTTATAACAGTTTTCTACGATAATACCAACAATAAAACAATAAAAGGTATTCTATGATCACATAATACTCCCAATGGTTTTTCATTTCATCCACCATGCTCTTGTGATATGATTTACATTCTTTTCAATCTCTCCATCCTTATAAATTATTGACTCAAGATATCGAAAGCAATCATTCTTTTGTATCTCTTGACTATCAAGTCTTACAACCCCTTCATCTGTGTTTCTATTTTACTGAACTTGCATTCCATGTACTTTTTTTTAGTCCTATCTTTAATCAACTTAATATACTCATTGTAGTCAGAGGCGAGCCGGGCCCTCGCCTAGGCACTTGGGCGAGGCACCACTAAGGTGCCCTAAAGGCTCTAAGGCGAGGCGCTTTTAGTGAGGCGCTCGCCTTTAGAGCCTAGGCGAGCAAGGCGACCGCCTTATGCCATGTAAAAGGCACTAAGGCTAGAGCCTCAAAAAAAAAAAAATTAAAATTTTTTTTTAATTTAATTCTTATATAGAAGTTTGTCGTGAAACCATTATTTATTTATTTTAAAAGGCATGTTATAAAACCTATTGTTAGTTAATTTGATTTACAAAAATTTGTTGTAAAACTTATTGTTATAGAAAAGATTGTTGTAAAACCTATAGTTAGAATAACTAATAGAGCCTTAACCATGTTAATCCTATTTTGAAATAATTTGATAGACCTAATTTCTTCATGCAACACATTGGAAAACACTTCATTATAATATTTTAATACAGTAGGTACATATGATTTAAGTTTTATATTTATAATTATAATAAATATATTAGGAATTTGACGCCTCGCTTTACTTGGGCTAATGCCTTTTTGTCGCCTCATGCCTCAAGCGATACAAGGCCTTGGCGCCTTAAGGTCGCCTTTTGCCTTTGACTACCTTGAATATACTTTTGCAGAACATTCTTTTCTAAAACTCACCACATAAGTACATAACCTCTCTAGGTTCTGTATCATATGCTTTCTCCAGGTTAATAAAACCATATGGAGATCTTTATGGGCTTCTCTATATTTTTCCATTATACATTTAAGTAAAAAAAACTACTTCCATGGTAGATTCCATCGTTATAGAAAAAAAAAATGATAAATTGATTCATGATATGGTTTGCGTTTTAAAAACTATGCTGGTGCATTTGAAGATCAAGTTCTCACCGTGCCTGCGTGCATAATAAGCGGCCTTCAGATATTGCTTAAGTATTCTCCACTTATATTGGTGGTATTTGGAGATTGTTAGTTATGAAATTTATACAACATTGTTCACTGACATCTTTCTGGTGCTAATAACTGCTTCACCTAGGTTTTGGGCTAGAGTTCTTTTATTGACATGCTCTTTAGTAGTAGTGTTTCATAATACATTTTATTTTTCATTTTGATTTTTAACATTTTGCCTTTCCTCCTCTGGGAAAAAAAGAATGCATCGGCAGCCAGACCATGTCATGGCTTTCTTGCTTGCTGAACTGGGGACAAGTGGGTCACTTGATGGGCAGCAAAGATTAGTTGTGAAGGGAAGATTTGCACCTAAGAATTTTGAAGGAATCCTGCGCCGATACGTCAGTAAGTGTCTTGTTTATATTTTCTGTATAAAGAGTTTATTGAAACTGGAAAGTGTTGCTGTTACTCTTTTATTAAGTTGGTATGCACATGGACTGCAATGAGTAAAAAATAATATGACACAGTAAAGCATCTGCTTCTGGGGTTTCATATAACCAGCAATAAGAAAAAGAATACATCTTCCTTCCTAGCTTGTCTTGGAAAAAGTTGAAGGAGCTGAATGTGTCAGGAGATACTATCCTCTTAACTGCCAATACTTTGGTTTTTTAGGGAAGCACTTGAAGTGATTTGGTCGGCACTTCTAGAGTTCTAGTTTATGCTATTTCAACCAATATATTTTTTCTATGCTAAGCAGTTGGTCTTCTTGTTGATCATTTTGTTTAAGTGTTTCTTGTGCTGCCTGTGGGTTATTTAACTAGCCTTTTTGAATTCTTATTAATAGCTATTTCCTCTCTTTCAGATGAGTATGTTATTTGCATTGGGTGCAAAAGTCCAGACACTATACTTTCAAAGGAGAACCGTCTCTTCTTTCTCCGATGCGAGAAGGTAACTTTTGCCTACATTGTCAGATTATCTTATACACGATTGACCATGGGCTATGCTGGATTGTATCTAAGGCCTTCCTGAGGGAAAGTTTGATCTGGCATTAGTTACCATTGAATTTCATGGAAATTAAATTCTTCTGATATTGTGATTTTGTGTGTGTGTGTGTGTGTTTTATTGGGTTTTGTTAGTTTTAGTAATTGATCAACTGGATCACCATATTCCTATGATCTAGTGTTACAAAAACTGGGTGCAACTTTCTGGATGTTTATATTTGCTCGTTCTCCATATTTATTTGATCTGATGGTATTCTGGAAGTGACTGTTGGTGCTTTTATTGCATCCACTGTTGGTGATAGCGTGTTTAGACTTAAGAGTTAAGACTGTTATCTTCATCAAATATTGTCTTTGTTGGTTGTCCCCCTCACACCCAAAAATAAAGAAAATAAACTCTCTTCCTTGACACTGAATTTTAACTTCTTATTTATTTATTCTTTTGATCTTTATATTTGCAGTGTGGTTCTGGACGATCAGTTGCTCCAATTAAAGCTGGTTTTGTTGCTCGTGTTGGCCGTAGGAACGCAGGGACATGATCTGCCCTTGTCCTTTTTCAAGTTCAAGACTCATGGTTGATTGGTCCGTGAGGCTTAAGTGTTTTTGTTTCTGTTTACTATTCAACCCTTTATTTTGTGTAGAAATCAATACCTATATCTTTTTGTATGGGAATTTGGATGAGGAGATGAGTTCTTTTACTACTTGATCATATCCTATCAATTGTTTCTTAACGTAAAGTTTCAATTGCTTGCTTGAATTCGAGGATAGAATGTCCATTTAAGGCATTGAAAGGAATAGTGTTCCTTTCAAATGATAAAGGCTCATGCCAATATTCTGACTGTTGGTCAGCTTTTAAGTGAGTGTCTGAAACTGTTTATTTTCTTATTTATGATCCTTTATATTTTGGCATGATATCATCTGTGGTGGTTGAGTACTTGCGTCTTTGGTTAGTGTAATGTTATATGCCCTGTTCTGTTTGACATTACGGGAGGAAGTAGAGCTTTAGCCATATAGATTTAGTCATAGAGCTTTGACTGTAGAGTTTTGTGGTAAAATCACTTTTATAGCATTTGGTAAATCACATTCAAGTGTTTAAATGTCTGTTTGGCATTAGTTTTTAGCTTTAGTTTTTATGTACAGCTTTTTAAAGTCTCATTTTTTCTCACTTTTTTTCCCTACTTTTTTAAAATACAAGTATACTTTACTGTAGTTTCAACAAAAAGCTTTTTTTGCAAAAAAGTCTTTTTGCAGAAAGCTAAATAAGTTGTTTTCAAACTAACACATGTTGGTAATCAAATTGATATAGAGAGAGATATGACATTGGAGAACATAAAAAGTGTTTTAGCTTTTATTTATAGTTTTTTAAAGCCTTATCTTTTCTTTTCTTTTTTTTCACTTTTTTCCTCACTTTTTTAAGGTACAAGTATACTTTTTATCACAAAAGTACTTTACTGCAGTTTCAACAAATTTTTTTTTGCAAAAAACTAAATAAGTTGTTTCCAAACTGACAAATGTTGGCAATCAAATTGATATGGAGAGAGATATGACATTGGAGAACATAAAAAGTGTTTTGCATTTTATAATTTTTTGATATAAAAGTGCTACTAAAATTAATTATTGTATTATATAAATATATTTCTTCACATTCAGTAAATAGCTTATGTTTGTTTATTTTTTATAATTGTCATCATTATTTTCTTGGTCTTGTTATATTATATTGTATTGATAAGTTGGTTAATTTGTGTTCCAATATTGCATCAAGGGATTGGTGGATTTAATTATAGATTAGAATCAGTGCGTTAAGGCCAATAGTCTTGTATTTCAATTGACACCAGCCTTGTAGTTTTTCTTTTTTGAGAGTCGACACTAGTCTTGTAGTTGAATTGACACATTTTGGCATTTTCAACATCAATGTCTAGAGTTCAAATTTGCCTACCTACATTGTAACTAAAAAAAACAAAAAAAACAAAAAAAAAAAAGGAAAAAAAGAAAAGAAAATAAAAGAATTTGTGGAGTAAGAGATTGTTCATATATATAGAAACAAAACCTGACATTAATGGGTTAAAAGAAGAGTAGCATTTGAGACGTTGGACATTTATCTAATTTTAATTAGACAATAATGGTTGTTGCATGCTTGACAGTTGACACTTCTTCATGATTATCAACCTCTATTCCCTCACAAGGGGGAGTGAATCCTCATCATCATATGGTTTTCAATTGTTTAAGATAATTTTCATTGCAATGTTTGACACGTTTCTTCAAATTCCACATGTTCTCTCAATAGTGCATATGAGTGATGAATATGGATGATTAAAGATGTCGTGCATGCCCCTTGGTTGGTTTCCATGACAAACCAAGGGACAAGGGGTATGCATGACATCCCACATCCATCAAGTAATACTTACCTTAGGAAGATAGTTTTTTTTTTTTTTTAATGAATAATAAAAACCCAATAAAGGGGGAAGAGATGTAAAAATACAAAATTCCAACAAAATAATGAACTATAAGAGCTACCTTGATAGAGTCGGAGAAAGGAGTCAAAAAAATTATGTAGCTAATGAGGTATTTTGAAGGAAAGGGTATATCCTGTACCCGGTATATATGCCGGGTACCTCACAAGGAGGTGGGACCCACACACTGTGGGGCCCACCTCCTTCTGAGTTACCCGGCATATATGCCGGGTACAAGATATCCTAAATCATTTTGAAGAGCTTCAATGACAGACTAGGAATCACCTTCAAATACAACAATTTTTAGATTATATAGGAAAGCCAGTTTCAGAGCCAAGAGAGTAACATGAAATTCACTAATAAGCGGGTCAACTAGGGCATGAGAGAAGATTGTGCAAACTGCAAAGATGACATCTTCAAGGCCATTCTTGCAAAGTGCAAACCGCTGTTGTGAAGGCGAACTGAGGCGTTATAGCAACATCAAAATTAATTTTGAACCATCTTGACTGTAGAGGAATCCATTTTGAAACCAATGGAGACCCTAAGTGTAGGCTAAAACAATAATGTTCCAGTGTCCAGACAAGCATTATTAATACATTAAAGCATCAACAGCTTTTTTAGGATTGGGTGGTTTTAATGCACTACTTTCTAGTGCTGATAAGCAGGGCAGGGGGGTGTTTCTTTTGCATCATCCTCAAATGGTGGATTTGGTGGTCTAATGGAATCAAAAGGGCTTATTTATATGGGCTTTGTGGGGAACCCCTTCACCCAGACAAATAAGAGGCCTACTAGAGCTCACATTAAGGGATCCTAGGTAATATCATAGTTTTTAAAAATTGAACCAGACCAGACAATTAAACCGGTTTAACCAAGAATAGAATGCTGGATCGGTTTGGTAAAAATCAGGAAAACTGATGGTTCAATTGTGAAAATCAAGAACCGGACATATTTTTGGTTCTTTGACCATTCCGGTTTTTAAAAACATAGGTAATATACCCAAAATACTTGGACGATAGTATAACCATATAAATATAACTGTTTTTGCAACACAAAATAATAAGCTCTCATTATTCATAAAATTCATAACAATTTGTTTAATGCAATCTAGAGGCAAGTGTGGAAATCGAAAATCCTCTTGTATACAGTCCCAAAAAAAAGTGTGTCATGTACATTGCCTTCAAATCCAACGCAAACAAAGGTGAAGTGAAACTCATTAAAATCACAAGTAATAACTCTGATATTTTGGATTGGAATCCCTTTTCAGCCATAAAATGGTATTACCTTGTCTAGAGTGACTGCAACCGATATATGGGTTACATCAATAGCTCCAACATATATAATCTTTGAAGTAAGACCAATATCGATCATTAAAATGGATTTTGCTTGGCATGTCATTCAACTCGCTATTAATTGGGTTAATTATATCGATGGAGATTAATGAAATAGCTGCTAACAAATGGTCAAATTGTTTTGTAACAGTTTCCCTTCATAGATTTTGTTTGGAATGTGATTAAACTGCCTATCATATCAACTGGGTAAATAATGTCAACATTAATCAATGAAATAGTACTATAGTAGCTAACACACGGTCAAATTGTTAGTAATAATATATTTTCTCTGAATTTTGGATTTTTTTTAATGAAAACTGTAAGTACACAAAGAGTAAAGGCCCAAACTCGCTAAGAACAATGGTACCTTGTCCTTCAAACCAAGCCCAAACAATATAAATTTTTGAAGAGAGTGAGAAAATACTTCAAGTGCAACTCTAAGCTAAGTTCAAGTTTAAAGTTGAAGAGCCCAGAGTTACAAATAAATGCAATTTAAGTAGTAATTGAGAATAATGTTCTTCTCGGGCAGGTCCGAGGATTAGTCTCTTCTATATATTTGGTTCAAGTTTTACACCAGATAATACACTGTTCACTTCCCTATTTTTCTGTTTCTTAGAGAAAATATTCACCCCCCTTTTTTGGGAGATTCCATTCCTTTTATATCCCCCTTCCTTGCATCCTAGCCCTCCACCTGTATGCCTCCAGGCATTCCTTAGGATATTTGTTCAGGGGTCATTTCCACATTAATGGGCTGATAAGGTTGGTATAGGGCATTCAATTCGAAGGGGGGAAGTATACCCTTCAGGAAACTTCCTCCCACCATCCTTGCCTCTGCCGCTATCTCTTTTCCTTTCCCTGGAACTCCACAGGACACCAATTGTCTTGATTCTATTTCCATCCTTGGGTGGGCGAAATCCTCAGAGCTTATTTACCTCTTCTAGCCTGGACTTTGCAAGTTATTCCTCAGTCTGATCCTCCTCGGTCCTCGGACCCCCCACAATAGCCCCCTAAAACCTTGCTATTAGGAGCTACTATGAGAGTAAGGTTTTAGTAGTAATGGGGAGGCTGGTACGTGCTAAGCGCGTTCCCACGTGGAGACGTCGTTTCACTTGTCTTCTGAATACTCCTGACGCATCAATATCCACGTTCCTGTAGTTATTGCATTAGGCGGCTGCTTGTTCCCCCACGTTCTACGGTGCGATGGTGATCCAATGGTCCCAATTCCTTGGAATTTATGAGCAAGAAATTTACTGCTCCTTTTCAACTCCTATATAAAGAAGGAATGGGGGTTATTTTTTCCATTTACATGCTTTCTACAAATTTTCTTTCAAGCAGCAATCCGAGGAAATCTTCTTCCAATGCTTGTAAGTAGGAGTGATATTGGGTTAGGTCGGGTCGGGTTTACTATGACTCGAAACCCGACCCAATAGAAATCGGGTTTGGCTGTCTAAAACCCGACCCGACCAGAAGAATCGGGTCGGTTTTCTGGGTCTCAGGTCGGGTCTCAAGTTGGACCCTTTTAAAAAAAAAAAAAAAATTTTAACGATAATGAGAAAAAAAAAAAGCCTCATTTGAGCCATACATTCTCAATCATAATAAGCACTCGAATAACTAAGCATATGAATCTCACTAATTGAAGTTTTGCATGCTGAAAAAATTCAAATATAAACAAAGAATGCATCCAAAAGGAATCAGATAATGGTTTATAAACTGCTGACACAAATTCAAATGGCAACCCAAGTTAGCATTCACATTATCATTATGCCTCATGTTTATGACTTTAACATACCTAAAGTCATACAGTAATGTTGTCTTGTAGTAATTTTCTCATTACTGTCAGTTTGAATAAGAAGAATAACGCATGTCTTCAATCTCATCCAAAAATACATGGTAATTGGTAACGATATAGGATGATGTATCCAAAAGTCCATCTAGAGTCTATAAAAAAGAGTTCTATTTGCAGTTAACACATGCACAAGTACATGAACATGTGCAAACTTGCATATCCTCATATATAAAGGTGTATATATTGTTAGAGAGAAGAAATACAATCTATCCGTGAAATACGCTCATCTCCATCTCACTAGGATCCTAATTCTCATAGGGGTATAGATCATCAGATCCAACCTCCAAGTTTGGAATACACTAATCATAAATAGCACGTCACGACCTTCTGCGTAGGACCCAACCTCTTCGACCTTCAAGATTACAATCAAAACTGCAACACCAAACAAAGAAAAAGCTAAGTTCTCCCTCAAAATCACAGCACTACCATGCAATAATAATTGACATGTTTATAATTTCATCATCATGTACTCTAGATTTACAAATGACAATTACACTTTCACTAGCTGCATTGCGTCCACGATTTTCCCATTTTATCAAACCACAATTTTTCAGGGTCAACAATCTCAAACTCTTGATTAGCACAAAAAGTGAAAGTCTACCATTACTATTGGCAAATCATAACAATGCATTAAAATAAGCTCGGCGTGACAATGCATTGTCAAAATACATAGCATTTTTCTCAAAAAGGTTAATCAATCCATCATTATATTCTTGAAACAATGACTTGTTGATCCAGACAGTTCTCCTGCAATGGAGAAACCAAATATGCAAATTACATAACATATGTAGGGGCTTCACATCTTATGTTCCTTAATGCTTGTAACACATATATAACTTGAAATTTCAAGTAGATTGAAGGTCCAGACGAATCACTAATAGTTCATGACAAAACATGTTTGAGCATGCACATGTGTGCATCTCTTTGTGGATACACAATAAAATAAACCAATGTGCATAAACTATAGAACTCTAAAATCTATAATGTTCACCCATTTTCACAATTTTGAGATCCAAAACGGAAGGTACTACAACATCCTCCAACTATCAATATCCTAATCTTTTCCTTATCCTCAGTGAGGAACAAGAAAAAAGTGACATGAAATTACAATCTTCCTTGAAAACTTAAGCAACTAGCCCCTGCTAAAATTACACACAGAGAAGTGTTCAATCATTAATGCAATGGGTTGTCATAATTATAAATTTTAATTAAGACTAATATAATCCTTTTTTATAAGTAACACAATACATAATCAAGTTCAGACACAAGGACTTACATGCTGCATTAACAACAAAGTGAATCAACAAAGTGCATTAGCAGCAAGTGAAGCTAAACTCACCAATGTATGTAGGCAGATCAGTCAAGATTAGTAACAGTGCTTGATGGTGAAGATGATGTTGCTGAAGGTGAAGCTAACTTCTCTTCCAAAAAAGCTTCAAAACATTTTAGAACAACAATGTATATTAAATTCCATTTAATGCACTAACAAGATATATTAAATACACAAGATATATTAAATTTCAGTTAAAGCACAAGTTAATAAATTTTAAGAACATTACTTTTTCCATAATCTTCAAATAGCTCAACATCATCCATGGCTTGTCGAAGTGAAATTTGCACTGAAGATTTAATTATTCTGCTATGTGCTATCAAGGCTTTCTTGATTTGAAACTAGAATAGAGATACAAGACAACATACAAAACATAAAAGTGAAAAAAGGAGTTTTTGTCATTGACTTCATCATTTTTTTTTTGAGAAAGATTTGACTTCATCATTGAATATGTCAAGTTCTAACTTCCAACTACATGGTCCATTGTAAAATGAAAGAAATTCAAAGACAGATAGAAGCAGAGACACTAGTAACAAGTTGTGCCACAGGTGATTATTTAAAGAATAGTCCAAACTTGAATAATAACAGAAAAATAACAGATATTGATAGCATCACCAACCATAGGAGTTAAAATTCAGCATAAGACACTACCTCTATCATATAGAAATTATAGAAAAACATTAACAGGCAATTATAGAAACATATAGCAAACTATCAATTGAGAAGGAAAAAGATAGAGAAAAAGGTGGAAGATCAAAAGAATGAGAAGATTTTAAATTAAACAATTATATGGTAAAGTAGAACTAAAAAAAAATATGCAACCAAAATTTGTTGATAAGTAATTCTATTACCGACCAAAACTAGACATTTACATGAAGGCTAAACCTCAAAACAGAATCCAGCAATCATACTAATTGAGATCCAACATTTCTACAATCTGTTTTGTTATATATAATCTCGCAACAAGAACCCAAATGAAAAAAAAAAAAAAAACTAAAACTAAAATAATGCATAGAAAAACAGACACTAACAACACAAACCCATTAGTCCCTGTTCGCATACTAAGAAAAATAACACAATAAAACAACATAACATCACAGAAAAAACAAAACCCCACCAACCCATTAGATCCAAAGTAGTTCTTTTTCATCAATATGAAAAGGGTTGTTCCTAAAAGATGTAAAATTTCATTTGCAAAAAACAAAAAAAACAGATCCAAGAAAATCTCATTTGCAATCCACACAACAATTTCAAAAGCAAATTACAGAAACATCAAACCGTAGATCAATCTTCAATATCAGCAAAAATAAAGAATACCCAATTCATATAATCAAACACAAAACCAAAGTGCTGAAACCAAATTGCTTTCCTCTTTGAGATAAATAAACCAATGAAAAAAAAAAAAAAACTCCCAAAATCAGAGACTAAGACAAGGAAATTAAGAAGGAAAAAAAACCCAACAAAGAGAAGGATGAGTGGATGACTTACATTGTTACACACGTAGAGAGAACTCAGTGAGAGAGGTAGAGGAGCACGGCTCTTTAGTTAAAAACCTGGAAAAAAAAATCGAAATGGGTCCTTAAAAAAACGATTCAAGCCAAACCCACATCATAAAACGCAAGAAAATCAAACCCAAACAGGATATTCACATAGAAAAAAACCCCAAAATCTGAAACTATTAAAAACCCAACTAAATTAACAAGAAACAGAGATAACAAGAAACAGGTTTAGCTATTTATTCTATGACTTACACAGAGAAGGATGACTTACACAGAGATAAAGCTTTAAACTGAGCGAATGGGGATGGCTTGTAAGGAATAAAGAGAGAGCTGAGGGAGGTAGTTGAGGGAGGCGGAGAGAGACCAACAAAGGTAGGGTTTTTTTCAAAAAAAAAAAAATCGGGTTCAGACTTAGAATATTTATATGACCCGAGCCAACCCGATACCGACCCGAACCCGAAAATAAGACCCGAAACCCGACCTGAATATTGTCAGACCCACCCAAAACCTGTCGGGTTGAGTCGGTTGGTCGGGTTTTAGGGTGGGTCAGGTCCATTGCTCAGTCCTGCTTGTAAGTGCCTTTGGCCTTTCATCCGACATTCTAAAGAAAACTTTTTTCTTTCTTCCCTATTTATTTCACCTGATAGGAAAATATGAGTAGATTTGCTAAACTAATTGATACCCCCAAGGGCATGGCCGCTTTTAGGGCTAAGTATAATATCCCAGAAAATGTTGAACTTCAACATTGTGAAATAGGAGAGTGGTTGCCTATGAATAAACCACCTGGGGCAGTGGTTATTCCTATGATTGCCTTTATAGAAGGCGGAATGGAAATTCCCATGGGTAGGGTAACTAGGGATTTTCTCATTAACTTTAGGTTATCCCCGACCCAATGTTCTCCCAACCTTTTTAGGGTCCTCGGTAGTGTAGACATGATAAACCAAAAAATGGGAATCAACCTTACGTGTCATGATGTGAATTGGGTCTATAATTGCCAAAAAGGAAAAGATACGGGTTACTATTTTAGGTGTAGAGTACCCTCTGTTAGGTTGATTTCTTGTATTCCTGAGTCGAATAAGGGTATGGATGAAGATTTCCTCATCGTCTCAGGTGAATGGCATGATGGTTTACACTGTCCTACCCAAGATGGGGAACCAGGTGGGATACCCAAGGCCTTAGAATAACTTAGATTGCCCTATCTCCTTATCTTGCCATTTTTACCTTCAAAAAAAAAAAAAAAACTTTTAACTAACTCCTTTTGTTTTTTGTTTTCTCGGCAGATGAGTTTCATACTGCCCCGAACAAAAATCTAGTGAACTTTGCAGATCTTAATTGAATTCTACAATCAGAGATCTTCCTCCATCGAGACGGACAGCTTCGGGCAGTACACGTAATCTTAGGATTCAAGCCTATCTCCGCTCGTTTCCAATCTCCCAAACACGATATCAAAGCCAAAGACTCGAGGCTCACCTTGATTGACGTAGCTATCCTCGGATTCCTGACCAAACCACCCCCATCCGGTACTCAGGATGCTCAATTGCCTGCTCCACTTGCAACCAACCTTTTTTATTCCCACGAGCAACCTCTTCCCTCCGACAAAGAGCAGGAAAAGCCAGCATCTGAACCTACTCGGGAGGACATAGAGAAGGACTTTGAAATCTTTTATCGGACAGACACCGAAGATCCTCCAGTATCTACCCATCGTCGCCTTGTTGCTGCACAAGTTAGTACCAACTAAGAAGCAGCTGACGTTCTTGAGGCCATGGTGCTCAAAGAGAAAACGCCTGACCTGCTAGCCCTACTCACTGCCCACGCTGAGGGAAACACTCCCGTGGTTCCTATTGTACCCCGGCCACCTACTCGTGCCCTATCTCACACCTCTGCTACAGATGCCCTTGAGAAGAAGAGAAAGAGGGGGAAACAGACTGAGAGTTTTGAAGAAAGGGAGATACCCCAACCTACCCAACAGCCACCTGCCAAAGAGCTCAGAATTACCAGGGTGCAGCAAAAGAAATGTACTACTGCCGGGGTCAGCAAATAGGAATGGCAACGGGTCGGGTTCGGGCTGGGTTTTTCCATACCCGGACCCGACCCGTGGCCCGTTTACTAAACGGATTTTTTTCCGGGGCCCGAACCCGCTCCCACGGGCCCCATTAAGCCCTGCCAGATTTGGGCCCAATCCGCGGCCCAAATTGTGGCCTAACCAAAAAAAAAAAAATTTGAATTGAAGCCCAAAAAAAAAAAAAAAAAGAACAAAACAGACTTTAGCTACAGAACAGCAGACCGAGTACATCAATGATTCAATATCAAATTTTTTTTTTTTTGAAGAGAAGTTGAATAATAACATTTAGCACTAAAACTTTATCAGGGGCTTTTATAATTATAAATCTACTTACTCTCTTCGAAGTTGAACAATAAAACTTATTAACTCCTACAACCATATAAACATTAATCAAAATAGGAGTTCTTTTCAAAAAAACAAAAACAAAATAGGAGTTAGTTCAACCCTGATTCGTCATTAAGGCTCACTGTAAGACTAGCCAAAACGGTATAATTGTTCGAAGAAGCCAGGCAAAACTTGCTAGCAGTTAGGTGCTCGAAAAGCCTTGGTTTCTCACCTCAGGAATGGAGCCACTAAGAAGGAAGTAACGATTGGTGGTGAGTCGGTGATATTGACAGAGCTTGGGAGTTGGGATGGTGGCGAAAGCTTGGGACAGCGGCGAGACTTGGACCGGCGGTGAGAGGTTAGGTAGTTAGCCGAAGGTGGAGATTGAGAGTGAGTGAGATTGTGATTTGTGAGTGAGTGAGTGAGATTGTGATTTGTGAGAGTGGTATTGGTGAGTTGAAGAGATGAAAGGCAGAGGCGGGTGTGAGCTGAAATGAAATTAGGAATAGAAAATTTAGGGTTTATAACAATATACATATATATCAGGGTATTTTAGTAATTATATATATAACTGGGTCAAGTCGGGTCCGGGTTCAGGCCGAGTTTTAATAAAAACCAGGACTCGACCCTGACCTGGTTCGGGTTTTTTTTTTTTAAAACCCAAACCCGACCCATTAGGGTCGGCTCGGGTCGGGCCGAGTACCCGTGGGTCGGGCAGAAATTGCCATCCCTACCGACAAAGGCACCGAAGGGGAGCAGCATTCCAAGGCTTCCATATGGAACCTAACCTTTATGCTCAGTTCGGGAGACCCTGTCACATTTGAGGCATCCCTTAGGGATGCTTAGAAGGGCAGGTCCGAGCTGGTGTTTGAATGCCTAGAAAAGACTCTACTTCTTCCTGATGACATGCAGGAGCTCAAGGGGTTGAGGAAACGCGAGGTGTTCCTCTCACTAAAGAGGGATCTTGCAAAGGTTAGTTTCTACACCTTTGTTTTACTGCAACTTTCTCATGTTCTTTACGTTAAAACTGTAACATGTATATGCATTTTCTCTGAAAACAGGCTGTGTAAGCATCCTTCATGGCCGAGGAATGGGTCGACCACGCTCTGTCAAAATCTCGAGAGGCAGAGAGCAAACTGGCCCAATCGGATAAGGCCCTAGCTAATGCTGAGAAAAAGTACAAAGACTCACTTTTTCATCTAGCTGAAGCCGAGAAAGGGCGTAAGAACGTCGAGGCTGCCTTGGGAGGGTTTGAGAAGCAGGCCAAGGAGTTGCGGGTTTCTCTGAAGAAGGCCGAAACGCAACTAGCCTTAGCTAGCGAGAAGATTAAACTTTAGCAGAAACAACTCAATGGCAAGGATGCTGAAAAAGCGAAGGCCGAACAAGCCGCGTATGACGCTGGCATGACCAAAACTGCCCAAAGCCTAACTGCTCAGCTCAGAGATGTAGCTCAGGCTTTTTGTCTCGAAGTTTGGGGTGAAGCCCTTAATGCTGTTGGAGTTAATGCTGACTTTAATCTGAGGGGAACCGATAAGGTTTATTACCCTCCAACTCTTTGCATTTCTCCTAGCTCTGCCCTTTCTCCTCCCGATCCAAGCTCTACCTCCTTGGCACCCAAGTCCCCAACAACCCCAACTTTTGTGCCTTCTATTGAAAAGGAAAAAGAACAACAAACTCCAACCCTAGTGGTGGAGTTAGAAATAGAAGAAGTTGCAGAAGTTGAGCAATTGAAAAAGAAGAAGAATGAGAAAGAGAAGGAGGTTGCAGCCTAGTTCTTCTAAGTTTTAATACTTAGGACGATTTTGTAATGGGCTAGGTCTAGCTAAAGCCCTTTTTCTTCCTTTCCTTTTCTTTCCGTTACCTTGTAATCAACTCTTGAATTTAAATGAATATATCCAAGCTTTTGTTGCATTCCTGTTTTGCATAATTTCCAATTTTCTACTTTGCCAAATATAACACATGTTCTATCGACTAAAATGTATAGCCTTAAATTTGTTAAACCACCTTAAATTTAACTTAACCCTAATAATATGATCCAGGAGTTCGGACAGACTTATAATCAAACTTCTGGATTGTACCTTATTTACCTTAGGGTTAACTTTTCTCGATACTAAACTAATTTCTTACAAGTACTAATTTGCCCGAGACTTGTGACCCGAAGAGTTGAACAAGACCAAGGTTTTGCCTAATACTTAACCAATTTCACACAAGGGTTAATTTACTCAAGGCTTGGCCAAGATCTGTTTAACACTTAACCAATTTCGCATAAGGGTTAATTTACCCCAGGCTTGTGACCCGAGGAGTCGAACAAGGCCAAGGTTTTGTTTAACACTTAACCAATTTCACATAAGGGTTAATTTACCCTAAACTTGTGACCCAAGGAGTCGAACAAGGTCAAGGTTCTGTTTAACACTTAACCAATTTAGCATAAGGGTTAATTTACCCAAGGCTTGTGACCCAAGGAGTCGAACAAGGCCAAGGTTCTGTTTAACACTTAACCAATTTTGCATAAGGGTTAATTTACCCAAGGCTTGTGACCCAAGGAGTCGAACAAGGCTGAGGTTCTATTTAACACTTAACCAATTTCCCATAAGAGTTAATTTACCCAAGGCTTGTGACCCAAGGAGTCGAACAAGGCCAAGGTTCTGTTTAACACTTAACCAATTTCACATAAGGGTTAATCTTAATGAACAACCTTTAGTAAACCGAGCAACAAACATCAAAAGAGTAAGAACTGGATGGAATCCAAAGTATTATTAATAATAATATCTACGCAAATTATTTACATTCCATGGACGCGGAACAACATTCTCATCCAAATCTTCTAAGTAATAGGCCCAAATACCTGCTACTGAGGTAATTCGAGACGGACCTTCCCAATTAGGCCCTAATTTTTCCCATGATGAATTCTTTGCGGTTCCCACTACTTTCCTTAAGACCAGGTCTCTAGGAACCAATGGCCTCACCTTAACTCCCTTGTCATACCCTTGCCTGAGTTTCAGCTGATAATGCTCCATTTTAACCATGGCCACCTCTCTTCTCTCGTCAACTAACTCCAAGCTTGTTGATAGCAAACGATTGTTTTCTTCCATATTAAACTAATCAGTTCTCAAGGTCGGGAACCCTGTCTCGAGAGGTATGACCGCTTCAAACCCATAGGTCATTGAGAACGGAGTTTCCCCAGTTGACCTTCGGGGTGTGGTGCGATATGCCCATAGTACATGTGGCGGCTCGTCCACCCATTTCCCTTTTGCCTCATCCAGCCTCTTCTTTAATCCACTAACTATGACTTTGTTAATTGCTTATGCTTGCTCGTTTCCCTGTGAATAGGCTGGGGTGGAATACCTATTTCTTATACCTAACTCCCCACAATACCTTCTAAAAGCCTTACTGTCAAATTGGAGCCCATTGTCCGAGATCAATGTATGGGGAATCCTGAATCTGGTTACAATGTTCCTCCAAACAAACCTCTTTGCATCCATATCCCAAATATTAGACAGTGGCTCAGCTTCAACCCATTTTGTGAAGTAGTCGATCCCGACGATAAGCCATCTTCAGTTTCCCGCAACCCTTAGGAATGGCCCCACTATGTCCAAGCCTCATTGAGCAAACGGCCATGGACTGGAGATTGGATTCAAGACTCCTCCAGGTTAGTGAATATTTGGGGCATATATTTGACACTGGTCACACTTCTTAACATAATCTTGGGCAGCCCTCTGCAAACTAGGCCACCAATACCCTTGGGTGAGAGCTGTATGTGACAAGGACCTTCCCCCAGTATGACTCCCACAAATCCCTTTATGTAACTCTTCCAACAAGGGTTCCACAGCTTCAGGATGAACGTACAGCAGATACGGTCCCGAATAGGAGCATTTATACAACTTCTGCTCCTTGGAAAGCCAGTACCGTAGAGCTTTTCTTTGAATCTTCTCAGCCTCACCTTTGTCTTCAGGTAGTGATCCACTTCTTAAGAATGAGACTAATGGATCCATCCAACTTGGACCAACCTGTATGCTATGTATCCTGCTCGGTGTCTAATCACTGTGGCCAGAAACCATCATATCCTCGACGATGATAACCCGAGGAAGTCCTAACCCCGAAGAGGTGGCCAACATAGCCAACGAATCTGCATGGGAGTTCTGGCCCCTCGAGATCTGCTTTACAGAGAAGGCTTCGAAGTTGAATTGAGTCTGCCTAACTTTATTGAGATATCCTTGCATTCGTTGGTCCCTAGCCTTAAATTCTCCATTAACTTGCCCAACCACTAACCTTGAATTCGAGAAGACTTTTATGACCTTTCCTCCTAACTTGCTAACCATTGCCATCCCCACCAATAAAGCTTCATATTCGCTTCATTGTTTGTGGCTGGAAATCCCAACCTCAAGGATTTTTCCATAGTTATCCTCTTAGGGGATATTAGGACAATTCCCACACTGGATCCTTTTTGATTAGCTGCACCATCAGTATAAACTTCCCAAGCTGGAAAGCAAGGAGTAGAGACTACCATGATCTCGGAGCCCAACACCTTGTATTCCACAAATTCCTCGGTAAACTCAGCAACCAAGTCAGCCAGGACTTGTCCCTTTATAGCCGTACGGGGCATATACTTAATATCAAAAGCCCTGAGCATCGTCCCCCATTTGGCAATCCTCCCTGTGTAATCAGATTTTCGAAGCAGTGCCTGCAAAGGGAGCTGGATAAGAACCACTACAGTATGTGCTTGGAAATAATGAGGGAGTTTCCTCGTCGCATGTATAATGGCCAAAACTGCCTTTTCCAAGGGTAAATAACGAATTTCGGCTTCTTGCAAGGATTTGCTGATGTAGTAGATAGGCCTTGGCACTCCATCATCTATTCTGACCAAGACTAGGCTTATTGCATGGTTAGAAACTGCTATATAAGCGTACAATACCTCCTCCTTCTCGGGTCGGGAGAGGACAGGAGGATGAGACAAGTACCTTTTTAATTCCTCGAAGGCATCAATGCACTCCTTTGTCCACTCTTCCATTTGTGGAGGAGCTGGAAGAATGGCCGACAGCGGTTTGCTAACCGAGAGATGAACCTATTTAGAGCTGCTGTCATTCCTGTTAACTTCTATACCTCTTTGGGATTCCAAGGTGGATGTAGGTTGTTTATGGCTTTAATCTAATCGGGATTAACCTCAATTCCCCGATGAGTGATCATATAACCCAAAAACTTGCCCGAACTAACACCAAAAGAGCACTTAGAAGCATTAAGTCGCAACTTGTGTTTTCTAAGCACCTCAAACACATCCTCTAAGTCACTCAAATGCTCCAAAGTCTGCTTACTCTTCACAACCATATCATCAATATATGCCTCCACAGTTTTCCCAATTTGAGACTCAAACATTCGGGTCACCATCCTCTGATATGTAGATCCAGCATTCTTTAAGCCAAAAAGCATTACCCGGTAGTGGTAATTCCCAATAGGGGTTCGGAAAGCTGTCTTCTCTTGGTCGGGCTGGGCTAAAGGTATTTGGTGATAGCTTTAGAAGGCATCTAGAAAAATCATCCGAGGATGTCCAACAGTCGCATCGACTAATTGGTCAATCCGAGGCACGGGAAAGGGATCCTTTGGACATGCTTTATTCAAATCCGTGAAATCCACACACACTCGCCACTTTCCATTCTTCTTTTTTACCACCACAATGTTAGCCAGCCATTTAGGGTAAAAAGCCTCCTTGATTACCCCCGCTTGCTTGAGCTTGATCACCTCATCCTTCACTGCCTCGGCGTGCTCCTTTGAAGAGCGCCAAGGTGGTTGTCTCTTTAGTACAACCCCAATATTCACATTCAAGTGATGGCATATAAATTCTGGGTCAATCCTCGGTGCCTCATAAGCTCTCCATGCAAAAACATCCACGTTATCATTCAAAAGACCTACAAGCTTCTTTTTTTCCTTAGGGGGTAGTTGAGCACCAACTTGGAAATATCTATCCACATCCGACCGGATCATCACTTTGTCTAACTCCTCACAGAGCATCCCCTGCTGCTCAATCCCAAGTTCACCCTCGGGGTCAGCTAATTACTATAGGACCTCTTATGAGGCAGAAACAGCTTTATTCAATGACTGTTGTCTGATAGCAGCTACTAGGCATTGCCTGGCCATCGCCTGACTTCCAACAAGTTCCCCAGCCCGGCCCTCGATGGGGTATTTAACTTTAAGGTGCAAAGTAGATGATACCACTCCCATGGCATGAAGCCAAGGCCTAGCCAAAATAGCCGTGTAGGGGGAGTAAGCTTCAACCACAATGAAGTTCACTTGCACAACTTCATTCCCTGCCTGAACAGGTAGCCTAATCATTCTGCGGGGAATTACCGTTCTCCCATCAAATCTGACCAATGGGGAATCATAATTGCTTAAATTCTCGGGCTTGAGATTTAGCCCCTTATACAAGTCTGGGTACATAATTTCAGCTCCACTTCCTTGGTCCATCAGGACCCTCTTTACATCATAGCCCCCAATTCGTAAGGTCACAACCAGGGCATCATCATGGGGTTGAAAAGTCCCCACCTTATCCTCCTCCGAGAAGCCTAGAGTTAGCAATACTTCATGTGTAACTCTTTTAGATTCTTGGACTTGCTCCTCACGCTCTGGATTCGAGGCTATTGACATAATGCCTGAAAGTGAATCTGCACCATGACTAGGGGTGGCAAAAATCACGTTGATCGTTCCCAGAGGTGGTCGAGGTGCAACCTTTCTTTGATACCCTGCTTCAGTCTGATTTGTTTGCCCCTGAGGCTGGTGCATAAACTGCTTCAGTTTCCCAGCTTTCACCAACTGGTCCAGATGATCCCGTAAAGTTCTACAGTCTTCGGTTATGTGTCCTCTATCTTGATGATAATGGCAGTAAAGGCCTTGATTGTGCTTGGATGGGTCTCCTCCCATCTTATTAGGCCATTTGAAATAAGGCTCATTCTTTATCTTCTCAAGGATTTGATACGTTGGCTCCTTAAACACCGAGTTGACTACCTGTGTGTTAGCTCTTGGTGGTTGGCTAGCAAACTCTCTTCTAGGTCGATTATGATTATACCCCTCTGCCCGAGGACCTCGCTTCTTAAGGGGGAAAATTTTTGCCTTCCCTTTTCCCTGGGTTTGATCTTCCTTGACTCGCTTATGCTCGTCAATGCGGTCCATGAGCTGATGCATACTTTTGGCGGGCTTCATAGTCAAGGATTTTCTTAAGTCGTGATCTGTTGGGAGCCCAACCTTGAAGGTTCTAATGGCCACATCCTCAAAATCCCCTTCAATTTCATTGAATGTCTCCCAGTATCTGTCAGAATAGGTTTTGAGTGTCTCTCCCTCTCTCATCACCATGGACAATAAGGAGTCTAAAGGCCTTGGGACCCTACTGCACGTCATGAACCTAGCTCCAAAGGCCCTTGTCAATTCTTTATAAGAACCTATAGAACCCTCTTCCAGTCCATCGAACCACCTCATGGCAATAGGTTTGAGGCTGGAAGGAAAAACCTTGCACATAAGGGCCTCGTTCCTCGAGTGAATAGCCATCCTTTGATTAAAGTGACTCACATGCTCCACAGGGTTGGTTCTCCCATTGTAAATAGTGAAGGTGGGTTGAGTGAAACGATGAGGCAGCTTGACCCTATCAATTCTTCGCGTAAAGGGTGACTTAGCAATTTGGCGTAAAGCTTTGCTCATTGCATCATTTCTCATGCTCTTAGGGAATGAGCTTTCTCCATGCCTCTTACTGTGCCTTTCCACCTTATCCAAGCGTGAAGATGCGGAGAAGGATTCACTAGGGGGAGTCCTTGACCTCGGTCTGTAACTGCCATCTTCAGGTCCTGAGCTTGATGGGGGTGTTCGATCTTCCCTATCGTGCGTCCTACGACACAACTTGTTGCGCAAATAATCAATCTCCGACCTGAGATTTTGAGTCTCTTGTTCATGGGATACATGACTCCCCATTCTTGAGTGACTCCTATCAGTACGTTCCGTATATTGCGTTTCCACCCTAACGCTTGGAATTTGATTATGCTCTCGATCTCTCCTCTGCTCCAAGTTGACAAAGTGGTCCACACGCTGTGAGCCAACAGATTCCTCTCTGTTCTCTCTGGAGTTAGCCATAGCTTGAAAGAAGAAGATTGCAGATGACTTCCCACAGACGGTGCCAATTGTAAGTTCTCAGAAAGTAAAGGGCCAAGCCCACTAAGAACAATGGTTACCTTATCCTTCAAACCAAGCCCAAACAATAGAAATTTTTTAAGAGAGTGAGAAAATACTTCAAGTGCAATTCTAAGCTAAGTTCAAGTCTAAAGCCAAAGAATCCAGAGTAATAGATAAGTGCAATTTAAGTAGTAATTGAGAATAATGTTCTCCTCAGACAGGTCCGAGGATTAGTCTCTTCTATATATTTGGTTCAAGTTTTACACCAGATAATACACTGTTTACTTCCCTATTTTTCTGTTTCTTAGAGAAAATGTTCACCCCCCTTTTCTGGGAGATTCCCTTCCTTTTATATCCCCCTTCCTTGCATCCTAGCCCTCCACCTGTATGCCTCCAAGCATTCCTCAGGATACTTGTCCCATCAAAACTCTGTTGAAGGTGGTAGAAGGGGCTGCTAGTTGGGAAGTTACTGTTCAGGGGTCATTTTCACATTAATGTAGCTGATAAGGTTGGTGCAGGGCATTCAATACGGAGGGGGGAAGTATACCCTTCAAGAAACTTCCTCCCACCATCCTTGCCTCCGTTGCTATCTCTTTTCCTTTCCCTGGAACTCCACAGGACACCAATTGTCCTGATTCTATTTCCATCCTCGGGTGGGCGAAATCCTTGGAGCTTATTTACCTCTTCGGGCCTAGACCATGCAAGTTATTCCTCAGTCTGATCCTCCTCGGTCCTCGGACCCCCCACAAAAACATTTTGAAGATTTATTGAACACTACTCTATTTCCATCCCCACATTTTAAACTAATTAAAAACATGGTCACCATCTCTTCAATTGTCAATTTCCTAGTAGGCCTCAAATCATTTTTCAAACCAATTCTGGATTGCCGTTTATAATTTCCTTCAATAATGTTTCCTTCACAAATGTTGGGATGATGAAAAAGTAAAAGGATGAAAAAAATAGAAGCATAGTGAGGAGGATAAATACAATTATTTAGTAATTAATTAATAACCAACATTATCTCCATGGAATCATTGTATGTATGCATGAAAACCATAATTATCATTAACAACAAATAGATTTTATCTTTTAATTAAATTTTATTTAATCTTTTTATGGACTAATTAAAAGTAACCTAGGATAATCCTAGCATGTTTATGGTAAGATAGCATATCAATCAATTAGATTTAAGCAATAAGTAGTAATAAAACAATGATCTAGGCACTATTTTGAACACAAAGAGGCCAAATTTCTCAAGATTGCAGCATGACGTTTTCTAATATAAAATTTATGGCAAAGGGTATCTATGGGATTTTCTCAAAGATAAAATTGTTATTTTCCCTTACTATGTGTTGATGGTCATTTTGGAAGTCAAAAAAAGAAAGGAGCCCAACAACACGGGCAGAGTTGGTAAATAGGTTGAAAAACCATTAAGCCCAAGCAGCAGGAATAATAGATCACAAGTCCATAATATAAACAAATGGGCCTTGAGGAAGCAAATGGGCTTAAAGGGGCCCGGAAAGAGAGAAATAGCAAACCCATGGGCAGTATATGATGTAGAAATCTGAGAATAGGCCGCGGCAGACTCGAAGTAATACAAGTAAAGAAAGTAAGGGGTTAATGGTAAGTTCATAAACCCCAAGGATGAGGACAAGATAATTGGGCCGGAGAAGCCCAATGGAGTTAGTAAAAGCCCATGCGAATGCAGAGTTAGGAAAAGGGCCAAGGAAGCCCAAGAAAAGCAAATGGGCCAAGGATGCCCAAGAGAAAATGAATGGGACATAGGAGCCTACAGGTAATGTGATGAAAAACCAATGGCCATACTGAGCCACTGGAGAAAGAATAAACGGCAGGCCCAAAGAGGTCCAGGAGGATTGTATCAAATAAACGTCACAGCAGAAATGACAGAGTGATATGGCAGAAAATGGTAGCAGTCAAGGAGTAGATTGAAAG
This sequence comes from Quercus aquifolioides, assembly GCA_019022515.1. Classification (NCBI taxonomy): domain Eukaryota; kingdom Viridiplantae; phylum Streptophyta; class Magnoliopsida; order Fagales; family Fagaceae; genus Quercus; species Quercus aquifolioides. The sequence goes on from CM032326.1 coordinate 29,001,330, forward strand.
AAGGCAAAACCCAACATCAAGCAAAGCCCAACTCCTAAGAGGAGCAGGAAATCAGAAAGCAGTCCACATAAAAGGTCAAGGACGGATGGCAGACTGTGCAGGCAAGCCTCCAAACTGTGGCGAACACATGAGCATCAGACAGATTTTGGACATACATGAAAGGGAGGCACGCGCAAGGTCCAGACATCACCAGCCTGTACCCAGCCAATACGGGACATGGTGAGGTCATGGGTCAAAGGTAAGAGGGCATGGTTTGGCGATGGGGAGAGGGGAAAACCTATTCTGGGGTTCATGTTCAAGCTCTTTTGGGGGATACGTCTTGCTGGGATGACATACCACCCAAAAGAAACAAGGCTGAGTTGGAACCACTAGGTGCAAGCCATGAGGGATAGGGAGAGAGAGCACCCACACCGTGGCAGGAAAGGGTGCCACGACAGGCTAACAAACAAAATAGTTTTGCTTGTCTGGAGATAGGGAGTGACACAAAGACGGACCAGTGGTGGTCGGCAAGTGCACTCAAACCAGACAAAGGTGGTTAAGGGGTAAAACAGTAAAATTCGGTCACAGCAGGCACTATAAAAGGAGGCCCTTGCTGTGCGCAAACGGGACACCAGAAAATCACGGTAACAACCATCTCTGAGGAAAACCATGAAATAGAAAACAAGTGTGGAATAAAGAAAAAACAGATAGTTAGACCAGCAGGCATGCACCAATAGGTTGATTCCCTCTCTCCCTCTCAAAGTCCTGCTCTCTGCCAAAAGCAAAAGGGTTCCTTTAGGCATTAACCATTCAGGTCCGTTTCCCTCAAAGTGATTAATTTCCATGGCAAGATTTCCCTGGGAGATTATTCACGTTGAGAAGGAACGTTCTTCCCTCTCTGGCTTTGGTCCTGCGGATCAGATTTGATCTGATTTCTTTCTTTCTTTTGATTAACCCATATACTACTCATTTATTCCTCTTGCTTTCTTTATAAAAGTAATTATTGTTAAACTATGATTATCTTTCTTAATTAGGGATTATCTATTCACTTTGATTAAAAAGTCAAAGTACTCTCTTTGTTGTTTTGTTATTATCATATCTGCCTGCCACGACTCATCTAGAATAGCTCTGCCTGCCGTAAGCATGCTCCTGGCAAACAAGGCAAAGTTTGCGCACCAGCCGGACCAAATTGAGTTGTGGTTGGACCGGTCTCAACTCCCTTACTCAGAACACTTAAGCCTAGTACCGTAGGAGGCAGCCCAGCCAAATCTAACAAAAAGGCCCACTATACTATGCAGAGGGTAAAAATTGATTAAAAATAGAGAAAATGAAGGATTGCAAAATGACGAAGTCTTCTATCATATTTGGCGTGTAATAGGTATTGTCTTATGTGCTCTATCACATTCTAACATAAAATAGAAAATACTATATGTGCGCACCCAAAAATGAAGCCTATTGGACTGGGCCTCACTCGGACTCACAATTTACTTGTATGATGGGTTTGGATTTCCTACAGTGGGTCGTTCTTGGCACTGAGACTCAATGAGATCACTTTTCTCTTCTCAAGGGTCTGAATCACCTTGTTCTCACTCTACTCCCTGTCTATCTCCCCCTCTTTTACAATAATTTTTCCAACCCCAATCTTCCCCAAACTTCTCGTATTTATAACTCAAAATTAGTGGAGAGGTCATGATCACTCACCAGTTTAGTGCAACAAGTGGTCCAATATCATCGACCATAAATGGGTGGTTAGGTGGGAGTGGGAAGCGGTGAGAATGGCGTTGGAACTTGTTTCCCACTTCCGCAACTATTCTCGGCAGCGGCACCTCCTGAGGCACGGCAGAGCATGCAAAGGACAGGGCATTTAGTACGTTGCTCCTTCGTCATTGCTTGGGACAGTATTGCCGAGAAATGACGAAGTGGCAAGGTTTGGGCCTGCAGCCCGTGTGGCTTTGGGGATGGGCCGCTAGGTAGAAAAAGATTGGCTTTATGGGCCATACATCCAGGCTAGGGTCCCAAGCCCAAATGGGCCCTAGCGCGGGGCCCGTACAATAGCCCCCCCCCCTGATTCGCTCCCCACTCTCGGGGATGAATCAAGGATCTCAAAGGGCGAAAATCCACCCGGGAAGTCGAAAAGTCAGTACCCGATCGTTGATGGGTGTATTAATGCGCCCCTCAAAAGACTCGTTTAAACTTGATTGATGGCTTATCCGTCATCATTATCTGACGGTTCGTGAACCGAGGCATTACGCAAGTGGCAGTTGAGGCGGTGACCCGCGTGGTCTCTCGCCAGCAGATTTTTTAATGCTATTCATCTTGCTTCCTACACCTATAAGAGCATTAGCATCAGGAAATGCTACTCTATTCTATTTTACCATCCCAAAAAGTTACTTTATCAATTATACCATCTCATTATACAATACTTTCAGCATCCCAAACTTTTATTTTCTTATTATACTCATTAAAATAATATCTCTACACAATAAAATAATATTTCCCCCAATTACCATCATTTATTCTTTCTTTCTCCCAATCACCATCACAATAAAATATTAGTTTTTTTTTTTAGAATTGTGCTACAGTGCAATTCTATCTTTAGAATTGCACTGTAGCACTATTGCAAAATTTTTTGCAATAGTTGGTGTTTACAATTCCAGATGTGGGAGGTTTTTGAGAGAAAAATGCTAAATGAAGCTTAGATATGGCATTTGCAATTCCGGATGCTGATGCTCTAAATAATCGTTCCTGTCACTTTCCTTTTCTTTTTCATTTCTCACCCTTCAATCCTTTACTCTGCCAAGCACTCTTCCTTCGTGGTTCATCTCCTAGCCCAGAACACACCTCCTCCTTAGAGCCCACAGTAAGTTCCTTTTCTTCTCCTTCTTCAATAATCTTAGTATTTCTTTTCTTTTTAAGAATACTGGCTTGTAGAATGGGTTACTTCCACCTTCTTTTTGCTGCAAACGCCTTGGCTAGTTTTAGGGTTGCCTACAATGTTCCTAGGGACATAGACATTGCCTACTGTAACATGGACGATATTGACATCCAAAGGCGCCGTGGTGTAAACACGGTTTTCTTTCCCTTGATGGCTATTCTAGAGGGCGGGCTTAGGTTCCCGGTTGACCCTCTGATCCTAAGTACCCTTAGATTCTACGGCCTTTGTCTCGACCAACTCCCTCCCAACTTTTACCAGGTAGTGAGTTGCGTAAGTAGGTTGAACCAGTTGTTCGGGTTACAACTAAATCATCATGACATTAATTACATGTATAGTTTGTGTGGCAACATTGAGTCGGATTACTATTTAAAAACTAGGGATGTAAGGGTACGGCTTATTTCGTGCCTACCAGATTCGAACAGAAATTCGGCTAGAGATTTTGTATGGGTGAGCGGTAATTGGTTTGCCGAGGAGCTCCCCTGCGCATTTTCGCCGCGCGATGTTAGTCGGTACCAGACGTTTATCTATTTTGGTCTCTTTTGATTCTGGTCCGGGTGAGTAATCACTAACTAACTCTTATTTCCTCTATGCAGAGAGCAAAAAATTCAAGCCGAATCTCAGAGTGGTACATGTTCGGGACCTGAATTTTGTGCTCAGGTCGGAAATTTTCGTTCACTTGGATGGACAACTCCGAGCGTCTCATCTTATCCTCCGTGTAGATCCCGTCTACTCAACTTGGCAGGGATTCAGCCAAGCCTTGTTAGTTGACAGCCCTCTCCTATCATATATAGACGTCTGGCACGCGAACTTCTTCCCACCAAAGCTCACCGTAGGCGAGGCATGTGATCTCGGCCCCCGATTCATTTATTCGGACGAGCGCTAGCTCATACGTGACGATTTAGCCGAGCGTGTGACGCGTGTGTTGCATGAGCGCCGAAAACGTGCACACGAGCAAGTCCAGTCAGAAGCTTCTGCCCAGCCCGAGAAACCTATAGAGTTCGAGGCTCCTATTCAGGAGGCAGAAGGTGTAGCCGCAGAATCAGTCAGCTCTTCTGAAACAGAATCGGACCAAGGTAACGCCATGGTGACTAGGAGGAAAATGACGATCAACCGCTTTGTCCCAGGTGCCCAGCCAGCCGCGCAGCAGCAACGAACCCTTGGCCAAGATGCTTCGCCTCCCGCTGCCCCGGCAACCCATGTTCGAAAAAGGCCACGCACGGCTGATCAGACGCAGACGAGCTCGGGCAATGCGCCAATTCGACCATCGGCGGGTATCGTTATCCAGGAGTCGATAGCACAAACCGGGGTAAACCTGGCGTCTACCTCCTGGGCTGCGACGAAATGGCGACCCTCTTTCCAACTCGACGGCAGGCCTCTACCTGCAACGGCCAATGCGCGAGTATGGGAAAAGGGTTATGGGGGCCATGTTGCTCAGAGTCTGGCGCGTGGCCTTCTTTTACCTGAGGATGTGCACACTTTTACGAAATGGGCGGATGAGTCTTTAGGGAGGCGATTGCAGTGGCACACCATAGCGGTAACTGTTCCATTTTTCTTTATAATCCTCGATTTTCTACTTGTTCATGTATATTTACTTTCCATTTTTCCTTACAAACATCATTATTGTGCGGTCAGGCCGCGCAACTATCGTATATTGTGGACGGGAGGATGAGGGACCTTGCTGAAGACATCGAGCGGGAGAAGGCTTTGAAGGATGTTGCCGAGGCCACGGCGAAGGAGAAGTTGAAAGTTACTGAGGAGGCAGAGGAGAAAATTGCTTCAGCCGAGAAGGCTCGAGCTCTCGCCGAGGGGAAGTCTGAGGAGCTTGAAGTGCAACTGGGCGGCACCGAGCTTAAGCTGGCGGAGGCCCAAAGTTTAAATACAATGTTAGAAGAAAAACTGGCTGACTCGAAAGCGACGTTGGAAGCTTGCGAAAGTAAGTGGTACAAGGAGGGGTTTGCATATGCCGAGAACTCGGCGGAGCCGGTCGTTCGCCAGGCCCACAAGCTCGGATTCAAGGAGAGTTGGTTTGCCGCCCTTCAAGCCATGGGAGTTCCCGAAGATTCTCCCCTGAGGGATCGCGGCAAAATCCCTTTCCCGAGCCCCCCACAAGCCGCGCAGCATGCACCCCTTGTCATCGACGAAGAAGAGACCTCCAGCATGAGGGAACTGGTGAATGCCATTGAATCCCACGCGGGGCCGACCGATATGGAGGCGACTAGCCACCCTCATGCTGGGGATCAAATCGGGGGGAACGCCCAGTTGCTAGCTTCTTTCACCGACCAGCGTCCTCCCGAGGATTCATCCTTTGCCCACATCGCGGATCTCTAAAGTCAAACGCCAAACCGAATTTTTGCTTGCTTTGTTTTTCTCTTTTTGAGAAATTAGGTGAACTGGATTGCCTATGTCACCGGGCTGTGGTGACGAAACAATTTATTTCCTTTATGCTACATTTTCTATCTTTCGAGTTGCCGGGTTTTGGCAACTAAACATCAGTCTAAATTTTATATGCCTTATTATGAATGCTTTATTATGGTATGATTTCGCTTCGACCGAGGAATCAACCTTCGTCGGTTGCTTCTATAGGGTGAGGTTCCCCCTTGCCCGGCAACGAAGTTCGTATCGGGGACGGTTTTCTTTCCTTAGACTACTTTTAGGATTTCCACGTGCTCGGAAATGGGTTAAGAACGGAGAGGCAGGTTCCTGCTTTTGGATAATTTAGGTTTCCACCTGCTCGGTGATAGGGATCGAACCAAGGGTCAAGTTTCTGTCCTTAGAATAAGTTGTTAAGGTTTCCACCTGCTCGGTGATCGGGATCGAGTCGAGGTTCAGGTTTCTATCCTTAGAATAAATCGTTAAGGTTTCCACCCGTCGATGATCGGGATCACACCGAGGGTCAAGTTTCTGTCCTTAGAATACATCGTTAAGGTTTCCACCCGTCGATGATCGGGATCACACCGAGGGTCAAGTTTCTGTCCTTAGGATACATCGTTAAGGTTTCCACCTGCTCGGTGATCGGGATCGAACTGAGGGTCAGGTTTCCGTCCTTAGGATACATCGTTAAGGTTTCCACCTGCTCGATGATCAGGATCGAACTGAGGGTTAGGTTTCTGTCCTTAGGATACATCGTTAAGGTTTCCACCTGCTTGGTGATTGGGGTCGAATCGAGGGTCAGGTTTCTGTCCTTAGGATAAACTGTTAAGGTTTCCACCTGCTCGGTGATCGGGATCGACTCGAGGGTCAGGTTTCTGTCCTTAGACTAAAAGTGTAAAGGTTTCCACCTGCTCGGTGATCGGGATCGAACCGAGGGTCAAGGGTAGAACAATGCGAATCTGCATGAGCAAACATCATTACTATTATTAACAAAACATACACAAGAAATCGCACTTAACGTTATGCTCGGCGGATTGCCTATCAGTGATAGTATTTCTTCACATTATGGACATTCCACGGTCGGGGCAACTGTCTCTCGTCTAGGTCTTCCAAGAAGTAAGCCCCGGTGCCAGCCATCGCAGTAACCCTGTAGGGCCCTTCCCACGTCTGCGCCAATTTCCCGACATTAGTATCCCGCATGTTGCCCACGGCTCTTCTGAGAACCAAATCTCCGGCAATAAATTCCCTCGTTCTTACGTCTCGGTTGTATCTCCGGGCGAGCTTCTGCTGATATTCCGCAAGCCGCATAGTCACCATTTCGCGGAACTCTTCCACCTTGTCCAAGCACCCTACCATCATCTCGTTATTTTGGGTGGGATCGAATCCCGCTACTCGCGCACTGTACAGACTCACCTCGGTAGGTATTACGGCTTCCACTCCGTATGTGAGAGAGAACGGGGTCTCCCTGGTGGACCTTCTAGGAGTCGTGCGGTATGCCCACAAGACTTTGGGCAGCTCCTTGGTCCAGTTTCCATTCGCACCCTCCAGCCTTTTCTTCAGCCCATTCACAATTACTTTATTTACGGCCTCGGCTTGACCATTGCCCTGGGGATACGCTGGAGTTGAGTACCTGTTTTTAACACCGAGACCACCACAGAATTCTCGGAATGCCCGGCTGTCAAATTGTAGCCCATTATCCGATATAAGCGAGTTTGGCACCCCAAACCTTGTGATTATATTCTTCCAAACGAATTTCTTTACATCCACATCTCGTATATTGGCCAAAGCTTCCGCCTCCGCCCATTTGGTAAAATAGTCGACGGCCACCAGGACGAACTTTCGACCACCCGTTGCCCGAGGGAATGGGCCGATGATATCTAGCCCCCACTATGCAAAAGGCCAGGGACTGCTGATCGAGTTCAAATGGCCCGCGGGCTGATGGATTAGAGGGGCATGCTTCTGACACTGTTTGCACTTAAGCACATACTCGGCGGCGTCCTTCTGCATCTGAGGCCACCAAAACCCTTGAGTCATTGCCCGGTGTGCCAATGAACGTCCGCCCACATGGCTGCCGCACACTTCACCGTGAAGCTCGGCCAAGATCTCACCCACCTTCTCTGGGCGTAAGCACAGAAGGTATGGCCCTCCGAAGGACCTTCGATATAGAGTCCGGTCTTCAGACAGCCAATATCGAGGAGCCAACCTACGGATCCTGCTGCCCTCATTTTCGTTACTCGGTAGTCGGTCCTCTGCCAGAAAGTCGATGATGGGGTCGATCCAGCACGACGCAAGGGTTGTGACGGCTACAACGTCGATCCCCGGAGTTCTCGAATCACTCAGTATCCTGACGCTCGGCTCTGAGACAAGCTCGACTTTAATTAGCCGCGGTATCTCTTCGGCTTTTAACGATGCCAGCGTGGCGAGGGAGTCAGCGTGTCTGTTTTGCGTTCGGGCCACCTGGAAAACCTTCACTGTACCGAAGCCGGCCATAACCTGCTTCGCCCGTTCAAGGTACGCTTTCATCCAGAGATCTCGGGTTTCAAAACTGCCCTGCACTTGATTAACTACCAGACGTGAATCCGAATACACCTCAACTTCCCGAGCCCCTAAACTCGAAGCTGTCCTCAGTCCGGCTAGGAAAGCCTCGTATTCTGCCTCGTTGTTGGATGCTTTGAAACCCAACCTAAACGAGTGCTCTATCCGTATTCCTTCTGGGGTGATTAAGACAACCCCGGCACCGGCCCCCATGGAACTCGACGCGCCGTCCACGAATACCTTCCACGGGCGAACCTCAAGGCGGCAAACCATCTCCCCTTCCCCTTTAGGCGAAAACTCTGCGATGAAATCTGCAAGGACCTGGCCCTTCACCAAGCTTCAAGGTCTGTACCTTATGTCGAAAAATCCAAGTCGAGTTCCCCATTTTGCTATTCGGCCTATGAAGTCTGACATTTTCAATAGTGACTGCAAGGGATACTCGGTCAGGACATATACTGTACGAGCTTGAAAGTAGTGCGGCAGCTTCCTGGTGGCGTGTATGAGGGCTAACACAAGCTTCTCCAAGGGTAAGTATCTCGTTTCGGCGTCGACTAGAGTTTTGCTGATGTAGTACACGGGTTGTTGGATTCCTTTGTCCCTCAGTAGCACTGCACTCACGGCGTGCTCAGATACTGCCAGATACATGAATAACTCCTCACCTAGTTCTGGTGCCGTAAGCATGGGCGCCCGTGCCAAATAATTCTTCAAATCCACAAATGCTTCGTCGCATTCTTCACTCCGCTGAAATCCAGTCCATTTCTTCAGCAGTTGGTAGAATGGTCGGCAGCGATCCGCGAATTTTGAGATGAACTGATTAAGGGCAGCTAGCATCCCGGTTAATACTTGCACTTCCTTCGGGTTGCTCGATAGCTTCAGTCTTTTCACTGCTTCAATTTGGTCTGGATTAACCTCAATTCCCCGCATAGTGATCAGTTACCCCAAGAACTTTCCGGCCTTCACGCCAAATGCGCACTTCTCCGTATTAAGGCGCAGCTTGTGCTGTCGGAGAACCTCGAAAACCGCCTGAAGGTCCCCCATGGGCAGTGCCTCCTGCTTGCTCTTCACCACCATGTCGTCAATGTATACTTCGACTGTACGCCCTATCTTGTCTCGGAACATTCTCGTCATCATTCGTTGATATGTGGCCCTGGCGTTCTTTAGTCCGAAGGGCATCCTCGTGTAGTGATAATTGGCCTCCGAGGAGATGAACGCCGTTTTCTCCTGATCCTCGGGCGCCAGGGCGATTTGGTGATACTCTTGGAAAGCATCCAGAAAGCTCATCCTCGGGTGCCCATACGTGGCGTCAACCAGCTGATTAATCTTTGGCACGAGAAAAGGGTCTTTCGGGCAGGCTCGGTTCAGATCTGTGAAATCCACGCAAACCCTCCACTTGCCGTTCTTCTTCTTCACCACCACGGTGTTTGCCAACCAATCCGGGAAGAAGATTTCCCTAATCACCCCAGCATCCTTCAATCTTCGTACTTCCGCTTTCACCGCCTCGGCATGCTCCCAGGCCAATCTCCTCGGCCTCTGCTTCTTAGGAGCGAATGAGGGGTCGACTCCGAGTCTATGAACGATGAACTCGGGATCTACTCCGGGCACCTCATATGGACTCCATGCGAACACATCTACATTCTGTATAAGGAGTAGCAACATTTCTACTTTTTCCTGGTCCTCCATGCTCTCCCCTATTTGGAAGTACTTGTCTGCATCCAGCAATACCTTTACCTTGAGCATACTCTCGGCGCACGCGGCCCCCTTCTCCTTTTGCGGGTTTTGTAATTGCTATAAAGGAGTCCCCGATGACAGACATTTGAGCTCGGCCTGCTCCTTTTGGTCGATCTGCTCCTTCTTCCAATCGACAATGGCGACCAAACATTGCCTGGCCGCCCGCTGGCTTCCTTGTATCACCGCAATACCATAATCGGTGGGAAACTTGACCTTCATGTGCAAAGTGGATGGGACAGCCCCCATTGCATGGATCCATAGTCTTCCTAGTATTGCCGTGTATGGGGAGAACGAGGCAACTATTATGAAGCTTACCATTACCTCCTTGCCCCCCATGTTCACGGGCAGAGAGATTTGCCCCTCGGGAACTACCACTTTCCCGTCGAACCCAACCAGGGGTGTGCTGTACTTCGAAACATCCTCATTCCTCAACTCGAGCCCCCTGAAGAGATCTGGGTACATAACCTTAGCCCCGCTTCCCTGGTCTATCATTATTCTCTTCACAACGAAGCCGCCTATCCTTACCATGACTACCAATGCGTCGTCGTGCGGCTGAATGGTTCCTTCCAAGTCACTATCGTCGAAAGCGATCGGCTCTCGGGTGGGTCTCATCTTCTTTGCGGTTGGCGGCACGCCCGTATTTCCTTCCACTGATATTACTGTCAACACCTCTTTCCCCCTCGCCGTTGAAAGGCCCCTCGGGGCGATATGGATGACATCAATTAGCCTAAGAGGGGGCGGAAGGGGATTCCCTCTCTGTGGGGCGCCCTGCCTTGCTCCTCGATTCCCAGCATCTGTCACAAACTCCTTTAGGTGCCCAGCCTTAGCCAGCTGCCCGAGATGATCCCTCAATATTCGGCATTGCTCGGTTATATGTCCCCTGTCTTTATGGTAGGTGCAGTACAGGTTCTGATTCCTCCTAGAGGGGTCGCCAGCCATCCGATTTGGTCACCTGAAATATGGCTCGTGTTTGATCTTGTCCACAATTTTATGCACGGGCTCCTTGAATGTAACGATCACCTCCCCTACTCGTGCTTCTGGTTCTTGGATCCTCAAATTCTCCCGTGCCCTCGGTTGAAATCTGCTCTGCCGAGGACGATCTGTCATCTGCGCCTTGCCTTTGCTTTGTATCCTGTCATCTTCCAGCCGCTTGTATTCTTCAATGCGCCTCATTAGTTGCCTCATATTCTCGGGAGGTTTCTTAGTTAACGATTCCCTCAGCCCTGACTCCTCGGGCAATCCCATTCTAAAAGTGCTTGCGGCAATCTTCTTGTTCCCTCCGTCGATCTCGTTGTAGAGCTCCCAGTATCGGCTAGCATAATCACAAAGGGTTTCCCCTGCCCTCATCTTCATAGACAGCAGCGCGTCAACCAGTTGCTGCTCCCGGTTGCATGTTACGAATCGAGTCCCGAATTCCTGTATCAGCTCGGCGAAACTGTGGATGGAGCCCTTGTGCAACGCGTTGAACCACCTTAAAGCTGTGGGGCCAAGGCTGGAGGGAAAAACCTTGCACATCAGAGCGTCATTGCGGGTATGTAGAGACATCATTTGGATATAGTGGCTAACGTGCTCCACCGGGTCCGTTTTCCCACCATATGAATTGAAAGGTGGGCGCGTAAATCTGTCCGGCATTGGTGCCCGTTCAATGTCCACCGAGAACGGGGACCGAGCTGCCCTGCGCAGTGCATGGCTCATCGCATCCATGGCCTCATTATTCGGCCGTCTTTCCTCTGGAGAATCTGAGCCCCGATTTTCATACTCCTGCGAACGAGAGCGATTTCGTCGTTGGCGAGATTCCCTTGAATGTGAACGGCCTCGACGCCGACAGGACTCCCTTGAGTGTGAACACTCCCGGTGGTGGTGGGACCCTGATTGATTCGACCCCATTCCGCGTCGTTCTTCCCCGGCGTCAGGCCCTCTCCCTCGGTTGTCTTGATCCATTCTGCGGCGCTCGTTTCTTGCTTCCAACTCTAGGTCTTGTACTAACCTGCGCAGCCGTTCAAGCTCCTCATCCCTCTTGTCGAATTACCTGTTCCCCGAAGCATTGGACATTGTTCTCTCCGTTTGATACGACCCTTCTCCAAGGCCGGACCGCTCTTCCAATTGCTCGTAAGCCCGATCCTCGCGTCTCTTCTGCCTCTGTTCCCGCCAGGTGGATCCCCAGGAAGATCCTGCCGAGCCACTCTCGGCGTTACTTCCAGACATCTTCCTGCGCACGAGTCTCGGCGGAACCACTGCTTAGTAGGAGTTTCCCACAGACGGCGCCAATTGTGCGCGCCCAAAAATGAAGCCTGTTGGGCTGGGCCTCACTCGGACTCACAACTTACTTGTATGATGGGTTTGGATTTCCTACACTGGGTCGTTCTTGGCACTGAGACTTAATGAAATCACTTTTCTCTTCTCAAGGGTCTGAATCACCTTGTTCTCACTCTGCTCCCTGTCTATCTCCCCCTCTTTTACAGTAATTTTTCCAACCCCAATCTTCCCCAAACTTCTTGTATTTATAGCTCAAAATTAGTGGAGAGGTCATGATCACTTACCAGTTTAATGCAACAAGCGGTCTAGTATCATCGACCATAAGTGGGTGGTTAGGTGGGAGTGGGAACCGGTGAAAATGGCGTTGGAACTTGTTTCCCACTTCCGCAACTATTCTCGGCAGCGGCACCTCCTGAGGCACGGCCGAGCATGCAAAGGACGGGGCGTTTAGTACGTCGCTCCTTCGTCATTGCTCGGGACAGTATTGCCGAGAAATGATGAAGTGGCAAGGTTTGGGCCCGCAGCCCGTGTGGCTTTGGGATGGGCTGCTAGGTAGAAAAAGATTGGCTTTATGGGCCATACATCCAGGCTAGGGTCCCAGGCCCAAATGGGCCTTGGCGCGGGGGCCGTACACTATAAATTTGTAAGTTATTGGTCAAATAGTCAATATAAGGTGAGTTATGACTTAGAGCAATTACATCAGTTGATGTATAATTGTGCAAAATGGAAAAAGGGGCTAATTTTACACAATTTGAGCAAAAAAACACCCACATCAGTGGGTGCAAAATTGTGCATTTATGCACAATTGCTACAGTAACCGTGCATATATGCACGGTTACTGTAGCATATGCATTTAATATTTTATTAGTTTTTTCTCTCTCTTGTCTCTACTCTCACTCTCACTCTCACCTGACTCTCTCCTTGTCTCTGCTTTCACCTCACCTCACTCCCCCTTTTCCTCATTTGTTCTCACTCTCACCACTGTCGCCGGTCAAACCATGCCTCCACTGCCACCAATTCTGAGCTTCATCACCTTTTCGCCGATTTTCTTTGTCGGCGTCGGGATTCTGAGATTCTAGTTGGAACCCACTGAAGCGACATGACGATGCGATGAACGACGTGATGAACGAGTGCTTCGCCGATCAACCTTCGCAGCCACAGCAGAGGAGGATCAACCTTTGGAACCCACTGAAGCGACGAGGTGATGAACAACGTGATGAACGAGTGCTTCGTCAGAGCTAAAATCTTAAGGTTTGTGTGGTGGTGGTTTGGGTCTGTGAGAGAGAGAGAGCTGAGGGAGATGGGTTTAGGTTTCGATGCTTTCAGATTGGGTCTGTGAGAGAAAAGCGGTGAGGGAGAGAATAATAAAAAATGGTAAAAGAATGAATATTTTATTGAATAAAGGTGTAGAATAGATAAATTGATGCGGGTGTTTTGTAAAAATGAGTGTGTAAAATAGAAAAAATAGCTTTTTTTGTGCAAAATAGAAGGCAAATTTGCATCAACTGATGTAATTGCTATTATAAGCGAATACGACAAAGTTACTATCATGTCTTATTGGAGGTATTAACAAGTCTACAACCAAGCCCCTAAGTCTGATGCATCACGCCAGTAATATGGGATGGCTATAATGAATTCTTTCATATATAATGAAGTGATTAAATTTTATGTTGGTTGTCAACCTACCACAATCCTCCTCTTTTTTTCTTGGTTTGGGACCAACTATGAACAAAATTTATGAAACTAAATATAGACATAGGTGGAGATCTGATTGGAGGTATCACACACCCAAAAAATCATAAAGATATCATAGAATTATCCTTAAAGCATATGTGTAAGTTCCATCTGTTCTAATACTTTATTTCTGCAATCATTAACTTGTGATGAATACAGATTCCAACAGAAGTGCCTGGATTTGTATAATTTCATTATGGTTCTTGTGATATATCATATATGTCATGCACTGATTATATTATTTCTTGGCATTTGAAAATCTTGTTTAGGCAACTAGTTAACACGGATTGGCATTAGATTCAAATGCGTAACTAAAACTTGACTGGTGACTCTTTTATCTGAAATGATCAGAAAATCATGAGCTGATTTTTACTGTCATATTGTCTTTTTCTTATTGATAAGTTTTGATTTTCTCTGTCAAATTAAATACTTAATACTTGTATGGAAGCACGACTGGTGGAATAAAAGCTTGATCCAAGGTTGTGTGATGTTTAATTTCCTTTGGTTGAAATTGAATGAGATCATTTATACAAACTGATTTTTTTTAAATCATATATTAAGAAGTACACGGATTTTTCTTTAGAAACTCAGACCAAGAAAGAAAAAGAATGATCCTTCTTTGGAAGCAGAATTTATTTCTTTAGTTTGAGTACACCCATCTCATATTTCTCAGTCTATACCTTGTATATTCTTGTAAAAATATTAATAGTGAAACTCATGCAAGTTTACAACCCAAACCTCATGTCCTTACACCACAGTCCATACTCACCCCAAAATAAAATAAAATAAAATAAAAATCAACGTCCGTACAAGTCCTTTGTTTCCATTTATTGTACGTGTTTTATTTCTAGGACCCCTACCCCATATACTTTTATATATAGAGTCCGGTTAATGTGTGCCCTAAGAGCACACATTAAGCCTTCAACTTTTGAAAATTTTTTCTCGAGAATTGAAAAAGCTGTTAATACTTTTTCAATTTCCAAGAAAATTTTTTCCAAAAATGAAAATTAATGTGTGTCCTAAGGGCACACATTAGTAAAATCCATATATATATAGAGAGAGAGAGAGAGAGAGAGAGAGAGAGATATGAAGTCTTAAAGGTTGAAGATGGCCACCAAGACCAAACTTGAAATAACTGACACATAAAATCCATATATATATATATATATATATATATATAGAGAGAGAGAGAGAGAGAGAGAGAGAGAGAGAGAGATATGAAGTCTTAAAGGTTGAAGATGGCCACCAAGACCAAACTTGAAATAACTGACACATATGCCTTTGGTACACCTTGATTCCACTGCTCGACTAAGCTGTAGTAAAAGCTGCAGTTGAAATACTCAGGTATAAATAGAACATCAAGTTTATTTCAGTCATATGGCACATAATAAGTAATAAGACAAAACCGAACCAAAGGTATATTACAATGATATGAAATTGTACCTTTCCTAGCACTGCATCCATTCGAAATGGTGTCACTGACGTACTGTACATGGGCACGGGTGGCCAGGGACGAAATCAGAATTCGAAGGGGGGGCCAAAGTATAAACCCAAAAAAGTTTATAAAAATCAAAACTAACATCTACTTAAGCTTTGTTGAATTCATCACATTCATTAACATTATAATCTCATATTTTCACAATTTGGATTGAATACTAATTTAATCGGTGGTAATTTTTTAGAATTTTGTTTGAAAAATTTCATGAATTGGGACATCAACACTAGAGGCAATGCTACATTATCAGCTTCAAATTATTTGCAATTTTTTCTCTTTAAAAAGAACAAATATTATAGATAATTATTAATTTTCCCATCATCAACAATTCAAGTAAAAGTTCCGTTATTTCCATATTATATAGCTCTATCGTTTCAAAATTTAGTCCAAAAAATAAACCAAACAAACATACCCCACAAGCTACAACAACATTAATGTTAATAAAATATTTTCTAAAAATAGTTAATAATTCATAAAAATAAACCTACAAACAAGCATTATTATCCACTGCACACATTTGATCATAGTTCCCACGGGCTTCATATTTTTGGATCAATATGCAATGGGCAAAAAGGATGTTGTAGTTTTCTTTTTAGTTTTCATGGGTTAAAATGTAAAGATTTTGAAGGAAGGGGGCCAAAAATATATTTTTTAGGGGAAATTTTTGTATATAGTGCTTTTTTTTTTCCAAATTGGGGGGGGGGGCAATGGCCCCCCTTTGCCCTAACGTGGGTCCGTCTCTGCGGGTGGCGAACCAAAAGTCTCTTTTCACATCATTGATACACTTAGTACAGCCATGGTGTGAGCATAGCATCCTTTATCACAGTATTCATCTATTTGATCTAGTCTCACAGTCACAGCCCCTTTATCTGTCAAGTCCATGCCTAAGCGTGTGCAACTCGGGGATATCTGATTACAGACCATCATACAGAGGAAACCCAAAGAGCTTAATTAAACTTCAAAATTTATAATAATAATAATAATAACTAATAAGAATATTATGAGCTTTGGAAGTGCCTAAAAATGAACTAAGAACACGGACAAGAGTTGTAAGTATACAGCACGTTGACACGGAATTTTTTGAAAAAAATAGGACTCAGCGGAACAAGTCTATTAAATAATTATTAGATATATTTTTATTAATATTTTTTATATATTATTAAGCATCTATTTTTCATATAATGTTAAATATATATTAAATTAAGAGTAATAATAGATGATAAAGAAAACTCATGATTATTAAAAGATTTAGAAATAGAATACAAACTAAGAATAAGGATGTTTACTAATTTTTAAATACATTGTTACTATTCAAAACATGAATGTTCTCTTTGTTTTGTAAAATGATATTCAATTCTTTTTGTTTTCATGTTCTGGTTGTGTCCTATATTTTTTTTATTAAAAAGAATAGACATGGTTGAGATATGCATGCAAAAATGTCTCAAGCATGCCAAGTGTCGAACATGTACGGGTACAACACGGTATGACACTCCAAATTAAGTATATGTGCTTCCTAGAAAATGAAAGATGCATATATGCCTTACATTATAGATCATGCAGTAGTAAGCGCTTCTCCAACCCTGGATTGGACCTAGATTCACATTCCTCCTGGGCTCTGTTTGATCTGAAATCAAGTAGTCGATACAAAACCATTAGCCTGGGTTCACAAACTATGTATTACTTATATAACAAGTAATCTAATGCAACATGAGTAATGAGTTTCTACTATTCATTTTTAAAAAAATTACAAAAAAATGAAATGGAAAGAGAAATGACTTTCAGCTTTGGAGAGGCCGAGTAGGAGGAAAATCCCCAGAAAGAACAAAATGAACCCAGATCTCCTGTAATTTTCCATTAGTCCCTGAAACTCGATTTTTTTTTCCTTTTCTTTTGGTTAAGCTTAAGAAAATGTGTGCATTGAAGCACTTAAAAACCTAGAGTAGCTATTTATATAAGACTATTGTACGTGGAAAAGAAACAAAAGAGAGGCTTAGAAGTACTAAGGAATTTTTCGTTAATTTCAGTATATCCTGAGAGAATACAAGATTGCAAGGAAAAGAAAACATAGATATTTTGGAGGACATGGTGAAACAGCTAGTTTTGGACATTGCATCGGTAATTGAGAGGTTAACCTGTGATAGCATCACCTATATGCATGCTAATCACTAGCATTAAATGAATTTAATATCTTTCATCCCAATGTGACAAGAGAGGTCATTGGCTAGGTTGTTGATCGACGGCCAAGGCTCTTTTTTTTTTCTTTTTGAGAAACGCCAAGGCTCTTTTAATCTGGTGTCAAGGTGCAAACAAAAAAGCACCGAATTTTATCCTTTTTTAAATCGCAATATGGTTTGCTCTTATTTAATGGTGCATTTGTTTAGGTGTTTGTGCAGCCTAAAACTGGAGAAATTATAGAGTCTTCTCGTAGATCACGTCATTTGTACACTTTTTCACTAATAGACTCCCACTTGTTTAAAATTGTTGAGTCAGTAATCAGTTTCTGTTTAAAAAAAATTTCTAACTCAGCAATTTTAAACACGCCCGTTTGAAATACATAAGGGAGTCTTAACTTTTTTACAAAAACTTCCTTTTAAGTAAGGTTTTCAGACCCGAACCGTTCATTGAACCGTAAAAGGGAGAGGTTCAAGGTTTTTGAGGTTGAATCGAGGTCGAACCGTGATGACGTCATAATTAATTTAATAATTAATTAAAGCCTAAATATAGATATTAAATTTATAAAACTAGCAAAATTGACTAATATATCTATATATGTAAGAGAAATTTAATGATTTTCAAGCATATATTTAATAATTAAAAAAGAAAGTTAATAAAATAAAATAATAACCATGAAAACATTAAAATTTATGATTAATTTTTGAAGTAAAGTTGAATATCTTTGAAGGATTTTAATTATAATTTTTTTTATTCCTTGTAAGAGATGGATAATTTAATTAAGTAGAATAAAATTGTGTTAAGTTGTTTTTATAAAAAAAAAAAAAAAAAAAAATTGCTAAGGTGTTGGACCGCACGGTTCTTGCCACGAGTTCGTGCGGTCCAACCCCGGTTTTAGGGATTCACGGAATTGCCACATATGCCCGGTTCTTTATGCTTAAAAAACCGATTTTCATCCCGGTTCTCGGTTTTCATGGTCCGACCTCCCGGTCCGGTCCAGTTCTGAGAACTATGCTTTTAAGGTTTTTGCACAGCACAGACTTTAAACCTCTTTAACTCACACTCATTTTCTAATGTGGGATTAACCCACTGTTTTTTCTTTTGAGAATACTAAGTATTTTTTAACACACACACAGGGAGAGGTGAGAAAGTTTTTTAAAGAAACTTAATGTGGTGTATATCCAAAAGAGCTTAACTCTTTGATACACAGCACAGACTTTAAACCTCTTTAATTCATACTCATTTCCAATGTGGGATTAACCCACTCTTGGATACACTGTTTTTTTAACTCTTTTGAGAATAGTAAGTATTTTTTAACACATATACACACGGGGAGAGGTGAGAAAGTTTTTTAAAGAAACTTAAAGTGGTGTATATCCAAAAGAGCTTAACTCTTGGATACACAGCACAGGCTTTAAACCTTTTTAATTCACACTCATTTTCCAATGTGGGATTAACCCACTGTTTTTTCTTTTGAGAATACTAAGTATTTTTTAACAAATCATTAGTCCGGTACCCCAAGGTCAATAATGCAGTAAATTTGTTAATTAATTTTCAATTAGCTAAATTATGTTATCACACAATTCTAATGATATAACCCATAAAAGCAGCAAATCACCAATCTGTAAGCACAACAATAAAATAAAGGACGACAACATGGGGACAAAAAGGAAAACCGATGGATAACTGATGGAAATTTAGACCCCTTAAACAACCAGATTGCGTAGCCTAGATTAATTAGCCAAGTTGTTACTTAGTCAAATTATGCAATTCTAGGTTAAAACAATCAAATAATCATATCAAACATATAAAGCAGCGGAATAATAAATAACACAATGATATGATCACCCAGGAAACCATACGGTAAAAACCTGGAGAGGATTTGACCCACCTATCCTCAAGGCTAACCTGAATCCACTATGAAAGAATCGAAGTTCATACAAAAGGACTACAAGCTCCCCGCTTGACTTCCTAATGCTACCCACCAGTAGAACTTACTGACACGACCACGTGCAAGCTCCGAATCCACGGACTCCTTCTTTCTTGAATTCCTCAATCAGCTACAAGCTCCCCGCTTGTTTTTCTTTTAAGTTCCAATGGTTGCAACTGTAATGATCTTCAAGATGTTGAAATCATCTCTACCTTGAAAACCCTAAGTTTTGTGTAAAGGAAGGCTCCTCAAAGATCTCACACGAGATTCACACAAAACAGCAATGTATGAGCAACAAAGCAATATGGACAACCTTCAAAAACGTGGCTAGGGTTTAGTTTATATACCTAGGGTAAAAACATAAAACCCTAAACGTTTAATGAAGTAGGGCTGAGTTGGAAATTCTGCAGAAAAATCAACCTGTGCGATTTTCGATCGATCGAGTCTATTCTTCGATCGATCGAGCCAGGCCAAAAGTCCCAAGTACTTCTGCAGCCACTCGATTCCAACTTTACAATAATAAACCAACTTTGAGCAAGTCTAAACAAGACTAAATACATTGTTTTGATCATGGTTTGCCAACATTACAAATTAGAGTTCTAAATACATAAAATCCTAAGACCTTAGAACCTAACAATAACATCTCTAAAGGGAAAATCACTAAACAATAACGTATCTCAATTAAGGCAATCTACTATGTGAAAAGAAGTTTACAATCTAAAACAAAACATTTGCTATCTAGACTCCATGACAAAATAGACAACTCTCTGTTGCAGCTCATAATAGTTTTAGAACACCAAACTTATCGTATATGGATCCCTTCAGAAACAACCCGTTTTTGTCAATATATAATCAAAACCTTGAATCCAATCCAAGGCATCTTCTAATTGAATGCTTGATCTACAATGATCTCACTTGGTTGACAAGTTCTACGGTTTCAAGTTCTTGATCACACCTATGGATACAAACTATTAAGTTTCTCTCTTGAAAACACACAAAAGGAGGCTTTGCTTTTCTCACACAGTGGCACTAAATTTTTGCCTCCATCTGCCTCACTGTTAGTCGGGTATATAAGGCTTTATATAGATAAATGTAAGTGAGATTCAAATAAAGAGATATCAAATTAAATATGTAACCAATAAAACAAAGTGCGCCACTCTCGACAGTGGCGACTCCAGGAATTTTGTCCAGGGTGTTCCTGGACAAACCGGAACAGTAACCTACCCTATTCTACTTTGAAAAAATTTCGGGTCATTTCGGTCTATTTCGGGTGTTTCGGGACATTTTGGTAAATACCGGCCGAAATTCAAGATTTGGCCGGCATGAAGTTTGTGCTAAAAAAAAAAAAAATTGTTCTTAAAACCAAAACAAATTTGCTGAAATTCAAAATTATTTGTCTTTTATAATGTATTTAGGTGAGTTTGGTTTAGCTTTTTGAAATTGGGCTTTTTGAAAAAGTGGAGTTTTTAAAAATTGCGGTATGAAATTGGGTTTTTTATAAAAGTTGAGTGTTTGGTAAAAGCTGTCAAAAAGTGTTTTTTAAAAAAGCTAAGTGTTTGGCTAGCACTTATAAAAGTGGCAGTTTGAGTGGTAAATTACCAAAAAGGATAATGTATATATAAATGAGTTTATTTCATACTTAAATCAACTACTTGTGATAAATTGATACTGATTTTAATTTGAACATACTATTACAATTATTTTTTTCTCTTTCTAAAAAAATTATTTTTTTCTCACCAATATTAGTTAATAATAACCTACCACTTAAATTTATTGTGAAAGTATTGTGATAATTGATACTGATTTTAATTTGAACGTACTATTAAAATTATTTTTTTCTCTTTCTAAAAAAATTATTTTTTTTCACCAATATTAGCTAATAATAACCTACCACTTAAGATTTATTGTGAATATATTGTGATAAAAATTGATATTATTTTAATAAAAAAATAAAAAAATATATATTATTGATATTATTTTAATAATATTATTTTGCAAGGAAGCTTCCTTGAAGCTTCCTTTTTCACTCTTTAACCCCCACCACATGTATCTGATCACATCTTAAAGCTTCCTTTTTCACTCTTTAATCCTCCACCACATATATCTTACCACGTTCTTTTTTTTTCATTTCCTATCATCCTTGTCTTTTCTCTACATCTTCATCTGCCTTTTTTCTTTTCTTTTTTAATCTTTTCCCATCCGTGCTGCTAGAGCTCTCAAGTTCTTGTTTCTCCCTTGTCATCTTCAGATCTTCTTCATCGTTTGTTTCATTCACCTCCTCAGTTTATCAATTTTCAGAGAGGAGAGGAACCTGGGGCTGCACCGTTGATCAAGCTTGTTTGTGAATTTGTGATCTGCTCTAGTTCCAATCTTTGATTTGTGTTGCTCACTTTCACCGTGTAAAATTGTGTTATAAGCAAAAGGATAAAATTGGGTTTTTAGGGTCTGTTTGGTTCCCGTAAAATATTTTCCGGAAAATACCTATTTTCCGGAAATGCTATTTTCCGGAAAAGGAAAATATTTTCAAGTGTTTGGTTGTATTATGAAAATTGTTGTGGAAAATATTTTCATGTGTTTGGGTCTATTAGGAAAATGCTATTTTCCGGCAACAACAACAACAACAACAAATTGATTCCGGCAACAACAACAACAACAACAAATTGATTCCGGCAACAACAACAACAACAAATTGATTCCGGCAACAACAACAACACAACAACAACAACAACAATCAGTTCATCAAAAAAAAAAACAACAAACGGCGATGGGTCTGGTTCGTGGATCGGCGAGCTCGAGGAGGCGATGGGTCTGGGTGAAGGCGATGGGTTGCTCGTGCTGTTGCTCGTGGGTCTGGGTTCGTCGTGCTCGTGGGTCTGGGTCTGGGTGAAGGCGAGGTGAAGGCGATGGGTTCGATCGAGCTCGGAGGCGATCTGGTGTTGATCTGGAGCTCGTTGCTTGGAGTCGATCTGGAGCTCGGAGCGATCTGGAGCTTGATCGGAGTTCGCCGGCGATCTGGACCGAGTTCTCTCTGCGTTCTCTCTTCTTTCTCTCGCTCTCCCTCTCTGTTGCGTTTTCTGGAAATCGTTTGAAGGGAAAATAAAAACGTAAAACGATTTCCGGGTCAAAGCATAGTTTTACACGGTCAAAGGAAAATAATTTTCGGAAAATGCTATTTTCCAAGCCAACCAAACAGCCTATTTTACGGAAAATGATTTCCTGAAATCATTTTCACCCAAAACAAACGCACCCTTAAGAATAACTAGTGGGCAATCTGCTTTAGCACTTTTGTGCAATCTGGTTGGGGTTGGTTTTGTTTAGGATTGATGTTGGGCTTTTAGTTTTTGGGCTTGCTCTGTAACATTTTTTTTTTTTTTTTAGATTTTAATTCAAAATTTGTTTGGCATAAAACTTTTGAGGGTGTTCCTGATTTTGCTTAAGGGTGTTCCTATATTTTTTTTATGGGTAAATAAATAAAAAAATTTTAATTATTATATATAAATTTTTTTTTTTTTTTTTTGGGTTAGGGTGTTCCTAGGAACACCCTGAACCCAACGTGGCGTCGCCATTGACTCTCGATCGAATAAGTTTCCATGTAGGAATTGTTGAACTACGGCTTTTGGTTGATCAAGGATTTGTCCAACTGTGACTTACGATCGATTGAACTTCGATTAAGGATATTATGGATGCACAAAGTTAAGCCATTTCTACACAAACTAACTTTGAATATTTGAGCAACATATTCCAAACGATTTTCAAAATATATATACATTGTTAACAAATATTAGAGCACCAGCATCAAGTGTGCTAAATGCTAAATTTTTAGCATTTAGCACACTAAACACACAAAAAACCCACTTACATCAAATGTACCAAATGCTAAAAAATTTTAGCATGGATTCACAATACCGTTCTACTAATTGAACGGTACGACAGAAATGCTAAAAAAAAATTATTCTAATTTTCTCTCTCCTTTCACACATATTTGAATCTCTCTCTCTCTCTCTCTCTCTAGAGTATGCGGGAGTTTTTTTTGGGTTGTTGTTGGGGTCGATTTTTATGGGTTGCGATGATTGTGGGCTGATTTTGGTGGTTGTGTTTACGACGGCTGGTGGTGGTTATTTAATTTGAGTGGTGGTTGCTTGATTTTGGGTGGTGGTAGGTTATGAGGTGGAATATGGGTTTTGTATTTATTTTTGTTTTTTGTTTTTTGTTTTTTTTTTTTATATTGTAGGAGTTTTTTAGGTTATTTTA
Source organism: Quercus aquifolioides (assembly GCA_019022515.1). Classification (NCBI taxonomy): domain Eukaryota; kingdom Viridiplantae; phylum Streptophyta; class Magnoliopsida; order Fagales; family Fagaceae; genus Quercus; species Quercus aquifolioides. The sequence goes on from CM032326.1 coordinate 29,024,715, forward strand.
ATGTGTTGTATATATTATTTTAATGTATTGTAGGGAAGAATAGAAGATTTGATATATGTTGTAATGTTAAATACTATGTTAAATTAGATAAAAGTAGATTTTGGAGTGTTAAAATGGCATTTGGCTTAGTACAGTTGATGCTAGTGCTCTTACCAATCTAAAACCTAACGATAGAAAAAGCATGAAGGTAAAAAAAAATAGTTGTGACTATTTTGACAATCAAGTTAGTGAAAGAAATCCAAAGAAGGCTAAAGAAAACAATTCATAGAAAAATCCAAATAGGACTTCTTAGCTGTGGGGGGGAGGGGGAAGGAGAGAGAAAATCCAGTTATAATAAATGGGATTAGGCCATTAGGCCCAAATGACCAAAATAAGGGAGAAAATTTGGATCTACCAAAATGGGCTTAATCAAAGCAGACCCCAATGGCCCCCAGGGAAGCCAACTCAAAAAAAGGATGAGACAGTCATCACAAATTTCGAGAAGGACCATCTGAGGAAGGTCCACTCCTCGGATACCTTCAGAGGAGCATCCCCTCCTCGACAACATGCTAAAAATTCACCTAGCACCCAGAACATAGACAAGGATCCATGTGGACTAGAAAGTGACTAAGCCTAAAAGCTTGAAGAAAGAATCTTCTAGAGGAAGCAATCATCCCTTCCACATTAAGGTTGTGTTTGGGAATAGCCGATAAGCTAGCTTTTAGCTTATTCAGCTTATTTCATGTTGCTCACGTGACACGGTTAATTATTTTCAGGCCCACGTTCTTGACGTTTCAAGAGCAAAACATTATTTGCTAGTGTAATTTGCAGGCCCACTTGCATTACTTTACACTGTAAGTTGGTTTACTTTTTTTTAACATAAGCACTATTTGCAGGTCCCATGGGTCACACGGGTTTTTTTTTTTTTTTTTATATGTATAGCTTTTTTTACTACTATACTTTCAGTTTTAAGATTTCAGCAAAAAGCTAAATAAGTTGTTCCCAAATAGACCGTACATGCGCCTCACCTATTAGTAATGCCACATTTATGGCTGAATGACACAACATAACATAACAGTGCTAAAAAACCTGATTTCCACCCATCTCTAACTCCAAAGAAGGGAAAATAGAGGATGAGACAAGTATCTTCTCTACTCCATATCCACCCTACAGGTAAACAGTAGGGAGGGTACCTCCACAAGCATAAATAAGGATGGATCCCCCATGCACAATATCCACCCTACAGGTAAACAATAGGGAGGGTGTCTTCACAAGTATAAATAGGGATGGATCCCTATGCACATGAGATCCATAAAAAATCTGATAAGAGAGAAAAGTTGTTAAGTGCAATTCTTAGAAATATAAAGAGTGATTCTACATCTTTGTAACTCTTCCTCGGACTTTCTGAGGACGATTCTATAAATCTTAGTGTTTTTGTTAAGTGTTTAGTTGCAATTCTTTTCTAGTCCTTTCTTTATTCAATTAAGCTCTTGACCCATACTTAATAAATTAGTTGTAATGGTCATCTGATTAACTTGAAGCCTTAAGATATTTGCTAACCCACACATTAACATATCACCCACTCATGCAATTCCTAGGGGAAGCTTTCCCTGATGACGCTCCCGCTATGCTCTCTCTTTACCTTGTGTTGATGCATTTAATGATAATGGTGGTCTGTTTGCCTAATAAATGCAGAATGGGAGGATGGCCCTTTACAAGCCTTTGTTCTGATGGGAGGAAGATCGAATGTCCAACCTCAAACTTTCATGGATTTGACCTGGTGTGAAATGTGATGATGCACAAAAATCGTCAGTGAGCTGATTGTCCTCAAACGCTCTAGTGGGTACCTGTAGAACAAGAAACCAAGAACTAAACAGAGAGTACCGGTGGGGTGCCGGCCAAAGATCCTCCAAAGGTTAAGTCAGTGAATGAGAAATCTTTGAGAACTCTATAGTGAGAGAGTTAGGGATTTTCTGCGTACCTTGGAAAAGAGAATACCTGTGGTTTATATAGCGATGCGGAGGAGGCCCAAATCTCGGGAATACAGGGTTTTTCCTTATAGGGAGGAGGTGGAGTTAATGGCACCGAGATCTTGGGGATACCTTCCATACTGGGAAGGCGAAAGTCGTGGGGTAGGGTCTTTGTGCATGGTGCGCAAGGTATTTCCATATAGGAACGTACGTGGAGACCACGCAAGGCCACGTGGGATCCGTCGGTGTGCCCATCTGTCTGTCGATGTGATTCGTCCGCTTAGTATGGAAATGTATCCGTCAGCTTAACAAGGGTTCGTCCGCTTAGCCATCAGCTTCTGCTGGCGTAGGGCACAAGGTTCCAGACGGACCTTTCTCGAGACTGACAGCTCCTTCAAGGATTGGTTCCGTCGGCTTTATCATCGGTGTGACACTCTTTGATGACGAACTCTGTGGTTAAGAATTAATTTCTTATTCCAAAAATACCCCTATCGAAATGTTTAGGTGCAGGACCGAGTTGACTCAAGGCATGACTTAAGCTTGTTCCATTGTCCATCATGCATGAGACCTCAAGGGCAAAACTTAACCTATTAAGATGGGGTTATGAATTTGGGGCTCAGCTTTTTTGGGCTGAATTGACAGGCTTAGGGTGAGTTTGGTTCAGCTTTTTGTAAAAGTACATAATGAAAAAGTTGAGTTTTCAAAAAGTGCATAATGAAAAAGTGCATAATGAAAAAGTGCATTTTCAAAAAGCTGAGTGTTTGGTAAAAACTGTTAAAAAGTGCTTTTTGAAAAAGTTAAGTGTTTGGCTAATACTTATAAAAGTAGCAGTTTGAGGGGTAAATTACCAAAAAGGACAATGTATATATAAGAGCATTTCTAGTAGGTTAGACAAATTTTTGTACTGTTTGGACAATCAACAGTGACATTTACTTTTTTCCTATCCACTTTTTTAATTTTTATTTTTTAATCAAATTTATTCTTTTTTAATCTTTATTTTTTCTTTTCCTATTCATTCTCAACAATTATATTTTTCAACAAAAAATATTACATCCACAATATTTTTTGCAATACTTTCACAAGAATCATTACAAAATCTTATATGGAAAGTTGTTACTAGTTCTAATTTGAACCTACCACTGAAATTATATTTTTACTCACCAATATTAGCTAATTACTTAAAATTTATTGTGAAAATATTGTGGTATTATTTTTAAATTATGATTTCTTATTCTTTGCCTTTTCTTTCATCCATATGTTTCCTTTTTTTCTTTTCTTTTTTCTCTTGCATTTTGTCCACCACACACGTATACCCATCACTTGATTCCAGAAGCTCCTTTCCACACACGTATAGCCACCACACAGTACATCCTCTCCTTTTTTTTTCTTTACTTCCACTTGATTCCAGAAGCTCCCTCACTCTTTCTTTCTCCAACTCTCTCATGTTCTACTTTTTTTTTTCTTTTTCTTTTTCTACTTGGTTCCATAAATTCTCTAGCTCTCTCTGTGATACGTCTCACATAAATCTTGCTTGCCTTTGGTGTCATTATCTTCAAACACACACAAACACGCATGGAGAGAAAGGAGAAATCACCTTTGCTCCACCACACCGCCACCGCTGCTCCTCCTCCTCACTGCGGAGTGCATGGAACCAGGGGTCACATCAGCTTCTATTTTTTTTTTCTTGTTCTTGATTAGTTGTTGTTTCTGATTTTAGATTTGTCTCATATCGGCTTCTATTTTTTTTTTCTTGATCATTTATTGTTGTTCTAATTTTTTTTTCTGTTCTTGATCTGCTGTTGTTGTTGTTTTGATTTTAGATTTGTTGTTTAAATTATATTAGTTTTATGAGAGCAAGAATTTTTTTGCTTTTATTGTTGTGGTTTGATTAATTTTATTGCGTGAGTGAGCTTCAAGGCAAAGGGAGAGCAGAGAGATGAGATGAGAGGAATGAGGGATAGGCGTGAGAACTGAGGACTTTTTATCAAGGGTAATTTGGTAATTGAATGAAGAACCCAACGGATAGTTCAGAAATGCGCATGGACTTTTTGTTTTATGGACCTCCAGAGCTCCATAACTCAAACGCGCATTCTCTTCACAAATATAAAATGCAACTTTTTCCAAAAAGTTGCGTTTTATACTAACCAAACACTATTTTTGGGCTGGCTTTTTTCAAAACGTGACTTTTGGGCTGAAAAAGTTGAAACAAAGAGGCACTTAGACTTGCTTGGATTAGACATTCCTGACCCAACTCTTGGGCCTGCTGGACTAGTTGGGCCTACTAGTCTTGGGCTTACTCAATCTTCCTCTCCAATATATTATACCTTAATATGTGTTTCAGTATATGATTCTTGAACCAAAAAGAGAATGGTCACCCCATTATTATGGCACAAAATGAAAGCCCCACTCTTCTGCCATGTGCCCTTCAATCTGTTTAATGTCAAACATCACCGCGAGGGGTTGGGATTGGGACAAATTTATCATCTATTTATCACATACTTTACCCTTACAATTGAGAGAATACAATATACGTGGATTACAGTTAACTCAATTGATAAAGTCTTTAATAGTAAAAAATACAATCATCAAAAGCGGACACAAAAAAAAAATACAGTATATGATTAAATATGAAAAACAAATAGAGACAAGAATGAACACAACTACACGAGATAAAGCAAAAAATATATATTCACATGTTTCAACAGCTGTTCATCTTTCGCATTCATATATTTAATTGGTCAATGGATAGAAAGAGTATACTCAACGAAAATTGATTAGTTCATTTCATCTTATATTTATTTAAATGTTAGAAGAATTTTAAAAATATTTTATCATTCAAGAAATCAAGAAAGCGCACATGGATTTTAGTCAACGATCCTAATTAAACTCAAAATAGGAAATTCGACAAATATGAAATATCATATTATTTTCAAAATTCGCTTTTAAGGATGATTGTTTAATAATAAAACAAAACAGGGACTATATATAATATATGTAGGTTTATTAGTTTACTTAGTAATAAAAAAAAAAATTTATTTATTTTCTTCTTGTTTCTCCTCTCTCAAGCTTTTTTTTTTTTTTTTTTTTTTTTTTGAGAAAGTCCTCTCTCAAGATGGCGAGGCAGGAGGCACTCATCAGTCAAAAATCAATCACTATTTGTGGAGTACAAACAAACGGGTCGGCACGATATGTGGGTGATAATTAAGTACTAAATAGTAAATATTCATTTATCCAAAAAAACAAATACTAAATTTTCATTGGAAGCGATCAAAATTAATTTGACCATAATGCCCTTTTGTCTTCACTAGATTTCCCATTTGAAAATGCCAAAAAATAAATTTAAAAAAATTATGCTAAATAAATCTAATTTTTAAAATTCATGTATTATTTTAACAATACATCTTACATTCTATACTCTTTATTTTATAATACATTATATTAAAATAATTATTATAAAAAAAAAAGAGCGGGAGTTTTTTTTTTTTTTTTCTTAATACTACAAGCAGAGTGGGAGTTTTAAGAAGAAGAATGATTAGGAAGGAGGGGTAATTTAGTAATTCACAAGTCTTTTGAATCTGAACAGATGTTTCCTTTTTCTGATAATTATATACTTAAAAAAAAGCCTTTGAAGGAAAAAAGAGGAAAAAAAAAAATCATTATGATAATGATAAGTGTCTTTATTGAAATTTAATAAGGAAATAAAAAAGGAGAGAGCTTGACTTTGTTGAATTCCATTCTGATTCCATATGAAAAAGCTAAATTGAAAAGTTGTTTCCCACCTACACCTCTCTTGACTCTCTTATATTATGTACCAGTAGTACAACAGTAGATAGATAGATAGAACTAAGGCTTCCTCTCTCTCTCTCTCTCTCTCTCTCTCTCTGCAAACTCAGACTTTTCTGGAGATTTTTGTGTAGAGCAAGGCCTTCTTCAATTAGATCCATCACCCCAGTTCTCTGAAATAACAAAAGCTCTATATTCTTCACTCTCTGGTAAACTTCTTACACTCATTTTTTTGCTTTCTCTGAATTATATATATATTGTTACTGGAAATGCTATATTTAGTTAATACCTCTGCATAATCTCCTTGTTTTTTTTTTCCTTCTTTTGGGTAAATTCCATTCTAGTTAAAACATAGTAATTCCATTCTCTCTGGTCTGCTAAGTTTAACATAGGATTGGTAGATGAAAAGGGATTCAATTTAAGGTTTTTCTGATTTATACAAATACAAAACATAAGGACTATTACTATGATGTTTCTTTTCTTTTCATAATTCCTTTTTTTTTTTTTGAATTCTCTGTAAGTTTCCTAATTTTTTTTAATTAATTAAGTAAATATAATTAATTATAATTATAAAATATATGGCCTGCAATTTAAGCTAGAGAGTTCCACGTCTAGATAAATAATAAGGAGAGAACGCGTGGCATAGCTGGACTTCTTGTTGGGACAGTTGTGTTCTAGTTTGTGTCTTAAGATACATGGTCTGAATTGCCGCGAGGACTTCTCCTTATTTTTCGCGCTTTTGTGCTCGTGACCACCACGCTCCATCTAGATCATTGTGCCACTGCCTGTGCCTGCTTTTATTTTATTTTATTTTTATGCCCTTTGTTTATTAGTAATATATTGATAACCTTAGAGAACCCACCTACCTCTCAACTCAAACTCGTCTATGTTTTTACTTTTTACTAGCACGTGGGTTCGGTGACATTAATAGTTTACCCCATAAATAAAATAAATAAAATTCTTTAAAATTTTTACCTTTCATTGATGTGATATATATATATATTTTTTTTAATGAAAAGCTCGTAAGTAAACTCTAAGTTTACTAAAAGGGGAATAAATTCATTATATAATGAGTAATAATTAACTCAATTAAATGAGAATTTTCCTTTATTCATATTATTTAATGTAAATTGTCAGTGATAAGTAAAAAAATAATATCAATACTCAGTAGTGAATTTAAATAAAAACAAATAAAAGCTAGTCAATTCAATTGATATGAAAAATATTGCCTAGAGTTCAGTGACCTTTCCTGTCTACCTAAAAAGAGAAGAAAAAAAATTCTTATTTAAAAGACAAATGGCTTTGGTTGTCATTTGTCTATTTTTAGTCTTTGTTTTTTGTCTTTGAACAATATGTGGTAGGTATTTATCTACCTGTTCCATTTTCCAGATTTAGTTAGTATTACTATTCATGAGCTGTAGTTATTACAGTTGCAGTGGCATGTAAGATTATTTAACTGATTTTTTTGGATATTCAGATTTCCTCTTTTCAATCTCCACGACTTTCAAAAACTTAGCAGATGGCTACGACATTGGTAAGAAATGAAACTCTAATAATACAGCTTTCTCACTTTGCATATTTACTTTTCTTGACTCTCAAACAACTTAATAATTCATGTTTTATTTAGAGCGTATTTTGTCCTTTTGTCCTTGCGAAACTTTGAATAAGTTAATAACTCCATCTTGCAAGATACTTGTGGAACTGTATGTTTTAGCCTTTCTATCTTGTGTTTTGCATTAAGTTTTGTTAATCCTATCCTACTGAATTATAAGATTATATCCGAAGCACATTTTCTCTTGGTTATCAACCGATCAAAATGCTTCATTCATATGCATTGTCATGATTGGACTTTGAAACATCATGTCCATGTAGTGACTGTTTGATCAAATTAAAGATGGTGAGTATAGAATGGACATGATGGTAAGAAGCAATGATATTTGATACATGCCTTGAAGGCTGTAGCAGCTACAGCAGGTTTGATAATTTAGAGACTGAATATCATATTTGATTTGGTGATGTGTAAAACATAGCATGGTATTTGAAACACAATGGTCTGGTTGTTTACCACTGGACAACCTAATAATGCTGAACTGTGCATATATCTATTTTTATAATTCCCTTTTTACATAAAATTTGTGTCTCTTTTTCCAACTCTATCTGGTTTCTTCAGCAGGACCTGTGAACATCAGGTGGCTGTTTAATGTGTCCGGTGTAATATTGTTCAGTTTTTATTTCAGGAACGATCCCTTAAGCTTCCGAAGAGGACAGAATCAAGACTGTCTCGTTCGTGGTGGTGGGATAGTCATGTCAGTCCAAAAAATTCAAAGTGGCTTGCAGAGAATCTTGAGGGTGAGCACTATGATAGCATTTTATCCTTTTGATTTGATCTTCTTCATTTTTATGAATTGCCACATGTAATAAGTCAAAGGAAATAGATCACCGTATCTTACTGCTATTTTGAGTCATAGCTTTCTAGGTACATAAAAATAGCTAATTAGAGAAAAGACAAATTTATCATTAACTAAATTTGACTGAGTATTAACATTATATTTAGATCTAGCCCTATTGGTTGTCCTAATTTTTATGGTATTCAAACATCATTGGATGGACATCTATGTTCTCAAGAATATGGATTAGGTTCGTAACCTTTTACTATATTTGCCTGACACTGTTTTGATAACCTTGTGTTCATTCGCATGGATGGACATCCCATGTGCATGAACACAAGCTAAAGAACTTGTTAAGACATATCTTTCTTTTTTGTTTGAACGACATTTGTTACCTGTAATCTGGTATCCGTGATTTTTCTTGGCCAACATAAATATTTAGTTTCACGTTCTAAACCGAGCTAGGTTAAAATGAGTAAAATGGTCAATTGTTAAAAATTATTAGAGTCCTCTTTTTCTCTTAACCTAGTGGTGAAAAGGTATTCCTCAGTTTCCAACTGCCTTACGTTTTCGACCCAGGCATTTTATATATCACATAACTGTTAAATGCATTAATCAATTTATCTAAAATGCCGTACAAGAGGATAACAAAACGATCATTGACCTCAGAGATGGACCAGAGCATCAAACGTATGTTGAAGTTGATTGAAGAGGATGGAGACTCATTTGCCAAAAAGGCTGAGATGTATTATCAAAAGAGACCTGAATTGATTTCTCATGTTGAGGAGATTTACCGCATTTACCGGTCACTAGCTGAGCGATATGATCATGTGACAGGAGAATTGAGGAAGAATATTCCCTCAGAACTCCAATCCCAGGGCTCAGGCACTTCTGACATTAGCTTGGACTTGTCCTATATTTCTGATCATAAGTTGGGTCGTCGTAGATCTAGCCACCGAGCTGCTGGTTTTGATTACTTCCTTGGCTCTAGTGGAAACGGCACTGATATCAGCCAGAAAGAAGGGGATGAAACATCTACATTGACGGACTCTGAAGCAGAATCTGATGATTCCTCGGTCAACAATTACTCAGTTCTATCAGGGAACGGTGGTGATCAAAGGGTGAACAGGAAGACAATTGAATTGGAGATTGAGCTCCGTGAAATGAAAGAAAGGCTCCGAATGCAACATGAAGAGAATGCCGATGGTTCATTGAGGGGAGCAAAAATCGAAAATCCTGATGATTTCAATGCTAGAATTGCACTGTATGAGCAAGAGCTGAGGATTGCAAATGAAAAAATACGCCTTTCAGAAGAAGAGAAAACTCGGCTGAAGATTGAGAACCAAAGATATAAGTCACCGGAATTCAGTAATGATAACCAGTCAGAGCTTGGATCGTCAACACTGGAAGATATGAAGATGCGGGATGCTGAGCTGGACTTAGAAATTAATCGGACACCAGGTATTCTAGAAAGGATTGGTGAGTCAGAGTCAGACATTTTGGACCAAGATGGCAAGATTAAAGCATTGGTGGAAGAGCTGAGAATCCACAGAGAAAGGCTTCAGGACTCGGAGAAGGAAATTGCTAGTTTGAAGCTTGAACTTCAATCCTCTGGAAACATACGCCATTTGCAGGAGCAGCTTGAATCGGCTAAAAAAGAAATCACTACCTGGAAAACAAAATTCAACTCAGAGAAAAGAGAGGTCTCCAAGCTGCAGGAAAGAATTTCCAGGTTGAAAGCTAGTTTATCAGACCGGGATCGTGAGATCAGGGATTTGAAACAAGAAGTATCTGATGCTGAGCAGAAGATTTTTCCTGAAAAATCACAATTAAAAACGGAAATGTCTAAAGTGTTGGAGGAACGTGCTCGTTTGAAGGAGGAGGTCAGAGATTGGGAAAGTCGTGCTCGTTTGCTAGAAGATGAGATCAGAATGGCCAAGGCTGAAAAGATGGAAATGGAGGAAAGACTTACCAGTGAACTTGTGCAGTTGAGGGCAGAAATTGATGAGAGAGGCGTTCACATAGAAAATTTGAATAAGAGCCTTGACACGTTAACATCAGAAAGAGATGAACTTAATGCAAAAGTTCAGGCACTCAAAGCAGAGGTGAGTACTAGAGATGACCGCATTGACGAAATGGATGTGTATTTGCAGCAATTACAAGTGGAACATGTGGAACTTACGACTAAAATGGACGGTGCACGTAAATTGTTGGAGGAGCTGAGATCAAGAGCAAAGGAACTTGAGGGGGAGATTGAGAAGCAAAAAGTTGTGATCTTGGAAGGAGCAGAGGAGAAACGAGAGGCTATAAGGCAGCTATGCTTTTCTCTCGAGCATTATAGGAATGGATATCATATGCTTCGGGAGGCTTTTATGGGGCACAAGCGAGTTCCAGTTTTGGCATCATAATAACTTTACCTATGTAAACTACTAAACTTACATATATTTCTTCTTCTTCTAAGTCATTTGTTTTTTTCCCAGAGTGAATCATTCATTTTCTGGGTTTGGAAGTACCAACTCTTACTATGGAGTATGGACCATGATCATATGGTTTTCATGGTACATCAGTGTGTATATATATATGTTGTGCATGTAATGCAGGAGTTTCCTGTTTTTGGGGGCAGTCTGGTGACATAGAAATTGGCGTGGCAGTTGTGGAGTTCAGCTGAAGTTTGCACGTCATTTTTTTTTTTTTTTTTAGTTTGAAATTCGAGTTTTGGTCTGAATGTGTTGACGTTGAGTTGGATTGCCTATGCCATTTGAAAACTACTAAACTTCTTACCAATTTAGTAGTATGTTCTATAAATAAATTAAAAAAAAAAAAAGTTGTATGTAAATTATAAAGCTTGGAGTTTGATATATGCTGTGAATAAAGTTGTTATTATTATTATTATTTTATTTGTCAAATTTCATGAAGTAACTTATTTGTTTATGAATATGAGATGCAGGCATTTTGTTTTCTTCAATAAGTTGCGAATGGAAAAAACAAAAAAGAAAGGTTAAATAAAATATTTATGGGGAAAGAGAGATGCGCGCCAGGTAGGGGTCGAACCTACGACTTTCTGCTTAGGAAACAGACGCTCTATCCACTGAGCTACAGGCGCTTGCTTGGACCAAGAAAGCGGCTAATATATTAGGAATTCAATAAATGATTCAAACCTCCCCTACATTTGCGATTTTGAATTTGAGTAATATTAATTAATACATAAAAATCATACAAATTGATATGCCAAATTATACTAATATTCCAACTTTAGAATCATATTTTAGCTTCTTCTTTTTTGTGCTAAAATATAACTTTTTAAAACATCATTGTTTCTCATATTTTCAAAGTACAAATATATTTTAGCCCATTTTCATAAACAAGCCGAATAAGTTGATGTCAAACACACTTAATTAAAAGTTAGCATATTAGTATATACCATATATTAGCTTGAAAGATACATGTATTAATATTACTTGAATTCAAAATCACATTCTAAAGGATTAGAGTGCCTACTTCCACTACTTTTTTGATTCGAGTAATAGTAATACATAAATCATATCATCCTTTAATCACAATATTAAAATAAAATAACTGCAAATTTTATTTATTATGCTATTTATTCAACATCATTAGTGGTTGGGCCTTGGCCTACTTCTGCTACTTTTGTGATTTTGAATTTGAGTAATATTAATATGTAAGTTTTACAAATTAATATGTCAATTTTTAAATACAATATTTAAAAAGTTAAAATTTTTATTTATTATGTTTTTTTTATGAAAATTTATTATGCTATTAATGTAACGTCGTTAGAAATTGTCCTTTATAACAATAACAAGTCTTTCCCCAAAAGTAATAACTAGTGAATTTGAGTTTGGAAATTAACCTCTTCAAAAATAAATCCTCCAAAAACAAAAACAAAAAGTTTGTAGTGGGTACAACATTTATTTATTAAAATGACACCATTCACATTCATTAAAGAGTTTTGTGTAGACTTTAAAACGATCACTTTTAGTTCCTAGCAAACTTATAAGGATTGCTTTTAGTCATTCCATGAACATCCATTAAATCTCTCTAATGTGATGATGATATAGTCAAACTAAAAATTGACACATCATCCCTCTATAAGACACATTAAAGATTAAAAATGATTTCCCATCAAAAAAAAAAAAAAAGATTATTTTAAGTTTGTTAGGGAATAAAAGTGATCAATTTAAAATTCAGTGACTAAAAGTGATCACTTTAAATTTGTTTTGAACCCTACCAAATTTTGTGACTAATAAGAGCATCTCCAGTAGGTCTCTTGAAGAAGAGAGAGTATTGTAGCATTTATTATAGCAACTCCAAATATTATTATCTATTAAAATAATCACTCGGTTAATAAAAATTGATTTTTTTTTCTCTTTCCTCCTTTACTCTTCTTCTCTCTCTCTCTCTCTCTCGCTTATCCTCAGAAAACAAAGGGAAAGCAACTCTCTCACAAAATCAACGCAACTTTCTTTTGCAAAAACGATCCAGCAAATCTTTCAACTCCCAAACAAAAATTAGAACAAAAAAAAAATTGGAGAAAAAAATATTTTGATCTGCTGTTTAAGAACCAACCATATATTTTGATCACATTTTTATAATAAAATTAATAATAGCTTTAGCATTTTCCAACGTTCTCAGTCCAAGCATCCTATTCCTATATCATCTCAATCCACATGTCAGCCCATGCGCAGAAGCAAATTACACATTTGGCCAACATTTTCTTTCCACAGTTTTGGTGGTTGTTGCTTTGGTCTTTTCCCAACCTACCAAGTTTTTTTCGCCCACAGATCATTAACCCAGAACAAGGACGGGAATGAAGACATAACCAGGAAACTGTTTGACTGTTAAGCTAGTCAGAAGTTAAACATTCCAATACCCAATTGTCAAATTTTTACTTGGGCTTCACCTGATTGGATCAGATCATTGGATTGCCTATTCTATTCACAGACACCAAAAACTTTTCCAGTTACATTTGGTCCCCAAACGGAGACCTTTTTCTTACTCAAATGAAACCCAACCCTGGATGATGCTCTATTAGGAGCAACACAAGCACAAGGGTGAAGAAATCACTTGAGACCTTATTTAAAAGTAAATCTTCAGCAGCTTATAAGAATTACACAAACGAATAAAGCAAGAATTCCAGTGTTTTTGACTCATCCAATACATGCGTTTGAGCAAAATTCATAACGATATGTGAAAGAAAGTGTTTAATAAACATGCTATTGTCACTGCAGTCCCCCAGAAGGAGCTGCAAACAAGCAATAGAAACAAAGCATTATTGAAATGGGATCTACTCCGATTGTTCACTGAATCCTGAAAAATGATCTAATCAAATGGCTCCAGGAGAATCCTGCATCAGTATCATTGCCCCTCAGCCTCAGGTTTCTCCAAAAATGTCTTCTTTATCCAATCAAATGGCTGTTATACATTTGAAACAAAATCATCAGAAACTACAGCACAGTTAAGCCTACCAAAAATAAGAAAAATAAATAAACTTATGAGAAAACTATGATAGAAATGATTTAATGCATATATAAAACAAGAGACTAGAGAGGAACTAAGATTTGCTGTCAATAACTAGATTAATTTAAACAAATATACAAGAGGATTAAGAAGATAACTATACAATTTCATGTACTAGAACTAGAGTACTCATAAATGGATTAACACTGGAAATCATTATGCTTCTTTCCCATGTACATATAAAGTTCGTCAATGTAGATGAAACTACAAGTTAACACATAAAGCTTAATACGTGCATAGCTGCTGATTCTACAGCATCAGATGATTCACAGCTGCCTTCATACTTTTGTATTTCTATTCAAGATTCTCTTTAAAATTTATCTTGTGGATAGAAATTATACGATTTAAAAGTTTAGTAGCAAGAGACTAGTCATCCGAGTCCAACAAGGGAGAAGTAAAAGTAGGAAACCATGGTGGCAAAGTGCCAAGATAACCAGGATCACAAGATGACAGAAACTAATTCGCACAAAGTTTTGAAAAGAGGGGAAAACGGATGGAAGATATCTACAGCAAGCAGTGAGGCATAAAATTAACGTTGCGAGTTGAAACTATATGGTCCAGAACATTATATACTATGAAACATAAACAACATGAATTCTAATTATTAAAAAAAGTCAAGTCTCAAATAAGAAGGGAAATTTAGTCCTAAATAGGTTGTCCAATGCAGTCAAACAGATGTCAGCCAGTACCTACTATCATTTAATGTCTAGTATCCTCCAGCCAAAGAAAGGAAAAAAGGACCACAATTTCCTAGTATCCATGATCCATTATTAGCAAATCACCCAAAAAAAAGTCGTACTCAGTGCACAAAACTCCCACTTTTACAAGTTCTGGGAGAGGTAATTGATAGACAGCCTCACCCCTTTTTTTATTTTTTTTACTTATTGGGGGAAAGAGACTAATTCTTGGGTTCGACCTAGCAACAAGCCACTTTTGGGTGTAAGGCACTTGCCATCTAGGACGGATACTTCATTTATGGTCCGTTTGGATTGAGGGAGAGGGAGGGGGATCAACCAACTCTACTCCTCCTCCTTCCTCCCTCCATCCAAACAGGCTCTTAGGGTGCTGTACCCATGTATCCAAGTCCGTGTCCATGCTTCCTAGTTTGCCATCACAAAGGTCCGATGAAAAAGAGGACTAAAGCTTCTACCTCCTTATCTATGTTAAAATTCATAGAGATACTATGAGTTTTAGATAGCATATTTTACTTTTTATTTTTGTTAGGCTCATATAGCTGCTCCCTTGTATTAGGCTTGCACCCATTTGCACTTTTTATATGAAATTATCAGTTTATTTTTTTTTTTTTTAAATGAAAGGGATATAAGCAATGAAACATGTGCATCAAAAACTTGTTCTTCTTCCTTATATAATCTTAGATTTGGCGAATACTAAGATGCAATCCATCCTAATACAAATATTTTTCATATTCTTAGAAAATGATATTAGGAATAAATAATAGATAACTATAAAGTACAAGTAGAATAAAAAATCGCTTTGGATTGGATTGGATTGGATGGAAAGGGAAGCTGACCTGAACGACCCAAAGAGCAGTGGTGGTGGCGGCGACACCCCACAAGGCAGCAGACTGAACATCGATGGGCTGAAGTCTAGGCCGAAGAAATTTCATGAGTCCTCCCGATCTAGATGCGATCCCAGCAGACATTTTCAGATATATTCTCTCTCTAAACTCACAAAACCTTTCTTTCTTTCTTTCAATGTGTTTAATAATATTATATACCTGTAAACTGTGAGAAGAATGAGCAGCAACGCGGAATATGCTTGTAACGCGAAATTCCCTTTTCTTTTCTTTTTCTTTTCTTTTTTTCTCTTTTTTTCTTTTAGTTTTTGTTTTTTTACACACACCAACAAAAAAAAAAAAAAAAAAAAAAAAAAAAAAAACCAGCTTTTATTCCAAAAAATTTTAGGTCGATTTTTTGGGTCAGTTAGGGATTTACCGTGGTCGATAGGACTGACAACATGTATTCTTTTTCTCTTTTATATTTTACTTGAAATCATATTCTTTATTACTTTCTTAATTCTTCTAAAAAAAATATTACTTTCTTAATAGACAAATTTTGTTTATTACTTTGACTAATGTTATTTTGGGTACTCATTTAAGTTTCTTTTTTTTCTTATTTTTTCATTTTCTTAACTTGCATCAACTCACTCTTTTTTAGTGGTATATTAATTGCTATCCTCTTTGAACATGGACAAAGAATTTTCCTCTTTTGGTTTGACTCAATCACAATTTATTTGTGAAGAAAAAACACAATTTTAATGGCTACATTTTGGACTGTTAAAATTTTAATAAAATTAAGAACAAATAAGATTAGTGAGGTAATGTACAAAGTATTTAATCTATATTATCATTTAATATTTCATTCATTATATAGATAAAATATATTTACAAGTATAAAATTAAGTATGAAAAATAAATTTGCAAGTATGAATGTGAAGTGATATGGTCCAAATTTTATAGGAGAAAGAAAAGGGAATAAAAAGAGACCTCATGACCATGTTATTTTATTAGGAATATACTAATGGTTTTGTGTTAAAAACAAATCTATCAACTAGTTGGACTCAATTCAAATTAACGAAAATTCCAATTTAAATCCATGTCTATGCATTCATTCAATATGTATCTATGTATTGTACCATGGTCAAATGTAGTTCAATTTGATACAATGTTGGTCAACATGTACCTATGATACAAGACTTTTTTAGCTCAATTCGATTTGTATTGCATATTGTACAATATTAACAATTATGCTCTATGCTGATATACTGATATGTTACCAAATTGTTCTCTTACAAACAAGAGCAGTAACCTGACAAAGGGAAGCATCAACTCAAGATAGTAAAAGCAGAGGCATCCACCAATGAGGGTTAGGCAGTTGCTGAACTGTCGTAACTTTTCTCTCCTACAAGCATCAACACAAAAATGCATGGCCGCCATTTTTTTTTTTAAGGAGCACTAGGTCTAGAAGTGGAAGGAGGTATCCTCACATTTTAAAACATTTGAACTGCTTTTTGTACATTAAAATTATACACCTCATTTTGTATGGTTTTTCTACAAATGTTCAAGCTAATCTATTCAAATATTAGACAAGAAATGTAAGGTACAAATTCTTTCTTGAAAAAGAAAAAAAAGGGTTAGAGGGGGGCAACCAATGTGACTTCCCTATCTTGGCGTGACCGTTGGAAGGTACAAATTCATATATACCTCTAATGATGCAAGTATCTAAGATAAAATTTCAATTAATAAGAGAATTTTCAAGAGAAATTGACTATTAAGATATACAATATTCACCACCCATTAGCCAACCCTACAAGTTCCAAGGCATCGAGCCAGATCCTTGCTACAAATGCCGGTGACATTCATGATGTAAAGGAACAACATTACCCAAACACAGACTTTACAATAAACTCTTATCTTTAGCAAATTTTGCAGTAAAAGCCCCCAAGTCCAGAAGCAACACACCTGCAGATGCATTTGCATTTCATTAGTATGACTTACCAATGATGCACAAAATAAGCATGCATGGATGCCATATGCAACCAAACAGAAGAGGGACAGAAAAAGGGTCGAGAAATCTATTATCAGCTCTTCACAGACAGATCATTGCAATATGTAGAAGTTATGGAAACCAACTTTTCCACAAAAAGTTGCACATCCTACTTACCAATGTAAGGATCTTGGAGCCTTAGGCATTGGATCATCAATCATCTTTGAAAGAGGTACCAAAGGAAGACTGCATCAATCATCCCAAGCACTATCTGCAGCACCCTCTCCTTTAACGTTTGAGGCTGCAATCATGAACATATACTTATCCTCAATGTTTATTGGTCTCGGTCCCATCACTGAGAGGTTGGACAGAGCAGTTCTTGCTTCTTTGTGTGAAGCTGCTGCTTCTCTCTCCTTCCTTCTTGCATCCTGTAAGTTAATACTGACAACCATCATGCTTTACCAAAACATCAAAAGACTTTCTTTTTTTTGGGGGGGAGGGGGGCATACTCGAGCCACTCCCATATTCAAATAAATTTTTCGGACCTTGTCCATGATTCCCACTTGGCATACACTTTAGTCCATTCCAAGACCAATATAGTCAGAAACTTTTACTGGCATAAAATGCTAACTCTTATAAACCTTTCTCTAGTTTAAAACTCTCAGACTCATGCTCTCTACCCCTCTCATGTGCACATTATATTTCTTTTTTTTTAATCAGAAATTTTCTCAAAATGAAGCATAATTGTAAATTTATTTTAAAAGATGACAAGGGCCAAATCTTCAATTTACATTTTTGTCAGAAGAATCCTATAAAATGGACTGAAATATATCTTGCGAAAATACAGGGGGCCTTGTCAAAATCAAAATTGAACCTCCCTCCTATTTTAAAAATTACTCAAGCCTCCCTGTATTTCATGCCTGGCATAAACTTTTGGCCAGTTTGTTACTGATACAGACAGAAATATTAAAGACTTCATCAGAAGAATTTTAAATGCCAAAGTTTCCCTTTTAAAAAAATTTTATTATATAAATTTCTATTATCCTGTTTCTGCTCTAAAATTCCTATATATATATATATATATATATATATATGTATAAAATTTATTTATTTATTCCCCAAAATGAACTAGAATCCTATTTTTTTGTCAAAAAAAACGGGGGCAGTAACATTAATTTACATTTTCGACTGACAGAATCTTCTGACATGGAATAAACTGTAATTTCAAACAACACAGGAGGCCCCTGTATTTTTGCTTAAATCTAAGGGAAGTTGGAGTTGTTTAAGAAGGAAATGGAGAAGGCTCAAGATGTCAATGGTCAACAAAAAGCAATCGCAATAAGTTATTATAACCAGATCTACCTTCCCAACTGCATAATTCACAGGGTTCCCAGATTCAACATCTGCTATTGCTTTCTTTATCTGTGCCACAAGCACCTGCAAAATGCACTCGCAATCAAGTGTAAAAGTCATCTACAAGTGGAAGCAAGGATGAATGGAAGTAAAAGGAAGAGGTGTAGTACAAAATACCATATCACGATCAGTGTAGAATGAAGTAGCTTGGCCCATTGATCCTGCACGCCCCGTCCTTCCAATCCGGTGTACATAATCTTCCATTGTCTATAATTGAGGCAGCCATAACTGAAGCTTCAGGTTTTGCTATCTCACAAGGAAAAAAAAATGACTGAAAAATACCAGGCTAATGAGATGCTAACATATCAGTAGCAAAAAGACCTCATTGACCACAAGTTGAGATTCACATCACATGGTACTTGTATACTCAAGAAGATCACTACTGATGACATTGTAAATTGCTCGAATGGCAATTTACAAAATGGAGAATTCCCAAAATTTCAGATAACCCTCCAAGGCAAGCATGTGGAATTCAGATGAAACTCAATGATCAAGTAGCTCTCATGTGCAGCCAAAAATACCTTGGGAAGATCCAGATTTATAACATGAGCAACTCCTGTGACATCCAAGCCACGAGATGCAACATCAGTGGCAACCTGCATACAAGCATCCTAATAAGACATGGATAAAGGAAGACCTAAGACCTTCGTAAATATATTCAAGTAGAACTGAGAGACATATAAAGATGAAGAAATGACCTAAGACCTGCAAAAATGTATTGAAGTAGAACTGAGAGACATATAAGGATAAAGGAAATACTTAAGGCCCTCATAAATGCATTCATGGAGAATCGAGAGACATATAAGAATTAAAGGAAGAAGATAAAATCAGTAAAAGGAGGAATGTACACAATTTTGTCAATGTCGTCCATAGACTGTTTTAGTTTGGCCAGGGAAAGAAAATATTTCGATGCTTGTCATTAATGGTATACCACTTCAAGATTACCATTATAATTTATATACATTCATGAAATTAAAAAGTATTGATCACAGTCCAAATAATTTATTAAGAGTGTTTGAAATTGCAAGTCTGTGTCCTAATTAATATGTCAACCTATCAATTCATAATAAACAGAAAAATCGATTAAACTTAAAAGCTAGTAAGTGAAATTTGGCCATGTAGAAGGTTCAAAATAAAAAAGTAAAAATACATGGAGGTCAACAATTAAGAACGATGAGTGGGCAGACAAAGTACAAACCAATGTAAAGTGTAAACATTGGTATATACGTCCACTCAAAAGTGGGCAGATACTTCATTAGAAAAAAGGTAAGAAGCATATTTCTGAGAAGTGGGCTACAGCTTTTCCTGGTTTAAAAAAAAAAAAAAAAAATTTAAAAATTTAAAAAAAGGAATAGAAAAAAAAAAAGATGTGCCTCTATGTTGACACCAACGAAAAAGAGAGGGAAACTGATACCAACAATGATCCGTGCGGCAAAATTTGCAGAGCTTCAAAGAGCCTTTTTTAAAAATAAAAAAAAAACCAGTCTGAAGCAGCTGGTATATTCTGAAATTACAATCACGATCCGAAACACCCCTATATTTTGACCAGTATGTTTCAAGGGCTTCACCATTCCGATTTGGTGACCGAGAGAAAGAGAGATATTAAGAGAAGAGAGAATACAAAGAGAAATAATTTTAAAAGTAGCATTGCTACAGTGCACTGTAGCAATGCTACTTTTTTTTTTAGCATATGGTACATCCAATGCAGCTTGCCTTTTGTCAATTGTGTGCTAAAATAGCTTTTTTTTTAGCATATAGCATATCCAATGCTAATGCTCTAGGCTGGGATTAATTTTTAGATATCTTGAAACAAAATGGTTTTGATGTTCTTGCTCTATTGTATGAGGTGGCTGCCATTTCTGAACTACTTATGATAATATGTGTGCGCGCGCGCGAGAGAGAGAGAGAGAGCCATAAAAATTCCACAGGACATCAAATGCACCTTAATGCTATGTTTGGTTGGAGCAAAAAGGGAAGGATGGGAAAAGGGGGGAGAGAAAATAGGTATTTTCCATTCTTTGGTTGAGGAATGGAGGGAAAGGAAAACAGGTGGGTGATTTTCCACCCAGGCCTGCAATATGTAATCTTCCCAAAATGGAGATAAAAGAGGGGGAAAGTAGATGTGAAGTTAAAAAGACATTACTGTCCCTATTACCCCATTATTTCTTTTTTTTTGATAAGTAACTTAAAAATATATTGAAAAAACACAGCCCCATACATAGGAAATGTACGAAAGAGGCAAAAACATCAAGAAAACAAAGTACAATGATCAAGCAACCCAGAAAGGGAAATACAAGAAAAAGAAGGTAAAACCAAACACCATTCGAGAAGAGTAGAAAACAGAAAAGACTTAAACTCAAGAATGGACCGCTCACGATCCTCAAAGCTTCTCGAATTCCGTTCCCGCCAGATACACCACATCAAACAATGCGGCACAATCCTCCAAATAACTAAATTACGATGACGCCTGAAGTTGCAAGACCAGCAATCCAACAAATCCGCTACCCTTTGCGGCATCACCCAACAAATACCAAACAAGCAGAAAATCATACTCCACATTTCAAAAGCAAAAGGACAGTGAAGGAGGAGATGATCTACAGATTCCCCACATCCTTTGCACATAAAGCACCACTCAAGAACAACAAAGTGTCTCTTCCGTAGATTATCAATAGTTAAAATCTTGCCTAAAGCCGCAGTCCAAGAGAAAAAGGCAACCCGAGGAGGAACCTTCGATTGCCACACCATTTTCCAAGGAAAGGGAAATACTGTAGATGGGGATAGAAAATGATAATACCCACTCACCTTGAAACCTCGGTTGCAGGCAGGCTTCCAACAAAGTTTGTCAGGACCAACACCCCGAACCTTTGTGGAATAAATCAAGACCAAAAACGAATCCAAAGAAAGTGACTCTTGATCGTTCACTAAGCGACGGAACTGAATATCCCAAGAAATTCTCCCATTTGCGAAGCACATAACCTCAGAGACCGACGCCTCCCTTGTCCTACTAATATTATATAAGTCTGGGAACTCCACCTTAAGGGGACGATCCCTACACCACACATCATCCCAAAACTTCACACGAGTACCATCACCCACATCATACCGAAGGCACTCGGAAAAAATCAACCAGCCACTTCTAATGCACTTCCACAAACACACACCATAAGCCCCCGACACAGATTTTGTGCGCCAACCACCCCACTCATTCCCATACTTCGCCCCAATGACCCTTCTCCAAAGGGCATCATTCTCCCAACCATAATGCCACAACCATTTGGCTAACAAGGCAGAATTAAACCTTCTCAAGCACCGGATGCCTTACCCTCCATTCTTCACTGGCCTACAAACCTTAGTCCAATTAACTAAATGAATTTTACGATCATCCCCAAAACTAGCCCAAAGAAAATCTCTTTGTAATTTTTCCATCCTCTTAGCCACCTTAACAGGAATAGGGAGAAGAGAAAGGAAATACGTAGGTAAGCTAGAGAGCGTACTCTTAATAAGGGTAACTTTACCCCCCTTGGATAAATACAATCTCTTCCAACCAGCTAACCTACGCTCCATCTTTTCCAAAATAGGATTCCAAATAGTCTTATCTTTATAAGAAGCACCTAACGGGAGACCTAAATATTTCAACGGAAGAGCAGACTCCCTACAGCCCAAAATCTCCACTAACTCATGAAGATTAGGCACATCCCCAACTGGAACCAATACAGACTTACCTAAATTGATTTTCAGCCCTGACATCTCCTCAAATCTAGAGAGAATCCCACGTAGAGCTGTAATATGAGTGCTGTCTGCGTCACAAAAAACAAGAGTATCATCCGCGAACAATAAATGAGACACCGACAACAAGGAACCAGCTTCATACCCAACTGAGAAACCTGAAAACTGACCAGCTGCAGTAGCCGCAACCAACATTCGGCTCAAGGCCTATTACCCCATTATTTCAAACTATAATAAGGGCATAATAATCAATTAATTTCTATCATTCCACTTTTCCTACCTCCTACCAAACACACACGGTGAAAAACTAAAAATTTTTCTATCCTCCCACTTTTGCATCCTCCCAACCAGACAAATCCTAAAAGTTCCCCAACATTGTATATTTCACTGATTGTTTACTTTTTGGTATTTTTTTTATATTAGCATGTTTATAAGAGTATTCTTGTAAACATTCCATAAACCCTAATATAAATATGTGCAAAGGCCAAGGGTTCATCAATGTAGCCTCTCTCTCTCTCTCTCTCTCTCTCTCTCTCTTTTAATCCTAACATTTCATATTCCATAACTCAACTCCGACGAACATTTCAAACTAGTTCGATATTCCAACAAAAGATTTCCCAGCAACGCAATTGTGATTACCAATATATTAGTAGAGCCATTCCTAAATTCACGTAGAGCAGCCTCTCTTTCACTTTGACTACGGCCACCATGAAGAGCAACTGCATGTAAATCTTGTGCTACCAAAGCTTCAGCAACTTCATCACACCTTGTCTGCATGCAGAACCAAATTTTATTTTATTAAATTTCATGCAATGACCTTACAAATAAAATTGCATAATAGCAAGTCAGATAAATGGTCTTTTAAAAAACTATCAGAAGTAACTGGAGTTTATTTGAGAGAGATGCGTACTTAGGGTATGCAATTTTATAATATTTAAGGAAAAGAGCAGCAAGGGAAAAATGTCATTGCAACATTTCTACAGTATTTCTCTTTAAAAGAAAATAAGATTCTCACTACATTTTCAAGATTATGTAACAGCAAGAAATTCAGAGAATAGCCAAATGTGAACTCAAATTTCACAATATTTTTCTTTCAAAGTTGGCGATGATTTGAGTTAGAAATTTCATGTGTAAATTTGAACTGTGACAAGTTATTCAGTACATGAATGCAAAACACAAACTACAGATGGTAGGTGTGAAGATTTGCGCTAGGTCATTTTAAAAAGCATACACTCAAAAGTTGGGATGCACATGCATGGTTGAGCATAGCATCAGCAACATGTAAACGTGTTTGAATCAACAATGCTTTTCTAGAAAGTAAGATGTTGGTGTAGGAAAAATGTGCAGAAAAAATGAACATAATTGTTTATAAGCAAAATATTGTAACTTATAGGCTAAAAAATGATGATAAAAATGACATAATAAATTTGAAAAACTCAGCATACCTTCCTTTCCACAAACACAATAGTTAATTGAACGGAACGACCAGATCTTCCAGCTTGTGATGCCTCCTCTACAAGCAAAGCTAGAAGCCTATCAATCTACAAAATATTAAAGGCAATAACCACATTAAGTCAGGCCAAAAACTTTACCTAGTAAGGATCAGATGCATTTGAAAGCAAAGATGTAAATATAAGAGTAACATTTTTTTTTATATAAATTGCAAAACTTTAATAAATATAGAAAGAAATTCCCTACTATACAGGGAATATACAATGGGAACAATACAATCAACCTCTTAAATTACAATGTGCTCCAACAAATCAAACAGAGCACAAGAAAAAGATTGTAACATAAAAGAAACTTGTTGAAGAAAATTGATTGATGGAAGTAAAACCACACAGTAGCCGAAGAACAAATACATTCCACCAAACATCCACCACGTCTTTCCATATCATCAAATCCAGACACAAAATAATAAGCAATATCAATCTATGTATCTAACTTTGCAGTTACCTTTCCACTCAGAAATTGTAATTGATTTAGTTTAAACCCACATGGAAATGAGTAAACTGAAAACTGAACTCATAGCTAAGAAGAAACAAAATCTAAAGGGAGCCCTCCAGGGGCAAAAAGGGAGCCCTCATAAACCAAAAGAATAAAAAAGGAACCAAAATTTTCATTATAGATTATTCAAACAAATATTAAGCCAGCTTTCAACATCATATGCAGAAAAGACAATTTGATTTATGCATCTAAGTAAGCATACCTTCTCACTTTCAGAAACCTTATTCAATGTTTGAGATACATTTGCTGTTGGGCTACTCACATTTCCAACCCTCACTTGAACAGGTTTAGTCAAGTAATCCTGTCATTGGATAAAACAAAAGAAATGATAGTTCTTGAAGCAAGTCTAGGAGTTAAAAGTGTATCATATTCATATAATATGGAAAAAAAAATATATGCAATCTAAATCACTCCACTTTCCATTCACATTTATATCTAAATATTTTTCTCTCAAGTGGTAACTGAATGGGGTATAATCAGATAGGTATCATGCTAGAATCTTGCCTGTAAAAAGTATACAAAATTGATACATAGTCAAGGTCATTTGAATATCACTCGGGCACTAGAAAGATTTCTTAAGTCCAAGAAAAAAAACGTTAAAAACTTAGTATTGCTCACTCACCCTACGTAGGAGAGACACATGAGAACATTCACATACTTATATAACTTATATGATGCTTGTGATAGTTATAGAAGATCAGCAGGAGACCTAACCTGTGCTAATGCTTCAATCTCCACAGGCATGGTTGCACTAAACAGCAAAGTTTGATGCTTTTCTGGAAGGCTCCGCATCACCTGAAACAGGGTCAACATAGAGTAACATGTCTTCTTCTGGAATGTTGATGGACTATGCATATAGAACAAATGGGCATGTGGCCACCCAATTCAAGGCTACCCATTTATTGATATTTCTTTCATGTCAGTTCACTCATAAACTAAAGTGGAAAAGTATAGCTTTATCGAGCAACACTATGACTGACAGTAAGCAAACACAATTCTTTAATTTGATTAAAAAAAATGCATTAAAAATTATTGTTTAAACAAAATAACTATTAAATTTAATAATATGTTCTGTAACCTAAAATAATATTTTAAAACAAAATGATTATAATGTTAGTGTGTCTACTTGCAATCTGTTAAGGAATTCCGATTCTCCAAAGTACCTACATGTGCGTGCTTGTGTGTTACTTTTTTTAGAGGGGGGGGAAGAGTGAATTGAAACACCATATACCTCTCTTATCTGTGGTTCAAATCCCATATCCAGCATTCTATCAGCTTCATCCAAAACAACAAATGAAACTCTAGAGAGGGAAGTGTTTCCTTGTTGCAAATGATCAATAAACCTTCCAGGAGTAGCAACAATGATATCCACTCCTGCCTTTAGCTCAGACCTCTGTCATAAGTCATAACACCAGAAAAAATATACAGTAAGTTATATGGAACCCAACTTTCGCAGAGGATCAGACCATAAAAGGAACATTCCAGTATTTACGTGTTAAAAAAAAGGATAAAGTTGAGGATTACATTCTACCATCTGCCAATGGAGAGGCATTCAGGAGGAACAAATGGTTACCAAACTGAAAAGTTCTAATTTATTCTTCTTGACCACAACCCGAAATTTCAACAGCAATAAGAGTATAATACAGGACAAGAAAAGCCTCTATTCCTTCAATAAACCTCGGAATTTGAAGAGTACAAAGCATAAATTATCCGGCCAAAATTACTCACCTGCTCATAGATATTTGTTCCACCCACAACTATTGCAGTTTTGAATGACTCAAGTGATCTACTAAAAGCCTTAACCTGTAAAGAATTAGATATATCAAAGGATGCCCAACTTGATGGCCCAAACAAACATACATATCACATACAAAAGAAAATTAAAAATAAAAAAAACTCCAAAGAATTCAGGTATAAAATATGAAAGGTTAAAAAGTAGCACTCATTATGTATAGAAAAAGACCATCCCATGGTTAAAGCTAGATATCATGAATCTTAAATAAATTGTAAAAATGGTTCTTACTCTTAAAATCCAAAAGGAATAGAAAGGGTACTCAAAAGCAAAGAAACAAAGCAAGTTATTAACTGCACGATATATTATATATGCTTGAAAATACTTAGAAACATACATGAATCATTGGGGAAGTTTTTACTCACACAAATAGTATGTAATACCATCCAATTCAGAAACTATCCCAGAAATTTCCAAACAATCCTCAAATTTCTGAATGAAGAACCAAATACACCCAAAAACTCAAAATAATAATAATAATAATTAAAGGGTAAAGAGTTGCATGGTGACATGATTAATAAGAAAAACACCGACAGAAATTTCCAATTTAAAAAATAAAAAGGTTATAAACTCATGATCATTGATGTTATGTAGCTGAAGAACAGCAACAGCTATCTCACCTCTTTTTCTATTTGCTGGGCAAGCTCTCTAGTAGGAGCCAGTACCAATGCCAAAGGTCCATCACCACGACAGACAGGAGGTTGCGCCAAACAATGCTGCATTTAAAAAAAAAAAAAAAAATTTGTAACCAAAAAAAGAGAAGAGATCCGCTTAGCAGGCTACATATTCAATCTGCGACCACATAATAAACGAAGGAAATATCAAATTTCATCACATAAGACCTGTATCATCGGAATGCTGAATGCAGCCGTTTTGCCACTTCCCGTTTCAGCACAACCCAGCATATCCCTTCCACTCAGGGCAACTGGCATTGCCTGCGCCTGAATAGGAGTAGGCGTAGTGTATCCATGAATCGCTATATCCTTCATGATGCTCTGATGCAAACACTGAAAATATAGAAATGCATAAAATTTTCTTAAACTCGTACGTTTTAAGCAACACACTAGACCGGTTGGAACGAGATATAAAGCTATGAATATTACCATATCCGTAAAGGACTCGATTGGTGCAAGCGCCGGAGATGAGTCCGACGCAACAGTAACATCGACATTGAGCCGCAAACGAACATCTTCAATCTGTACATAGATATAGATAATGACATTTTACACAAACTAAACGAAATGGAAATAAGATCATTGATTATATTTCGAAAGCAATTATTCAAAACATATTGATAGCAGACACAGTGCACAAAATTACAAGCAAAAAAAAGAAAAAAAGAAAAAAAGGGCAAAACAAGGTAGCAGTAGAAAAACCCTAAGGAAATGAATTCAGAGCTAAGAATCAAAGAAATGAACACCGAATCGACGCGTTTTGAGATAGAAAAGAAGCTCAGAAAGCAAAAAAGCAGAGGCGAATAACCAACCTGGTCGGGCTTCATGCGGAGAACGCGTTCGGAGGGCTGCCATTGAGGGAGGACGGAGTTGGGGACGGAGGAGGCGGAGCTGCGGCGGAAGGCATTGGAGGAAGGAGATGAGAGAGAAGAGCTGGAGTTGGAGGAGGAGGAAAAGGAGAGGTTGGTACGGTCATTGTCTAGGTTTACGGATGAGATTTTGGTGGTAGTGGTTGGGCCTGAGTTTCTGAGGTGTGGAGGCACGTACGACATCGTTTTTGCTCTCTCTTTGAACGGGAAGGTTTTTTTTTGTTCTCTCTCTGAACAGAGGTTTCACCGTTTCGGTGTATGAAAGTGTGAAGTAGAGGTGTTGATTTTTTTTTTTTTTTTTGAGAAGGCTTTGAGAGAGAGTTGAGGCTGAAGAAGATAGCACAGTGAGACGGAGTCTCTCAGAGATATATTGTTGGTCTTTGATTTGAACTTTCTTTTACTTGCGCCCTGGTGGACTGGGTAGTGGATATCTTTTTGCTGTTTTTGTGGACTAAATGCTGAAGACCCGAGAGAGAATCTATGGGCTAGAAATGGCCTGCTATGATTTGTGTTATAGCTAGAATTTATGGCCCAAATGGTTGAAGGCTTGCCTGATTTTATTGGCCTTTCTCTATTTTCCCATACAAATTTACAAAATCTTCCCACGGGGTTGGAAAAGTACGAGGGTAAAAGAGATTTTAGCTTTTCTCGTTCGTGTTTGTTACTTTGTTTGAAAGGTGAAAAAAATGGCGGGATGCAAAAATCTTTTATTTGGTTAAGAAGAAAAATAAGAAAATAGAAAATGTTGTTTTATGAGTTTATTATTATGTTTATGCCCCTCTATATTGAATAAAAATGATTTTTTTAATTTTTTTTAACCATAAATTTTTTTTAATTCGAAATTTATAATTATTATAATAAAATATAACAATAAACAAAAGGGCAAAGCCTTGGGTGGCTGGGCGTCATGGTTGTCAAAATCGCAATCTAGATTGTAAAATCGCACGTTTTTATGATCTTATCTCACCAAAACATTTAGGATCGCACTGGGATCGTAAAAATTGTAGGATCGTATGGGATCCTACCAAAACATAAATTTTTGGTTTTTTTTTTTTTGGGATAAAGTTTGGTTTTGATGAAGTTTTAAGAGTTTTTTTTTATATAAGATAGAATTTCTACTCTAGCCTAATATAAGTGTATATGTGTGTGAAACTCCTTCTTAAAAACTTGAACCCTGACCCTTACCACCCACACCCCACAAGCATTTATACTTGTGGAGTGACCACCGCACTAAGGGTGTGCGGTGGTGAAGATTTTAAGAGTTTTTATTTTTCCATATTGTTGTGACGGTATGACTTTTTTTTTCTATAGAATTATGTTAACATAGACAAATGCCTTCTAATTTATAATTCACTTGTAATCAAAATGAAGAAATGCTTCGTCATTTCTAAATGAAGAATTTGATGTTGGCTTTACTGCCTTTTAAGTTATAATGTTGTTAAATTTGTTTGATTAGTATACTAATTTGTTTTCAGTTATTACTGAAATGTTTTTTTATACATAATTTTATCAGTTATGCTCGTATTTGTATACTGATTTATTGATTTTTGTTTTTTTGTTTTTTGCATGCTTTGTAATTGTTGTTGAGTGGTATAACTTGAATAGTTGAGTGTGAAGTTGTATGTTGATGTCTTTTGCAGCTCTAGTATACAAATATACAATGTCTACATAGATGATGATATGGATGATGATGATTAGGGCAGTGGTTATAAGAACTTTAGAATGGAAATGATTAAATGTTCACTTCACCTTAATATTCATCTTACTTTTGGATTTCATATTGTAGTTAACTAGTTTCCATTTGCTAACTTATTTTGGATTTTAAACTTGGAACTTAAAACTTGGAAAATATATTCCATGTGCATTGATAAATATTTTGGTATTTGGTTGCTAATTAAACATTTATTGAATTTTTTAGATACATTGAGTCAAATTTTAAATATATTTGTTTCGTTTGTATAGATGTAATGATGTATGGCATGCAAATTATATCATATGATGCAAATTTTCATATATTTTTTTTTTTTTATGAATTCATAATTTGTGTAATTATTCAACATACAAAGTCACTATCAATGTGTTTTTTGCTTTAGATCTGAAAATAAATAGGATCTTACGATCTACGATCCCACCTACCTCCCATAATCCTGCGTAGGATCCTAATCTTGACAAACTTGTTGGGCATACAACATAGTAGGTGCAGGTGACCTTAAAAAGATAGAGATAAATAATGTGTAAAAAGGCTTAAAATATTTGTGGGGGAAGGTTAGCTAAGTCATTTGACTTAAACTCTCATTTTCTTCCAAATTTGGGGAATTTACATTTTAATCCAAATTTGGGGAATTTACATTTTAGTGGGCCCAGGTGAAAAACATCCAGGTCCCACCATTTTTTATTAACTTTTTGCTTGTGAACCAAACAAGGGAAAACTGGTATTTTCCATTGTTTTTAAAATTGGACCAGATAGGTTGGTTCAACCAATTGAACTGAGAATTGGAACCGAAATTGGGACAGTAAAAACTGAGCAAAAAACCAATCAAAACTAAGAAAAAACGAAAATCGGTCTCTTTTTTGGTTCTTTGACCGTTTTGGTTTTTAAAACCATGGTATTTTCCATGGACTTTTATCCCCTAAGTTTTTCATCCCCCTATTTTTCACTCCAACCAAACACACACTTAGTGTCCTCCATAATTGGAACACTCTTCCATTTTACATTAGCTGGAACCTTTCTTGCACCCGTTCAATTCAACACAACAATCACTTTGTTGTGAATGTGTCCTTTTACAATCACCACAATTCTACCATCTCAATCTTTGCATAAAATTGTATTAACTTTGCCCTTACCTTACTAGAACCGTAGCTACATCAACATTCATTTTACACCAACTAGGGACCCACCCAACCATGGATTTCATCTTTGGGAATATGAATAGGAAAAAAAATACAATTAAGAAATAGGAAGTATATTAAGACGCAAGACTAATTTAATATATATATATATATATATATATATATTAGAGATAATTACAGTATGCTACTAACTCCGTAACATGAACCCTTTCTCCCCAAACTCCCAAGTACTTCGTGCATGGCGAAGTACCAATTCAACTATAAGGCCTTTGGTGAATTAATACATAATATGAAACTATAAAGAATAAACTAGCATATATTAAGTAGAGGGTAAGGCTTGGGTCATGTGCAACAGAACATTGGAGCCAAGCCAAATCCTTTAAGTAGTTAACAAAAAAATATAATTATTTTTAATATATTTCTATTCATTCATTTATCTAAATGAAATTTAAACATTTTTTTAATCCCAAAGCTCATTTATGATTACATTTTATTAATTATCGCTATAATTTTTTTTTTCAATGTACAAAAATAAAGAATCTGCTGGTAAATCATCTTTCATTTTACTACCCATGATTGGAAAAGTCAAGTATTGTTTGTTGTTGGTTTTCCCATAATAGTCTATAAATTAAAGGACAAAGATTAGTTACAAAATTAATTGTAACCTTAGACTACAACTTTATAATATCTTTTTATTGGAAGTAAATTTTGACAAATCTACCATTGGATTACATTTTCTTCTTACATTCTTCATGCTTACAAAATTTCTAAAAAATTAAAGATCAATAATTATGTTATCAATAAATTGTTTAAATTGTAAGTTTTTGTAGTTTAAAATTATGCATAAAATATAAACTTATAGATTATATAGTAAATAATATCAGACTTCTCCAACAGTGTGGTGACCATCAAGGCAAAAAGCAACTTCTCTAGCAACTGATCAATCTGGGGTATTTCTGGCCCACCATGAAATAGGATGCAGCTGAATGTGTGAGGACATGCCATACTTGCCAAGTCCATGGGAATCTCATACACACTCACCCCACCAACCTCCAAAACATGATGACTCCTTGGCCATTCCATACTTGGGGGCTTGATCTAATAGGCCCAATCAATCCGCCTTCCAAGGTCATATTTGGATACTAGTGGCTACCGAATACTTCACAAAGTGGTTTGAAGCCATTCCCCTAAAGAAGGCTACATGCCCAACTGTTGCAAATTTCATCCGAGAGCATGTAATCTGCAAATTTGACATCCCTTACAAGATTGTTACTAATAATGACACTCATTTTATCAATAAAGATGTCCGAAGATTACTTGACCATCGCCACATCAAGCACCGCAAGTCCACTCCCTATTATCCACAAGGCAATAGTCAAGCGGAAGCTACCAACCGAGTGCTACTAAGGATTCTTAGCAAGATGGTGCATGAATATGAGAGTGGCTGGACACACCTGCTGGAGACCCTATGGGCATACCGAAGCTCAAGCAAAACAGCCACCAGACTATCACCATTCTCTCTTATATATGGTACTGAGGTTATATCTCCAGTCAAGCTATTGGTTCCCACCCCAAGGGTTGTTCATGGACAAGAAACAGACACGAATGCTGCCACTTGTGCAGAAATTAGAACTACAGACCTTGAAATCTTGGAAGAGACGCGAAACCTTGCCTATAACCATACCCAACGGTATCAGCAGCAGATGGTCAATGCTTACAACAAGGCCATGAAATTCAGGGTTTTTGTCAAGGGACAAATGGTTTTAAAGGCAGTAGATCATATCAGAAGGAATCTTTCAACACCCTTTAAGTTTGCCCCAAGTTGGGAAGGGCCCTATCTCATAAGAGAAGCCAATGACAGCAGTTATTATCGTCTAGCTATAGCAGAAGGTGAAAGTCTCACAGAACCTATCAATGGTAAATGGCTTAAGTTGTACTATGCTTAACTCAGCTTTTCAAGTATGTACCAAGTAACTCTCTTTTGTAAGATCTTAAACCACTACTATGTGAATAAGAAGTGAGCATTGCCTTTTGCCTCAAATATGAATTCCTTATATTTACAGGTACGCTAATATTATTTTCCATACATGAACATGCATACTCTAAACTATGAATAAAGTTACAGCCCTAACAGCTGGGTATTTTGAACTTAAAACAGTCATAAGCACAATAAATATTTTCAAAACTATGTACATGTTTTCCATGACCGTATTCTAGCTTGAATATACTATTCTTTGATAAATAAAGCATTCACAAAGCAAATTCATATACTTGTGCATAAACAAAACACAGCTGGAGAAATATTAAGCTACCACATAAAGTTCACATGGTTGGTGCACCCTTACACAAAACACAGCCTACATAAACCCAAAATACATAACATGTTTCATTACATTATAACTTAAGGGCAGATTGTTCAAAACACTAAGCTACTAATAAAAAAGCTAGTCAAATAAGCCATCGCCAAAGGTTTCCACTAAGGAAGAAGCACCTCCAGCTTACAATGACTGCATCATTTCATCCCTCTAACTCAACAAAAGTGAAAGCTCAATTGTCTTTGCTACAATTTCTTTCTCAAGATTAGCTGTCTTCACTGCAAGCTCATTCAACATAATCTCATTATCTCGGGCAATACAAGCCTCAATAGTAGCCCGAATCTTATCAAGAATGAATTGAACTCCAAACTTCATGAACAGCAAATCTTTAAGAGCATTCTTCCACTCAAGCGCTCTCTTCAAATTTGTACTTTCAAGCTTTGTACGTTGCATATCCAGCAGTACTGCAACAAGCAACTGAAGTCCAGATTTCCTCAATGAAGCACCTAGCTTGCATCCATTCATGAAGTGGGGATGTTTCCTTACAATTGCTTCCAGTAGTGGCTGGCCTTCTACAAGAATCTCAGACCGCATCACTTGAAAGGGGATAGAAGTCAAATGTCACTTTCTCATTCTCTTCATCCTCAACAAATTGCTCTAAGAATTCTTCAAGGCTTATTCTCTTAATAGCAGCACTAGAAGATTCACTCCACAACTCTGCAAAAAGAAACATGATTATATCTCCAGCAGTAACAGAAAGCATTCATGCAGCCAAGTATTATTGAACAAGAAACTTGCTTTACTAAGTGTAAATGATTCAAAGTTATCATACTTGGAGGTTCTTTGCTTTGGTGTACATCATGAATATTCGAAGAAACAACATGTCTTTGGCTGGGCACACCAGCAACAGCTTCTCCAGCAATGACAGTGACATCAGGACCCTTGCCAGCATGTTCCTTGTTAGGCATCACAGCAGCAGCTTCCCCAACAGAAACAGTGACGTCAGGATCTTTGCTAACATGTCCTTGGCTAAGCATTTCAGCAGCAATTTCTCCAGCAGTAACAACAACAGCAATAGCAGGACCCTCATCAGCCATCTCTATGTCTTCATCGGTTGGACCTAGAGAACAAAGGATGTCAGAAGAGGAAACGAGAGAAGAAACCGAGGCGAGGAACAGTAGTTTACCGAAGTCAGTGGCCACATCCTCAAGATCATACCCCTCCGATTGTGTCTCCTCACTATCACCAGACTGTTGTAGCCATGAAAACATATGGTTAGCACTAAGAATGAAGGCAAAGAAGAAAAGAAAAAAGATAGAAAGAAGGTAAGAAGATAAAGGCTCTGTGAGAATACCTCTCCTAAAGATTCAAGAATCTTTACTCTGCCAGCACTGGTTTTCCTCCTGTAATGCTTCAACGGCGAAGGTGTACTAGCTAATGCAACAGCTGGAACATTGGACTTAGTGGTTGGAGTTGCACCAGAACCAGATTGAACAACAGTTGGGGGCTTGGGACTGCCAGCCTTGGGCTTCTTGCACTTGCTCTCTTGTGTCTCGCTTTTTTGGGCTTGTCTTCAAAAGGGGGTGATTTGCCATGAGATCTCTTGGGTGCACCAATGGCTGGATTAGATACGGGGCTCTCACTATGACATTTTTTTCACTCCATTCTATGGGAACGTCGCCCCCATGAACCACCCAGCCATTAAGGTCAACCTGCCACTCAACAAATCCCAAATTCTGTTTAGTAGCCCATGCCGAAGCTGCTCTTGTATTCGGAATGAGTCGAGCATTGGTAGAAAGCTCTCTCAAAGGGGGACTTATCACTACTTGCTCAACCTCTTGACTATTTACATAATCTACATAAGTGCTCATCACCTTCCTCTAATACAACTTCATATTTGAAGTAGCATACCCCTCACGGTGCCTTCTCGAAACCAAGACTCTCTCCACTTTGCTAGCCCAATACTCTAATGATGTACTATGAAAAGGTTTCGGACAACGAAACCCAGCAGCAACATAAGAATAGGGCTTCTAAGCAAAGTGAGCCCCATCATCCAGCAATGTAATAGAAGGAAGATTTCAAACCTTCAACCCCATCCACTTCATGAGCAAAGGCAAACCATCTTCAAAGCCAAGAAATTGAAGCTCACCATTAGGACCAGCGGCTCCAACCACCCAATTGGCCGTCTTTACATCGCCAACATCTTTACCAACATCAACATAATCTTTCGAATGCTCCCATATGAAAGTTTGCAACAATACTACATTAACACTAGACTCAATAATGTGGTATGGAGATCCTTCAAGCTCATCACTACGTAATCTATCAAGCTCAGAATAAAGGGTACCTAAACACAATGTACCTAAAGGCAAAGACACACACCTCTGCTTAATTATACGGCTAGAGGAAATGTGAAAGGTTTCATGAACTGTACCGAGTCAGAATTAAACACACATTTGCTCATCCACAAGGCTAAGAATGCAGCCCTTCTTGTATCAACATCCTCGGATTCTCTAAACTCAGAAATCCAAAAAGAGAACTTAGCTCTATTACCTGACCAAGACGCAGAAGTACCTCCAAAAGTCTCCAACAGCCTTCCAGCAATCACAGACTCCTCATCAGATAGCCCTAGCTCCAGCGGATTCACATCTCCCATGCTAGGCAACAAGCAAATCCTTTCCACATCTTCAAGGGTGACTGTAGTTTCACCCCAAGGAAAAAAGAAAGTGTGGGTATCGGGATTCCAACGACGTACCAGAAATCAAAGTGCTTTCACATCTCTATACATATTCCACCCACGGAACATAACTACGGCTTCAAAAATCCTAGCATTCCTAAAAAATTGACAGAATTCTTCATCAACAACCTCTTGCTCCACCCAATCGGACCAACCAACGGTTGTGCCATAAGGACACAAAAACTGAATAAGTGCTGGCAGAAGCTCTTTCTGCTGGAACTGCAGGTCCATTATACCAAAAGCGGCTGGAATCCATGCTGTCTCATGATTGGGGGCTTCACCCTTCAAAATCGACTTCTTTGGCACACTAGGCGAGCTAACCTCAGGAGCCCTAACCGCTGGAAACAGAGAAGTTGAGCAATACCATGGGCCTTACAGCGGCAACAAAGGCTCTCCTAGCCTAACCTCCGTGCTAACATCTGCAGCAACTACCTCAGCTACGCCCCCAACCGCGGCCTCGCTTCTTGGCATAGCCACCCCAGCGGTACCAGCATCACCATAACCCAGCGGTTCTGCTCTTTCAGCCATAACTCACAGAAGCAGAAATACTTTTCTCATAAATGGAAAAAATGCAGAGAAAACACTCATTGCCACCACGGGAAGCAAAAGAAGTTATGGGTCTTTCTCTCATTTGGCCAAAATCAACAAGGGAAGAAAGAAAAAACTCAGTCTCCCTCTAAACCCTGGCCGCACCCCTCTGCCTCTCTCACTCTTAGTCGAAGACAAGGAAAGGGAGAAGGAAAAAGCTCTGTTTCTCTCTCTGTTTTGCCGAGAATCTCAGCCACTCTCTCTACCTTGGTTGAAGTTGGTGTTGTTCTCTCACCCTTAGCCGAAAATAAGAAGAAGAAGAAAAGGTGCTCTCTCTGCCTTAATCTCTCTGTTTTTCAGTCCAAGCAAAAAATAAAAAGAAGAAGTAACCAAGGCTAGCCTTTTACTGATAAACATGAAAGTTGCAAGTGACAAGACATGGGGAAGAGACCAGCATTTAATGCAAAGAACCTGGGGAATAACTGAAAGTGCTGAACGTGGGAAAGTGTTGAACGTGGGAAAGTGCAGAAGCCCACCACTCATAACTGCCACCAAAATTTTAAACTCACACGTGTGACCAAACAGAAACTGCTCACACATGACTCAAGAGGCTAAATGTTAAGGTACAAATTTTTGGGCCCTAATCTTTTTAGCCCACTCACTAAAAAATACCCATACAAGCCCATAAACTATTTTGGGCCCACATAAATATTTCCTACATACTTACCATATTATTTCCCAACTTGGGCTCCCACAAATATTTCCTATATAAGCCCCATAAATTACCTTGGGCCCTCTCACAAATACTACCCATTATATTCTACATATTATCTGTGGGGCCAGAATAAGTCAGCAACCCCGGCCCACTCCAAACCAGGCCCAGAGGCCCACGCCGAGGACGCCGACAAGGTCCGAGGTCCGAGGACGAAAGTTTAGAGCCCAGGGCCCAAGGAGCATTGCCAAGGATGGTTACATCCTCAGGAGACCGAGGTCGGAAAGTGGGCAAACAGCATGCCCTCAAGGGGAACCTCCCTAAAGCATCTAAGGAGCAAATAGCAAGAACCAAGCACCAGACATTGAAGCATGGTGGAGGAGCAAGTCCCAGGTGAACTGTCACCTCCACATTAAATGCCCTCAACTAACGCCCTGGCCGCATTAATGAGGATAGGACCTCTGAACAGTGCCGTCTTGGGCGCTGCAACCCATAGGGGGGATGGGAATGCGGCTGATGGGACAGGCTCTCAAGTGGAAGCCGGGTTGATCAACAGATGTAGGGCTAGGATCAACTGAGTGAGAAGTATATAATGTAAAAAGTCCCTCTTGAGAGGGGGACGGACGAAAAACCAGAGAAAGGAAATACTGTAGCATTGTATTTTCTCTCAACCATTGTAACCTTACTTGAAAGAAATAAGAACAACTTCAACCTCTATAAGACCCGTCCGAGGAGTCCCATTGTGCATGCCGACCCACGTTTAACCTATCACAATCCACGAACAACCATGCATGGCCGTTGCATTCTTTACTAAGGCCTAGCTCTTGAGCCCATACTCTATAAATTTATTGGAGGGTTAGCTGGGCTTGGGTCCACTCTCTCAATCCTTAGAGAGCGCCCGAAACCGGTCCCTACAATTGGCGCCGTCTGTGGGGAGAGCTTGTGCGTTAGTAAGGACAACAGTCAAATATGGTAAGATCAGGCCCTTACCAAAGAACTCCCAATCGACCTGAACCGGCGAAGTCACGGCCTCAGGGTAACTATGGCGACCCCGGGGGCGGTCAGAACGACAACAGACGATTTCGAGAAGGAAGCGTGCGTACTTCAACGGCGAGCGAGAGCCAGGGGGACGGGCACGTTCCCCAAAAGCGCGACGATGGCCAAGCCACGCGATCGGAAGAGGCCCACAGCCACGCCTCCCAGAGAAAGGATGATAAGGTGGCCATGCAGCGCGAGATAGACAATCTGAAGAGGAAGCTACGCCGTGCGCAGCGGAGACGGTCCAAACTCAGCCCTGACTTGCCCTCCGACGACGAGAGCGATGATGAATACAGGCAGAGGTCAAGAACGCCCCCCAGCGAGACTTTCTCCCACGAGGAGGAGCACTACCAGAGGCGTGGGCGTGCCAACCCAACCCCTAGGGGCTTAGGAGGCGACGCTATGAGCAAGGTGCTGGATCAGCTCTCCAGGTCGCCCTTCACGCGCCGTATAGAGGGGGCAGAGCTTCCTCGGCGGTTCCAGCAACCGACCTTCATTGCTTACAACGGCAAGACGGATCCCGTGGAGCACGTGAGCCAGTTCAACCAGAGGATGGCTGTCCACTCCAAGAACGAGGCGCTGATGTGCAAAGTCTTCCCATCCAGCTTGGGACCTGTGGCGATGAGGTGGTTCAACGGTCTAAGGACGAATTCCATTGACTCGTACAGACAGCTGACCCAGGCCTTTGGTTCCCGCTTTGTCACGAACAGCAGGCCTCCTCGGCCCATGAGTGCATTGCTGTCCCTATCTATGCGTGACGGGGAGACCCTCAAGACTTATTCGGACAAGTACTAGGAGATCTACAACGAGCTGGACGGCAAGTATGACGCCGTCGCCATCAGTACATTCCAGAATGGGCTACCAATGGGGCACGACCTGAGGAAGTCCCTGACCGGAACGCCCGTCACCAGCGTGCGGCAGCTGATGGATCGGATCGACACGTACAAGCGGGTGGAGGAAGATATGCTGCAAGGCAAAGGCAAGGAGAAGGTTATCCCTCAGGAGAGGAGGGATTTTAGGTCGGACAGGTACAACAACGCCCGTCCGAGGAGGGATTTCGGTGGGCATTCCAGGGTGACCAATGCCCAGACTGTCGGCGCAGTATTCCGAGAACCCGTGCACAAGGTTCTGGAAAGGATAAAGAACGAGCCATACTTCAGATGGCCGGCTAAGATGATGGGGGAGCCTGGTAGGTGCAACCAGGATCGTTACTGCCAATACCACCAGGACCACGGACATGCCACGGAGGATTGCAGGAACCTCTGGGACCACCTGGACCAACTAGTCCAGGATGGAAGGCTGAAGCACCTTCTACACCATTCCAGCGACCAGCGGGGCCGAGCCTACCAAGAGCCTCGGAGGGACGCCGCCATGGGGCAGCCCGCCGGGACGATCAATATAATCCTGGCCGCGCCAGGAAGAACAGGCACACCCCCTTTGAGAGTGTTGTCTATGGCCCAACTGCCCGCCGAGGACCCTCGGACGGGGCCAAAGAGGTCCAGGAGGAATCCTCCCCCAGCCCTGAGTTTCTCGGAGGAGGACAAGATTGGGACCATCCAACCACACGAGGACGCCCTAATCGTCACCCTCAGAATAGGGGGCTATGACGTGAAAAGGGTGATGGTGGACGGTGGCAGCGCAGCCGAGGTCATGTGTCCAGACCTCTACAAGGGGCTGGGGCTAAAACTGGAAGACCTCACACCTTATAGCTCCCCCCTAATGAGCTTCGACGGAAAGCTCGTCATCCCGAAGGGCATGATCAGACTGCCCGTACAGACAGGCCCAGTGGTGGTGGAGGCGAACTTTGTAGTGGTGGACACGTACTCCCCCTACACGGCCATAGTAGGAAGGCCCTGGCTACACGCCCTAGATGACGTACCCTCCACCTTGCACCAGAAGGTGAAATTCCCATCAGGGGACCAGGTTCTGGAGATCCGAGGTTGCCAATCCACGGCTAGGCAGTGCACGGTGGCTGCCATATCCTATCGGCTTGATGCACAGTCCTCGGCCCCAGCCGAGGAAAATTCATAGCAATCAAAGACCCAGGTGGCGCCTCCGGATGCACCTGCCGAGGATGCTAAATGCGAAAACCTGGAGAAGGTGGTAATTGGCGATGATCCGGAGAAGTTCTTCTAGGTCGGAACCCAGCTGCCTCCACAGGAGAAGGAGGAGTTACTTGAGTTCCTCAAGAGGAACCTTGACGTGTTCGCATGGGACCCCTGCGATGCCCCTAGGATTGATCCATCTTTCATCTGTCACCACCTTAACGTTAACCCATCTGCGATCCCCAAGCAGCAGCCACCCCGGCGCCCGTCGAAGGAGCACGCTGATGCGATCAGGGAAGATGTCGATAAGCTTAAACGCGCGGGGGCTATCAAAGAGGTCTTTTACCCCAAATGGTTGGCCAACACTGTGGTGGTCAAGAAGAAAAGTGGGAAGTGGAGGGTTTGTGTAGACTTCACAGACCTGAACAAAGCATGCCCAAAAGACCCTTTCCCAATGCCACGAATAGACCAACTAGTAGATGCGACGGCAGGCCATCCTCGGATGAGCTTCCTGGATGCCTTTCAGGGTTATCACCAAATCCCACTAGCCTTGGAGGACCAAGAGAAGACGGCATTTGTGACACCCATTGGGAACTACCACTACAAGGTTATGCCGTTTGACCTGAAAAACGCCGGATCCACCTACCAGAGGATGATGACGAGAATGTTCGAGCCGATGTTGGGCAAGAGCATCGAGGTCTATGTTGACAATATGGTGGTGAAGAGCAAGCTGGTGTCCGAGCACTTGGAGGACCTCGGCCGCACATTTAGCGTCCTGAGAGAGCATAAGCTCTGCCTTAATGCCTCAAAATGCTCGTTCGGCGTAAGCTCCGACAAGTTCTTGGGGTACATGATCACCCACCGTGGGATCGAAGTCAACCCTGACCAGATCAAGGCCATTCACAATTTGAAGCCTCCGCAGAACCCCAAGGAGATCCAAAAGCTTACTGGAATGATCGCGGCGCTGAACCGATTCATTTCCAGGTCGGCCGACAGATGCAGGCCCTTTTATCTCCTGATCAACAAATGGAAAGGATTTGAGTGGTCCGAGGATTGTGCCATAGCTTTCCAGCAACTCAAGGAGTATCTATCCCGACCGCCTAGCATGTCCAATCCTGAGCTTGACGAGGTCCTATACGCCTACCTGGCGATGGCACCCCACGCAGTGAGCTTAGTGCTGATACGGGAAGACAATGGCGTTCAAAAGCCAGTTTACTACGTCAGCAAGTCGCTGCACGAAGCAGAGGCCAGATACCTACCCCTGGAGAAAGCCATACTGGCGGTGGTCCACGCCACGAGAAAGCTCCCCCATTACTTCCAAGCTCACACGGTGGTTGTCCTAACCCAATTGCCCTTGAAGGCTGTACTTCGGGCTGCTGATTACACAGGTAGAGTCGCGAAGTGGAACACAATTCTGGGGGCTTTTGACGTCAAGTACATGCCCCGGACTTCCGTAAAAGGCCAGGTTTTGGCAGATTTGACGGCCGAGTTCGCCGAACCAGTCGTAGAAGTGACAGCCGAGGATAAGAGCCGTGATGAGAAATCAGTTGGGGCAATCTCCATCCCACAGTCACCATGTTGGAAAGTATATGTGGATGGCACGGCAAACCAAAGGGGGTCCGGAGTGGGGCTGGTCCTAGTATCCCCTGAAGACCATGTCATTGAGAAATCCCTGAGGCTCGGATTCACGGCCACAAACAACGAGGCCGAGTATGAGGCATTACTGCAAGGGATGATCATGGTGCAAAAGATGGGAGGAAAGTCGATAGAGATGTTCTCAGACTCCAGATTGGTGGTAGGGCAGGTGAAGGGGGAGATGGAAGCCAGGGATTCGAGGATGCAGGAATACCTTAGCCAAGTCAAGCGCTTGCAGGTGGAGTTTCACCCCTTCAGCTTGTCCCATATTCCTAGGAATGGGAACAGTCATGTCGATTCACTTGCCACACTCGCAACCTCCTCGGCAGGGGCTCTGCCTCGGACCATACTTGTGGAGCACCTGGAGAGGGCAAGTGAAGTGCCAAAGGGAATAATCCCTGTCCATCAAGTTGTGATGGGTCCCAGCTGGATGGACCCCATAGTGGGATTCCTCAAAGATGACGTCCTGCCTGAGGAGAGGTCAGAGGCAGAAAAGATACGAAGGAAAGCTCCTCGGTTCTGGTTGTCCGAGGATCACAAGCTATACAGGCGGTCCTACTCTGGGCCATACCTTCTATGTGTCCACCCCGAAACGTCAGAATCCTTGCTCGAAGAGCTGCACGAAGGAATTTGTGGGAGCCATACAGGGGGGAGATCCCTGGCTCACCGAGCTGTCACACAAGGATACTGGTGGCCGGGAATGCAGCAAGAGGCCTAGGAGTATATCAAGAAGTGTGACCAATGCCAAAGGTTCACCCCAAACATCCATCAGCCAGGAGGGGTCCTCAATCCGTTGTCCAGTCCATGGCCATTCGCCCAATGGGGCTTGGACATTATGGGACCTTTCCCCAAGGCACCAGGGAACAAGAGGTATCTGTTGGTGGCCACAGACTACTTCACCAAGTGGGTCGAGGCCGAGCCACTAGCCAACATCAGGGATGTAGACGTGAAGAAATTCCTTTGGAGGAACATAGTTACACGGTTCGGGGTCCCTCATACCCTCATCTCGGATAATGGGCTCCAGTTCGATAGCAAAGCCCTCAGGAGGTACTGTTGTGAACTTGGGATCACAAACAGGTACTCAACGCTAGCCTACCCTTAGGGGAACGGACAGGCCGAGGCTGTCAACAAGGTCATCGTCAACGGGCTTAAGAAAAGACTGGATGATGCCAAAGGGAGATGGGTAGAAGAGCTGCCCCACGTCCTCTGGACGTACCGGACTACGCCCCGGCGCTCAACGGGGGAAACACCTTTTGCCATGACTTATGGTGCGGAGGCAGTGATCCCCATGGAAACCAACTTCCCGACACTAAGGACGAGCTCCTTCACCCCAAGCAGCAATGATGAACTGCTGGGGCAGAGCCTGGACATGGTAGACGAATGAAGAGAACAAGCAATGATCCAGCTGGCCCACTACCAGCAAAAGCTCAAGCAGGGATATGACACCAATGTAAAGCTCAGACCACTAGCACCGGGAGACCTGGTGCTGAGAAAAGTCGTAGGAGCTGCCAAGAACCCTTCTTGGGGAAAGCTCGGACCCAACTGGGAGGGCCTCTACCGAATCACCTCAGTGGCAGGGATAGAAGCATACTATTTAGAAGATTTAGATGACAAACCTGTACCCCGTCCATGGAATGTAAATAACCTGAAAAGGTATTACTATTAATAAAGAAGTCCTTTTTAATTCAGATGTTCTGCCTGTCATTATCACACGTCTCGCGTCCCAATGCCATTTATATCTGGGTGCTAGACAGAACCTAGGTCTTGCATGGTCCAAGGACTCAAGCTTATGGGGAAACTAGTTACTTACAGCCAATTGAAGGCAGCAACTGTACCTGGGTCTTGCATGGCCTAAGGACTCAAGCCTATGGGGAGCTAGCCACTTATCTTGAAGGCAGCAACTGTACTTGTACCTAGGTCTTGCATGGTCCAAGGACTCAAGCCTATGGGGAGCTAGCCACTTATCTTGAAGGCAGCAACTGTACCTGGGTCTTGCATGGTCCTCGGACTCAAGCGTATGGGGAGCTAGCCACTTATCTTGAAGGCAGCGTATGGGGAGCTAGCCACTTATCTTGAAGGCAGCAACTGTACCTGGGTCTTGCATGGTCCTCGGACTCAAGCGTATGGGGAGCTAGCCACTTATCTTGAAGGCAGCAACTGTACCTAGGTCTTGCATGGTCCTCGGACTCAAGCCTATGGGGAGCTAGCCACTTATCTTGAAGGCAGCAACTGTACCTGGGTCTTGCATGGTCCTCGGACTCAAGCCTATGGGGAGCTAGCCACTTATCTTGAAGGCAGCAACTGTACCTGGGTCTTGCATGGTCCTCGGACTCAAGCCTATGGGGAGCTAGCCACTTATCTTGAAGGCAGCAACTGTACCTGGGTCTTGCATGGTCCTCGGACTCAAGCCTATGAAGAGCTAGCCACTTATCTTGAAGGCAGCAACTGTACCTGGGTCTTGCATGGTCCTCGGACTCAAGCCTATGGGGAGCTAGCCACTTATCTTGAAGGCAGCAACTGTACCTAGGTCTTGCATGGTCCAAGGACTCAAGCCTATGGGGAGCTAGCCACTTATCTTGAAGGCAGCAACTGTACCTGGGTCTTGCATGGTCCTCGGACTCAAGCCTATGGGGAGCTAGCCACTTATCTTGAAGGCAGCAACTGTACCTAGGTCTTGCATGGTCCAAGGACTCAAGCCTATGGGGAGCTAGCCACTTATCTTAAAGGCAGCAACTGTACCTAGGTCTTGCATGGTCCTCGGACTCAAGCCTACGGGGAGCTAGCCACTTATCTTGAAGGTAGCAACTGTACCTAGGTCTTGCATGGTCCAAGGACTCAAGCCTATGGGGAGCTAACCACTTATATCTGGGTGCTAGACAGAACCTAGGTCTTGCATGGTCCAAGGACTCAAACCTATAGGGAAACTAGTTACTTACA
The DNA here is from genome assembly GCA_019022515.1 of Quercus aquifolioides. Taxonomy (NCBI): domain Eukaryota; kingdom Viridiplantae; phylum Streptophyta; class Magnoliopsida; order Fagales; family Fagaceae; genus Quercus; species Quercus aquifolioides. The sequence continues at coordinate 29,069,153 of CM032326.1, forward strand.
GCCAAACTCAAGTGTCAAGCAGGACCAAGGCTCTGCATGGTCCTCGGACTCAGGCCTGTGGGAACACTATTTACCTCAAGAAGTTAAGTATCAAGCAGGACCAAGGCTTTGCATGGTCCTCGGACTCAGGCCTATGGGGAAGTTAACTACATTGAAGAAACACTAAGTGTCTACTCGAAGAAATTCTATCTGGTCCTTAGGAAATGAAAAGTGCATCAGAGCATACGTGCCCTCTCATTATAATAACTGATGGCACGATTGGCCGAGATGCAATTGAAACTAAAATCGTGCAAGTAAAGAAAAGAAGATAATATGCAAGTAAACAAACAGCCACAACAAACAGAAAAGGGAATAAAGTTCTCATTTCATTAAATTCAAGGGAATTACACCAAGGGAGTCACATTACAAATAAAGAAAAAAGGAAGAAAAAGATGCAAAAATGAAGTGCAACGGGCAGAAGCGCCAAGGAGCCTAGTCCTTCTATTTAGTTGCCCGCTTCGGTGGGTGGCTGGCCAGTAGCTACCTCAGGGTCCTCTGAGCCCTGACTAAGGGGGATGGCCTGCAGAGGCACGACAGGAATAGCTGCCCCCTCGGCAGAAGAAACCTGGGCATCAAGGGAAGGCTTTGCAGGCTGCTGAGGCGCGTCCTCGTTGGAGCCATCGCTCAATTCAACCACTAGGGAGGGATTACTCCCTTGGACTGGCTCATCAGTGACACCAGCATCCGAGGCCCCCTCGCCCGGAGTGGCAGCAGTTCCCGCAGCAGCTTCCTCGGCCTCAGAGCCATCTGGGGCAGCCTCGCGGATAACAGGAGGGTAGTACACGTTCTCCTCCTTCCACAAGTCAGAAGAGGCCTCCACCCCAGCCTGTCTGAGGGCTTCACTCCAAGTCTCGGAGCAGTAGCGCCTACATACCCCAGGGACTTAGGATTTGTAGGCAGCTGCTGTCTCAGTTGCCCCGGCAGTATAGGCTGCCTCCTCAGCTTCCTGCTTGGTGGCCCAGGCTTCCTCCCTGCCCTGCTTGGCCTCAAACTTGGCCCTCTCAGCCTCCCTTTTAGCCCATTCAGCCACCCTCTTGGCCTCCTCAGCATCGGCCACTTTCTTCGTCAAGCCTGCTATCTGCTCCTCGGCAAGCTTCAGCAGCTTCTCTGCCTCGCCCAGACGTTTCGTCTGAGTCTCAGCCTGCCTTTGGGCACCCTCAAGGCCTGCCAGCGCACTGTTCTTAGCCTGAGTCATTGCCTTCAGCTCCTCCCTAGCCTTGGCAAGGTCCTCCTCGGACGTCTTGAGGGTCCGAGTAGCCTCCAAGCGCTTGTCGCGCTCTAAGTCCATGGCCTTTCCATGTTCATTGGCCGCCTCTTCCAACCTGAAAGTGGCCTGGACAGCCTGCCAAACGGAACAGATAAGTTATGATTAGCCGAGCTCAAAAAAGAAAGGAAAGCAGAAAAAACTGAAGCAAGAAAAAGCATAAGTGTTAAGGGTCTTACCATCCTCAAGTATCACTTGAGGCAGAGGAAAACGTCCCTACTCCTCATGGTCCCCAGCTCCGCCATGTCCGCGGGAAGGAGCAGGCATCTCTCCACAGCGTCGGCCACATACGCGTTTTCATCATCCTTAAAATCCCTGAGGGAGGAGTCATCCCTCAAAGGTGCCCCGCGGAGCATTGGGGCGGGGAGCCAGGCCTGGACCTCGGGCGGGGGAGCGACCTGTTTATCCTGCGTTGAGGAGCCTATCCTCAGTTGCTTCGATGGCCGCCGAGTGCCATCGCCCTCCCACGTGGGCCCAGATTTGTCCTCAAGGGTTCTCTTGCCCTTGTCCTTCTTCTGCTTGGGGTCAGCAGGCTCGTGCCTAGACGGCGGGCTCGCCTGAGGCAGAGGAGGAGGAAGCCTGGACTGTGTTGAGGCCGACCTGGTCTGAGCAGGACGAACCTTTGGAGGAGGAGGAGGAGGAGGAAGCTTCGGTTTGGACCTCCCCGGCTGACCTTCGATTAGGTCGAGTAGGGTGGGTTGGGCTTTCTTCTTGTAGCCCATCTCTAGCCGAGAAGATGTCTCTGACGCTAAGAGGTCTGCCTCGGTTAGGCGAGGGTCACCCAAGTCTCCAGAAGGGTCCTCGGACTGATGGAGTTGCTCAAAAACGCTAAAATCGTCCTCGGCAGGACCAAATTCTGCAGCGTCCCCTTCCCTCTCTAAGTCCTCTTCCGCGGCCTCTGGGAATGTATGGGAAGACGAAGGGACTGCTATTGTGACACCTTCTGAAGTGGAGGAATCCTCGGGAAACTCGAACCCGTCCTTGGTCACTTTTATTTTCTGCAGCCGAGGATCCTTTGCTCTGATCACGTACTTCGGGGCCGCGAATGACTTTTGGAGTGGAGTGTACCCCAAAATCTTGTGCGCGGCTCTGACCTGGTGGTCTGCTTCGTTCTCAAAAGCCGCAGACCTGAGCACCTTCTGCAAGTCCTCCCTGTTGATCAAGCTGAAGTGGCGCGCGAAAGAATGCGGATCTGCAAAGAGAAAACACATCCATGGTTAGAAACCAAACAGTACAAAAAGAAATAATGCAGAAAAGAAGTTAGAATCTTTGAATCCCCTCCTATTCCCACTGCCCCACCTGGTGTTCCCTCTGTCGTCGGGCTATGAAGGCCATCGTGCCACGCTCCAGACACGATGAGAAAATCCTCGTTCATCCCTTGTTGGACTCGGGGAGGCACTGGATGAGCCGGACCCTGTCGTCCCTGGTCCTCATGTAGTAGGACTTTTTCTTTAGATGTTGAAGATTGTAACAGTAATTGACATCATGATAGGTCAGCCTTAGACCCATCTTCTCATTAAAGGCGTCCACACTGCCCAGAATTCTGAACATGTTGGAGGCGCATTGGGTGGGGGTTAACCGAAAGTATGTAAGGTAACCCCTCATCACCGGCCCCATGGGGATCCTCATCCCCCCTTCAAGGAAGGCGATGATGGGAATCACCACCTCGCCCACCTGCTTCCGGAGGTGCCACTCCCCCTCCTCACAATACCTTAAGCCCACGTTGGCCGGTATCTTGTAATCGGCGATGAATTTCTCCATCGCCTCCTCAGAGCCAACATACTTCTTAAGTCTACCCATCCCAAATGACGCCTAAGAGAACTAAAAGAGGAGCGAATGAAAGAGAAGGACGAGTAGAGAGGAAAAAAGCTCAGAGAGGGATAGAGCGACTTACAGAAACGAGGAGGAGCTCCTTGGACTGGCTTTTTATGCTGGAGATGTAGGTGGAAGTTTGGTTGAACTCTGAATGGAGGTGCAAGAGCTCTTGATTGTAAATGAAAAAGGAGGAAGCGGTTCTAATGGGTATTTATACCCTAGATGGAAGAGCCGCGCGAGTTTTCCCGCCCATAAATGACAGACGCATCCCCACCGTTAGATTGTCATCTGCCCGTAGAACGTGGGGAGCATAAAGCCGCCCGAATTTAATGCAAGACACGTTACGCGCACCGAAGCGCCAGTAACGCACCTTAGGCAGGTGAAAAGGCACCAACGCTGACGAAGGACAAGACTCGATGGGCCACGGAGCAGGTCCGAGGATATCAAAATCCTCCTTTCCGCCCGAGGATGCGGACAGCAAGATTTTGAGGGGCTATTGTGGGGCCAGAATAAGTCAGCAACCCCGGCCCACTTCAGACCAGGCCCAGAGGCCCACGCCGAGGACGCGTCCAAGGTCCGAGGACGAAAGTGTAGAGCCCAGGGCCCAAGGAGCATTGCCGAGGATGGTTACATCCTCGGGCGACCGGGGTCAGAAAGTGGGCAAACAGCATTCCCTCAAGGGGAACCTCCCTAAAGCATCCAAGGAGCAAATAGCAAGAACCAAGCACCATACATTGAAGCATGGTGGAGGAGCAAGTCCCAGGTGAACTGTCACCTCCACATTAAATACCCTCAACTAACGCCTTGGCCGCATTAATGAGGATAGGACCTCTGAACAGTGCCGTCGTGGGCGCTGCAACCCACAGGAGGGATGGGAATGCGGCTGATGGGACAGGCTCTCAAGTGGAAACCGGGTTGATCAACAAATGTAGGGCTAGGATCAACTGAGAGAAAAGTATATAATGTAAAAAGTCCTTCTTGAGAAGGGGACGGGCGAAAAACCAGAAAAAGGAAATACTGTAGCATTGTATTTTCTCTCAACCATTGTAACCTTACTTGAAAGAAATAAGAACAACTTCAGCCTCTATAAGACCCGTCCGAGGAGTCCCATTGTGCATGCCGACCCACGTTTAACCTATCACAATCCACGAACAACCATGCATGGCCGTTGCATTCTTTACTAAGGCCTAGCTCTTGAGCCCATACTCTATAAATTTATTGGAGGGTTAGCTGGGCTTGGGTCCACTCTCTCAATCCTTAGAGAGCGCTCGAAACCGGTCCCTACATTATCCAACTTGGGTTTTCCACAAAAATACTTATCACATTACTAACAAAATTGGGCCACGAAATTACACTATCTCCACAAAAAAAACCCAACAAAACTCTCTTATAAAGCTCGTTGCTACACGGCACCTCTAAAACCCGTTGCTACACGGCACCTCTAAAAGCCCGTTGCTATACAGCAATATTTTTACATAATCTTACAAAACCCAAATACTAATTTGACACTTATTTTACAAAACCCAAATGTTATTTTGGCACTTATTTTACAAAGCCCAAATATTATTTTGGTACTATTTTCATAAGGCCCAAATACTTATTTTGGCACCTATTTTACAAGGCCCAAATACTAATTTGGTACCTATTTTCATAAAGCCCAAATACCTATTTTAGCACCTATTTTACAAAGCCCAAATACTTATTTTGGCACTAATTTTACAAAGCCCAAATATTATTTTGGCACTATTTTCATAAAGCCCACACACTTATTTTGGCACCTATTTTACAAAACCCAAATACTAATTTGACACCTATTTTACAAAACCCAAATACTATTTTAGCACCTATTTTACAAAGCCCAAATACTTACTTTGGCAACTACTCATAAAGCCCAATATTATTTTGGCACATATTTACAAGGCCCAAAACTACTCCTTAGCAAAAATATATTCGCTTATGCTAAAGTCCCTAACTCATGGGAAATATTAATTACTCATCTCTCAAAAATACTTCTTTTGTAAAGTGGGAATTATGCTTATTTTCCCATAATCAACTAACTCCAAAAGCCCATGTATATCACCCATGGCAAAACTATTCATTTTTGTAGGGATAACCAAGCCCAAAGAAGCTCAACTACAAAGCTCAGCCGAGCCAGCCCAGCTCACATACAAATCCCAGCAGCTGAAACTCACGTAAGCTGACCAATCAAGTCTCAGTACAACCTAACAGCTAGAGCCCATTGCCATCAGTTCTAGCTTGTCCAATCAAATCAGAAGAGGGACACATGTCCAGCAAGGGTTAAACCCTTCCTTGCCAAGTTCATTTTCATCATTTCTCATGTGACATAAAGCTGAGGTGACATGACATAAAGCTAGGAAGCTTCAACCAGCTGTATCTCCTTTCTTCTCCAACCCATTTGGTCAAGGACTAAGGGTAGCCATAACCAGCCCATGAAAGTTTATGCTACAACTTGAAATCAGTTCATTATCATGCCAAAAACGTGTACTCTCTAGTTCATGGACCAAGCACATGAACCCCAAATGGGGAAACTTAGGGAAATGTGGTTTGGAAGGCACCAAGGGGATCTCCAGCAGAGTTCCCAACAAAGGGCTCCAAGATTGACACCTGGCTTGGGGTGATGCAATCTACCCTAGGGAGCCTTGATTTTAGCAGCAGCAAAACCAAGATTATTAGCCTAATACATGCTTTAATCTCATCAGCTAACGGTCAATCAGCATTTAATGCTAGGTTAGAATCTCAGCTGTTATTACCCAAAACAGCAAAGAACACTCTAAAGCTGAGCTTACTACTCTTGGCCAAATCCTAGGAATGATTCCCCAAGGATTTTCTAAAGATTGAGGAAGATTTAGCAGAGATTATTTGCTAATTACCCCCTCAAACTCAACAATAAATGAAACTCTCCACTAATAACCCAAGGGGAGACCAATACACACTAAGAAACACACTAATAGAGAAGAACTTTTCCTTAACTTCTTTGTTTAGCCTTCTCCAAGCTCTAGCAAAGTTCTAAGTCACTGAGTTCTTAGCTTCAAGCTTAGAAACTAAGTTCTCCAGCTCCTAACTCATAAATACCCCTCATACCTCTACTCATAAACACTCATTTTATCCCTAGCAGAAAGACCTAGCAGCTTGACTAAACACTCTCACTCACTACTCATACTACTTAAATTTCCATCATTACTCACTACATATACTATATCCATGAGCATACCTTGACACCATTATGATCTTGCTGCACTAGCTGGAATCTCTCTCTCTCCCTTCATCTCACACTAAGTTTTCCTCCTTATTTGTTATAATGGAGCCCATGATATTTCTTTATTCATTTACTATTGAAGGTTATGATGTAACTGTTACTATAGAGTTTTTCCTAGATATTATTGTATTAGAAGACTCTTCTCCAGAGCCAATGGATGACAAGTTTGAAGATGTAAATACTTTCTTTAATTTGTGAAATAACTAATGGCTGAAGGTTCATTCTGCTCTGTTTCATTTTACCACTGGAATACTTTACCGTTGGGATACTTTAATGCTGAAATATTTTACTGCTGGGTTATTTCTTTATTGCGGTATGCTTTTTATTGTGCTGACGTGTCTGCTGTAGGAAGTGTTTTTGGGCCATCTCAAAACCCTTGTCAGTCCCATCCTAGGCCTAAGGTATAAAAATAAGGCGAACTCTTCGAAAACTTCACCGATAGCCCTTGGGCCGTGCTTCAAGCCCATTGTCGAGTTTCAGTTTAGGACCCCAACCCAACACAAATCTCATTTGTCGGAAGGAAAACTTTTCCACCCCCGACAACCTTAACCAATTTTGTAGCTAAATTTTGTCCTAAATCAAATAAATGTTATGTTATTATCTCATTATATGTCTAATATTTCCCGACAACCTTAACCAATTTTGTAGCTAAATTTTGTCCTAAATTAAATAAATGTTATGTTATTATCTCATTATATGTCTAATATTCTTCTAACTTTAGTGTTACCAAGTAAACAAATTTTTCATATAAAAAAATATTAAAGAAAAAACTGAAGCACACAAACAAAAATTCGAAACTACTGAATATTATGCTCCATGTTATGTCTAAAATTATTTTAAAATATTGCCAATTTTTTTTTTCTTAAATAAAATTAATAATTAAAAAAAAAATCATTTAGGTGGAACCATACAACATGGCAGCACCCAAGTCCCAAAATCACATTCTTGTAATTTTTGGTCCTAAATGGCAAATTGGCAACAAGTCAAAGTGTTAAACAAATAACCATTTGAACTTCTTGAGAGAGAGAGAGAGAGAGAGAGAGAGAGAGTAATACAACCATTTTAATTTATCTTTTAAAGATGCACAAATTAATACCAAAAACACTAATGGTCCGTTTGAATTAGGGAGAGGAATGGAGAGTAGAGTAAAATTGGCCTAAAATTAGCCTATTTTCAGCCAACACTACTCTACTTTCCTCCATTCCTCTTCCCTCCCCCCTCAATCCAAACAGGCCCTTAAGGGGTGGGACGACCACCAACCAAGAGATGGGTAGGGTGACCATTTTATTTTTTGACCTTTTCACGCTCGACTTTCCATTTTGAAGGGGCCCAAATATAATTATTTTTACCCAAACATTAAAATGTTATATATGTATATATACTATTTTGATATATATATAATTCAAGTGGAGTCACATGGTCCTCCTTGGTCCCTTCATAAGTCCATTCTTGACACCAAACTTAGGAGGCATGCTCCATTTTAATAAAAAACTTTGCATACTGTCAATATTGGAATTGGACATGAGTCATCATCCTGATGGGTTCAGTACAATTGGACTCTGAACCCAAGCCTAGTTTGTTGGAACTATTTACAATTATTATTACCTTTGCCACTGCAATTCGTTCGCTCATTTTTCCTCCATTTTGCTAGGAGTTCTACATATGTCAAAAGTTGGGTTCAGTACAACTGGAATCTAGACCCAAGCCAAGTTCATTGGAACTACCTACAATTGTTGTTAACTTTGTTACACACTCATTTTTCACCCAACTACTAGGATTATACATATGTCAAAAGTTGTAACCATTAATGTTTTTCCTCAACTGTTGTTGTTGTTGTTGTGTAGATTCCTTTTTCTAAATCACACACATTGACATTTTCAAAGGAATCCACTTAGTTAATAATAATTTTTTTGGCTAAAATGCAAAACTGACTCTCTAACTTTTTTCATATTTCATTTTAGTCCTTTAAGTTTCAGATTTATTCAATTAAGGCCTTTCCGTTAACTTTTGTTGAAATTTCTTGAAAAAAAAAATTGGAAAATATTTTTCAATCATTAATTGAATTTTTTTTAATTTAAAAAATTTGAAGAAAAATTTATAAAATTGAAAAATTAACCACAACATATAACAAAAATTGATGGAAAAGCCTTAATTGAATAAACTTGAAAGTTAAAGGACTGAAATGAACAAAAGCAAATTTAGATAACTGAAATGAAATCTGAAGAAACTTAGAGGGTCAATATTGTATTTTACCCATTTTTTACGGGAAAATATTAGATGTTATACTACATAGAAAAATGTCCTATCTTTCATGGGTCTTTAATCTTTGAAGACCCAAATTTTCCACCAAAACGCAACCTCAATCTCAACAAATATTTTGGTGGATTTTTACCAAAATTTATTTGCTTCATCCTCGCCAAATCAGATTGAGGAAGCCCTTGAAGCTACTCCACGAGTGGTAACTGAGGAGATGAATCATGTGTTGGTAGCTCCTTTTGAGAGAATCGAAGTTGACATTGCCTTAAAACAGATGGACCCTCTGAAATCTCCGGGTCCTGATGGGATGCCTCCACTGTTTTTTCAACAATTTTGGCCGGTCATTGGTGATGAAGTGGCTGAAGCTGTTCTCACATGTCTCAACACAGGTTCAATCCCACCTTCAATCAATCGTACTTTTATTACTCTCATCCCAAAGGTTAAAAGCCCGGTAAGAGTTTCTGAATATCGCCCTATTGCACTTTGTAATATTCTGTATAAGTTTATTTCTAACGTTTTAGCAAATAGACTTAAGAATATTTTACCTAGCATTATTTCAGAGTCTCAAAGTGCCTTTCAGTCTAGTAAAGCAATCTCTGATAATATTTTGGTTGCCTTTGAGACCTTACACCATATGAAAAATCAAAAATCCAAGAAGGTGGGTTTTATGGCTTTGAAGTTAGATATGAGTAAGGCGTATGATCGGGTGGAGTGGATCTATTTGGGGAAAATTATGGAGAAATTGGGCTTTTGTGATAGGTGGGTGTCTCTTATTCTTGAGTGTATTACCACGGTATCCTATTCGATCTTGGTTAATGGAGAGCCTAAAGGAGATATTAGGCCATCAAGGGGCCTAAGACAAGGAGACCCTTTGTCTCCATACCTTTTTTTGTTGTGTTCAGAAGGTTTGAATAGGATGTTGCAGCAAGCAGCCTCAAATGACACTATACGGGGTTTTTCATTATGCAAAAGGGGACCAAAAATCTCACACTTATTTTTTGCAGATGACACACTTTTATTTTGTAGAGCATCTATGGCAGATTTGCAAGCAATCCAAGACATTCTGTCTTTATATGAACAAGCATCGGGTCAAAAGCTAAATCGGGAGAAGACAACCATATTCTTTAGCAAGGCAGTGAGTGAAGACACAAAGGCCTCAATCTCAGATTTTTTACAAGTACCAGAAGTGAAAGAGTATGAAAAGTACCTTGGCTTGCCGGCGGTGGTTGGAAGGAAGAGGAAAGCAAGTCTAAATTACATTAAAGAGAGAGTGTGGAGCAAACTTCAAGGGTGGAAAGAGAAGCTATTGTCCCAAGCGGGTAGAGAGATCCTACTCAAAGCTGTGGTGCAAGCGATTCCTACTTTTGCAATGAGTTGCTTCAAATTACCGGTGGGTCTTTGTCATGAAATTGAGGCTTTAATCCGCAAATTCTTTTGGGGGCAAAAGGGTGAGCAGCGGTAAATTCATTGGAAAAAATGGGAGGTTCTTTGTAAACCTAAATCAGATGGTGGGCTAGGTTTCAAGGACTTGGAAAAATTCAACGATGCGATGTTGGCGAAACAAGTGTGGAGACTCTTGAAGGATCAATCCTCCCTGTTTTATCGGGTCTTCAAAGCGAAATACTTCCCTAGGGGGTCCATTTTTTAAGCTTCAGCAGCCAATGGGTCTTATGCTTGGCAGAGTATTCTCAAGGCGAGGAAGGTGATTTCGAAGGGTATGAGGTGAGAATAGGAGATGGGAAGAGTATTGATATATACAATGACAATTGGCTGCCAGGGAAGGGGTCTGCCAAGGTGGTTTCTCCACATGCTCCGGGATTAGAAGGTGCTCAAGTTGCTGTACTCATAAACCCAAACACGCACACTTGGAACATTAGTTTATTAAACCAGCATTTTTTGAGCTTTGAAGTAAACCGAATCAAAGCAATACCATTGTGCTGGACTGATCAGGGAGACCGCTTCATTTGGCCAGACAGTCAAAATGGGGAGTATACGGTGAGGGCAGGGTACCAGATGTTGTGTCAGGAAGCCAATTCTAGTGCTGCATCAAGTTCGGACTCATCATATCAGTCGGCGTTCTGGAAGTGTATTTGGAAGCTTCACGTTCCAAATAAAATCAAATGCTTTCTCTGGAAAGTTTGTTCTAATGCTCTACCCACAAAGGTTAATCTAAAGAAAAGAAAAGTTCTGGATGAAGCGAAGTGTAGTGCCTGTCTCTTGGACCAAGAAACAATGCTTCATGCCATTTGGAGCTGCGAGAAACTAACCAACATCTGGGCCCCCTGTTTCAGCTGGGTCCGAACAGAGTATCCGCACCTCCAAGACATGCAGGAATTAATTAACGTGGTGAGACAGAGGGCAAATAGCTTAGAGTTGTTTGGGGTGGTGGCTTGGTTCATATGGAACCAAAGAAACAAGCTGAGGTTGAATGAGAGAGGCTTGCCGACTGAAAAAATATTTGAAGCAGCTAGAGGGTACCTCTCGGACTTTCAATCAAAATTCCAGATTACAAAAGTGCAGCAACCAAAAGGAAGTATAAAATGGCGACCTCCAGGGGATGGAATGTATAAAACAAATTATGATGGCATGGTCTTTGCCGAGTCAGAGGAAGCAGGGATTGGGGTCATAATTAGAGATGTTAAGGGGCTTGTTATTGCGGCCTTAGTTGAGAAAATTCCTTACCCGGGTTCTGTGGAGGTACTGGAAGCACTAGCCGCAAGAAGAGCAGCAAGATTTGTAGTGGAATTGGGATTAACGGCTTCTGAATTTGAAGGTGATTCTGAGGTGGTTTGGAGGGCTTTTAGGACAGCGGATGGGGCTCATTGTAGGTTCGCTACGAACTCTTTCTTTCTCTCATACTAGGCTGCAGGGCAATTGCGCAGCCCATGCTTTAGCCAAGAGAGCAATTGTTTCGTTTCCTTTATTGGTCTGGATGGAGCATGTTCCAACAGACATTAGTCATGTTGTTATTTCTGATTTTCCAGTAACGTAATAATAATACACAGTTTTGACTCTCAAAAAAAAAAAAATAACAATTATTTATTTCAAATCTCTTTTTGCATATTATTTTGTTAATTTTATCTCTAATGCGATTCAATAACATTGTGTTTTGTGGCTTCTAATATAATAAATCAACAAACAAGTTTATCAAGTACTTAATTACTGTTCACAATATGTAATTTTATTACTATGTCACATTTTCTTCGAACACACACACATATATATGTGTGTGAGTTTTTTTTATAGCTATGTCATTACTTTTGTTGAAGATAAAGAGAAATAGAAAATAGTATAAAAAAAAACACAGAAAATTACATAATTCAGCCCAATGGTTTACATTTACGAGATAAAGTCATAACGGTTATATCTTTACTTTATGTTCAATGGGCAAGATTTAGGTTTAGTACTTAGGTGTTGTTCCTTGAGTTTCCCTCTTAAGATTCTGCCATGTGAATTTTTCTTCATAGGATGAAAATGTATTTTTTAATTAAGTAGCCACATGACTCAATCTTAAATGGGGAATCTAAGGAACAACACTTAAGGTATTGTACCTAAGTTTTGTCCATGTTCAATTGTCACAATGAACCCTAATAAGGTATATATAAAAACTAAGAGGTAGAGTTTGGTACACATGGATTTTACAATATAATTGGGCTTCTTAGGCCATGATGACAAATTTTTGGATTCAAACAAACATAGTTGCTTGGTTGGATTTTTTTTTTTTTTTTTTTTTGTGCAAATGAGTAAATATATAATATCAATTAAGAACCTTAAAGAGGTCTTTGATATGTGAGACGTGTATGTTTTCTATGTACCATCCCATAAAAGTTAAGAAGTATGTTCACTGTTCAATCGATTGGAATAAGAAAAAGGTCGAAGAATACTGAGGAATACATATTTAGGATTTTTTTTTTTTTTTTCATTTTAGAAGGCACAATATACTTTTGATGATTTCTTGGTAAGTATGACTAATTTAACTAATTGTTCAATATTTAGGAAGTTTGATACCAAATTCTACCGAGGAGAGAGCATAGCAATAATATGGAAGCATAAACAATGATAAAATAGATGATAAATAAGAAAATAGCAAAATAGATATATTCAAAATAAGTTAAAACGGAGTATGGAATATGAAATCAGAAACTAGTAAAACCTTACTTGAATAAAACTTCTGTCTTTGATACAAGCTTGAAAATAAACACTGTCTGAAGAGTTACAAGATTACAAAATAAAAACTATCTTAGAAAACAGAAAGGTTACAAGATTTTGTCTAAATGGAAGGGTTACAAGATTACAAGAGAGGAGAAGGTTTTCAAAAGTCTTTCTAAGGGAGAGGGAGAAAGCTATCTTCTTTTTGGAGTTGGAACTTTAGTTTTGGACCTCAAAATTTGAACCTATGTTCTGGACCTCTAAACTGAACCTGCCTTTTGTCTTCAAAGTCTGTCTATTTATAGATAAAGTGAACCATAGTAAGTCTTCAAAAGTAACTCGAGTCAGTAAAGTTAACTCAAGTTAATCTGTCGGTGGAAGAATATTACTATTGATGAGTAGTAGTCTGTCTGGGAATCTATCAATCTTTTTCACGCATGCTAATAAACAGTAGTGACTTATGAACATCTGTTTGTATTTGTCTGGAATGTCTTGGATTTGTCTTGAAGCTAATCATGCGTGCTGGTGAATAGTGACCTGTTGCAGTGAATAGTAATCTGTCACAGTTGTCTGTCCTTTCTGATAATAGCTATATAGTAGATATTCTATTATTATGTCTGTTAGTCGGGCTCCTATAATAATCACTACTTGAATACATTGTCATTGCTGACCTTGTATTCTAAAGGGATGTTGCCTCAATTGAGACGCCTTCATGCTCTATCTGAAATCTTTAATAAAGATTTCTATTTTGGCAAAATTTGGTTTGAGATTTTAGCCTTAGAATGGCTATCTTGCTTGCCAGGCAATTGACCCTTAATTTTAAAATTAACAAATTAATATAGTGCAAGTACGCCTTAGCCAAAGGCCTTCATGCAACTAGTGATCAAATTTGGGCATTGTAGTTTCAAAAACTTCTGAGGGGGTTTATACAAAGGGTTCTATTAGAAGGTTGTCTATTTCTGCGAAGGATACAAATAATTCTGAGAAGGACTTTGTTAGATTGAGAAAAATCTCAGCATAAAATCTTTTCTGAAAACAAACTTTAAATAAACCTTGAGAAAGTAATTTTTTAAACTATATATATTTCAAAATATATGTATATACTTAAGTGCTACTGGGTAGAACTTATAGTATCATCTACCTTTGGATTTGTTGTAATCTCATCATTGTTTGTTATTGGCTCATTAGTATTTATGTCCTTATATATTGAGATTTCTTTCAGCAAATGTATATCCTTAGGGATTGGAGGCAAGATGAACTTAAAAAATACTTCCATTTCCAAAATATTAGTACATATTCCATTGTCTGTCATGGAAAAAGGATAAAGCAAAGCCAAAAAGGGATTCCCTAAAATAACTTTAGAGGACAACTTTTCTGCTAAGAAGAAAGGTGTTCTGAAATTGATTCCATTATTATATATGTATGTCTTTGTCAATTTATTACTTATTTTAAGTCTATCACTATTAGCCTGAGTTAATCTGTCTATTGTTGATTCATAATATTTGGAAGGTATTAATCCTTCTTGTATACAATTCATATCAGCACCGGAATCAACAAGTGCAACAACTATTAACGAGAATTCTTTATGAACAACCAGGGTTATTTTAGTATACCATTTTTGGAATATCATTCTGTCAATTATATTAAAAAATTCATCTTTATATTCATCTTTATGAAAACTTTTATTCGTATAATTATTTCTGTCAGGAAGAGAGGAGTCTGTCAAGGGTTCATTACCATATTTAATTCTATCCTTTACACTAATTACTTGTGTAGCTATCTGCTCAATCATGTCTTTTAAAATGAAATTTTCTGATTTTAATTCTTTTAATTATTTTCTTAGATTATTAATATCTGTCTGTAAATCTGTTATTGTTACAGGTTTACTGGGTTTAAATCTATCAGTAATTTCTGCAAAATTATAAGTTGACTTATAATCTTTCAAATCTATTTAGTTTGAGTTAAAGATTCTTTTAGTTTAGACAAATAATCCTTCTTAGACTGTTGTTGAGGTACAAATTTTCAGGCCTTGATTTTTATTAGCCCACTCACAAAAATACCCACATTAGCCCACTCACAAAAATATCCACATGAGCCCACACATTATTTTAAGCCCACATATTACTCAAATATTTTCCATGATATTGGGCTCTCACAAATATTACCCATTATGCCCCACATATCATCCAACTTAAATTCTCCACAAATAATACTCACCATATTATTACCAAAATTGGGCCACAAAATTACACTATCCCCACACAAAGCCCAACATCATTTAGCTTGTGGGCAAAACCCAAGGAAAGCCCAAACTCCCGAAAGTCCACTAGGATGTGGCAAATTCAAAGCCCGCTACGATGCGGCATCATTTACAAAGCCCGTTACGATACGACACTTCTACTAAGTCCGTTGCTACATGGCAATATTTTTACGAAATCTCAAATCATTTTACAAAGCCTAAATAATTATTTGACACTATTTTACAAAGCCCAAATAATTATTTGGCACTATTTTACAAAGCCCAAATATTTATTTGGCACTATCTTACAAGGCCCAAACATTAATATTTGACACTATTATTAATTTTACACTTATTTTGGCAACTATTTCATAAAGCCCAAATATTATTTTGGCATATATTTACAAAATCAAATACTATCTTGACATTCGTTTTATATATACTAAATCCCTTACTCATGGGAACTATAAATTACTCATCTCTAAAAAAATATTGCTTTCACAAAATTTATGGGAATTATGTCCATTCTTTCCATAATCAACTAACTACAAAGCTCATGAATATCACCCATGGCAAAACTACTCATTTTGTTGGGTTAACCAAGCCCAAGGAAGCTTATCTACAAAGCCCAGCTGGGTCAGGCCAGCCCACACACAAATCCCAGCAATTGGAAAACACATGAACTGGTTAGCCAAATTTCAGCAACAATTGAACAGCTGGAGCCCCTTCCCATCAGGTCCCAACTTGTCCAATCAGATTAGAAAACGAACACGTGTCCACCAGGGGATAAATCCTTCCTTGACAAGCTGAAATCCCATCATTTCTCACATGACATAAAGCTGAAATTGATGTGACAGAAAGTTGGGAAAGCTTCAGCCAACTGTCCTTTCTTTCTTCTCCAACCCAACCGGTCAAACATCAAGAGTAACCAGGATCAGACCACTAAAGCTCCTAAAACAACATGAAATCAGCTCATTTTCATACTAAAAATGTGTATTCTCTGGTAAATGAACCAAGCACATGAACCCCAAATGGGGAAACTTAGAAAAATGTGGTTTGGAGGGCACCAAGGGGATCCCAGCAGAGTTCCCAGCAAGGGCTCCAAGGTTGACACCTGGCTTGGGGTGACACAACCTGCCCTAGGGAGCTCTGATTCTAGTTGCAGCATATCCAAGATCATTAGCCTAAAGCATGCTCTAATCCAATTAGTCAAGGCTAATCAGCATTCAATGCTAAGCCTGAATCCCAGCTGTTATTACCCAAAACAGCAAGAACCTTCTAAAAGTTGAGCTTACTACTCTTAGCTAAAAATCCTAAGAACGATTCTCTAAGGATTTTCTGAAGATTGGGAAAGATTTAGCAACGATTATTTTGCTAATCACCCCCTAAAAACCCAGGTATAAATGGAACTCTCCATTAATGCTTCACCAACTCACTCAGACACTAAGACATACACCAGAAAAGATTCTTCCTTAACCTCTCTGTTTAAGCTTTCTCCAAGCTTTGAAAAAGGCATTAAGTTTTTAGTTTCAAGCTTAGAAACCAAGTTCCCCAGCTCCTAACTTAAAAACACTCATTATAGCTCTACTAAAAAATACTCAACTATCCCCAGCAGAAAGTCCCAGCAGTCTTACTAAACTCTCTCACTCATTACTCATACTACTCATAAATGATTATCTCTACTTACTACATATACTATACTCATGAGCTTGCCATGGCACCATAATAATCTTACTGTGCTAGCTGGGATCTCTCTCACTCCCTTCATCTCACACTAAGTTTTCTCCATTATTTGTTATTATGGAACCCATGATATTTACTTATTCATTTACTATTAATGGTTATGATGTAACTGTCACTTTAGAATTTTTCCCTCATATTGTTGTATTAGAAGACTCTTCTTCAGAGCTAACGAATGATGAGTCTGAAAACATAGACATTTCCCTAAATTTGTGAAGTAGCTAACAGTTAGAAGTTTATTCTGTTTGTATTATTTTACCGCTGGGCCGTTTTTTGCAGAAACACTTTATCGCTGGGCCATTTTCTGCAAAAATTCTTTACCCCTGGGCTATCTTCTGCCGAAACGTTTTACTGCTGGGCAATATCTTACAGTATGCTTTTTTCTTAACCATGCTGATGTGTCTACTGTAAGGATTGTTTATGGGTCATTCTTGTCAGCCTCAACCTAAGCCCAAGGCATAAAATATAGTGAATTCTTTGGACCTTCACCGATAGCCTTTGGCCCGTGCACCAAGCCCATTGTCGAGTTTCGGTTTAGACCTCCAACCCATTATAAATCTTATTTGTCGGAAGGAAAACTTTTTCGCCCCCGACAACTGTAAATCTGGAAGTTTGTCTATTAAATCTATTATTATATCTTCTTGTTTTGTTAAAACACTTATTTTTAATTTTTTTTTACAATAACAGTTATCAGGATTATTGCAATTGCATAATTTAACTTTTCCATTATCTGAAGAAATATCTGTTGATGATGAGGTGATATCACAATTATCTATCTAGTGAATTTCATTATCTGTTTCATCACTATCTGTCTGTTCTAGTATACTTATTAATTTATCTTTTAACTTTCCTGATATGTCAAGTTTATTTATCTTTCTTTGAAAGTTACAGTATCTATTAGTGTGTCCCTTTTTACCACATTTGAAGCAAATAATGTCATTCTCTCTATATCTATCACATTTCTCTCTTTTGGACTCTTCTTTCTTTTCTTTAGACCTACGTGTATTATATCTTCTATTATTGGTTTTATATCTGTCAACATCTTTCTTTTCTTTCTTTCTTTTCCTAGAGGGAGCAATCAATGGATCAAAGCCATATTGCTCACAAAAAGTTCGTAGCTCCTTTTTAGCATATCTTTTTTCTTTCTCAATTTGATTTTTAGCTTTAAATCATTACACAACCATAGACTTGTTTTATTGATTGAGGATATTATGTCACCATATGTTAAGCTAGGATAGTCTATAGTTCCATCATTATTGGCGATATCAAGTCTAACTTTTTGAGCCCTCTCCCCGTGTGTGTGTTTTAAAAATATTTAGTATTCTCAAAAGAAAAAACAGTGGGTTAATCCCACATTGGAAAATGAGTGTGAGTTAAAGAGTTTTAAAGCCTGTGCTGTGTATCCAAGAGTTAGGTACTTTTGAATATACACCACTGTAAGTTTCTTTCAAAAACCTTCTCCCTTCTCCTCGTGTGTGTGTGTGTTAAAAATATTTAGTATTCTCCAAAAAAAAAAAAAAAAAAAAAGTCTAACTTTTTGAGCAAAGAAATAAGGTAGACCAGCAATAAAATTTTCTTTCCAATAGGATTGTTGACAGACATTTCTACTTAAAACTTTTGAAATAAAAACATCTTTATACCATCTAAAGTCTGAAAGTTGTGGACATCTTAAATTAATTAAAACATCTGAAGCTCTTTCTTTATATTGATTAGGATCTCCAACAAAATGTTTAGTTATAGTAAAAATTAAAGTATTGACTGCATCTTGTGAAGGCTGTCTATCTGTCATTATAACACTTCCGTCTGTTTCTCTTTTAACAGCTGTCAATATTTGATTTATGTCATCATTATTTAAATACTGATCCCACTAGCCTTTCAATTGGCCAGTAAAACCAGTGACAATTAAATGGGCTATCTGGTGATAAGATTTTCCATGATTCTTTTAAACATTAGTGAGCAAAGTCATTTCATGTAAAAGATTTATTATTTCATATTCTGACATTCCATCAATATTCCACTCATATATTAAATCTGGCGAATAAGATGAATTGACAAAAGTATGTCTTTCTTCAAATTGTAAATCAGGGGGAGTAGGTTCAGGATACCAATTCTTTTTGGGGTAAATCTCTTCAATCCTTCCTTTTTTACGATCTTGTGATGAAGATGCTAAAGTTAATTTATTAATCTGTAATTTATCTGTAAATTGTGATTATAAGTTATCTATGTCTGATGAGTCTGTCAAATCTGTCAATTGATTGTCTTCTGATTCTTCATCCTCTGAATACTCAGTTCTTCCTATTGTATTTAACGTCATATTTTTGTTTTTTAGTGGGTCCATGTCTTTTTGTGATTCTAGTTTCAATAAGTCTAACTTTTTATTTATTTCATTAAGTAGATCATCAGTTTTCTCTGTCATAGGTCTCTTTAAAGGTGATCTAAGGTGAGAAGGTATTTCATGAGGGATAAATAAAGGGGTATTAGACGCATTTTCTTTTTTTATGGAAGTAGAAGGGGGTGTTATTCTATTTTCTATATCTTGTAACTTTTAACCAATTGATTTTAGATATATATTAGTATAATTATTCTGTTGAATTATACTATCTAGGTTTTTATTGTCATCACTTAGACTAGGTCTTTTAATAGGGGTAGCCAATACTTGGGCTCCACTACTTTGATTCAATATGACTAATTCAAAGGGTGGATAAGTTTGGTACACCTTTTCATGATTTTCTGTCTTCGTCCATGACAATGTTTTCTCTATTACACTTATCTTTTTGTTATGATAGTCTAAAAAGTTAAAGAAACTGAAGTGTGTCTGCAAGTCTATCACCATTTCATAATATTTGGTTCTTGAATTATTCCTTTCTTGTTCATTATATTCTTCAAAAAACTGGTTTTTTCTGTCAGTGTTTTCAGCTTTTAATTAGGCACGTTTTAGTAATTCTTTGTCTAAAACAAATTCCTTAGATAAAACATTAATTCTTCTGTCATGATCTGTAAATCCTAATATGTCTATTTGAGTAGGAGAATCAGGTTGAGGTTGGGGCTCATAAAGGGCTTGATGAACATTAGGGGTTGGTTGTGTGGTTTCTGTTGGATAATAGGCTGTCTCTGTCTGGACAGGGGTTCTTTTGGTATTTACAGGAGAAAGGTGTATAACTGGAGAAAGATTCTAAGGAGGTAAAGGTCTGGAATCAGAGAAAGATGTCCTAGAGGAGAAGGAGCTTCTAGGGGTAAACATCATAGGGTTCTTTATGCCTGAGGAACTACTAGGCCTAATAAGGCTATCAGTTTGTCTATCATCATTATTGAAGGAAATAATAATTGTACCATCAGTCTTTTGAGCTATAAAATCTGGTTCTATATTTTCTATCTTTGGTGTGGGAGCAATGGCCTATAGTTGCCACCGTTCAGGAAGGTTTATGTCTTTCCATTGTATTTGTTAGGGTACACGAAGTCTACTATTTGGGGTAGAGGCTTGAAGAAGGAGAGTATGTCCTTTGGGGGATTCAATCATGGATTGAGGGTCTAGGGTGGTTTTCATAAGTTTATAATAAATTCGATAAATAATAGCTAAAGGTTCTAAGCCTTCTTTCATATAATAACCATCTATCTTTACATTCAAAGTTAAAGCATCCATAATATTTATGTCAGATAGGCTTAAAGCAAAATTAGGATAACAATTAAAGTAAACTAGTCCATTATGTAAACTTTTCCATCATTCCAAGGAGTGAATCATTAAATCTTAAATGGTTGTCATCTCTTAAACATAGTAAAACACTTGTATTTAAAGCTTCTCTTGTTAATGGTTTTACAGCTACCTGAACCAAACCAACATGTAAAAAGGCATATTTTTCTCTATGTCGGTTAATTGAGTCTATTGAAAATAATTGAATTGTTTCATATTCATTAAATAAAGAGTAAGTTCTTTCCAAAGTTTTTATAGTGTAGTCTGTCATGAAGGAAAATTTAGAAAAAGAAGTCTGTCTGTAGATTTTATCAGTTCTTTCTATCAGTATATTCCATTTATTCCATTCTAACAAATTCCTGTCTATATCTTTCATGCTATATTCCTCAGAATTAACTATTCTATCATTTTCCATGTTCAAATTAGTGTGTGCCTGTCCTAAGTGTGACCTAGCAACAGATGATGAGCGATTAAACATATTTATTCAATTTCCAAACAATTAATAATTACTAGCGAAACTATTACTAACACTGGTATCCTTGCTATTGGGACCACCTCCTCAGGAAACTCCATTGCGGGACCACCCAAACAACGCCTGTCCGTCGGCTAACAAAAAACAAGCTAACCAACGTGAAACTATGGTTTGCCAATGAGTCTTGAGGCTGACCAACACTAACAAGGAGCAAGTAGTGGCTATATAGTAATCTATGTTCCTAGTAACTTCTTAATTGCAAAGAAATAAAACTCATACATCTACCATCCATGGCTCTGATACCAAATTCTACCTAGGAGAGAGCACAACAGTAATATGGAAGCATAAACAATGATAAAATAGATGATAAAGAAGAAATAGCAAAATAGATATATTCAAAATAAGTTAAAACGGAGTATGTAATATGAAAACAAAAACTAGTAAAATCTTACTTGAATAAAAACTTCAGTCTTTGATAAAACTTGAAAACAAACTTCTGTCTTTGATACAAGTCTTGAAAATAAACACTGTTTGAAGAGTTACAGGATTACAAAATAAAATTGTCTTAGAAAACTAAAAGGTTACAAGACTCTGTCTGAAGGGAAGGGTTACATGATTACAAGAGAAGGAAAGGATTACAAAAGTCTTTCTGGAGGGAGAGAGAAAGCTATCTTGGACCTAAACTTTGAACCTAGAATTTGAACTTGAGAATTGAACCTAGAACTTGAACCTGTCTTCTGTCTTTAGAGTCTGTCTATTTATAGATGAAGTGAACCATGGTAAGTCTTCAAAGTTAACTCAAGTTAATCTGTTGGTGGAAACTTGTAGAATATTATTATTGATGAGCAGTAGTCTGTCTGGGAATCTATCAGGTCTCTTTTCACGCATGCTAGTGAACAGTAGTGACCTATGACCATCTGTCTGTATCTGTTTGGACTATCTTGGATCTTTCTAGAAGCTATTCATGCATGCTGGTGAATAGTGATCTGTTGCCGTTGTCTGTCCTATTTTCTGTCTGGGAAAGCATTCTGTCTTGCTTGGCATATCTGTCTGTCTATCAATCTGTATCCACGTAGTTATCATAGTCTAGCGGATCGGAGTTATCCTCATACTGCTCATGCTCATGGATTACTCCATAATTACTACATAGAACGCAGTATGAAATAAGAAGATAAATAGGAACACGATCTTTTATTGTCATTAATCTAGGATCCTTAACAATCTTTCTTTTTCCAATAAGCCTTCTTGCTGAAGGTCTTGGACCATACACGGCTATCCTGTTGGTGTAGCCATATAAGTGGAAGCCTCTGTCTAATTCTTTTTGTACTTTATAAATCTTGTTACTCATGAAATTAGACCATTCTTGAGCCAGAGCGTCTGGGTCATCAAGCGATAAATAAGTATCTCCTGTATACTAGTTGTATTTAGGGAGACAACCCCAATCATGGATAAGGACCAAAATATGTGCTAGCCTAGCTTCCATATAATAGCTATTGTCTTAAGCTGGAAGAGTGATCTAGATAGTGATCTTCATATAATTAAGTCCTCCAATTTGTGCGGCTACTTCTTGGATGACTTTGAGAAATAAACTAATCTAAATTCTAGAAGTTATGATTAATTTACTAATAAACCTTGCTTCCAGTATTTCAGATAACCATAAAGGATCACAAATTACTAGATCTTTTGTCTCTGTGTTGATAAGTAATCCCGGATAGGGATTGTATCTGTCAAAAGTTCCTCCATAAACTCTATCTGTTTCTCCAAAGCTTTCATACCATGTAGCTTTATGAGATAGCCATATGTCGTCTATCATGTCTTTAGTTCTGATAAATGTTGTAGAAACTAAAACTTTAAAAAGATACATCCATTTATCATAAGAACTGGTTATGGCTTTATGAGTTTGTATATTCTGTTGGATTTCAAGAGATAAAGTTCTAATGGCAAGTCTCGTTTTTTGCTGAATCTTAGGGTGGAGCTTTGAAAAGCTTGTTCCCATAAGATAGCTTTTTAGAGACTGTGATTATGTCTTTGCGGAGCTAGAATCTCCATCCTCCTTGTCAGGGAATTGACAACCAAATGCTTCAATAAATGCACTGGTGCTAACAAGATGTAATTCCAAAGCCTTAAGGGTCTTTTGGAATAAGGGTTTCTGTCTGAGGGTGAAGTTTGCTTGGTGATTATTAAGAAGTAGTTTAATATGAAGAGGAAGGTCTTTAAATTCTCTGTCCTGAAAAATGAGATCAATGCGGGGCACTTCTTGCAGAATTTCACTTTTTTCACCACATAAATACATTGCTTCTACTAGCAACGTATCCTGAAGGGATATTGTCTCTATTGAGACACCTTCATGCTTATCCAAAATCTTCATTGAAGGCTTTCGGAATTGTTTGGGTTGCACCGCTGGTGCCTTACCCTTTCCTTTCATGTCTGCCTGGGAGGTTCTTTTACTTGTAGTAGTCTGCAATTGGGTTTTGGGAAAAAGATTATGTCTAGAAATATTATTTTGAAAATAAATATTTTCATGCAAAGCTTCTTTCAAATTCATTTTTAAAATTCTTTTACCAATGTCTTTCTGTGAAATTTCTTTAAAATGCTTTATAAGAAAATCATTTTTAAAATTTAAAGTATATATAATAAAACAAACTTTTCTCTGTACACCTTTGTGCTCTTGCTGAGTAGTAGTGGTATTAGAGTAGTCATGATGAAGTCTGTTAGAGTGAGTGGAATTCAAATTTTTTCCAAAATCTGCCATAATTCTATCTATGTATGTATTGCTATATATCTCATTCTGCGAGAATAAAGCTTCTCCATAAAGTCTTTCATCAATGATTATAATAGGAAAATTTGTCAGGGACTTATAAATAACCCTTAAGAAATTAAATCTGTCTTTGTTCAAGAAATTACCACAATTAATATTTTCTTTAATGATTAGTAAAGGAGAATCTGTCAAGACTTTTTTTTTATCAAAACATTTGTTGTATGAGTATTTGAGGATACTATAAAGGATGTAAATGTGTCATTTATTATCATTTTGTTTGGTAAACTGTCAGTCCTTTCATATTGACTAAAAAAAATAGTGAGCATATTTCCATCTTTCATATTTTTTTCCACTAGATTCTTTTTCACAAGGTGTTTGGATTATATGTCTGTGCCTATGCAAAAAAGCAATGGGAGAATAAGAACAAATCTCTGTTTCTATATCCTATTTAAACTTCTTTACGTTAGTATCTATCAATTGGCCATCAAGTGATATTTCTGTCTTTAAAGATGACAAACTTCTTTCAATTCTATAGATTCTTTCTTTATTAGTATCTTTTAAGATAGTGAATGTATTAAGGGAACGGATTTTTTTCGGGATTAGGGGTGAGGTGAATCTAAAAACTAGCCCATTAATTTTAATTCCTTCATCTGTCATCAAAAGGGGGTAAAGCAAAGCCATAAAGGGATTTCTTAAATTAACTTTAGAAGAAAGGTCTTTGATTAAAACAAAAACAGTTTCAAAACATATTCCATCATTACATATGTGAACATTAGGTAATTTATAATTAAATATCTAAGTTAATCTTTCAAATGATCTTTCATAATACTTTAAAGGTATTAATCTTTCTTGTATACAATTTATGTTATCATCACTTGAGTTTGTCAATGTGACTTCTGTCAATAAAACTCTTTATTAATTATTAAAATAATTTATATATCCCTATTTTTTAAAATAACTTTGTCAATTAAACTCAAAGAATTCTGTCTATTGCTATCAATTTTATTATTATTTGAAACATTAATATTTGTAGCCTCTTTATCTGTAGGAGGATCAGGGGGTTCTGTCATTATTATGCCTATTATGGGGGAATCTGTCAATGGTCTAGAAAAATATTTCAAGTTTGTTATTTCTGCAATATTTTGTTTATTTATCTCTGTGAAATTATCCTCTTTAATTTCTTGTTTTACTATTTTTGTTTCTGTCATTAAGTTTTGTAAATGTACTGATTTTATATCTACATCATCTTGTTTCTTTTTTGTCTTTTCTTTCTTATCTTTTCCTTTCTTAGCTTTTTCTCCTTTTTCACATTCCGTAGAATGGTTTCTATATTTCCTACACTTAAAACAAGCAATAGGTATATCTATAGAATCTTTCAATTTTAGTAAATAGTCTTTTTTATCTTTTAGGTGATTTGGTAGATTATATATCAATTTCATTATTATGTCTTTTTGTTTCCTTTTTCTTTTATTGACTTTGAGTGGGTTGGTTGATTTTAGTTTTTCCTTTTTCTTTATTTGGTCTATCTCTTTTTGCTTAACGTCAAACATTTCCATTAATTCATTTATTACATCTTTCTTAAACTCTAATTTATTGATTTGTTTAACAATTTTATTATGTCTATCACATTGTGTAGACATCCCATTTTACAACTTGCATTTAACCAACCGGTAGATCTTCAGGTTTGTGATACAAAACAAATCTTGATGCTCTAACGATCATAATAGTATGTCATGGGTTTTGATCGGACCACCTAATCAAAAGTTATCATACAAACAATTTTCAATGATCATGGCTCACCTACATGATGGGCCCGATCACGTCCTATTTTAAACATTTAATTTTGATTGGTTCTCACAAGAATTAATTTAAAATTAATTAAGTGTGATTTTTTATTGGATTTCATTTTATTTCATTATTTGTTAAGAAATAATAAAAAATGTTTTCCTTTATGGCATCTTATCTGCTCTTTTGAAAAAAAATATTTGGAGATAGAAAAAGATATGATCCATGCAAAAATTCAAAAAAAAAAAAAAAAAAAAAACAGAAAAATGCTCAAAAAACGTCATTATCTTCAGCAGCAACTTGAATCGCATTTTTGGCCTGGAAAAAGTTGAAATTTGGTTTTCTCTATTTCTAGAAAAGTTGTAGAGAATTGAATTTCCTTTCAAAAAAAGCCAATCCCGAATTAATTGGATTTTTGAGCAGAAAGTTATGGCCAAAATACGAAACAGGTGCAGAAGATAACACAAATTCAGCAGCATCTTCAATTTTCTTTCAAAATTCAAATGGGGATCAACACCAAATCTGTTCCATCTCATTTAAACAGGTTATCTCCTCCCTTAGCTTCAGAAGAAAGCTAATAACTTAGCTTTAAAGCTAAGCCATCCCTTCCCCTATAAATAGAGAAGACCTCTTCCATTTTCTGGACCCCGAATTCCCTCTGGAGAGCTAGTGAGAAAGCAGAAAAGAAATGCTGTTGTGCAACCATTGTTCTTGCTTTGGTTGTAATTTAGTACTTCCTTGCTTTCTCCCTAGCTCTCCAAGTGACGACTTCTCCTTTTCAATTTATGCTCTATGCTGGTAAGTAGTTAATTATGTTCTTTAACTTTCTACACATGTTGGAATAAATGCTTACAAGTCATTATTTGTTTTTTTTATGATATGCTTGGATGAACATGCCTATATGTCTCATTGATATTCCTTTTACATGCTTAGATGAACACTTCTAGGCTAATACACAATTTTCTCTTGAATGCTTAGATGAACACTTCTAGGCTAATACACAATTTTCTCTTGAATGCTTAGATGAACACTTCTAGGCTAAAGCACAAATTTCTCTTAAATGCTTAGATGAACATGTCTAGGTAGTTGTTTTACTTTTTAAATGCTTGAACAAACATGTCTAAGTATTTTGATTTTCTCTAGATAAACATGTCTAAGGGATTTTCCTTTACTTTTTTTTTCATAATTGCTTGGATGATCAAATATGCTTAAATGTTTTATTTTTTTTTTCTTTGCAATTATATTGATGACAAATAACATGACAACTTTGTTTTTTCTTCACATGCTTAGATGAACATATCTAGGTTAGGAATTCTTTGTTTACATTGATTTCTTGGATGAACATGCCATTACTTTCATGCCTTCTTTACATTTAAATGGTTATCTAACAAACTTCACTTTTTGTTTCTCTTTATGTCAAATCCCCAACACATATTTGTTTACAATTCTTGCAAATTAACATATTTATATGACATATTGTTTGTATTTTTTTGACATGACATAATATTGGCTACCTTAACCTAGGAGACCGGTTTCATCGGGCAAGATGGGTGCTTAATCCTTTCCCATCTCGTAAATTAGCCTCAGAACCAAGATCAAGGGTTCTAGACTAGGCTCTTGTATATGCAATTTTACATTTTTTTTTAATGTAACTAGGAAACAAAGCAATGTAATTTACTTTCTAGATTGTATCTAGGATAAAAAAGCATTGTAAATTTTGTTACACAATTGATGTAAATTGTCATATATATTAATACAACAGATGCATTTTTTTTATATTGAAAGTTTTCTTATTTTTCCATTTAAATTAAATAAGTGGCGACTTCATGTAAAACCCTCGATCTAGAGGGGGAGTACATTTACAATGAATTCGACACACATTGTTTAGGTCCAGTTTTCTTAAATTAAATAAGTTTTCTTATATATATACCGTTCGCGCGGGTTAGGTCCAGTTTAAGAAAAAATTAGCTGGTCGGGTCGTAGTCGCTCACACATTGTTTTTAAGTATGTCCATATTATTCACATTTATGACAAATAGTATTTCTAATATGTCTGTCAGTTTTCTCATTATCTGATAACTCAGTATTATTTAAAATTGTTATCTCTCTTTTTCTGTCTATATCTAAAGGTGAATTTAAAATTTCCATCTTTTTAGCTAATTCCACTAAACTATCATTTTGGGTATATATCTTAGATCTTTTAATTGATTTTAGTCTTTCATCAACTTTTTCCCTAAAACTATCATTTTTCTTGGAACTATCCTTTTTCCATCCTTTGTTTACTAGACTATCATTTTCTTTCTCTTTCTTCATTATGTCTATTTCTTTCTCTATATCTAACTCTTTACGTAGAGTTTCTTTTGAGTTGGTTCGAGTACTATTGCCTTGTTGTCTTTCTATTCCTCTTTCTTTGTCTCCATCAATTATATCTACCTTCTTCTTTTGTATTATGGCACTAGGATTCTTTTGTATTGTTTCTATTATGTCATCTTTCCTATTATTATTTTCTTGTCTTTCTATAGAACTTCTTACTTTCACTACATGGCTATAATCTTTTCTTTCATCAAAATCTTTCTTATTGTCTTTATCTATGTTCATCTATTTTAGTTTCTTTGTTGTTTTGCCTCTCTATTATTTCCATCATTTCTTTCACTTCTCTCTCTTATTATACTCTTTTGTCTTTCTATGTCATCTCTTTCTTGTATCTATAGAACTTCTTACTTTCACTACATGGCTATTATCTTTTCTTTCATCAAAATCTTTCTTATTGTCTTTATCTATGTTCATCTATTTTAGTTTCTTTGTTGTTTTGCCTCTCTATTATTTCCATCATTTCTTTCACTTCTCTCTCTTATTATACTCTTTTGTCTTTCTATGTCATCTCTTTCTTGTATTATTTCTATAGCACTTCTTTTGTCTATAGGATTCTTTCTTTCATCTTCCATACGTGTTACTCTTTCTCTTATTAGGCCATCTTTCTTCTCTTGTCTTTCTATGCTATCTTTTCTGTCAACTTTTCTGTTGGTTGCTTTTAGTCTTTCTGAACAGTTTTAGATCCCTTAAACCAACCAGATTAACCTAGTTAATTAGCCAAGTGATTAACTTAGTCAAATTATGCAATTCCAGGTTATCACAAACATACAATCATATCAAGAATATAAAGCAGCGGAATAATAAATAACACAAGATATGATCACCTAGGAAACCACACGATAAAAACCTGGGAGGATTTGACCTAACTATCCTCAAGGTAAACTGAATCCACTATGCTGAAAGAATCGAAGTTCATACAAAAGAACTTACAAGCTCCCCGCTCGACTTCCTAATGCTACCTACCAGTAGAACTTATGACACGACCACGTGCAAGCTCCGAATCCACGGACTCCTTCTTTCTTTCTTGGATTCTCCAATCAGCTACAAGCACCCACGCTTGTTATTCTTTAAGCTCCAATGGCAGCAACCGAGTTGATCATCAAGATGTTGATACTATCTCTACCTTGAAAACCCTAAGCTTTGTGTAAAGGAAAGCTCCTTTAGATCTCACAAGAGATTTACACAAAACAGAAAAGTATGAGCAACAATACAACAGGAGCAACACTAAAAACGTGGCTAGGGTTTTTCTTTATATACCTAGGGTAAAAACAGAAAACCCAAAACGTTTAATGAGTTAGGGCTGAGTTGGAAAAATCTGCAGAAAAGCATTCTGGCCGAGATTCGATCGATCAAGTCTTTCTTTCGATCGATCGAGCCAGACCGAAATGCACCAATGCATCTGCAGCCTCTTGATTCCAACTTTACATGAAAGACACAACTTTGAGCAAGCCTAAACAAGACTAAACAACCTGTTTTGATCATGGTTTGCCAACAATACAAATTAGAGTTCTAAATACATAAATTCCTAAATCTTTAGAACCTAACAAACTCCCCCTTTGACAATTCGTGACAAAACACAAACACAAAGCTCAAAGTTTACAAGTGAAAGCCCTTTACAAAAACAATGCTCATAAAAACTAAAATTCAATCCTAACTACTATCCATCAGTTGCAAGTGTAAACAGCAGCTCAATTGAATCAACCTGTATATTCCTGAAACACTCAACAAAAGCATAAACGCATGTATGGCAGAAAATAGTAAATAGACAGGTATAACATTCTTATATGATTCACACAACACATAATAAAGATATATATCAATGAATAACTCAGAAATATAAATCAATAAACAGTGAATCCAAAGGAAACAAGAATCAAGAATATATAATCTATATCAAAAAAAATGTTACTCCCCCTAACATGAATAGCCCCAAAAATGATATACAAAGTGAAGCGCCTAGATACAATCTAACATCTCCACTAACTCCTCAAAAAAAAAAAGTACTCCCCCTAACTACAAAAAACTCCTCTACAAGTCAAAAACTCTACTCCCCCTTTTTGTGACAGAATGCCAAAGAGCAATCACAAGCCATCATCAAAAGGAGGTGGTGAGGGCGAACGCAAATGCGCCAGATCAGCACGCAAAGCACGGATCTCGTCAAATAAGTCCACCAAAAGCTGACCATGAGCTGCCTGAACGGTCATGACAGTCTCCAAAGTGCGACGTATATCAAAGTCATCCGATGGAGGTGGAGGAACAGCAGCATCAGGATTAGGAACAGCCTCACCAGCAGGACCTGTAGAAGAAGAGGGAGGAGGTGCAGAACCAAAAGGTGCAGACCTAGGGTGTTTAGATCCAACTCAAAGGTGAGCAGCCCTCTGTCTAAGAAAAGACGCACCTATAGGAGCAATCACATGAACGGGCTCAGAGGAAGGAAAGCCACCAAGATCAAGATAAAGTAAAATCCTATGAATGAAAATAGGATGAACAAGGGCATGAGAAGAAGATGAACTCCTATAAACTTCGTTCAAAGAACGAAGAAAAAAATGTGGAAAACTGATAGGAGCATCAGTGACAAGAGCATACAAAAAATACACACTGCTCGAGAGGAATGGTGTGAAGATGAGAAATGGGCCAGAAAGAGTGACACGCTATCCTAAAGAAGAGATAGTGTAACTCAGAAAGCTCAGCAGTGGTGATCCTAGGATCAGAACCCCACTGGATAGAAGACCCAGTGATGTAAGACATGACATCACTCAACACAGGAGACTCATCATATGGGTAGACAGGATGCTGTACCAAAGGTACCCCTAGAGCATCAGCCACTACCTTAGGAGTAATGGTGTACTCTACGCCTCGTATCCAACTCTTTACCAAAGTGTTGGAATCATAGACGCGGATAGAGATGTTCGAAAAATACTCTCTAATCAAGGTAGCAGGTGGAGGAGGATCAGAAATATCCACCAAGGGTAACCAGCCCCTACGCTCAAAGTTTTCCCTAATGGCAGGATCAAGCTCATCTAAGATGACAGAACGCTCAGACCATATCTTCCTCTTAAGGTTCAGTGTATCATAAGTCTCTTGGTTTTTCTCACTAGGAAACCTCTCTCGGTCAAAGGGAGGAGAGGAAGGAGTAGGTGAGTGAATAGACCTACGAGCCCTAGTCTTCCTAGGCATAGTGCTAAGGAAAGGACAGAGACACAAAGAGAAAACCAACAGAATAAAAAAAAAAAAAAAAAAAAAAAAAAAAAAAACCAAGGGCAGACTGCAAGTTAGCACAAAAAAAATATAGAGCAAAAATTTATATGATGCATGAACAGTTATAATGTCATGATGCATGTACTAATGCAGTTAACAAAGTTCAATTTTAAGTTCGATTGCATAAAATTGGCTTGAGCATAGAGTTTCTAACAAAAACCCCAAAAATTTGAAAAACCACTTGATAATTTTGAAACAAATTGATGAATTGAGCATTACATAACACAACACACAGATTATAATGCCTAATTACATCAAAACAACAAGCCAATTTCATCAATTTCAACCTAATTGAACAAAATCCCCAATTCGGATTCAATACAAACCCTAGAAATTTCAATTTTTCACAAAACCCAAAATTGATCAAATTAAACCACCAAGAACAAGTTTATATCATGTCCCAACAAAAACCCATTGATCAATTTCACAAAATAGGTCTTGAATAAACAAAAATCCCAAATAGAAAAGGTCCGAAAATTTGAGTGAAAAATGCATGAAAAAATGAAAATAAACTCAAAAGGAAGGGAAAAAGAGTCTTACCGGCTTGAGGAAAGAGAATCTTTGCAAAAAATTCGGAGGGAAACGACAAAAAATTGACTGTAGAACCTTGCCTAGTCGGAGAGAGAGAAAAGTTTGAAAAACTTTTTGAAAAAGTGTTTGAATCAGTAAAGAACAGTGTTTTAAAAAACCTGATTCGCGACTTTCGATTGATCGAAAATCACATTCGATCGATCGAATCAATCCGAGATTTTTTAAAAGAATTTTAAGTATTTTCGATCGATCGAAAAACAGATTGGATCGATCGAAACAGGCAGCGGCTCACAGTATTTTGAGAAAAATCACAGTTTTGAAAAATTCAAACCAGTTTTTGAAAATAACTCCTCAAAGCATTAAAATTGACGAAACAAAGTGCATGAGTATGAGATGATATGGAATGATTTTTCAAAAACCCAAATTTTAATCCCAGTTTCTCCAAAGAAAGATTTCAGCCAGTCTCCCTTTACATTCTTAAGCAAAAAGAATTTTGCATAAAACTCAAAGTATTTTCAAACTTGGTTGGTCAGACCAAAAACACACACAATAACATGTACAATGTTTAACAAAGAGTAACTTGTGTAGTGTGTGCAACTAGCAAAAGCTTGAGATACATATGAGGTGATATGTGAATAGCAATAAATCACAAAGTCTACAAAATTCATCACATAGAATTCAAAAGAGACTATCACCTAAAGAGTTACATCCTATAACTCTCACATCTCCTAGAACATAAGCTTGCAATCATGTAAGTTTCTTGAATTTTGCCCCATAATTAGATGAAATTTGGCATCAAGCCTAATAGTACACACCAGTTTTAATCAAGTGAATTGTCATCAAGCCTAATAGTACACACCAGTTTTAAGCATTAAGCAATTAACCGAGGCTACACTTTATGTTCTTTTTGTGCATGTGCTATACTTTCTCGAGCACAAAATCTTATGATATGCACTAAGGTGTTCATGATTGGCTAGTGAACAGTGGTGAGATGGTTATTTATGCCTTTCTCAAAAGGAATAAGTCTGACAGTCAAATAACCTATGACTTCAAGATAAAGACAAAGTGATAAACACCATAAACATCTTTCCCATACAACATGCACTACAAAGTTTCAACTAGTAAAGTGCAATAAATAAGCTCATCAAAGCTAAACAAGGTACACAAGACATGTTATGTGTAAATAAATTGACCAACCTTGTTTTCAAAGACCAAGAACAATAGTGCCAAACACAATTTGCTTTTCCCTTCTTTTTTTTTTTTTTTTTAAAAAAAAAAAAAAAAAAAAAAAGAGAAAACAAATAAATCTAGAATGAAATGCATGAATGTAATGCAATGCAAATCCTAGAAACAAACAAAATCAACAAAAAACCAAAGAACAATTGTCACAAAGGAATGAGCAATGAAGCACAAGGACCATGTCAGAAAGACTCAATTAGATCGAGTCTTTTGCATCCAAAACCTTTTAGATGCACTATGAGCATTGGAGTTCCTATTCACATTCGAGTGATTTCTAACTCCAAGATTGGAATAAAGATTCAAAGCCTTTACCGATTCACCAATAAGTGTCATAGGATCTTGTGCTTAAGGCACAGACACTTTTGGCTTGTTTGCTCTCTTAGCAGCTTGAAGCTTGTAACAGTTAGGACGAATGTGTCCAGACTTTCCACAATAATGACAAACCCAAGCAGGTTTACCATGCATCTTGTCCTTAGAAAGGGTAGTTTCCTTAGGTTTAGACTCTCCTAGATCAACCCTAATCTTCCTAGGTGGTGAAACTTCTATAGGTTTGACAACCTCACTCACAAGTGGTTTGACAGTATCACTCACAACCTCACTCACGGAAGGTTCAGAAGAAGATGAAGGAACAAAGTTTGTGGAATTAGGAGCAGACACAGAGATGCTTTCAACATATCCTAACCCAGATTTATCAGAAGGATACTTTTGAACATTCAGCATTTGATCAAGTTTAGAACTAGCAGATCTAGCAATAGATAAATCATGTTCCAAAGTTTTAACTTTATCAAGCAAGAGCATGTTCTCAGATTTCACATGGTTCAAAAGATCATTAGCATCAAATAATTTAACAAGCAAAATTTTCTTTTCAAGCTCAAGAGAATCAATTTTCTTCAGGCCAAGTTCAACATTCATAGCATCCTTTGCAGCAACTTTGCAAAGTTTATTATAGGCCTCTTGAAGATCTGCATCCTCAGAGAGTTCCCCATCAGAAGGGTTCTCCTCAACAGATACACTTTCATTGACTACAGCAGTAGCAGTGAAAGCAATGAAGTTTCCATCCTCGTCACATCCAGACTCATCATCAGAAACCTCATTATCACTAAGAGTTACAGCCATAGCTTTACCCTTAGACTTCAAGAATGTAGGACATTCAGATTTAACATGACCATACCCTTGACAACCAAAACACTGAGCACCCAAAGAATTATTTGAAGATTGACCAACTTTTTCTCTAGGTTTTTCAAAGTTATTAACCTTAGTGGGATCATTCTTCCTAAAGTTTATAGGTTCAGTAGTGTTTGTATTTCTTGCCCTTCTGTTAGTATTCCTCAGAAAGTTTCTAAAATTCTTGGCAAGGTAAGCTATCTCTGTAGCAGAGAGCTCATCATCAAATCCACCAACATCAACATCATCAACAGACTTAAGAGCTATTGATTTGGATTTGTTTGCTTTGGGTAGGTCAGACTCATAGGACTGAAGAGATCCTACAAGTTCATCAATAGGGATGGAGTCCACATCCTTGCTCTCAGTAATAGCAGTAACTTTAGGTCTAAAGTCTTCAGTTAAAGATCTAAGAATCTTCCTAACAATTTTAGGTTGATCATAGATTTCACCCAAATTAAAAGCAGAATTAACAATGTCACTAAGTTTGGCATAAAATTCATCAAAGGATTCATCATCAGACATCCTAATGCTCTCAAACCTAGAAGTTAATTGCTGCAGTTTTTTTATCTTAACTGCCTTTGTGCCTTCATGCACAGTTTGGAGGATTTTCCAAGTAGTATGAGCAACCTCAACATTAGAGATTTTCTTAAATTCCTCCATGGAAACAGCATTAAAAATGGCATTCATAGCTTTGTTATTGAACCCAACTGCTTCTTTTTGAGAAGTTTGCCACTCACTCACAAGAGTAGTGGGCTTCTCCCATCCGTACTCAACGGAACTCCAAACTCTCTCATCAATGGATTTCAGGAATGCTTTCATCCTTACTTTCCAATAAGCATAGTTATTCCCATCAAAGTGAGGAGGAACAACAAGAGAGTGACCGTGTTCCATGACAACAGGGGTCAAGGATCAGCTCAAAGATCAAAAGATCTACAAGAAAAGAGCTACCCGCTCTAATACCACTTGAACGGTTTTAGACCCCTTAAACCAACTAGATTAACCTAGTTAATTAGTCAAGTTATTAACTTAGTCAAATTATGCAATTCTAGGTTATCACACACATACAATCATATCAAGAATATAAAGCAGCGGAATAATAAATAACACAAGATATGATCACCCAAGAAACCACATGGTAAAAACCTGGAAAGGATTTGACCTAGCTATCCTCAAGGTAAACTGAATTCACTATGCTGAAAGAATCGAAGTTCATACAAAAAGACTTACAAGCTCCCCGCTCGACTTCCTAATGCTACCTACCAATAGAACTTACTGACACGACCATGTGCAAGCTCCGAATCCACGGACTCCTTCTTTCTTTCTTTCTTGGATTCTCCAATCAGCTACAAGCACCCAAGCTTGTTATTCTTTAAGCTCCAATGGCAGCAACCGAGTTGATCATCAAGATGTTGATACTATCTCTACCTTGAAAACCCTAAGCTTTGTGTAAAGGAAAGCTCCTCTATATGTCATAAGAGATTTACACAAAACAGAAAAGTATAAGCAACAATACAACAGGAGCAACTCTAAAAACGTGGCTAGGGTTTTTCTTTATATACCTAGGGTAAAAACAGAAAACCCAAAACGTTTAATGAATTAGGGCTGAGTTGGAAAATTTTACAGAAAAGCATTATGGCCGAGATTCGATCGATCGAGTCTTTCTTTCGATCGATCGAGCCAGGCCGAAATGCACAAATGCATCTGCAGCCTCTCGATTCCAACTTTACATGAAAGACACAACTTTGAGCAAGCCTAAATAAGACTAAACAACCTGTTTTGATCATGGTTTGCCAATAATACAAATTAGAGTTCTAAATACATAAATTCCTAAATCTTTAGAACCTATCACTTTCATCTATTATTTGCAACTTACTACCACTTTCATACCAAGTTTCTTTTACACTATTCTTGTTATTATACCAATTACCTATCAAAGGTGATCTATGATGGGGTTCAAAGTCTCTTTTATCAAGGTCCAAAAGACTGTCTATTCTATTATCTCTATTACTTTTTCTTTCTACAGTAATGGATCTTTCAATAGCTTCTAAAGATTCTAATTTTTTATTAATCATATCTAAAAAACTATTATTGTTTCTATCAGTCTGTCGGTTGGTTTTATCTCCTATTAATGTACTCCAATTATTTGTGCTATTATTATAGTTATAATTATAATCATCCATATCATTGTCAGAATCAGGATCTATTTCATAATCCATATTACTATTTAACCAATCATTGTCTATATCTCTTATGCTATAACCTTCATCATAATCTATATCATCATAGTCCATGTTTCTTATTAGTGTGTGCCTAACCTAAGTGTGAACAAGCAAACAGATGATGAGCTAATAAACGTATTTATTCTATTTCCAAGCAATTAATAATTACTAGCGGAACTATTACTAACCACTGGTATCCTAGCTATCGGGACCACCTCCTCAGGAAACTTCATTGCGGGACCACCCAAACAACGCCTGTTCGTCGACTAACAAAAAATTAGCTGACCAACGCGAAACTATGGTTTGCCAATGAATCTTGAGGCTGACCAACGCTAACAAGGAGCAAGTAGTGGCTATATAGTAATATATGTTCCTAGTAACTTCTTAATTGCAAAGAAATAAAACTCATACATCTACCATCCATGGCTCTAATACCAATTTTTCTATCTTTCATGGGTCTTTAATCTTTGAAGACCCAAATTTTCCACCAAATTACAACCTCAATCTCAACAATGAATAACAATTATTTATTTCAAATCCCTTTTTGTATATTATTTTGTTAATTTTATCTCTAATGCGATTCAATAACATTGTGTTTTGTGGCTTCTAATATAATAAATCAACAAACAAGTTTATCAAGTACTTAATTACTGTTCACAATATGTAATTTTAAAACTATGTCACATTTTCTTCGAACACACACACACACACATATGTGTGAGTGTTTTTATAGCTATGTCATTACTTTTGTTGAAGATAAAGAGAAATAGAAAATAGTGTAAAAGAAAACACAGAAAATTACATAATTCAGCCCAATGGTTTACGTTTACGAGATAAAGTCATAACAGTTATATCTTTACTTTATGTTCAATGGGCAAGATTTAAGTATAGTACTTAGGTGTTGTTCCTTAAGTTCTCCTCTTAAGATTCTGCCATGTGGATTTTTCTTCATAGGATGAAAGTGTATTTTTTAATTAAGTAGTCACATGACTCAATCTTAAATAGGGAACTTAAGGAACAACACATAAGGTATTATACTTAAGTTTTGTCTATGTTCAATTGTCACAATGAACCCTAATAAGATATATATAAAAACTAAGTGGCAAAGTTCGGTACACATGGATTTTACAATATAATTGGGCTTCTTAGGCCATGATGACAAATTTTGGGATTCAAACAGACACAGTTGCTTGGTTGGATTTTTTTTTTTTGGGTGCAAATGAGTAAATATACAATATTAATTAAGAACCTCAAAGAGGTCTTTGAAATGTGAGACGTGAATGTTTTCTATGTACCATTCCAGAAAAGTTAAGAAGTATGTTCACTGTTCAATCGATTGGAATAATAAGAAAAAGGCCGAAGAATACTGAGGAATACATATTTAGGATTTTTTTTTTTACATTTTAGAAGGCAACAATATACTTTTGATGATTTCTTGGTAAGTATGACTGATTTAACTAATTGTTCAATATTTGGGAAGTTTTTATAAATTATTAAATTTTGAGACAATGTTCATAAGCATGATGGTTGAAAGCTAAATGCATTTGTTTAGATAAACAGAACAATAGTGTTCTTTTGTTTAACTACACGCAAAATATACGTTGTTGTTTTTCTTTTCTTTTCTTTTTTTTTTTTTCTTTTTTTTTTTTTTTTCAATTCATTGGAAAAATATTCCAGTTAAAAAAAAAATCGATAGAATAAAAATGAAGACATAAGTAATACTCATTGAGTAAGTACCACATGTAAAGATAATGTATGACTGTCCACATTTAGACAACTCACTCATGGCATTGCACGGACTATATAGTTTGAGAAAAAAAAGCTACATTACTATGCTAAGTGTACGTTTGGATTGACGTTTTTCAGCAAATCCGTGCGTCTGCGTTTCTTTTGTGGGTCCATGGGTACTGTTCACGGACCCACAAAAGTCAGCAAAAC
Source organism: Quercus aquifolioides (assembly GCA_019022515.1). Taxonomy (NCBI): domain Eukaryota; kingdom Viridiplantae; phylum Streptophyta; class Magnoliopsida; order Fagales; family Fagaceae; genus Quercus; species Quercus aquifolioides. The sequence continues at coordinate 29,107,356 of CM032326.1, forward strand.
ATAGTTTTCTCTCTCTCTTTGGGTCTCATAGCACTATTTACACATTTAAAAATTATTTTGCTACAGTGTTTTCAGTAATAAGTTTTCAATTTTCAACAAATAAATGGTATCCAAACACACCCTAAGTGTTTGTTTGGCAAAGATTTTTTTGCCAACTTATGTTACTATTCAGCTTATTTTTGCTACTATCCATAGGTCCCACGACACTTTTTAGTACTATTCATGGGTCTCACTGTACTATTTCAGCTAACTTTTACCTTTATCTACAATACTTTCAACAAAAAATTTTCAATTTTAGTAAAATAAGCAGATTCTAAGTATGCTTTATTTGTTTTGGCATAAAATGAAGGTTAATGAAAAACAAGTCAAAAATGACAAAAAAATGTTTTCAGTTATTAATTATTTTGTGAGAAATGCTATATCCACAACATTTTCACAACAAATTCTAAGTGACAGATTGTTACTGGTTGTTATTGTTGGGGCAAAAAAGTAATCTTAGTGTTAGGTTTAAATTTGAACCAATAACAACTAATCACATAAAAACTTATGATTTGTTATGAAAATGTTGTGAACGTAGAATCTCTCTTATTTTGTACGCTCACTCTCTTCATTCCTTTATGCCACCAACACTACTGCCACAATCATCAATAATGCCACCACTGCTACCAACACCATCTCGTTGTCACTGCTACCACCATTGATCACCATCGCCACCACAATATTATCTCACACATTATCATGACCACCACACACCATTTGATGTCGTCACTACTACTGTTTTTGTCAAGGTGTCACCACCACGCCGCCCCCACCGTTGTCACCATTGTTGCGCCCAAATGAAATATCAATAATTTGACTTGGGACCCCAATGACATAAAACGTTCTAGGATCGATTTTAGAGTTGAAAGGAAAAAAAAAAAATCAAGTTACTTTTTAAAAACAATTCCTATTAAAGAAACAAACATGGCCTAAATAAAAAAATTCCAAGGTTTTATATCCTCGATAGTTTTATACTAAAGTACATTTTTTTTGTCCTTAATTAATTTTTGGAATTGTTTTCATTTAGGCTTTTTACATTTCAAAAAATTTATTTTAACCCTTCATATTTAATTATGTTTTCATATTGGCTTTTAACATTTTAAAATTTTCATTTTGACAGTTCATATTTAGTTCATTTTGAAATGTAAAAATGTCAAAATAAAAACAGTCACAAACTTTAAGAGCAAAAAGTATATTTTAGCATTCAAGTGGTCATCCACAATCTTTTTTTATATCTCTTAGATGTGTATAATAACAGTAAAACAATCACACATATATATAGAACCTTAGAATGCTTGTAGAGTTCATAGGATAAGGTTGCAATAATAAGTACAATTATGGATATACATAAACTTTATAGACTTTACACATCCCAAATAACTCTTTCATTGCCCAACCTTTACACATTCTAATCAGAATTTATTTCTAACATATATATGTTTGTTGCAGATAACAAGTTCTACTTATGTTTCTCATTAGTCATTAATTAGGTAATTAATATCCAACTTCAAAAATTATGAAGATGATTTATATTATCGGATAGGCAAAATTTAGGTACAGTACCTTAGGTTCCTCCCATAAATTTAAGCCATGTGTATAAAATCTACAGCACAGAAAACAGGCGTTAAAACATAATGCTCTGTCACTTTGCTTCTTTTTTTTTTTTTTTTTTTTTTTGACTGGCCTGCTATGGAGAACCATGAATTTCAAATTTCAGATTTGCCTCACCAAACTTCTTCAGCTAAGTCTCCTCCTTCAAAGACATGATTAGGTTTAATATTTCTCTAATCTCTAGCTTTTTATTCTTTGGCTTTTTAAGATTTCAGATCTGCCCCACCAATTGAAGATTAATATTTCTTTGGCTTTTTATTCAAACCCTCTCCTCTTTATTACTTACCCAGCAGTGGCAATCCACACTTCCTCTCTCAAAAAAAGCTTCTTCATTCTCTTTGCCTGGTTCTCTATAAAAGCATGGGGTTTCATGTGGGTGAAAAGTGAAACCACTCTGCCTCCACACATGGTGGCCGGAATCAATGCGAGGCATGGTTGTGAAGGGGTCTTGCCAGAAATTTGTTGAGTTTTAGCCAAAATTTTTGTTTGAAATCTGTTTGTTTCTTGGGAAAATAAGGGTGAAAGTATTTGAAGTTATCTGGTTTTCACAGATGTGAGGGAAAAGATGAGAAAAAGTAGGGGAAAAGAAAAGGAAAAAAAAAAAAAAAAGAGACTGGCAATTCCTTGTAACGCCATTTGCTGAGCTGTATATTTTATACACATGGCTTAAATTTAAGATGAGAACCTAAGGTATTGTACCTAAGTTTTGCTCTTATCAAATTGAGATCAGATATTGCACCTAATGCAATTGTTATGAATGGCAAAGATTTAAAGTTACAAAATTTTGTAACTTTAAATCTCAACTATTGAATATAAAAATGAGGAAAAGTACAAAAAAAGAGAGTAGAATTAGTAAAAAGATTGTTGTGAGAGAGAGGAGAGTTAATTGTATGGTGCAATTGCAAATTACAATTACACCAGATCTCAATCCTACATTATCGGCTTCAAATTGCTGATGTTATAAAAACATAAAATTGAGTGACATAGAGGTGACGTGGACGAATGTTGTCGCAACATGGGAGTGGTGGAGGTAGCTTAAGGTTGAGCACATAGCAGTAGTGGCTTTGTTGGATGGTAGGTGGTGCCATCCGTTATGTCCTACGTCCCTTTCCATGGTAGTAGGTGAAGGTGAGCCCTTGTGAAGTTTTCAACTTTCAACGTACTGGTCTCTCTTTTTAGCTACCCTTTTCTTTTGCTACTACTTTTCTCTGCCAATAGCCTAGTTTTAAAATAACCTTGCAAGTACTTCTGGAGTCTGGTTTCTTCCCGATCATTCTGTATTTTTAAGATAATCCTACCTGGCCAAAAAGATTCTAAAAAAATGAAATATGTTATGGGTTGATCTAGGACCACGTATACTTGGATATACGTTTTGTCACAACTTGTTTGATTACATATATGTCCACCACTAAAAAGCCGAGCAAATTATTTATTTATTTATTAAGTTTTATCTTATGGCATCTGCTTCTAATGATTGTATTATTTATCATCAAATCAAGACATCGATTAATTTTTTCGATGTAGGCGAAAATTGAACTCCAAATTTTTTATTCAACAATCAAAAGTTTTACTAATTGAGTTAACTAAAACCCACAAAAGCCGAGCAAGTTGTAACAAAGAATGTGGCCTAAACTTTTTAATATGCTGTACAGTACATAGTAACCAATCAAAAAAGAGTCACTATACGAAATTGACAATAATAATTATTTCATTTTCCTGGATTGTTAAATATTGATTAAATTGAATACTAGTGCAGGGGGCCTAATTAACAAATTTAAAGTATATGATTCTCAAAGGGTCAAACCGTCAAAAGGTGTAAGGTGAAATCCAAAATGTAAGATGAGAGATTGTGTGATAGGGTGGTAGATAGCATGTGGGAGTTATGCACTTAAACATGCCTTCAACAAGCCTAGATGCAGACACCGTCAAATTTAACGGCACTTGCAGCTAAAGCTACTTTTAAAATATATATATATATATATATATATAATTTTATTTTTCAAATATATGTTTCAAACCTCGTGTATTAAACAAAGATAGAATTAAAAGAAGGCTATCGTCATAGAAAATAAATATATCCCCAGAGAGAATTGAAGAGATAAGAGCGCAGACCAGCATAGAATAAATTATAAGGTTATAATTGTTGAGTTAAAAAAAAATTTTAAACAAAAACTAATTACTGACTCAGCAATTTTAAATAAATAAGAGTCTTTTAGTGGAATGAATCATTCCGAATGATGGACAGGTGACGTGGTCCACCAGACACTGTATAATTTCTCCTAGTATAGGCAAGTTGCAGTCCAAGTGTCCAAGCAAGCTATGAAGCTAAACTATTTTAAAGATTTTAGATTTGACTTTTTTTTTTCTCTCTTTTTTTGGACATATAATTTTTAAAATTATCTCTTTATTTATTATGTTTCCGGGATCTTGACATGATATGCGGAATTGGTCGACCTCGACCATGTAACTGAAGAATTATCTTTCCTTTTCTTTTCTTTTTTCAATTAATTTTATATTATCTTTATTAAAGTACATTTTTTTAAATAAAAAAAAAAATCAAAAATTAGGGTTACGTTTGATTTTTTTTTTTCCCTTTCTGTGTATAGTATATGACTATAAATGTGGCAATATTCGAACAATAGCTTTTTGTGGGTTAGTGTCAAAAACCAATCAACACTAACCCTTTGTTTAAATTCTAAAAAGTTCCCAACTCTTTTACCAAATTAAAAAAAAAAAAAAAATCTCTTTTTATTTATTTATTTATTTTTAGATTGTGTGTTAAACAAGTTGAAATAAATCATGTTGTGTTAACCATGTATTAGGGTACATTAAACCATATATCCGAATACTCATACCTAAACACAATACTAACACGACCCGCTAACACAAATTGTCACCCCTAAGGTGAAAGGGAGACAATGTTTTCTCTTAATGGTTTATTTGAGTGTTTACTAGTATATATTATATTTTGTATTGGTATAGCACAACTAAAGTTTTTTTAAAAAAAAATTATCTCTATTTTAAGTTGTATTTTTTAGTTCTCTTTTAAAAATAATAGTTAATGATTTTTTATTTAGGAATATAGATGTCATTATATTTTCATAATATGGCATTAAATGAGTCATCTGACTTATTAATATAGTAAAATCATTACAAATGTTGTATTCTTTTTTTTTTTTGAGAGTCGAAAAAGGGTGGCTCATGTGTGATATCATAGCCGACCACACCCCACAGATACATCGCCTGTGAGTACCACCAGCACATAATGGTGTATTCAGATACCTTTAACAACTCATTTTTCACCTTTATTTTTAAGAAAATGAAAGGAAAAAAAATGGTAAATATATCAACAAAAATGAGACTGGGATTCATTAAACTTCGTGAATAAAATATTTATGACAATGGTATTTCTTATATTTTATGCAAGTGCAACTGATGGTAATTTAATTCTACCCTTTTTCTCTCTCAAAAAAAAATCTACCTTTTATTTCCTTTGATCAGGATGTTAATTCTACTTAGTGAGTTACAGAAATTAAAATGGTATTAATTTTATTGCGTTAAATCAATTTGTGACTCCCATTAAAACATGAATTGTCAAAATATATTATTCAGATAAGTTTAATAACTCTCTCTCATAAAAAAAAAAAATTAACTCTAAAAATTTTCATATATCACATTATAACCTCGATCCCCTTTAAGAAAAAAAAAATTACTACTGTTGAAAAACAGTCACTTAAAAAAAATTTCGCAGTCCAAAATATCATTATATTTTGGACTATGGTATTTTTTTTAAGTGACTTTTTTTTTTTTTTATAGAGAGTTTCAACCTTGGTGTCCGCTTCTGATAATAACTTTTTATCATTAAACCAAGACATTAATCAGTTTTTGGTGAAAGAGAGGATTGAACTCTAGATCTCTTATTCAACTATTAGAGATTTTATCAATTGAGCTAACAGAAACTCATAAATGACTTTTTTTTTTAATTGCATGTATTCACATATTTTTAATGTTCTAAATATACCACAGTCCAAATTATAATGATATTTTGGACTGTGGTATTTTTTTTAAAATGATTGTTGTGGGGGGGTGAAAAGCCCAACTTAACAGATTGGGCCCAAGGCCCTATTTGAGGATCACTGTTTGCCCGAAGAGGTGAAAAACACTCAGTTAGAGGCCCACGTGAAAGGGGCATGTCTAGAGAGGAGCACGTGCATGATCCGAGGAGATGTTCAATTGTCCGAGGAGTCCAATATCCTCGGATCCGAAGAAGCTGGGTCTGACAGGTGTCTGGGAAGCTTAGGTAATCCTCCTGACGAATGTAATGATGGAAATAAGCCTCAGGCACGCATGAGGATAGCAGGAACGGAGAAATATCTGGGAGACAGACTTCAACCACCGCATTAAATGCACTGCACCTACTTCCCTGGCCGCATTAATGTGGAGAAGACACCTGAACAGTGCACTCTCAGCTACCGCCACTCACACAAGGCTAAAGGTGGTGCATGATGGGACATGTACTCAAGTGGGCGTCTAGATGATGAACAAGTGGACGGTGAAGATGTAGGAAGGGAGTACTATATAAGAGGAGGGTGCCACTGATAGAGGAGGATCGAAAATCAGAAGAAAAAAAGAGAGAATTCAATTACTGTAGCTCCCAGAATTGTAATCCAAGTTTTATCAAATACAAATTCCTCTTCGGACGTCACATTTGTGTCCGTCCGAGCACGTCTGAATATAAATCTATCCACAAACACTGCTGTCTTATACTGTTAATTCATTGTTTGCCTAGCTCTTTCACCCACTCTCTACAAATTTATTGTCTTGGGTTCAGTGGGCTCAAAATCCATACCTTCTTGGGCTTGGGCTGCAAAAATTGACCCTACAATTGGAGCCGTCTGTGGGGAGAGCTTGTGCAAGGGTGAAAACAACGGTTGATGATGGCAGGACAAGGTGAACAACAAGCAGAATCCAGGGCATCCCAACACGTGGACCCTTTTGTTAACTTAGAGAGGAGACAAAATCGTGAGGGCAGTGTACACACTGTGCGCCTTAGCCAGAGCCAGTCACAGGGCGGAAGTCACATGTCCCATGCAGAGAAGAACCGTGACTTACAACTGGAAGTAGAAAAACTAAAAAGGGAGTTGCGCCATGCAAAGAGGAAACAGGCTTCCTCATATTCTGAGGAGGATCTTGATGACGAGCAGGATGTCACATATCAGCATAAATCTAGGACACCAGCCAGCGAGTCCTACACCTATGAAGAGGGGTCCCATCGTAAGAGGCAACGTAGAAGCCCATCACGTGAGGACATGGAGAACGATGCCATGAACAGGGCTCTGAATCAGATATCTAGGTCACCCTTCACGCGCAAGATTGAGGAGGCCAGACTTCCTCGGCGCTTTAACCAGCCAACGTTCACCATCTACAATGGTAAAACTAACCCCGTGGAGCATGTGAGTCATTTTAACCAGAGGATGGCTGTCTACTCCAGAGACGAAGCTCTGATGTGCAAGGTTTTCCCTTCCAGTCTTGGGCCTGTTGCCATGAGGTGGTTTGACGGTTTGAAGGCAGGCTCCATCAACTCCTTCAAAGAGCTCACTCAGGCATTCGGCTCCCGTTTTGTCACATGCCGAAGAGTGGCCAGACCCTTCTCTTCACTGCTATCCTTGTCCATGCAGGAAGGTGAGTCATTGAAGGCATATTCAGACAGATACTGGGAGATGTTCAACGATATGGAGGGCAACAATGATGCAATGGCCCTCAGCACGTTCAAGCTCGGTCTTCCCACTGACCACGGTTTGAGGACATCTTTATCTGGCAAACCGGTCACAAACGTGCGTCAACTAATGGACCGCATAGAAAAGTATAAGAGAGTTGAAGAAGATCAGCAGCAGGGCAAGGGAAAGGACAAGGTTATCCCCCAGGAGAGGAGGGATTTCAGGTCGGACCGTTACAATTACAGTAAACCGCGGAGGGATTTTGCTGGGCAATCAGGATCGACGAATCCTCAAGTGGTCAACACCGTGTTCAAAGAGCCAGTGCACCAGGTCTTGGAAAAGATCAAGAATGAATCATTCTTCAGGTGGCCGAACAAGATGGTAGGAAACTCTGAGAGACGCAACCATAATCTCTACTGCCAGTACCATCAAGACCATGGGCATACCACGGAGGATTGTAGGAGCCTGTGGGATCACTTGGACCAACTGGTTCGCGATGGTAAACTGAAACACCTCTTGCACCCCTCCAGCGGCCGAGGAGGGCCGACGGGCTCAGGGCCACGCAGAGATGACCCCTCAAAGCCGCCGCTAGGGACTATAAACGTTGTCTTCGCCGCGCCGGGGAGAACAGGATCTTGGCCGTTGAAAGTTATGTCGGTAGGCCGACCATCACCAGGGGAGTCAAGCCGAGGTCTGAAGAGAGTAAAGTCTGGTGCCCCACTGGTTATGGGGTTCTCGGACGAAGACATGATTGGCACCATTCAACCCCATGATGAAGCATTAGTCATCACCCTCAGAATATGAGGGTACAATGTGAAGAGGGTGATGGTGGACCAGGGCAGTGCTGTGGAGATAATGTACCCAGACCTCTACAAGGGGCTAGGCCTAAAACCCCAAGACCTGACGCCATACAATTCCCCCCTCATAAGCTTTGAAGGAAGGCCTGTCACCCCGAAAGGCCGGATACGCTTACCTGTGCAGGCCGGCTCCGAGGTGGTGGAGTTGGACTTTATAGTTGTGGACGCATATTCACCCTACACGGCACTCGTAGGTAGACCTTAGATTCATGCACTTGGGGCTGTTCCCTCTACTTTGCACCAAAAGGTCAAATACCCATCTGAAGGGCGGATCCATGAGATCCGAGGAGACCAGTCTGTTGCCCGACAGTGCCTGGTAGCTGCCATTCAACATAAGACCCAAGCCGAGCCCTCGGACATAGCCGAAAGGGATTTATAGCAACTACAGTCTTGGGGATTGCCCGTCGAAGATCCAGATGAAGGCACTCGATGTGAGGATCTAACGAAAGTGGTTATTGGAGATGATCCTGATAGGTTCTTTCAAGTCGGATCTCAGCTGCCTCTTCAAGAGAGAGAAGAGCTAATAGAGTTCCTCAAGCGAAATCTCGATGTGTTTGCCTGGAGTGCTTACGAAGCCCCAGGGGTAGACCCGGAGTTTATATGCCACCACTTGAAGGTGAATCCACTGGTCACCCCCAAGAAACAACTTATTCGGCGCCCGTCCAAGGAACATGCTGACGCAGTGAGAGAAGAGGTAGCGAAACTCAAACAAGCTAGGGCTATCAAAGAAGTTTTTTATCCTGAATGGCTGGCAAATACCGTGGTGGTAAAGAAGAAGAGTGGGAAATGGCGAGTGTGCGTAGACTTCACCGATTTGAATAGGGCTTGCCCCAAAGATCCATTCCCTATGCCGAAAATTGATCAGCTGGTGGATGCCACTGTCGGCCATCCTCGGATGAGCTTCCTAGACGCCTTTCAAGGCTACCACCAGATACCATTAGCCCCAGAGGACCAGAAGAAAACTGCTTTTGTCACCCCTATTGGTAACTACCACTATAAAGTGATGCCATTTGGCTTGAAGAACGCGGGTGCTACCTACCAGAGGATGATGACGAGGATGTTCGAGCCACAGTTGGGCAAAAATATCGAGGTCTACATAGATGACATGGTGGTGAAGAGCAAGGTTGTAGCCGAGCATGTGAAGGACCTTGAAAGTACCTTTGAGATTCTACGAAAGTACAAGCTACGACTAAATGCTTCTAAGTGCTCATTTGGGGTGGGGTCCGGCAAGTTTTTGGGATACATGGTGACCCACAGAGGGATTGAGGTTAACCCCAACCAGATAAAGGCCATCAACGATCTACGAGCTCCTCGGAATCCCAAGGAGGTTCAGAAACTAACCGGAAGGATTGCTGCCCTCAATCGGTTCATCTCTAGATCAGTAGACAGGTGTCGGCCTTTCTTTTCTCTGCTCCACAAGTGGAAAGGATTCGAATGGACTGAAGACTGTGCTTTGGCATTCCAGCAACTCAAGGATTATCTAGCTCAACCACCAATCATGTCCAGTCCTGAGCCAGATGAGGTACTGTTCGCCTACATCGCTGTAGCTCCCCGTGCGGTGAGCCTGGTGTTGATACGATTAGACTGTGGTGTACAAAGACCAGTTTATTACGTAAGCAAGTCGCTGCATGAGGCTGAGATTCGTTACTTGCCTCTGGAGAAAGCTATCCTAGCAGTAGTGCTTGGCACACGGAAGCTACCTCACTACTTCCAGGCCCACACGGTCATTGTTCTCACTCAACTCCCACTCAAAACTATACTCCGAAGTGCTGATTACACTGGTCGGATTGCCAAGTGGGGTACAATCTTAGGGGCTTTCGATATAAGATATATGCCCCACACATCGGTCAAGGGTCAGGTCCTCGCGGATTTGGTGGCTGAGTTCATGGAGCCCCAGTTAGAATAAATAAAGCCCACGTCAGGCATGGATGAAAAATCAGTTGGCATGATCTCCCAACAGAATCCCTCCCATTGGGAAGTGTACGTTGATGGCGCGGCAAACCAAAGAGGTTCTGGAGTTGGGCTGGTATTGATATCCCCCAAGAAGATCATTATCGAGAAATCGTTAAAGCTGGACTTCTCGGCAACGAATAATGAGGCGGAGTATGAGGCCCTACTGATGGGAATGGCTATGGTCCGTAGAATGGGTGGAAAGTCCGTGGAGTTATTCTCGGACTCAAGATTGGTCATAGGTCAAGTACAAGGCGAGTTTGAGGCGAAGGACGAAAGAATGCAAGGGTACTTAAGCCGTGTTAAATATCTGCAATCAGAGTTCGACTCTTTCAGTTTGCTGCACATCCCCAGAAGTGGTAACTCACATGCTGATTCCTTGGCCACGCTTACTACCTCCTCGGTGCAAGACCTGCCGAGGATCATCCTCGTCGAGGACTTGCACAGGCCTACAGAGGCGAAAGCAGAGGCAATCCAGGTTCACCAGGTCAGGGCCTGGCCCTGTTGGATGGATCCTTTAATCAAATTCCTCAAAGAAGATATATTGCCAGAAGAGACAGGAGAAGTTGATAAAGTTCGGAGGAAGACGACCAAATTCTGGTTATCCGAGGACCAGAAATTATACAGACGCTCCTACTCGGGACCATACTTGTTATGCATGCATCCTGAAGCGATTGAGCTATTACTAGAAGAGCTGCACGAAGGAATTTGTGGGAGCAACACTAAAGGTAGATCCTTGGCTCACCGAGCCCTCACCCAAGGTTATTGATGGCCCAACATGCAAAGGGAGGCCCACGAGTATGTCAAGAGGTGCGATCAATGCCAGCGCTTCGCTCCAAACATTCACCAGCCAGATGGAACCCTTAATCCATTGTCTAGCCCGTGGCCCTTCGCCCAATGGGGCTTGGATATCGTGGGACCCTTCCCTAAAGCTGCAGGAAACAAGAAGTACCTTCTGGTCGGCACAGACTATTTCACCAAGTGGGTTGAAGCCGAGTCACTAGCCAATATCAGAGACGTTGATGTGCAAAAGTTTGTGTGGAAGAATATTGTCACTCGGTTTGGAGTTCCTCACACTCTCATCTCGGACAACGGCTTACAGTTCGATAGCAAGGCATTCAGGAATTATTGCAGTGAGCTGGGAATTATAAACAGATACTCCACTCCCGCCTATCCCCAGGGTAATGGACAAGCAAAAGCTGTCAACAAGGTCATATTGAATGGCTTAAAGAAGAGGCTGGATGATGCAAAGGGGCAAATGGGTAGAAGAATTGCCACATGTACTTTGGGCTTACAGAACTACGCCTCGCAGGTCTACTGGAGAGACTCCCTTCTCAATGACCTATGGGGCTGAAGCTGTCATCCCTTTGGAAACCGGGTTTCCAACGCTAAAAACTAGCTCGTTCAGTCCGGCCGACAACGATGAGCAACTACAGAAGAGTTTGGACCTAATTGAGGAAAGGAGGGAGAATGCAATGGTTCGGCTGGCACATTACCAACAAAAACTCAGGCAAGGTTATGATGCTAACGTAAAACTAAGGCCTCTAGAGCCTGGTGATCTAGTGCTGAGGAAAGTTGTGGGCACCGCGAAAAATCCAGCCTGGGGAAAACTTGGACCCAATTGGGAAGGGCCATATCGCATCACTTCAGGAGCAGGCATTGGGGTATATTTCTTGGAAGACCTGGATGGTCATGTAATACCACGTCCATGGAATGTAAATAACCTTAAGAGGTACTTTTATTAATCGAGTCTTTTCTTCAACCGATATGCCAATTCGCTGCGTAAAGTTTTCTCTCAAGTGTTTAAACTTAAATCCAGTCATGCCTGTAGTCCTCGGACCAGATGATTAGGGTTAGTTAACACTCATTCGCCACTTGCTCTCAAGTGTTTAAACTTAAATCCAGTCATGCCTGTAGTCCTCGGACCAGATGATTAGGGTTAGTTAACACTCCGTTACAGTTCTATAGTGTTTAAACTTAAATCCAATCATGCCTGTAGTTCTCGGACCAGATGATTAGGGTTAGTTAACACTCCGGTGCAGTTCTCTAAGTGTTTAAGCTTAAATCCAATCATGCATGTAGTCCTCAGACCAGATGATTAGGGTTAGTTAACACTCGAATACGTTCGTCCCCCGTGGTCCTTGAATCAAATGACACAGGTTAGTCAATACCCCCACACAGCTATTGTCACTAGGGCTTAGTGCTAAAATTCCTGATTGCGTTTAAATTGATTCTAACTTATGACTGTCTTCCTTAGTTATATTTAATTTGAAGCTGAGGGGTAGTAACACTTTACATATTTGGAAAAACATGTGAAACTTACATAACTACTCGCTGCAATCATTACTTGTTAATAACTTTTATTTGGACTGTTCTTTTCAATATCAATTTCAATTACTCACACCATCAGTATGATGTATCAATCAAGTTTATTTGCATTATTCTGTTATAATTGCAATGTAAAGTTATATGTAGCAGTAATAGGTAATAAAACATGTATCAAAAACATCAGAGACAAATGGGACGTCATTCCATAAGTAAAAAGAAGAGTTTACAATTCCTTAGATAAAACAAAAGAAAGTACAAGTGCAAAACAAAAGCCCTATGTATCTATTCTTTTGCCGGAGGGAGCACAGGGTCAGCAGCCTGGCCTGTCCGAGCAGATGCCTCAGAGGCTTGATCCTTGGGCTCAGCAGGAGTTTTCTCTTTACCCGACCCTTGGCCTATGTCTTTGACTGGTTCAGCTGGTTTATCCTTGTCACCTGGCTGATCAGCCTCTTTGGGTGCATCAAGGGTGGATGGAGGAGCTTGGCTGACCAAGTTTGGCTCAGAAGCCCCAGGAAGCTGTGGGGCAGAAGGATCATCCACCGGGAGCTCTCGGATCTCAGGATCGTAGTATACGCTCCCGGGCAGCCTCAGCTCAGAGTCAGCAGGGACTCCAGCGGCGTCCAGCGCCTTGCTCCAAGTTATGCCGTAGTAGTCTCGGCTGACCGAGGCAAATTGCTCCATCAGCTGGGACGAGGTCTGCTCCACCCCTAGCTGGTATGCCGCCTTCCTCTCAACCTCAACCGCCTCCTTGGCTAGTTTGGCATTCTGCTCGGCCACTTGAGCGCTCGCCCTGGTTTTCTGCAGTTCAGCCCGGAGACCTTTCACCAGCTCTCTCTCGGTCGCCAGATTGGTCTCTGCCGTGTTTAGCTGTTTACGCTGTTCCTCGACCTGCTTTTCAACATTCTTAATCCCAGCATCGAGGCTTCTCTTCTGATTGGTCATCTCTTTGAGGTCTTCGGACAGATGGGCATAGTCCTCCTTCAGCTGGCCCAGAGTTTTCTCTGCCTCGTCTCGAGAGCAGAAAGCTGCCTGGGTCTCCAGGTGGTTCTTCTTGTTCCACTCCTCGGCCACATAGATCTGCTGGGTGACCTGCATAATGGAAATACCGAACATCAAACACAGAAAAATAGAAAAAGCAAAAGTCAGTGATTCAGCTAATCGGACTAAGGTTGCTTACCATGGCTATGTCCCTCTTAAGGGATTGAAAGAGCTCCTGCTGGGTGAAACGCCTGTAGGACTCCATGTCGTGGGGGAGGAGGAGTGGTTGCTGCAGAGCCTCAGCAACATAGCTTGCCCTTCCTCCATCGTAATTCCTGAGGGAGGCCTCCCAGAGGATTGGAGCGCCCTCCAACTCCAACTTAGGAGACCAGATTCGCGGTCCCCCTCCTCGGCGGACATCTGCCACTACGCCCTCGTCTCGGCTTTCAGTGGAGGAGGCCCTGTGGGACCTGTGGTCCCTCACCACCTTTTGCTGCTTGGTCCCCTTAGCTGGCAACACTTGCCTTTCTTCAGTATCAACGTGGGGCCTTTTCTTCCTCAGGTCAGGAACGGGCTTTAAGCCGGGGTCAAGAACCTGGTGTGGCACTGGAGGCAGGTTCACCACCGGTTGGGAAGTCCCGGGACCTTTCTGCTCGGCCTTTTTGCCCCTACTCTTCATCAAACTCCTCAAATCCATATTGTCGTCCGAGGAGTCTTCGGAATGAGCAGCTAGCAAATTAAGGTGGATGCCTGATTGTCTATCGGTCTCTCCCTCGGCGTCTGAGACCTCTATCACTCGGTTTACCCCCGAAGCCTCTCCCCCAAATTGAAATTTGTCTATCTGCTTTTCTAGCGAGGAGGTGGAAGAGCTGACCCTCTCACCTTCAACCGCTTGTCCGAGGGGAACTTGCTAGAGTGGTTGGACAAGAGGGGGTATAGCCCGAGGATTTGGATGGGGTACGGGTTCAAGCTCGTCTGGCGCCAAGAAACCCTTCCGAGCAACGTCAATACGTGCAAGGCGATGATCTCCCTGGACAATCGCGTTGCCGACTGGTTGGAAACCCTTTGGACTTCCTGTGTATCCCAGTATAAAGGGAGCCGATCGGAGTTGCCCGTCCTCGCTCACGAAAATCTCTGACCTTAATAGGTAATTAAGGGCGGCAGTATTTGTAAGGCTGAGCCAAGGAGAAACTTGATTTTTATCTGTTACAAATCACAGCAGAACATGGTTAGAAACTCAGAAATAGCAACACAAGAGGAATCAGAAACCATTAAAAGACGAGGACCCTAAGCCTATGGTTAGTGTGCCTAAATCTAACATGTCCCACCTGGCTTCCCATGCTTGGTTGGGCAATGATGGCCGTCATGCCATGCGCCCGAGACGATCACAAGTCGTCTTTCATCCCTTTGTTGGATTTGGGGAGGCAGGAAATGAGCCTGACAACGTCCGACCGGGATTTTAAGTAATATCCCGTATCTTGCTGGCTGTGGCATTCGTACATATGTACTACGTCGAGCCAGGTGAGTCCCAATCCTAGGTGAAGGTTAAGGTCCTCAATCGCTCCTAGGATTCTAAACATATTAGGCGCGCATTGCCAGGGAGTAAGCCTATGGTTCCGAAGGTAGCTAGTGGTGATGGGACCCATGGGGATTGTCATTCCCCCTTCTTTGAAGGCGATGAGAGGGATAACGACTTCGCCCGTCTTCCGATCTGTTAGTATTTTTTCTGGGGGGCAATACCTCACACCCATATTTGGGGGTATGCGATACGTGGCCCTGAACGCCTCCAGTTGCTCAGGGCTATCCACCAAGTACTGGAGTTTCCCCATGGTGCTTAAACAAAATGACTGGCCGAAGAGGAAACTAAAAGATTCGGTGGACGACGACTTATGAGGACTAGGCCAGAGAAGGGATTGCAAGCTCGTAGAGGGATTCGTGAAGACTCTGGGGAAGACTGGAACCGGTGACTGAGAGATTTCGACGGAGTCGTGCGCTTGTTCTTGCTGGAGTGTTTGAAAATTTGCAAAGTGAGGAAAAAATAACTTCCTCTGAGGTTTTATACGGGGTCAAGCGAAGGGTCAGGAGCACTTCCGCCCAAATTCTGAAGAAAAAGCCACAGCCGTTGGATCAATCATTCACCGTTGGATACGAAGGACAAGGCGCCACCTGGTGCAATTAATGCAGCACCTTGGGAATATGGAAACCGCAGCAGCATTAATGAAGCGTCTATTTCTATGCCTACACACGTGCCAGTTCAAATTTGTCTGTTCTCAAGCTTTTGCTCCGTGGCAAGTCAAAATCCTACTTTTTCTCTTCGGATGCGAGGGAAAAACTACAATTTTGAGGAGCTATTGTGGGGGGTGAAAAACCCAACTTAACAGATTGGGCCCAAGGCCCTATTTGAGGATCACTGTTTGCCCGAAGAGGTGAAAAACACTCAGTTAGAGGCCCACGTGAAAGGGGCATGTCTAGAGAGGAGCACGTGCATGATCCGAGGAGATGTTCAATTGTCCGAGGAGTCCAATATCCTCGGATCCGAAGAAGCTGGGTCTGACAGGTGTCTGGGAAGCTTAGGTAATCCTCCTGACGAATGTAATGATGGAAATAAGCCTCAGGCACGCATGAGGATAGCAGGAACGGAGAAATATCTGGGAGACAGACTTCAACCACCGCATTAAATGCACTGCACCTACTTCCCTGGCCGCATTAATGTGGAGAAGACACCTGAACAGTGCACTCTCAGCTACCGCCACTCACACAAGGCTAAAGGTGGTGCATGATGGGACATGTACTCAAGTGGGCGTCTAGTTGATGAACAAGTGGACGGTGAAGATGTAGGAAGGGAGTACTATATAAGAGGAGGGTGCCACTGATAGAGGAGGATCGAAAATCAGAAGAAAAAAAGAGAGAATTCAATTACTGTAGCTCCCAGAATTGTAATCCAAGTTTTATCAAATACAAATTCCTCTTCGGACGTCACATTTGTGTCCGTCCGAGCACGTCTGAATATAAATCTATCCACAAACACTGCTGTCTTATACTGTTAATTCATTGTTTGCCTAGCTCTTTCACCCACTCTCTACAAATTTATTGTCTTGGGTTCAGTGGGCTCAAAATCCATACCTTTTTGGGCTTGGGCTGCAAAAATTGACCCTACAATTGTGTTCACATATTTTTAATGTTTGATTACTTAGAGAGTTCTCATCAACATTAAAGGAAATAATTACTTCTTATGTAACCTCTAAAGTCTAAATTATATGTACCTTTTTTTCTTTTTTTTTAAAGAGTTTCAACTTATGGCGTCCGCTCTCCACTCCTGATAATAGCTCTTTATCATCAGACCAAGACACCAATCAGTTTTTGGTGTAGGCGGGGATTGAACCCCAGATCTCTTATACAACCATCAGAGACTTTACCAGTTAAGTTAACTGGAACCCACTAAATTATATGTATCTTTAACTATATTAATGAAAGTGTAGTCCAAATTATATGTACCTTTAACGATATTAATGAAATTATGAAACTAGTTAGTATGTCATATAATGCAAGGGATAGTTTAACAAAAAAATATTTTTATTTTTATCTAGAAATTAAATTTGATAATCATGGTCATTATTAATAGATATTTATTATGATTAAGTTTGTATATATAACTTTCTGGAAAATTATTGAATACTCCGGGAGTACCATAAATGTGTACTCCCCCCTCTCACATAAATTGTGAATTCCATCATAAATTTAATTAGTGGGACCCACAGTTATATGAGAGGAGGGAGTACACATTTATTGTTCTATGAGAATACTCAATAATTACCCTAACTTTCTATTCTACCATTTAAAGAAATTAATATGATGTGTCAAAATTCTAACGGAGGGTTTAAATATAAAAGATAATTTAAAATCAATTAAAAATATTTATTAAAATAATAACGTATAAAACTAAATTAAAATTAAAATTTCTCTAGTTTTATATATATTAGTATTATACTGTGTGATGTGCAATTTAGTTAAAAATTTTATGTAAATTTAAAAAATACATATATATATATATATATATATATGTGCGTGTGTGTGTGTATATATATATAGAGCCACTTCGTATAAACAAGGTGTGTTAAAATTTACTATATTATAGCATAAAATTAAGATAAATGATCCAAATAATTCGAATAAATATTAAATTTATTTTTTATTTCTTGAAAACTTTGGTATTTAGAACTTTAGTTGAAGTATAATTTTAAATTTTTCAAAATTTAGATAACTAACAAAGTTTTATATAAAATAAACTATTGAGTTAACTGGAACCATAGGCTAAACTAGCTTAATAATTAATAAAAGTGTAAACTCTTGTCACTTTTTTTCTTTTTTTCTTTTGAGAACATAACCACTTGACACAACTATGTCTTTTAGGACCAACCTATATCATAATAAGTAAACAATATTATAGATAAATAGGGTTGGTTTGGATATGATTAATGTAATGCTACAAACAGAATAATTTTCACAACAAATTTCACAATTATTGAATTGATAGATTATTATTTATTCTCGTATGGGTCCACCATTGAGACTACTTTTTTATTCATCATTAATAACTTGTTATTTCAGACAGTTATGAAATTTGTTATAACTGTAGACTTATTAGTTGGATCAATGGATACAACATTTTTGACAACATATATCACAATATTTGAATTGATCGATTGTGAATAATAGGAAAAAAGTGAAGAGTCCATGACTGATTAATTATATATTTTTTATCACTCACAATCAATTATTTCAACAACTGTGAAATTTGTTGTGAAAGATGTTGTATAGCATTACTATTTTTCAAAATTGAAAGCAAGAACAAAACCATAGATGAAATGGTATGCATAGAATCATTACTAGGATTTGGTATTATATATTAATCTATATATTCATCCTGTGTAATTAAATATACTCAACTGAATTGAAGTTGAGAATTTTTTTTTCCTGACGAATTTGAATAATTATGAGAATATTTTTTCAAGGGGGATTATATATATATATGTGTGTGTGTATATATATATATATATATATATATATGCGTGTGTATGTACCATTTCAGTACCGTGGCACGTTCTAAAGAGATAAGCTTCTGAGTATTATGACCTAGGATTTTCTAAGATTAATGGACAATGTCTTCAATTCATCACTGTTTAAATATACTCAACTGAATTGAAGTTCAGAATTTTTTTTGGTTTATGAAGAAATTGAATTATTATGAGCATTATTTTTTTCCCACTTGGAATTACATGTATATGTACCATTTTAGTACAGTAGCGCATTCTAAATGGATAAGCTTCTGTGTTTTTGACCTGGGATTTTCTAAGATTAATGGACAATATCTTCAATTCATCACTCTTTAAATATACTCAACTGAAATGAAGTTCCCATATACATTAAAAAAATGAAGAGGATTTTTTTTTTTATAATTATTTTGCCAAAGAAATTGAATAATATTTATGAGCTTTTATTTATTTATTTATTTTTACGGGGAATCATGTGGTACCATTTTAGTAACGTACGTGACACGTTCAGCAGAGATGAGATTTTGTGTATTTGACATGGGATTTTCTAAGATTAAGGGACTATGCGTGACTTTGGAAAGGAATTATAAATTAAAATTATTTTACTATTCAGTTTATTTTTTGTACTATTTATGGGTCTTACTGCACTTTTTGGCATTATTCATAGACTCCACTGTATTATTTCAACTAACTTTTACTTTTATCTACAATACTTTCAGAAATAATTTTTCAATTTCAGCAAAATAAGCGGTATCCAAATACATACTATGTCTTCCATTTATTGCTCTTTGTTTGATTATTATAAAATAATGTAATTTTTATTTATAGTGAACGAATCTAGATCTATTCATGCTTTAAAAATTGGAGAGAAGAATGAGCTTACAATTATATAAAATTAACCAGACCTTCATTTTTTTTTTGTCTGAATAACGTAATTTTTATTTATAGAGTTCCTTTCCACCATAAATATTGTTATCATCAACAAACCACAATCTTTGACAAATCATGCGATGTTGGAGCCCGTCAAATTAGGATTTTCTATAGTTTTCTTCAGCTACATTCACTCTTTGTTTTCATGCTGCTGTCCTGCGCAAGTACAATTGCAGCTAATTAGTGTTTAAACAACCAAAATTGAAAACTGTGACTCAAACACCCTTAATTAAACACTCTTACCAAACACAAAATATTTTTTTGGTTCATAGTTTTTATTATTTAAATACTGAAGACTGTTGTTAGAACTTACATATCAAACAGTAGTGGGCCTGTTTGGTATAGATGTTTGAGTATTGTTGTTCAAAATTATGTGAAAACTGTAAAAAGTGATGTGAAAACACGTATTTAAAGTATTCATGATGCAAAAAATGTGTTTGGTACTATATTTCTAATAAAGTCTTTTCAAAAGTGAAAAAAAATAAATGTCTAACGTCTTTTCAAGTGTTCTCTAATATATTAGTGTAATTGACACGTTAGGATGCAGATTAAACACGGTCCATATCCTAACGTGTTTAGTGTACTAATGCACTGAATACAAGTTGTGTCCTTTGATAAGAATTAAGACAAGTTTAAATTCTTGACTGGTACAACAAAAAAAAAAACAAAAACAAAAACAAAAACAAAAACAAAAAAACACTTTGCTTAAGCTTAATGTTCCAACTCCAAGATGTGACAAACATTTAGCAGCAAGCAACTTACCTTGTTTATGTGGCCGACCTTTTTTTTTTTTTTATAATAAACAAAGAGTTCAGGTTACATCACATTACAAAAATTAGGATTGGGATTCACGTATGCAGTGAGGTAAAATTCAGGGGTGTAGTTTTCCTGTTTGACAGGGAACTATAATTGCTAATCAACTCATCCAGTGACGGTCTTCAATAAAATAGTATTTAAGAAATATTAATTGTCAACATCTTTTTTTGGGCATCATAAGTAAGTGTTATGCCAATGTTACATAAAATGGTACAATTTATGTCTTAATTCGTCTATATGGTGAATTATGAGTGATAGAGAGGTGCCTCATATCAATCTACCATTACTCCTCTACTACTCACAACTCGTCATGTGAGCGAGTTATGACATAAGTTCTGCCACTTTATGTGGCACTAGTACAACTCCATAAGTAAAGTCTTGGTTTTAGCACACTAAATTTAATTGTTTGCTTAACTCTCTGTCTTTGGTTTTAGTATGTTTGGTATTGGCTTAAAAAGCCAATTTTTTTATATTATTATTTAGCTTATTTTTACTATTATTTAGCTTATTTTTGTTACTATTCATGAGTCCCATTACAGTTTTTGCTACTATTCATAAGTCTCACTATACTATTTCAGCTACATTTTAACTTTATCTACAATACATTCAGCAAAAAGTTTTCAGTTAAATAAGTTGTTCTCAAATAGACTCTTTTAACTATTTGCTTGACTATCTGGCTTTATTAATCAAATACAAGAGGTGTTTATCACTAAAAAAATGCGAAAAGATTTAGAGTACACTTAGGGTCCGTTTGGATAGAACTTATTTTGCTGAAACTGAAAATTAAAAACACTGTAGCAAAATAATTTTTAAATGTGTGAATAGTGCCGTGGGACCCATTTTTGATGAGAAAGTTGCTGAAAAGTGAAGTTTGTGGGTCCATGAACAGTACACGGATGCACTGTTCACAGAAGACTTGGTCAAAAGTTGCGGCTACTGTTCATGAACAGTAGCCGTAACTGCTCAAGTCCCACTGAAATGCGGCTTGAAAAAAAAAAAAAAAGTAAAACGCAAACGCAAAACTCAAAACGTGAATCCAAACCCAGCCTTAGTAGATTATAATAAGCACTGTAATGTAATAATAATAATTATTATTAAATTATTCTGGTTATGTTTTTATTACAAGAAATAAACTGTATTAAACACTGTAATAAATTGTAAATAAGTGTATTTAAAAAGGGGAAAAAATATGGTAACTATTCGTAAACCCACACAATGCATGAAGAAGTTCAATAATTAATATTAATACATAAAAAAATCAAATAAGAGAACTTTTGAAAAGAACCTACTTTATTATTATTATTATTTTTTGAGAGAATACTTAATTTAATTAGAATGTGTTTAAAAAATATCAAACCTAATATAATAAAAAATTTGTTTAGTGTTAGATTGCTTTATAACAAAATGATAAGTTATAATTATAGTTTAAGTTAACATAGTTTAAAATTATTTGTGGGTTTCAATTAGCTCAATTGGTAAAGTATTTGATGGTTGAAAAAGAGATTGGGGATTCAATTATAATTGATTGGTGTCTTAGTCTGATGATAAAGAGCTATCATCAGGAACAGATGTCATAGGTTGAAACTCTAAAAAAAAAAGTTTAACATTATCTATAACTCTTAAAATAATTTTTTTTAAAAGAGCTTTCAAGAGCTTATGTGGCAACATTAAAAGAAGTTAACAAAAAACGAATAGCTTTTATTTTATATTATCATTAGTAGGTAACACAAGCAATGCACACAAAATTTCAAAAAAAAAAAAATTTATATGTGATATATGTATAATTAATTAGGGTTGGGTTCAAGTTACAACTAGTATAACTTTAAATAATGTTACACCACCGAATATTTATTAATTAAATGTAAATTTTGATAAATCCACCGTTGAATTAAATTATCTTCATATATTCTCCATGCTTACAAAATTTAAAAATAATAAAATATTACTAGTCATGTCATCAATCCATTATTTAAATTTAAATTTTTGTTGTTTAAAATAATGCATAAAAAATGAGTTTATGGATCAAATGGTAAATTACATTCAATTGGCATGAAAATTGTCATGCATGTTAAAAACATATAGAACATGTAATTCAACAATTAGACTTTCAAAATATGAATTCAATAACAAGTTATTGGATGGTGTAACATTACTTAGAGTTATACCAGGTGTAACTTGAACCCAACACAATTAATAATTATTAAAATTACTTTTAAAAAAATTATTAAAATTAAAATTAGAAAATTTGTATAAAATAACTAATCTAATTTATTAGTAATTAGTATCTATATTACAAAATTTTATATGTGTGTAACTCATAAATGAATTTAAAGGTATGTATTAAAGGAATTTAAAGTAACTGTTCATAACATCTGTTCTAGTAATATGGCTATTAAAGTATGACAATCAATTAAGGCACTCATAAATGAAGTTTTTCAAATGACAAAGCCTAAAATTAAGAAAGGAAAATTGGTACATTAACATTTTATTTATGGAAAATGAATAATTTTCCAAAACTTATTTTTTAGAAACCTATTTCATTTTCTTATAATAATGATTTTAAACTGACTTGGAAAACTATATCTTGACTTCCATTATTTAGCTCGACATGAGATATGGTTGTTTTCCATAAAATTTTAGTAGAAAATAACTTTATTTTACACCAAGCTAAATAAGAAAAATAAAAAAATAGTTTTCCTTTGTCCTTTTTTTTTTTTTCCTGATACTATCAAATACAGGAAAATACAAGAAAACTATATTCATATAAAGTTTTTTATCAAATAAAATTGAGTGACACTATATTCGAATTCTAATTTGTAAGGTGAAACCGACTGTGCGATAAATAAAAATAAAATTGATTTCATTTTTATTCACTTAAATGATCATTAAAATAATTTATAATAATTTTCATAAATCTGAGTGCATAAATTAAATTAAAAATTGATATATTATTATTATTATTATTATTTAAAAATAGTTCGGCTCGGGGTAAACCTGAGGGTTCTGCCATGCAAGGAAACCAAATGGACATCCCTAGTTGGAGGCCGAAGCCCGAAGTGCCATTCTTGCAATTGATTTGATATTTTGATCGCATGAGACTTTAATTTTTCCCCAAAAACTCAATTTTGTTTTTTTGATGGGTCAAAAGACTCAAAACTTAATTTCCACACACTTCTATGATGGCTGTTAATCATGTGCCATATTTATAAATTTTTTCCTGTGAATAATCATATGCCATTGTACTACAGTCGAGCAGAACACAAATGGTGGACCCACCTTTTTATTTATTTACTTATTTATTTTTCTTAATAAAAAAATAGCCTTAACGTAGATCTCACCTCATAAAACGGTAATAAATAATATTACATGTACTATTAAACTTTTATAGAATTATCACTCCGAACACAATACAATGATATATACCAAGCATCTTATAAAACGATATAAGAATTCCTACCACTAACCCATGTCCCATAATAGTGGATCGTGGACCTACCTTTCATTTAGTACAGCTGCAAGATCCGCAACACCAACATGATTACATCACCAATTGAGATATAGTGTCATAAATTAGCGGATAGATCAGATCGATCACTAGTAGAATTCTGATTAACACAATCGTGATATTCATGATGACATTTTTTAAAAAACAAAACAAGAAGCAGTAAACCATATTAAGAAACGTATACATATAAATTAATGTAAGAGAAATTTGGTGTCACATCTAATTACATAATTTTACCCATAACTCGTCCAAGTGACGAGTTGTGATTGATGGAGGAGGGTGACACCAGAAAATTTTCTTAATGTCAGCACTCAACAAAATGAAAATGAAGCCTGTGGGTCCCACATAATAAGTTGCATTTCGCATTTGACATTTTCTGCCCACCAACCCGCTTACCTACTACGTAAGAATAAAAATTGAACCCAAATTTTTGCAATACAGTAGAATAATATAAAGCCTCCGCCGTTAAAAAAAAAATAACGCCGTTAAAGTCCACCCACCCCCGCGCATATTGACACATGGTTCTTTCTCACCTAACGTGTGGCGTCGCCAAACACTCGCCAACCCACCACCACACAACAAAACCAAAATGCTACTCTTCAATTTTCAATACCCTCCAAAACCTTATAAATTCCCACTCCTTCACTCACCCAGCCAAACAAAACACAAACTCTCTTACTTCTTGCTTTCTTTCATTCTCTCTCTGTGTTCTCTTACTTGTCCTTGTAACTAACGAAAATGGATCTCCTCCTTTTGGAGAAGACCCTCTTAGCCTTATTCGTAGCCGTAATAGTAGCCATCACCATCTCCAAGCTCCGTGGCAAACGCTTTAAGCTCCCACCAGGACCCATACCAGTACCCATATTCGGAAACTGGCTCCAAGTCGGCGATGACTTGAACCACCGTAACCTCACTGACTTAGCCAAAAAATTCGGAGACATATTCCTCCTCCGAATGGGTCAAAGAAACCTCGTTGTGGTTTCCTCACCCGAGCTAGCCAAAGAGGTTTTGCACACGCAGGGTGTGGAGTTCGGGTCCAGAACCAGGAACGTTGTGTTCGATATCTTCACCGGTAAAGGTCAGGACATGGTGTTCACGGTTTACGGCGAGCATTGGAGAAAGATGCGGAGAATCATGACCGTGCCTTTTTTCACAAACAAGGTGGTTCAGCAATACAGGCATGGGTGGGAAGCTGAGGCGGCTAGTGTGGTTGAAGATGTGAAGAAAGCTCCTGAGGCTTCGACGACTGGGATTGTTATAAGGAGAAGGTTGCAGATGATGATGTACAACAACATGTACAGGATTATGTTTGATAGGAGGTTTGATAGAGAGGATGATCCTTTGTTTATGAAGCTCAAGGCTTTGAATGGAGAGAGGAGTAGGTTGGCTCAGAGCTTTGAGTACAACTATGGTGACTTTATTCCAATCTTGAGACCCTTTTTGAGAGGGTACCTTAAGCTCTGTAAGGAAGTCAAGGAGAGGAGATTGCAGCTCTTCAAGGACTTTTTCGTCGATGAGAGGAAGTAAGTGAAAACAAAATATATGTTGTCTTATTCTTTTAAATTTTCTTGTTTTTATGGTATTATTCAACTTTTACGGCGGTACTATTGACGTGGTGTTCATTCCGCAAGTTTAACTTATTTATAGAAATATTTTACAAGAAAAAAATTAATTTTTTTAACAAATTTTTATATTTTTTTTATAAAAAATATTAAGGTTACGAATTATTTTATAATCTATTTATATGGTAAGTTTATATAACAAGTAAATAAAATAAAATAAAAGATGTGTTACCATATCAAGCTTGAGTGGTTCAACAGATAGATTAAAATATGGTCTACATAATTGGCATGACTGAGCGGTGCAGTTCGTTCTGCCCTCCCACCAATTAAGAGTTGGCATCAATATAAAATACTTGCTCCTTCGGCTTAGGGATTGGTTTATGTATTTTGAATTGTTGATTTTTCAAATGTTTTCTTTAATTAATATTGCTAATGAAAGGTTATGGCTGATCTTGTAAGAAGAATCTTTGTAGAAAATAATAAGGGTTACTTTAATTGGTGTCTTTAAGACAATTGTTAATAAATTGTTTTAAAAAAATTTTGACATCCACTTTCATGGAGAATAAAAAAAGCTTTCAAAAATATTAAAAAAAATTATTCAATAAAAAGTTTTTAAAAATATTTCCTAGACCAACGCACTTAGAGCATTTGTTAACTTTGTTCGAGAGTAATATAATTTATAATAAAATTATGTATAATTGATTGCAGGAAACTTTCAAGCACCAAGGCCACTGACCATGAAGGTTTGAAATGTGCCATAGATCACATCTTGGATGCTCAGAAAAAGGGGGAGATCAACGAAGATAACGTGCTCTACATCGTTGAGAACATTAATGTTGCTGGTAAGTTTCCCACACGTTATTGCCGGCTATATGTGGTTGTCTGGTTCCTAAAATATGATTATATTTGTGCTTTACCATATATGCTCATGTTTATTTTTAGTAATATTGCAATACATAAGGGTATTCTTGTCTTAAAATCAATTGGGATAATTATTATTAATTGCTATTAGCCTATTACTAGTTCTTTTTTTCACTGGTATTTTTTCTTTTTTGTCATTTTTAGTAGGACACACGGGTTCTTTAATTAAGCAACTAATTCCTACAGCGGGAGAACATGTTATCAACAAACCTAATAAAATGAATGAAATAGTATTAATTTCACAACGGAGTGATTGTGACACTATTAATTGCGAGCCACGAACATAGATGGATGGTGTTGCGTCAGTCTTATTCATTGCTGAGATAGTGTTGTTCCTCTTCGGTCCATAAATTCTTGTTTCCTAATATCTATATTTCCAATCAACCTCGATAACCACACGTGTTGTTTGGTCTAATGGTAAAGGCTTGGACTAATATACATATTGATTTGAGTTCATTTAACTCATCCGCGATGGCGGTTTGAGATCTTAACCCAAGAGCGGTTAGGGTGTTACACAAAAATCACAATTTATTAAAATGAAAGGCTGATTAACAATATTTTTAATAAATATTAATCATAATAGGCCAACATCTAGTAGTTATTTATAATGGTACGTCACTAATAAAAATTGAGTTGTTTGCATATTTGGTTGCGTAATGAATTTCTTATAACCTTGACCCCCAAAATAAGTAAGTATATACTCTTTTTTTTTCTTTTTTCTTTTTTAATTTTAAATTTTAGGGAAAGTTAGTATATACTTCATCACGAATCATCTCAATACAGGCGTGTCTAGTAAAGTATGTGATACTAACTTTAAGTATTGAACTAATAATGTATAACATGACTTTTCTCTCGTATATATAGAGCTCCTCTAAAGCAAATCTTATATAATATAGCCGTCAAAGTATGGCTAGCCAAACACAAATTATCCTACATAAGTAGTCAGATGTGTCGGCATAATGATTAGAAGGGCATGCGTATGTCAGAGTTTGGGTTGAATTAGATACACTTAGATGGACTGGTTGATTCCCTGATGTTACTCTTTACCACCCTTCCAACCTTACCTACCACCAATTTTTTTCTTTTTCTTAATCCATTTTCTCTCCTACCTCTCTTGACTCTTAAATCTCATTAGCTCTCTCTGATTGAAGCTGTTGAGTGCACCCAAAAAAAACGTGTTAACTTTTGGCATGGTCTGAAGTTTGAATAGATGCACATTGTGGAGCCAAAGTGTCAATAAAATACAATATTGGACCCCATGGTCATGTTCATCAATGATCAGACAAACCATATGATAAATGATGAATATTTTTTTTTGAGATAATTTTAGTTTATAGCGTTCGTTCCTAATAATAACTTTATATTATCAGAGTAAAACACCAATAAGTTTTTTGGTGTAAGCTTAGATTGAACTCTAGATCTTTTATTTAACTATTAGAAACTTTACCAATTGAGTTAACTGAAACCAACAATGATAAATAATTTAAAACATAGCATAAGGCTTGTTTTATAAATAATTTTCTTTGTTTTTCTTTTCTCTTTATTTATTTTGATCCAAGTAGAAGCTCTAGACAGTTAGAAATGATAAGGTCTAGCCCATTTTGCCTTTTTGGCCAAGCAAGCCAGAGTTTGTGGACAACTTGTCTTACTGCTGCCGAAAAGTGACATGCTTTCTTCTTGGAGTCAGCATCAGCAGTGCCTCGTAGTAGGTATGAATATGATTAGCAGACCGAAGTTGGTTGAACCCCACCAGCTGTGGTGGGTGGCAATGGCACACCTCGTGATATGTTTTAACTTTTTTAGGTATTTAGGTGAACCAATATAGTCAAATATATGAGAATGTGTGGACGACCCTCAATCCTGAGTTATGGCAAAATGCACTCAACCATACCTTTCCCTTTTTCTATTTTCTTTTTTAATGTATTTTAATGTTTTAAGAAAGACTTTCTTAATCTAACTCAGATCGTGCAAAATGGATTTGCCAACAAGTCATGATGTCCCCCCCAAAAAAAAACCAGTCATGATTGACATGATTTGATTAATGTGTCACTAATGTATTGATATGAAAATGATATTGTTCAAATCATAATAAGTTATATCAACAATTATTAAAAAAAAAATGTAAAAACTGTTTTGTCTCTATCAGTTCTCTAATAAGAGTCATATTAATACCAATTTCTATTCTTATTGGTTGCATTTTTCTTTTTTAGGACTGTTCAACATGCTTTTCTTTCTTTGAATTCTCTTTTAGAATTTTGCTTGTATTAGCCTCACAATCTTGCTAATAAGTAAAATCTTGTGTTGTGGAACAGCAATTGAAACGACACTATGGTCAGTTGAGTGGGGAATTGCGGAGCTGGTGAACCACCCTGAAATCCAGAAGAAGCTGAGGCATGAGATTGATACTGTGCTTGGACCTGGTGTCCAAGTCACCGAGCCTGACACCCTGAAGCTCCCTTACCTTCAAGCTGTGGTCAAAGAGACTCTCAGGCTCCGAATGGCAATTCCTCTGCTTGTTCCACACATGAACCTCCATGATGCAAAGCTTGGTGGTTTTGATATCCCAGCAGAGAGCAAGATCCTAGTAAATGCTTGGTGGCTTGCCAACAACCCGGCCAACTGGAAAAACCCGGAAGAGTTCAGGCCGGAGAGGTTCTTGGAAGAGGAGTCTAAGGTTGAGGCCAATGGCAATGACTTCAGGTACCTTCCCTTTGGTGTTGGAAGAAGAAGCTGCCCTGGAATTATTCTTGCATTGCCAATTCTTGGTATTACTTTGGGACGTTTGGTACAAAATTTTGAGCTCCTGCCTCCTCCAGGACAGTCAAAGATTGATACCTCAGAGAAAGGTGGGCAATTCAGTTTGCACATTTTGAAGCATTCTAACATTGTTGCAAAGCCCATAGTATTTTAAATTCCAGCTAGGGACTTCCTTTTTGGTGTATTGAATGTTGAACAATGCTAAACTTTAAGAATGTGGGATTGAGCTGAACTATGTCTGAAAAAACAATATATGTGGGATGTCACAGTGTAAATCTATGAACTTGGAATGGTTTTAAGAATTTGCAATAAGTCTATATTCTCAATTCATATTTATATAATTGTTTTGTTGACAAACTTGCACTACCTACAAAGGCGTGCAAAAACCAAAGACAGTGTGCTCTAGCATTACACAACAGAGCTCCAAACTTGTAATTGCTGGTACTAAATAAGGCAAAAAGTTTTACATGAATTTTCCTGATAGCTAAAAACTTTTAGAAATTTGTAATCAACATGAAATAAATGTGTAATGTTTTAGGGCCTGTTTGGTATGTATGTTTAAACAACAGTTTTCAGTTTTTCAGAAAATACGTGTGGGTGAAAAAGTATATGAAAATACGTGTAATGTTGTTTAAAAACTAAAAATATTTATTTAAAATAATGTAGCAAATAGCCTCTTAGAAATTTCATATGCACCATGAGGGTGACAGTGACACTCCCAATCATATCATTGGTAGACTGGGTCTCCTTTGGTATAATCTCCTCCACGGTTCTATTTAGGTTGTTTTCAACAACTAGTGCAATTAAAATGTATTCATTTAATCTATAAATGAATCTCATCTAGGTCACATTTTGTACTATGTCTCCTCTAGGTCTCAAAACAGATTTGTCACACGTCACACTCACATCTTTGTCATCACACGCTGCCTAGTTTAAAGGACTATGACCCAATTTCCAATAACTTGGAAGAGGGGCCAATTCATTCACCATTTATTTCACAATATTAATGTGTCTTTCTTGGATAAAATAATTTGGCATTTTGGCTCAATGTTTTGTGGTTTTTCAGTCTCCACATGTAGACTGGTATCCCCTTTAATGCCTGATCTGAACAAAGTGAGGTTGTAAACTCTATTGCCAGTTTGCAACATTGCAGGAAGTGCTAACTACTTCTGCTGGCACATAATTTGCGACTTCAATGAATCAATGAGAGTGGCCACTATGAAGAAGGCCAGAGAACCTACTGTTTGTTCCTACTGATACCAAATTTGATCATATTGATTTAATGGGCAGTGGGTACTTTTTCTCTCTTAACAATGACTTCAATAAATCTCCATGAGTTCTCATAAAATCTTATTTTTGTTTATAACTTGAGTAGTATGGGCTCAATTAAACCTTTTAAATAGCTGATGATTTTGGGTTCAAAATTTCTCTACATTGTACATGGAACTAGAGAAAGTTTTACAAAACTGGTGTACAACCAGTTATACTTTGATTATAAATGTTGGGTTGTTAAGAAATAATATATTCCCAAATTGAGTCTATTTAAAATGAGAATGTTAATATAAATTAATGGAAATACATTTCTAATTAAGAAAAATCGCTTAAAAATAATGTGACTCCTATTAATGAAAAGTGCTATTAGAAAGCACTGATTTTTCCGCATATTATTTCACACACACATAATGTTATTCATCTCTTTTGAGCCCACTACAGCTCAAAGAAAAAGGCTTGCTATGAAAAAGGATGTGAAGTTTCAATGTGTCTAGAGTTATTGATTGATAAAAAAAAATTTGTACGAGAGTAGCTTGAGATGATTTTGTAAGACCATTCCCAAAGCATGCCTTAATAACAGGATATGGTTGGCTATGTAGAGGAAGAATTGAAAACAGAGATCTTTTGTTTTTTGAATGTTCATTGTCAAAGAGAATTTCTTCGAGCATCTTTTAAAATGTCTCTTGCTAAGAATCCAAACTTGCAATTTAATGATAAACAGCTTGTGATTAGTACATAGGGTTGATGCTTATGGCCATTTTTGTAACTCCGTTTTGAATAGGACAATGTGCCATACGTGGGTACGTGTTTTAATGTTTTAATGTGTCTACTCTTAACAATAGCTTTTTAAAATCAGATCAAGAGCACCAATCAGTTTTTAGCGTAAGCAGAAATTGAACCCAAATATCTTATTTAATCATTAAAGACTTTACCAGTTGAACTAACTGAAATCTACGATATTTTTGTGTTGTTGTTTGTAGTTTAGACTTTTTTAGTTTTCTATATTGAAATTTCATTGTTATTATAATAAAATTTTAAAATTTTAAAATGACTTTCAGTTGGCTTAATTGATAGTCTCAAATGGTTAATTAAAAGTTCAATCTCCACCTATACTAAAAATCAATTAGTGTTTTGATCCGATAAAAAGAGCAAAAATCACAATTGCAGAACATAGGTTGAAACTCTATAAACAAATAAAAAATTGAAAAATGCAAATGATATCCAATATTTTTTTAATTGTAAGATAATCCTAGATGATCGATATTATCCATGTGCAGTCAATGGCCTTTGGCTCCATCCAAGGGAGGCAAGCATCCAAGTCCAAATCTACACTCTTCCAACAATCAAATTGTAAAGAATAATTTTTTTATTAATGAAAATGAAAATAAAGTTAAACTATCGACTAAATATAATATAAAAAAATTAAAATTATCAATTATCACCAAAAAAAAAACATTGACCGATTCCAAAATGACTGAATATATTCGATATTTAAAACTTGTCATGGTTAAACATGAACCATGCCGAGTTTAACCTCATCCCTCATCCACAATTGACAACTTCATTTTAGAAATGATAAAAGTTAACATCCACAGTATACCACTTCGTCATTGTATTCATTTCCAAGACCAAGTAAAAACTCTCTACTTCAAAAAGGTCCAACTAAATTTATTTTTATAAAGAATTTAAAAACAACCTACCTCTGAGATGCACAACAAACAAAAATAAATCAAAACATAGATTGAAAAAAATGAAAGAAAAATATTTATTTATTTATTGAAAAGATGTGGGTCTTAAACCAGGCCCTCAAATCAAGATAAGGCATCAGAGAGAGCAGACATGTTGACCCATGAATTCAATTTCCGTGTACACTACCATGCTTCCTTCATTCTTTTATTATCCAGAGCATCGGCTTATTGTACACGGCTCTAACAACAAATGATTAAAAATACACTAGTAATGCTACAAAATTCCATGGATGCAGAGCTTTTAGATATGAAAAACTTTGATTTGGAAGATATAAGAAAGACAGAAAAAAATGAAAACCCAGATTTGAATATGAGATGCAGATAGCGTAGATGCTGTTATCATACAGATTTGTGAGGCGCAACGATTCATTCTCTTTAACCTGCATTTATAGGTGAAGGAAGAGTCAGCTAGGGTTTTCTAAGTCTCTATAGATTCCTTAAATTACGAAAAGCCCGATTCTACTAAATAAATTAACTGGGCTGTGCCTTTTTGGGTTTTTGGCCTTGTGGGTTGCTAATGGCCGAGGCCCAAAACTCTCAAGTTGCAAACACATAACACACTGACCCTAGCAACCCAATAGGAACCGTTTATGGGTTATTCAATTGCCTTATTAGCTCTTTGATGTAATAATAATAATAGTTTATTATTATTATTTATTTATGGGAAATAATAAAAATTAAAACAAATAAAACACGATTTCCTTAGTGGTCCGTTTGGATGGCATGATCTTGGCATTTGAATTTGGATTTGGGTTATTAAAATTCAAATATCTTGTTTGGATATTTTTTTTTAAAATGTCGAGGATTTGGATTTAAAATCAATGGATTTGAAATAACAACTAAAATTAATGGATTTGAAATCAAATTCATTAATTTAAAATCTAAATCCAAATTTAAATTCAAATTTTCAAACACAACCTAGAGGAACTCCAAAACACCTCTATTTTCTCACTATGTTTTAGAGAAAATATTCACTCACTCTTCTCATTGACTCTTGAATGATGGATTTGAGTTAATTCCACTTCTTGCAATGGAAAGAAGAACTATTGGAAAGGGAGAGAGCATCAACATCACGTCATGGTTATGTTCAAGTCCACACATTCATCCAACATGAATCTTTACGAGGCCAGGAAAGACTTTTTTCGACTATTTTGTTGAATCACTTGTATATCATCCTAATGTATTTTGGAAAAGGTTTTGGACGAACTGTCTTCTTTTTTCTCTATGTTCAACCTACAGAAGAAGTGCATGATCCATATATCATTAAAAAAATATAAATTATGTCAGAATACTCCATTCGTCTTTCTTTAGAGCATTTGCAGCAGTGGTGGTATAAAGCAATAATGCTAAATTTTAGCTTCACTTTCATTAAAATGATGCTCCAGCAGTGGAGCAAAAGCAAAAAAATATAGCTGATTTGCTACAGTGCACATCTATAGATAGATGTGCACTGTAGCTTGAAGCAAAAAATAAAAAGTCATTTTTTATTCAACCGAACCACTCCTATTTATTTTTTTTCATTTATCAAACCGGTCACTCTATTCTCACTCTCTCTCTCATTCATCTCTCAAGCCTCTCCTCTCAAGCTCACACACAGTCACACACAGATATACCGCCATCGTCAACTCCGGTACGGTCGCCGCCATCGCCAACTCCGGAACGGTAGCCGCCATCGTCAACTCCGCTGAAACTCCGATGAAGACGACTCCGCCATTCGCACCTTCACCACAGCTCGCCTTGACGCTGCCAACGCGGGTGGCTCCGGTTCGGCTCGGCCCGTCCCAACCTCAGTCGCACGCCGTCCCAGCCTCAGACCCACGCCATCCCAGTCGCACGCCGTCCCAGCCGCCGATCGCCTCAGACCCACGTCGTCCCTGCCGCCGATCGAAGCCCCAAGCCGCACGTCTCCAACCCACGCCTCCGCCTAGTCCTCCATCTCCAGCTCTGTGATTGGTTTTTTTTATTTTGTTTGTGATTGATGATTTTGTTTGGTCTGGATTGAGGAAGAAGATTGGTGATTTTGTTTGGTCTGTGATTGGGATTTTTTTTTTTTTTTTTCTGCTGTGGATTGGTGGTGGTGGTGGTTATGGTTGTACTGTGAATGTTTTATTGACAGTGGGATATATTATTTTATTGTAAGGATATATTATTTTATTGTGATGTTTATATTATTTTATTTTATTAAAAGTTAAAATAGATTCACTGCAGCATGTATGTAGGAAAATAGATAAAGTAAGTTTTGGTGGAGCTAAAAAGCTAAATTTTTAGCTCCACTGCTTGAATTCTCTAATAAAATAAAAATTAAAAAAATAGTCAATTCATCTTCCTTTAGAAACAACTCACCGCAATAGAAAGTTTCAAAATTTTGTTAAAGTGGTGGTTGGTAATTTTCATCTTACGAATATTTGAGGTTACCACATAATAACGACATGGTTAGGTTGCTTGTAGTTGTCCAAATGTGTGGATATCTAGGGATGTAAGGGAACAATGAACATTGATCGCATACATTAGAAATCGAAAATTGACTGATATTAGTGGAAGGTCAGTATTCTAGATATTATAATGAACCAACAATTATTTGGATGTGGTAGCATCATAAGATATTTGGATATGACAAGCAGTTTTTGAGGGTTACATGGGCTAAATGATATTAATGTGTGAGATCATTTTTTGGGTGAGCTCATTTGATGATTAAATCAACGGTCATAATTATATAATGAGATACTATTCTACTAATGATATATAGCTATACTAGTCAACTTTTTGTAAAACAATCACAATTCCATAAAGTAATAAAAAAAAAAAACACTTTTTTTTAGAAACAAATTTACTGCTAAACACACACACATTAATTACACTCTCATCAAGTTCAAACACATTACTTAACCCAAAGTATCACTACAAAAATGTCTATAAGAGGAAACACTTTGATGTAACATGATTTATAATTGTGAATTGACCTACACATTTTTGGAATCATATAACTCATGAAGACATAATGAAAGCATACATAATACTTTATAACATGATTATTAAAGATGAACATGATGTCAATGGAGCAAAAGACTTCGGTTATGAATAAGTGTCTAAAAACATCCATGCAACAGTGTAACACAAGCATTCAACTAAGCTTACAAATTTCATTTGATGCCTTGCATTAGAGACAAAGAAATTCAATCTTAACTCCAATTAGATGTTTGTGGAGCGCTTATGGCAACGGCGTAGCTTCTCATAAGACCATTTAATTTTAATTTTTATGGTTTCATTATTTATTTTAGATTAATGCTACATATCCAAAAAATTTGACAACTTTTTTTAACATTCGTTGAGTTTGCAAATTTTCATTGGTTCTCTTCTAAGAGCATCTCCAGCAGTTTTTCTATATTTTTGTACTGTTTGGACAATAAACAGTGACGTTTACCTTTTACTTACCTACTTTTTCAAATACATCTTCCAACAGATTCTCTATCATTTCTCTATCTCATTTAAATATTATTTATTCATTCATTATTTATTCATTTTTTAACACACATATTCTCATACTCCCATCCCTACTCCTTTTTTTGCTAATTTTTTATTTAGTTTTATTCTTTTGCTAATGTACAGTAGCTCATTAGGTTTGATGAGCTACTGTTCATGAGTAAAAAAAAAATCATGATTTAGAGAATCCATTGGAGGCCATTTTTTGGGTCTCATTCTCTATTATAGAGATTATTTTGCTTTTACCTAAGCTATTAGAGATGCTCTAAGTCCGCTACTAACAACCCACCATATGTTAGCTCTTTTTTTTTTTTTTGGTTAAAACTGTTGTGTTTCTAGATTTTTTTTTTAATTTTTAAAATTTTAAAATTTTTTTATGCTACTTTGATTGTAATTTGAAGTTTATCAAACACACTATGCATATGTGCAGGTACTTCAAAAATTCCATTTTCAAATAATTTATCAAATGTGTGTAGATATATTTAAATAGCGAGTGTGCGCTAATTTTTAGGGAAAAAAAGTTTTTACAGTAGTTTTTTGTTTTGAATTACAATTTTAACCTTATTTTTTATTTTTAAGAATAATGATTATCTAATTAGATTAGGAGTATTTTTGAGATTTTCTGAAATCATAACTAACTTTCTTAATCTTCTTAATATATAGAGATTATTATTCATATATAAAGACAAATGCAAATGATTATTCAATAATAAATTGTCTTATTTTGTATTTACCATAAAAAAAATCTTATTTATTTATGGGTAAATTACAAAGTTGGTCCTTATCCTTTATACTATATCTCATTTTGGTCCCTAACTTTTTAATTGTGTTAATTTAGTCCCTAACCTTTTTAATGTTGTGTCAATTTGGTCTCTACCGTTATCTTTTAGATGAAAAAAGCTGATGTGTCAAATGAAATAATAAAAATTGATTTTTTATGCCACATCAACTGCTAACTATTTTACCAAATCAGATTAAAAAAAAGAAAAAGAAAAAGAAAAAGTAAGTCTAGTGCCACACATTTTGACACAACAAATATCACAACTTGCCACATGGTGAGTTGTAGTTGGTGGAGGGGTGGCAAAATGTGTGGCACCAGACTTATTCAAAAAAAAAAAAAAAAAAATTAGTAATTCTAAAGTTAGTAATTCAAAAGTTTTTGTCCTTCGCCGGTCCACCCCTATAGTCCACTTCACCAACGTCAGGAAATTTCGGAACACACATTGGGTTGATCACAAGAAGATGTGGAAATTATAAGGTGGTGTGAATGGGTTTGCGGCTAGAGATAGGAGGTGCCAAAAAGCTGATTGGGTAGCCGAACTTTATTACCCAGTAAGACAGGATGCAAAGTAGAGCAACAAGGTTGTCGATTGGGATTGTTTGCTGTTGGAGATTGGGCATAATGCTTTTGCAATGTAGTGATGTTCCCTATTGTTTGTGATCTATACTTGTAAATGTCTATATGATTCGAATGAATTGATATTAGTATTGTCTTCAGATTTTTATATTGTTATATTTAATAATGATTAATATTAACAGATCCGGAAAGTTGTTTTCAATGTTTTTTTATATTTAAAATTCTAATCTTACTAGGCAATAGGTCTAGAGAAGGGAGATGGTGTTTGATTTATTTTCTTTGAAATCTTGGGTTGAATCAAAGTTGCATCGATGGGTCTCTTGTGCTTTGGTGATGGTGGCAATGTTGCAGAGAGAAGTGAGGTGAGGAAAGAAGATGAGGAAATTACACAGATTAACTGAACTTTTTTTAAACCGCAGGATTAGTAAATTGCCATGTGTCATTTAACATTTCAATTTGAGTTTTTTATTTTTTATTTTTTTAAATCTGACATGGAGGTATAGTTAGCCGTTGATGTGGCATGGAAAATCATTTTTATTATTCTGTTTGACACGTTAGCTTTTCTCATCCAAGGGATAACGACAAGAACCAAATTAACATAGTATTAAAAAGGTTAGAGACTAAATTGACACAATTAAAAAGTTAAAGACCAAATTGAGATATGTTGCCAAGGATAGGGGTCAACTTTGTAATTTTTTCTTTTTTTATTTATATTTATGTAACGAACTAACAAAGGCGCCACAGAGTCCTTACGGTCACAAATACAAATAGTTTGAAATATTTTGAACCTTCGTTGTTTTTAAAATTTCTACTGTTGCCTGATAATCAGATATTGGGCATTGGCATTTGGCACAGAGAGAAGCGCAATCAATTCGTTAATTGCAGACGAATCTCTCAAATCAGTTCCTCTCTGTGTTGCTTTGCTTGCTTGCTTCGTAAGTTTTTATTTGATAATCAACCTACCAATTATTCCTTGTTAATTTAAACCAACTTTGATTTTTGTGAAAAAATTTAGGGTTTTCAAGTGTAAGAACAAGCTCAAGCTTCGTGTTCAAGAGCATTTTGCTTCAGTACCTGAAACTTTTCGGACTCGGTAATTGTTCTTCTATAATTGAACACCATGCGATTTACATTTCTTCAAATTCTGATATTATTTGCATAATTTTGTTTTTTTGGTAAAAATTGTTACATTTTGCTAGGTTTCGGTGAATTTTGACTCTGGTTTTGTTAGCGGTTAGGGTTCAGATTGAGTCTCTGACAATGTTGCAATGGATGGGAGGGTCGAGGCGGAAAGTGGCGAATGTAAGTGTGGCTGTTTCGGAGTCAAAGAGTTCAATTAGTTTTTCAAATTCATTGTATGATCATGAAGTTTATTTATGTTTTTAACATTCAAATTTTTTGAAAGCAACTTCAGAGTTTTTGTGAAATGATGGTGAATTTGAGTTCTGATATGTGTGAATTTCTGATTTTGTGAATGGTGTTCATTGAATTGTGCTGGAATGGCTAAAACTCCAGTCAAGGAAGTCTACTCAGAAGAGGTATATAGATATGTGTTACATTTGTCATTTTTTTTTTAAATTAAAAATTTTTGATACAATTTTCTTATCAACTGCATGGAAATTCTTTAGCAGAAGCTGAAAAATGAAGTTATAGGGTTATATTTGTGAATGCATTTTGCTGTTGGATGATATTTATTTTTGGGTTTTTTTTTTTTTAAATGAATAATTATTTCAAGGGTGGGAAAATAATTTCTGTTTGATGGGTGTTATAGGCTAGGAAGCACGGACACTTCATTTAGGGTGTCGTATTAGCTGATTTATGTTATAATTTTTCAGAAATTGCTTGTGTCATACTTTTATCCGTTCCTGTGTCCATGTCCGTTCTTCCTACTTATAGGATATTGTTAGATACAGAAAATCTGTATGTTGTGACTCTTATTAATCTTTGAAGGCAAAAGCAATACTTTGAGCAAAGGAAACGACAGCAACAGCAGCAGACAGCTGGGTCAGAGAGCTATGCTGATGGAATGAACGCATGTGGCGAACATCACAAAGAACAGCGATCACTGGATATTCTTAGTTTGCTTAACTTGTCAACAGTTTCTCAAGGATGCTACTCTGCTTGCCCTAGTGGTAAGTATATTAATATTCTATCAATGCCAAAAGTTACTGGCAGATTTTCTTGAGTTTGTTTAAATAAATTGAGAATTAAGACTAATGATGTGATGCTGAAATTTCATAATTATATTTTGTAATTGGATCGGATATTTAATTGTTGAAATTAGACAGATGGAGATGGAACCTATCTAGCAAACACACATGCACATTGAGCCATCTCTGACTGTCAGAGGCTGGTGACAGGACTGTCTCCATGCCCCTGGAGTCAATTATTGGGCTCCAAGCACTAACTTAACTCTTCATAATAAACCAATTAGCTGACTATTTTTTCACTTTCCAGTTTTTTGTTTTCTTTCTGAAACTTCGGTTGGTAATTTATTAAAAAAAAAAAAAATTCTTTAGTAACATTTGTACTGTATTGTTTTAATGGCCATTGGCTTAGGGCTTCTAATTTTGGTGAATGAGTCAGTTTGATTAAATCTGCTAATGAAATATCTGGAAGGGCAGTAATGTGTTAGCAATATGAATATAGATTCACCAGAGATCTTGGATGCCTTGCCGTATAAGATGTGTTGTAGTTGATGTGTTTTATA
This sequence comes from Quercus aquifolioides, assembly GCA_019022515.1. Lineage (NCBI taxonomy): Eukaryota > Viridiplantae > Streptophyta > Magnoliopsida > Fagales > Fagaceae > Quercus > Quercus aquifolioides. Next base: position 29,146,945 of record CM032326.1, read on the forward strand.
TGCTCATTTTTATTCTTGCTATTTAGAATATATATGCTTTCTTATCTGTTCTTCTTTGTCCTACTGTACAATTATATAAGGAAAAGAAGATCTAGAGGTTAATGCTTCGACAGTGAAGTATAATGTCTCAAAGGGTCCACCAACAATCCTTTCCCACACAGTTACTCATCCTGATTCTGTCGAGTTCAAGGAAGCAAGTATGTTCTCTAATGGATCTCCACTACTGTGTGAACTTAGGCATGTTTTCTGACCACTGTTCTCTGGACTTTTATAAGTGGATATGAGATGTTTAACATATGATGGTTGTGTTCGTAAACAGGAAGCCCATCACATTGCCGAGTGGAGACTGTATCTCCAAAGAAGTGAGTGACGAGTGTATGTCCACATGTTATACATCTTGATACCTATTCAGAACATCTCTCTAAACTCCCCTCAACAGAGCATTATTTCAACTTATTAACAACTAAAGAGATGTGGTTCTCAGTACTATTATAATTACAATGCTTCCAATAGAGCAAGGATGTATTTTCCACATATGTTGTGTGGTTGTACTTGAATTTGTTGCGACTTCTGGAAACCAAATCTGCTTACTTTCATATCATAACATGATTTTATCTGTGAATTGTTTGCTTGAAGAGTGCATGTTTTTCTCATGAAGAGTTGATGTATTTATTACAGGGTTGGAATTGGTGCCCGTAATGATAACAACACTGTTTTCAAGGGAACTGATTCAAAACATGATCAATGGAAGACAGCTACCGATCAGCGTAAGTAGCAAACATTCATTGGCAATAACCTTTGAACTCTCTTGCTTCCATGCTTTCCCTGCTAGGCTCAGGCTTTCAAAAATAAGGTTATTGATATATATGCATATATATGTGTGTGTGTTTTATTGTAATGGTATTTTATTAAGAAAATAGGTTACTTTATGCACACAAAATGAAAACAAAGTAGCCTAATAAGATTTTTAAAAATAATTCAAAAAATTATGCACAAAAGTAAAGTGATTCTTTAAAATCTAGTAGGGAATTGCTATTGGTAAGATCTCACACACGGGACCAATCAAACAGATCTCTAATCATCAAAGATTCCAATTGAGTCAACAAGCTTTACATCTTGAAACGTGCTTTTGTTCCATTCCCACTCACAGACCCATACAGCACCAACCAATCAAATAGAAACCTTTCTTGATGAGATTCACACAAATGAGAATCCCCCTAGTCTATTTTCCAAACAAAGAAATAAACCCTCTTTGGAGCCTTGACACACCAAATACTCTTCCAAGGAAAAATGAGTAGTAATGGTATCTCAAATGGCCTCCTAATATGAACGAATGTCAAACCTACCACTCTTGTTTAGTCTCCATCTTAGCTTATCACCCACCTCACCCCTGAAAATGGACATTTTTGTATAAAAGATCAAGGAGAGAATTCATAGACTCTAATTCCTAGTCATTAAAACCAAAAAACCTGTGGAACTTGACGTTCCAACTCCTCCCACCCCATCCACCAAGCTAACCCAAATGAAGTGAAGTGAGGCATCTTTAACTGCTAAGCAAGCATACAAAGCAAGGTACAAATTCTTCAAAGAATGGTTCCCACACCAATGGTCATGCCAAAACCTTACGCGCTTGCCATCCCCCATAGTGGAATGCAAATGTAGAATAAATTTGTCCCATCTCGCCCTAATTTCTTTCCATAAACTACACCCATGGGCTTTCTAACTGACTTTGAAGTCCACCCACCCCAGTTGTCCCCGTGCCTAGCAACTATCACCTGTCGTCGTAAAAAGTGTCTTTGTTCCCAAAGCACCAAAGCCATTTCCCCAGTAGTGCATTGTCAAAGATTTCTAACTTCCTTACCCCCAATCCACCCTTTGCAAGAGGAAAGTAGATTGTATTCCATCCCACCAATGAGAAATTAAACTTCTGAGGCACCCTACAAAACGTTCCTATATAATATCTCCAACCTGTTGACCACGCAGGTGGGAATGGTAAAAAGAGAAAGACAGTATGTAGGTAAGATTGAAAGTGTGCTTTTTAACAGTGACAATCAACATTCCTCTTTCTCTAGGATAGGGTTCCACACAAATATAGGTTTAAAGGAAGCCTCCAATGACATCCCTAGGTATGTCATCGGCAAACTCCCAACTTTACAACAACGTATATTGGTTAGGACTTCCATGTTGCCCACATTTCCTATGGGGACCATCTCGCTCTTATCCATATTTACTTTCAGGCTTGTAACAACCTTGAAACAAGTCAACATCCTTCAGAAACAAAGAATATGTTCAGTATCCGCATCACAATAAAATTGTATCATCTGCAATTGAAAGATGGGAGATAGAGAGCCTAGTTGTTGTACCCCTACCTCTGTTCTCTTCAACATCCGACTTAACTCTTCCATATCCAGTATAAACAGCAATGGGGACAATGGATCCCCTTGTCTAACCTCCCTTGAAAGTGCTTTGTTATATGTGTGACTAAAAAAGTTGAATTTTCATAACTTTTTTCCCTTCATCTCTCTCTTAGAGCTATCTGTTCTTGATTTGCTTGGTGATGATGAACTGAACGGCAATGAAGAAGTCCATCCGATGCATGAAGATCATGTTGCATTTTCGGTTGAAGGTATGATGTTGGTTTTGTATATGAAGCCAGGTTTTATATTTTTCAATTCATAGTGTTCAATATTAGCAAACACAATATATTGGTAGATTATTTGTTAAACAACATAAACTATTATTTATTACTGCATTTCTTACTCATCAGGTTTGGGTAAAGTGGGAATGGAGACACCAGTCCATTCACCACAACAACCTGGCAGGTAATTCAGATATGACATTCCCAAATCATCATTCTGGATTAGCTTTTTCTGATATTCTATTGACATGTAACGTATTTGCTGCCATCTTCCATCCATATTATTCTAATACCATCATCGTAATTTGGTTTGTACACCATATCATGATCATAGTGATCAGTACGATGTTGTAATTCTTAAGGCTTTTTTGTGTCTTTGTACATGAAGTAGTCTTTCTTTAACAAAATGATATCAGTAGGATATTTCTCCAACTGAAATGATATACTTATTTTTTTGAAAAAAAATTATGGAACTCTAGGACTAGATATTTATAAATTGATATGCCATTGGAAAGTCAAAATCCCCTCCTACTTAGTGAGTATTTGCTTGTTAGATGAAAAAGTTTTGGAAAACAAGCAAGAGTATTCTCATAGTTAGGAACTGAAAATTACACATTTTTAAAAATAGCTGATTTTTCTTGTCTAGTTGGTGAAATTTGCTTCAAGGTGTGTCCAATGCTAATGCCTAAGAAATTTGTTTGAACTATGTAGTTTGTTTTTCTAGATCTTAAAGCAATGCCTATTTAAATGCTTCTACCAGTGTTCAAGTTACTAGTGCTAAGTGCTAAAAGAAAATTCTATGCAAAAACATCCAGTCCATGTTCTTTTGTTTATGTGCTAAGGGGTGCTTATTGGATTGCGATCCCAGTATATTCTTCAGTTTTCCTTGTATCTGCTTTAGACTTACTGTTGATTTTGCTGCAAGTGATCTGCTCATGATTGACAATAATAAACCATTAAAAAAATCTGGTTCTTTGATTCAGTTCTCTTTTGATGTCTACTTCTGTTGAAAGAAAGGGTCACATTGCTCTTCTTGTTAAAGCTTGCATGTTTGACTTTCCAGTACTGAATCATCCTTCATGAGCTTATTGGTTCACTTTCCCATCTTAACTCTTAATGCTTGTTTGATTATAGGTACTTCTCATTTGGTTGCTCACCTTTGAAGGCTGCAAGGCAAGTAGCTATGTCAAAGAACTGTAACTCATTGCTGGGGGACCTTGAAATTGAAATGGTGAGAGCATTATTGAATGCATTCTTATACAAATTAAATTGTTGCATCACTCTAAAGTCTATAGTTCATGTGCCATAGCTATAAAGCTTTTCTTAATGCCATAGTTAGCTTTTCTTTTGTTGTTTTTATTATATTCTGAGACTAGCCCAGCAATGAAAAAAATTGATTAATTATTTCGACATGCTGAATGCAGGATACAATGATGCAAGATATCAATATGCCCCTATGTGGCAGTTCTCTGGAGTTTTCATCAGGCATAACGCATTCATATAGCAATCCCAAGCAGAAATCAGTCTCTGCCAGAACTTGGATGCAACATGACAGTCATGATAGTAAAACAAATAGTTTGTTTGGTGACAGAAGAATCTTTTATGACCGTGAAAACAACAATGAGGATATATGGGATGGTAGTTTACTATTTTTCTTCTTTTTTAAAAATTATTTTTATCTTTAAGAAATTTTGGTATATTTCCCCATATTATTGTTAGTTATAAGCTTATAAGTTGATCTGCATCTCCATTCTTCTATTTTCTACTAAAAATAAAAACTGGTGTGATCATTCTGTTAATTTGCTCTCTCTTTTTTTCAATGTCCATCAGCTAGGTCTTGCTTCCTAGATGACAACTTCCTTGATGAGAGGGAGCATGAAGTATCTTGGAAAAACTGGCCACCTGAAACTGAGAGTAATTCTATGGATTTTTTAAAATACGGACACTCGGAGATGTCAGATTATGCTTTTGAAGAATCCCATCTACTGAAGAAAAGGTGTTCTAATAAGACCGATCTTTTGTATTCTCATTTTCAAGAAACGACACTGTATAGCTTATTCATGAAATTGTTATATCTGTGCAGGGATGCTGCAACAGCAATGGACAGATTCAACATCTTAGGTGCTCTGTCTCAGCTGAACCATGAAATAGTACCTCTATTCACATATTGTAATCAAGTTCATGAAACTATAGTGGAGTGGAAATATTCTGTCATTGCTCTGTACATTTTTAAAAAGAAAAATTGCCAACCGCTCTTGCCTAGTATCATTATTGGTAATAGTTCCTTGGTTCTTTGGAAACCTTACCCTGGTCCCTTCAGATTGTGTATGTAGCATGGTAAAGTACTTTTTACTTAGTGGTTTCTTCTGGAACTTAGGGAAATCATTTGTATAACAGTATATATTATTATCCTAAAAATTTGGTCCCTCAAGATTAGAAGGTAGGATTAACCTTATAACTTTTTCAGGGATCCTGTTTTGCTACAGTTCTATCCTATTTAGACAAGTTTTTTTTTTTTGGTGAGGGGGGGGGGGGGGGGGGATATGGTTTTGGAATACAGAGGATGTAGGTTCATTTGTTTTAGGGATTTGAAAATATATATATATATATATTTTTTATTATTATTAGTATTGTGCTTTGCTCACTTCATTTTGGTAATCAGAGTCACCTGCCTCATTTTGCAAGCACCAAGCATCAGAAAGTGACATTGACTTCATGATTTCCAGTAGAGCAAGGTAGGCCAATTTTTTAGGACGGTTTTATAAGTAACTTGCATAGTCTCAAGATTCTGTCTTTGTTTGATGATAGACGGCCAACTTTGGGAAGAAAGTTTGATTTTAGAGATGTAACCAATCAATCAGATTGGTTTTGCTTTACAACAGAAGATACAAAAGATAATTTGAGCACCCTGAGGTAATTGCAAGTTGTTTCAAAGTCATTTCACATGGTTTTTTTTGTTATTTTTTCCAACTTTGACATAAATGCTTCATTACCCATTGTATACTTTTGGCAGCGAAGAGTCCTGCTCATCCAGTGCAGGTTATATTCTTTGATTACAAAGAACTTTATTAACTACTCAGTATTAGTTTGTTTCTATATTCACTATGAATACATTCTTATGGTTTACTGAAGTGATCTTTTTCCCATAATTTATGATAGTGTTGGGTGAAGCAACCAATCATTTAGAATCAAATGCTGCAGCAAGACAGAGAAGGAGACATAGCAATGCTGTTGCTAGCCCTCAAAAAAAAAATGATGTGAAGAAAATTTTTGCCAAAGAGACATGGTACAAAGACACGGATAAAATTGGACAAGGAAATGATTTGTGTGGTTCAGGAAAATGTACAAATATGTCAAATCCATCAAAGTCAAAACCATCACATCACTCTCAAGAAAAATTAGGACAAAACGACAGTTGGTTTTATGAGGATGGATATAATTCAGTTAAAATGAATTCAGGTTTCAGTTCTTTCTCTCGAAATTCAGAGACAAAACTTCCATTCTCAGGCTCCAAGATTTGGATGGAAGATCCTTCCTCTGAGTTGCCTGTCCCTAGATCAGATATTGATGCCAAATCTTCTTTTGATAGATCTAAGTATGGGGAACGTTTAGCATGTTCACCTTCTGGCAGTTTCATCGCTAAAAAGTTTGCATTTCATGATTCCCCTATATCCTCCAAGGTTAAGTTTGGCTCAACCATGCCAGATTTATCTCCTGATTCTAAATTGGAAGGCACGCCTCTGTGTTCCTTGCATCTGGCTGGCTCTCATGGTGAGACACCCTTTCCTGATATATCAGCAGAGGAAAGTGCTAGTAGAGAAGTGGAAAATAAAGCAAAAATCCAGCCAGCCCCCTTCAAAAAATTGGGGCTCATTGAAGAAATTTGCATGGGTAATGACCTTTTTTCAGAGAATAAAAAGGCAATAGATGGTTCGAGCTCAGGCAACAATGGTTGTGGATGCGAGGAAGAGAGAGGTGAATCTCAAGAAGTAATGCAAAATTTAGAAACATCTTCTCCAGACCATGCAGAGCGTGTGTCATCGTCTTTGTCAATCTCTGAAAAACTTCAAAGCATCGTAGAAGAACAAGAGTACGTTATATGTCTTCTTGTTATTGTTTTTTGTTCCCTTGCCTAAGAGTTCATATATTAAACCTACTAGGCTAAAATGGTTATGTTTGTGGCCAGACATTATGATGGCGATGAAGCTACTCTTCCATGTCAAAATGAGAATAAAGGTGTGTATTTGTTGGACTTTTTCTCATGAACTACCCTTTAAGTTGCATTCACAAAATTCTTATGGTATTTTTTAAGTTCAAAATTTTTTCATCATTTTCTTTCTAGGGAATTAATCTGTTTTACTTGTATGTTGCTGCAGAAATACAAGATATTGGACCTCAGGAAAAAGGGATAGTAAGGAAAACAGAGAGTAACTGTGACAACTCGTCTTGTCAGGTGATGATGCTTGAAAGCTATGTTCTTCAGCTTCTTTGTGTGCAAAAGGTACTGAAGGATGCATCTGCACAGGACACCGTGAAGAAGGTATAACACCTTCACTTGTAATAGAATTGGGGATTCTTTTGAAACTCATGGATAAAAAGATCATAAAGAAACTTTTACTGTTATTTTGCCATAGCCCCACAAAATATTTGCACTAATGCCATAGCCCCACAAAATATTTGCCCTAATGCCATAGCCCCACAAAATATTTGCACTAATGTCAATTAGAAAGAGCAAAAGCCACATAATGTGCTGCTATATACATAGCTAAACTAAACTAACACCGTTTCTAGATGGCAATAGATGCACTTAGGTCAGTCTTCATTTTCCTTTTCTTATGGATATTTTTGGTGCATATTCTTCTTTTCTAAAGGAGGCACTTATCTTCCTATGCAAAGCATCCCTTTGTGAGGATTGCTGAACTTTGTTAACTGACATCTTAACCTATTAACATCTGATTTCTGGAGCGGCTTTAACATGAATTCCTCAGCTCCTTCATCCATGCACCTGATCAAGTAATGAAAACAGAAGACATAATAAAAATTAAATAACCTTGGGAAAAAAAGAAAAGAAAAAGAAAATTAGAGTAGAAATATTAAATGTAGTTTTTAGTGCTAGTGGTTACTTCTTAATTCGAGTTGGGACATTCTCAGATGACACTATCACCACTGGTATATCCTTCATGGTAGGGGATTCCTGCTTACAGAGACAGATTTCTGGTTAGAGTTGTCATTAAGTGCTATAGATACATATATGTCAATAGGAGACCCTCTAATACATCTTATATACTCTGATGCTTTCATGGTATGTTAGGTAATGATTAAATAAGTGATCAATGATGTATATCTTTAGAGACTGGGATTGATGCAATAATGCAATAAAAGACTCATAAACAGAGTTTTGTTACCTTAATTTTTTTAAGTAGTTCATACCCTGTCATCCCTGGCATACAATAATCAGTGATTATCAAGCTTACCTTCGAAGCCTGCAAAGAGATACCTTATAAGTTATACAGTGAAAGGTAAAGGTAATACGTCCAATTATTGATGAGTTTTAATGCAATTATTGCATATAAAAAAAAAAAAGTTTTAATGCAATTATTGATCTACATTCTTTATGTAGCCATTGGAGTAGCTGAGTCAGTGCAATTATTGATCTACATTCTTTATGTAACCATTGAGTAGTTGAGGGAGCCCATCTGACTGGGTTAATCCATTGGGTTGGTTGCCACTATTTTGAGCCAGTTTGGGAGGGTTACAACTTTTAATAATGTGAGAAGTTAAACAGCTTGGGATAAGCAATGCTTTTACTCTCAAAAACAACCCAAATAGCACAAATCTCTTCACAAAATAAATAAATAAATGAAACACCTATGAACAACAGAGCAATAATATGCAGTGCCTCATTAGGTAAATGGTTATTTAAAATGATAATAAAATTACTCTTCTTCCTCGAGTTTAAAGGCTACTTACAATGCTATTGAGGGTGTGTTGCCCATCACCCAGGCCCAACAACTCCAGTGCCTTTTGCCCGTTTTCTGCTGTAGTCACTAAAAGAAAAGAACCCAAATTACATATTAGGCATCAGTACATCATAACGTAAGTAAAGCCTCTAAAGTTGAAGGGTTATAGTGAGATGCATTAAAAAATCAGGAAGTGGCCCTTCTGGCCCTAAAAAAAGAAATAAATTATCTGGGTCATATAATTAGTGCTGAACAATGGAGCACATTAGCTGAGAAATGTGATAAACACGATTAAAGTGTATGGATGTGTCAAGCTTTGGGTCTGTAGCTTAACCCAGAACGTCATTTTTTTCCCCCCCAAGAAAAATAAAAAAAAATAAAAAAAACCATCTCTCAATGCATGAAATTTTACGAGAAATGATTATCACAAACTCGTTATTACATATTTACCATACACATTGTCTCATGGATTAAAATTTTGTTTTGAAAACATAATTTCAAATTTTTAACTGAAATTAGGGTCCGTTTGGTAATGTTGTTTTAGTAACGTTATTTGTATTTTTTGTAAATACGTGTGGGTAAAAAAATATGTGAAAATACATGTAATATATAAACACTGAAAACTGTTGTTTAAACACTAATAACAAACTAGCCCTATATTTTCAAAATACAATTTAAATAGAGTGTATATGAAATGTTAATTTTCCCATTTTTGATTCCCCTGTTACCCAACCATCAAGAGAAAGTTGTTCTCTGAAAAAACAAGAAGAAAAAGTTTAAAAACTTGCTGGGCTTCGGCCCACTAGGTGACAACTGGTCAAGTCTACGGTAAGACACCTGGACATTGTGCAGTTGCTTTTTAAGGACGTGTCTCCCTTGGTGTTTCTATTATGAGTGCCAGTGAAAATAGACACACATTATATATGGGATCCACATACCACAAAGGATATTGAGTGATGGTGACCAAGATCAGTAAGATGCACCCCTAAGATGTGAACCATGGATGGTCTCTCCTCGCTCAGACAAGACAACAACTTCCACTCCTTTTTTTTTTTTTTTTTTCTTCTTTTGTGTTAAGACTTAAGTAGGAATTTAAGACTACCATTTTAACCAACTTCTACTTCTACTACTGTTTAAATCATCCTATAAACCGCTAAAAACTGCCTATTGAAATAGTAGAACTGAGATTGAAAATAGTTATGAGAGAATGACTGTTCAGTTACAAACTGACATGAAGACATAACGTTCTATAGCATCTGTTTGCTTACTATGAAAAAAAAAAAAAAAAAAAAAGAGAAAGGAAAAGAAAATCAAGAAAACCAAGAAAGAGAAAAGGAGAGAGGGGGCATATATACCTTTACATGAAGAGTTGGTAAGTAGCTTTTCAATGAGTTTGCGGTCCAACAAGCTGTCATCAACAGCTAAAACATGTGGTTTCTCATCCCCCAATGCCATTGATGCTGAAGAAAAAGAAGAAGAAGAAGAAGCCATTCTCATATGCCTGTAGGTTGCAATGAGAGCCCCAAAGCTATATGCACACAAAACCCTTTAAAGGAAGACAAGAAAAGAGACCGCTTTAACAAACAAGACAGCAAAAAGGGAGAAGAAAAAAACGTTTCTCTGACAAACTCGGCCTAAAAGGGTACGAACCTAGCTATGTGAAAACAATATATTGTGTTGGGGGTGGGGCTATTACAGTGGGGGCCCCTCCTTCTGCTCTTGTAGGTTAAAAAAAAAAACACAGAGGGTCTGAGTATTAAGAATAGTAGAACAGAAAAAAGAAAAGGAAATGAGTTACAAAATCAAGGTGTCACAGATATTTCGTGATCCTTTTTGGTATTTGGGATGCACAAACAACAACAGTGTCACCACCTCGTCTTCCTAATCCAAATTCAGATCCCCAGAGCCAGAGAGAGATCCTACACTACAGGCTACAGCTCACCAAAACTATTTCAATTAGTATCTTCTTCTATTTATACTCTTCCTTTTTTAGGCTAGGAAGGAGAGGAGCCCCTATTTTATTCTCTGGACAAAATATTGTAGTAGAATCTTGTTTATATTAAATGTTAAAGAGTTTATTCTTATTCTATGTGGATTAAGGGATTCGTTTTTACAAAAATGGTATCTACACAATCTACACGTTACCAAACGTTATCAATGGACAATGGGACCTAAAAAGCTAAGCTAAGACTCCTAGCATGGTTGTAAGAAAAACTAACGGATACCAATGGCTAGGAGCGATCAGATTTTGGATTTATTCTTCCGGTTGGCCAACTAATTAAACAAAAAAAAAAAAAAAAGTTCTAAGGCAAAGTTACACCACAAAATCTACTTAATAATTATGTAACTTTTAAGAGAATGTGTGATAAGTTATACTACATACATATAAAATACATAAGAAAGAAACAGGTAACTACACTTAACAATATGCTTAAATTAGCAATTGAACTCATATGTTTATATATAGGCGTGCCTACATAAAGCATGGTCAAGGTTAATTGAATGATTTTAAGTAATATAACCTTGCAGTGATATTTCTTTTCTATGTTTTTTTTTTTTTTTTTTTTTTTTTTTGAGAAGCGTATTTCTTTTTTATGTAAATGTGGAAGTTTAGGCTTAAACCAATCTACAGATTCATACCATTTTGATATTGAAATATTAAAAAAAAAATCAATCCTTTTGTTAAAAGGAGAAAAAATAAACTATTTTCGTAATCCAAATTTCTTCAAACATATTGAAAAGTCAATGAAAATGCAAATGCTCTTATAAAAGGTAGGTAAATCGTATAATTGATATATAACATAACTCTTGTATGTCCAGCACGTGTGTGTGAGAGATCAGAATAAATCATTTGGATGGGTTTTTGACTTTTTTTTCATGATCTTATTTGCTTGTGCTAGAAAATATTACCTTTTTGGCATAATCTTCTTGTGCAGAAGAATCTGAAGATTTCTATTGATTTTATACTCTGAAATCATTACAAAGACAAAAATGGATTGCATAATCATTTTATTTTATTTTATAGGGATTGCATAATCATTTTAATTGTTCAAACAAAGGTGTTGAGAAATAGAGTGTAGGGTTGTAATTGAAGTGGGACAAATTTCCAACTCGGCTTGGTTAGTAATACAGAAAATTACATTGTTAATTGTAATTTTGGGATTTGAAAGCTATCAATATTTTGTCCAAGTTCATGGTAACAATATTTTATATATTCATATCAATGTAAAGGCTCTCTTTAGCCTCTACTCACCCCAAAAATATATATATATATATATATATATATAGAGAGAGAGAGAGAGAGAGAGAGAGAGAGCCTTCATTATTGGTTATTGTTCCTATCTTTCACAGCTCTGATACCATGCAAGGGTCAACACAAGTGACTAGACCTTTCAATGACCGATAATGAAGGGTCCAATAAAACACAAGCTTCTTACCAATATTTTGCAAAGTTTCTCAATGTTTGCTTCTCCTAGTCACTGGCACGTTATTCTTTAGAGAATTGCTTTGTCCACAATGTTATATAATACTTTTATAACAAATTTTAAGTGATAAGTTGTTACTGATTCTAGCTCACTAGTAATAGTCAATAACAATTTGCCACTTATAACTTGTTTTGGACATAAAAATTCTCTATTGTTATTCGCTAAGATCATAGGGAAATTCTCCACTTTTATTGTGGTGTATGTTAATGATTTCATTGTCCCTAGTACTGATTTCTATGCAATTCAAAAACTAAAAACACTTCCTTGCAAAGAATTTCTTGAAGTACTTCCATAGCATTGAGATTACATGTTCACAATGAGACATCTTGTGTCAATGCATGTTGAAATTCATCCATGAACCTAAGCTTCTACAATGGAGGATTGCTTAACACACAGAAAAGAGAGATGCAGAGCAAGAAGCAAGAATTGTGAAATGAATTTCTTGTATTGATAATTAGCTTGCTCTGTTCTTTATATACTAGATACAGAGGCGGGAAAACTGTAACAAAAAAACTAACTATACAACCTATAGCTTCTATACACGTGGCAGCTACAGTATTAACAAACTAACCAAATATGAATACTACTAAGCTACAGGTCATTCTATTTACAACTACTACATGTAGTTAATGTACACAATTGCAAAGCTAATTACAAACTAAAGCAATCTTCAACATTCCCCCTCAAGATGAACTATATATATTTATTAGGTTCATCTTGGACAAAAGATAATGAAACTGCTTATGCCCAAGTGCTTTAGTGAAGAAGTCTGCAACTTGATGTCTTGAGGGAACATGGAATGTTTTAATTGTACCATCTTGAATCTTCTCTCGAATAAAATGGCAATCAACTTCAATGTGTTTTGTTCTTTCGTGATACACTGGATTGGCTGCTATATATAAAGCTACCCTGCTGTCACAGTAAAGTGAAGCTGCCTGTTTATGCTCTAATCCAAAGTCTTGAGCAATGATATGAGCCATACTATCTCACTTGTTATTGTGGCCATAGCCCTACACTCGGATTCTGCAGAAGATCTAGATACTACGTGCTGTTTTTTACACTTCTAAGAAATCAAGGAATCACCAAGGAAAATACAAAATCCAGAAACAGATTTCCTAGTGTTAGGGCATGCTGCCCAGTCAGCATCACAATATGATTTAAGCCTCAATTCTGATTCTGTAGAGAGAAATAAACCTTGGCCTAGACTCCTTTTCAAATACTTAAGAATTCTGTAAGCAGCTTGCAAATGAGGCACTTTAGGGGTAGCCATGAATTGGCTTAATTTATGCACTGCATAACAAATGTCAGGCCTTGTGAGTGTCAAGTACAGCAGCTTTCCTATTAATCTTCTATAGAGAGTTGGACTAGGAGCATCTTCACCAATAGAATTGCTAAACTTGGCAGACTACTCCATTGGAATGTTGGCAGGTTTGCTTGCTAGTAAACCAGTCTCAGATAGAAGCTCTAATGTATACTTTCTTTGGCATAATGATAGTTCTTTGGTGGTTCTAGCAATTTCAAGACCTAGAAAATACTTCAAAGTGCCTAAGTCCTTGAGCTTGAACTTATTTTCTAGGAATTGCTTGAGGACATTAACTGCATCTACATCATTACTTGCAATTAGTATATCATCCACATAGATCAAAAGAATGATGATTGAACCTTTATTGATCCTAGAAAAAATAGAATAATCTGATTTTGATTGAAGAAAACCAAGATCAATAATAGTGGATGACAATTTGGTAAACCATTGCTTGCTGGCTTGCTTAAGTCCATATAAGGACTTTGTTAACCTACACACCTCCCCCTTGCTGCCAAAACCTGGTAGAGGAAGCATATATACCTCTTCATCCAAATCCCTATGGAGAAATGCATTGTTGACATCCAGTTGAGTGAGATGCCAACCATAGACAGCAGCCAAGGCCAACAAAATTCTGACAGTCACAAACTTCACTACAGGTGAGAAAGTTTCATAAAAATCAACCCCTTCAGTCTATGTGAAGCCTTTAGCTTCTAATCTTGCCTTGTACCTCTCAAGAGAACCATCTGCTTTGAGTTTCACCTTGTATAGCCATTTACATCCAATGGGAACTTTACCAAGAGGCAATTGAGCCATCACCCAGGTATGATTGGCCTCAAGTGCATCAATCTCAGCCTGCATTGCAGCTCTCCACAAAGGATCTTTCAAGGCTTGAGCATAAGAATTTGATTCTTTAGCAACAGACAAGGCAACAGAAAAGATTCTATGTGGAGTGGACAATTTACTATATGAAAGAGTGGAAGAAAGAGGATAAAGAATACCTGAGTTGCTAGCAGCGGTGGATTCATGTGACTAAGTTAGTGAAGTTGAAGCCAATACATGTGCAGAAACAAGATTGCAGTGGTAGTCATGGAGGTATGAAGGAGGATTATGAGGTCTATTAGACCTTTTAACAGGTGCAGGAGCAGTGGTATTAAGGGCAGGAAGTTTAGATGCAAGAATAGGAGCATCAGGAAGAAAATTAGGAGAAGAAACAATATGATCATTGTGATGATCAATGTGAGAAGCAACCTGATCAAGATGAACCAAATCTGGAAACTCATTAGGTGGAATAGCAACATCAACAGAAGACAAAGGAGGGGAAAATTCTGCTGAAACTAAAGGGACTTGAACCTAAAAATTGTCAGGAACTAATGGTTGAGAAGGAAACATAGAATGATTAATAGGAAGAGAAGATGACCCAGATTTGGATGTCCAATGCTTAAAAGGAAAAACAGACTCTCTAAAAACAACATCCCTAGAAATGAAACAAGATTTAGTGGAAAAATCATATAATTTTTAACCTTTAGAACCAAAAGGATAGCCAAGGAAAATGCAAGCTTTGGCTCTAGGGTTAAATTTGGTCCTATTCCTATGCAAGGTAGATGCAAAGCATAAACAGCCAAAGACCTTAAGATGATCGTAAGCAGGAGGATGACCTAGCAACTTTTCATAAGGTGTTAAACCATGAAGAAATGGACTAGGTATTCTATTGATAAGGTAAGTGACAATCAAAATACAATCTCCCCAGAATTTCAATGGTAAGTTTGCTTGAAACCTTAATGCTCAAGCTACATTCAACAAATGTTGGTGTTTTCTCTCAACCACTGCATTTTGCTGTGGTGTTTCAACACAAGATAATTGGTGTACAACACCTTTAGAAGCATAAAAGGAGTCAATGGCAAACTTAGGATCATTGTCAATTCTCAAAACCTTGATAGAAGTTTTAAATTGAGTCAAGATCATGTTAAAGAAAGATTGAACAAGCAAGGATGCATTAGATTTATGTTTCATTAAGTAAACCCAAGTGCACTTGTTGCAATCATCTACCAAGGTAAGAAAATACTTAGAACCAGACAAAGTAGGAGTGGAATAGGGTCCCTAAATATCAGCATGAACCAAATCAAAACAAGAAAGGGATGCAATTATAGAATAAGGAAAGGGAAGTCTCTTTTGTTTAGCCAAAGGACACACATTGCATTCAAAAACTTTATTATCATTGCAAGAATTGTAGTTAGGTAAAATGGATTTCATCAGAGCTAATCTTTGTGAAGAAGGATGGCCTAACCTGCAATGCCATAGCCAAAAAACATCATTTAAAGAAATAGAAGTACAAGAATGGACATTGTTTACAGAAAAATGAGAGGAAAACTTGGACAAAACATCAGAAACAGACTTTGGCTAAGCAATCTGTGTAGAAGTTTGCAAAGTGTAGAGACCACCTTGCTTCTTACCCAACCCAATCATCCTCCAAAGCTGCAAGTCTTGTATAAAATAGTAATGGGAAAGAAAAATGCAACAACATGAAGGATTTTGAGTCAATTTACTAATAGAGACAAGGTTAAAAGAAAAAGATGGAATGTAAAGAACATTTTCAACAATCAAAGAAGCTGAAACTTGCACAGTTCCTATGTGAGTAACCTTAGCTGTCTCCATTGGGCAACCTAACTAAAATTTGGACAGAAGAAGTGATGGTTTTAAAGAAAGTGATTGAATGGACCATGTGATCCGTGGCCCCACTATCAAGAATCCAATTAGTAGGATTGAGATGAGAAATATCAACAGTAGAAGAAAACACAGAATACTCTAAAGAAGGAAAAGACCAAATACCTGAGAGCTCATGACCTTGAAGTCCAATGGAAGGTTGTGCAATGATATTGGCAACCTGAGGAGTCTCTACAACAGCTTCTGGTGGAGCTTGAGTACCAAAATGACACTGAGAATTCAACAATCCTATCAACTGTTGGTATTTTGCCTTGGTCAGGGACACACCTTCATTTGAACCTTCTTCAACAGCAATGACATTGTTGGCAAAAGTAGTTGAACCAGCCTTATTCTTGAACTTATAGCTAGGTGGGTAGTTATGTAGTTTGTAACACTTATCTACCACATGTCTCATGGCACCACAGTGAGTACATTGAGGTCTCCCAGCCTTGTTTTTGTTAAAATTCTTGGCATTGTTCTTGTTTCCCAAGGCTGCCAAGACTGCAGCTGTGTCAACCTGAAACTTCTTACTAGCTCCAACCTTTCTTTACTTTTCATCTTGAAGCAAAAGAGAGAAAACCTTGCTCAAAGGAGGGATAGGATCCATGAGTAGAATCTGTCCCCTTACTGCAGAATAGGTGTCATTCAGCCCCATTAGAAAGGACATTATACAATCTTCCACTTGATGACCACAAGTGCAATTTCTGTAGGTAGTGAATTCATCCAAAATACCCTTGAATTTGGTGTAATAGGCATTGATAGACATATCTTCTTGAGCCAAAGAACTGACCTCTTTTCTTAGCTCAAAGATCCTAGGTCCATTACCTTGGGAATACCTATATTGCAAATCAACCCAAACCTCCTTTGTTGTCTTGAAGTAAACTACATTGGGTTGTAAATCCTTTGAGATTGAATTGAATAACCAGGCTAAAATCGTGCTATTGCATTTACACCAAGCTGTATGGCATGGATGATCAAGTGATTGGGGTTTTGGTATTGAACTATCAATGAACCCAATTTTAGTTTTGGCATCCAATGAAATTAGTACAGCCCTACTCCAGGTATTATAATTTTCTTCAGTGAGATGTTCCACAATAAGGGACACACCAGGGTTATCACTGCTAGTCAAGAAATAAGGACTAGAAGGATTTTCCCATGGTTGAGCAAGATGGCGAGCAATGGGTACAGAGGTGCTAGAAGCAGCACAACCATTTTTAACACAAAGGAAATCCAAAAACAATAGCCTCAAATTACTAGTCAATCAAAGAACCTTCTTGATCACAGAGGATCAATCTCAGAACTATATCGGTCAAACAAATCCAAGAAAACAGAGACTACAATTAAGCAATTGAAGAACCCTAAATCAGGAACCAATTATGGAATTTTCAATCAAGCAATTGAAAACCCTAGATCAAGATTTAGAAGAGAAACAATAGTGCAAGAATCAAGAAAGAACACAGATGGAAAATCTGTTTGATTTGCAAGAAAGTACTAAAGGAAATGAACGAAGAAAATTCAGAGAATACAAGAGGGAATTGATTCTCTGAGCTTTGATACCATGTTGAAATTCATCCACGAACCTAAGCTTCTACAATGGAGGATTGCTCAACACACAGAAAAGAGAGATGCAGAGCAAGAAGCAAGAATTGTGAAATGAATTTCTTGTATTGATAATTAGCTTGCTCTATTCTTTATATACTAGATACAGATGCGGGAAAACTGTAACAGAAAAACTAACTATACAACCTATAGCTTCTATACACGTGGCAGCTACAGTATTAACAAACAAAGCTACAATATTAACAAACTAACCAAATATGAATACTACTATGCAACAAGTCGTTCTATTTGCAACTACTACATGTAGTTTACGTACACAATTGCAAAGCTAATTACAAACTAAAACAATCTTCAACAATGCATATATATATATATATATATGTTGAACATTCTTAAAGATGCAAGATACATTGGTGCTAAACCATCTGTTTTTCTCCCCTGGAACAGCAGCTTCACTTAACTCTCACTATCGGAACTTATTTATTAGTCCACTCTGCTTAGCATCTAATGAAAGAGCGTCTCATGATGATATCTTGAAAATGAGGGAAAGAAATGTAAAACTCACATTTTTTTTTCTTAAAAAAAAGTAGCTATCATTCTACAAATTTTGGATCCTTCTCTTTTTTTTTTTTGGTTGCAATTTTGGGACCTTTTGTTTGTTTAATGGGGCGTTGAAAGTTGAAACCTTTAAAAAAAAATTGGGACATGTGGGGGCCTAAAGCCTAGGCCTTGAATAGGCACTATAAGATTGCAAATGAGAGAATCACATGTTCAGATATTTTGTAGTTTTTTTTTTATCAAACCCATGACAAAATTTTATTAAAAAGCTTAACTCAAGCCTCCACTAATTTAACCTTAAAACCTGTGTTCACAAGCTTGTTCACTAAAAAAAAACTTCTTAAACTTGACTATTTTGTTAATCAAGTTTCAAAATTAAGTGCAAGTTTAACTTGATTATAAACAAACCGAACACAAACAAGATTTTTATAAAGTCAAGCCTAAACAATTAATGACCAAACTTTGTTCATTACTGAGTGTAAATAGCAGAAGTAAACAATTTATCTCTTGAATAATTAAATAATTTATTAGAGACTGAATTTTTGATACCGGATACATTTGGTTATGTAACACATTTGGCTTGAAAGAAGGGCAAAAGGTAACCTAGCAGTTTATTCACAACCAGCTATTTATGGTTCCAAAGGATGTGTCAATAAAATAAAATAAAAAAGACCAACCCAAACCATTGTACAGGATTCCGTGATTAAATTTCGTTTCAGAAAATCTGACCAAATCATTATTATTACATTTAAAAAAGATTTGAAAAACAGATCAATGAGCTGCAACTGTACATACTAGAGAGAGATGATATGAAGCCAGTCTCGTGGTCTCTAAGAACTTATTAAAGCCAGAATGGGAAAACATTGTAGGTCTACCCAGAACATGGCAATTAGTGAATGGGAAACTCATGGCTTTAAGTTGAAGTAATACCCAACCTAGTGCATAATCTCCAGGACTTTACAAAGGGCAACAATGAATTACACTTGCATGATCTCGATCAGCGATTCAGCCGTATAGATTCATCTCCAACCACTGCCAACAAGACCCAGATTATTCCTCTTGTATGTGATGAAAATTCACACAATCTTCTGAAATCTCTGAGACTGATGAAATAAATTAGCCCAATAAGTTGAAAAGTATAGCATATAATATTGGTCAAACTAAACTTTCCACTCCACAAGCGAACAAGTTCTTAAAAGATCCCAATGTCATTATTAGAGTTAAACCCATGATCTATACTAAACAGGATCTAGATGAGTATAATATTCAAATTAAAGAACTTATGGAATGTGAACTTCTGGAAAATTAATGAAAGACTTGGCAGTTCATGCAGAGTTGCACGAGTCTTCGTAAATGGTTTAGAAAATTCCATGTTTTCTGAGAAAGGATTACACGAACACCATAGAAAAGATTCTTGATTCAATTGCTCTTTTAGACTTCTTAACATTCTAAGTTATAATTAGATATCATCCTTTCATGTAAAATTGTGTTAAGCAGCTCAATGAAAAATTATCACACAATATTTGAGAACTTTAACTCTTTTTGAGTATTTGAATAAAAAATCTAACGATTATTGTTTTCTTTTTAGAGAGAGAAGGAAAGAGAGGGGGGGGGGGGGGGGGGGGTGTTTGGGGTGCGCTTGTTAATGGTTAAAAGGCAATACCTAGTTTTGCACTCTTTTATGCCTGTCAACTGATATCTGTCTTGCATTCCAATTGACCCACATGTAATTGCATTTCTTCAATTTGGTTCAACCAGATTTCCTGAAATAAAAGTCCAGCTTACCAACTATAAATACCCTCTCAAAATTAATATTTACATGAAAAATAATCCTTCAATTCTAGGATATCCACAAAGCATTCTTTTAGAAGAAAATGAGAAGCATAAATTGTTATTAGAAAATGTTATCCAAAAGCACCAAAAGCAAAAGCCACAAACCTTTTTACCTTCAGCACTAATATGCTTGTATGGGACTTTGTTATGTATCTAGAAATACACAGATGCCACTTTATTATGTGATTTAATAAGTAGTGGAAGTGAAATTCATAAAGAAATATTTTAAGCCAAAGCCATTATAAATCTACATTCAACCCCCATTTCTTTTCATTTCAGGCAGTGCACATTTCAAGTTCTGACCATGGAAGTAAATCGTGTCAACCAAAGAAGCATACACTTCACAGTTAGAATCACCTAGCAACTAAGATGATACGCCGGACAATAATATTAAGTCCTATTGAACTTACTAGATCATTCATTTCCACAGAAAGTGCTTTATCCATCTGATCAAACAGTGCAGTCCACTTTGCTTGATGCATGTAAGGAATTGTACTCATGGGACATTCCACAGAAGATAATTGGTCATTGTCTTTGACAGGTGAGGACTCTTTTGATATCAGAAAAGGCAGTTCTACCTGGATTACATCCTTGACTCTCATCCTACTACGCTTTAGTGCTGCACAAACAAACAGGAAGTTATATAAACATAAATATTAAGTTTAACAATTTTCCCTAATGTTCATAGAAGCTTCAAGAGAGTGATATGCACCTGCAAGGCGCCCTTTGATATTCTGGCAAAGGAGAACCAACCATTGAGAAGCTAGATTTGCAACTGGGAAGCAAGGATAAAATCCAAATCAGTTTAAGATGTAATATGCTTTCTGATAATCAGTATTAGAAAAAAAAAATCATAATCTGAAGAAAATCATCTGATATTGGCACTTTATTTGGACTTTATTTACCAAGTAATATAAGCATAGAGAGAGAGTGGGCATGGACTTGGAGTACAATCAGTCAACAATCATTGAATAGAGCAATGATTACAGGGTGTGAAAAAGAGAGAAAACTGCAGCTTAAGAGCAATGATTCATTTGAGTCCTAGTTTACATTCTTTATATAGATTTTGGCCCCCAAGGGGAGGAGAAAGGAGAGATTTAAACTAATGGCCTCCGCTTCATGAGATTTGGTCCCCAGCCGATTGTTCCACCCTTGGGGGTTGTCCTAAATTTACGAATTAAAACCTTGTTAAGAAGGAAACAGGCCAAAATGGCGGGAGTGCAATCCAGAAACCTACCCAAGTTTGCATAATCTCTAAAATGTAATACTGTGGATTGGAAAGGAATAAGCAACCCTGTTGATATGCTTGCTAAGATCATGCCAGATCCATTGAATGACCCCTTTCTGGATGCCTAGCTTGGAAATGCAAGTATTCCATTCTTAAAAAGAATCTGACACTAACTGTATTTGTTTTTCCAGCTAGCCCGGTAGAAGCTTTTAGTATAGGGTAAGGCTTCAGTTGACAAGGCAACCTGACTCTAAGCAATTGCAATACTTGAAATAACAAACGATGACTTATGTTGACAGTGGCAATTTTTATGGCCATAGGTGTTTGGTATTTCCTTTTACATAGATTTTTCCATTTCCAACCAGCCTTCACTAAGATTATGATATATGACTAATGAAAAGTAATAAGCATGAGAATCACTCTATTAATTTTGGTCACAACTTACCTGTGCGATCAAAAGGAGGAACCATTGCTGACTCTTCCTGAGAGCTTGTATTCTCTGATGACACAATTTCATCATTAGAGTTTGCGTTCTCTGAAGCCGTGGTTACAGATGACCATGACTTTACTTCATGTTTGTCAAACCCATCTTCATCTTTTCTCACTGCTACACTCAAATCATCAACCCCTCCCCCGTGTTCTGAATTCATATGCATACGCCTAGTCAGAAACATGGGGCATCCACTGACTTGACTGCCTACTGATACAGCATTTGAACCTTCATTCACATCATTATCCTGGATTTCCTCTTTAAATTGGCTTTCCTGCTTGCTTTTAGTATTTTCTAACATCTCACTTCTAACCAAGGCCCAAATTATTGAATAGACCTGTTCACTGTTTCTTAAGCGGCTCATGATCCCAGGATTCAGTTCATTGAGCAATCCACTTGGTGCAGCAACCATACTGAACTTGTCTACCTTTTTAACCTTTGCAACCTTGCTGTTTCTTAACTGGTTCATGATCCCAGGATTCAGTTCATCGAGCAACCCATTTCGTGTTGTAACCTCAGTAAGCCTGTTAGTCTGTTCTATCTTGGCAAACTTCATTTTTCTATTGGGCATTTCATTTTTGTGTTTGCTAGCACGCTTGTTTGGTGTTGGTGTGAAAGCAGGTGGCGAGAGGAAACCATTCTGTTTCATCTCTTGCCACAATTTCATAGGGTCCTTTTTCTCCAAAAGAGCATTACAATTTCCACACCCTGCATTGTCACTGAGCCGGGTTTCAAATTTACAATCCATACACAATTAGCAACAATTTCCTCTATGTCCCTTCTTAAAATTGCACACCAGAAGTTGCTTATAAGCCCTCACTAATCTGAGGCTTCTTGTATTGTTCACCAAGGCAAACTTGTTGTGTGTGATTTTTCTGCACTATGAAGGTTTGAAATGACAGCACCCAATACCTGCAACACCTCACAGTCTCAAACTACACCCAACTAGCAAAAACAGGAGTACTCAAATTAACAAATGTAAACAAACTATGAAGGAGCATATGATACTACAAAAACCAGGATCCAAATTTCCCAAGTTATATAGCTTACTAACATAGTGACATTTTTAATAGGTCTCTGATAAATTACTGATTGTCTTAAAAATTTAAACTTGGGAAAAATGAATTTAATCATTTAACCATAATTTTAACAGATTTCTTTAATCACTTCACACTTAACCACAAGATAAAGAAAAGAAAACCCTTAAATAATTTGGCTTCCTTTTCAACACACACACACACACTAAGAAGCTTTCTAAATGACCAATGAAGCAAACAAAGTTGCAATTAGAAAAGCATATATTGAATCCAATGTTCCACTTAAACAGAATCCACACCCAGTTATTAACCACCCAATCTAAGATGGATAACATAGTTCACACTAATCAACCATTACATAAACTCCATGCACATTAAATCAAAAAATAAAAACAAACAAATATTGGTAAAAAAAAAAAACATTTTGATAATTTCCCATGTATATTTAGCTCTTGACCGCAAACAACATTAGCTGAGTAACCCTAAAAACAAAAACAAAAACGAAAAAAAAAAAAAAAAACTGACTGACCTGATGAAGATATAACACAATGGTGGATCACAAGCAGAGATTTGCGAAGAAATTAAGGTAATGAAGAGTTATAGTATTTGGTGGGAGAGTTGTTTGG
Organism: Quercus aquifolioides; assembly: GCA_019022515.1. Lineage (NCBI taxonomy): Eukaryota > Viridiplantae > Streptophyta > Magnoliopsida > Fagales > Fagaceae > Quercus > Quercus aquifolioides. Next base: position 29,170,363 of record CM032326.1, read on the forward strand.
TCTTCGACTATTAAGAATTCAAATCTGATGCACAGACCAGCCATGTACCTGTTTTTTTATACTATGTATGTATGAGATTCCCGCCAATGCTTTTTCATTTTCCCGGTTTTTTTTTTTTTTTTTCGTTTTTGTTGACAAAGAATAGAATATGCTGATTCACGGGCTTCAGATTGACCTATTTGGGCCCAATATGAGATAATGACCTTGGGCCCAAAATCCTAACCAGGCCTCATCCCACACTATAACCTCATTCTTATCTATGTGTTTTTTTCTTTTTTGGCTGGATCATTCATTCTTATCTAGTTATCTCATATTCTCAATATCTGTCTCTACCTTTAGAGTCTTTAGAGCATTAGCATTGGAAAATGCTAATGTCAAATCTAAGGAAAATTTAGAATTTTAAGTCCCAAAACCATCTGCATTGAGGAATGTTAAATAGCAGTATTGCAAATTTTTTTGCAATACTGCTACAGTGCAATTCTAAACATAGAATTGCACTATAGCAAGTATTGTAAAAAAAAAAAAAAAAATTATTATGTAGAGAGAAGAGAGAGATGGGAGAGAAAAGATATAATTTTGAGATATATTATTTTATTATGTAGATATATTATTTTAATGAGTAAAAGAGAGAAGTAGAAGTTTGGGATGTGGAGGTATTGTAAAATGGTATGGTATAATGATAAAATGGTTTTTTAGAATTGTAAAATAGAATAGCATTAGAATTTTCCAATGCTAATGCTCTTAGACCAAAAATGATAAATTGATGTTTCTCAGGCATATTTTTTATTATCCAAGTATTTGCTAACATGTTACCATCTGTGCTTCCGAGTCAATAATTGTATTAATAATAATGAATGAATAGGTTTCAATTAGCTTAATTGGTAAGTTGTTTATATATAAAAAATAAATAAAAAAATAAAAACATTAATACAACCTTTTGTGATCAAATAAGGAATTTGGAATCAAATATATATATATATATATATATATCTGATAATAAGGATCAATCCATAGGCTTCAATCCTATCATGTCTATAAAATTGCTTTTTTCATCTTTGTTTTTTTCATGATTGTTAAGAATGCATGCATGATTCACCCGCAAAACCAAGTGTAGACTTTTATAACAATATATTATATGCATGTTTTTTTGAATTTGATATTGTATAGTAGATGTTATTCCGTTCAACGTGCTTTCTTTTGTCCAAATCTGACCTTACCTTACGCAAAAGAAGTGCATCACTTTACCATTTAAAGTATGGTGGATTCTAAAATATAATAATTATATATTTGTATGGGTGTTGAATTTAATCTAAAGCCATGATACTTACATTAAAAATTTAAAACTACTTATCAAAAAAAAAAAAAAATTAAAACTAATAATTTCGACCAATTTAACAGGACGTCTGAGTTGTTTCAACTTTAACTTAAATAACATTATATAATATATATATATATATATATATATTTTAAATTAATTCAAATAAAGAACTGTATGAATAACTTGTACATTTCAATAGCGGCAGGTATTAGAATAGGAGTACGTTGTGTGGGTTCAATTGTGTGTCCCAGCAAAAATCTTTTTTTTTTTTTTTTCCATTAAAAAAGAAAAAAAGAAAAAGCAAGTCCCAGCAAATGTAACTTGTGGCGGGCAGAAAAAGAAAAGATGGAAACTATGTAACCCACACAATAAATTTTTAGAGATGGGATGCAAGATCAACATTAAATACCCCTTTTTATAACAAAAGATGACAATCCTGAAACTTGACAATTAATGAAATAGATTGAGAATTAACTAAGTGTTTGTCCTCGGGTTTTGTCCGAGTAAGAAGGTACAATGGCTGGTTCTATTCTCTCTCCTTTTTTTCCTTCTACTAAAATCTCACTGCTACTTTGATCCAGGCACTTCTTAGCTTTATATAACTCAGCAAGAAAGCATCTGGATCTTACATTTGGAGGGCTATGATTAAACTCTCCTGACAATTGTCTCATCAAGGCCTTGCTAGAAGGTTTTTACACTGGAACATGAGCTGTGTGGGACACTGTTCAGGGTCAATTCTCCATTAATGTGGCCAGTCAAGTGGTTGTGGTGCATTTAATGTGAAGGGGATGACTGCCTTGTTCTTCCTTTTTCTCCTCTTCCTTGTTTTATATCAAGTTACCTTTGTTTCCCTTGGGATTGCACCATGCTCCATGCATGCTTGATTCTCGACCTTCCAATGTTAATATGGAGTCCTCGGTTCTCGGTATTTTTTCTCAACAACAATACCCCGAACTTTTTTATTAGAGAAATAGTTCTTCTCCAAAAACTCCTCATGAAATTCCCCTCCTCGAAAACAACCTTGCCCACTTTATTACTGCTTTGGATCCTTGTACCCCCACATAACTTATTTGAAGCAAATTATATCATGATTTCATCTTAAAAATATCACGGAGACAGAGAGATTACTTGTACAGATATTCGGTTTCATTCCTAGTGAAATTAGTATTGACTTATTGAGTATTACCTCGTATAAAAAAAATGAAATTACTAAATTAGGAGTTTGGCTTACCTCCAATATTTTTTTAATTGGAATCTTCTTTTATTTTAATAAGAAACTGTCACATCACCCATTAACTAAATAAAATGTGGAGATTAAAACTCACTACCACTTGCTATTGTATATTGGGTCTAGCTTACCTCTAGTACTTTTTCAACTGGAATTTTTTGTTTTAATGAGAAATTGCCACATCACCCATTAACTAAATAAAATATGGAGATTAAAACTCATTACCACTTACTATTGTATATTTAAAACAAAATGAGACCACAATTAAAAAAGTATCGAATGTAAGCCAAATCCTTATATATTTAAAACAAAAAGACATGTCCAATTGAAAAAGTACTAGAGATAAGCCAAACCTCTAAATTAGTGCTTCTAAGTTCTTTTTGAAAATCAAGAATATTGTAGTTCAATTCTAATCTCGTGGTTATTTACAAATGTGCAAGTTTCCGAGATAAATAGAATTGTCCATAATATCATTAAAAATAGTTGCAGATTAATTTATAATTTTTTGTAATAAGGAGTGGATGCAAAAGATTGACTTCGAAAATTTTATTATAAAGATATACCATCAAATATATATCGCACGATTACTTTATTTTTGCATCTTGCTCGAGAAAGTCAACATAATAATAAGATATGTAAATGTCACGCACACTTGTAGGTTCAAATGCCGAAAAATTGAAGGGGAACAAAATGTCAATGTTCGTATTAGTTATTCACAACCCAAAAGTAAAATAGTAACCTCTTATCTCTCTCAATTGATATTAATATGCTCAGTATTTTCATCAAGGTTTTCAAATCTGGACTGTTCATTGAACTGTTAAAAGGAGAGAGGTTTAAGGTTTTTGAGGTCGAACCGAGGTCGAACCAGGGTCAAACCGTGATGACGTTATAATTAATTTAATAATTAATTAAAACCTAAATATAGGTATTAAATTTATAAAACTAGCAAAATTGACAATATATCTATATATGTGAGGAAAATTTAATGATTTTCAAGTATATATTTAATAATTAAATAAGAAAGTTAATAAAATAAAATAATAACCATGAAAACATTAAAATTTATGATTAATTTTTGAAGTAAAGTTGAATATCTTTGAAGGATTTTAATTATAATTTTTTTTATTCCTTGTAAGAGATGGATAATTTAATTAAGTAGAATAAAATTGTGTCAAGTTGTTTTTTTTTTTTTTTAAATTGCTAAGGGGTTGGACCGCACGGTTCTTGCCACCAGTTCGTGCGGTCCAACCCCGATTTTAGGGGTTCACGGAATTAACAAAAATTTGGTTCTTTATGCTTAAAAAACCGGTTTTCACAGTCCGACCTCTCGGTCCAGTCCGGGTCTAAAAACCTTGATTTTCATTGGTTAGAAAGAAGAATCAAAGTTTTAGTAAAAAAAAAAATTGTCATTGCAAAAAGTTGCTATTACAATTATTAAATAGTCAATGCGGGATGTTGAGTCTAAGGTAATAGGCTTATGCAACAAAAAATTAAGTTGCAGTAAATTTTAGATATTGCAATGATACATTTAATGCAATAAACCTAAATTATGAATTACACCTCTAAATCTGCCCAAAACTCCATTTAATTACATAACTTTAATTTCGTTCAATTTAGTCTTTTTATTTTAAACTTTGTTCAATTCATTCATTTCGTTGGTATCCATCAAAATTGTGCCGTTAATGTCTCAAAAACAATGTAGTTTTGGATTTTTAAATTTAAAATTTCCATAAAACTAAAAAAGAATTCAAGAAAAAAAAAAAAAAAAAACCAAAATTCTCTCAAATTCTTAGATTGCGACCAACCATCGTCTTCCTCCTTGAGTTTGTATATGATCCGCTGTGTGGGGCGCGCTTATAGAGATCGAAGTTGGCTCGAGCATTCTGGTGGAGCAACCCAACGAGCTTCTTGATTGAAGGCATAAGCCTAATGAACCTTTAGAGGGTTGGTATAAGTTACCTTAAAGAGCTATGCAAGTCTATTTTGTTAGGTGAATGTGAGGCACCTTTTGGGCTCAAACACTTTTTAAGTGAAAATGAAGCTCTGGGAGAATTTTCTGTTCAATGTCAGGTTACATATCTCTCTTGGGTCATCATGCCACTGCACTGAACCAAGCTGGTTTCGCGTGGGGGGTATAAATTAAAAAGAAGAAGAAAAGAATTCAATGATAACTTGCTAAATATGATATGACAAATAAAATTGGCATTCATTTAATATTAACAAAATAAAAGGCACACAAAATTTGTTTCTTAATACAATTTAAATCAATCATTTATAGAAAATGGAATTTAGTGTTCTAAATCCTGGAAATAATCAATAATTGATTATGTACTATACTAGCAAAAAGTTTCATATTCAATTTACAGAGTCAATCATATTCACTTGACCCTATAAATAAGTTGATAGGTTGTTGATTTTTTTAAAAATCACATTCATATTCATTTGACCCTATAAATAAGTTGATAGGTTTGTTGTTTGTAGGGTCAAATGAATATGCCAATAATACATAATGAATATGTCTAATACCTCTATATTGATTTTTGTTGCATTAGCATTTGATATTATATACTTATTTTGGTATAGTGAGATGATGATGAGGACGGGAGCAACAACACTGAAGAAGTGGAAAAGAAGAAGAAAAGAGAAAAGGAGGATGAGAGAATGACGGGGATGGTGAGGGTGAGAGAGGAAGAGAAGACGACGATAACGATAGCTACCACAACAATGGTGATAATCATCATGACAACAATAACGACACCATTGATGACAATACATTTGCGCTGGCCGGTTATGATTAGCCCACTGATTATGGTTTATAACTCAAAAATCAACAATGTCAATTTTTAATAGAGATCTCTCTTCCCTCGACTATTGTACTATAAAAAAGAAAAAAAAAGTATAAATTTTCCTAGACTTATAATATATATATATATATATATATATATTATAATCACACAAATAATATAAAAATAATCCTTTATTTAATTGTAAAATAATCAAAATCATTCCTTTACAAAGTATATGTATAGAATAATTGAACCATAATCATAATAACAACAAATCATGTCATATAACAAGGTGAAATATGACCTTCAAAATACTACTTGTTTTGGTCATGTAGGTAAGCAAATCGCTGCTCTTCAGAAGAAGTTAGAGAACCTAGAATGCCAAAAAGGGTCCACCACAGTAATGGAAGACCTTCAAAATACGAGGGATGAGATGAATAAACTCCTTGACATGGAAGAGACAATGTGGTTGCAGAGAAGTCGCATCAATTGGCTGAAGTCGGGGGGACAGGAACACTTCCTTTTTCCACACAAAGGCATCAAGCAGATTCCAACGGAATTCTATCCTAGGAGTTATGGATGACACAGGGGCGTGGAGGGATGAAGCAAAGGAGATTGGAAACACTTTTGTGGGTTATTTCAAAAAGCTTTTCTCAACCTCAAATCTAGAGGTAAACGAGGAGCTTATCAGTGCTATCCACAGAAAAGTCTTAAACCAGTCAAATTTTCTATTAACACGGGAGTTCCGGGTAGAGGAAGTTGGGAGAGCCCTGAAGCAGATGTTTCCAACCACTGCTCCCGGCCCAGAAGGGATGCCCCCCCTTTTCTACCAAAAATTCTGGCCCACTGTAAGTGTTGTTGTCTCTAAAACTGTATTGGATTTTTTGAATTTAGGTATTACCCCCCTAAATTTCAATGAAACCCATATTGTTTTAATTCCAAAAGTGAAAGACCCCAAACTAGTGACTGAATACCGCCCAATAAGTCTGTGTAATGTAGCTTATAAAATTGCTTCCAAAACTATTGCAAATAGACTGAAACAGGTGCTGCCAACTATGGTCTGCGAGAATCAGAGCGCTTTTGTTGCAGAATGACTCATCACAGACAATGTGCTGGTCGCTTCGGAGACTATGTTCCATATCAGTCAAAAAAGGAGTGGCAAGGAAGGGGAAATGGCCTTGAAGCTCAACATGAGCAAGGCCTATGACAGGGTGGAATGGCGTTGTTTGGAATTGATTATGCGGAAAATGGGTTTTGCAGAAAGTTGGATTGACCTGATTATGAGATGCATCAACACCGTTACCTATGCAGTCCGCATTAACGGGGCACCAACGGGGCGGATAATACCTTCAAGGGGCTTAAGGTAGGGGGATCCGCTCTCACCCTACCTCTTTCTACTGTGTGCAGAAGGTTTGTCCACCAAGCTGTGCAAAATAAAAAACTGCGGGGGGTTTCAGCATGTAGGAGGGGACCAAAAGTTTCACATCTTTTTTTCGCAGACGATAGTCTAATTTTTGGCAGAGCAACGGTGGTGGAAAGTACTGAGATTCTAAGGATATTGAAGGTGTATGAAGATTCTTCGGGTCAGCAGTTGAATAAGGAAAAAACAGCCTTATATTTCAGCCGAAACACTCCCATGAAGAACCAGGAAACAATTAAAAATATGTTTGGTGCCCAAGTGATCAGACAACATGAAACTTATCTAGGTCTGCCTTCCTTAATTGGTGGATCTAAGACAAACACTTTTGCACAATTAAAAGCGAAGGTGGCCAAGAAGCTAGCTGGCTGGAAAGAGAAGCTGCTCTTGACGACGGGAAAAGAAGTTCTCATCAAAGCAGTGGCACAAGCTGTCCCTACCTACACAATGAGCTGCTTCAAGCTCCCTAATGCAATTTGTGATGAGTTAACTAGCATGGTCAGTCAGATCTGGTGGGGGCAAAAGAAGGAGGAGAAAAGGGTTGCATGGATGAGCTGGGAAAAGTAGTGTCAGCCAAAAGAGAAAGGGGGAATGGGGTTCCAGGATTTGAAGGGTTTTAACAAAGCGCTACTAGCTAAGCAAGGGTGGAGACTCCAGACAAATCCACATTCTCTGTTTGCTAGGGTGTTTAAAGCTAAGTATTTCTCGGATAGTAGCTTCAGCCAAGCAAAGCTCGGTCACAATCCCTCTTTTGCATGGAGAAGCATAATGTCAGCACAGGAAGTGGTAAATAAGGGGATGCGTTGGAGAGTAGGAGATGGGCACAACATCAAGATATGGTCTGACAACTGGTTGCCTTCACCATCTTTATATAAGGTAACATCTCCAAAAAACTCACTTGAGGCTGATGCCAAAGTCTGTGAACTCATTGATCATGAGAGAAAGGAGTGGAATGTTCCTTTGGTGAGACAAATTTTCTGGTCCCACAAGGCAGATATGGTGCTAGGCATCCCTCTCAGCACAAATCTTCCTTCGGATAAGCTGGTTTGGGCCTGCACAGCAAAGGGCAGATTTACGGTGCGAAGTGCATACCTTTTAATAATGGATGATAGTAGACAGGGCAGGGAAGGAGAGAGCTTAGATAACACTGCGGTGAGGCAAATCTGGAGACGGGTTTGGAGTATGAAAACTCCAAATAAGATCAAAAACTTTGCCTGAAGGGCTTGTAGAGATATCCTTGCCAACAAAGTGAACCTGAAGAGACGAATGATAACAAAAGATGATCTTTGCAATGAGTGTGGAAAGGAATCCGAAACTGATTGTCATATGTTCTAGTTTTGTGAGAAAGCCAAAGACATATGGGGAAATAGCAAATTGGTTTTCCCTTTTCACATTGAACCTTGGTGGAGTTTTATGGATGTGGTGTGGCAGATTGTAAAAAGCAAAGCAGCGGATTCGGGGCTCTTGGAGACTACTATGACACTGTGTTGGGAGATATGGAAAAACAAAAATTCTGTCCGGAATGGAGGATCTCATAGCTCGGGGAAAGCCATTGTCCAACAGGCTTTAGCTTTAATGCAGGAATACCGTGCTGCAACAGAGGAAGTACCATCTCCCAAACCAACAGAGGCAGTCAAGTGGCACCCTCCTGATCACCCTTTCTACAAGCTGAACGTGGATGCTGCTGTGCTAAAGGAGCTAAATGCCACAGGAATGGGGATGGTTGTACGCGACTGGGAAGGTAATGTGTTGGCAGCAATGAGTAAGAGGATTCTAGTACCTTTGGCCACTTTGGAAGCTGAAGCAAAATCAATGGAGGCTGCGGTCCACTTTGTGTGGGAGATGGGATTTAGGGAGGTTGCATGTGAAACTGACTCTTTGGGTCTATACCAGATGCTTTTAGGCACCACAGAGGTCCCCACCTGCATTGAAACTATTGTTACCAGCATTCTACGGTTAGCCCAGAATTTTCGTTGTATTTCTTTCAATCATGTAAAAAGGCAAGGCAATAAGCCGGCCCATATTCTAGCCCAATTTGCAAGACATGTTGGGGATTTTGTGGTGTGGTTGGAGGAAACTCCTAGCCAAATTGAGCACGCGTGTGCTCAGGATGTAATCCACCATTTTGGTAATCAATAAACAAAAGCATAGTCTTCCCATAAAAAAAAAAAAAAAAAAAAGGTGAAATATGAAGCATGCCTACAACACCCACTAGGAAAATAACAAGAGATCAATTCATTGGAATTTAACGCAAAGAGACAAAGGAAAGGAGAGGTATATTCAGCCAAAAAAGAAAAAAAGAAAAAGGAAAGGTGAGGAATTATATGCAACTTTTTTTTTTTTTTTCCTTTTCTGAGAGAGGAATTATATGCAACTGTAACAGCATTAAATTTCACGTTGTATTATTGTAACAGATCCACCCACAGTTCACTGTACCTTCTCATCTTCTCTCTCTCTAATCTCTTTGGATTTAAATAGACCCATATCACAATTTTTTGTTTGCCTTTTCCCCCACGTTACACAGTACACGTGTCCCAATGGAGACAAAGCTCATGCGAACTCAATTGGACCGCAGGCCACCACAGGGACCCCCTCCCCCTATAATCCAATTGACAGGTCACGCACCCCCACAAAACCACCAGGTCATCGTATCAACTGTCCTAATAACTGTCCTAATAACAATTAAATGGACCATAGAGAGTACAAAAATTACTCCACATAATACTATATACACTACACAAAAATAACAAAAGTTTTCAATATCATACACTATGTACAATTAGTGTGATGGGTTTCAATTAAGTTCAACCGGTAAAATCTGTTATTGTCGAAAAAAATATTCGAGTTTGATTCCCGCCTGTATCAAAAAAACCAATTGATATTTTGGTTTGACGATAAAAAACGTTAATCAGAAACGTACGATATAAATTGAAAATTATCAATTAGTAAGACTTATTATTACGTGATATCATACGTGTTTATCGTATTTCAGGATTATTGTATAATTATTTGGAAGATTTTTTTTGTAAGTAGTAGGAGGAGAGAGAAAGAGAGAGAGAGAGAGATGAGAGATGAGAGAGAGAGAGCGACGACTTTGTTAAGCGGCGTGTCTTCAAGTGTCGTGCATGCATTTTATGCATCTGTTGCTTTGCATGCACTCTCTCTCCTCTTTTCTCTCTCTCTAAAAACACACGCTTTCTTGGTCTTACCCACACACACAGCCCCACTACCGCCGTAACGCTCTCTCACCCTCCATGAACCACCACCAATCTCAATCCACTTCACTCTGGTTCTTCTTCTTCTTCAACTAGTTTTGATTATTAGTAATTTTTTTTTTATTTTTTTATTTAGTACTATTTGGGTTCTAAATTAAAGTCTATAACAAACATGTTTTTTTTTTTTTTCTTAGGTTTGTTTGTTTGTTTGTTTGAATGACCAATTCTAGATTGGGGCCTAAAGATTTTGGACAAGGTTGGTTCTTTTAATCTTTTATATATTTTTATAGTTGTTAGTAAAGATTTCCTTAATCATTGTCGAATCTCAAACGTATGTGTATGTGTGTTTCTGTGTCTTGTCTGTCTCCGTACGTGTGTGTTATGTGTGTGCTGTCTCTAATGATGATTTTGTGATTAAATTTTCGATTTTTATCAAAAGGGGTTTTAGGGTTTTGATTTCGATTTGTGTCTTGCTTTGCTTGACAGACTTCGATTTTGGGTTAATGGGGTCCAAGATTTGCATGAATGCTTCGTGTAAAGCGACCAATACGCACGAATGGAAGAGAGGCTGGCCTTTACGATCCGGTGGATTCGCCGATCTTTGCCACAAGTGCGGGTAATTTTCCTTTTATTCATAGCCTTTTGCTCTGGGAATCCAATGCAATTTCATTTATCACACTTTATTGGGCTTGATTTGATTTTGCAAAGGGTAGTTTGGGTTTAAGAAAGGCGTTGAATTGAATTTTTGTTATTGGGTTTTTTTTCCCTTGTATTGGGGGTTTGACTTAATGGGCTGCTTTTGAAGCTATTTTATTTGTGTTAAAGGTGAGATTTTTGTGTTTGTTGAATTGTCTAGCTTAGAATGTGAATTTCTATAACGCAAAAATTGGTGGCATTGCTGTTAGAAAAGCTATAATTAGATAAGAGAAACTATTCTTACGATAATATTAACTAAACTAAGTATCTCTGCTACCATAGACTATAGTTGACGCTCAAATTTTCATTTTTATCCCTGAAATTATAAATTTGTGAACGGGGAAATTGGAAATAAAAAGAGAAATCTGAAATCACAGCCTATTGAACGTATGCATGGTTCAAAATGGCTATCATGTTATGCAATTTATATGTTCCGATTCGACTAGGTACTGAATTTAGTTAAGGATATCAACTGCATTATAGGGGACTGGATTTTCTGTGTACTGGATTCTTGAAGACCTTTTAAAAATTACTCTTAGCAGGATTATTTATCTAATTAACACAATTATCCTCTGTTTAATTTAATACATTAATAGCTATCAAGTGATTCAAATGTCCCTGGGCACGGGCAAACTCATGCATTTATATGTTCAAGTTATCGGTTATCCTATTTGATTTTTGTTCAACTTTTGTTATGTTTCTTCCACTCCTGCTTGTAAGAAATATAAATACTTTCTCTTTGTTCATGGTATGAGCTAGAAATTTTAAATTATGCTTTGAAAATTCATCCACTAATTTTCACGATAACAGAACTTAAGATGGTCTCTACAACAATTTCTAGTTTATGCCGTAAAGATAATTGATAAAGCATGTCATATCATTCTATTTGTTTATTTACTTTCGTCATTTTGGATTCACAATGTCCTGTTTGGCTTATTCTTGATGTGGCAATGTCTTTACTTAGATCTTTCTTTGAGGATCTGCTTTTCTGTGATAAATTCCACCTGGAGGAAACTGGTTGGAGGGAATGCAGTTTATGCAACAAGGTAAACTTAAAGTGGTGTGTTTTTTTTTTCCCCTTCTTATTTTCTTCCTTTTTTCTCCCCCAGTTTCAAGATTTTCCTTCCTTCTTTCTTTATTTCCTTCTTCTTCTTCTTTTTAATCGAGCTTTTTAAATGACAGCGTATCCACTGTGGATGCATAATGTCTAAGCCTTTGTATGAGTACCTGGATTTTGGGGGTGTAGGGTGTATTAGCTGTGCAAAGAGCTCTGGACTTTATTCGGTAAGATTTACCAATATATTAGGTTATATAATTGTCTTGAAATGTTGCAATTACTGTATTTTAGCTCATTCAGTTATGTTATATATGGGTTAAGCATTTGTTTGCAGTCTAATTCATCCCTGGTCATGCTTTTTGGGGTGTTTGTGTATGTATGTACATTGTTGGAAGTCTGACAATGTTTGTAATTTGGTCAGACTACTCTTCATTCTTGCCCCCCACTTTCTCTTCCTCCCTTTCACAGAAATGGATGCAGGATCTCATCAGTCATAAATGATGTGCTTAAAATGATCATGGGAAGGGCTTTTTGCTTCCCTTTTAGAACTTATTTTTAAATTGATGTTTGGCTAAATGTATTATTTGTCAAGGATGCTATCCACCTTCTCTTTTGACCAACATTTTGGATGTATGGGGTAGTCACATGCAATGCTTTCAGTGTCAATAGAATAGAAGTAGATTATATGACTGTCAGACTACATGCTTGACACAGACTTTTATTATTCTTTTGATGCAGATCTGGAGGGGTGAAATTCCTAATGGATTTGGTTCATTTACATTGAATAATGCTGGTGATTCATTATCCAGTCCTTTTGAGAAAAATTTGGTCAGTGAGAGTGTCAATGAGGGAAAACTTATGCAATTGTGCAGAATCGCAGAGGATAATGCACCAAACCTTTTGCCTCAATCTCAGACAGGAGAAGTAAATGCATCTCAAGTTGGCACAGGCTTTTCTAATGTGACTCAACCATCCGCCGGATCAGTAACATTTGCCAAGTCAGACAGTAGTAGACAATTGTTAGAGGGTAAAGATATACATGAATCATTAACTCAGCCGTCTTTGAGTATGACCTTGGGAACTCCAAATTTCATGATACCATTTTCTGGAGCTTTAGATGAGCAGAGCAAAACACCTTCTCCCTTACAAAAAGGGCAAAGATCTCGCCCTATATTGCCCAAACCCCTAAAAAGTGGCCTCAGTGCAAGTTCAGAGACAAATAAGGGGGTGGTTCAGATGCGAATTGCTAGGCCGCCTGCTGAAGGACGGGGGAAGAATCAATTACTTCCTCGATACTGGCCGAGGATTACTGACCAAGAGCTGGAGAAATTATCTGGAGAGTATCCCTGATTTTGTCACATTTCTGTTTTCTTGGGTTTATTATTTTTATTCTCCATGATCAATTAATAACTTTGTTAATAATGTTATATATAGTATTGTTTAGCCAGTGATTCACACATAGTGCTTCCCTTAACTTTTTTATTTTTTAAAGTTTGAATTCCACTATTGTGCCATTGTTTGAGAAAGTGTTGAGTGCCAGTGATGCTGGTCGAATTGGTCGTTTGGTTCTCCCAAAAGCATGTGCTGAGGTAAGTTTAGAAGTTCATTTTCTAATATGGTCGAATTGGTTGTTTGGTTCTCTCTTCTCTCTCTTTTTTTCCTTTTCTTTTTCTTGCATTTTTTTCTTTCTTTTCCCGGGGCATGTGTAAGCTGAAAGTCAATGCAGGCATATTTTCCTCCTATTTCTCAATCAGAAGGCTTGCCTTTAAGGATTCAAGATGTGAAGGGGAATGAGTGGACGTTTCAGTTCAGATTTTGGCCCAATAACAACAGCAGGATGTATGTTTTAGAGGGTGTAACCCCTTGCATACAGTCTATGCAATTACGAGCGGGTGACACTGGTATGCTTCATTATATTCTGGTATAAAGGTTCATATTTATTCATGGATTTTCTATACATGTATGTTGTGATTATTGTATTCTGTAAATTGTATTTCAAGTCGCGGACTGATTTGTGAGAAGCTTTATAGCAGTATGTTATGGAAAACCTTCTGAACATTGTTTGGCATGAAGAGGAAAATTTTTGGGCCATGCTAGTATTCATATACAATTTAGTATTTGTAATCCTTCTCATGGAATGTTATTACTATTTTGATTTATATTTACAATCCCATCTATTGATACTGTGTAGTTGTTACTTCTCTTGTTTTTTTTCTTAGAGTCTGACTAGTGTGTTCTTCAGTTAGCTTTGTTGATATCATATCCATTGGAATATTGCTTGTTAATGCTCCCCTTTTGTGATATTTCAGTGGTTAGTGTCATGTATGACACTGTTTCCATGTAGTTCCAACATATCCCTAAAATTTGTTAGAAGGACGGTGGGGGGATCCAAAATTTTAAAGATTTTACATAATTTGCTGAGGCAGCAAAACAAGTTTAATGTTTTAAGGGGCCATGGACCAGCTTAACCTAGCTCTGCCCCTAGTGATTATTTATTGTGGAATAATGGGAATCTAGATTTTTTCTTAGTTGTACACCTTTAAATTATTTTTGAAGGGAATTCAAATGTATCTATATAGCCTCCTGTCATTGGTATGTGGCTCTGTACAATGGTATTTGGTGAGATATGTAATGTGATTTCTTTCAGGACTAAGCATGTCTTCACATTCATGTCTCAGCACTTGGCTTGATGATCAAGAGATTTTGGTGCATTTGTAGAAGTTCTTGTTCTAGTTTTATCACATTTTTGTACTTCTTTTAATCGAAAAATTGGAAGTTAATGTATAATATGTTATGTTTTGTTTCACCATTTTGCTCTGTTTTAATGCAGTAACATTTAGTCGGATAGATCCCGGAGGCAAACTTGTGATGGGGTTTCGAAGGGCGTCAAACACTGTTGATACACAGGTATAGCTTTTTTGGCGTATTTCACTCCATCTTCATCTTCTTGCTTTCAGATCAAATCTTAATTCTTTTTGTGTCTTGGAAACTGATATAATTACTTTTATACAATTGTTAAATTCACAGGATGCCCACACATCTGCCCTTCCTAATGGCACACCATCTGGGGAAACCTCCTTCTCTGGTGTTATTGAGAATCTGCCTTCAGGAAACGGTTACTCCGGGCTTTTTCAAACAATGAAAGGAAGCACAGAACCTCACCTTATCTTATCTGAAAATTTGCATTCGGGGGATGGGGATATCAGGTTGCATACAAGTGATAACCATGGACTTGGGACAAATGAAGATTCTCTGCAGCAACCAATGCCAATTTCAGAGAAGAAGAGGACTCGAAATATTGGCGCTAAAAGTAAGAGACTGCTAATGAATAGTGAAGAGGCTTTGGAGCTGAGACTTACATGGGAAGAAGCACAGGACTTGCTTCGTCCACCTCCAAGTGTCAAGCCTAGCGTTGTTACTATTGAGGACCATGAATTTGAGGAATATGATGTAAGTATATCATGATCGTTACTATTGACTCAGTAATGAATATCTAATGGGTTTAAAGCGTGGGACCTCAGGTTCCAGCATATTCTCTGGGTGTAATTGATATAAGCGTTGATTCCTTCTTGTTCATCTTGTTCAGGAACCTCCTGTGTTTGGAAAAAGGACTTTATTCACTGCTCGGCCATCTAGGTGAGGGCATGTGTAATATATCTTATTAGTTATTATTATTTTTTTTTTTGATAGGTAATATCTTATTAGTTATCATTTTGTATCGGTGAAGTAACCCAGCTCTGAGGGGATAGTTGCATTTTTTTTTGGGGTAGTATTCTACCAGCTATTTCATTCTTTCTTTTCAGTTTGTTTGAAATGTTTGTTTTTGATAAATGCTTTGTTTGAAATGTTATTTGCACCGATTTTGTATGTTTCCTGGAGTTCATTGTCTAAACTAATATTTTGGGCCACATCTTCTCCAAATAAATATTATTATATTACCAAAATGTTGAACGGCAAAGGTGTGACTCAATGCATTAACTTACCAAAAAAACAATTGAATAAGTGATGCAATGGAGTAGAAACTTGCCATGCAGGCAAATAAGCCCTCATTCAGGGACAGATTTACAAGGGGGGAGTCCGAGGACCACCCCCTCCTTTTTTTCCTGACCCTTATCCTTCGATATTATGTTAGAATTTGCACAAATATGATGAATTTAGAACTCACAGTGGACAATATACTGTAGAGACCAGAAGATCCAACCTCTAATTCATTTTCAGATCACTGCATGCATGCCAAAGAATATGTGCATTTAATCAAGTGTTAGATATTTATATCTTATGCTGAATATACTGAGTACTTTCATCTAGGGGCCAGGAACAATGGGCTCAGTGTGATGATTGCTCCAAATGGCGAAGGTTACCTGTGGAAGTTCTTCTCCCTCCAAAATGGACATGTTCAGAAAATGAATGGGATTCAAGCAGGTCTAACATTATTCGAAGATTCTGTTTTCTCCCTCTGAAGATCTTTCTTGAGACTAAAGTTGGTCTTGTATAATTTATACTCTTATGGTTTGTGATGTTCTCATAGGTGTTCTTGTTCTGTTCTGGAGGAGATCAGTCAAAAGGAATTGGAGAATCTTTTGAGAGCAAGCAAAGGTATGACATTGGCCTTTATTTTTCTTCTTAATAATGAAATTTCTGTGTTGCAGTACTTTACAAAATGGTTTTAGTAATAAAACTATACATAATAAAATTCTTAAGACGTAATACATTTGTAAGAATGGCGCACGCATGTACAGTGTCTTGATGTTTCTATTAAAACAGGTGTTTCAGTTTTGACTCTATGTGGATCTATGGATTTGAAAATTTGTAAAGGACCAGACTTCATCTATATGTGTTTTAGATAAATGTTGAGATAAATAGATGGACAATATTCTTTTAGTCCATACAAAGACACAGATGTTTGTTGCAAGTGATGAAGTCAGTCCTATGATAAATCCATGAATTGGTCATGGGGTCACTGTTAACATCATTCAAAATTTATGATCTTTATCCTCAACAGAGTTTCAAAATATTTCCTGATTCATTTCAGCCCCCTCTTATCTTCCCCAGATTTCAAGAAGCGAAGAATTGTGGGAAGCCATAAGTCAGCTCAAGAACGTGAGCCTTCTGGCTTGGATGCTTTGGCTAGTGCTGCAGTTCTGGGAGACAATGTGGGGGATTCAGGTGAACCATCAGTTGGAGCCACCACCAAACATCCCCGACACCGCCCTGGTTGCAGTTGTATTGTGTGCATCCAGCCCCCAAGCGGGAAGGGCAAGCACAACCCCACCTGCACATGCAACGTATGCATGACTGTAAAGCGCAGGTTTAAAACCCTTATGCTGCGCAAGAAGAAACGCCAATCAGAACGTGAAGCTGAGACTGCCCAGAAGGATCATAAGCACCCTAGGAATAAATCAGAAATGAATGGCAAACCCAAAGATGCACAGTTGCCAATGAATCATCTGGAGAATGAAGCAAGTCAGAGTAGAATTAAAGCTGAGGTGGCTGGGACCAGCAATGGACAAATAGACCTGAATTCTCATCCCAATCGTGAAGACATGCAACTGGATCTGGATGTACCAGGAATGAGCCTGTTGAGCCTTGTTCAAGCAGCCAGCATTCCATTAGAGGATTATATGGAGCAAAGGATGACAAGCTTTACATGTGATCAACAGGGTAGTCTAGGTTCCGGTATACACCCACAAGTTTCTGGAGAGAACAAGAAACGCTTGTCTGATGAAGGGAGCCTTGCATCTGGGGTTTGGGAGCATGAGAGTAGAGGTGATGGAGGAAGTTATCATGAGTCCAATTTAGATTGAAACCATCTTTAATGAAAGAGTTTTTTTTTTTTCCTCTCTCTCTCTCTCTCTCTCTCTTTGAAAGTATAGTTTTGTTTGTTTTCTAATATTAATGAGGCGGTGTTACAAATCTCTCTCTACAATTTACAAATGTAATCTCTTTTTTTTTTCCTAATTATCTTTATAATTAGTTGTTTATCTCTCTCTTTCTGCCAGCAAGCATGTTTGTACATTACAGTCCATACTCAGCCTATTCGGGTAGCAAACGACTAGTTGAAACAAATAGGCTTTTGCCATTTCTGGCATAATATTAATAGACTAGTACATGTTGCCCAATATGTTCCAAATAGTTACATTGACTGCCCTTTGCAGACTCCATCTGGTGCACATCATGGGATCATTAGTCCGAATTCTGCACCATAAATCATCCATCAGGCAGTAGAGAGGCCCTTCATTCAGGGGTTGATCCACAACATGTCACGATGGTAATTAAACAGCCATCCGTGGCAACTAGCACCTGGGGTATTGCCTTAACCAATGTGTCCAAGAAGGTTAAGCCAGGTTTCTGCTTTTTAGGGCTTTTTGTCTCAGTCAAACTACAGTCGTCTACGATATAGTAGTATGACACTATGACTCTTGTTTTCTAACCAATTTCACAATTGGTAGCCTCAAGTTTTTGTTTTTTGTTTTAGTGTATTCGTTAGCTAATTACAAAAGAATTACAATCTATATATAAAAAGAACAAAAAGGAAGATGACAAGTTAAAATAAATCACATAGTATACAAATAGATGTCTGGATATCATGAAAGAACTAAAAAAAAAAAAAAGGACAAAAGGTGTCCCAACAATTTACATAGAAAAACATATATTTTTTATTGTGTTTTTTCCATGATATGGGAATATGAGTTGTTTCCTTACAATTTGCAAAGACTCACAATACTTCTTGCATGTCTTTCTCATTCCTCCATTTGGTTGTGATATTCTTTTTCGTCTAATGTTGGTGAAAAGTTAAGACTTTGATTGTCATCAATCTAATGTAGGACTTTTATGTCATCTACTAATAAAGATAACTCATATGTCACATCAAATAAACACCCTTCCTTCTTCAACATTAGGATTACACTTACACCAATCATTCTTTTCATCAATAAACAAAGATATATAGCTTAAATAGGTCTTTTTCGTTTGTGGTTGAATTGGACATTTATTTTACACTTTTAGTATGCATACATGCATTGATTTCATTTACAAAGCATGAAAGCTAGTTAGCCAGACACGCTTTGAGGAGCGGACACATGCAGGAAATCTATTACTAATTTTCAAAAGGTTTAACCAAACATTTGTTTTCTTGTAGGCGCGTGCATTTTTTTTTTTTTTTTTTGAAAGAGTAGGCGCATGCAGTTGAAAGTTGAAACCATCAACCTTTAATATGGCATCATTATCCTTTATCTGCACAGCTCTACATTTAATGGGTTAGGAACAGTAGCAGACTTGGATTTGACTTTAGGAGACAATATATATATACACTACCTATATTCATTAGGACATGTATATGTATTTTTTGAGCTGAACTAATTTCAATATGTGTTTTTTGAAATTACAGTATGTGTTTTTTGAACTGGACTAATTTCAGTTTAATCATGAAAACATCATGTTACTAATGTTAAGGGTTACTTTGCAAATTAAGTTCACCTTTTTGACTTTGAGCATCCTAATATTTATTTTGTGTTTTGGTGTTAACAAAAATACTCTCACCCACAACTGAGGTAGTTCTTTAACTACATCCACATTAATTTGCTTCCTATCGTTGCCTGGTAATTCTGTTCCTACTTTATCTATGCATGAGGTGAACCATATATTGGAAATAACAAGGGGTTAGTCACAATACAGACAATCAGATACCAACCATTCTTACTTATGAAGTTAGGATCTTAGAGTTAACCAAGAAATAGCTAGCCTTCATTAACTAACCAGAATGTTCGGACATATAGAATATTTTGGCTTCCGATCTTACAAATTCATTCTTAGAGCATCCACATCAGTGGATGAAAAATCATGTATAATAGAAAAAACCACAATTTTTACACATTTTGTCTCAAAATTTCTCCACATCAGTGCTTCCAAAATCTTGTATAATCATGTATATTTATCCTCGAGCTACAGTAACCGTGGATATATACAAGGTTACTGTAGCATGTGTATATAATATTTTAATCATTTCTGATTCGCTCCTTTTTTTCTCTCTCTCTTCTCCCTCTGTAAAACTAACCCTCCCTCATCATGTTCTTTCTTCCTCTGATACACACACTCCCACAGACACAAAATCAAAAATCAACTACAAACATCAAAAATCAACCACAAAATCAACAACAAAATCAACCACTAGAACAAAATCGTTGGATCGGTGATTGTGGATCGTGGATTGGAGAGGGGATTTGGATCGGTGATGTGGATCGGTGTTGGTGGAGATCGGTGATGGGTTGACGGAGATCGGTGTTGATGGAGATCGGTTTTAATGGAGATCGGTGTTGGGTTGATGGAGATCGGTGTTGATGGAGATCGGTTTTAATGGAGATCGGTGTTGATGGAGTGCTTGTGATGGGTTGACGGAGATCGGTGTTGATGGAGATCAGTTTTGTGGGTTGACGGAGATCGGTGTTGATGGAGTGCTTGTGATGGTGCTTCTGGGTTGACAGAGATCGGTGGATTGGAGAGGCGTTGTGATGCTTGTGATGGTTGTGGTGTTGATGGAGTTCTTGCTCTGGTGCTTCTGGGTTTTGACCGTGAGAGAAAGAAGAAGAAAGAAGAGGAAGAAAAAAAGAGAGGAAATGGCAGAGATAAGGAAAAAGAAAGAAAGAAGAAAGAAAAGGAGGTATTGGAAAAAGAAACGGGTAGGTAAAATAATATTAAAAAAAGAATATAAAAATATTATTTATATAGAATATAGTGTATAATAGATGAATTGATGTTGGTGTTTTGTAAAAATAGATGTGTAAAATAGAAAAAGTAGCTTTTTCTGTATAAAATAGATGATAAATTTACACAAGCTGGTCTGGATGCTTTTACATAGTTACATTCTCCGAATTGTTCTTGATATTTGTGTGTGCCGTACGTATAATTTCTATACTTGGAGACAATGCACATTAATGTCCCTAAGTAGTAATCCAAGCTAGTAGCCAAATGAACTTGCACACATTTTCCATTAACTTATTACTCGGATATAAATAACGAGTCTCAAAATGAAGCTGTAATAGTAGCCAGGTGCCAAAATTCCATTTGCTCAGTGACCGTGAAAAACTATGGTCGTTTGGGAAGAGGAATTATAAGATTGTCAATTAACAATCAACATCCATTTCAACTTTGTGTATTAATCTTGACACATGTTAGTGTTTCGTAGCAGTTGGAAGAGAATCTTGTACATGTCCAAGACCGGCCTCATAGCTTGTCGTTTTATCATCGTCGTCATTTCCACGGTAACTTAATATAACACCTTAAAATTTTGCCTCCTTTTAACAATTCACCCACTACCTTAGTTTCAACAATATTCACCCAAATCTCTCTCTCTCTCTCTCTTTGTGATCAGGATCATCAGAACACTAAAATGGGGGATTTGTCAACATTGGCAAAGGCGAGGAAAGAGCTTGAGGAAATGTATCTGGGAATTCCAGATGATTCTGCCAACCTTACTTTTCAAGACCTTGCAGTTGCGACACAAAATGCAACAGACAAGAAAAAATCCAACTCAAAGGAACTAAATCCCGAAGTCATCAAAACCTCAAAAGAAGGAACCCCTTTACACAGAATTCCCAGCCTTGATTTCAGCCAAGCATTGCAAGCATCCAATAATCACAACCACAACCACCACCACCACCATCATCATAATCATCATCATCTTGACCACGTCCAGAGGGACAGCGGTGATTTGTACAGCGTTCATCATCACCACAGCCTTGGTGTTGAAAGCCAAAGCCATCATCATCATAGCCATCGGAACCATGCGAATCCAAATGGCCACTCGGGGTTTGGGCATGCAGTGGAGGGTAGTATAGCTTATGATGATGCCAGTGTCGTGAGCAGGGCTTCCATGTACCCAGAGAGAGCTGGACGAAGGAGGCCTGGGATTCCTCACTCTAATATCTGTACCATCTGCTCTAACTACGTCTATATACTCCGGAATCGATGCCTGGTACGTACGTGTATCAAACTTGAAAAGCTTTTACATATATAAGCTACATATAACTGTGTCCAACTGTCCATGGGTAGCTTCTCTCACACACACATAAAAGCTATCTAATTGTGTTGGTGGGTTGTGATCTTGATTAAATAGAGACGTTCTATTACATTGATCAATCTTAATATGACACATTTAATAATTTTGTTGAAACTCATTAACCCTAATGTGACATGATTAACATACTTTTATATTTTGTAAGCACTTAACTTATATCAATTATATATAAATATATAAGTTCTACATAAATTCTATTTTATAATAACATCTATTAGAATATATTATAAAGTTCTTATTTCAACCCAATGAATTTTCATTCAAATTTATAAATAGATGTTTAAGATAAAATAAAAGGAAAATTTTTATTTATTTTGGTTAAAAAGCGGCTTTGTAGTTTTTAGAATAATTGGTCAATATAACAATTAAAATTCTTTCAATTATTCAATTCAATAATTATAATTAAAATTATATTTTATTTTGGATGAAATTAAATTTATTTATATAGGTCAAAATGAGCTAATTAACCTATCTTGACATGAATAATGCATTAGGTCAACATGAGATTGACAAATTTATTAATCTTGTTAAATCGATATGGTTAACCTGTTCTAATGTGAAACAATTTACAATTAGCCAATATATATATATATATATATATATATGTTTTAGGACTTCTAAGAAAACATTTTAATCGTGAACATTTAATATATGTTTGATATTAACTTTTAGCTTTTATGTACGATTTTTTAAAATCTTATTTTTTTAAAATACAAATATATTTTAGCATACTTTTAATAAAAAGTTTTTAACAAAAAACTAGATAAACTATTTCTAAACAGACACTTAGAGTCCGTTTGGAAATAACTTATTTAGCTGAAACTAATTTTTTTTCTGAAAGTACTGTAGATAAAGCTAAAAGGTAACTGAAATAGTATAAGTTAAATAGTAAAAAAAGTTAGTTTTTTAAGTCAATGCTAAACCCAACTGTGCGCGCCCAAAAGTGAAGCCTGTTGGGCTGGGCCTCGCTTGGGCTCACAATTTACTTGTATGATGGGTTTGAGTTTCCTACAATGGGTCGTCCTTTACACTGAGACTCAATGAGACCCTTTTCTTCCTCTCAAGGGCCCGAATTGCTCTGCTCTCACCCTGCTCACTATCTCTATTCCCTCTTTTACAGTAAATTTTCCAACCCTTATCTTCCCCAAATTTCTCATATTTATAGTCAAAAAACAGTGGAGAGGTCATGATTAATTTCCAGTTAGTGCAACAAGCGGTCTAGTATTATCAATCATAGGTGGGTGGTTAGGTGGGAGTGGGAAGCGGTGAAAATGGCTTTGGAACTTGGTTCCCACCTCCGCGTCAGTTCTCGGCAGTGTGCCCCCCGAGGCATTGCCGGGTAAGTAAAGGACGGTGCGTTCTGAACGTCTCCACTACGTCATTGCTCGGGAAAAGCTTGGGCCCGCAGCACGTGTGGCTCTGGGATGGGCCGCAAGGTAGAGAGAGGCTGGCTTCATGGGCCATACGCCCAGGCCAAGGTCCAAGGCCCAGATGGGCCCTGGCTCGGGGACCGTACAATAGCCCCCCCTTGATTCGCTCCCCACTCTCGGGGATGAATCAAGGATCACAAGGGGCAGAAACCTGCCTGGTCAGTCGAAGAGTCGGTACCCGGCCACTGGATGAGCGTATTAATGCGTGCCTCAAAAGACGCGTTAAAACTTGATTGATGGCTCATCCGTTATCATTGTCTGATGGTTCGTGAACCGAGGCGTCATACTTGTGGTAGTTGAAGCGGCGATCCGCGTGCTCCCTTGCCAGCAGAACAATCAATGCTACTTATCTTTCTTTTACACCTATAAATAATCGCTCATGCCATTCATCCCCACTTTCGCATTTCTCACTTTTCTTTCTTTTACTCTGCCGAGCATCCTTCCTTCGTGGTTCATCTCCTTGCCCAAAATACTCTTCCTCCTTTAGAGCCCACAGTAAGTTTCTTTTCTTCTTCTTCTTCTTTTCGTTTGCCCATTTCTTCTATTCTTCAATAAACTTAGCATTTCTTCTTTTCTTTTTTTTTTTTAAAAACACTTACTCATAGAATGGGTTATTCTTACCTCCTTGATTCGCCGAACGCTTTGGCTAGTTTTAGGGATGCTTATAATGTCCCTAGGGACGTAGATATTACCTATTGTAATATGGATGATATTGACATCCAGAGGCGCCGAGGTGTAAACACGGTGTTCTTCCCCTTGATGGCTATTCTAGAGGGTGGGCTTAGGTTCCCGGTTGACCCTCTGATTCTAAGCGCCCTTAGATTTTACGGCCTTTGCCCCGACCAACTCCCTCCCAATTTTTACCGGGTAGTGAGTTGCGTGAGTAGGTTGAACCAGTTGTACGGGTTACAACTAAATCATTATGACATCAATCACATGTATAGTCTGTGCGGCAACATTGAGTCTGACTACTATTTAAAGACTAGGGATGTAAGGGTACGGCTTATTTCGTGCCTGCCAGATTCAAACCGAAATTCCGCTAGAGATTTTGTTTGGGTGAGCGGCAATTGGTTTGCCGAGGAGCTCCTCTGCGCATTTTCGCCGCGCGATGTTGGTCAGTGACAAACATTCATTTATTTTGGTCTCTTTTGATTCTGGTCCGGGTATGTAATCACTAACTAACTCTTATTCTCTTTATGCAGAGAGCAAAAGATTCAGACCGGATCTCAGAGTGGTACACGTTCGGGACCTAAATTTCGTGCTCAGGTCGGAAATTTTTGTGCACTCGGACGGACAACTCCGAGCGTCCCATCTTATTCTCCGTGTACAACCCGTTTACTTAACCTGGCAGGCGTTCAGCCAAGCCTTGTTAGTCGACAGCCCTCTCCTCTCCTATATAGACGTCCGACACGCGAACTTCTTCCCACCAAAGCTAACTGTGGGTGAGGCCCGTGATCTTGGCCCCCGGTTCATTTGTTCGGACGAGCGACAGCTCGTGCGCGATGAGTCAGTCGAGCGTGTGTTGCAGGAGTGCCGAAAACGCGCCCACGAGCAACTTCAGTCAGAAACTCCCGCTCATCCCGAGAACCCTATAGAGTTCGAGGCTCCTGTTCGGGAAGCAGAAGGTGCAGCCGCAGAACCAGCCGACTCCTCTGAAACAAGATCCGATCAAGGCAACGCCATGGTGGCCAGGAGGAAAATGACGATCGGCCGCTTTGTCCCGAGTGCCCAGCCTGCCGCACAGCAGCAACAAACCCCTGGCCAAGATGCTTCGCCTCCCGTTGTCCCAGCAACCCGAGTTCGAAAGAGGCCGCGTACAACCGATCAGACTCAGACGAGCTCGGGCAACGTGCCCCTCCGGCCCTCGGCGAGTATTGTTATCCGGGAGTCGGTAGCACAAACCGGGGTAGACCTGGCGTCTACTTCCCGGGCTCCGACGGCATGGCGACCCTCCTTCCAACTTGACGGCAAGCCTCTTCCATCGACGGCCAGTGCCCGAGTATGGGAAAAAGGTTATGGGGGCCATGTGGCGCAGAGTCTGGCGCGCGACATTCTCTTGCCCGAGGATTTGCACGCTTTTACGGAATCGACGGATGAGTCTTTGGGGAGGCGTTTGCAGTGGCACACCATAGCGGTAACTGTTTCATTTTTCTTTACCATTCTCGGTTTCCCATTTGCTCATGTACGTGTACTTTCCATTTTACCTTACAAAGTGAATATTGTGTGGTCAGGCTGCGCAAATGTCGTACGTTGTGGACGGGAGGATGAAGGAGCTGGCCGAGGACGTTGAGCGGGAGAAGGCTCTGAAGGATGTCGCCGAGGCCACGGCGAAGGAGAAGTCGAAAATTGCCGAGGAGGCAGAGAATAAAATTGCTACAACCGTGAAGGCCCAAGCTCTTGCCGAAAGGAAGTCCGAGGAGCTGGAACTGTAACTGGGAGGCACCGAGCTTAAATTGGCGGAGGCTCAGACCTTAAATACCATGTTGGACGGACAGTTGGCCGATTCGAAGGCGGCGCTGGAGGCTTGCGAAAGCAAGTGGTATGACGAGGGGTTCGCAAATGCCGAGAATTCGGCGGAGCCGGTCATTCGCCAGGCCCACAGGCTCGGATACGAGGAGGGTTGGTTCGCCGCTCTTCAAGCCTTGGGGATTCCCGAAGATTCTTCGTTGAGGGATCGCGACAAAATCCCTTTCCCAAGTATCCCACACACCGAGAAGCCTGCACCCTTTGTCATCGATGAAGAAGAGACCTCCAGCATGAGGGATCTGGTGAATGCTATTGACTCTCACGCAGTGCCGACCGACATGGAGGAGACCAGCCACCCCTGTGTTGGGGATCAAACCGAAGAGGACATCTAGTTGCCAACTTCCTTCGCCAATCAGCGGCCTCTAGGGGATGCACCCTCCGCTCATGCCGTGGATATCTAAAGCTGAAAGCCGATCCTGCTTTGTTTTTCCTTCTTTTTGAGAATTTTTGAGAACTGAATTGCCTATGTCACCGGGCTGTGGTGACGAAACAATTTGTTTTCGTTGTATTTTCTATATTTTAAGTTGCCAGGTTTTGGCAACCAAATGTTAGTTTGAATTTTATGTCTTACCATGAATGCCTTATCGTGATGTGTTTTTTGCTTTGACCGAGTAATGAATCCTCGTTGGTCGCCTCTTTATTGTGATGTGTCTTATTATGGCTAAGGTTTCGACCTGCTCGGTGATAGGGATCGAACCGAGGGCCAGGCTTCTGTCCTTAGAATAGAGAGGCTAAGGTTTTCACCTGCTCGGTGACAAGGATCGAACCGAGGGACAGGCTTCTGTCCTTAGAATAGAAAGATTAAGGTTTCCACCTGCTCGGTGATAGGGATCGAATCGAGGACCAAGCTTCTGTCCTTAGAATGAAAGGGCTGAGGTTTCTACCTGCTCGGTGATAGGATCGAACCGAGGGCCAGGCTTCTGTCCTCAGAATGAAACGGCTAAGGTTTTCACCTGCTCGGTGATAGGGATCGAACCGAGGGCCAGGCTTCTGTCCTTAGAATAGAAAGATTAAGGTTTCCACTTGCTCGGTGATAGGGATCGAACCGAGGACCAGGCTTCTGTCCTTAGAATGGAGAGGCTAAGGTTTTCACCTGCTCGGTGATAGGGATCGAACCGAGGGCCAGGCTTCTGTCCTTAGAATAGAAAGATTAAGGTTTCCACTTGCTCGGTGATAGGGATCGAACCGAGGACCAGGCTTCTGTCCTTAGAATGAAAGGGCTGAGGTTTCCACCTGCTCGGTGATAGGATCGAACTGAGGGCCAGGCTTCTGTCCTCAGAATGAAACGGCTAAGGTTTTCACCTGCTCGGTGATAGGGATCGAACCGAGGGCCAGGCTTCTGTCCTTAGAATGAAAAGGCTAAGGTTTTAACCTGCTCGGTGATAGCGATCGAACCGAGGACCAGGCTTCTGTCCTTAAAATGAAAATGGCTAAGGTAGAACGGTGCAAATCTGCGTGAGAAACATCATTGCTATTATTAACAAAACATATACAAGAAGTTGCACTTAACTTTATGTTCGGCGTATTGCCAATCAGTGATAGTACTTCTTCAGGTTATGGACATTCCATGGTCGGGGAAGCTGTTTCTCGTCTAGGTCTTCCAGGAAGTAAGCCCCGGTGCCGGCCATCGCAGTGACTCTGTAGGGTCCCTCCCACGTCTGTGCCAATTTCCCGGCATTAGTATCCCGCATGTTGCCTACGACTCTTCTGAGAACCAGATCTCCGGCGACAAACTCCCTCCTCTTTACGCCTCGGTTGTATCTCCGGGCGAGCTTTTGCTGATATTCCGCAAGCCGTATAGTCACCCTTTCGCGGCACTCTTCCACCCTGTCCAAACATCCCACCATCATCTCGTCGTTTTGGGCGGGATCGAACCCTGCTACCCGCGCACTACAGAGATTCACCTCAGTGGGTATCACGGCTTCCGCCGCGTATGTGAGAGAGAACGGGGTCTCCCCGGTGGACCTTCTCGGAGTCGTGCGGTATGCCCACAAGACATTGGGCAGCTCCTCGGCCCAGTTTCCCTTTGCACCCTGCAGCCTTTTCTTCAGCCCATTCACAATCACTTTATTTACGGCCTCGGCTTGACCATTGCCCTGGGGATATGCTGGAGTTGAGTACCTGTTTTTGATACCGAGATCACCACAGAATTCTCGGAATGCCCGGTTGTCGAATTGTAGCCCATTGTCCGATATAAGTGAGTTCGGCACCCCAAACCTTGTGATTATATTCTTCCACACGAATTTCTTCACGTCCACATCTCGTATATTGGCCAAAGCTTCCACCTCCGTCCACTTGGTAAAATAGTCCACGGCCACCAGGACGAACTTTCGACCACCCGTCGCCCGAGGGAATGGGCCGATGATGTCCAGCCCCCACTGTGCAAAAGGCCAGGGACTGCTGATCGGGTTCAGATGTCCCGCGGGCTGATGGATTAGAGGGGCATGCTTCTGGCAATGTTCGCACTTCAGCACGTACTCGGCCGCGTCCTTCTGCATTTGACGCCACCAGAACCCTTGAGTCATTGCCTGGTGTGCCAATGAACGTCCCCCCACATGACCGCCACACACTCCATCGTGAAGCCCGGCCAAGAGCTCTCCAACCTTCTCTGGGCGCAAGCACAAAAGGTATGGCCCTCCGAAGGACCTTCGATACAACTCCCGGTCTTCCGACAGCCAATACCGGGGAGCCATTCTCCGTATTCTGCTGCCCTCCCTTTCGTCGCTCGGTAGTCGGTCTTCTGCCAGAAAATTGATGATGGGGTCGATCCAGCACGGTGCAGGGGCTGTGACGGCTGCGACGTTGATCCCTGCAGTTCCTGAATCACTCAGTACCCTGATGCTCGGTTCTGAAACAAGCTCGACTCTGATTAGCCGCGGTATCTCTTTGGCTACCGATGATGCCAGCGTGGCGAGGGAGTCCGCGTGTCTGTTCTGCGTTCGGGCCACCTGGAAAACCTTCACTGTGCCGAACCCGGCCATAAAAAGCTTCGCCTGTTCTAGGTACGCTTTCATCCGCGGATCTCGGGCTTCAAAACTGCCCTGCACCTGATTAACCACCAGACGCGAATCTGAATACACCTCAACTTCCCGAGCCCCTAAGCTTGAAGCTGTCCTCAGTCCTGCCAGAAAAGCCTCGTACTCTGCCTCGTTGTTGGATGCTTTGAAACCCAACCTAAACGAGTGCTTCAGCCGTATTCCTTCTGGGGTGATTATGACTACCCCGGCATCGGCCCCCGTGGAGCTCGACGCGCCGTCCACGAATACCTTCCACGGGCAAACCTCAAGACGGCAAACCATCTCCCCCTCCCCTTTAGGCGAAAACTCCGCGATGAAATCTGCAAGGACCTGGCCCTTCACCGAGCTTCGGGCTCTGTACCGGATATCGAAAGACCCAAGTCGAGTTCCCCATTTTGCTATTCGGCCCGTGAAATCAGACCTCTTCAATAGTGACTGCAGGGGATACTCGGTCAGTACGTACACTGTATGAGCCTGAAAGTAGTGCGGCAACTTCCTGGTGGCGTGTATTAGGGCCAAAACAAGCTTCTCCAAGGGTAAGTATCTCGTCTCGGCGTCAACTAGAGTTTTGCTGATGTAGTACACGGGTTGTTGGATTCCTTTGTCTCTCAGTAGCACTGCGCTCACGGCGTGCTCGGATACTGCCAAATACATGAATAACTCCTCACCTGGTTCTGGTGCCGTAAGCATGGGTGCCCGTGCCAAATAGTCCTTCAGATCCGCAAAGGCTTCGTCGCATTCCTCACTCCACTGAAATCCGGTCCATTTCTTCAGCAGTTGGTAGAATAGTCGGCAGCGATCCGCGAACTTTGAGATGAACCGATTAAGGGCGGCTAGCATCCTGGTTAATACTTGCAGTTCCTTTGGGTTGCTCGGTGGCTTCAGTCTTTTCACCGCTTCAATTTGGTCGGGGTTGACCTCAATTCCCCGCATAGTGATCAGGTACCCCAGGAACTTTCCGGCCCCCATGCCAAACGCGCACTTCTCCGCATTAAGGCGCAGCTTGTGCTGCCAGAGAACCTCGAAAACCGCCCCAAGGTCCCCCATGTGCAGCGCCTCCTGCTTGCTCTTCACCACCATGTCATTGATGTATACTTCGACTGTACTCCCTATCTTGTCTCGGAACATCCTTGTCATCATACGTTGATATGTGGCCCCGGCGTTCTTTAGCCCGAAGGGCATCCTCGTGTAGTGGTAATTGGCCTCCGGGGAGATGAACGCCGTTTTCTCCTGATCCTCGGGCGCTAGGGTGATTTGGTGATACCCTTGGAAAGCATCCAGAAAGCTCATCCTCGGGTGCCCACACGTGGCGTCAACCAGCTGATCAATCTTTGGCACGGGAAAAGTATCCTTCGGGCAGGCCCGGTTCAAACTTGTGAAATCCACGCAAACCCTCCACGAGTCGTTCTTCTTCTTCACCACCACGGTGTTTGCCAGCCAATCCGGGAAAAAGATTTCCCTAATCACCCCGGCATCTTTCAATCTTCGAACTTCCGCTTTCACAGCCTCGGCGTGCTCCCAGGCCGATCTCCTCGGTCTCTGCTTCTTAGGAGCGAATGAGGGGTCGACCCCGAGTCTGTGGACGATAAACTCGGGATCTACTCCGGGCACCTCGTATGGACTCCATGCAAACACATTTGCATTCTGCACGAGGAGTAGCAACATTTCTACTTTTTCCCGGTCCTCCATGCTCTCCCCTATTTGGAAGTACTTGTCTATATCCGGCAACACCTTTACCTTGAGCATACTCTCGGCGCGCGCGACCCCCTTCTCCTCTGGCGGGCTCTGTAATTGCTATAAAGGAGTCCCCGACAACGAACATTTGGGGCCGGCCTGATCCTTCTGGTCGGTTTGCTCCTTCTTCCAATCGACCATGGCGATCAAACATTGCCTGGCCGCCCGCTGACTTCCTTGTATCACCGTGACACCATAATCGGTATGAAACTTGACCTTCATGTGCAGAGTGGACGGGACAACCCCCATTGCATGTATCCATGGTCTTCCTAGTATTGCCGTGTAGGGGGAGTATGAGGCAACTATGATGAAGCTTACCATTACCTCCTTGCCCCCCATGTTCACGGGCAGAGAGATTTGCCCCTCGGGAACCACCATTTTCCCGTCGAACCCAACCAGGGGAGTGCTGTACTTCGACAGATCCTCATTCCTCAACCCGAGCCCCCTGAATAGGTCCGGGTACATAACCTCCGCCCCGCTTCCCTGGTCTATCATTATTCTCTTCACAACGAAGCCGCCAATCCTTGCCGTGACTATCAATGCATCGTCGTGTGGCTGAATGGTTCCTTCCAAATCACTGTCGTCGAAAGCGATCGGCTCTCGGGTAGGTCTGATCTTCTTCGCGGGAGGCGGCACGCCCGTACTTCCCTCCACCGATATTACTGTCAACACCTCCTTCCCCTTTGCCGTTGAAATGCCCCTCGGGGCGACGTGAATAACATCAATTACCCCAAAAGGGGGCGGAAGGGGATTCCCTCTCGGTGGGGTGCCCTGCCCTACTCCTTGATTCCCGGCATCCGACACGAACTCCTTCAGGTGCCTAGCCTTGGCCAGCTGCCCAAGATGATCCCTCAATACTCGGCACTGCTCGGTCGTATGTCCCTTGTCTTTACGGTAGGTGCAGTACAGGCTCTGATTCCTCCTAGAGGGGTCACCGGCCATCCGATTCGGCCACCTGAAATACGGTTCATGTTTGATCTTGTCCACAATTTTATGCACGGGCTCCTTGAACGTCACGTTCACCTCCCCTACTCGTGCTTCTGGTTCTTGAACCCTCAAATTCATTCATGCCCTCGGTTGAAAACCGCTCTGCCGAGGACAATCCGTCATCTGCGCCTTGCCTTTGCTATGTATTCTGTCATCTTCCAGCCGCTTGTATTCTTCAATGCGCCTCATTAATTACCGCATATCCTCGGGAGGTTTCTTAGTTAACGATTCCCTCAGCCCTGAATCCTCGGGCAATCCCATTCTGAAAGTGCTTGCGGCGATCTTCTCGTTCCCTCCGTCGATCTCGTTGTAGAGCTCCCAGTATCGGCTAGCATAGTCACGGAGGGTTTCCCCCGCCCTCATCTTCATAGACAACAGCGCGTCCACCGGTTGCTGCTCCCGGCTGCATGTTACGAATCGGGTCCCGAACTCCTGTATCAGCTCGGCGAAACTGTGGATGGAGCCCTTGTGTAACCCGTTGAACCAACTTAAAGCTGTGGGACCGAGGCTGGAGGGAAAAACTTTGCACATCAGAGCGTCATTGTGGGTGTGTAGAGACATCATTTGGATATAGTGGCTGACGTGCTCCACCGGGTCCGTCTTCCCACCATATGAATTGAAAGGTGGGCGCGTAAATCTGTCCGGCATTGGCACCCGTTCAATGTCGGCTGAGAACGGGGACCGGGCTGCCCTGCGCAGCGCACGACTCATCGCATCCATGGCCGTATTCTTCGGTCGTCTTTCCTCTGGGGACCCCGACCCTCGATCTTCATACTCCCGCGAACGAGAGCGATTTCGTCGTCGGCGAGATTCCCTTGAATGGGAACGGTCTCGGCGCTGACGGCACTCCCTCGATTGTGAACGGTCTCGGTGCCGACTTGACTCCCCCAAGTGTGAACGCTCTTGGCGGTGGTGGGATCCTGATTGATTCGACCCCACTCCGCGTCGTTCTTCCCCGGCATCGGGCCCCCTCCCCTGGTTGCCTTGATCCATTCTGCGGCGCTCGTTTCTTGCTTCCAACTCCAGGTCTTGTACTAACCTGCGCAGCCGTTCAAGCTCCTCGTCCCTGGCGTCGAGCTGCCTGTGCCGAGAAGCATGGGATACCATTCTCCCCGTTTGATACGACCCTTCTCCAAGGCCGGACCGCTCTTCCGGTTGCTCGTAAGCCGGATCCTCGCGTCTCTTCTGCCTCTGTTCCCGCTAGGTGGAGCCCTGGGAAGACCCTGCCGAGCCACTCTTGGCGTTACCTCCAGACATCTTCCTGCACACGAGTCTCGGCGGAACCACTGCTTAGTAGGAAGTTCCCACAGACGGCGCCAATTGTGCGCACCCAAAAGTGAAGCCTGTTGGGCTGGGCTTCGCTTGGGCTCACAATTTACTTGTATGATGGGTTTGAGTTTCCTACAATGGGTCGTCCTTTACACTGAGACTCAATGAGACCCTTTTCTTCCTCTCAAGGGCCCGAATTGCTCTGCTCTCGCCCTGCTCACTATCTCTATTCCCTCTTTTACAGTAAATTTTCCAACCCTTGTCTTCCCCAAATTTCTCATATTTATAGTCAAAAAACAGTGGAGAGGTCATGATTAATTTCCAGTTAGTGCAACAAGCGGTCCAGTATTATCAATCATAGGTGGGTGGTTAGGTGGGAGTGGGAAGCGGTGAAAATGGCTTTGGAACTTGGTTCCCACCTCCGCGTCAGTTCTCGGCAGTGTGCCCCCCGAGGCACTGCCGGGTAAGTAAAGGACGGTGCGTTCTGAACGTCTCCACTACGTCATTGCTCGGGAAAAGCTTGGGCCCGCAGCACGTGTGGCTCTGGGATGGGCCGCAAGGTAGAGAGAGGTTGGCTTCATGGGTTGTACGCCCAGGCCAAGGTCCAAGGCCCAGATGGGCCCTGGCTCGGGGACCGTACACCAACCTTAGTCTCACCTTATGAGAAACTATATTCCTCCTCCAAGTTCAATGATTTATATTTCTCTCTCTTTTACATCATTTGAATGGAAACACGTAACAAGAACTTTTGTGTGCAGGTTTGTGGAAGAGTGTATTAATTGCAGGCAATGTGTAAACATAGGTATGGGAGAGATGACAGAAGGAAGGAAGTGCTTAGAATGTTTAGGGAGGAGATTCAGCCAAAGGTAACATAATTATTTGTTATTCTCTCTATCCCCCTTCCCCCAATACAAAATTAGACCTGCATGGGCTCGAGTACGACCAAGTATTTTACAGCTTAATTAACATACCCAGCAAAAAGATATGAGTTTTAGATTAACTAGCTAGGATCACAAATCAAATTCATGAATTAATCAGATGGTTCCCAAAAACTCACAAAAATATTAACGGATAATGGGTCTCCAAAGCTGTCTTATATAATGGTTGTTTATGGAGAATTTTAGTGATAGGCCGGCAATCATGTGCGGACGCCAGCAGGGGCGGAGCCACATAGTGGCTTGGGGGGGCCGTGGCCCCTGCAAAAAAAAAATTCCCATTAGACTATGAAGAAAAAATAAATGGGTCACCCCAACATTAGACAGCCGGCCCCCCTACTCATTTCTCACCTATTCTCCCAGCCCCAACTTTAGTTTTAGATAACTCCAAATAAAACAAATACATGCTGGCCCACGGAAATACTCATAAGTCCAACATTTAAATACTCTTAAATCCAAATATCAACAAAAATACACTTTCCCTTCATCTCAAAAAGCCCACCCTGACCCACGGAATCCCTTGCCCTTTTTACTTTTTATTCTTTTATTTTGGCTTCTTTGATACACTTTCAGCATTGGTACAGCAGCCTACCAGCCCCCAAAACTCCAATCCTCTATTCTGTCCTCACAGTCCGAAGAAAAAAAAATTTCTGACCAATTTTTTCTTTCTTCATCAGCTGATTCAGTTTTAGTTTTGGAACTTGGTTGTTTTGTCTTCTTCGATACACTTTCAACACTGGTACCACTGCCTACCAGCCCCTAACACTCCAGTCCTTTGTTCTGTCCTCATAGTCTGGAAAAAAAAAATAAAAAATTCTGACTAATTTTTTCTTTCTTCATCAACTGATTCAGCTTTAGTTTTGGAACTTAGTGACCGACTGGTGAGTTTTCTTCTCTTTCTTAAGCATTAGACATTCATGATTCATCTCTTTTTAGTGTCTTTTTTTTTTTCTCAACTATCTACACCTAAATATTCACATGCTCTTTATATTTTCATAGATTTTTAGAGAAATACGTGATTGAAGGCATAGAGAGATTGTTTGTGATGAGTCTTGAAGGGAAGATCTTTTGGAGGCAGAGGCAGTAGGCATTGCCACCTAGGTGACCCATCTTTGCACTTTGTGAAGACAAAGTTTCTAAGGTAAAATTGTTTTGATTTATTACCTATTTTTGATTAGTTAGATATCATGTTGCTGTGGATGTGGCTGTGGGTGTTGTTAAATTGTTTGGTTTATGTTGTGTACCAATACTTGTGTGTTTAATTTTTGTTTTTGTTTGAGGGGTTATTATTAATTAAAGTCGTATTAAAAATGGGTTGACTGTTTAAATTATAGTGGATATTTTGTTTTTTTTGGAGTATGAATAACATTCATATAACTAAGTAAAAATTTCTAATTAAAATTTTATTTTTTAAAGTTCTTTTCAGGTTAATTTTTGAGTCATATTCTTAAAGCTAAAAGAATTATAAGCAAATGAAAAACAATTGATGCATTCTTTAAGAAAAAAGATGTTAGCAATTCAGAAATTAGGACACCTGTGGGAGGAAAAGGAAGTTAGACCAACACTGACAATTGATAGCATGCGTGATGTGTTGCGTGTTTTCATTAATGGCAAGCTTATAGGTAATTAGGCGTTGTCTCACAATATTACTTCCTCTTATCTCAGTCTCCTTTTCTCCGTTGAATTCTTCCTCACCATTCATTTGCGCATTGGATTATATTTTTGTGCTACTTTTTTTTTAGATATCTCTGACTTAATTGAGTATTGAGAAATGATGAAATTAATATGTTTGTTGAATGTTGACAATGTCATAATTAGCCAAATGCAGAATTAGTACCCAAGAAGAAAAAAAGACTCAAACTGCTTAGGTTATATATCAAAACTACTCTCTCTCTCTCTCTCTCTCTTACTTGTCACCTATTTCTAATCTTCCACACTTTACAACTCAACTCCAACTTGGTATCAAAGACTTTCAATCCAACCCTAGAAGCCATTAAAGAAACCTAGCAGTCATTTGAGTCAAGGTGTGTAGTAGGAGGGAGATAGACAAGAAAATAGGGTTGGGCTTAAGTTATTGAAAAATGCTAGAACCACAAAAACTTACACAATTTTTGCCACAACTCACCATGCGGCGAGTTGTGAGTGGTGAGAAAAAAGTGGTGGGTCCATGTAGATCAACACCTCCATGCACAAGTGGTTGGCCCTCCCATGTACAAATTCCTGGCTACGCCCCTGGACGCCAGCACTTTGAGTGAATCTTCTCATAAACTTGGCACTTAGCAAACTGACCGTAGATGAAGACAAGGACCTCTTCACCAAATTATTTGGACAGTAGAAACATGATCACCTCTTTAAAGTATATTAAACCAGATATAGAAGTACCACAAGACATTTATCTCAAAAATATTAGAGTAAAAACTTTGCGTATGACATAGTCAAATGTGATTGTCATCCATCAATATAGCATATCATCAAGTTTGAAAACACAACTTTTTCCACAATTGCAAATATAACTTTGTTATGTTCAGTGCATAATAAAAGTGGTATCAACCATGAGTTTATGTAAAAATGATATTATTCTAATTATAATTTATTAATTTAACATGTTCTGAGAAAAAATCTTGTGAAAAATCTTGTGTCTTCAACATTATACCAATATAGAATGCCTTAATTGCTTATTTTATGAATGATAATGTTATTTGTGTGGCCATTGGTTTTTTGTGATTGTTGATAGGTACATACAAAGAGCAGGGAAGGTAGGGTGTTGTAATGGGAGGTACCCTACTATGGTGAAGCAGGCAGAGCTTATGTGGGCTGAGAAGGGGCCCAGGAGAAGTGGCGAAAGAGGGTATGGTCACAATGGTGTGGTGTCGTCTAGACCAAGAAGCCCACTGACTCCAAGGGCCCATGTTGGCAGTAACCCAGACCCCCCTTCTTTTGTCATGGGCTCACCATATTCCCCTTATACTCCAACTCATCCCCACCACCTCGCATTTTGATGAATTTCATTTGCCAATCATTTGTGAAAGTTTCTTCAAATGCCTTACTTTAAGCCTTTTTAAAAAAAAAAAAAAAATTTTATTAAAAAAATTATTGCTTAGTCAAATTATTCTTTGTCAAATCATTAAAAGTATTGGATCTAAACCTTCAAGTGTGATCTTGGAGTTGTAGACTGGAGGTCTACATTGGAGAAAACCTTCAAGAGTGGTCTTGGAGCAATGGATTGAAAGTTTAATTTTGGAACAGATCTATATTAGAGACGTATGTGGGATTCAGAGCTCATCAGTTTGGTAACTGTAGTTAGATTTACAACGAATATGATTATTCTAACTGTAAATCTCTATCTAATAGTGGATTTGTTCATCTTGGGATTGGTCTCCCAAGTTTTTCCTTTGGAATAAGTTGTTTTATGAGATTTCCTAGGTCATCATATCATGTGTCATATTTATTTTACGACATCATCAAAAAAAATATTTGAACAAAAAAAATCTTAATATGATATTGATGCTTGTTTGATTAACTTAAAGCTTTCATAATATATCTAACTAGTCGCTAACCCGTGCGATGCACGGGATAGTTAAATAAAAAGATAATTAATCAACCTCACAGTAAAAGAAAAGGCTAAAAGAACCAATAAGAGACTACTTTGTCCATCAAGTAATCAACCCAAGTGGCATCATAGCTCATGAACAAAAGTCACTGTTGCATTTCATGGCTGCATACTTGCTAATAATGGAAATTACCTGTATAAAACTTGAAAAGGGTCAAATGATAATATGGAAAACATTCCATAAATAACTTATTGATGACAAGTATAAAGAGGGGACTAATGTAAGTCATCAATGGAATTTGAGTCAGCATCTCATTGCAAATGGAATATAGCTCTATATTAAAACTAAAAGTAAAAGTTCAATCATTCTTTTTCTAAAATGTTATAAAAAACTATAAGTAATTTACATCAGTTTCAAATAAAAATCACTTGAAGAATCAACTACTTTGAATCATTATCTGAAAGAGGAGTGACATAAAAACTAAAATAAGTCTCAAAGATGAAGTTCTTCGAACACATTTCAGTACCAATTTCCAAGTTCAGCTCTATGTATGGCAACCAATTACTCACCCCAGTTGAAAGCACAATGTTTGAAAGAATCTTCCAAGTATCTTAGTCACTTACAATTTTCATCCACCTCCCTAGATCACTAAACTATATATCTACTAATCTACCTACACTAACTTCAAATACTGAATACAAAGACAGAGCCAAAATTTCTCAAACATATTAGGGAGAAAACAAAACATCCCAACATGGTGGATCTAGGGTGTTTTGTTTTCCTTTCTCCCTATTTTCCACACCCTAACTAAATTAGAGCACTATTCAAAATCCCCATTATTTTCCTCTCATCTTTTTCTATCCCCCCAAAATCACACAAACCAAACAATGCCCTAGTTTAGTTATGTCTTAATCAGCCAGGGACGACCCCAAATTTATTATACCCTTATTACATAAAAAACAAAAAGTTTATTATAAGGAAAAAAAAAAAACCCTAAATGTTTAGAAAGGAAAAAACAAAACAAAACATTAACATTGAAACATAAAGAGGGGAAAAAAATTAACGTGGAGGGAGAAGAGGGGGAAATGAGAAAATTCTCATCTAAGCCCCTCTTTCTCCTCCATTTTCTTCTCAATTTAGGAAGAAAACAAAATATCCCAAAATGGTGGACCTAGGGTGTTTTGTTTTCCTTCCTAACTATTTTCCACACCTTTAACTAAAAAAGAGCACTATTCAAAATCTCCCTTATTTTTCCCTTCTCCTTTTCTGTCCTCCCCCAAAAAAAATCACTCAAACCAAATAATGCCTTATTTTAGTTATGCACTAATCAGCTAGGGACGACTCCGAGTACTACCCCAAAGGACCATGGCCCTCATAAGGTTTAAAATAATAATAATAATGTAATATATTTAAGGTTTATTTAGAATTTGAGCCTTACCAAATTAAACTTGGCCCCCCAAACATAACTCTTGGCCCCTTGAACTATAAAATAGCCCAAATAACAACAAAAATAAAGTCAAACATCAACTTAAATAGCCCAAATGACAACTACAAATCTAACAAGAAGTCATTTTATTTTTGATAAAAACAACAAGCCATTTTTTAACCTTTTCAAAAACAAAACAAAATATAAAAACATAAAATGACACTTAAGTTTGTAATTTTTTTTGTGGTAAAATTTGTAGTATCCCTACCTAATTGCAAAATTTCATTTCACACATATAATTTATAAATTGAGAAGTAGAAAATTTATAATTAATGCATTTTTGCACACTACACACATACTTCTGCGTGTATTTCGTGATTTTTTTTCTTCTAATACTTTGACCCCTCAATCAATATTTTGACTTCATTCCTGTCATCAGATACGCTTAATACGGGTCATCATCCTTAAGAAGTGGGAACTGAGAATAGTATGAGTATATTAGGAATGAGACACTTGAAGAACCGAGAATAGTAGGAATGAGACATAGCACATTCCCACGTTGGATGTGCATTACTAACCAGCAGCTCAGCTGGTTCAGACTCTTGACTGTGGCCATAGTGAGTGGATTTTGAAGTTAACAAGGCAATTAGGTTCCAAATTTATAATCGCTTCCACACATTTATTGAACGCTCAATAGGGTTGGAGGGGTGGGTATCTACTACAATGAAGTTGTCAATTGTCAAGTCTAATATGCAATGTCAAATCCAATAGCGTTGTCAAAATCGGTACTAAGACACATTTATGCATTAATATGTTTGGACCCTGGTGCACCCATTGCCAACCCACCAGCACTTGTACTAAGAGCATTTGTATTTGTATCAATGTTTACGGTAAACAAATATGTCAAATTTACATTTTTAAATTATAAAATCACCCACATTAATCAATTTAAAAATATACAAATTTGCAGTTATTACTGTAATCATGAAAATATACATAGTTTACTACATGTAACTTTTTTTTTTTTTTTTTACTACATTTAACTTTATATATCATTATTTTAATTATTTTTTCTCTCACATTTTGTCTCGTCAAAATTTTTTTTTTCTCTCTCTCTTTATGAAGATAATAATAAATGAAGAATAAAAAATTATTATTTAAATTAAATAGAATGTATTTTTTTTTTTGAGAAATAAATAAAATAGAATGTAGAATGGATAATTTGATAAGTGTTTTTGAAAAATAATTGTGTAAAATAGAAAAAATAAGTTCTTATATTAAAATAGACATAAATTTGTGCATGAACTGATATGAATGCTCTAAAAGAATGAACCGATATGAATACTCTAAAAGATTTCATAAATTGAATAAAGAAATTTCCATATATATATATATATATATATATATAAACCATGAAAGTAATTGGGATCTTTAAGCTCTCTTTGTTGTGCACAAAAGTAGCTTTTATACGTTGTAGTGTGATTCTATTCTAGTGAAAGTGTAAATTCCAACATAATCATTTTGAGAACCTGTAAAGTTCATTACAGAATTTGACAACTACGTTTATTTAATATTGAGATTCCTTAAAATAAACATCAACACGCATGATTCAACTCTTTTCCCCTCCAACTGGATTGGCTCTCTAAAAGGACCACTGGTTAGTGCCTTAGTGGTATTCTAAATAGTGAAAACTCGTGCAGTTAGTGCTACCACATCCAAATCAACTTCTTTATCAAACTAATTAAATTAGGACTATTTGAAATCAGCCTAAATCACTTTACATTCTATAATGTCATCACATGTTACTGAAGAATATATACTCAAATGACAAGCCGGGATGTGAAGCACAAAATAGAATTAAAAATAGTAGTCCTTAATCCCGCTCTTTTTTTTTTTTTTGAAAGAAAAATTGATATATGATATACTATTGTTAAGTGGAACATAAAATGAAACAATAAAAATGGAATAAAAGAAATTTTATATTCTAAAAAAGACAGTTTGGCTATAACTCCCACTAAAAACATTAACATAACTACATATTTTGAAAATCTAATTATTGAATTGCATATTTTTTATGTTCTTAACACATATATCAAATTTCATGTCAATCAAATATTATTATGGTAAAATACTATTTTGGTCCTTAAACTTTACCAAAAGTTTGGTTTTCATCCTTAAACTTTAAAAAGTTTTTTTTTTTTCATCTTTAAACTTTGTAAATAGTTTTTTCAATATTTTAGGGACAAAAATAGAGATGAAAAAGAACTTTTTTTCAATAGTTTAGAGATGAAAAAAAAAAAAACCTTTTTAAAGTTTAAGGACAAAAATTAAACATTTTCAATAGTTTAGGAATGAAAGACAATCTTTCCAATAGTTTAGAGATGAAAAATGAACTTCTTAAAATTTAGAGATGAAAACAAAATTTTTGTAAAGTTTAGAACCAAAATAGTATTTTATCTTGTTATTTACTATTCGATCCATAAGCTTTTTTTTTTTTTTTTGCATAATTTTAGATTACAAAAACTTGAAATTTAAACATTTAACTGATGACATAACTATTAATATTTGATTTAAAAAAAAAATTGCAAGTGTGATGAATATAAGAAGAAAATGTTATCCAATGGTAGATTTGTCAAGATTCATATCTAATAAAAAGATATTGAGTGGAATTCAACTTCTTTATCAAACTAATTAAATTAGGACTATTTGAAATCAGCCTAAATCACTTTACATTCTATAATGTCATCACATGTTACTGAAGAATATATACTCAAATGACAAGCCGGGATGTGAAGCACAAAATAGAATTAAAAATAGTAGTCCTTAATCCCACTCTTTTTTTTTTTTTGGAAGAAAAATTGATATATGACATACTATTGTTAAGTGAAACATAAAATGAAACAATAAAAATGGAATAAAAGAAATTTTATATTCTAAAAAAGACAGTTTGGTTATAACTCCCACTAAAAACATTAACATAACTACATATTTTGAAAATCTAATTATTGGATTGCATATTTTTTATGTTCTTAACACATATATCAAATTTCATGTCAATCAAATGTTATTAGGGTAAAATACTATTTTGGTCCTTAAACTTTACCAAAAGTTTGGTTTTCATCCTTAAACTTTAAAAAGTTTTTTTTTTTTTTCATCTTTAAACTTTGTAAATAGTTTTTTCAATATTTTAGGGACAAAAATAGAGATGAAAAAAGAACTTTTTTCAATAGTTTAGAGATGAAAAAAAAAAAAAAAAAACCTTTTTAAAGTTTAAGGAAAAAAATTAAACATTTTCAATAGTTTAGGAATGAAAAATGAACTTCTTAAAATTTAGAGATGAAAACAAACTTTTTGTAAAGTTTAGAACCAAAATAGTATTTTATCCTGTTATTTACTATTCGATCCATAAGTTTTTTTTTTTTTTTTTTTGGCATAATTTTAGATTACAAAAACTTGAAATTTAAACATTTAACTGATGACATAACTATTAATATTTGATTTTAAAAAAAATTGCAAGTATGATGAATATAAGAAGAAAATGTTATCCAATGGTGGATTTGTCAAGATTCATATCTAATAAAAAGATATTGAGTGGAATTGTAGACATTGTCTATAATAAAGTTTATAGTCAAACTTTATCCTTTCAAAAAAGGGTCAAGGAAATAAAACGCGTAGCAGATAAAAAAGGAGAAGCACATCTCTTAAATTTCTAAATATTCTAAGTGAAGCGCACCTCATAAAATTCTAAATATTCTAGAAGATAGAATAACAAAATGCATGATATGACTAATACAAGGCAAAGGCAATTCAAGTTGGAATTTCCCTTTCTAGGAGTTACTATTTATTACTTAGTGATTAGTGATATGCAAGTCCCTTGCTCACAAAATAGTCAAAAAAAAGAGAACCAAAGAGTCGGTGGATTTTCATTTTGACAAAGAATCCGCGAGAAAAACTACGTCGTTTATCTTTTTACATATTAATTTTAGTTTTGTAGCTCCACAAAAGAAGGAAACTTAATTAGTAATAATAATTAGAAATAAAATAAAATAATAAAAGAAGGGGGAAACAATTTTAAAATAGGATAAAAAGAATTGAAGGGAGAGTCAAATAACAGTTTTATTTTTTTTGATGATCAAGACCTATTCTCTCTTCTCTCCTCTCTTCTCTCTTCGTTGAAACGAGAGGAGAGAAGAAAAGAAAAGAAAAGAAAAGGAAAGAAAGACAATGCTTGTTGTCTCAGACAAACTACACATGTTTTAGACAACAACAATAGAACACACAAACACAGACACAGAGAGAAAGAACACAAGAAAAGAAAAAAATCGAAAAGACAAAGACAACAAAGAAAAACATCATCAATGTCCACGCAAATGCAAGATCCACCACCTTCAAACCCTAATTCCCACAACAATCATCATCAACTCAATTCGAACAATGCATCTCATTCTCATCCGCCACAGCCTCCGAAGAAATCTCAGCCATCGCCAGCAATCACGAACACCACGACGTCGTTTATGAAAGGTGGGGGACACCACAGGAGGGCTCACTCCGAGGTCAGCTTCCGGCTGTCCGATGATATGATGATGGATCTATCGCCGCCTGATGCTTTTAACGGCGGAGGTGGCAGCGGCGGCGGCGGCGGCGGTGGTGGGTCATCCACTGCTAGTTTGGACGAGATCGGATCCGAGGATGACCTTTTCTCTACCTACATTGATGTT
This sequence comes from Quercus aquifolioides, assembly GCA_019022515.1. Classification (NCBI taxonomy): domain Eukaryota; kingdom Viridiplantae; phylum Streptophyta; class Magnoliopsida; order Fagales; family Fagaceae; genus Quercus; species Quercus aquifolioides. The sequence continues at coordinate 29,213,745 of CM032326.1, forward strand.
GATAAACTCGGTGGCGCGGATCAGAGTGGCGTTGAAGGAAACGGTAATGGAAATGGAGAGAAGAGTGGTGGTGGTGGTGGCGGCGGCGGCGGCGGCAGAGGTAGGCACAGGCATAGCAGTTCCGTTGATGGGTCCTCCACTACGACGTCGTCTACAGGTGTGTTTGGCGAGATTATGGATGCCAAGAAAGCCATGCCTCCTGATAAGCTTGCTGAGCTTTGGAACATTGATCCCAAGCGTGCCAAAAGGTCTTGCTTTCAGTTTTTTGTTTTTGTTTTTTTTGTTTTTGGGTATGAAACGTGGTGCAATTTTAAGATCTCTGAGTTTCTATGATTGCGTTTGTTAAGTCAGATCTCTCTCTTTCTAAGCTACAGTTAAATGTCGTTGCAACAGATATTTGCTTTTGATTTTATGCTCAAACACCAGGTTTTTTTTTTGTTTGTTTGTTGCTTTCCAAACCTTAATATTTACGAACACACATAATGTTTTTAAGAGAAATTATGTTTCGTAGATCCATTGGTTTGTAATTTTAACTAGTGGGTTTGAAGGTTCTCACATTTTGGATATGATCATTTGAAATTTACTTAGTAATATTTTTTTTCTCTCCTGGTAATTTTATAATTTACATCTGATTCTCTTGCTGCTTGGTCGATGTTTTCTTCTCTGTTTTAAAGTGTCTCTCTTATAAAATCTGTCTGCTATTTGATATGGTGATTAATTCATCAAATTGTGTATGCGAGCTGTGTTTCTTAAGATTTGCCATTTTTTCTAATTAAAAAAAAAAGTGACATTAACTGGTACATTATTACAGGGGATAGTGATTGACATGAATGATAGAGGTTTTACAGGTGGTAAGAATGGAGTTTACTCTTATTTTCTGAAGTGTTTAGATTTCTCTATTAGACTCCACTTTCTGTAACACATAGATGTCCTAGTTTTTGATATTTCTACAGTTGGGGGGAGAGGATTTTTGGCCTAGACACCTCAGTTGAAAACATCAGGAGGTGCCAGTTGAGTTACAAGGCTTTTGGCCACATAGATGTTCTAGTTTACTTATACCAAAGGACGAGGGGGTGGGGGGAAATTTTCTAGTTGGTTGGTCAAGGTTCTAGCACAGGCTTCTTTTTAGAGGCTGTCAAAAAAATTTTGCTTTTGGGAAGTTTAGTGCATTAGTGTTGTGTTTTGAATATGAATGTAGCTTCTCACGTGTATATGCAAACTTATGGAAATTAAGAACATGGAAACGCATTCAAATTGGCATGTATCATCTGGATTCTATTTGTCTTACTGTTGTGTCTTTTCTATGTTGTGTGCATATGTGGGAAAGTGGGGAAGGAATGGGAAATTACAGTTTACCAACTTGTGGTTTTGATTGAGTTTGAATTACTAACCTATAATTTAAAAGTTGCACTCACTTGTCACAAAAAAAGAAATAGATAAATAAAAGTTGCGCTTATCCGCCTTAGGTATAATTATATTTATTTTTGGTTCATGAGTTAAATGTATTCAATTATAATGAGGTTGCTATAGTGTTTGCTAGGCTTTCTTTTTGAGGCACATGATGTACACACACAACAACAATAGTGTTGGCCATATGTTTTATTTTCCGTCAATCTATCCTATCAAAAATCATACTTTGTCTCCTTCCTAGTTGGCATGTCCTCTTTATTTCTACAAATGTTATTTTAGGTCTTACTCTTATTCTAACCTTTTTTGTTCCTTTGTCGTGAATCAACTCTTTTTTCGTCACTGGTGCATCAATTGCCCTCCTTTACACATGAACAAACCTTCTCAAGTGATTTTCTCTCGTCTTTTCATCAATGTGGCTCCTTCATATTTAAGCTAATTTCTGCATTCCAAATCCTATCTTTACTTGTTTCCACTCATTCATCTTAACATTATTATTTCACTTACACTCATTTCATGAACATGTTGCTTCTTAATAAGCCAACATTCAATACCATTGAGCACAAATGGTCTTATAACATTCTTGTAAAATTTTCTGTTTAACCTAAGAAGTATTCTATGATTACACAATAATTCTGATGTGCTTTTCCACTTTATCCACTCTATTATTATCTTATGATTTATCTCTTCTTCTTTCTCTTCATCCTTATGAGCTATTAATCTAGGATATAAAAAGCACTTGCTATTTGGTATCTCTTGACCATCAAGTCTTATAACGTCTTCATCTTTGTTTCTACTCTCTATTTAGAATTCATGTGATGTGCACACGAGAACTTTAATGATCTGAGTCTGAAAACATTATTAAAGGTTGTGATTTAAGGTGTATAAAGTGCATATTTTTAAACCTCAAGTTGAAAAATCAAACTTGACCTGAACTGTGGATAGTGTAATTGAAACACTCCCCTCCTAAAAAAAGTACACATACACATACTAGGATACACATGTCTGTACTTGTTACATTCATTTTATTTTATCTATATTCGAGGCATTTTAGGAGCTTGTGCTGACGTTTGAGTTTATATATAGGATATTGGCAAATCGCCAGTCTGCTGCCCGCTCGAAAGAGAGGAAGGCACGCTATATACAAGAACTTGAGCGTAAGGTTCAGACCCTTCAGACAGAAGCTACCACTCTTTCTGCCCAACTTACGCTATTCCAGGTTAGTCTTGGCAGTTTCTAGTTCAAAGGACACTTCCTCCCACAAGAATCGGTAGAGAGTGAGGTCGTATGTTCAAAACACATTGGGTGGATGTGTAAATCAATTTTTAGTGGTCATGTGTGGTATAACAGAACCTGATTGGTTTCATTGGCTGACATGCATATTTTTGCATGTTAAAAAAAGGTTGTAGCTAGTGTAAAAAAACTTCCACTTTTACTTTTTAAAAAAAAAAAGTATGCACACTTACCCAAGAGAAAGGTCCGTTTCTGCTGCTGCATAATGATTAGTTATGTTTTTCATGTTTGCTTGGAATCTACCTAAATGTCTGTACTTGAAACATGTTTGAAAGTAAGATATGCAGCATGCTTCCTTCAGGTGACATCACTAATAACTTATCGAATAAAACTTTGTGATGTATTCTTATTGTATTTATTTCTTTCCTAAAAAAAGATTCTTTGATTACTCCAGAAATTGTCAGTTTTTAGCCAAAGGAAAAAAAATGTTGGTCTTTCCTTACATTATTTCATTTATCAATTTTCCACTGCTTTTTCTATATAATGTTATACCTTTAGTTGTTTCTTTCAGAGTTCTTTTTCTAATTTACAGACACAAGCACATGCATACTTAGTGTTGCCTAGGCAAGGATTATTACTTATTCACTTCTTTTCTTCTTATATAGAGAGACACAACTGGTTTGAGTACTGAAAACACAGAGCTTAAGCTTCGATTACAAGCCATGGAGCAACAAGCTCAGTTGCGTGACGGTAAGTGTGGTACCTGCTTGTTTTTTGCATTTTGATCCTTGAGAAAATGAGTAATACTTTCTTTTAGATATCATCATTAAATGTGTTTATTCCAGTGCCTTTTTCTTCTCTTTTGTTTTTTTGGGTTCTAAGAATTTTGTATGAAATTTGTCGGTGACATCATACAGCTCTGAATGAAGCACTGAAGAAGGAAGTTGAGAGGCTCAAAATGGCAACTGGAGAAATGATGAGCCCTTCTGAGTCATTTAGCATGGGAATGCACCAGATGCAATTTGCGCCATCAACATTTTTCCCACATCCGCAACAACAGGGACCTGCTGGCCACCAGAACATGCAGTTGCCATTCAGTCATTCCCAATCTAGCATGTCAACTCACCAAATGCATCAATCAAATTCTCATGCACTCTCAGAAATGATGCAGAATGACCATCTTCGCCGATTGCAGGGACTTGATATTAGTAGCCAAGGATCATCTCTTTTGAAGTCTGAAGGCCCTACACTTTCTGCAAGTGAAAGTAGCTCCACATTTTGACACAAATCGGCTGCTAAACTGCTGACCTGCTGACTTGTTTATGGCACTCCCTTCTGGCAGATTGTTTATAGACTTTGACATCTAGTCATTTAGAGAAGGTACTCTATTTATTCTATTATTTATTTCATTTGTGTCAAGGATTTATATGATACTTAATTGTTTATTCTTCGGGTTGTTCCTCAAAAAGGGGTATCACCCTCAGGTTCGTTGCAATGTTCATCAGTCATACACTCTGGGATTTGTTTTGCTGGGGTACTAGAACATGTGGGAATGAAAGGTCATTGCCATTGGTGGTTGGGATGTTACCATGATGGTATCTTTCTCCTTTGTATCTTGTTTAAATTGGTATATGTAAACTTTGTGATTAATCGTTTTTTTTTCACCCTTCCATGCATTGTCTCCAACAATCGGCTCTTTCTCAATTTATACTCTCTGTTTTTCCCCTGCTTTCTCTAGTAATGCTTTCAATTAATATTTTTATGAAGTCATGGTGCGTGGTTCTTTTTCCAGATAGATATTTATAAATTCGATCTTCTACAAGCTGGTAGTCAGATTTTTTGTGGGTGCCAAGACTATAATTTGGACCTAGACTTTGATAACTTAGTAATAATTGCATTTTTTGTGGTGTTTCATGCCTGCGGTTCGAACCTCACAACTCCCCATATCCCCCTCTATCTACCTATCAAAAAAAATTTATGTTTGGAGCACCTTTTGCACACTGTGCCAAGGATCGAAGTTTCTCTCTGTATCGACTCTTTAAATCGACATTTATTCTCACATTCGTTTTAATCTTAGTGAGCATATCTTCCTTGCAATTAAGAGAACAATTAACAAACAAAATCCTCTATCACACTGAGTTTCTCACTTTATAGTTTATACCCTACTAACAGTAGTATGTCATGTATTTTATTTTTTACCTCTTAAATTTTGGTTATTAAACTTATTTTAGAAGAAATAATGCGTGTGGCAGGCTATATTTAGTAAAACATAGAATGGAACACCTATGTTGAACAAGCCCGCTTTACTATCATTTATTTGTTATCTCTAATTTGTCGGAGGAGATAATATAATTCGTAGAGATAATTGTCTTTTCTTTTCTTTTTCTTTTTTTTTGTTTGATGAACCTGGACTATTTTCTGTTGGTTCACAGATTTCTATAAAGAAAAATGTATTTTGCATTGCTTGACTGTATTTTGAAAGTTTCCTTGTTTTTGTGAAATGAATTGTTATTTCTATTTTTTGATAGGACAGTGGATGCATTTGGGCCTTGTGTTGGGTTTCTTTTTATCAAAATATCTTTTTGAGTTGGGCAGTATATGCACTCCGCTAGCGCTAGGAAGGATTTTATTTATTTATCTTTTTTTAATAAAATAAAGATGGTAATTATAATAGACATATGTTTGGAATAAGGCTATATATATATATAATTTTATTCTAGCTTAATATAAATGTGTATATATATATATATATATGTACGAAACTCTCTTCTGTACCAAGACAGAGAAATATATTGACTAGGGGGCAATGCCCCTCACCAATTTTTTATTAAAATATATATATACATGCACTAATTTTAGCAATTTTGTTCAATAAAATTACATTTTGCCTCCCTTAACGATAGCATTGATTCTTTTTAGAATAATGTTACAGGCACAAACTTATTTACAACATTTTTACAAACCATTGAGGTACAAAGTCTTATTAATTTGCATTTGGACCCACCACTTACATTACTTTTTTACTTACCAATAACCATTCACCATATTAACAATTTGTAACTTTAGCATTTTCCTCATTTAAAGGCCATTAAAAAATTTATAGATCTAAAATCTAAAACAAAATATACAAACTCAAAAAAAATTAGCGCAATAACAAAAATTACCAATAGTAAAGTTAAAAATAATTAAGCATAATTAACTAATTTTACTCAAAACAAACAACCAGGCCTTTAAAAAGTTTTAAACAAAATAATTGTGTCTTTAACTAGCAAAAACACATGCATCAAAAACTCAAAAAAAAAAAAAAAAAAAAAAAAAAACCCTCAACAGCTAAGAAGCAGCAAAGCCAACAGTTAGAGCCGCTCCCCCTAACTTCAAGTCCTGGCTCCATTCCTACTCTTGAAGACTTAAACCCTGACCTTTTCCCCCCACGAAAAAATATTTTTCGCCCCCCCACACCCCACACCCCACAAGCATTTATACTTGTGGAGTGACCATCACGCCAAGGGTGCGCGATGATAATGCTATATTTTATTAATTATTATTATTTTTAAAAAATATTTATTATATAATATTTCATTAATAAATTATTATTTGATAATAAAAATGCATTCTTCAATTACATAACCCAACGCAATTATACAAAATCGTACATAATCAATTTTTAGTAAAGTTTTAGCATGATCAAATGCAATTATTATTATTTTTAAATGCACATGTCCGCTCTGCATGTTTTAACATAAAATATTTTCTTGAAAAACTGACTCATTTTTTTGGAAAAAAAAATATATACATTTGTTTAAAACTAGAAAATTGACTTATTTTCCTATGTGGCTGTAACCTTGAAAATAAGTTAAATAACATTTGTGGTGTGGAATTTATATATTGGGCTTAATTTTTCATTATCACAAAAAAAGTTTCTATTGACTAGAAAATAAAAATAAAACAAGTTTTTTGGAAAATATTTTCCTGCCATACAAACTGAGCAGTCATAAGTATTATTATTATTTAGAGCCCGTTTGGATAGGTTTTGTATGCCCGTTTTAGACAAAACGTGATTTGCCAAATCGTTTGGCTCCACAAAATCAGCACGTTTGCGTTTTCAAAATCTAGATTTTTCACGTTTACAAAACACTGCAAAGTTTTGCTTTATCATAGACACAGATAGGCTAACCGCTATTTTTTTCTTCAGAAAATAAAAATAGTGCCAATACGATAAGAAATACCAATTTTATCCCTTCCCTCATGTATACTGTACCAGAACCTTGGCCGGTACAGGAATGCTAGTATTTCGTTCTAGATTAAATACCGGCCGTACCAGAGTCATTCCGGCAATATCGGAGCGAATACCGAATTTCTAAGAAATTGAAGGTCTTTGAAGAAGAATAAAAATTGAAGAAGCAGTTGAGGCTTTTGTGAATCTTTGAAAAAAAATTTCACCTGTCGTTGCAGATCAATCAAGCTGCTGCTTCTTCTCATTTCCCTGATGCTACCTCATGAACTTCTTCTCCTTCTTTTACTTCTAGCAAGCTCCTTCCCCCCCCCCCCCCCCCCGGCACTTTTTCTTTTTCTTTTTCTTTTTCTTTGTTTTATCCGGTTGTGAATCTCAATGCAAAAATTTGAAACTTGTGGTCAATGATGGGAAGTGAGAAAGACAAGTCTTCAAGTTCACTTTTTACCCGTCCAAATGGTCATGTCACTCCCGTGGCCTATAGATGGTGTATTATTTATTCCCATTAGCATTGAAAAATTCCAATGCTACTCTATTTTACAATTCTAAAAAGCCACTTTATCATTATACCATACCATTTTACAATACCTCCACATCCCAAACTTCTATTTCCTTCTTTTACTCATTAAAATAATATATCTACATAATAAAATAATATATTTCAAAATTATATCTTCTCCCATCTCTCTCATCTCTCTCATTTTCAGTTTTCTTCCAAATAAAATATATATATTTTTTTTACAATACTTGCTACAGTGCAATTTTATGTTTAGAATTGCACTGTAGCAGTATTGCAAAAAAATTTGCAATATTGTTGTTTAGCATTTCCCAATGCTAATGCTCTAACTGTGTTATAGTACTACTCTTTAACTCAAAAAAAAAAAAAAAGTACAATAGTATATATATATATATATATATATATACTGGTTATCAAAAATATATATACTATAATAAACTATATATTCTGTACATTAGTTAAATAGTATCAGATATTTGTCAACAATGATCGTTATTGGCTAATTGCTGCAAAGAGATTTTGGGAAAAAAACTTTACCATGGTTGGTAGAAGTATAGATTCTTTGATGAGGTTGATAAAAAAAAATGACAACCTTGAATACTCACTTTTTTGAAACTATATGGATGACTTAATAACAACCCGAAGGGAGCAGCATAATTAGTTAGGGACCTTTGCCTCATGAAGTGGAGGTCACTACTGTTCCTCTTCCTTGAGGCCAAAACTTGTTTATCTTAAAAAAAAAAATGGAAGTTAATTAAAACATTATCTACCTCCACTTTCAAGTCTCAACTCTTTGTCAATGACTTTGATGAACTCTACTTATTTCATGATCTTAAATTTATTTTAATACTTGTTTGATTCCCTTGAGTTATACCAATTAGCTCTGCTTATTTTTTTTAGTAATTATTTTAATATAATTATTTTCCTAATCATTTTAATATCTTCCTCTTGACGGTTTTTTTTTTTTTCAATTTTAAATTATATAAATTTCTCTCCATGATTCCAACAATGACAACATCATTATTGTTATTATTATTAATACTATAATTGTCAGGCTTAATTACATATTTTCAATAATAATTAAAAAAACACTGATTAAAGGAAAAATGACAAAATAACCTTAACAAAATAGTTAAGTCCTTTATTGGAATTTATACTCTAAACAGCCATTTTTAAAATAGCTTATCCAAACGCTTAATGTAGCTTTAAAAATAAAAAGCACATATTTTCACATTTTTACCAAACGTTTATCTGTGGTTTCTAAAATGATGTTTTCAAAACGCACCTTTATGAACAGCCTATTCAAACAGACCCTTAATATACATTCTACCCGAATGGATTTCCACAACAGAGCTACCAAATGCAGTCTTAAGCCAGCCAATTATTTTATTGGTTGAAAATGATTCTTTGTCTCTCTTTTGGATAACGAATCTTCGCTCTCTCTTGCGTGCACACTTCTAACAAAGATTTCCAGAGATTCAATCATGTTGGCATGGGCTTTTTTATTCCAAAAAACTTATTTCTCATGGAGCACAAAGTAACACAGAATGCAACGTAGAAATAAGTTATATATATTGATACTTTTTGTAAGTTCAATTGGTTGCATTAAACTCTGCAATCCGTATACAATATCAATATGTCAATATGACATGATTTCTTAATAAATGAAAACACAACAGCATTGTGCTTCAAACACGTGGACACTAGCTTTCATGGAGCTTTATTTTCATCCTTATAGTGACTCCAAGCTAAATTGCATCCAATAGAATTAGTCCACCCTGCAAATCATAAAATTCATAAAATCAATTTATGTTAAATAAAGTATACTCATACTAGATGAAAAAAGAGTGAAAGATGGGCATAAGAAATTTACTTTGAACAGTCGGTGGTGGGTGTGATTTTGTAGGTACAAGTAGTGCCACAAGTCTCAGGTAGTGTTCCAACTAAGTCGTAGTTGATTCCTGGGATCCTTGAAATACCATCCATGATGCAACTGCATGTGGCTCTGTGATCTTCTACGGTAGTGGAACCAGCATGGACTGCTTTAATTCCCTCACAACAAGCTTGTGGGACTGTCCCTCCAAAAATGGCATAGCTGATACATGGAGTCAGTAAGGTTGTCACCTCAGCGCATGTTATGCTTGCATCAACATGAGCAGAAACTACCAACATGCACACTAGTAGTACTGTTGTGAAGGACTTAGTAGAAACTGCTAGCTTTGCCATGGTAATAATGTTTAGCCTCTCTCTCTCACTCACAAAACAATGGTCCTAATTTCTTGCTTGGTTTAACTTTTGGGTCTGGATGCACATTCAACATGGCTCTCGGCCTTATATAGAGAGTGGCAACAATGGGGGTGGGACCTCGGAGGCGAGAAAAGTCAGGCTGAGACAAGATATTTCCTTTATTAGGCTTGTTCTTGGTAAGAAGCCAATGTTAGTAACAGCTAGTTGGGAATGGAGGAGTTCCGTGAGTTGATTATCTATACTATAAGTGGATGATGCCAAGGCAATCAACGTCCTGAAGATTGAAAGAGTAGCAGGAATGAACTATCATTAAGCAGCCTTGATTTGCGGGGGACTTGATCTATGAGAAATGGGCCCTTTGAATGAAAGTATATATGCCTGAAAAGTTAATTTGACTTGGCCTTTGTTCCTATCCTGATTCTTTCAATCTTATTTCATTTAAAAAAAGACAAAACTTAACTCCAAACCAGTTTAAAGCTATCTTTTAGATTGTGTTTATAGCCCATCAAATTTGTAGCCAAACTTTGTTTAAAATAAGTCACTCTTAGCCAATGCATTAACACTGCTCTTACCTTACAGCTGGTACTATGGTAGCATTGCTCTATTTCAATGTTGCTGATGTTTATGTTTGTCATTAATCATTATGGTTGTAGTCTTGTAGACTAACATTAATTGACCGAGTCCAACTAAAAAGGGTTCAAAATTTCAAATCCGACTAGTCGTATTTATGCTGCTCAAGCTACATTTGGCAGTACATGCCATGCAAAGCCAATTATTTTCTGAAAAAATCTTGGACCTTGATGGACTACTACATAATTGTTTTGAACAACCACATTATTTTGAAAGTATTGTACTTTGTTTATTATATTGTCATAGTTTGGGTGGTTTTTGTGTGTGTGTAGGTAGACAAGGGTTTTGTTAAATTCAAGATGATACTTCAGACATATGTTATGTATTGGTATTAAATATATATATATATATATATTGATTTATTTGAATCTATGGTTAATGTGTTAGTTTGGGCATTAGTTATTGTGGAATATTGATGATCAATAGGTCTATTTGATCTATTACAAGCTTATGTTAGTTATTATGGTATTTTTTAGCAGGTTTATATAGTATTTTTAATATGAAAAAAAAAAATAATGAGCAGGTTTTAGATGATATTTGATTGCATGGCTTTGGTATTTAAGTGGGTTTTCATATTATGTTTGCATTGCTTTGGATTTTCAATATGCATTGTGATTTGCCCAAAAAAAAAAAAAAATCTATAGCCATGTTTTTAAAACACGGCTGTAGGTCTCCTATAGCCGCGTTTTTACAACCACAGCTAAAATAAGGTCTATAGATTTTTGGACCTATAGTCACGTTTTTAGGAGCTATAGCCGTGTTTTAAAAACACAGCTATAGCCCACATTTTTTTTAGTGATATTTTTCTTCCTAAAGTCTAACTCCCAACTCTCTTGCAGCAAATATTATATACTTTCTTATTTGCTGTCTTTATCTTCTCTGTCTAAGTAAGAGAAACTATTTATACCATAAAAATAATATGGAATTAGTCTAAATGTCAAAATTAAAATGTGGTCTCAAAATACTATGTTGTTGAGAACAAAATTGAGATGACTGTAGTCCTGGCATTGACTCTCAATAATAATATCGAGACCAAGATAGTGATTTCTTCATCAATGAGAGAATAAATAATTATAATTATAATTTGGCATAAGCATGTGTAATATTGGAAATTATGATACATATAAGTCAGCAATTATGCTACGTGTGAGTTTGGTTCTATGCCACATAAGAAGATTACAAATCTAACTCTTTATTAATGTTAATTGAAAGTTATAAATTTGTCACTAATACATTACACTTGACTCTAATAGATTCACATTGACCGTGACTGAAAGTGGCAAGTTTGGTACCATTGTTTTTTATGCTTCTGCTATCTCGTATAATGTTTGGTTTGCGGGGGAGGAGGTCTTGCATCTCCTTGGTCAGGCTCCTTGAAATTACATACAAAGACGAAGTTACATGCAAACAATGGATTAAAATAATTCTAATAGTAACCATAATAGCAGCCACGAAATTAATCATTACATTAAGGTTGCGTTTGGCTCTATGTAAATTCATTTCCGAGTGTAAAATGGATTCAGGGGGAAATATTTTCCAATAAGGAAAATGCTTTCAATGTGTTTGGTTGCGCCACGGAAAACAGGGCAGAAAACGATTTTCAGTGTTTGGCTGCTGCGGAAATAGTTTTACTGTATTCATTTTCCCATGTTTGGTTTGTTCAAAAAATTTCAGAAAATATGAAATGAACAGCAAATAAAAACCTACATTCCTATAACAATCTACACAAATATTGTACTCATCCACTTTAACATGAACAAAGAGCATCCGATAATTACTTTCATAATATTCATATCAATAAGTACATAATGTAGCATTCACCATTGGAGGTGAGCCTCCATGGTCTACAAAAATAATACCTACACGTGGTATCTGAACTGTACACATGTGCCCTACATGCTTACATTGAACATACATAACTTGGGCAATTGTATCATCCCAAGCACACAAAATACTACATCTTGCAGTCAAGGTACGTAACTTTTATCCCTTGGAGCATAACAATCCACAAAATATACGTACTATCATCGTATGTCCAAGGTTAGAAATACATATATAGATTGCTTATACTAGCCGATGTTTACAGATAATACAATACTGTCACATATATGGTACAATCAAAGGTGAATACTAGTACTACATCATATTACCAACAACAAAAACTACCATCACAATCAACACCAAACAGAGTCGTCAGAGCTGAGTAAACAAATAACTATCAATCCAAAGCTTCCTCAACTTAGCATTCTTGGCCAGAAATCCCCTAGCTGCCTTCTTATTTTCACACAGATGGTCAAAGGCAGTTGCAAGCATATCTTCACTATACCCATCCGACGCTATGGCCATCACCTCAGAGTAAAGACTGGTGTAATTAACAGGCCCCCGATTATTTTCTTTCGAGGCCACAGCAATTTCCTTAAACTGATCAGACAGATAAGCGAGCACACTATCATCACTGGGAGGTGCACGGCCTCTCTTGCGGGACTTTGAAGCTGTGGACCCGGTGGTGGATGATTCTACCACATTCTTCCCCTTGTCCCCCTTATCCACCACACCCTCCTTTCCATTGTCGGCCACATTCTCAGTGTCATTACCATTCTCTTGCCGTGTGTCAAGATCAACGTATGACTTATCAAAACTGCTTGTGGCCATATCCTTACCCACTACAAGGGCCAACTCATCGTACATCTCTATCCTCTTGTTCAAAAACTCGACATGCTTATGATGCGCCTGTAAGGGAGAAAAGAAAATTTAATATTCACTTCAATAATCAGAATTGACTCATATAGATGTCATATTCACTCATATAATCAATATTTACTAACATAACTCAGTACACATCGCAGAGCATCAAAACAAGACTATATTAACAAAATATTGTTGGAAGCCATACCATAATTTCCTCCAGATAGGTCTTGGCATCGCATGTGATCATCTTGAGGTTGTCATCCCATCCAAATCCACTCTTCTTCCGAAGAGTTTGGATGGTACTCCACATAGTCCTCAATGTATACAGCCGGTTCTCCACAAACGAAGAGTAGCACTCTACTCCAAACTGAGCAGATATAGTGAGAGTAACATTTAATAATTACTGTGCATATGAATAACAAATCAAACACACATACAACCATGCTTATTTGAGGAAAAAACGCATTAACTTCAATGAACCTACAAATGTGCACAAAAAACGAAACAACTATTGGAAATAACAATGTAATACAACTATTGGAAATAACAATGTAAACCTTAAATAAATTGTCCTTACACCACCACAAGTCTATGGTAAATACATTGTCCTTACACAACAAATAGTTATAATTCTCAGTGTCATCAATCATAGAAAAATACATTATATATTACAACTATAGAAATCTGAATCACACATATTTAAAGTACTACTCTCCATTTTTGGTATAATCAGACCACATGGCTTGGCATATCTCATCTCTCTTAACATTCCACACTCTACTTTCTTCAGCAGAGTCCCGACGTGAATGTGTTTCCGGTTCTCCACCACTAGACTCTACTTGGTTCATTGCAGCTTCCATAATATAGTCAGTAGGATTAACTCCTATAATGTGATTATGAATCACACAACATGCTAACACTACTTCCACTTCGGTTTCAAAAGACCAAAATGGTTCTCCATCCAACACTTGAAAACGTTTCTTCAACACTCTAAACCCTCACTCAATGGTAGTTCTCAAGGATGAGTGACGGAGGTTGAACAATTCACGTTCATTCTCAGGAGGACGATCATTAAACTCTTTCAAGTGGTATCGAACACTACGATAAGGTGACAAAATTCCATTTTTATTACCATACCCAGCATCACCAAGATAATATTTACCTGCATATATTGAAAAATAAAACGAAATCACTACTATTCTTTAGTAAAACAAACAAAATTTATTAAAACTAATAAACCCAAAAGGTGAAGTAATCCTATAATACCTTTGGGAATTCAAAATCCCTCTGGCCTAGTGAATGCATCATTTAACACACGCGAATCATGTGCACTGCCTTCCCATCCAGCCAATACATAAGTGAACTTCAAGTCAAAACTAATGAAAGCTGACACATTTTGAGTGGTTCCATTTTTGAGACCACAAAACCTTCCTTGTATTTTAGGTGGCACAGATGCACGAACATGTGTACCATCTATTGCTCCAACACAATCCTAATTTTTGACAGATATAATGATTTAGAAAAAAAAAAAATCTTCACGATTTACAAAAATATACAAAGTCGCAATATTTATCTTAAAATATGGGTAGAACCTTCTGCTATCCCTTATCTCTGGGGGTGTATCCTTGCTAGGCAATCTTATTAGAGCTCTATATAATTTTAGGATTGCCCTAAGGACGACCCTGAAATATCTATGAACAGTCTTAGTCGATCTATGGAACCAACTACCAATTACATGGAACCTCACATTATAACCAATTATGTGTAAGAAAATTACCACTTGCTCCCTAATGGATGTGTGAACAGTTGGCCGTATGTGGTCCACCTCAGTGAGGATGTCACATAACTAGTGGAAAGCTATAGGCTTCATCCTAATTTGACTTACACAATGTCTCTCACTTCCATGTAGAATACTATTAATGTAATGCTCTCTTTCGACTGCATGATTAACATAAGGTCCCTTACGCAGTCGTCTACGCCGCAATTTCCTTAACAATGTAACCTCCACAAAGAGGACAGATGCAACTGAGGCAAGAATCGCTAGGCAGTCTTATTAGAGCTCTATATAATTTCAGGATCACCCTAAGGATGACCCTGAAATATCTATGAACAGTCTTAGTCGATCTATGGAACCGACTGCCAATTACACGGAACCTTACATTATAACCAATTATGTGTAAGAAAATTAGCACTTGCTCCGTAACGGACATGTGAACAGTCGGACGTATGTGGTCCCCCTTAGTGAGGATGTCACACAATTGGTGGAAAGCTATAGGCTTCATCATAATTTGACTTACCCAATGTCCCTCACTTCCATTTAGAATACTATTTATGTAATGCTCTCTTTCGGCTGCATGATTAACATAAGGTGCCCTACGCAGTCATCTACGCTACAATTTCCTTAAAAATGCAACCTCCACAAGGAGGACAGATGCAACTAAGGCAAGAACTACTGCTTTGGTTTTTTTCTTCTTCTAAAAATAAAAAACACTGTGGTCTAAGAGGTACATAAACAAGCATACTATTTTAGATATTACATAGTATATAGAATAGCACAAAGACAAAACAGCACAACACATCTTGTCAACCAACACAACAACATAATCTCTAACACAATCAATATATACAACCATGCTTAATTTTTATTAAACCATCCAATTTCACATAACTATTATAACAAGCCCAATTCAAGATCAATGGATAAACACAACCAATGTAGCAGTGTGTCCACAGTATTCACAAGCTGCCATATACATTCACCAAAACATCCAAATCACATTGATAACTGGGTACCATCATTTATGCACATATATTTCTCTGCATATAATTTTAACACCAAACTACAATTATCAACATTCGAATAAATCAATAATTAAATAAATAAATGGATAATAAATAAATAAGTAAATATATAAATATATAAATAAATATATAAATATACATATATATATATATATAATTATTGAATATATATATATATATATATATCGGATCCGAGAAGACAAGGGAAGAGGAGATGTGGAAAATATGGGTTTTCGATGGGTTTAAGGGTTTTGGCTAGATGGGTTTGAGGGGATGTGGATTGGGTATTGTAGAGGGTGGGTTTGAGAGTAGAATTTCGTCAGAGATGTTAGAGCCATGAATCGGAGATGTTGGAGGAGAGTAGGGCTTCATCGGCATGAAGGAGAGTTATGGCTCTATGGATCGGGTACATGTGGAGCTCGAGGTGGGCTTGGAGTGGTCGGAGGTGAGGTTAAGTGAGACAGAGAAGAAAAGGGAGAAAACTTGGCGTGGAGGGAAAAATGGTAATGCTACTCGTCAGAGTGTAGGGTGGAGCTCGGACTGGCGTCGGTGAATAGCTGAAGCTCTCTCTCTCTCTCTCTCTCTCTCTCATTGGTGCGTGGGGTCAGGGGTGGAGCTAAGGTTTTGCTTTGAATAGATAGTGAGAGTGGAGTATTCGGACTGTGTAAAGGGTGAGGAAATACAGAAATCAATTGAAGGTAAAATGAGGGTTGAAATGATTTTACGGGTTGTGTAGCCAATTTTACGGTCAAACTGAATTCTATTTTTAGTTTGACTGTATTTTCAAGTAGTGCCAAACATGGACTTGGGTGTAAATTGTTTTTGGATTTCAATTTACCACTGAAACAAACGCAGCCTAAATTACTTGTCATGTGTGAGTCTGACTTTGTGTCCTTTGTACCAACCTATCCCACAAGCAGGTGCTCTTACTCTGTGTTTCGGTCAACCTTGTGGGGGTGAGTGTAACCCAACAGCCTGCTCATTTTGTAGATGCACATTTGGCTGTTCAACTTCTCTCCCAACAACTGAAAATCCCACAACTACAGGGAAGGATGATGTAGCAGATGATATGTGAGTGAGGTTTGTACTCATGGGGTCTATATGAAGTCCAGGAGTGGGCATGAAGGACATGGATTCAGTATGGGGTGAGTCCATGGCCAAAGTAGGGCTAATAGAGCTGGTGGGTGGGAGAGACCCATGGTTTATATGGCCAATGGTGTACGAGGGTGACTCGGTGTGCATGACAGGAGGGGTCTCGTTGAAATCAATACGGAGGTCAAAGGATGGAATAGGTGAAAGTAGTACCTGTCTACAAAATCAAAACTTAGTTTCCAATTCCATTATCATCAAGCCCATGCAAAGCACTCTTACTTGAAAAACATTGTATTGTTTAAGGTCCTCTTCCAGACAACCTTTCATTGGATCATAGCTGGAATTTTCCATTATCACCAATAGAATCATTTCTTTTCACCTCAATTTTTTTCTTTTTTGGTAAGTTTACACATGCACCAATGGGGGTTATACTCCACACTTTCTTATGTATCATTTGAACTAGAGCTCATTCACTTTCTATATTTTATTTTCTCAATTAGTTAGAACGATATATATATATATATATATATGTGTGTGTGTGTGTGTGTGTGTGTGTGTGTGTAAAAACAAAACATCATGAGCAAAGTATTCATAATCACCAACTCTGATAATTTCTAAAAACATCATGACTAAAATGGGCAAAAATTCCTTGTAGAAAATCAAATGGAATTTGAACAATTAGATTCTACAAACATGTACACACTTGAAATGCCTCATCGAAGAAGACATTCACATACATGTTGAAATTTAGCTCGTCCCACAAGCATTCTTGGTAAAATGTCTATTAAAATCTTCCACACATCATAACAAGATAATTAACAAATTTTTATAATACAAGTAGCTCTCTTATTTCCTTAGAAAACCATAAGTTTGAAAAACAGAAACTACTACGTCTTTAGGGAAATCCCAATTTAGCACATTCTACTTACCCTTGCAAGGCCAACCAAGTTCTAAGCGAAGTCTATTCTCAAAAAAAAAAAAGTTTGAAGCGATGTCAACTTGAACCTCATGAAGAATAGTGCAACCCTATCAAATAGACAAGCTTTCACTACAAAAAACGAGGGCTATAGCTGCGTTTCAAAAATGCAGCTATAGACCCTAAAAACGCAGCTATAGGTTATAGTCGCGTTTTTTTAATCGCAGCTACAGGTTTGACCCTATAGCTGCGTTTTTCCACCCGGGGCTATAGGCTGAGACCTATAGTTGCATTTTTACAAAACGTGGCTATAGACCAACTTTGGGCTGCGTTTAAAACTAGGTTATAGCCTGGACCTATAGCTGCATTTTTTACAACGCAGCTATAGGCTCAGACCTGTAGCTGCATTTTCTAAAACATGACTATAGGCTCAAACCTATAGTTGCATTTTTTAAAATGCGACTATAGACCATCTTTAGGCTACGTTTAGAAACGCCGCTAAAGCCCTCTACATTGGGTTTGTCTATAGCCGCGTTGGCTATAGGTTTTTTTTTTTTTTTTTTTCTCTTGCTAAACCTGTAATTCTTGCCCAAATAATTTATACTATGTTCCCAACCAACAAATGCAACCAATTGCAACCAACAAAACAATTGCCAACACTCAACAGTTCCCAACCAATTGCCAGCAAACAAAACAAAACAAGTTCATTGCCAAAAGATTTCATTGTCCAAATAATTTACATAAACAGATAATTAAATAAACAAAACAAGTTCCCAACAAAAGATTTTTACATCACAAAATGCATATCCCTCAAGGATTTTTTACATCACAAAAAATTGTTAGTAAGCATCATGGTACTTGATTAGTCAATCCAATGCCCGTAGCTACAACCGATTACCTGTGACAATGAGAACACCGAAAATTGGGTTGAATTGGGTTTGCAAAAATCCCTAAGCTTGAAACATTTTTAAGACCATGTGTAAGTATAGGAATGTATACATAAAAATGCAAACACTTGAAAACTATCATGCATCGTGGATCTATCAGCTACATTTAGCAAGTGTAAAAGACATGTATAAAAATGTTCACTTGAAAGGATTTTGGAACAAGGATACTTTCTTGGATTCACAGTTTCATTCCCATGGAGAGTCCCTATCAAGCATTGCCACCCTGAATATATTAAAGACATCGTATTAATATCACATAACAATGCATTGCAAAAAGTAGTGTTTTGCAAAATAACATTTTGGTTGGTACCTGAGATGTATTCAAATCACGCATACAAGGGCTCAGTTGGGCGAACATTTCTCTCATGTGCGTCGTCACTTCGGCCATTTGCTGTTGGTGCCTTGCTTCTACTTGGGAGAGTTGTTCTTGATGCCTTGCTTCTGATTGGGAGAGTTGTTCTTGTACTTGGGCTAGTTGCTCCCTAAGGATTTCAGAGTTGTTCTCCAACTCCGAAATCCTTTGGGTCGTTCTGCTTGACGACGATGGAGTCGAGGTAAACTGTGAAAGGTTTGCGGCACTTCTTCTAGATGGGGTGATTCCAAATCCCACCCCATGTACACGTCCAGGGCGCTTTGGACCAAACACCTGAGCATATGCATTGTCTTTGGACTAGAGGACTCCACTACCAAACTCTCCTTGTAGTCGCATGCCCTCTTGAGTCAAAAGTTCTTCCATCCTATTCTGTACGTTTTCCCACAAGAACTAAATAACAAATTACACACCATAAACAATACAAACACAAAATACACTAAAATTCGATTCAAATTGTGCTTACCATGTTCTCTTGCGTATGGGAGTAACAACAACCCCATCTTTCCTAGAGTATACTTTTTGATACACATCTGCGTGCTCGACTGAAACCCCGTTAGCCTTCGCCTACATGATGAACAAAATTTCATACAATAAACACAATTGCTCTCATAATTGTCATGTTGTTTATATCTACCACCAATAAGAAAGTAAAAGACTATTTTCAACATTTAGTGTCATTCAGAAGCATAAAATTAGCTTATGTGATACACGAAGACAGTAGCACTTTTAATGCATTTCTTACCATTGCATCAGAAATTTGTGCAAAGCTTTTGGGTCTAGACCTTGCTATCTCCTTCTGTTTACCTCAACTCACCTTGTTCTTGTCATTTAGTGTCTGCGACCACATTACCGTCAAAGTATATGAAAACAAAACATCTCTTGACTAAATAACCACTAAGATGAGATAGACGAATAAAGTAGCAGTATCTGTGTTTTGTCCAAAAACCATTAGTTAAACCATCTCCGTCCACTGCACTTTGTCAACCGTAAATGGATTGTTGACCAATACTTGTTCCTTTGTCATCCCAAGTTTATAGTGATCCTTCTTCAACTTTGTCCTCCGATTTCTCCTCAGTAACCAAAATTGATGCATTGCCCATTCCATTTGATCGAGTGGTGCGACAATATCGAGGTCAATTAGATACCGTTTTTGAAATGCAAAAGTGGAGTTAGCAAAACACAAGCATGGACCCTACTGAATATGACATTTAATTAGGATAGTGGTTGTAAATAACTATTACTTATACTTTATTTTCATACTACCTCAATCTCAATCCAACAATCCTGTTTAAATTTTTCAGGGACGCTTGGCCACCCAGTAGACGTAAGTGGGCATAATAAGCCGTTCTCGCAAAAGTCCCAACCACCGAACGAACGTGCCATCATCCAGCCCAAACGGTTGGCCTTGTAGAACCACATCTTTTAGGCCTATTTTCTGCTGCTGGAGTTTGTTGATAATCATCTGTATATACAAAACCACCAATATTAGGACTGAATTATCAAATCTCACAAGTAGTGAAACATATCACACCACGAAAAAATTATTCATCTAGTAAATTTAATAATCAAAGGTTTATAATTTCATTTAAACAAAACATCAGTACATTTAGGCCTTTCTCCCATGTATTCATATAGCAGAAACTACTGAAGTAATGACACAATAGGAGATGTAATGTGAACTGTAAAGCCATTCAAGAAAGTACATAAAATTACGGAAGTCAAATTCTTACAATTATATTTTGCTACAGGTATAAGCTGGTAGGTATTTCATAAAGCACATTAATTTTTGTTGTTTGGGATAATAAATGCCAAGTACTTCTCACTCAATATGGCTGATCCTTTGATTAATCAAAAAATGCAGCACAAAAAATTTATTAAATTAATCACATTGAGAAAATTCACCAAAAGAATGAGTATTTTGGCTAAATATTGATGAATCTTAAATTTATTTGCGTTATAGGTACTGTTTCAAGTTATTTAGGGAATTGAGGAGAGAGACTGAATTTCGGCAACGGTGTTGCCGAAATTCTAACAAAAGTATGAGAGAGAAAGAGAAAAAGTAGGAGAGAGAAAATTTGGAATTTCGGCAATGGTATTACCAAAATTCCTGTCGCTCAAAAGCCTGCCTGAGTGGATGAGTGCCCGAAGTGTGCTGCTTGTGTTAGGGGAGTGCCCAAAGGGGAAACCTAATTGTGGCAATGGCATTGCCGAAATAGGAGGGGGGGGGGGGGAATTGTGGCAATGCCATTGCCGTAAATGGGAGGAAAAAATGAAATAAAAAAAGTGTTACGTACACAATATTTTTACAACATTTGCACAATAAATCACATGTGATTAATTGTTATTAGTTCAAATTTAAATTTTAATATTGAGATTACTTTTCTAATCCAATAATAACAACTAATAACAACTTGTCATTTAAAATTTGTTGTAAAAATGTTGTAAAAATTGTGTGCATGTATCATTTTTCAAAAAAAAGTGGAATGGATTTGTGGCAATGGTATTGCCGAAATAGGGAAAAAAAATTGCAAT
Organism: Quercus aquifolioides; assembly: GCA_019022515.1. Taxonomy (NCBI): domain Eukaryota; kingdom Viridiplantae; phylum Streptophyta; class Magnoliopsida; order Fagales; family Fagaceae; genus Quercus; species Quercus aquifolioides. The sequence continues at coordinate 29,235,360 of CM032326.1, forward strand.
TGGATTGTGGCAATGGTATTGCCAAAAATGGGAGGGGGAAAAAAAAGTTGCAATTGGTTTGTGGCAATGGTATTGCTAAAATAGGGGTGGAAAAAATTTGTGGCAATTGTGGCAATGCCATTGCCGAAAATGGGAGGGAAAAAAAAAAGTGCTACGTACACAATATTTTTACAATATTTGCACAATAAATCACATGTGATTAATTGTTATTAGTTCAAATTTAAATTTAACACTGAGATTACTTTTTTAATCCAACAATAACAACTAATAAAAAACATGTCATTTAGGATTTGTTGTAAAAATTGTGTGCACATATCAGTTCTTAAAAAAAAGTGGAATGGATTTGTGGCAATGACATTGCCGAAATGGGAAAAAACATATTTATGGCAATCATGGCAATGCCATTGCCGAAAATGGGAGGGAAAAAAGAAAAAAAAAGTGGTTGCCGAAATTTGGGAGGAATAAAAAAAAAAAGTTACGTACACAATATTTTTACAACATTTTCACAACAAGTTACATGTGATTAGTTGTTATTAGTTCAAATTTTAATTTAACACTGAGATTACTTTTTTAATCCGACAATAATAATTAATAACAAACTGCCATTTAGAATTTGTTGTAAAAATTGTGTGCACGTATCATTTTCCAAAAAAAAGTGGAATGGATTTGTGGCAATGACATTGCCGAAATGGGAAAACAATATTTATGGCAATCGTGGTAATGCCATTGCTGAAAATGGGAGGAAAAAAAACAAAATTGCAATTGGTTTGTGGCAATGGTATTGCCGAAATAGGTGGAAAAATTTGTGGCAATTGTGGCAATACCATTGCCGAAAATGGGAGGGAAAAAAAAAAAGTGGTTGCCGAAATTTGGGAGGAATAAAAAAAAAAGTTACATACACAATATTTTTACAACATTTTCACAACAAATCACATGTGATTAGTTGTTATTAGTTCAAATTTTAATTTAACACTGAGATTACTTTTTTAATCCGACAATAACAATTAATAACAAACTGCCATTTAGAATTTGTTGTAAAAATTGTGTGCACGTATCATTTTCCAAAAAAAAAGTGGAATGGATTTGTGGCAATGGTATTGCCGAAATAGGGAAAAAAAAATTGTGCAATGGTGGCAATGCCATTGCCGAAAATGGGAGGGGAAAAAAAAATTTGCAATTGGTTTGTGGCAATGGCATTGCTGAAATAGGGGTGAAAATTTGTGGAAATTGTGGTAATGTCATTGCCGAAAATGGGAGGAAAAGAAAAAACATGTTGCAAGTGGTTTGTGGCAATGGCATTGCCAAAATAGGGGGGAATTTGTGGCAATTGTGGCAATGCCATTGCCGAAAATGGGAGGAAAAAAAAATTGCAATTAGTTTGTGGCAATGACATTGCCGAAATAGAGGATAGAGTGTGTGTCAGGCATAAAAAAGTACGCATATTCTTATTCATCATTATTTTTTTGATCGAAGCAGTCTGTGTGTATGTCATGTTATTTCCTTTATTATAAAAGTACCATGTGAAACAAATAAGGATAGATTCAAGTACAATGAGTATATTGATTCTTATTTTTAAAAAATTACAAAGAAGAAAAAAATGATTGATGTGTATGCTATAAATAAAAACAAAAAAAGTACATACATTCTTATAAAAGGAAAAAAATGATTGATGTAGACGCCGTAAAAAAAAATATAAAGAAAGTATATAGATTCTTACAATAGGAAAGAAAAAAATGATTGATGTGCACACTGTAAACCAAAAAAAGCAAAGAAAGTACATAGATTCTTACACTATGGAAGAAAAAAATGATTAATGTGCACACTGTAAATCAAAAATAGCAAAAAAAGTACATAAATTTTTACCAATCCAACTTGCAGTGATAGAAAACATTTGTAGCATATGGAATTAGTACTATGTTCTTTCAAATAATACAAACTAACAATATGGTCCAACTCCTAAAAATAAAAAATAAAAAAAACAACAATCCAACCAATCCACTGAAGTAGATTGAATACTTATGTTAGGTCATTCAATTTGGCCACTAGTGGAGCCAGCCACAGTTCGAGTGGGGCATGTTCTTCTATTATGGCCTTCTTGCCTACAGAGACTGCACAATGGCCTTGGTTGATGCTCTGCCCCTTCGTCCATTTCATTTTGAAGCCGACTTGTTCTTGGTCGACCTTTTTTCACGGCGTAGCCTGACATTAGGATACAAGACCGAGAAATCAGGCTCATTCCAATGTATACTATCTGGAACCATGCGAAATCTAGGTGCATAACAAGCAACTTGTTCTTCCAAATGATAGCAGCGGTCGATATATCGCATTGCAAAGATACCTTGATATTTACACACGGCAATGACATGTGAGTACGACATCTTATAAACCTGCCATTTTTGACAATTACAAGTGTTCTGCCTCAAATTTACCTCATGACGATTATTACCCCTATATGCAGAGTTAGGGTTTATTGGTGTTTTGACTTCAAACGGACCATCTTCATGACTGAACACAGTAACTGAATGCTTTGGTGCCTTTTTTTCTCATTTATTCAATTTATTCTTTGCATAGGCCGTAATGAGTTCACTGGCAGTAACCTCTGCGCGTGCCTTAGTATACCGATCGGCAAAGTAGGCTACACAACGGTAGTATGTAAGTTCAACTAACGTAGTTATGGGCAAATTTCTAGCACTCTTTAGAATTCCATTAAAGCTTTCAGACAAGTTTGTCGTCATTGCCCCATAACGATGTCCACCATCATGTGCTAACGTCCACTTGTCCACCAGTATTTCCCTCAAATACTCCTCACCATCTGCACTTAATTGAGTAATTCTATCTCTGGTTATTTGATACTTTCGTAACTGATTCTCCATGCCTGCCCACATTACCGTAGCCTTCAAGTTTTTATTCCCAATTTGTTGATTGAAATTGCTAGTCACATGGCGAAAGCAAAAACGATGATACCAATGTGTCGATTGACATATAGTCCGTATCACTGCCATTATACTAGAGTGACGATCAGATATGACACATAACCCTTCCCGATTAGTGACATTAATCTGAATACAACGCAAAAACCAATACCAGCTATCATCAGTTTCCTTCTCCACAATGGCAAAGGCAAGTGGAAAAAGTCTGTTCTCACCATCCTACGTTGATGCAATCAGTAACGTACCTTTGTACTTACCATATAGGAAAGTTCCATCTATACTAATCACTGGCCTACAATGTTGAAAATCTTCAATTGATGGACCAAAAGCTCAGAACACTCTCTCGAATATTGCACAGCCTGGCATAGTAGCAGGTACTGTTCTCCAAATAACCTTGCTGCTCGAGTTTGAATCAGTCAAAGCTTTTAACTATTTTGGCAATAATTGGTACGATTTGTCCCAATCGCCAAATGCTCTACCAATTGCTTTTTGTTTCGCCTCCCACACCTTAGAATAAGAAGGCCGGTATTGGTACTTATTGTAAAGAGTCTGTTAAAGTGAAGAAATCTTTATGATTGGATCATTTTTGACAACATCCCTCAACTCTTTCTCAATAACATGGGTGTCTAATTGCTCGTGATCTTGTGTGAGCATGGACTCTGTACATGTGTGTGGACCATTGTATTTCCTAACCTCAAACAACCCATGTGTAACTCGAAAACATGCTCGAAGACGCCAAGAAGAATGTTTGCACCTTACAGACCAACATGTTGGATCTGACTCTCTTACACAAAATGTTTGGTTCCTCTTGATGTGATAGTGTTTAACAGCAGCTTGTAGGTCATCCTTATCGGCAAAAAGCAAGCCCATATAAAACTCTTGGGTAGGGTCCCAAATACTCTGAGTGGGCTTTTCAAATGGTGGGGTTGGATCAATCATATTATCCCACGTGTTTTGTGAAAAGCTTAGTGATGAAGGTTGATGGAATGCCATAATTGGATTGCTTTCATGATTATCTTCATTTAGAGGCTCATGTTCATCTCCAACATCATCAAGGACCTCGTTGTCATCAAGTTGGTCATCATTATCCATGGCTCGCATCCTTTCTAATAATGTATGGACTGCATTTTCAGTAGTAGCAGCTATGCGATGTGTATCATTGGGATCATTAGTAGTCTCTTGTGTGACATGCTCAGTTGGATTATCATAGTCAGCATCACTGGTGTTCATTGACCAATAAGGAACATGTTGGTCCTCAGTTGCGCCATGAGTATATGGAGCATGGTAGTCAGCACCACCAATGTTGATTGGGGAATGAGCCGCATCTTCAGAATAAAGACCAATATGAGTGGCATATGGATCATGGAAGTGCCCGCCATGTGAATAACTAAATGATGCACTCGGTCCTTCGTTGGCATATCGAATAGGAAAAACATCTCGGTGGCTTCTTATGGGCTCTACACCCACATATAACTCTAAACCTACAAATCCATATTGGCGGTCTAACATATTGAATATTGCATTGACACCATGATCATCTTCTACCAAAACTTGCTGGTAAGTCACAGGATGTGGATGACATTGAAAAAGAAATCTATACCAAATAGTTAGTTTTGAATCTTCTATGTTTATATGAAGCGTGGATGCTACTCCATCACATAAATCTTCAAATGTAACACCCTGGCTTAAGGGAAGCATAGAAGGAGGTGACCCTTCATAATAAACCCCATTTTCTCCATGTTTAATTATTCTGCCGGAATGGATGAGAAAAATGAACAACTTTTCTGCTATCTACACTAAAACATAATAATAGTATTAATATATTAACACTACACAACCATTACAATGCAATACAAGAAGGTAATCCATTAAAAATATTCAATGTTTAAATAGTTAGAGCTGAGAGAATTCTGTTAAAGAGGATTATTTCACTTATAATAATAATATTAAAATATTTTTTATTAAGGTTTATGAGCGTATACTAACCTTTTTTTTTTTTTTTTTCTTATAGCGTACATGTATATTATAGGCTAACAAACTAAGTATTTCTTTAAGGAAAAACTGGCCTGTCATGTTGAAATATATTTTTGCTATAGGAAATTTTAGGCAAGAATTCATGGACAACTAATTTAAAACATATCATATAAATCAGTTCATGTTGCAAAACACATAATGCAAAAACAATATTTCCATGCTTAGCTATGCCCAAAAACATATCAACATGAGTATTATAAAAAGAAAAATAACTACTTAAGAGATGTAACTCACCTTCTAAGAGATAAAGGACGGATAGATATTTGCAAGTGTTGTTACTTATAGTTGTTTGTAGAATGTATGGCACGCATGAATTGAAAATGGTTGGTAGAATTATGAGGGGAATAAGAGTGGAGAAGAAGGTTGATGGAATACGAAACACAAACCAAACTGCTTCGGTCAAAAAAAATGCTGAAGAATAGAAAGACAAAAAAGGTACTCTGAGGAGTTGAGGGGAATATATTCGATGCATGCAGAGAGTAAGAATCAGATGAGATGAGAAGTTTAGTTGATTGATTGATTGAAGTTTTGTTTTTTGTTTACTTTTTTTGTTTACAGTGTGCACATAAGAATCTATATACTTTCTTTGCTTTTTTTTTTGTTTATAGCGTGCACATCAATCTTTTTTTTTCTTCCGTATTGTAAAAATTTATGTACCTTCTTTACTTTTTTTCGTTTACAGTGTGCACATCAATCACTTTTTTTTTTTCCTATTGTAAAAATCTATATACTTTTTTTTTTTGTTTACAGCATGCACATCAATCATTTTTTTCTTCTATAAGAATCTATGTACTTATTTTGTTTTTATTTACAACGTGCACATCAAATTTTTTTTTTTTTCCATTTCATATTGTCTATGTATTTTTTTTAGAATAAGAATCAAGTTGCTTTGTACTTGAATCTATCCTTATTTGTTTCATAGGATACTTTTACAATACGAAAGGAAAGAACATGACATACACAAAAACCAAACTGCTTCGGTCAAAAAAATACTGAAGAATAAAAAGACAAAAAAGGTACTCTGAGGAGTTTAGGTGAATATGACAAAAAAATTACTCTGGAGAGTTGAGGTGAATATGACAAAAAATGTGAGTTGAGGTGAATACTGAAGAATAAGAATATACGTATTTTCTTTGATCTCTCTTCTCTATTTCGGCAATGCCATTGCCACAAACCAAGTGCAACATTTTTTTTCCTACCATTTTCAGCAATGGCATTGCCACAATTGTCATAAATTTTTTCCCTCCTATTTTAGCAATGCCATTGCCACAAACCAATTGCAACTTTTTTTCCTCCCATTTTCGGATTGCGCAATTTTTACAATATTTTTATAACAAATTCTAAATGGCAGGTTGTTATTAGTTGTTTTTGTTGGATTAAAAAAGTAATTTCAGCGTTAAATTTAAATTTGAACTAATAACAATTAATCACATGTGATTTATTGTGAAAATGTTGTAAAAATATTTTGTAAGTAGCACTTTTTTTTTATATTTTAATTCCTCCCAACAATTAATCTCAGTGTTAATTTTAAGTAGCACTTTTTTTTATTATATTTTAATTCCTCTCAACAATTAATCTCAGTGTTAATTTTTATTTTAACAAATTCTAAGTAGAACTTTTATTTTTATTTTAACACCTTAAAATGTATACTTTTTATGGAGTGCTTTGGTCATTTACCATGATTGAAAGTTTCAAATAAGGAAAGAAATCAAAGGGCCACAATCTGAAGAGGAAAAATCAAATATGAGCACTGATCAGTATTTTAGATGTATCTCTCTCTTAAAAAATTCAATTGACTCAAGGCCAGATGGGATGGAACCGTGACTTAAATATCTACAACTTTTATGTTTTGAGTTTTTTGAAATTCACAAAATTTGTTGGCCGAAATTAACTCACAAGTTGCTGTTGTAAATTTGGACGAAAATTAGATGGTGAAAGTTTTATTTTTCTTTGACACTTTTACGAGGATTTGGAAAAGAGGCCGTGGAGAATTAAAATAAAAATGTACACCACAGTAGCCATCATGCAAAGGAAAAAAGATCAACTAAAAAAATACAAGTTTGACCATTTTTTTTTCCCGGCTATTATGCGTCTACAGTTGTGGTTACACATATAGATTCTATGTTAGATTTGTAGGAATGGAAAATTATAGTAAATAGATGTATGATTAGATTAATTGGGCACTAAATTCAAATGCCAAAAAATGTGTACACATTTCTTATTTTCGCAAAGGTCTTATGGTTAGTAGTATAATGTGCTATGTATATTGTCTAGGCATAATATTTTTTGCTACAATGATGCATAAACAACGATAATACTTTAATATATTCTTAATAAACAGTCATTTTACATTGATTAGTCATTGCGCCGATGGGGTACATGAAGTTTTTGTTGTGTTCCACAACATGGAGGATGCCTATTTACTCGTTGTGGATACCTTTGTGCTTGCACAGGACTTTTCCCCATGCGCCTCAGCTGCGTTCTAATGTCAACTTATGTTTGATAATGACCACCTTCGTCACTTTCATTATCAGAAGACACGTCCATATCTTCTGCATCTTCTGCATCTTCCCCATTGTCCTCATTTGAGGCATCTTCCTCAGAGTCTGTTACGGAGGCCTCTTCCTCACTATTTGGAGCACATGCCCATGTATTTGGTGGCGTGCAAAAATCACCAACCTGAGGGGCTGGTTGGGAAGGTTGTGGTGTGCAGAAATCATAGCTGTATTGACTATCTTGGCCATAATTATATTGTCCAGCATAGGATGGAGGTGGTGATGGGTGATAAGAGGGAGGTGTTCCACTAGGTTGGGGATAATTGTCATAGCTAAACAAACCCTCAAATCCTTGTCCTATGGAAGTGGATAATCCAATCTGTTCATATAAATTCATGCAGTACTCATTGACATTAATTGGATTATACTCACTAAAGGTGGTTAGCTCATTACCGGCAGATGTTGACGGCCCAGCTTAGGTAGAGCTGTACGTATTATGTTGTGTAGTAGTGGATGGTTCGGCTTCATCATTTCTGCGTTGTGTAGAGGTGGACGGCTCGGTTTCAGTTTGGGTTTGCGGCCATCTTCTTTCGTGCCTTTGTCGTCGCCCGAAGTGTGTCACCCTCTGAGTAGGGACGGAGGAAATAGTTTCTTCCATCGATAACTTCACTAGGTAAGACCCTCTACTATTGGTGTAAGGACTTGCTCTGCAGTGAGATCATTCTTCTGTTGGTTTGCAACAGCCAAATTTAACATATTATTGATCTCAGTTTGCTGCCACAGAAAAAAAAACATTTATTAGTGCAGTATTATTGAAAAAGCTAAAACAATAATTTGTTATCAATATTAGTGTAGTATTTTGTTTGTGTAAATAATTTGTTCTAATATTAATGCAGTATTATTAAAAAAGCTAAAATAATTACCTGGTACACATGGGCAGCCGCCTTTGGTATCGTGAATAGGTGACCATGTTGATGGTACCATGTTGCGAAGTCCACACCTAAATCAAAATGCTCATCCCCAACTACATGTTCAGCTCGCGCATTCCAACGCCGGTAGCATTGTGCATGCTACATAAGCCAATTGACACTGGACTTCCCTGTCATCTTTACACAATGCACAGATTTATCCAAATTGTCAGTAGGCCATTTTGGACATCTTTGCAACAATCCAAACTGTCTCATGACTCTTTCTGGATGTTAATACTCGACAATTTGGAAGCATAGCAATGGCGCTGTTGTAGTCCATATATGTCTTTCCGCAAGACACCATGGATGCAAATAATTATCGTATGGTATCCAAACAACCTGTAATTCCAATTATAATAACTATGTTATAATCAATCAAATTAATAATATAACTAGTAAATTAACCATTGATTCATTGTGATATATTACCTGTTCATTATATTGTGTGTCGTGATTAGAACGGTACGCACGCAGAACATGCGTTGGTGTGTGAGTAAACGTTCTCTTGGTATCCCACCTATACACAATTAATGATTGCCACTGATTTTAGGGTTTGGAAGTATCAAGGATAAACGCTATAGTATACAATATTATATAGAAATAGAAAGTAAATATTATACTTGCAACCGTATGGTTCGTCGCTATTTAAATTTGTTGGATTTATTTGAATTGGGGTCAGATATGGAAGATACTCCTACGCCCATAATTGTAATATAAAAACAGGACTTGCAATCTCTGTACTTTTTTGAATAGCAGCAGTACACAGCTCTTTATAAAGGAAAGCAAGTGTGGCACTACCCCAGCTATATTCCCCAGCTTCACCAAAGTTGTCTAACAGCTTGAGAAAACAGCGTTGCAATCTACTTTGGCTCTTATTTCCAAATAGTAAAGCCAAAACCTGGAACATGTATGCCCTAGCATACTGTTGGGTTGTTATAGCATTGACACCCTCTAGTAAGTTTGAGAATGTATTTCTTACTCATGTTATTTTAAGGCCACCATATGACAATGCTGTTACAGGTGGTGCCACCCCAAATAAATTATCACAAACATGTTCCCAAATCAAATTAGTGAACCCGCACACTGCTTTGCCATCAATAGAAAATCTTGTAAGGATTGCTATATCCTGTAGAGTGATTGTCATTTCACAAGTAGGTAGGTGAAATGTATGGGTATCAAATTGTCACCGCTCCACCAAAGAAGTGATAAGACCCTAGTCAATATCTATACGTAGTAGGCGGGGAATACGGTATAGTCTACATTGCAGCAAATATGGGACAATACGTTCGCCTAACTGCGGGGGGGAGTGCAAACGGTTGGTGTCGCACTTGTAAGGTGGAAACCTGATTTTTTTTAAATGTACAATGTTATATTGCTAATGTTGAAATTATTTTCATGTAAATTGAATAATTGTAGATATTATTAGGACATTAATAAAATTGAATCTCGCAACGTACATTGCCTTCTATTACATCATTAGAGATGTGATATTGTTGTTGCTCCATTTCAAATATGTCCTAAATTAAATGCTACAATGAGTTAAACCATGCAAATTAACAATAAATAATATTAAATAATTTCCAAATTAACAAACACAAATTTAATTAGAGAGTTGAGATGCTTACCACAACTGTAATACCAACTGAAAGAGTGAGAATTATAGAGTGATACTTGCCAAAAAAAAAAAAAAAAACATAATCAGATAACCATAAAAAATAATTCATTAATCTAAAATTTGAATAATAATAACAACAACATATACTAATAATAACAACAAATAATATTAAATAATTTCAAAATTAACAAAACACATACATAAATTTAATTAGAGAGTTGAGATGCTTACCACAATTGTGATACCAACTGAAAAAGTGAGAATTATAGAGTGATAGTTGCAAAAAAAAAAAAAAAAAAAAAAAAGAAAGAAAGAAAGAAAGAAAGAAAAAGGAATACACAATCAGATAACCATAAAAAATAATTCATTAATCTAAAATTTGAATAACAACAACAACAACAATAATCATAATCATATGCATACAAATAATATTAACTACAACTACAACAATACATAATATTTTACAATGTATTAGCTTCTAATATTTACAAAGCACATGTTTATACAATAATAATAAATATGTTAATTTATAGAGCTGTAAGTTAATAAGCAAAGCAAAAAAATCAACATTAACAAAAAAAACTTACAATCCTTAGTTGTTCACACTGAAGCAAAGCAAAAGAACAATCGGAGGACTTACAATCCTTTGTGAGGAGATACAATTCTTAAGCGAAGGAGGAGAAATAAAAAGATAAGGGCAAGTGCTGCCTTTTATTACAATACTGAAGAATACAAAAAAGAATCTCTCTGAGAGATTTAGGCATGCGTGATATGAATAGGTAAATATATTCGATGCATAGAATAAAAATCAGATGAGATGAGAGGTTGAGGTGATTGGTTGATTGAAATTTTGTTTTTTTGTTTACAACGTGCACATTGATGGTACTATGTACCGTCTTTACCTTTTTTTTTTTGTTTATAACGTGCACATCAATCATTTTTTTCTTCTGTATTGTAAAAATTTATGTACTTTTTTTTTTATACTTTTTTTGGTTTATAGTGTGCACATTAATCATTTTTCTTACATATTGTAAGAATTTATGTACTTTCTTTGCTTTTTTTGGTTTACAGTTTGCATATCAATCATTTTTTTTCTTTCTTATTGTAAGAATCTATATACTTTTTTTGTTTTTTTTTTTTGTTTTTGGGCGTGCACATCAATCATTTTTTTTCTTCTATAAGAATGTATGTACTTTTTTTTGTTTTTATTTACAGCGTGCACATCAATAATTTTTTTCCTCATTGTACTTTTTTTAAAATAAGAATCAATGTACTCATTTGTACTTGAATCTATCCTTATTTGTTTCATATGGTACTTTTACAATAAAGGAAAAAACATGATATACATACAAACCAAACTACTTCGGTTAAAAAAATAATGATGTCAAAAAAATAATGGTAAAAAAAATAATTATGTCAAAAAAATAATGATGAATAAGAGTATGCGTACTTTTTTATGCCTGACACACTATCTGTCCTCTATTTCGGCAATGACATTATCACAAACCAGTTGCAACTTTTTTTTTACCTCCCATTTTTGGCAATGGCATTGCCACAATTGCCACAAATTTTTTCTTCCCTTTTTTTCCTTATTTCGGCAATGCCATTGCCACAAACCAATTGCAATATTTTTTTTCTGCACATTTTCGGCAATGACATTGCCACAATTTCCACAAATTTCTCCCTTATTTTGGCAATACCATTGCCACAAACCAATTGCAACTTTTTTTTCCCCTCCCATTTTTGGCAATTGCATTGCCACAATTGAACAATTTTTTTCCCCTATTTCGGCAATACCATTGCCACAAATCTATTCTACTTTTTTTTTTGAAAAATGATACGTGCACATAATTTTTACAACAAATTCTAAATGGCAAGTTGTTATTAATTGTTATTGTTGAATTAAAAAAGTAATCTCAGTATTAAATTCAAATTTGAACTAATAATAACTAATCACATGTGATTTGTTGTGAAAATGTTGAAAAAATATTATGTACGTAGCTTTTTTTTTTTGTTTTTTTTAATTCCTCCCAAATTTCGACAACCACATTTTTTTCCCCCTCCCATTTTCGGCAATGGCATTGCCATAATTGTCACAAATTTTTTTCACCCCTATTTCGGCAATACCATTGCCACAAACCAATTGCAATTTTTTTCCCCTCCCATTTTCGGCAATACTATTGCCACAATCCAATTGTAATTTTTTTCCCTATTTCGGCAATACCATTGCCACAAATCTATTCCACTTTTTTTTTTTTAAAAATGATACGTGCACACAATTTTTACAACAAATTTTAAATGACAGGTTGTTATTAGTTGTAATTGTTGGATTAAAAAAGCAATCTGTGTTAAAATTTAAATTTGAACTAATAACAATTAATCACATGTGATTTATTGTGCAAATATTGTAAAAATATTGTGTACGTAGCACTTTTTTAATTTTATTTTTTCCTCCCATTTACGGCAATGGCATTGCCACAATTGGGTTTCCCCTTTGGCCACCCTCTAACACAAGCAACACACTTCAGGCACTCATCCACTCAGGCAGACTTTTGGGCAACAGGAATTTCGGTAATACCATTGCCGAAATTCCAAATTTTCTCTCTCCTACTTTTTTTCTCTCTCTCATACTTTTGTTAGAATTTTGATAACACTATTGCCGAAATTCAGTATCTCTCCTCAATTCTCTAAATAACTTAGAACAGTATCTATAACGCAAATAAATTTGAGATTCACCAATATTTAGCCAAAAGACTCCAAAATAATAACAAGTACTGGAGGATTTACTCCTCTGTAGAAACATGAAGATTGTGAACACTACATTGGTAGGTCCCCTCCCCTCTTCACAATAGTGGTGCAGATGGAGAATTTTCCAAATACCACTTTTTGTTTGGAAATTATTTTTCTATTAGAATAAGCAATTCTTCCATACTGTACAAACCTATAACAATGATCCAACCAAGGTAAAAACTCATTTTGAGGATCTCATCAATTACCAAAGAAGGGAATTACTTTCTATTCCTTTTCAGTCCCAAAAAAAAAAAAAAGCCTTAATAACTTTCACAAAGTAAACCGGATTTTTTTAGAAAATAACCATCAAACCCAAACAATATCATTAGTTAGGCAAACTTTCAAACTAATTTGGTTTATAACAATTCGAGTTTAGAGGTGACGATTTCTGGGTTGTAAAATCGAGTATACTGAATTCGAATTTACTGTTTTTGCCAGCAGCTGACCACGTAGGCCAGAAATCGAGTTCATCGGAGTGGAGTTGTAAGCCCAAAAAATGAGTTTAGTGGACTCGTTTTATAGGCCAGCAAACCGAGTCAATTGGATTCGTTTTCCAAGCCCAGAAAACGATTATGGTGGACTCGGTTTGGTTAAAAGGAAATCAATTACAGTGTAGTCGTTTTCCTTTTAACCACGTGTCCATCATCGAAAAGCCTTTTTTTGTCTGAGACCCAAAAAAAATTTCAAACACACAAACGTTCACAGTACAGTCTCAGTCTCTCTCTCTCACTCTCACTCGCAGTCCCTCTCACTCTCAGTCTCCTCTCACTCTCATTCCCTCACTCTGACACTGCCCTCTGTCTCACTCTCATTCCTCTCGCTCTCTCACTCTCATTCCCTCTCACAGTCTCACTCACCGAGCTCCGTCGCCGTCGCTGTGACTCTCAGTCCCTCTCGCTCCGTCGCCGTCGCCGTCGCCCCTCCGCTCCGTGCTCCGTCTCCGCTCGCTCAGTCTTTCTCCCTCAGTGGTTTGGCTCCGACTACCTCACAAAAGTAAGGACTCTCTCTTTTTTCTGGGTTTATTGGTAATGGTTGATTGGCATGCATTGATTGTGGCCTTTAATAAAATGTGCTTGAGCTTTTTTTTTACACTTATACAATGTTCTTCATGTTTTACAAATTTTTGTGGTTCAAATTTTTTGTTTTCTAAAATCTAAACTAAAATGTGTTTGCCGGAGTATTCAAAACCCACTCAATAGCATTAGAGCATTTGTAATTTCAGTATTTTAGTATATATATATATATATATATATATTTTTTTTTTTTTTATGAACAAACTATTTCTATTTTTTGTAACAACTTGCTTCTCAAAAAAAAAAAAAAAAATGTAAAAACTTTTTTTTTTTTGGAAACCATTTATGCAACAACTTTTTAAAAATACCGTATTATATTATTTATTTTAAAATATATTTCATTAAAATATTAATTTTTTATTCTCAAAATATATAAAAAAATAAAATGTAAAATGTAAAAAAAGAATAAAAAATTAAATGTAAAATGAATAATGACACAGTAAATTTGCATAGCTATTGTAAATATGAATGAATTTTATATAATTGCACATAATATGAAAGGTAAGTTTTTTTGTTTAAATAAGAGCTAAGTTAGTTGAGAAAAATGTGGAGCTTTTTCTATTTTACAAAGATTAACATGAATGCTTTTATTGCTTATATAATAGAAGAAGTATCATCGCAACCAAACTTAAAATTCACTTAAGTTAGATTATGTAACATTGTGTAAAATAAATAATTGCTATTATAATTGTGTAAATTTATAGGGATATTATTTTAATTTTTTTTAAAGTTCATGCTGATAATTGTGTACATTTTAATTAGGGATGACAATTTTTGCCCGACCCGCGGGTACCCGGCCCGGCCCGACCCTAATGGGCCGGATTTTACCCGGTCCGATTAGGAATAGGGTCGGGTATGGGTTTTTAAAAAAAAAACCGAACCGAACCGAGTCCGGGTTTTATAAATAAAACCCGAGACCCGGCCCGAAACCCGACCCGTTAAAAAACCCGGAACCTTAAATTACGAAAATACCCTCTATATATATATATATAAACCTAATCTAACCCTAACTCTCCAAAACTCTCCCTCATTTCTTTTCTTCAGCCTCCCTCCCTCATTTGATTTCAGCCTCCCTCGCCTCAGCTCAGTCCGTCCCTCGCCTCCCTCCCTCGCCTCACTCCCTCATTTCAGCTCAGTCACGCCTCCGGCCTCATTTTAGCTCAGTCCGTCCCTCGCCTCCCTCCCTCGCCTCAGTCCCTCACTCCGACGCTCCGACGCTCCCTCATTTCAGCTCAGTCACGCCTCTGGCCTCATTTCAGAGAAGTGCTTTCCTCCCTCGCTTCAGCGATTTCATATTTTTGGTTGTCCTATGCTAAAACAAAACTGCGAGAAAGACAAAGGGATAATGTGGTCAAAGATTGCCAACATCCCTTTGGTTAGAATTGATGGCGTGAAGCAGCAGAAATAATTTTGCAAAATAGAGAGATCTTCCTTCCAGGTACAACATTATTTCGTTTCATAATATTTCAGTTCAAGAATTTTTACAATTATACAATAAAATCCCCTCTGTTTGTGTATTTAAACAATATGATTTTAAAAATTCAAACCCTAACCCAAGCTAATTCTTACAGTGTTGCAGTAAAGGCTAGCTTCAAAACTTGGAGGCGGTATGTTAAATTTTGGCTCATATATGTTCAATTTTTTTTTTCTTCTTTTAACAATTGAATTTCTGGCACCTTGAATTTTTCGCTCATCTCTTATGCTTGTAAGTTATTTAAATTATATGAACCCTTTATTCCTAGTGGCATATAGTTGTTCGATGAAATGCCTAAAATAGATATTGTATTGTGGAATTTGAGAACCTTTAAGATAGTACTAATAATACCAAGGATCCCATTTGCACATAATGTCAGGATAATTATTATACCATGTACTGTGATGTTTCCCGGTTATATATCATGTTGAGGAACAATGATCAATGGAGATATGCACATAATGGCTTTTTATCAATATGATGCCTGAGCAGCTATTAAAGATCAAATCATTCTCACCTGTTCCTGTAGATGGCAGGTATTTCTACATTATCCAAAACTAACCTAAATGAACAAACTAGAGGACATTATGTGGCTGTTTTCAAGAGTGACTTCCACAGTATATGATATTTTTGGAATTAGTTTTTTGGGTTGAAATGGGTAGTTATTTTATTGCTTGCATTCAATATCTGCCATTGGTTTCATATTCTTATTATTTGCTTGCTAGTTAAAGCAGTCTATATAGCAAAATGGAGCACTGTAGTGGTACTAAGAAGTGTTTGCACTACTTAAAACTTGAAAATAGGTAGTGAATTTGTTGATCGAATTTTTTGTGCCCAAACGCCCAAATGGAGGAAATGATATTCTCACACTTCCGCTTGATTGGTTAATCCAAGTATTTGCGTATAATTTGATTAATCAAACTTCTCCTTTGTCCTGAAGAGTTGACATGTATAAATGCAAGTAATTTTTATATCACTTGTAACGTTTCTCTCCATTTCACTATTTTCGTCATTATGTTGTGCAGATGTTTTGTCACATTATTATGCATCTAGTTAATGATTCATTCAGCTGAACTGTATTATCACTTAATGCTCTCTTACTGGAAATTTCTATTAGACAATTATGTCTTTCTTTGCCTAATTTGTGCCACTGCCAATATATGTGGTTTGAGTCCCACCTGAGCCTTTCCTAGTCCCATTATTATGCCTAATTTGTGCCACTGCTAATAAATGTGTTTGTTGGATATTTATAAAAATGTTTCATAAAAATTATATGTTGGATATTTATATATTTGCTAGTTACAATTTGATGAAGTTTATTCCATTTTTTAATTCATTGTTGTTGTAGGTTCTTCAACTATATATGGAGATAGTACATTTCAATCAATTCTTGATGATGGGGAGCCAAATGAAGATGATGGGAGTTGTATCACAATTGATGAAGATTAAACATTTTGTAATAATTTAGTAGTTTTTTTAATTTCTTAGACATGTTAGATTAATTTGTTGGTTTGTAATTATTCTAAACTTGTGGGATATATTTTGTAGCTTTTTAATTTCTTGGACTCGTTGGACTTTTGATACTTATTTCTTGGATTTGTAGGATTTATTTTATTTTTATGTTTAGACGGTGATTTTAGTTATGATTTTGTTGATTAATGATTAAATGGTTATCTTAGCTTGGTAATTTATTGATTTAAAATCTTAGTTATAATTTATTGAATTATGATTATGATATTAGTTATGATTTATTGATTTATAGATTTGTAATTAACAGGTGATTTATTGATTTATGATTAGTAGTTTCTGATTGATTTGGACTGATTTGGCAATTGGGCCATGTAGGCTTAATGTAGGCAATATGCAGGCAAAAATAAATTTGGACTGATTTCAGTGATTTGGCTAATAAATTATAGGCTTAATGAATTGGACTGAATGCAGGCTTAGTTTAGGCAAAAAAAAATCTGGGCTTAATATATATATATATATATATATATTTTTTTTTTTTGAGGTTGGGCCACGAATTGGGCCCAATCTTAAACGGGGCCCGGGAAAAAACCCGGTACCCTAAACGGGCCGGGGCCGGGTCCGAGTTACGGGCCTTGTCCCGCGGGTCGGGTTCGGGTATGGAAAAACCCGGCCCGAACCCGACCCGTTGCCATTCCTAATTTTAATTCTTCCATTGCCTTAAAAATTGTAAGTCATTTGTTTTTCCGTTGTCTAATTCCAAGTACAATTTGGTTTACTTCAGTGTGTGGTTAAAATGGATTTTTCGCTACCCCAATCAGTGAGGGTTAGGTGCACTGGCTATATTTGTTTTCTTTGAAAATAATGTTATTTTCAAATTTCAGGATGTGAACAAAAAAAAACCAAACCATAGGGATTCTTTGGATGGGTGTCTTAATTTCTTCACAAATGAAGAAATTATACATATGATGGGTGTCTTAATTTTGAACCCTCGTGTAATTCTAGGAATTTACATAGAGAAACTTGTCTTGTGTGAAAAATTGAGCAATGTTATTGATACAACATTTTTTATAACAAATTTCACACCTGTTGAGTTCACATATTATTATTGAATCTCATAAGAGTTCATCATTAAATACTATTTTATTATCCACTATTAACAACTTGCCACCTTAGATAGTTATATTTTTGTTTTGCTTATATTTTAAACAAAATAAACCAATAGAAATAAATTAAATTATACTAAATTACCACTTAAAAATAAACCAATTTGACACTATATATCCCAAAGAATTAGGATTATCCCAATTTAACTCAGCAGCATATTGAGTTTTTTATATGTATCTTTATTCCCTGTGATTGATTGTCGTACTTATCGTTTGTGCAAGAAATTAGGCTATACATTGAGATCCTTGCCAATTTATGTTCAACATGTGCTTATATTACTCTTGACTCCCTAAACTTTGTGCAGTATGGCTGCTGTTCCTGCTCAGATTCGTGATGAGTTCGGACCTAGTCCCATTGAGCGTTCGGTGTTAAGGTTTCTAACAACTCATCGATCGTGCGCTATTTGGGAAGGCAAGGTAAAATTAAAACCGACCACGTGCTGAATATTCTTTTCTTATCCTTTTACATTATATTTTATCATAATTGTCCTTGAAAATGTTGGTTTTATATGTTTGCAATTAGTGTTTAGAAAGTTGTAAATTTTTTTTTTTTTTTTGATAAGTTGAAGTTGTAAATTTTATTGCATTGTGCTTATAATAGATTAACTCTTTTAATATAATTTTTGTATGTATGGGACAAGAGAGTCGAGCATAAAACATTTTGAAGAATTTACTTCTGAGATTATTATATTAACCACCACTTAGAAAATTGAAACAAAAGCTCTCAATCTAGCTGGCAACAATAAAACCAGCATTGAAAACCTTCCAAGTTCTAAGTTCTAACACTGACCAGTGATAATTAAGCATTCAAAACTCCATTAAGGCTGGCTATATGTGGTCAATTATTTTATTTTTGTTTATTTTTTTTTTAGAGGAGAACAAAAATTATCATACAATTGTTTGTATGATATAAAATTGTAAGATAATAATTTCAAATGGGTCTTTTTTTATAATTAAATATTACATGAATAATATTTGGTTATTAATTATCAATTTAGTAAATGTTTGATAGCTCTGCACTGTGCACTAGCATTCTATCAAATGTATCAAGTGCATTGCATCCTTTTATTTTGCTCCCGTTGTTTTTTTTTTTTTTTTTTTTTTTGGGGATGATATTTTAATTTCCCTTCATAACAGCTTTATTTTTGTTTTTTGGGATCAATAGCTACAATCACATATACAAAGGTTATGGCATATTACATCTCATCACCATGGTTCTATCATGTGCAGGATCCGGGGGCACTGAAATGCTGTGGTCGTAATGACGAGCTCTGAAAACGACGCCCCATAGTGGTGGATGATCGCGTCATTGACATTGTCAAGAGAGTAGGATTAATTGGGCTGTATAGGACCCCATGTAGAGAGATTGATAATAATTTGATAACGGCCTTGGTTGAGCGATGGCAGCCTGAAACCCACACTTTCCACCTGCCATGTGGCGAGACAACAATCACATTGCAAGATGTGGAAGTTATTTTCGGGATTCCAATCGATGGTGAGGCAATTGTTGGAAGAACTGACTTGACATGGGAAGATGAATGTCAGAGTATGCTTGGAATTCCTCCTAATGGAAATGTGCTTAAAGGACAAAGGATCCTAATTAAGAAGCTACTAGAAAAAATTGACCACGGGTTGCCTAATGATGCAGCAGAGGTGGTTGTGCATCAATATGCATGGTGTTATATTCTAGCACTGCTGGTAAACACAATTTTCGCCGACAAGTCTGGCGATAGGGTGCATATGATGTGGTTGCAGATGTTGAGGGACCTTCGCAATCCACATCAGTACAGTTGGGGGAGCGCTTGCCTTGCATGGTTGTACAGAGAGTTATGCAGGGCAACCGACAGTGGTGCCAGTCAGATTGATGGGGCCTCGCTACTGGTTCAGTATTGGGCATGGTTCAGACTCCCTTTTTTGTGCCCAAGGAAGGAGGACCTCCCACCAGATGATGCATATGGCCCACCGTTTGCACCTTCTCCACTGTCCATTAAGTAAGTCTCTTCCTTGATCGATTCTGAAAATTGGAAATAGATCCATAATTTTAAACGACATGACACATTGTTGGACATAGAAAATATAATTTTAACCTTGATATTCCTCAAATCTTGAAAATTAATAGGATTTTTATTAATTTTTATATATCGTTTTACAACCACTGAGGTCATATGTTATTATTGATGTATAATACAAGTGTTATTAATTTCTAGCTCCACCACTAATCATATGTTTAGATAATCATTGTTTGGTATAAACTTAGTGGTATGTAATGTTAAATTTACGATTGCCCATCATTTATTGTTGTTGATTACTTCAAATTCTCAATTCCAAGTAACACCCTCTCTTTCTTAATTGTAGGACTGTGTGGGTCATGACCACAAAAAATAGCCCCCAAGAAATCTGTTTGGTTCGGTACCGTCAGCTATTAGATTGTATGCGTCCCAACCAGGTACCCAAATTGTGTTCTTTCTATTGTTTATGACTATTGTATTTACTGCTTGTAAAATAGCTCATAGTCGAAAATAATGGAACATTGCATAATGTGCTGCCCTTTTATTTGGCTATTTCAGGTGTTGTGGGAACCATATCAAGATGACTTAGCCCACCTGCCTCCGTTCTGTGTCGCAGGAAGGGATGTATGGACGGCGAGGGTGCCGCTTGTATGCTTTTGGCTTGTAGAAAAACATACACCGGACCGTGTTCTTCGTCAATTTGGGATGGTACAAGAAATCCCCCTATATTTTGATACTGACGACGCCCTTCATGACATAGACCTGAGGGGGAAGATAGAGGTGATTTGGGGAGACAAACATTATGGCCATATCCAAGTATGGAATAGTCGAGCACGATCTCTATGTCATGGAGCACGACTACAGGGTGCTATGTCGCCTGCTCATCCATACTTCGATTGGTATGATAGGGTGACTTGGAGGTTCGTCGACCACACTTCCGCTTCACTTCTTATTACGGTAATCGCTTCGACCTTTCTTTTCAATTTTTGTTGCGTATCACCATTTTTTTGTTAGATGTACTAATTGTATTTTTGTACTTGCAGGTTGCCAGTCACAAGCAGATGTTGACGCAGTATACAGTAGGCAGTCCCATGTACAAGCATATCTCAGCTTTACTTAAATATGTGGAACGCCTTCATCGTATAACTGCCAAATTTCCCTTGGAAGAGACCGATGGGGCAAATCCAGATGCGGCAGAAGATACTGGACAACCAAGCACAAGCTCA
The DNA here is from genome assembly GCA_019022515.1 of Quercus aquifolioides. Lineage (NCBI taxonomy): Eukaryota > Viridiplantae > Streptophyta > Magnoliopsida > Fagales > Fagaceae > Quercus > Quercus aquifolioides. The sequence continues at coordinate 29,256,607 of CM032326.1, forward strand.
AATCGTGCCAGCCATAGCCATGGTCACCGTGGTGCACCCCATCAGGTTGTCAGTAGGCCGGATCCCCCTCCACCCCCACATGCATCTCCTGCCCCAGAGTTCCCTCCACCTCCACATGCATCGCCTTCCCCAGAGATCCCTCCACGTACTGCTCATGCAGTTCCTGACCTAGAGATCCCTCTACCCACTGCTCATGCATCTTCTCACCCCGAGATCCCTTCAAACACCTCACATACATTTTTTGACCCCGCTCATCTTTCATTTACTCCGCCATTCTTTGATCTCGGCTATGATTTTAGTCAGACCCCTCCAGTCATGCACACTCAATCCCCCTCATACAACATTGGTCATATAGACCATGTACCACCCCATAGTCACTCCATGTCATTCATGCCCACTCCTGGACTGCGTATAGATCCCATGACTATGGGCGTCACTCACATTTCATCTGCTACACCATCCTCCCCCGCAGTTGTAGGATCTTCAGTTGTTGGGAGTCAAGCAAAACAGCCAGATGTGCATGTTGAGAATGAGCAGGTAGTTGGGTTGCAGTCACCCCCACAAGGTCGACCTAAACGCACAACAAAAGCACCTCCTTATGGGACAGGTGGTCACAAAGCAGGACACAAGGCTAGCCCCACGGTATGACAAGTCATTTAATGTAATGAATATTGAGTAACTATTGTTATCTATATTTTGGTATTAGAATTCATGTAATCCATTGTTTGGTTGTAACTCCATCTTTGCAGCAACGCGAGGAGCCTCACCAAGGAGATGTAGTACCCCCTCCCCCACATACCAGGCACTATATGAGACAACATAAGCGTAAAATGCATTAGGATCAGCACCCCATCTGAATGTGTATGTGAATTTTGTTATTAATTTATATTACATGGAAATAATTATCCTAAAATCCTAGATTTAAATTTCTATTCACAAGTTACCTTTGCTAGTGTTATGTTAATGCAAATTCTTTATGTTATCTTGTAGGTACTAGTAATGACACCCCGGATATTTTTGGATGTCTTATGAAAGGCATTCTTGAGTCCAGAAGCAGTATGCTTAATGATAATTGATGAATGTCATTGTGCTATTGGTAACCATCTATATACAAAAATATATTTGGTGAATATCTATTACTTTCCATTTTCGTTGTTGTGCACCATCTTAAGCTGATTTTTCATTCTTATTTTTTATGAACATTTTAAGAATGTATTCCCTATTTGTTCACAAGTAACAATAGAGAGTGAAGAGGATTTCTTGAAAATGCGTAATTGGATTTCTTGTGTGTGATTTTCATCTCTTATTAGTTATTTATAATTTGTGGCATCTCCTTATACAGTGACCTGACCCTTAACTACCTTAGCGGCACAATCCCTCAACAATGGGGCTCCTTCACAAGGCTTCTCAACATGTACTATCTATCTCTCTCTGTCCCTGTGTGTGTGTGTGTGTGTGTGTGTTTTTTGTGTGACTTTCATATTGTTATTCATGGCTTCTCCTGTATTGCAGTTCTCTTCTTGGAAACCGGTTGACTGGCTTGATCCTGCTCGAATCAGGGATGCTAATGGGCGAAGGCCTGGTGATCCTCTTTACGATAGGAAGACACTTTATATACCACCAGATGCTTTGAAGAAAATGTCAGCATCTCAAAAACAATATTGGAGTGTCAAAAGTCAATATATGGATATTGCACTTTTCTTTAAAGTAATTAGAGATCAATAGTTATGTGTGTGTGTATGTGTGATAACAATTTTGCAAATATTGATGCTAAACTTGCAAGTTGCATGCTTTAGGAGGACACTACAAGACAGCTCGAGATTCTATAGAAAGAAATTCAAGACTCAATGGATGAGCTTGACAAAATACATCCTTTTTATGAGAATCAAGTCATAAAGGAAAATGAGATAACAAAGGGGTATGTCTATGGCAGTTAGTTGTTACTGCAATGATTTCTATATAGATGCTCTTCATAATGTATGCCAACTTTCTAATTTTTCAAAATTTTTTCTTAATTGAGAATTTTATCTGTTATTTCATCTCAATAGATGTATATATGTATCTATGGTACATATGTATATATTAAGGCAACGTTCCTTCTGTTTGCAAAAGTTGGTTTGTTTGGCTTGGCTAATACCTTATAGCTGAAATAAATCTGTTTAGTTGCACTTTTTTGTTTAAACCAACTGCAATTTTTTTAGATAGGGCTTGGTTAATGCATTTTAGTAGGCAAACAGTGGCCTTAGATTGGTTGTGCTTAAAAGTCAGTAAAAAATTTGACTTTGCCATTTCATCCCTTTTATTCTATGTGATTCTTCTTTCGGTTCCTATGCTGTACTTCCTTTTTATTCCTCTGAACTCTGGTGTGGAAGTAATGTATATACTGATGTATCTATGCTTGTATATTTTATCAAATGTGCTTGTTTAGCCAAAATGATTGAACTTATTTTGTGCTTTGGAGAAATTTCCTGTTGGTTGCTAAATCTTTTCCTAATCACTGTTTCTCATGTACGTAGAATAATGGAGCGTGAAAAGCAGCTTAGCATTCTTTATAAGAAACAAGGTCGTGCTACCCAGTTTTCGAGTAAAGCTAATCGTTGGCTGCAAGTATACATGCAACATTTATGCTAATTGATTAATGTATGCAAGTAACGAATAATCATTTTAGATTTGCATCTATGTGTTGTAATGCTTAATAGCATTAAATATTTGTTCTTTTGTTGAGGCATTATGCGGGTTCTGAACGTGCAGGTTGAGGCTCCAAAGAAGAAGGTAAAGAAAACCAACCTCCCTGTAGCAGAGTTGGTGTATGGAGGAATGTTTCCAGCAGATGTGCAAAAGGCAGTGGAGAAGGAATTTGAAATGGCTTTGCAAGATAGAGTAATGGAAGAAACAAAAGACAGGAAGAATGTTGTTGAGGCCTATGTCTATGACATGAGAAACAAGGTAGTATGCTTCGTGACAAATATCTGGCTTTTAGTTTTGGACTTCTAAACTAATACTTATTGTGGTATTTAAAAGAAATCTAATACTTCTTGTTTGTTTCTCTGTTTCTCAGCTTAGTGACAAATATCAGGAATTTGTCACTAATTCGGAGAGGGAAGGGTTTAATACTAACCTCCAGGAGGTAGAAGATTGGTTGTACGAAGATGGTGAGGATGAAACCAAAGGCGTTTACATTGCCAAGCTGGAGGAGCTCAAAAAGGTAAGCGTGGTTTGATTTTCTAAATGGCTACTTTCCTCGCCCCCCACCCCCTTCTTTTTCCTTTCCCGGCCCTGTCATACAGCCACACATAGAAAGACAGTGATTACTGATTTTGATGTTTGTGTTACATTGCAGCAAGGTGATCCCATTGAGGAGCGTTACAAAGAGAGTGTTAACAGGGGAGCTGTAATTGATCAGCTTGTTCATTGCGTTAATAGCTACAGAGAAGCAGCAGTTTCAAATGATCCTAGATTTGATCACATTGACATCTCTGAAAAAGAGAAGGTAATATCCGAATTGATCTCGAATTCAAGAATTTCTTGCATTCCAAAACCTTTAATTCAAGAATTCATGCTGGTTTAACTTTCATTTTTATTTTATTTTATTTTAATTTTAATCTTTGACAATTGAATTTATATTTGTCATGATCTTGTTTGATGTTCAAGGTTTGGTTAGGAAGAGCTTCTAAGGGTAACAGCTACGTACCCACCACCACCACCACCAGCGTATTACAGGCTATACAAAGATTACTTACAAAACCCAAAGTCAGCACTTGAGCCTCACCCTCCTATTGAAGGGACTTAATTGTGTTTTGGAAGCAACTACACTGTGAGAATTCCCTTTTATTTATTTTTTATTATTGTTTCTTGATTATGAACTTAAGTTGCTTCTCATTTCACATTGATTATGTGTTTGCTTCTTTGAAGTTGAATAGTTTGATTTTCATGACCTATGATTGAAAGTGTGAAATGTTAAGTTGTTAAAGAGTTGAAATTTTCATGACTTATTAGAAAGCTGAAGAGTTGTACTTTAGGGGATTGGATATATATATATATATATATATATGTATTGTTTTTGGTTTTCCAGTCTATGTTAGTTGCTATTTCCTCTTTGTTTTGGCCAAGATTATGTGAACCCTTCCATTTAATTTTTTTCTTAACAATTTAGACATAATTCCATATTTACTAATGAATATGCATTTGGATATCTTACGCAATTGTTTGCATTTATTCCCAGCCAAATCTGTACACACTGGTTGTTGTCCTGAAAGATGCATCTGGCCGTGTAGTGGACTGCCAATCATCTCCCTTGTGGGCATAAGACAAGTATCTAAAGCCCCTAAACAGTTACTTGTTAATGGGCATCCCATTCTAATAAGAGGTGTTAACAAGCATGAACATCACCCACATCTGGGGAATCTACTTCAGATTTGTGTGTATGTATTTGTATATGACTTGTAATCCCATTATTTTTTTAGTTACAACACTTAATCTAGTTATGTAATCTAAAGTTACAAGTAGACTGAACAGAATAAATATTATGTTGTATTAATTGCAATATAACTTCTAAAGAAGGCCCACTATGAAGTTATACTTCTAGGAGACGTGTGTTAGGAGAATGGCCATACAACATCATATTATTTAAGTTCTTCAGTTTTTATGACAAGTCATTGTCAATGAACCAAGCATTAAGCATTAGGTTTGTTTTCATAACACCTTGTTTGTTTAGGAGTATGATGTCTTGGATAGCTTGGTTTCTCATGAGTCATGACACATCACAAGCAGTAATCAAGCCTAATATAAATGATGGGGCACTTAGTGTAATTCATGCCCAAAAATTACAGAATCTTCTTTGAGTAGCTGCCTTTGCAGATGGTGCAGTTAGGTGTAATTCATGCTTTAAGTCGATGCAGATAAATGATGGGGCAGCAACTTTAGTTGCACTCCCCTTCTTTTCTTTTTGATTTATGTTCCAGTGAAATTCTTGTAATAGAAGTTTAATTGTTAATATGCTTATATTTAAAGATTCCATTCTATATTGTTTAGGCAAAATGTATCTGCAAGTGGAGCTGGCCCTAATCCTGAAGGTTCCTTTCACTATGGTCAAATTAATGTGACTCGGACCTATGTGATAAAGAATGTGCCACCAGAAATAATTAATGATAGGTTATTTAGACCCCTTAAACAACCAAATTGCGTAGCCTAGATTAATTAGCCAAGTTGTTACTTAGTCAAATTAAACAATTCTAGGTTAAAGCAATTCAACAATCATATCAAGAATAATAATGCAGCGGAAAATAAATAACACAAGATATGATCACCCAGGAAACCACACGGTAAAAACCTGGGGAGGATTTGACCCACCGATCCTCAAGGCAAACAAGAATTCACTATGAAAGAATTGAAGTTCTTACAGAAGGACTACAAGCTCCCCGCTCGACTTCCTAATGCTACCCACCAGTACGAACTTCCTGACACGACCACGCGCAGGCTCCGAATCCACGGACTACTTCTTTCTTGAATTCTTCAATCAGCTTCAAGCTCCCCGCTTGCTTTTCTTTTAAGATCCAATGGTTGCAACTAAGTTGATCTTCAAGATGTTGAAATCATCTCTACCTTGAAAACCCTAAGCTTTGTGTAAAGGAAAGCTCCTCTAAGATCTCACAAGAGATTTACACAAAACAGAAAATATGAGCAACAATAACAATATGGACAACCTCAAAAACGTGGCTAGGGTTTTGTTTATATACCTAGGGTAAAAACATAAAACCCTAAACGTTTAATGAAGTAGGGCTGAGTTGGAAATTCTGCAGAAAATTCAACCTGTGCGATTTTCGATCGATCGAGTCTAATCTTCGATCGATCGAGCCAGGCCAAAAGTCCCAAGTACTTCTGCAGCCACTCGATTCCAACTGTACAATAATAAACCAACTTTGAGCAAGCCTAAACAAGACTAAATACAATGTTTTGATCATGGTTTGCCAACATTACAAATTAGAGTTCTAAATACATAAAATCCTAAGACCTTAGAACCTAACAAACTCCCCCTTTGGCAATCCGTGACAAAACCATAATTAAAAGCTCAAAGTTTTACAAGTAAAAGCCCTTTACAAAAGTAATGCTCATAAACTCAAATTCAGCCTAACTACTATCCATCAGTTGCAAGTGTAGACAGCAGCTTTAGTTGAATCAACCTGTATATTCCTGAAATACTTCAACAAACGCATAAACGCATGTGTGACAGAAAAGAGTAAAACAACAGGTATAACATTCTTGTAAGATTCACACAACACAAAATAAAGACATATATGAATGATCAACTCATAAATATAAATCAATAAGCAGTGAATCATAAAGCAACAAGAATCAATGAATAGAACATGTATATCAATCAATGTTACTCCCCCTAACATGAATATCCCCAAAAATGATATACAAAGTGAAGCACCTAGATACAATCTAAAAAACTCCACAAGCTCCTCAAAACAAAAAGTCTCCCCCTAACTACAAAAACCCCTCTACAAGTCAAAATACCACTCCTCCTTTTTGTGACGGAATGCCAAAGAGCAATCACAAGTCGCCATCAAAAGGAGGTGGTGAGGGTGAATGAAGACGCGCCAAGTCAGCTCGTAGAGCACGAAACTCATCTAGCAAGTCCACCAAAATCTGTCCATAAGCCGCCTGAACGGTCATGACAGTCTCCAAAGTACGACGAACATCGAAGTCGGCCGAAGGAGGTGGAGGAACATCAGCAGCAGCAGCATCATCACCAACTGGATCAGTAACATCCTCACCAGCAAGACCTGCAGAAGAAGAAGGAGGAGGTGCGCTATTAGAGGGCTCAGACCTAGGGTGTTTAGAACCAGCTCGAAGATGAGCAGCCCTTTGTCTAAGAAAAGATGCACCTATAGGAGCAATAACATGAACGGGCTCAGAGGAAGGGAAGCCACCAAGATCAAGATGAAGGAGAATCCTATGAATGAAAATAGGATGAACAAGAGCATGAGCAGATGATGAACTCCTATAAACATCGTTCAAAGAACGAAGAAAAAGATGGGGAAAACTAATAGGAGCATCAGTAACCAGAGCGTACAGAAATACACACCGCTCAAGAGGAATGGTGTGAACATGGGAAATGGGCCAGATAGAATGACACGCTATCCTAAAGAAAAGATAGTGTATCCCAGAGAGCTCAGCAGAGGTGATCCGAGGATCAGAACCCCATTGGACAGTAGTCCCAGTGATGTAAGACAAGACATCACTAATCTCGGGAGACACATCATATGGATAGACAGGATGTCGAACCAATGGTACCCCTAGAGCATCAGCCACTACCGTAGGAGTAAGGGTGTACTCTACGCCTCGTATCCAACTCTTGACTAGAGTGTTGGAATCATAGATGCGGATAGAGATGTTCGAATAGAACTCTCTAATCAAGGCAGAAGGTGGAGGAGGATCAGAAACATCCACCAAGGGTAACCAGCCCCTACGCTCAAAGTTTGCCCTAATGGCAGGATCAAGTTCATCTAAGTGAACAGAACGCTCAGCCCAAATTTTTCTCCTAACATTCAGCTTCTCATAAATCTCTTGGTTTTTCTCACTAGAAAACTTCTCACTATCATAAGATGGAGGGGGTGAAGGAGAAGGTGAAGGAACATTCCTACGGGCTCTAGTTTTCCTAGGCATAGTGCTAAGGAAAGGACAGAGACACAAAGTGAAAAACCAAAAGAACAAGAGAAAACATAACTAAGGGCAGACTGCAAATTAGCACAATAAAAAATATAGAACAAAAATCTATATGATGCATGAACATTAGTAATGTTGTGATGCATGATCTAATGCAGTAAACAAATAGGTTCAATTGAGATTGAATTGACAAAATTGGCTTAAACATGGAATTTCTATCAAAAATCCCAAAAATTGAAAACCACTTGTTGAAAAATTTGTAACCAAATTGATGAATTGAGCATTACAAAACACAGCACATAGATTATAATGCTTAATTACACCAATACAACAAGCCAATTTCAGCAAATTCTACTCAATTTAACAAAAGCCCCAATTCGGATTAAGAACAAACCCTAGAATTTTCAATTTTTCACCAAACTCAAAATTGATCAAATTAAACTATTTAGATCATGTCTATAGCATGTCCCCACAAAAACCCAATGATCAATTGCATAAAATATGGCTTGAAACAAAAGAAAATCCCAAAATAGCAAAGTCCGAAAATTACCCTTAAAAACATGGATTTATGCATGAAATGATGAAAATAAAATCAAAAGGAAGGGTAAAAGAGTCTTACCGGCTTGAGGAAAGAGAGATTGTGCAAAAACTTCGGAAGAAAACGACAAAAAATCCCTAAGGTGGAGCCTTGCCAACGCGGAGAGAGAGAAAAAGTTTGAAAAAGATTTTGAAAAGTATTTGAAAAAGTCAGATCTGATCTTTTAAAAAAGCTTTTTCACGATGTTCGATCGATCGAAAATCAGATTCGATTGATCGAAACACTCAGTCGTTTTGAAACAAACTAGAGCACTTTTTCGATTGATCGAAAAACACATTCGATCGATCGAAACACACAGTCATTTTGAGACAGCTGAAAGCACTTTTTCGATTGATCGAAAATCAGGCTGGATCGATCGAAATGGGCAGAGGCTCACTAAATTTTGAGAAAAATCACAGTTTTGAAAGACAAACTAAATTTTGAAAAAACAACTCCTCAAAGCATTAAAATACAGAAATAAAATGCATGAGTATGAGATGGAATGATTTTTCAAAAACCCAAAATTTTAAACCCCAATTTTCTCAAAAACAAGTTTCAATCATTCTTCCTTTGAATATTCTCAAACAACAAATATGTTGTACACAAAACTCAAGATAATTTCAAACTTGGTTGGTCAGACCAAAAACACACACACTAGCATGTACAGAGTTTAACAAAGAGTAACTTGTGTAGTGTGTGATACTAGCAAAAACTTGAGATACATGTGAGGTGATATGTGAATAGCAATCAATCACAAAGTCTACAAAATTCATCACATAGAATTTAAAAGAGACTATCACCTAAAGAGTTACATCCTATAACTCCCACATCTCCTAGAACAAAAGCTTGCAATCATGTAAGTTTCTTGTATTTTTGCCCCATTATTTAGGTGAAATTTGGCATAAAGCCTAATAGTACACACCAAATTAGATTATGTGAAATGGCATCAAGCCTAATAGTACACACCGGTTTGAATTAAGTGAATTGGCATCAAGCCTAATAGTACACACCAGTTTTAAGCATTAAGCATTTAAAGAGGCTACACCTTATGTTCTTTTTGTGCATGTGCTACACTTTCTCGAGCACAAAATCTTATGATATGCACTAAGGTGTTCATGATTGACTAGTGAACAGTGGTGAGATGGTTATTTATGCCTTTCTCAAAAGGATCAAGTCCGACAGTCAAATAATATGTGACTTCAAGATCAAGACAAAGTGATTAATAACCACAAACATCTTTCCCACACAACATGCACTACAAAGCTTTAACTAGTCAAGTGCAATATTTAAGCTCATCAAAGTTAAACAAGGTACACAGAACATGACATGAGTCAAAAGATAGACCAACCTTGTTTTTTCAAAAACCAAGAAAAGTAGTGTCTAACATAATTTTTGCTTTCACTTTTCCTTTTTTTTTTTTTTTTAAAAAGAAAACAAATACATCCTAGAATGAAATGCATGAATGTAATGCAATGCAAGTCCTAGAACAAAAACAACAAAAAGACACAAACCAAAGAACAATGGTCACCAAAGAATAGAGCAATTAAGCACAAGGACCATGTCAGAAAGACTCAGTTAGTTCGAGTCTTTTGCATCCAAAACTTTTTAGATGCACCACGAGCATTGGAGTTCTTATTCACATTCGAGTGATTCCCAACTCCAGGATTGGAATAAAGGTTTAACACCTTTACCAATTCACCAATTAATGCCATAGGGTCATGTGCTTGAGGCACAGGCACTTTTGGTTTAGTTGCTCTCTTATCAGCTTGAAGCTTGTAACAGTTAGGACGAATGTGTCCAGACTTACCACAATAATGACAAACCCAAGCAGGTTTACCATGCATCTTGTCCTTAGATTTGGTAGGCTCCTTAGATTTAGATTCTCTTAAGTCTACCCTAATCTTCTTAGGTGGTGAAACTTCTACGGGTTTAACTATCTCACTCACAGGTGGTTTGACAGTTTCACTCACAACCTCACTCACAGAAGGTTCAGAAGAAGAAGAAGGAACAAAAGTAGTGGAATGTGGTCCAGATTCAAAAATGCTTTCAACATATCCTAACCCAGTTTTATCAGCAGGAGACTTTTGAACATTTAGCATGTGATCAAGTTTAGAACTAGCAGATCTAGCAACAGATAAATCATGTTCCAAAGTTCTAACTTTATCAAGCAAAAGTATGTTCTCAGATTTAACATTATTCAAAAGCTCATTAGCATCAAACAGTTTAACAAGCAAATTTCTCTTTTCAAGCTCAAGAGAATCAATTTTCTTTAGGCCAAGTTCAACTTTCATAGCATCCTTTGCAGCAATTTTGCAAAGTTTGTTATAGGCCTCTTGAAGATCTGCATCTTCAGAGAGTTCCCCATCAGAAGGGTTCTCCTCAGCAGATATGCTTTCATTGACTATAGCAGTAGCCGTGAAAGCAATGAAGTTTCCATCCTCGTCCCCACCGGACTCATCATCAGAAACCTCATTATCACTAAGGGTTACAGCTATAGCTTTACCCTTATTCCTCAAGAATGTAGGACATTCAGATTTCACATGACCATACCCTTGACAGCCAAAACACTGAGGACCCAAAGAGTTATTAGAAGATTGACCAAAATTTTCTCTAGGTTTTTCAAAATTGTTAACCTTAATGGGATCATTCTTCCTAAAATTTCTAGGTTCAGCAGTGTAAGTCCCTCTTGCCTTTCTATTTGTATTCCTCAGAAAGTTCTTAAAGTTTTTGGCAAGATAGGCAATCTCTGTAGTAGAGAGCTCATCATCAAATCCACCACCCTCAACATCATCAACTGACTTAAGAGCCATTGATTTGGATTTGTTTACTTTAGGTAGGTCAGACTCATAGGATTGAAGAGATCCTACAAGCTCATCAACAGGGATGGAGTCCACATCCTTGCTTTCAGTGATGGCAGTCACTTTGGGTCTAAAATCTTCAGTTAAAGATCTAAGAATCTTCCTAACAATTTTAGGTTGATCATAGATTTCACCCAAATTAAAAGCAGAATTGACAATATCATTTAATTTAGCATAGAATTCATCAAAAGATTCATCATCAGACATTCTAATGCTTTCGAATCTAGAAGTCAATTGTTGCAATTTATTAATCTTAACTGCCTTTGTGCCTTCATGCACAGTTTGGAGGATTTTCCATGCAACATGAGCAACCTCAACATTAGAGATCCTCTTAAATTCCTCCATAGAAACAGCATTAAAGATAGCATTCATAGCTTTGCTATTGAAGCTTGCTGCTTCTTTTTCAGAAGTTTGCCACTCACTCACAGGAGTAGCGGGTTTCACCCATCCGTATTCAACGGAATTCCAAACCCTTTCATCAATGGATTTCAGGAATGCTTTCATCCTTACTTTCCAATAAGCATAGTTGTTCCCATCAAAATGAGGAGGAACAAACAAAGAGTGTCCATGCTCCATGACAACAGGGGTCAAGGATCAGCTCAGAGATTAAAAATCTCAAACACAAAGAGCTACCCGCTCTGATACCACTTGATAGGTTATTTAGACCCCTTAAACAACCAAATTGCGTAGCCTAGATTAATTAGCCAAGTTGTTACTTAGTCAAATTAAACAATTCTAGGTTAAAGCAATTCAACAATCATATCAAGAATAATAATGCAGCGGAAAATAAATAACACAAGATATGATCACCCAGGAAACCACATGGTAAAAACCTGGGGAGGATTTGACCCACCGATCCTCAAGGCAAACAAGAATTCACTATGAAAGAATTGAAGTTCTTACAGAAGGACTACAAGCTCCCCGCTCGACTTCCTAATGCTACCCACCAGTACGAACTTCCTGACACGACCACGCGCAGGCTCCGAATCCACGGACTACTTCTTTCTTGAATTCTTCAATCAGCTTCAAGCTCCCCGCTTGCTTTTCTTTTAAGATCCAATGGTTGCAACTAAGTTGATCTTCAAGATGTTGAAATCATCTCTACCTTGAAAACCCTAAGCTTTGTGTAAAGGAAAGCTCCTCTAAGATCTCACAAGAGATTTACACAAAACAGAAAATATGAGCAACAATAACAATATGGACAACCTCAAAAACATGGCTAGGGTTTTGTTTATATACCTAGGGTAAAAACATAAAACCCTAAACGTTTAATGAAGTAGGGCTGAGTTGGAAATTCTGCAGAAAATTCAACCTGTGCGATTTTCGATCGATCGAGTCTAATCTTCGATCGATCGAGCCAGGCCAAAAGTCCCAAGTACTTCTGCAGCCACTCGATTCCAACTGTACAATAATAAACCAACTTTGAGCAAGCCTAAACAAGACTAAATACAATGTTTTGATCATGGTTTGCCAACATTACAAATTAGAGTTCTAAATACATAAAATCCTAAGACCTTAGAACCTAACAATTAATGGGACGCTTCGAACCACACTTAACGGGATCTCATTTGTCAATCCTGACACACCAATCAGGCTTGCTGACAAGTATAATGTGATGGGAGCTTATAAGCTTGATTTTCCTGATCAGCCTCTTAACAGAACACCCCGGGTGGACAGATCTGTTATTAATGCTACATATAAGGGATTCATAGAAGTCATAAAGTATTTCAGAACGACACCATGGTGCAGAGTTTTCATGTACATGGCTATTCATTTTTTATGGTTGGGTAAGAATCTTTCCTTTGTTTATACAATATCTCATTTGCCTTAAGGTATAAGCATTGTAAGAAATTGATTGATTGAGTGCAGGATGGGTACTGATGAGTGGACAGTAGACAGTAGAAGTAGATTATGGTATGTTATGTTATGCTATGTTAATGCATTGCAGTTGGTGTTGGAAATGGTTTATGGTATGTCATAGCTTTATTATTATTACTTTTTTTTTGGCAAAGCTAATCAATGCAAGCTGTTCATTCTACAGCTTAACTTTTTTTTTGCTTAATTATAGTTCATGTGATACTCGGGTTTTTTTTTTTTAATTTTTTTTATTTAAGTGTTTTGAGATTATATAACTTACCAAAAAAAGGTTTTTGAAATAACATTATTGGTTTTTTCAAGAAAAATTAGAACATATAAGATATTTCAAGTTTAAAAACCAAACAAAAAAGAAGAAGTAATTCTTTACAATTCCTAAGAATAAGTGTAACAAAAAAAAATCTTATATTCAAAGAAATGTTGACAAACCAAACTTGGGCATAATTACATTCTTGGACATTCAAAAACCCAGGATTTTGAATGCTAGAGGATATATTGGATCCCCCGGACCAAACCACATAAGAGTTTTTTTTTTTTTTTTGATAAGTAGACCAAACCACATAAGAGTTATTTGGTTTCTCTATCAATCAGCCTAGTATTATCAATTTTATTCTTGTATGTCACCCAGATTTGACCTGGTCAAGTAACAAGAGGTTTGCCTCCCCTCCGAGGGGTCCTATCCTATGTATTTATAAGTTTCATGTTTTCAATCTTGCCCTTTGAATTTTAGGCCTAAACATCTTTTCTAATTAGATTTTTGTGAAGGTTATCCTATGCTAGAGTCTAAAGCTTTTGGATTTGTTAGAATAAAAGCTTGCATTCACATTTAAAAATAGTCTTATAGTTATTTTTAGCCTGTATGATGTTGAGAAACTGAAATTAAAGTTTAAAACTTGCACTTTAAGTTAGTTTTGGTCTTTCTAGAAATGGTAAATTTTAGCCATATGAATAAATTGCAATGGAACTTGTTTTTTTTTTTTTTTTTTTTGAGAACTTTATTATGGCAGATACTATAAAGTAGCTTTTGTTAGATGAAAAAATTTATGGTTGTCCAAATTATGACATGCAAGGATAGAGCTTTTTAACGGGAAGGGAGGTTTGATAGAAGGGTGCATTCAGAGGATTGACCGTACTGGACTGGATTTTGTGGCCCTGGAAGATCCAAAGTTAGTTCTTCCTCAGAGCACATATTGGCATGTATTTGCAGCTTTTGGTAAGTTTTTGTGGTATTCAGTAGAGTCAGTTCATAAAATTGGATGCACAGTTTCAAGGCTTTGGGTTTGTCATCACATTTTTTTACCTGCTTCTGTTTAGGTACTCTAAAGGGTGGTCGTGCTGACTGGCTTGTAGAGAAATGCACGGTATATCCTATTGCATATTAAAAATATTCTCCTGTTAGAAACTTCCATTTTGTCATGTTTAATTTTGTCACTTTTTAACTGTGTTAGGAACTGGGGGCTAGTAGTGTAACACCTCTATTGACAGAACGTTCGCCTTCAATTTCAGAGAATAGGTTGGACAGATTGCAACGTGTTGTTTTAGCAGCAACTAAACAATGTAAATAATTGGTTCTTGCTAGTTTCTCAATGTAAACTTACGATGAATTTGAATTAACTTTTCCTGTTAATTTTGCTTTTGGAAAATGATATTAAAAACAGTTTGAATGGCTTATAACTGAAAGGTTTCCTACACTTTAATTTTTCCTTTTATTTATACCTCCTTTTACCCTTGTGATAGGTCAACGGCTGCATGAATTAATTCTGAATCCTCCAATGAAAATTGATGGCATTCTGCCACAAGTGAGTTCTCCACCTTCTGCCTTTAAAGGTTGGGTAAATTATTATGGCTGTAAAACATTAAAAAGAACTTTAAGGGAGGCATGGTAACTGCAACTTTTGTATAACTTACTTTAGCAGCAAATCAACTTAAAATACTCTTATATGTAAATCAAATATTTAGATAGTATTCTTTATTGTTTTCTTGCAAATTTTGTTAAATTTTCATGAATTGTAGACATTGTAGCTCCTTTCCCACTATTAGTTACTTGATATGTGTGGTTCCCATTAATGTATAAACCATGAAGGACTCCTTTAGATGATTTAACAATTTTTTTTCTTTGCTCCCTTGTTTGTAACTTGGACATTTGTATTTTGTGTCCTACAGATTGCTCAGTCAAAGATATCTTTTGTTGCTGTAGCAGAGGCAAGCCCTACATATTTTATATAGACATTCATTTTCTATTTTTAAAGTAGTCTTCTACTTGGTTTAAAAGTATCTTCATTTCTTCTGTGTTGTAGGAGTTAATTTTTCCAGAAAAGGTTATTATTTAGAACTCTTTAGTTTTTTGGGGAAAAGGATTGATAATGGCCTATATAATGACCTTTATGTTATCAACAAATTCATAGCTTTAAGGGTTTAATGCCCTTCCTAATTATGATTTCTTAGGGTTCTTGGTTGTGATTGCCTAGGTTTTTTTCATTCTTTGTTTCTCATTCAATTTATTGGTGTCTTTTGGAATGATTAGTTCCAATTAATGTGTTTGTTCACATCAATCTCTTAATGCTTCAGACTTCACCGAGAAAGAGTTGAATATGATGGTGGCAGCAGGAGCTACGACTGTTGGTCTGGGACCACTTCGCTTACGAGTCGAAACTGCAACAATGGCACTTTTAGCAATTGTAATTTTATGGTCCGACTCTCAGCAAACATCTGGTTCCTAACTCTTGTAGGTGGGACTAATATTTTCCTCTTCCCTTGGAGAATGTTCCGTCCCACACAACTTACTACGTGTCTTTATGATTTGTGACATATCCTTGGGATAAAGCTCATGTGGACAGTGGACTGGTAGATATATTTTTCTTTCTGCATAGGGAAATATGAATGGGTGCATCACACTAGAACTACAAAAGGTGTGTGAATAGAAGGGAGGAAAGAGTTGGGATAATTTGAAACAAATTGATGTAACATGTACTTATGGTTAATTGCAATGGAATATTGCTTCTCTCATTTGTTTTCAATATCTATCTTGTTTATTTTATTGGTTTTATATCAGTGCTTGTTAGCAGTATGTGGATAAAAAACTTGTAGTCAAGTTTTGGATATGAATTGGATATCAAAAGTTATCTTGACATTGTTTTCTTAACAAGATCCTCACTTGTTGAGAAATTGTATTTTTTTTTTCATTGGTGAAATTGTGTTCAATAGCGTGATAAAGTCTTTCTTCTAATTTAAAATTTGAGAGTGAAAGAAAGAAATAAAGAAACAAAAATGAGAACTAGTGTAGCCTTTTATCCTATAGAGTTCAGACTTGAGCTTAACAGTAACTTGACTAATCTAAAATGGTTAAGTTCTGACCTAACCCACCTATAGCAATTATATAGACAATTATAGATCTGCCTGTTGATGGTTCATTCTATCATAGTTGCAATTTGCATTGCTTATTTCTCTCGTCTTCTTTGGTGTAGGTTGAATAGTTCAAGCCTTTTGAATCTGCTTCTTAATATAAGATCAAAAGGGTATCAGGTGTTGCTATAATAAACACATTTTTTAATTTGTAGTCTCTCTTTCACACAAAATAGGAAAAACAAGTTCACTAAATTATCCAATGATACTTCATTGGAGATAGAATACTTCGATTACAAGTTCATTCAATGATAAACAAAATAATAATTGTCCGCATATAACCTAGTAGTAATAATTGTCCGCATACAACCTAGTAGTAAGTTCAAATACACAATAAAGAGAACCCCAATTTACATCTACAATGCCATTCCAAAGTTGAGTATTTGCATGCCTGAAAAAAATTCAAATATTGTCGTTAGATACCAAAAGCCAAAACATACACACTAATCTATGCAACTTGGCTAATTGATACAATCATGACATTTTATATAAAAGCATCCCTAAACTACCTGTTATGTTTTGTCTTAATTTTTAATAGTCAGCGAGTTTTTAACAAATCTGTTGATACCTGTTTCCTGATTTTTGTGGTATAAATATGCTCAGCAATCAATGTACTAAATTGCAATGCCTTCTACTCTGAACAATATAAATTTATGGCACTTTTGGCAATTCCTCCAGTTCTATACAACAAGTTTGGCATGGATCATGGAAGATACTTCATTGTTGTTTGAAAGTACAATGAAGAACTGGATTTTTGCAGGTATTTTTATTTTGGGTTCTTTCTTTTGGTGGTGGGTGGAATAGGTTGAAGTGGATTAGATATGAAAGAAATTTGTCGAAATTCTACTAGTGCATTTTTATACACAATTCTGCATTTCAATGGCTAAGCTAAATGCAATTAATATAAACTAGATTATAGACAAAAGCAATGGTGTACAAAATAGTTGTTCTAACTAATAGTTGCACTAATCTATGCAACTTGGCTAATTGATACAATCATGGCATTTTATATAAAAAACATTACTTACCTAGTTTGGATCGTTACTGCTTGTTGAAGCCCCACAAGAAAGCGGACATCTTCTACGGTTATGCCCAGGTTGATGACACAGTCCACAGCTCTGCTTCTGTTGAATCTCCCTTAAGTCAGAATCTGGCATCCGGCTTCCTCGTTCTTGCCGAACCCCATCCATCTCATTCCGTATCCTAGATGCCACAGGTCGACCTTTGCCCCGCAACAAGTTTGGGTCAGGCACCCACTTTGGATCGTCCACATCCCTCCACAATGTCTCTGACATTGGCACCACAAATGCATGTGAGTAGGTGTGAATGGCGTTTGGCAGACTATAACATGGGTCAATATATGTAGTCGCATCTTGCCCCAAGTGCTGAATAGCTTTAATTACATGTGAACAAGGGATCTTTCGATTTTGCCACTTTCCACAACGACATGTTCTGGCTATTAGGTTTACTTCATGACTATGATGTCCCCTCCAGAGTTATAGGTGTTGTATGCAGTAATTACTTGATATATACCATTCTGATTATTAAACGCTGCTATTTGGTGTGAAATAGATTTTTGCAGGTTTTTTCCATAGATTTCTAAGGCATATTTACTCCATACCTTGCCATTTGAGAGATCATGAGTAATTTCTTTGTGTCGATCATGGAAATACGCAACAAGTTTGCTGTGTGTGAATTCAACCATTGCAGCAATGGGTAGGCCACGGGCACCTTTGAGTACTCCATTAAAGCACTCCGAGACATTGGTTGTCATAGCCCCATAACGGTACCATCATATAGCTGGGTCCACATTTGTAAATCCTCTTTCATTAGATATGTGTATGGCATGATGGATGAGTCGGGTTCACTTTCCTGTCGCTCGGTTCTCCGTTTCTTCCTAAGGGCCTCGAGCTCGGCTTCCTTGATAGGTTGCATGTACAACTCAAATTTAGTTTCATGAGTAGCATACCCCGCTTTCAAGGCCAATGACTTTAAAGTGGCGTCCTGAAAATGCGTGTTGAAGTTACTAGCAACATGTCGAAGGCAATATCTGTGAACTACTCGTACTCGTCCATCATCATCTCTAGGCCAATTTGCAATTGCATTTTGAATACCCATATGTCGGTCAGAAATTACACAAATGTCCTTATTTGCTATCACATCCCCCAGTGCAGTCCTGAGGCGTTCTAAAAACCACCTCCAACTAGGCCCTGACTCTTTGTCCACAACGGCAAAGGCGAGAGGCAAAACCTTGTTGTTGGCATCGGTGGTCATTGCAATCAATAACACCCCTCGATATTTACCATACAAATGGGTCCCATCAATACTGATCACTGGCTTACAATATCTGAATCCTTCGATGCATGGAGCGAAAGCCCAAAATATATAGCGCAATATTGTATTACCGAACTCGTCCCTGGGTATGGTGTGACACCAGAACCGGGTGCCAGGTTCTTGATCCAAGTATGACAACAATAACTTTCTCAACCTTTGGTAAGACTCTTCCCAATCCCCAAATATTTTTGCAATAGCTCGTTATTTCGCATCCCATATCTTATAGTAAGAAAGCTTATGCCCATAATACTTCCCTTTAATGAAATCTCTGAGGTGATAAATTGTTGCCGTGTGTTTTTCTTGCAACAATGGAACAAATTCTGCTGCAAGAAAATTACAGTTCATCATTCTACCATTAAGGGCCGTGGCAAGGGGTATACAACTGTGAGGACCCCTATAAGGTGTGACCATCCATAGACCATGTTTAGGCTTCTCGACTGCCCCAACGTACCATATGCATGACTCATCGACGCAGTTCACAGACAGTCTATTTTTGGTCGACCTACTAGTGATAATGTTTCTGTTATGCTTTGCGGCGTAAATTGTTAATGCACGTTTCACTGCCTCTTTATTCGCAAAAATCAACCCTTTCGCAAAATTCATGTCCGCATTCCAAGAAGAACCAAATGCATGCTGAACAACTTCAGGATCAACCATATTTTCCCAAGTATTTTCATAAAATGATAAGGCAGGAGGTTCATAAACAGGGGTCGTATTTGTAACATGCTGAACTCTGACATTAGCGTCCACATCATCTTCATCACATTCAGCCATATCATCAATATCAGGAATTGGAGAAATTTCATGATCATCAAGACCCCTGTCAAAGTCGCCATTATCAATCCTCTCTTCGTACTCATCTCTATCGTCAGGATCTTCCCCAAAACAGTCTTCATCTTCATCTTCAACTACTGGAACTGTAGAGGATTCACCTCGATGTGTACAAAATTGATCTTCATATCTATTTCCAAGTTCGCTCTCAATTGTTGCTGGTGTCTCTTGAAAAGGGGGTGTATAGCCTCCCAATGTGGTGCATCGATCATCTAGAACTGCAAATTGTAGAGATGTAGTTGTTTGTACAATTTCTTCCTCTACGCCGACTTCCGTACGCGGCTCCAAAGTGACGTACAACTCAAAATCTGCTGTTTGTTCCCATTTCTGCATCTTACTAAACATGAATTTCACATGTTTGTCCTCTGTTATCTCCATATATCTGTAATTAACGCATTGATTGAGGACTTCATATGGAGAACGGAAAGTAATATGTATGTTATGCAAAGCAGGGTTCACTTGCAACTCTTCCATAATTTTTACTTTCAGCTCATTCAGGGTCTTTAGCTTATGGCGTATCATCATATAGTAGCACTGCATACCCAGACCTTGAAATGAGAATCCGTCATAAGAGTTGGTATTGGTAAGGGGTCCACCGTAGTATATATTTATAAGGATCATTGTCAACCTGTAGATCATCAAGTGCAATTGTGTTAGTTACAAATTTATAACGCTCAATCAACATCAATCACAAAACTTTGCGTATGAAATGCCAACAATACTAACCGCAACCAAATTTGCATATACTCACCTTTAGTAATCTTACAAACATAGTCATTACCAAATTCATATTCTTTAAAAATTCCAAATCATTCTAGGGGCATGACTTTCAAAACTCATTCAAATAAGTTATGATGAACAAAAATATTATATACCAACTAGTTATCCATTGAAATCTCTGTTACAAATACTATCTTAGGTATCAACTCATAATTCATTTCATATCCATGATAAAGACCTAAAAGTACTAAATATTCCTAACAATTGATCACAATATTTAGTACTAAATATTCCCAATAATAATCACAATAGTAATTTTTAAAAAAAACTTAGCACATTATCACAATATTTACACTAACAAACAAAACAAATATTCCCATATGTTGTAATAACATAATTAATCACAATATTTTGTACTAAATAATCACAATATTAATTTAAAAAAAAAAAAAACTTAGCAAATAATTTAATCACAATATTTACACTAACAATAACAATTTCCAATATGTTGTAATTTAATCACAATATAGTTCTAAATATTCCCCATAATCATCATAATATTACTACTAGTCATTAAAGATATTTTTTCTTCAAGTATTCATGATATAAAATGTGTATATAATGTGTCCAAAAAAAACTAGCAAATACTCACAATATATTAACAAATAAATTAATCACAATATTTACAGTAACAAATAACAAAAACAAAACTTTTCCTAATATGTTCTAAATTTTTCTTCAAAAAAAAAACTAGCAAATAACAATGTTGTAAACACATTACCTGAGATGATGAGTGTTGTGTGAGTGCAAAGTGAGAGTAGGAAAGTGATTATGAAGAGGAGCTGTTGTTTGTTTTATGAAGAAGAGTTTTTATGAAGAGCTGAGTTTTTGATATATTCAAAAAAGAGCTGAAGGTGTGAGGTAAGAAGGAAAATAGTTTTTGATATGTTCAAAAAAGAGCTGAAGGTTCCGGGTAATTAAGAAGGAAAATAAGTCCCAGTTGGGGACCATGGCGACACGTGGAGGGATGGGACTATTCTTGCTCAGTGCACGTGGGGTGTCTGCCATGGATGAGACTGGGGATGAGACATTTGCTAAGCAGATGAGACGGGAGTAACAGGAAATCGAGTCCAGAATAGACGAATTCAATGTATAGAAATCGACTCCAGAGGAGACGATTTCTATGTATAGAAATCGACTTCTCTAGCCTCGGTTTCTGTACATAGAAATCGAGGAAAGAGGAGACGATTTCTATACATAGAAATCGTCTCCTCTGGACTCGTTTTCTGGCCTCCGTGTCATACTTCGTCCACCTCAGCTGCTGGCAAAACAGGGAATGCTACAGTGAAATCGACTTCAAAATACTTGAATTGTTAGAAATGAAATTAGTTTGAAAGTTTGCCTAACTAATGATATTGTTTGGGTTTGATGGTTATTTTTTTAAAAATCCCAAGTAAACCTATTTGGCTTGAGGATCAAAAAGATCTCATAATCAAGGTAGGTAGTTGCAGTTTAGTGGAGGAACTTTTTCTTAATGCTATTGCTCATTTCATGCCAACAATAGCACCTGATTCACAGAGACCTATAATGTAAATCACTATGATATATAGGGTTGGAACTGGAACATGATATGACAATTAGCTTGAAAAGTAGAAAGGAGTATGCTTTCATCTAACTTTTCGTACTTGTTCAAATTTTAGTTAGAATGAAATCAGGAAGATATAAAGATTGTTTACTATATTAATACTCTAGCAAATCTGTGTCCCAAAGTAAGTTAGAAATTTGTATCATAGTATCAATTTTCTTACCAGAAATTGCAGTCTTTCCAAATCCTTCCATTCCAAGAGATGTAAACTCTGTACAGTGCGACCGGCTGGTGACCCGCGCACTACACATCATACCGAGATTGATGGTATCGGGTGGGTCCCAGACCTCCGTGACATAGTCGAAGACATGCCCTCCAGGGATTAGACAGTCACTGCAAAGCGTGCAGCCATGGTTGGGGTGTGTAGAAGTAGAAGCGAAGGGAAATGGGATGCCATAGAGAAAGTGAGAGGCCATGGTTACAGAATCACCTATGGGGTACCTAGTGGCTAGTGGTTCCATGGTTTTAAAAACCGGGAACCGGATCTCAATCTTGCCCGGTTCTCTTCGAAAATCGGAAATTTAGAAAATATGCATCAAAAACCGGAAATCGGTGGCTCAGCCATCGAAACCACTCTCAATCCAGCGTGTAAAAAAATTGACAGTGGTATCACTGATACAGTGACAAGTGTGTTTGCAGAGAGAAAGAGAGGGAGGGGTAAAGAATTCGGCAGTGCGAGGTTTCAACAAAAATGAGAAGAAGCAGTCACAGATCCAAAAGTTTTGAGAGAGAAGCTGAAGGAGAGAGAAAACTTAACAGAGTTATTAGTAGAGAGAGAGAAGGTGGAGGAGAGAAGAAACAACTCAGAACATATGCGGCGAAATTAACAACAAGACAAAGAAGTGGTCAAAGTGGGAAGTACGAGGGAAGTGGGTATTTAATGGATTTTTTCTGCCATTTAATGGAGTTGCAGTGTCATGCGCCAAGGAGCTAGTCAGGCCCTGCTTGCACGTGTCCCCTCTAAACTGTGTTTTCCCACCTCGAGAAGTGGTAAAGAAGATGGGAAAACAAACAGCTCAGTGTTGAGCAAAAAAAGACAACACGTGAATAAACTCTTATTTCAAAATATTGAGTTGACAGTACACTTCACAAATAACACTAGCTTAGATTTACACGGTAACTATTTATTTTTTATAAAAAAACATTCACACCAGTTTGTTTGTGTAAACTTTAAAAAAATATAAAAAGTAATCATTTTTATATATTTTATTTCAAAAAATTTTCACATCAATTCTTCTAAAGTTGTGCAAATTTACACATTTGTTATAGTAATTATGCATATATGTATAGCTACTGTAACTCGTGTATACCATATTTTATTAATTTCACATTTTGTGCCTTTTTTTCCCTCTACTCTTTGTGCAAAAAAAACTGACTTCTCTCCTCAATCCTCATCATCTTTTTCCTCTGATACACAAACACAAACACACCTACACACAAACACAAACACAAACACGCAGACAAATAATCACAAAGGGTGCTGTGGATTTTGGGCTAGGGCTCTGAGTATTCGAAGGGTGCTGTGGATTTTGGGTCCAAGTCTAAAGAGACACAAAGGAGGAGGTGTCCCGTGGACTGAAGAAGAGCACAGGTATAAGATTCTTTTTTTTTGGGTGATGTGGGTTTGATCGGTGATATGGGTTTTAATGGTTGATCGGTGATTTGGGTTTGATCGATGATGTGGGTTTTGATGGTTGATCGGTGATATGGGTTTGAATGGTTGATCGGTGATGTGGGTTTTGATTGTTGCTTCTGGATTGGAAAGGCGTTGTGATGCTTGTGGTGTTGATGGAGTGCTTGAATGGTTGATCAACTCATCCCACACTACCACCACTACCGGCGATGCTTCCTAGTCTAGTCTTCTCCTTTTTCAAGGTTTTCTCGAAGCTCTCTCTCTTCTCATTGCACCCACACCACTGCCGTTGGCAGTGCTTATTACCGGTGTCACCAACACTGTGGCTATCGGGTTTCCCTCTCTCCCTCTCAAATTTATTTTCTCTTTTATTTTTGTTTTTGTTCCAGTTTTAATTATTTTGATGACTAGAGCTGTATAATTTTGTTTGGGTTTGAAAAATGGGGGTTTTGGTATGAGTCTGTTTTATTGTGTAAATACATGTCATTTTGTGCGTGAGTTATTGAGTGAGTGAAATTTGTGTTCTTGAGAGTGCTTAAATTAGTGTAAACATATGGAGTAGTTGAGTGCAGATCTTAAAATCTGGGTATGTAAAGGGCAAGTTCTACTTTTTCTTTTTTTTTTTTTTTTTTTCCCCTTCCTTTGCTATGATCTTTGTTATTGCCTTGCTTCTTTATTGTTGCTGTTGCTGTGGCCTTTGAGTCCTCTATTATTGTTGCTAAGGGTGTTTGTTGAAATGCTTCATAAAGGGGTCAAGATAGTTGGAGCTATTGAAACCAACAGGGGCGTAGCCAGGATTTTTTACATGGGGGGGTCGATTTTCAATGACGATGATTATCATCGTTGTATGGAGAGTCTATATATTTAGGTTGATATGGACCTTCTTTGAGATAAGCTTGTTGGACTTCATTTTGTTTGTTGATAGGAAATTCACATATTTGTTTACGTGATCCTGGATCACGATCTTTCTCTTCAGATTAAATTCTTGAACATTTGGAGGGGTGTTCATTAGGCATTGAAGTATCAACATTTATTTCTATAGCCACAGGTGTCCTAAATTTTTAATTTCTAACATCTTTTTTCATTAAGAATGCATCAATTGTTTTTCGTTTGCTCATAATTCTTTTAGCTTTAAGAATATGACTCAAAAATTAACCTAAAAAGAATTTAAAAAATAAAATCTTAATTGGAAATTTTTACTTAATTATATGGATGTTATTCAAACTCAAGAAAAAAAATAAAATTTCCACTATAATTTAAACAATCAAACCATCATCATTCCTATTATTCAAATTTTCTTGTATTTTAATTTTTTTTAATTAAGAATAACCCCTCAAACAAAAGCAAAAATTAAACACACAAGTACAGAACATAAACCAAACAATTTAACAACACTCAATGCCATATGATATCTAACTAATAAAAAATAGGTAATAAATCAAAAAAAAAAAAAAATACCTTAGAAACTTTATCTTCACAAAGTGCAAACTTTATCTTCCCTTCAAGACTCATCGCAAACAACCTCCCCATGCCCATGCCTTCAACCATATATTTCTCTAAAAATCTATGAAAAATTAAAGAGCATGTGAATATTGAAGTGTAAATAGTTGAGAAAAAAAAAAAAAAAAACACTAAAAAGAGATGAAGCGGAAACTGAAAACTCACCCTCTGGCTACGCCCCTGCTCTGAATGATTTATTTTAAGAAAGCAAGAAGAAAGAAAATAATGGTCAGTTTTTTTATTTTTTATTTTTTTGGATCGTAAGGACTGAGTTTGAGAGAAGGGCTGAGCTGAGTTGAGGGTTTTGTTTTGTTTAGGGGCTGCTGGAACCAGTGGAGTGGGTGGTGGCGTGTACACAATAGACAAGAAGAGAGTAAAAAGAGAAACAAAAGAAAGGGTTCTGAATCTTCTGATTTTGAGTTGGAGAATGGGTGATAAAGTGTTGTTTTGTTGGTTAGTACTTTGGGTATTTAAATATAAGTGGGTTGTAGGCCATGTTTTGTTTTATTAGAGGATAAAAAGGCCTACAATTGAAACTAGAGCCTGGGAGTAAATTGAAGTATTGAACAGAAATGGGAGGGGGGGCCGGATGTACATCATTGGCGGGGCCCAATTAAAATTTGTATAAATGCTGGTGGACTTTTTTATTTTTTTGCAGGGGCCACGACCCCCCCAAGGGGCAATGTGGCTCCGCCCCTGGAAACCAAGCTCTGGAAATTCTGATTTTTATTTCCAATCGGACTTTGGCTAATCCGTTGGATTTTAAAAAAGGTGCTGAATTTTACAAAGGTTATTCGTTGCAAAATTTTAATCTGAAATATTGTCCATAAATTGCAGTTGTTATTTTTAAGGAATAATCATACATGCAATAGAGAACTCTCACAAATGGGCCTTTTATGTTTGATTCCTTGTTTCATTTTTATGCGCCTTCAAGATCTTCTTGACTTTCTCTTGTCTCAGGCTTAATGTTCTTTTCTTCTTTACTAAAATCGTATATATATATATATATATATATATATATATATATATATAGTGACAGCCAGCTTTGTGTGTGCGTGTGTTTGTTTTTTTAAATAATTTTTTTTAAGGTAATTGATGAGTGCAGAAGAACTTATCAGAACTAGAATAAATTGCGCTAGAAGAGACAATGAAACTGCAGGCTCTAAAACATCTTTGTGGTGAAAATTTTGTTCTTAGCTTGATCATATTTTGTGTGTTGTGGACTTGTGGTCCAAAAATGACTGCTGTGTTTTCATTCTGGAACCTTTAAAGAATTTCCATAAAAATTAGATGCCATTCTGGATCAGAAAAGTTCTATTATAAGGGGGAATAAATTGTGTTTTGGGAAGCCATGGTACTTTGTCTATTGTCATCTTTTAATCGCCATTCATTTTCATTATTAATCACTTGAAATAAAACTTGGCTCAATGTTTTTACTAAAAGGACTGAACTACAACTTTGTATAATTTTGGTAGATATATACTGTTCTAGATTCAACATCTTAAGTACAACAAATGAGACTAAACAACTTAAGGATTCCTAATTCCTATTTTTCTATGGATATTGCAGTATGCAATGGAATTCCTTCTCTTCTCAAGGAAATGTCTGAAGTAGTAGGTTCCTTTAACAAGCATGCACAGAGATTGCTTGAGCAACATCTTGCTTCTGGCTTTAACAAGTGCTTTAATAAGTGCTTTAACAATTACTTCTGGCTTTCTTGCAGTCAGAATTTAGTGATAAAAATTTATTTTTATAGGGATAGAAAATTTTGATAATTTTTTTTAGATCATATATTGGTTTGTTGTAATTCTTATATATGATAAGCACAATATTGGTACACAAATTTTCAGCTTTTATTTTTAATGAAAAACATTCATTCTTCTATATTTGTAATAGTTGATGGTCGACGAATTATACTTAGAACCTTGAAGTTTAACTGATTACAGTCACAACTAATTGCTATTGTAGTCATGCATCTGTTTATAAAAAAAAAAAATGTAGTTATGCATAAATGTGGTAAGACTTTGTGGTAAATCAATATCTGATATTTGGTTTTAGGGGATTATAAATCAGAGATTCTTGTAGTTCATATGCTATATTATATGTGAGTTGTGGTTTAAGCTTTAGTATCTTTTATGTGTTTCTGGCATGCATGCCCTTTGAAGGATGTTGTGCTTATTGGATTCATTTACTTTCACTCTTCTATGTAGCACTACCATTATCTTTTTATTTTGAGGTAAAGATAGATATATTATTGATATAGTTTGTATATAAAGAAGTATAGACCCTGGGGGTCAGTCAGGGGAAACAAAACAGTAAATGCAGCTGGAGCTAACTACAACAAAACAAAAACCATTGCTGCCAACTAAACCCAGTGCCAAGAGGGAAATCAATGCAGAATAAGAAAGCAGCAACCCACACGCTGCAGGTAGCAGCTATCCAATGTAGAAATCCAGCAGCTACCCAGTGCAGAAAAACCAGTGCAGAGGAATGTACAACAAGAAGAAAGAGACAACCCAAGTGTGGAACTAAATGAGTGCATATGATTTTTTATTTAGAATTGAGTAGGGTCATGACACAATTTTTTATTTACATCTATCTTGGATCAAACTCTTCTTCTTTTTTATTACACAATTTTTAGTTCATTTTTTGGATCAAACTCTTCTTCTTTTTTGGTGGTTTACTTCTATCTTGGATCCATTGATTTTAAAATATGCCAAACATTCTTGAAGACTCTTGTTTTCAAGAGAATATATTGAGCATGAAGTAATTTGACAGAAAAGAGCACTAATAGTATTTCCAAGAAATTCTATCATATAGATTGGCTTTTTGGTGAAGAGCCAGAATGAGGCTGTGAATAGTTTATATAATTTGTGTTTTTAAGTCATCCTCCAATTTTTAGTACTTGTTCCAAGCATATTCAAACACAAAGAACTGTTGGTCTCTCCAGCAAGAATGACTCTAATTAGACTAGATAAAAAATTGGAACGCATTAAGACCTAAAACGCTAATAATAGAACTCCATCACAACATGCTATTTGCAAAACAGATTTGTTTACATTTCATCTATTCATCAATACAAAAAATCAGTTACTACATGAAAATACAACTTGCACAGCAATTCGATTATACAATGGCAACAATGGAAGGCAAGAGATGAATCTCCTGAATGATGCCATGGCCGAGACAAGTCCATTCGAAACTTCAATTTGTTTTGATTTTTCCATTACACAAGATGAATCTCTCTTGAATGATTTAACCAATTTTGAAGAATAGCTTGGCACATTTCTCAATATGACGAATCTCCCTCAAGACTGCACAACGTACAAATAAAATATCTTAACATCACTTCAAAGTTTCTAACAAATATTTTCACAAACACCTTCAGTGCATTTCACAACTCAAACCACAATAGGAACATAGGGAATGAGAAAAAATTGATCCATTGTGACAAATTTCAAACTGAGAAATTAGTATCAAGCTAAGAATTATAGGTCTATTTCAGTAAAAGAAGCTAAAAGGAGTAAGAAATGTATGATCTTAGGCAAATAAATCAGGAAAAGAGAAAAAAAAAAGGGAGGGGGGGGGGGAATCATAGATTTGGTATCAACATTTCCTAAATGTCAAATCCAATAGACAAAGGGGGGGAATTCAAGGGATTAATATGGTGATATACCTAATATGATGCATGATTTATTGCGTGGCCACATAATGAATGAATCTGGAGATAATAATAATTCTTCAGAACCACCAGAAGAAGTCCCAAATGTGCAACAATCTAGGCAAGGTCCTAATCAAGATGCGCAAAGGTTTTACAGTTTACTTAAAGATGCTGATCAACATTTGTATGAAGGGCGCAAGAATTTTAGAAAGTTGTCTACCATTGTGATTTTATATCAGTTAAAGTGTCTTAATGGGTGGAGCAATAAGTCTTTTACAATGTTGCTCCAGATTTTGAAAGATATGCTTCCTTTGGATGCGAAGTTACCGAAAGACACATATGAGGCTAAGAAAATTATTAAGGATTTAGGACTTGGTTATGAGAAGATTGATGCATGTATAAATGATTGTATGTTATTTTGGAAAGAGAATGCCAATGATGAAGAGTGTAAAGTCTGTCATACTTCCAGGTGGGCAACAAATGAGAATGATAAGAAGAATAGTGGAAATGATAAGGAGAATAATGGGAAAGGTAAGGAGAATAGTAGGAAAGATAAGGATAATTTGATGAATGCTTCACTCAAGACAAGAAAGAAAAAAGCTGATAAGGTTTTGCGTTGGTTTCCTTTAAAGCCAAGACTACAAAGGTTGTTTATGTCTCCCAAAACAGCTTCTTCAATGAAATGGCATGCTGAGGGTTGCACAAATGATGGAATAATAAGACATCCCGCCGATTCTCTTGCTTGGAAAACATTTGACAATCATTATGTAGATTTCTCATCTGACCCTCGCAATGTTAGACTTGGATTAGCAGCTGACGGATTTAATCCTTTTAGGAATATGGGTACTAGTCATAGTACATGGCCGGTCGTTTTGATTCCATACAATCTACCTCCTTGGATGTTATCCTTGCTTATACCTGGGCCAAGTTCACCTTTAAATGATATAGATGTGTATTTACAACCTTTAATAGAAGAATTGAAGGAATTGTGGGATGATGGAATATCAACTTACGACGTGTCTTCTAATGAGAATTTCAAGATGCATGCAGCATTGATGTGGACGATAAATGATTTTCCTGCATATGGTGATTTATCTGGTTGGAGCACTAAAGGGGCCTTTGGTTGTCCTTCTTGTAATTTTAATACTCGATCTCAGTGGTTAAAATATGGAGGGAAATATTGTTATATGGGTCATCGACGATTCTTGGAAGAAGATCACAGCTTCCATAAAGATAGAAATTTTTTTGATGGGACCGATGAAATGGAAAAAGCCCCTGTTATACCATCTGGCATTGACATCATGGTGCAAACTGAAGGCATTAATTGTATTTTTGGGAAGAAAAAGCCCAAAGTCCAAAAAAAAAAAAGAGAAAGAGAAAGGAAGACGTAGACCAAGAACCAAAAGGATGGAAGAAGAGAAGTATATTTTTTGAATTGCCTTATTGGGAGAATCACATGTTGCGGCATAATCTTGATGTGATGCATATAGAAAAAAATGTTACAGACAATGTACTTGGCACAGTGCTAGAATTTCCACGCAAGACTAAAGATAACTTGAAGGCACGTCTTGACCTAAAAGATATGGGTATAAGACATACACTTCACCCAGAAAAGAGGGGAGATGATAAGACATATATGCCACGATCTTGTTTTACAATGGTTCCAAAAGAAAAAGGATAGTTTCTTTAGAGTTTTGAAGAAAATAAGAGTTCCAGATGGCTATGCTTCAAACATTTCATGTTGTATCCAACTTAAACAACGCAAAATTTTTGGTTTGAAGAGTCATGATAGTCACATTATAATGCAACAACTTCTTCCAATAGCAATAAGAGGAGCTTTACCAAAGAAAGTCAGTATGGCTTTAATAGATTTATCTTGTTACTTCAGAGAAATATGTTCCAAAGTCCTACAAGTAGAAGATCTTGAGAAACTTGAGTCTCGAATTGCAATGACATTATGTGAATTGGAAAAAATATTCCCTCCTTCTTTCTTTACTGTCATGGTTCATTTAGTCATCCATTTGGCCACTAAAGCAAAAATTGCTGGACCAGTCCATTATCGGTGGATGTATCCCATTGAGAGGTAAGTCATAATTATTTAAATTTTTCAATGAAATCCATTATTCCACTATTTATCTTTTGTTTCTAAATAGGTATCTCTTAAGACTTAAGTCTTATGTGCGTAATAGAGCTCATCCAGAGGCCTCTATTGCTGAAGGATACATTGCAGAAGAGTGCTTAATATTCTGCTCGCGATATTTGGAATCCGTTGAGACAATATTCAATAGACCCATTAGAAACGTTGATGATGCTACAGGAGCAATGTTGAATATTCAACTTGGTTCAACTAAATGGGTACAAGCACATCGTTATGTTCTATTCAATAACAATGAAATTATTCCATTTCGCGAGTAAGTAATATTGATAAATATGATTCATATTTAAGCATGTTAATCAAATGATAACTCTTAATAATAACACATGCTACACTTGTTTATATAGGTTACACAAGGAACGAATAAAGAGCAGAATAAGTCCACGTCGCGTACCAGAAGGAGTTATTAATAAGATCCATATAGAAGAGTTTTGTGACTGGTTTCAAAATTATGTAAGTATTTCATTACTAATAATTTTTAGCATACAATAGAAGCAGTATAAGGGTTACTTAGCTCATATTGATATATCATATATAATTTTAGGTTGTGGCCATGAGTAATACCGAGAAGTTGAAACTTACTGATAAAGTTAGATGGCTTGCTGAAGGACCCAATACTGAAGCTAGACGGATGAAACAATATGTTGTCAACGGTACTAAATTCCAAACTAAAGATTATGAGGAAAATAAGAAAACTCAAAACAGTGGAGTCAGTGTAACAACAGAAGGAGGCATTACTTACTACGATGTTCTGTCTGACATAATTGAACTGAATTATTATGATAATTTGAGATACATATTATTCAAATGTGATTGGGTTGACGTTGATACAGGTAGGGGATATAAGATAGATGAATTTGGGTTTCCCTTTGTCAATTTTTCACATTTAATACATGTTGGGAAGAGAATGACAGATGACCCATTTATTTTGGCATCTCAAGCTTCACAAGTATATTATGTTGAAGATGAAAGAGACAAGGATTGGCTTGTTGTTGTCAAAACAAAACCAAGGGATGTGTTTGACGTTGGTAATGGCGATTTGAGTGATAATGATGTAGACATTTATTGTGATAATGAGCCATATGATATTGAAAATCCACCTAATAATGCGAATGACAACCTAAATTGGGCTCAAAATGATGTGGATGGAACCATAGTCGATACACCACTTCCACTTGATGAAGAGAATTTTATGGATGATTTTGAGTCCGAAGAAGATTACTAGTCACAAGAGGGAACGTGTTTCATTGTTTTAGTGATTCTTGGTGATTAATGCTTTCAAGGGAGAATATTGTTTCATTGTAGCTTGCCTAATTAGTTTATCATTGCTTGAGTACCAGTCTATATTGTTTTTATTGTAATGTGTCTAGTGACTATTTTGGATTTGAAACAATAATATTGCTTGCAATATTTACTTTGTTAGTGTGAGTTTTTAAATTGTGGATTTAAAACAATATTTTCTCAGCTACTAGGACTAACCTTTTTGCCAAGGTGTATGAGCCATTTTATTTTCAAAATTTTTATTAGAGTAATACATAAATAGCATTATACCTGGTCCAATAGCTTGGAATTTATGCTCTTCTCATTTCTTTAGTGCTAGCTGAGTTCCCGCACGATGGGCGGGGAAACTTATTATTAGTTTTTTCCAATATTTCAATAATTTTAGCCAAGAATCTTGCAACTTAACTGGTTGCCACATTTCTAACAGAGACATCCAAGGTTCAAATCCTCCACCCCAACAATCGATGTATAAAAAAAAAATTTATTTCAATAATTTTTCCAGTAAAAAAATTGTAATATTTAGTTATTTTATATACAAAATTGAAAGACAGTAAGAATATTGTAGTGATTTGATTATACTATATATATGTGTGTGTGTGTGTGTGTGTGTGTTTTCAAAATTGAAAATTGCATGATATAGTAGCTAATATAGACAAGCATGTTTCATGCCTACTAAAGAAAATGCAAATATCATTTGATTTTTTTTTTTTTTTTTTTTTTTTACATTCTTGATTGTGTGAAACTAAATTTATTTTTTTCCTTTTTGTTGGACATTGTTCCAGTAGTTGCAATCATTCCTATATATATATATATATATATATATATTTTTTTTTTTTTTTGTTCATTGTAATCATTCCTAATGTATTTTGTAAATTTGGAGGTCTAGGGGTATATTGTTCATTTTGAAAATTTTAAAAATAGTTCTCTAGTTATGGACATTCTAGAGATATTTTGGTCATTTTATAATTCTAGGGGTATTTGTGTCATTCTGAGTATTTTAGGTGTATGATGATCTCATTAGGGTATTAGTTTTCTACATTGGAGTATAAAAAAAAAAAAAAAAAAAAGACTAAACGTTGTAGTTTTGTATTTAGAAAACACCTATAGAAGCACAAAAAATAAAGTATATTGTAGCATTTGGGAAACCATTGCAAAAAAATAAAAAATAAAATTGTAGTTTTGTATTTAGAAATCACCTAAAGAAGCACAAAAAATAAAGTATATTGTAGCAGTTGAAAAACTGTTGTAAAAAAAAAAGTATATTATAGCGGTTACAAAAAAACCACTGCTACAAAGAGACTTATAGTAGCATTTGAAAATCTGCTACAATAAACCCATTATAGTAGCACTTTTTGTAAGTGCTACAAAAAAGACCACTGTTATAACTCATATTTTTTTTAGTGAGAAACTATTTATACCATAAAAATAATATGGAATTAGTCTAAATGTCAAAATTAAAATGTGGTCTCAAAATACTATGGTGTTGAGAACAAAATTGAGATGACTGTAGTCCTGGCATTGACTCTCAATAATAATATCGAGACCAAGACAGTGATTTCTTCATCAATGAGAGAATAAATAATTATAATTATAATTTGGCATAAGCATGTGTAATATTGGAAATTATGATACATATAAGTCAACAATTATGCTACGTGTGAGTTTGGTTCTATGCCACATAAGAAGATTAAAAATCTAACTCTTTATTGATGTTAATTGAAAGTTATAAATTTGTCACTAATATATTACACTTGAGTCTAATAGGTTCACAATGACCGTGACTGAAAGTGGCAAGTTTGGTACCATTGTTTTTTATGCTTCTGCTATCTTGTATAATGTTTGGTTTGCGGGGGAGGAGGTCTTGCATCTCCTTGGTCAGGCTCCTTGAAATTACATACAAAGATGAAGTTACATGCAAACAATGGATTAAAATAATTCTAATAGTAACCATAATAGTAGCCATGAAATTAATCATTACATTAAGGTTGCGTTTGGCTCTATGTAAATTCATTTCCGAGTGTAAAATGGATTCAGGGGAATATATTTTCCAATAAGGAAAATGCTTTCAATGTGTTTGGTTGCGCCACGGAAAACAGGGCAGAAAAATATTTTCAGTGTTTGGTTGCTGCAGAAATAGTTTTATTATATTCATTTTCCCATGTTTGGTTTGTTCGAAAAATTTCAGAAAATATGAAATGAACAACAAATAAAAACCTACATTCCTATAACAATCTACACAAATATTGTACTCATCCACTTTAACATGAACAAAGAGCATCCGATAATTACTTTCATAATATTCATATCAATAAGTACATAATGTAGCATTCACCATTGGAGGTGAGCCTCCATGGTCTACAAAAATAATACCTACACGTGGTATCTGAACAGTACACATGGTACCTACACGTCGATTTCAATTTACCATTGAAACAAACGCAGCATAAATTACTTGTCATGTGTGAGTCCGACTTTGTGTCCTTTGTGCCAACCTATCCCACAAGCAGGTGCTCTTACTCTGTGTTTCGGTCAACCTTGTGGGGGTGAGTGTAACCCAATGGCCTGCTCATTTTGTAGATGCACATTTGGCTGTTCAACTTCTCTCCCAACAACTGAAAATCCCACAACTACAGGGAAGGATGATGTAGCAGATGATATGTGAGTGAGGTTTGTACTCATGGGGTCTATATGAAGTCCAGGAGTGGGCATGAAGGACATGGATTCAGTATGGGGTGAGTCCATGGCCAAAGTAGGGCTAATAGAGCTAGTGGGTGGGAGAGACCCATGGTCTATATGGCCAATGGTGTACGAGGGTGACTCGGTGTGCATGACAGGAGGGGTCTCGTTGAAATCAATACGGAGGTCAAAGGATGGAATAGGTGAAAGTAGTACATGTCTACAAAATCAATGCTTAGTTTCCAATTCCATTATCATCAAGCCCATGCAAAGCACTCTTACTTGAAAAACATTGTATTGTTTAAGGTCCTCTTCCAGACAACCTCTCATTGGATCATAGCTGGAATTTTCCATTATCACCAACAGAATCATTTCTTTTCACCTCATTTTTTCTTTTTTGGTAAGTTCACACATGCACCAATGGGGGTTATACTCCACCCTTTCTTATGTATCATTTGAGCTAGAGCTCATTGACTTTCTATATTTTATTTTCTCAATTAGTTAGAACAAAAAAATATATATACATATATATATATATATATATATTATGTATGTATGTAAAAAAAAAACATCATGAGCAAAGTATTCATAATCACCAACTCTGATAATTTCTCAAAACATCATGACTAAAATGAGCAAAAATTCCTTGTAGAAAATCAAATGGAATTTGAACAATTAGATTTTACAAACACGTACACACTTGAAATGCCTCATCGAAGAAGACATTCACATACATGTTGAAATTTAGCTCGTCCCACAAGCATTCTTGGTAAAATGTCTATTAAAATCTTCCACACATCATAACAAGATAATTAATAAATTTTTATAATACAAGTAGCTCTCTTATTTCCTTAGAAAACCATAAGTTTGAAAAACAGAAACTACTACGTCTTTAGGGAAATCCCAATTTAGCACATTCTACTTACCCTTGCAAGGCCAACCAAGTTCTAAGTGATGTCTATTCTTTAAAAAAAAATAAGTTTGAAGCGATGTCAACTTGAACCTCATGAAGAATAGCGCAACCCTATCAAATAGACAAGCTTTCACTACAAAAAACGAGGGCTATAGCTGCGTTTCAAACGCAGCTATAGTCCCTAAAAATGCAACTATAGGTTATAGTTGCGTTTACAAACGCGGTTTTTACTGCGCGATAATAGCCCCCTGCGGGTCTATAGTCGCGTTTTTTTAATCGCAGCTACAAGTTTGACCCTATAGTTGCGTTTTTCCACCAGGGGCTATAGGCTAAGACCTATAGTTGCATTTTTACAAAACGTGGCTATAGACCAGCTTTGGGTTGCGTTTAAAACTGGGTTATAGCTTGGATCTATAGCTGCATTTTTCACAACACGGCTATAGGCTCAGACCTGTAGCTGCATTTTCTAAAACACGGCTATAGGCTCAAACCTATAATTGCATTTTTTAAAATGCAACTATAGACCATCTTTGGGCTACGTTTAGAAACGCAGCTAAAGCCCCCAACATTGGGTTTGTCTATAGCCGCGCTTTTAAAAACGCGGCTATAGGTGTTTTTTTTTTCTTGCTAAACCTGTAATTCCTGCCCAAATAATTTACACGATGTTCCCAACCAACAAATGCAACCAATTGCAACCAACAAAACAATTGCCAACACTCAACAGTTCCCAACCAATTGCCAGCAAACAAAACAAAACAAGTTCATTGCCAAAAGGTTTCATTGTCCAAATAATTTACATAAACAGATAATTACATAAACAAAACAAATTCCCAACAAAAGATTTTTACATCACAAAATGCATATCCCTCAAGGATTTTTTACATCACAAAAAATTGTTAGCAAGCATCATGGTACTTGATAGTCAATCCAATGCCCGTAGCTACAACCAATTACCTGTGACAATGAGGACACCGAAAATTGGGTTGAATTGGGCTCGCAAAAATCCCTAAGCTTGAAACATTTTTAAGACCATGTGTAAGTATAGGAATGTATACATAACAATGCAAACACTTGAAAACTATCATGCATCGTGGATCTATCAGCTACATTTAGCAAGTGTAAAAGACATGTATAAAAATGTTCACTTGAAAGGTTTTTGGAACAAGGATACTTTCTTGGATTCACAGTTTCATTCCCATGGAGAGTCCCTATCAAGCATTGCCACCCTGAATATATTAAAGACATCGTATTAATATCATATAACAATGCATTGCAAAAAATAGTGTTTTGCAAAATAACATTTTGTTTGGTACCTAAGATGTATCCAAATCACGCATACAAGGGCTAAGTTGGGCGAACATTTCTCTCATGTGCGTCATCGCTTCGGCCATTTGCTGTTGGTGCCTTGCTTCTAATTGGGAGAGTTGTTCTTGATGCCTTGCTTCTGATTGGGAGAGTTGTTCTTGCACTTGGGCTAGTTGCTCCCTAAGGATTTCAGAGTTGTTCTCCAACTCCGAAATCTTTTGGGTCGTTCTGCTTGACAACGATGGAGTCGAGGTAAACTGTGAAAGGTTTACGGCACTTCTTCTAGATGGGGTGATTCCAAATCCCACCCCATGTACACGTCCAGGGCGCTTTGGACCAAACACCCGAGCATATGCATTGTCTTTGGACTAGAGGACTCCACTACCAAACTCTCCTTGTAGTCGCATGCCCTCGTGAGTCAAAAGTTCTGCCATCCTATTATGTACGTTTTCCCACAAGAACTAAATAACATATTACACACCATAAACAATACAAACACAAAATACACTAAAATTCGATTCAAATTGTGCTTACCATGTTCTCTTGCATATGGGAGTAACAGCAGCCCCATCTTTCCTAGTGTATACTTTTCGATACACATCTGCGTGCTTGACCGAAACCCCATTAGCCTTCGCCTACATGATGAACAAAATTTCATACAATAAACACAATTGCTCCCATAATGGTCATGTTGTTTATATCTACCACCAACAAGAAAGTAAAACACTATTTTCAACATTTAGTGTCATTCAGAAGCATAAAATCAGCTTATGTGATACACGAAGACAGTAGCACTTTTAATGCATTTCTTACCATTGCATCAGAAATTTGTGCAAAGCTTTTGGGTCTAGACCTTGCTATCTCCTTCTGTTTACCTCAACTCACCTTGTTCTTGTCACTTAGTGTCTGCGACCACATTACCGTCAAAGTATATGAAAACAAAACATCTCTTGACTAAATAACCACTAAGATGAGATAGACGAATAAAGTAGCAGTATCAGTGTTTTGTCCAGTAGCAGTAATGATACATAAAATTACGGAAGTCAAATTCTTACAATTATATTTTGCTACAGGTATAAGCTGGTAGGTATTTCATAAAGCACATTAATTTTTGTTGTTTGGGATAATAAATGCCAAGTACTTCTCACTCAATATGGCTGATCCTTTGATTAATCAAAAAACACAGCACACAAAATTTATTAAATTAATCACATTGAGAAAATTCCCCAAAAGAATGAGTCTTTTGGCTAAATATTGGTGAATCTTAAATTTATTTGCGTTATAGGTACTGTTCCAAGTTATTTAGGGAATTGAGGAGAGAGACTGAATTTCGGCAACAGTGTTGCCGAAATTCTAACAAAAGTATGAGAGAGAAAGAGAAAAAGTAGGAGAGAGAAAATTTGGAATTTCGGCAATGGTATTACCGAAATTCCTGTCGCCCAAAAGCCTGCCCGAGTGGATGAGTGCCCGAAGTGTGCTGCTTGTGTTAGGGGGGTGCTGCTTGTGTTAGGCGGGTGCCCAAAGGGGAAACCCAATTGTGGCAATGGCATTGCCGAAATAAGGGGGGTGGAAATTGTGGCAATGCCATTGCTGTAAATGGGAGGAAAAAATAAAATAAAATAAGTGCTACGTACACAATATTTTTACAATATTTGCACAATAAATCACATGTGATTAATTGTTATTAGTTCAAATTTAAATTTTAACACTAAGATTACTTTTTTAATCCAACAATAACAGCTAATAACAACCTGTCATTTAAAATTTGTTGTAAAAATGTAGTAAAAATTGTGTGCACGTATCATTTTTCAAAAAAAAGTGGAATGGATTTGTGGCAATGGTATTGCCAAAATAGGGAAAAAAATTGCAATTGGATTGTGGCAATGGTATTGCCGAAAATGGGAGGGGGGAAAAAAAGTTGCAATTAGTTTGTGACAATGGTATTGTTGAAATAGGGGTGGAAAAAATTTGTGGCAATTGTGGCAATGCCATTGCCGAAAATGAGAGGGGAAAAAAAAAGTGCTACGTACACAATTTTTTTACAATATTTGCACAATAAATCACATGTGATTAATTGTTATTAGTTCAAATTTAAATTTAACACTAAGATTATTTTTTTAATCCAACAATAACAACTAATCACAATATGTCATTTAGGATTTGTTGTAAAAATTGTGTGTGCATATCCGTTCTTAAAAAAAAGTGGAATGGATTTGTGGCAATGGCATTGCCGAAATGGGAAAAAAAAAATTCTGGCAATTGTGGCAATGCCATTGCCGAAAACGGGAGGAAAAAAAACAAAATTGCAATTGGTTTGTGGCAATGGTATTGCCGAAATAGGTGGAAAAAATTTGTGGCAATTGTGGCAATACTATTGCCGAAAATGGGAGGGGAAAAAAAAAAGTGGTTGCCGAAATTTGGGAGGAATAAAAAAAAAAAAAGCTACGTACACAATATTTTGACAACATTTTCACAACAAATCACATGTGATTAATTGTTATTAGTTCAAATTTTAATTTAACATTGAGATTACTTTTTTAATCCGACAATAACAATTAATAACAAACTGCCATTTAGAATTTGTTGTAAAAATGTTGTAAAAATTGAGTGCACGTATCATTTTCCAAAAAAAAGTGGAATGGATTTGTGGAAATGGTATTGCCGAAATAGGGAAAAACAATTGTGCAATTGTGGCAATGCCATTGCCGAAAATGGGAGGGGGAAAAAAATTTGCAATTGGTTTGTGGCAGTGGCATTGCCGAAATAGGGGGGAAAATTTGTGGAAGTTGTGGCAATGTCATTGCCGAAAATGGGAGGAAAAAAAAAATGTTGCAAGTGGTTTGTGGCAATGGCATTGCCGAAATATGGGGGAATTTGTGGCAATTGCGGCAATGCCATTGCCGAAAATGGGAGGAAAAAAAATGTTGCAATTAGTTTGTGGTAATGACATTGCCGAAATAGAAGACAGAGTGTGTGTCAGGCATAAAAAAGTACGCATATTCTTATTCATCATTATTTTTTTGACCGAAGCAGTCTGTGTGTATGTCATGTTATTTCCTTTGTTATAAAAGTACCATGTGAAACAAATAAGGATAGATTCAAGTACAATGAGTATATTGATTCTTATTTTTAAAAAATTACAAAGAAGAAAAAAATGATTGATGTGCATACTGTAAATAAATAAATAAAAGTACATACATTCTTATAAAAGGAAAAAAATGATTGATGTAGACGCCGTAAAAAAAAATATAATGAAAGTATATAGATTCTTACAATAGGAAAGAAAAAAATGATTGATATGCACACTGTAAACCAAAAAAAGCAAAGAAAGTACATAGATTCTTACACTGTGGAAGAAAAAAATGATTAATGTGCACACTATAAATCAAAAATAGAAAAAAAAGTACATAAATTTTTACCAATCCAACTTGCAGTGATAGAAAACATTTGTAGCATATGGAATTAGTACCATGTTCTTTCAAATAATACAAACTAACAATATGGACCAACTCCTAAAAAAAAAAAAAAAAAAAACAACAACAACAACAGTCCAACCAATCCACTGAAGTAGATTGAATACTTATGTTAGGTCATTTAGTTTGGCCACTAGTGGAGCCAGCCACAGTTCGAGTGGGGCATGTTCTTCTATTATGGCCTTCTTGCCTACAGAGACTGCACAATGGCCTTGGTTGATGCTCTGCCCCTTCGTCCATTTCATTTCGAAGCCGAGTTGTTCTTGGTCGACCTTTTTCACGGCGCAGCTTGACATTAGGATACAAGATCGGGAAATTATGCTCATTCCAATGTACACTATCTTGAACCATGCAAAATCTAGGTGCATAACAGGCAACTTGTTCTTCCAAATGATAGCAGCGGTCAATATATCGCATTGCAAAGATACCTTGATATTTACACACGGCAATGACATGTGAGCACGGCATCTTATAAACCTGGCATTTTTGACAACTACAAGTGTTCTACCTCAAATTTACCTCATGACGATGATTACCCCTATATGCAGAGTTAGGGTTTATTGGTGTTCTGACTTCAAACAGACCATCTTTATGACTGAACACAGTAACTGAATGCTTTGGTGTCTTTTTTCCCCATTTATTGAATTTATTCTTTGCATAGGCCGTAATGAGTTCACCGGCAGTAACCTCTGCGCGTGCCTTAGTATACCGATCGGCAAAGTAGGCTACACAACGGTAGTATGTAAGTTCAACTAACGCAGTTATGGGCAAATTTCTAGCACTCTTTAGAATTCCATTGAAGCTTTCAGATAAGTTTGTCGTCATTGCCCCATAACGATGTCCACCATCATGTGCTAACGTCCACTTGTCCACCGGTATTTCCCTCAAATACTCCTCACCATCTGCATTTAATTGAGTAATTCTATCCCTGGTTATTTGATACTTTCGTAACTGATTCTCCATGCCTGCCCACATTACCATAGCCTTCAAGTTTTTATTCCTAATTTGTTGATTGAAATTGCTAGCCACATGGCGAAGGCAAAAATGATGATACCAACGTGTCGATTGACATATAGTCCGTATCGCTACTATTATACCAGAGTGACGATCAGATATGACACATAACCCTTCCCAATTAGTGACATTAATCTGAATACAACGCAAAAATCAATACCAGCTATCATCAGTTTCCTTCTCCACAATGGCAAAGGCAAGTGGAAAAAGTCTATTCTCACCATCCCACGTTGATGCAATCAGTAACGTACCTTTATACTTACCATATAGGAAAGTTCCATCTATACTAATCACTGGCCTACAATGTTGAAAACCTTCAATTGATGGACCAAAAGCCCAGAACACTCTCTCGAATATTGCACAACCTGGTATAGTAGCAGGTACTGTTCTCCAAATAACCCTGCTGTCCGGGTTTGAATCAGTCAAAGCTTTTAACCATTTTGGCAATAATTGGTACTATTTGTCCCAATCGCCAAACGCTCTACCAATTGCTTTTTGTTTCGCCTCTCACACCTTAGAATAAGAAGGCCGGTATTGGTACTTATTGTAAAAAGTCTATTGAAGTGAAGAAATCTTTATGGTTTGATCATTTTTGACAACATCCCTCAACTCTTTCTCAATAACTTGGGTGTCTAATTGCTCGTGATCTTGTGTGGGCGTGGACTCTGTACATGTGTGTGGACCATTGTATTTCCTAACCTCAAACAACCCATGTGTAGCCCGGAAGCATGCTCGAAGACGTCAAGAACAATGTTTGCACCTTACAGACCAACATGCTGGATCTGACTCTCTTACACAAAATGTTTGGTTCCTCTTGATGTGATAGTGTTTAACAGCAGCTTGTAGGTCATCCTTATCGGCAAAAAGCAAGCCCACATAAAACTCTTGGGTAGGGTCCCAAATACTCTGAGTGGGCTTTTCAAATGGTGGGGTTGGATCAATCATATTATCCCATGTGTTTTGTGAAAAGCTTAGTGATGAAGGTTGATGGAATGTCATAGCTGGATTGCTTTCATGATTACCTTCATTTAAAGGCTCCTGTTCATCTCCAACATCATCAAGGACCTCGTTGTCATCAAGTTGGTCATCATTATCCATGGCTCACATCCTTTCTGATAATATATGGACCGCATTTTCAGTAGTAGCAGCTATGCGATGTGTATCATTGGGATCATTTGTAGTCTCTTGTGTGACATGCTCAATTGGATTATCATAGTCGGCATCACTGGTGTTCATT
The DNA here is from genome assembly GCA_019022515.1 of Quercus aquifolioides. NCBI lineage: Eukaryota > Viridiplantae > Streptophyta > Magnoliopsida > Fagales > Fagaceae > Quercus > Quercus aquifolioides. Next base: position 29,299,368 of record CM032326.1, read on the forward strand.
GACTGATAAGGAACATGTTGGTCTTCAGTTGCGCCATAAGTATATGGAGCATGGTAGTCAGCACCATCAATGTTGATTGGGGAATGAGCCGCATCTTTAGAATAAAGACCAATATGAGTGGCATATGGATCATGGAAGTGCCCGCCATGTGAATAACTAAATGATGCACTCGGTCCTTCGTTGACATATCGAATGGGGAAAACATCTCGGTGGCTTCTTATGGGCTCTACACCCACATATAACTCTGCACCTAAAAATCCATATTGGCAGTCTAACATATTGAATATTGCATTGACACCATGATCATCTTCTACCAAAACTTGCTGGTAAGTCACAGGATGTAGATGATATTGAAAAGGAAATCTATACCAAATAGTCAATTTTGAATTTTCTATGTTTATATGAAGCGTGGATGCTACTCCATCACATAGATCTTCAAATATAACACCCTGGCTTAATGGAAGCATAGAAGGAGGTGGCCCTTTGTAATAAACCTCATTTTCTCCATGTTTAATTATTTCGCCGGAATGGTTAAGAAAAATGAACAATTTTTCTGTCATCTACACTAAAACATAATAATAGTATTAATATATTAACACTACACAACTATTACAATGTAATATAAGAAGGTAATCTATTAAAAATATTCAATGTTTAAATAGCTAGAGCTGAGAGAATTCTGTTAAAGAGGATTATTTCACTGATAATAATAATATTAAAATCTTTTTTATTAAGGTTTATGAGCGTATACTAACCTTTTTTTTTTTTTTCCTTATAGCGTACGTGTATATTATAGGCTAACAAACTAAGTATTTCTTTAAGAAAAAACTGGCCTGTCATGTTGAAATATATTTTTGCTATAGGAAATTTTAGGCAAGAATTCATGGACAACTAATTTAAAACATATCATACAAATCAGTTCATGTTGTAAAACACATAATGCAAAAACAAGATTTCTATGCTTAGCTATGCCCAAAAACATATCAACATGAATATTATAAAAAGAAAAATAACTACTTAAGAGATGTAACTCACCTTCTAAGAGATAAAGGACGGATAGATATTTGCAAGTGTTGTTACATATAATTGTTTGTAGAATGTATGGCACGCATGAATTGAAAATGGTTGGTAGAATTATGAGGGGAATAAGAGTGGAGAAGAAGGTTGATGGAATAAGAAACACAAACCAAACTGCTTCGGTCAAAAAAATACTGAAAAATAGAAAGACAAAAAAGGTACTCTGAGGAGTTGAGAGGAATATATTCGAGAGTTGAGGGGAATATATTCGATGCATGCAGAGAATAAGAATCAGATGAGATGAGGAGTTTAGTTGATTGATTAATTGAAGCTTTGTTTTTTTGTTTACTTTCTTTACTTTTTTCGTTTACAGCGTGCACATAAGAATCTACGTACTTTCTTTGCTTTTTTTTTTTTGTTTACAGCGTGCACATCAATCATTTCTTTTCTTCCGTGTTGTAAAAATTTATGTACTTTCTTTGCTTTTTTTGGTTTACAGTATACACATCAATCACTTTTTTCTTTCCTATTGTAAGAATCTATATACTTTCTTTGTTTTTTTTTTTTTTTTTTTGTTTACAACGTGCACATCAATCATTTTTTTTCTTCTATAAGAATCTATGTACTTTTTTTGTTTTTATTTACAACGTGCACATCAAAATTTTTTTTTTTCCATTTCATATTGTCTATGTACTTTTTTTAGAATAAGAATCAAGTTACTTTGTACTTGAATCTATCCCTATTTGTTTCATAGGGTACTTTTACAATACGAAAGGAAAGAACATGACATACACAAAAACCAAACTGCTTCGGTCAAAAAAATACTGAAGAATAAAAAGACAAAAAAGGCACTCTGAGGAGTTGAGGTGAATATGACAAAAAAATTACTCTGGAGAGTTGAGGTGAATATGACAAAAAATGTGAGTTGAGGTGAATACTAAAGAATAAGAATATTCGTACTTTCTTTGATCTCTCTCTTCTATTTCGGCAATGCCATTGCCACAAACCAAGTGCAACATTTTTTTTTTCCCTACCATTTTCAGCAATGGCATTGCCACAATTGTCACAAATTTTTTCCCTCCTATTTCAGCAATGTCATTACCACAAACTAATTGCAACTTTTTTTTCCTCCCATTTTCAGATTGCGTAATTTTTATAACATTTTTACAACAAATTCTAAATGACAGGTTGTTATTAGTTGTTTTTGTTGGATTAAAAAAGTAATTTCAATGTTAAATTTAAATTTGAGCTAACGACAATTAATCACATGCGATTTATTGCGAAAATGTTGTAAAAATATTGTGTAGGTAGCACTTTTTTTTTTAATTCCTCCCAACAATTAATCTCAGTGTTAATTTTTAATTTAACAAATTCTAAGTAGCACTTTTATTTTTATTTTATGGAGTGCTTGGGTTATTTACCATGATTGAAAGTTTCAAATAAGGAAAGAAATCAAAGGGCCACAATCTGAAGAGGAAAAATCAGATATGAGCACTGATCAGTATTTTAGATGTATCTCTCTCTTCAAAAATCCAATTGACTCAAGGCCAGATGAGATGGAACCGTGACTTAAATATCTACAACTTTTATGTTTTGAGTTTTTTGAAATTCACAAAATTTGTTGGCCGAAATTAACTCACAAGTTGCTGCTGTAAATTTGGACGAAAATTAGATGGTGAAAGTTTTATTTTTCTTTGACACTTTTACGAGGATTTGGAAGAGAGGCCATGGAGAATTAAAATAGAAATGTACACCACAGTGGCCATCATGCAAAGGAAAAAAGATCAACTAAAAAAATACAAGTTTGACCATTTTTTTTTTTCCGGCTATTATGCGTCTACAGTTGTGGCTACACATATAGATTCTATGTTAGATTTGTAGGAATGGACAATTATAGTAAATAGATGTTTAATTAGATTAATTGGGCACTAAATTCAAATGCCAAAAAATGTGTACACATTTCTTATTTTCACAAAGGTCTTACAGTTAGTAGTATAATGTGCTATGTATATTGTCTAGGCATAATATTTTTTGCTACAATGATGCATAAACAACGATAATACTTTAATATATTCTTAATAAACAGTCATTTTACATTGATTAGTCATTGCGCCGATAGGGTACATGAAGTTTTTGTTGTGTTCCACAAAATGGAGGATGCCTATTTACTCGTTATGGATACCTTCGTGCTTGCACAGGACTTTTCCTCATGTGCTTTGGCTGCGTTCTAATGTCAACTTCTGTTTGATAATGACTACCTTCGTCACTTTCATCATCAGAAGACACCTCCATATCTTCTGCATCTTCCCCACTGTCCTCATTTGAGACATTTTCCTCAGTGTCTGTTACGGAGGCCTCTTCCTCACTGTTTGGAGCACATGCCCATGTATTTGGTGACGTGCAGAAATCACCAACATGAAGGGCTGGTTGGGAAGGTTGTGGTGTGCAGAAATCATAGTTGTACTAGTTATCTTGGCCATAATTATATTGCCCAGTATAGGATGGAGGTGGCAATGGGTGATAGGAGGGAGGTGTTCCACTAGGTTGGGGATAATTGTCATAGCTAAACAAACCCTCAAATCCTTGTTCTATGGAAGTGGATAATCCAATCTGTTCATATAAATTCATGCAGTACTCATTGACATTAATTGGATTATACTCACTAAAGGTGGTTGGCTCATTACCGGCAGATGTTGACGGCCTAGCTTGGGTAGAGTTGTACATATTATGTTGTGTAGCGGTGGATGGTCCGGCTTCATCATTTCCGTGTTGTGTAGAGGTGGACGGCTCGGTTTCAGTTTGGGTTTGCGACCGTCTTCTTTGATGCCTTTGTTGTCGCCCGAAGTGTGTCACCCTCTGAGTAGGGACGGAGGAAATAGTTTCTTCCATCGATAACTTCACTCGGGTAAGGCCCTCTACTATTGGTGTAAAGACTTGCTCTGCAGTAAGATCATTCTTCTGTTGGTTTGCAACAGCCAAATTTAACATATTATTGATCTCAGTTTACTGCCACAAAAAAAAAACATTTATTATTGCAATATTATTGAAAAAGCTAAAACAATAATTTGTTATCAATATTAGTGCAGTATTTTGTTTGTGTAAATAATCTATCTATATATTACTAAAAGCTGAAGCGTAGCATTTAATGTTGCTACGCTCAAATTGAGCCATGTCAGCAGCCATGTCATTTTCATCCTCTTTTTTGAATTTTTAATTCAATTTGAAAATAGTTTTTGCCACTTTTTAATTCAATTTCCAACCCTCTCTCTACTTTAAAGTCCACTTCTTATACATTTAAATTCACTATAAAGCCCAAACCCACTCCCAAAGCCTTTTTAGCTAACTCTCTTTGTCAAACCTGAATACTATTCCCTTTCCTTCTGTTACATGGAGCCCTATCTCTACTTTAAATTCCAGTCCACACCCAAAGCCTTTTCAGCTAACTCCTTTTGTCAAACCTAAATGCTTTTCACAGTTACAACTTATGCCTTTCCTTTTCAGGTTTAGTTTCTTCCCCTTCCCCACCTGTTTCAGCTTCTATTCTTTTGTTTCACGTTTTGTTTCATCCACGCTATATATCACGGTTTCAGCTTCTGTTCTACTGTTTCACTCGCGGTTTCATCTTCCTGTTCTACGGTTTCAGCTTCTATTTTCGCTTCTAACGGCAGCCTCTCTGTCTTCCTTCCTCTCCTCACATCCATATAAATACTAACATAAGCCGGGTGATTCAGTTGAGGTATCCCTACATCCCAATTTCTTTTGTGCTCTATTCTTTTGCTTGATGGTTTTTTTTTTTTTTTTCCTTTCTATGTTTGTTTCTGCCTTTTTTGTGCTGTGGTGTGGATGGTTGTTACGTTACATTTACTTTCTAAATCATTTTTGTTGGGTTGTTGAATTTGTTACTGCTGGGTTATTTAATTGGAGCACTGCTTCTTTTGGGTATGTCCATTCTGAGTTCTTTTGGGGATTTTCTAGGTTGGGAAAACCCAAAATTTGGGTATGTTCATTAAGCACGCAGAGATTTAGTTTGGCTGTCTATTTGGTTGCAACACCGGTGTGTTCTATGATATCAATTTTTGATGTCTTTGTTTTAGACTAGGTTGAGAAGTCGACAAACAAAGACTTTCTGTTCTGTAATTTTTTCTACTTTACTAGATATGTTTTTTTAATGGTGGAATTCTTGAAATAAATAATGGAAACCAGTAGGCTATGATAGTTTTTTATGCATGAGAGGCCAACCCTTCACCCTCAAAATGTTCGACAAAATGCCTGAGCCAAACTGAAAAAAAGGGGGCTTGGGCTTCGAGGCATGGCTTATAAAGATAGTGTTGACATTAAGCATCCTCCAAGTTTTATTGTATATTTGTGGTCAAATGTTTCAAAGGAACAACCTAAAGGTTGCATTAGCATTATCAAAGACAAATGAAAACTGTGGGGGGAGAAAAAGCCCAACCCAACGTATTGGGCCCAAGGCCCTACATGAGGAACACTGTTCGTCCGAGGAGATGAAGACATTCAGTCAGAGGCCCATGTAAAGGGAGAATGTCTGTGATCGAACATGTGTACTATCCGAGGAGATGTTCATATGTCCGAGGAGTCCGATATCCTCGGATCCGACGAAGTTTTGCCCGACACGTGTATGGGAGGTTCAAGTGATCTGTTTGACAAGTGTTAAGAGGGAAAGGAGCCTCGGACACGCATGAAGGTAACAGGAACAGAGAAATATCAAGGAAACAGACTTCAACCACCGCATTTAATGCACTGCACCTACCTTCCTGGCCGCATTTATGTGGAGAAGACCCCTGAAGAGTGCATTCTCAGCTACCGCCACTCAGACAGGGCTAAAGGGGGGAGTATGATGGGACATGCACTCAAGTAGGCGTCTAGATGATGAACAAGTGGACGGTGAAGATGTGGAAAGGCAGTACTATATAAGAGAAAGGTGTCTCTGATAGAGAGTGGGGGGGGGGGGAAATCAGAAAGAGAAAAAGAGTGTATTACATTACTGTAGCTCCAAGAATTGTAACCCAAGTTCATCAATGAAAAACACCTCTTCGGACGTGGCACTTACATCCGTCCGAGCACATATTAATACAAATTCTCTCACTAGCATTGCTGTTTAATACTGTTATTTCATTATCAGCCTAGCTCTTTCACCTACTCTCTACAAATTTATTGTTTTGGGTTCAGTGGGCTCAAGATCCATACCTTCTTGGGCTTGGGCTGCAAAATCTGACCCTACAAAAACTATTAACATCAAGCTATTATTCTTGCCATGAGAAATGCTACAAACACATTAAAGTTCAGTTGGTTTAACCACAGTTAACCTAATTAATCTTTAAATGAACACTCTTTATGATCCAGATCCACACACGAATCCAAGGCTTTTTTTTTTTTTAAATGCCAGGCAAGCTTCAATAGATAAATACAAATTGATCAGGGTAAAGACTATTCATTCAAAGCATCCTTCTTGATCACATTCACAAACTGATTAGGGTAAGGACTATTCATTAACAAACCCCTGCCACCTATTATTGAGAACCCATTTGGCTAAGTAATGAGCTGCTAGATTAGCTTCACAATTTATCTAAGAGAATGCCATTGGATTCAACTTTTTAGCCATATCACAAGTGTCTTCTACAATGCATATAGCTTGCCAAGGAACAGAGATAGGCCTTTCCCTTTCAAAGTTTTGTTAATAGCATTGATACAAATCTTTTGAGTCTCCTTCAGTTACTACTTTCCTCAAATTTAGTTCTTGGCTCAATAAAACTACCCATCCAATTCCTTTTACCTCAGCTACACACACTGTAGTGTTACATACCATCCTTTTGCCCCCAGCAATCACCTTGCCCTTCCCAATCCCTTCCAAGGCACTTTGTAGGCTGTTTGCAACCTTAGTCAATGAGGGGTGAAGTACACTTTCACTTACACAATCCAATGCCAGGGACGCAACAAATGCCAGTGCCTCCATTTCCAATGGGGTAGGTGGTGGTACTTTTGGGTCCAAAAACCTGTGAATTTCCTTTTGGTTAGTGTATGGGACTATGAAATCAACTATAAGCCTTTGCTCACCACTAATAGTTTTCATAGATTTGGGTCAAATGTTTGATAGTTTGATTTAATAGAAGCAATCAAATCTTTTGTTTAGCAACCAGAATTAGGTCACCTTGATTTGACCTTCTAATTCAGTGTTTGACTATTTTGTTTCTCTGAAGCTTTGATTTGTTTGTCTCTCTCTGCCAATCACCCCTCTAAAAAATATTGCTTTATTATTTTGGCGTGGAGTTGAGGACTTAATTAACTAGGTTCTCTGTTACATGCACAAAAATTGTTTGATAAAATACCTGATTGTTTTGTTCCTTCTCTAGAATTAAGTCCAAAAATTGTAAATGGAGATGTTCTTCTTACACAGTATATACATGGTCTTGGTAGTATATAATGTCCATTTAGCACATGGTTTATTTTAGATTTTGTTTTTTTTAATGTGTGATGTACTTCTTTTTGTAGAATTGCTTTCTTGGTTTTAATCCTTATTTGAAAGTAGGAACATAGACGAGAAAAGCTAAGATTCACTTAATATTCTATCATTTTGTCTTGGTAAGAATTTTCTTTTCTCCCTTTTGTTTAGTATATATATACTCATTGGCTTGAATTCAAGCTTGACTCACATTACTAATCAATTATAGAATACATGATGGAGCATGCTCAATGTCTAACAAGTACACATGACATGACAGCACATGCTCCATGTCTTTCAAACAATCAATATGTAAAATCCATTTACAATCTATGAACCCAACTATGTTACCTATCATATTAGGTGAAAGCTATGTTATTCTATTCAGATTAAGTTCTTGGTCTTAGGTTCTTAAAAGCTTTCTTTACATTGTCTATGCTGGTAATTATTTGTATGCTTCATTAATGGTATGTACTTAAATGACTCCAAGCAGTTTTACCATATATTTTTTAACAAATTTTCATTTAAATGTATATTTTTGTTTGTTTTTTTAGGGTCTGGTTTTAGTTTTGATTTGGTATAAACTTGAAACAAATGCCAAAAATATTTGGATTTGTGACTTTTGTATTCTTATTGTTTGAATAAAACTATATGGTACCATTTAAACATGTTTCATATAAGCTTTTGAGGTCTCAGGTCATGTTGTATTTAAATATGACAAAAGATAGTACCCTTTTCCACCTTAGTACAGTTAGTACTGGTGTTTTATATATAACTTGGGTAGATTGAATTTGTTTTGTGTGTATGCTCACTTTTGTTATTTATTTCTGAATTTCATGATGAAGACTAATAGAATACTTATTTTTCATTAAGATTTTTAATATATTGGATTTTTAAAAATAAATCAATAGTTGGGGTCAAGTTATTTGAATCATACATGTCTCCGTTTAATTTTCTTTCTTGGTTGCTTTGTACTTCCTACCATTTAATAGATTAAATATTTTTTCCTTGCTTTGTCTAATTTTACTTATTGTTGACTTCTTCAAAGAGTAGTATTACAAAAAATAAAAAATAAAATGAGAAAGGGAGAATTAGAGGTTGTGGGTCATAAGTCGTAGCCATATCCATTAGAATTTGAAGTTGGGTTATGCTTAAATAAGTTAGGCTCAAATTATTTGCAAGGACTTCCACAATTTTGTGGCATGTTTGGGGTGGACATATTTGATGCTATTCTCCTTCTAGGCTAGATTTGTGATCAATAATAATGGTTAGGAGCTTTTTTTTTTTAATGTACTGTTGTGTATTGATGAGATTGTCCTCATTCAAGTAGTTAGTCATTTGCTCTAACATCTAAATTTAGAATGATGTCCAAGGGCTATCATAGTTGTTAAAGCATCAAAGCCAATTGCAGTAGTTGATGCGTATGGGTTTTTTAAGTACAAAAAGTAAAATGTTTGTGAGTTTCATTTAGTTTCCAACTTATAATATATAAATTTTGTGTTTCACATTCATGAGGTGAAGTGTTGTTTGATTGGCCCGTCCTTATAAAACATGCGTGAAACTGTGATTTGAATAGGAAAATATGACAAAATCCTATTTGTTATTGGTGCAATTGTTGTGAGAAGTCCAAATTATCTAGATAGGTAATTTGCAGTGATGATTGTATGGTCTAGAAGTTCTATTTTCTTTGTGATGATTGGGTTTTGATGCATTGCTAATTTGATTTTCCACTAAAGAACAGTAAAATGTTTTGGATTCTTCTCTTTGTCAAGAGATCACATTAATAGGCTTGTCACACTCTCTCTCCCCTTAGCTCTCAATTTGTGACATTCATTTTCTTTAATTATTTTCTTTTTCCGTCTTTTCTATTTGTTTACATAGCCAAATATATCATAGGATTTATCTTAATAAAATATTTTTATGGGAATAGATTTTTTATGTTTATTTTTTTAATGCAACTTCAATTTGTTTGATAGTTGGAGATTATTGAATCTAAATCTTGAATGTCTCCATTGGAAACACTAAGAGGTGCCAATTAGTTGAATTACAAAGTTTGTGGCGGATTTTGCCAATTTGAGTTTGACTCAATCTTAATATCTTTAATTGTAAATTTATTGATATTAAGATGTAAGCGTAATTGTATATTTATTTGATTTATTGATTCTTTTGTAATACTTATTAAACCAAATTGACTCTCAAAAAAAAAAAAAAAAAAAAAAAACTTATTAAACCAAATGTAAGAGCACATTATGATTATTATAATATATTACTTCATAATAATTGTATGTATCTCATTTTTAATGATATTGTGTGTAAAATTTTGACTGTTTCATCACAAGAAATGTTCAAATTACATTTTTCATCTTATATTGGAGATGATAGCTTTCAATAGTTGAAATTAGAGAGATGTTTAAACCTGAACATGTTAACATTTGATCTAAAATAATCCCGTGCAACGCACGAGTTAGCGACTAATCTATATATTACTAAAAGCTGAAGCGTAGAATTTAATTCTGCTGCTCTCACGTTGCGCCACATCAGCTGCCATGTCATTTTCTTTATTAAAAAAATAATTTTTCCTTCAATTTTTAATTGGTTTTTACTTCAATTTTTAATTGGTTTTTACAATTTGCAGCCCTATAACTACAGCCCACTACTTATTTATTTACTCCCACTATCTATTTATTTAATTCCACTATCTATTTAATTCAGCCCACCTCCTATTTATTTAGTTCCACTATGAAGCCCAACTGAAAGCCTTTTCAGTTCAGCTTAAAGGAAAAATAAATTAAAAATATCAAAACTTTCAAGCCGGATTGGAGGGAAGAGAAAAGAAAAAAAAAAAAAAAAAAAAAAAACAAAAGGAAGCGTTTAGGGTAACGTACAGGGAAGCTAAAAGGGAGGAAAAAGAAAAAAAGAAGGTTTTGCAATATGTAACGTAGAGGGAAGCTTAAAGGGAGGAAAAAGAAAAGAAAAGAAAAAAAAAACATAGAAGCGTTCAGGTATTGTGTGAGAAAACAGAGAGTTTGAAAGCTACCCATCTTCCTGCTCTACTGTTTCTCAGTAACGGCTGCCTATCTGATTTCCTTCCTCTCTTTATTCCTTTCCACATGGTTTATAAATACTGACAGAACCTCCCTGCTTTCATTGAGGTATCTCTACATCTCAATTCTTTTTTTTTGGGTGCAAAACTTTTATTCTCTGTTTCAATTCTTTTTTTTGGGTGCAAAACTTTTATGCTTTGTTTATATTAATATGAGACGCTTTTTTTTTTTTTTTTTTTTTTTTTCGTTTGTTTGTATTTGTGTTTATATTAGATGAGCATCCTTGGCACGCCATTGATGTGTTTGTGAGATTGCCTGAATGACGTTTCAATAGTGCTACAATTTTACTGCCAAAAAAACTATTTTATTTTACCTTGGTTTATTTGTTGTCACACGTGTATTCCCAATAATAAGTATTGCAGTTTAAAGTAGTCATCATGTTTTATTGCTCCTAAGACAGCATAAACACATAATATAAAGATAAAGATACAATAACCATAGTAGGCATGAAAGAAGATAAACAATGGTCAAACATCTAATAAGTGCTAGAGTTAGGAAGAATCCTAATTTGCCGTCCTATAAAAACAGCTGCAGACATGAGGAAAACAGAGGGAACATATTTTATAATAATGAGTTAAAAATAAATGTTCAAAACAGGAGGGATTCCCTTTTCTATTACTAGGCTATCCAAGAAGGCAGGAACAACAAAACACATATAATCTTTTCTTTTTTTTAGAAACATAAAAAACACGTATAATCTATATTAGAACAATCAAACAACAGAAAAACACTAGGATAATTGTTTTAAATAGCTGGCATAAAGTTTTACCAACAAGATATTCATAAATCATGATCAATGTGGGTAAAAATGAGAGATCCATTTCATGGTGATGCAAATTACCTTAAGAATGCGGAGTACATGCGAAACACTTTGCTTGATCAGCCTTTGCTTCATTTCTTTGCAATACATTAGTCCCACAGTTTCAACATATATCTCAACATCCTCACAATCATCAATTTCCGGAGAGGACAGACTAGACTGTTGTTCAGAAAGCTTATCAGCGAAATAACGGCTATTCTCAACTAGAACATTCTTGTGAACACTCAACTTCACACAAAATCCCTGCTTTCCAAGTAAAAGCAGCACCCTCATATCACTGGTTCCAGGCTCACCAAACTCAATTGCCACCTTCCTTGGCAAATTTTCAATTTTGGGTCTTGGTGCTCTCTCAGCAGCCACAGGCCCACAGGTGCACTGAGTCCAGGTGTATCAGTGATAAAATTTCGTTGATCATCAAAAATAATTCCTGATCTTGATGGGGTGAGTGTTGGCTTTCTTTCAGTCACTGGGGTCTGTTTCTTATGGACAGTGGTCTTGGGTGGTGGTGGTGGTGGTGAGGAAGGTTTTGGTTTATTCAGAGGGTTTTGAGTTTTGAGTTTTGAGGGTCTTTTGAAACACAACAGGAGAAGGACAACACCAAAAACCTTCAGGGGTCACTGCAATTGGAACAGTTCTAATCTTGGTGTGGCTTTGTTCTACCCTTGTAAGTCTAATTTCAGCCATATTTAACAAGATACTACAGCAAATTTCACTCAAGATGTGGCATTTACAATCAACTTTGGACACCTTAAGAATTATTAGAATTACTCAAACCTTTTTAGAAGAAAATAAAATCCTGAGAAAACAAAAAACTAGCCTTCTTCTCCAACAAATCATTGGTACCCTATAAACACATAACTAGGAAAACCGAAAAGCTGTCTTTTTGAAGTTGATCCTAGGAACCCCATACTCATATATGACTTCCTACACACAAAGCAACTGCCTTTGACACAAAATAGTACGAAAAACTGGATGAAGTTTTGTATGAAAAACACCCACCTAAGTTTCAAAATAAACTGAATTGAAATTTCACTCTAACAGAGAGCACAAATAAATTTAAAATTTAAAGGCAGTAGAACAGCAGAAAGGTAAAGACACACAGTAGTATCAAAGGGAAAGGACAAAGATGGGATTGAAAAAACTTGTCTTTGCAGAGACACAATTTACTATCAAAACAAAGCACAAAAAGCATTTATCAGGAGACACACTGCAGATTCACTCCCCGGGGAAAATAGAATCTCTTTGTTGTCACCATCTATGTTGTTGTACATAATCTTAGCAATACGTAATTTCTCAACTAGAATTGTGTTCTCCTTTGTTAAATTATTTAGCTGCACAGAACATATTGTAATTGCAAACATTGATATGAATGTTCAGTAAGTTTGCTATTACTATTAAAATTTATTTGTAAGAAAGAATAAAAAGAACTAAAAAAACTATAAAAAAACCATTTAGGAGCCCCATGGGTTTCTCATGACAAGTGGAACCAACTCCTATTCTATACATTATCAGAAGCTACAGACTCGTCATTTAAAATGGATTTAGAGGAACAAATGTGAGCAATCACATTGATAAGGTTTCTCATCCCATGACACATGGCCATTAGGATTTTCTACCATTATTTATGAAGGCTGCCATTTTCATTAGCATCCCTCTTCAGTTACAAACAGAACATAATGGAACAATTAAATGTCCATTGGAAATGCAAAAACACCTTCAGCAAATGTAGTCAGTTCAATTTTAAGTGCTGACGGCAGAAAGAAAATTAATGAAATGAATAACCAAAGTACATCAGCCATGTGCCACTTTGGTCCACAAGTGTCATTGATAGATCCAGAGCTATTACCACTATGGATGCAGAGGTAGCAGTCTACCTGAATAAAAAACAAATATGCGACCAGTCAGAGCTTGATACAGTTGCACATTGTCAGAAAATATTACTTCTACTTTACTATAATGTATTGTTTAATGAGTTGCTTTGCTGGGAAATTCCACATTTGGCTGAACTTATAGCGTCTTTTTTATATAAGCCTGTTTATTCATCTTTACAAAATTTTAACTTTAAAAATTCATTTGTTAAAAGTGTTCCTAATAAAAATAAAATTGTTTTTGAAAAAATAAAAAATGTCATAAAGTTGGAATGTTTCTTCAAGTATGTCCAACACTCAATTATAAATAAAATGAAAAGGCTATGCTAAAATATTTTTATATTATCTTTTGGTATGCTTGAATAATTTTATATTATCTTTTGGTTGTGTAGGGTGTTTAGTTCAAAAATTGGATTGTTTCTTCAAGTATTTGTAACTTTTAATTATAAATAAAATGAAAAGGCTATGCTAAAATATTTTTTATATTTTCTTTTAGTCGTGTAGGTTGTTCATATTTTATACCAGTTGATTACGAATTATCTATTAAATTGCAAGTTCAACAACTAGATTGTTTCGTGCAGTATGTCCAAATCTCAATTAATGAAAAGGCTATTATAGAATCGAGGTTGTATTATTTTTTGTTGTGCTAAACTAATTTTTATATTATCTTTTGGTTTCTACCAAATTATAATGGATTATCTTGGGGGAATTTTATAAATTAAAAATTTTCCAAATACTTTAGAACCACATGATAATCAAATTTTGAGATGATCGTCAGATGAGATTGTAAAATAATTTAGTGAAAATTCCAAATTCTTTAGAATCACATGATGTTCAGATTTTGAAATAACTGTCAGACAAGATTGTAATATGTTTAGAGATTAGATATTTTCTATTGAAAAACATGAATGGTGCAAAAATATCACATTAAAGGTCTTGGTGTTGAATGCTATGGACACCTGTTATCGTTCTGATTACTATTTTAATCACCAGTTCCTCACAAGTTACCTGTTAATTTACACATTTTTAAGCTGGATTGTTTCTTCAAGTTAAAATATTTTTTAAAGTATTCCTAGCAGTTGATTACGAAATATGTATTAAGTTGCAAGTTGAACAGCTATAAAATGAAAAGGCTATGCTAAAATATTTTTTATTTTTATTTTTCGGTTGTGTAGGTTGTTCATATTTTGTACCAATTGATTACAGGTTATCTATTAAATCGCAAGTTCAACAGCTGGATTGTTTCGTAAAGTATGTCAAACTCTCAATTAATGAAAAGACTATTATAAAATTGAGATTATATTATCTTTTCATGTGCTAAAATAATTTTTATATTATCTTTTGGTTTCTACCAAATCATAATGGATTACCTATTAAATTACAAGTTCACACAAGCTGGAATATTTCTTCAAGTCTCTCTAAAATGAAATTCTTAGCTAAAATAGTCCTCATATTATTGGTAGGGTGTTCATGTTATCCACCAGTTATTTCAAATGATCTTTTACTATAATGACGGTTAATAAATGATGGTTGGTAGGTACTATCGAGTCACGTCAGCAGCTATGGTGTCTATCTTTCAATATGAAATTTTACTGAATTACGTTCCCACGATACAAAAGAATTTAAAACCCAGACAAGTTGGGAAAATGGGGAAATTTTATAAATAAAATATGTTCCAAATACTCTAGAACCACATGATATTCAAATTTTGAGATAAGATATTTTCTATCGAAAAACATGACTGGTGCAAAAATATCTCATAATTTTTATTTATGTTTTGCAGCCACAATGCTTATTATTTTATTTATATTTACATTTTGAATGCACTTGCATAAAAGGCTGGAATGTCCAAATAGTCTTATAAAAATGCCCTTCATGTTACATGTGTGGACTTACTTACTAACTCGGAAGACACTATAAATAGATGACAACAAAATGAATGCACCCCAAAAAAGAAGGCTAAAATATTTTTTATATTATCTTTTGGTTGTGTAGGTTGTTCATATTTTGTACCAGTTGATTACGGATTTTCTATTAAATGTTCAAAAGCCGGATTTTTTTGTCAAGTATGTCCAACTCTCAATTATAAATAAAATGAAAAGGCTATGGTCAAATATTTTTATATTCTGTTTTGGTATGCTAAAATCATTTTTATATTATTTTTTGGTTGTGTAGGCTGTTCATATTGTCTACCAAATTATTGCAGATTATCTATCTAATTGCAAGTTCAAAAGCTGGAAGTTTTCTTCAGGTATGTCCAAATGTCAATTGTAACTAAAATGAAATGTTTTTCTAAAATTGTTGTCATATTATTTTTGGTAGTGTAGGTTGTTCATATTATCCACCATTTATTTGAAAATATTTTTTACTATATTGACAGTTAGTAACTGATGGTTTGTAGGTACTATGGAGTCTTCTTATTATGCACGATTGAGAAGAAGGATGATTCTTGCATCCAGGAGAAATCACAGTTATCCAACCAATATTCATGCTCCTGCAACTCAACGTATTTCTATTGACTTACAGTTGAATAGGGGTACTGTGTTGGATAAGCAAATGAATATGAGTTACTGGGCAGCTAATAGAAGTCATTTAGTAGATGCTAACTTCAACAATGTTGATGCTTTGAGAGGAGAGGTTTCTGTAGAAAGAGGATCTGCTTCATGTACGATTGTGTCACCTTCACATCGTATTGTTGGTAAGTTTTTCAAAAAGTTTCATTCTGGGAAAACAAATCCTTCTTCAAGCAAACATAGAAGGAGACAAAAATGCAAAGTATGGACTTGCAATTGCATTGTTATGCGAATCAAATGATGAAGGAATACAATTACTATTATCAATTCTAAACCAACCAAATGAAAAACAATTGCTACAAAACTATCGCCAAATCCTTCGACATACAGTTTTTGGAACAAACAAATTTCGCATCCCAAAAAACCAAGCATGCAAGAAAAATGGAGTGGGTCATTGGGATCGTGAATGCCCTTACCCATATGGAAATGAAGAATTACATGTAACATGTAAAATGTGCTCAATTGACTTGGAAATGTACAAATTAGTCAACCGAGTTTGGTAGAAATTATGTTTCCAAAAAGCATAATACAATAAAATTTCCTCATCCTATTTATAATACTAATCTCTATCTTTAAAGGAATAGATCTTTTTTTATTATTAAAATTTATTTTAAAACACTTGAAACAACTTATTACAGTCCTCTAAAGTTTTCACCTAGCATGACACTAACTTTGAATTTATAAAATTATTTCTATCTAATTTTAAGTTAATTAAATTTTACTAACTTGGGAAGATGGAATATCATCTCTTGACTGACTACAAGGCCAAATATAGTTGTATTGTTTCCACATCTAATTCCAAGACAATACCTTCTACCATCACGAATCCTACAATATATTTTTTATACATATATAATGCAACTTAAGTAGTAACACATTCAAAAATATTTCAAATAATAACACAATCATAAAAAAAAAAAAAAATAACCACGCGCAACGCGCGGGTCTGCGACTAGTATATTACTAAAAGTTGAAGCGTAGCATTTATTATTGCTATGCTTCAGTTGAGCCACATCAATGTCCACCTCACTATCTTTTTCTTTCCAATTTATCAGAATGGAAGAAACAGGTCTGAGCAAGATCAGGTAAGCTTGATAGAAGAGGGTCAAAGCTACAAGGATATCCGCAGAACAAGTGTGAAGCTAAACGACACAAATGAAGACATAAAACAAGTAAAACAACATGTAGCTTGAATTAATATGTAAAGGACTTGTTAGTTCACACGTGTAAAGGTTAGTTGTAGGATATGTAACACGTGACAGAGTTGATTAGTTAGTTTTTGTTTCTTCTTCGTGTATATATATACCTCTTTTTGTATTCTGTTTTACAAATTAATGAGAATATACAGTTTTCTTCATTTCTTTGATCTGTGATATGGTATCAGAGCAACTTTACTGGAATTCTCGCAGTATTTCTTCGTTCTTAGATATTTCCCAATCTTTGTTCTAGGGTTTGGTGCTTGTTCTAGATTTTTCCCAATCTCTGTTCTAGGGTTTGGTATTTTTCTTCGAAGTTTTTCTTCGATATTTCCTTCTTCAATTCCTTTTCTTTCGTCTTTGCCAAAGCTTGTCCTTGCTATCAATGGCTTCCACTGCTACTTCTTCAACTCCTGCAACAGAACGTGCTCCTCCATCTTCTCAGGATTCTCCAATGGATGATCCCCTGTTTTTGCACCATGGAGAAAGTCCAGGCACTGTTCTTGTGACTCAGCCATTGACAGGGAGTGAGAATTACTCAGCTTGGGCACGAGCAGTGAGGAAAGCTCTGCTCACCAAAAATAAGCTAGGATTCATCAATGGTACTCTCACCTTGTCATCTCCGTTGGTTTCTACACCTTCAGCTGTTCAAGCTTGGATTAGGTGTGACAATATGGTAGGAACTTGGTTGACAAATTCAGTTTCTCCCAAACTGCAAGCTAGTATCATCTATGAGGACACTGCGTTGGGAATTTGGAATGATTTGAGGAATCGGTTGGCTCAACAAAATGGTCCCAAGATTTACAATCTTCAAAAAGAAATTGCAGATCTTCATCAAGGTGAGACTACAATTACTGATTTCTTCATTCAGTTAAAGGTTCTCTGGGATCAATTGCAAAATAATAGTCCTTTTCCTTGCATCTGTGGCAAATGCACATGTAATGTGAACACTAGGCTTAGTGATTTACAATCTAGACAGTCTGTTATGAAATTTTTGATGGGGATTAATGATTCTTTTTCACAAGTAAGAACACAAATCTTGCTTATGGATCCTTTTCCCTCTCTCAACAAAGTGTATTCCTTAATGATTCAAGAAGAAACACAGAGGTCTGCTATTCATAGTTCCAATCCAAGAGTAGAGTCAACTGCTTTAGCTGCTAAATCACAGAATTTTCATGTTAATTCTGGGGTTAACTATGTTGGCAATAATGGGATTAAGGGAAAAGAGAGGCCTATCTGTACTCACTGTGGTAAGACTGGTCACACTATTGATAAGTGCTATAAGTTGCATGGATTTCCCCCTGGTTACAAGTTCAAGGGCAAGACTGCAATGGCACATCAAGTGACTTTTCCACAGCCTCAGCCACAGTCCCAAGATTTATCATTTCTACCTGCTTCAGGCTCTATGACACCAGTCTTCACTCCAGAGCAATATCAACAGCTTCTTGCCCTGATTGGGATTCCTAATTCTCCATTAGACACTTCTATTCAAGGGTCCAATTCTCTTACCAATGCCATGGCTAATGTGGTGACATCTAATGCTTGTTCCATGGCAGGTATGGCTCTTACACATTCAGTATTTTCTGCCCAAGTTGTCAATAGAAGAGCATATAATTCTAGTACTTGGGTCATTGACACTGGTGCCACTGACCATATAGTATGTTCTGCTCATCTTTTGACTTCTATCACTTCTATCAATCAATCCATGGTTCAATTGCCTAATGGAGAAACAGCCTCTGTCACACATATTGGCACTGTGATTTTGTCTCCTTCTCTTACTCTTCACAATGTGCTATGTGTTCCCTCTTTTACATTTAACCTTTTCTCTGTCAGTTCTTTCACTAAAATTCAACCAAATTGCCTTGTTCTTTTGTCCTCTTACTGTTTTATACAGGACCTTCTCACTTGGAGAACGATTGGAGTGGGACATGCAGTTGATGGACTGTACCTATTGCAGTGTGGTTCTTCACATCAGCATTCTGCCACTGCTCTCTCAGATTTTCTTGTTCACCACAAATTAAGTACTTTTTTTCATCCTTTTACTGCTGCCTTGTCTTCAACCAATCTCTCCTCTCTTTGGCATGAAAGGCTAGGACACCCATCAGATGTTAAACTTCATGCTTTAGCTCATTTTCTTCCTTGTTTACAAAAGGCTTGTAATGATCTTTGTAATATCTGTCCTTTGGCCAAACAGAAACGTTTGCCTTTTCCATTCAATAATAAGATCAGTTCTTGTGCCTTTGATTTGATTCATTTGGATGTTTGGGGTCCTTATGCTACTTCTACTTTGGATGGTTTTAAGTATTTTCTCACTGTGGTTGATGATGCAACCCGTGCCACTTGGGTTTACTTAATGAAATCTAAATCAGAAGTTAGGTCCCTCATCACTTCATTTTATTCTATGGTACTTACTCAATTTGGTTGCAAAATTAAGTCTCTTAGAACTGATAATGCTATGGAATTTAATATGCCTGATTTTTTCAACTCTAATGGCATTGTCCATCAACATAGTTGTGTTTATACTCCACAACAAAATTCTGTTGTGGAGAGAAAACATCAACATTTGCTGTCCATAGCTAGGGCTCTCCATTTTCAGTCTAATGTTCCTCTTAAATTCTGGGGTGATTGCATTCTAACAGCTGCATATTTGATTAATAGATTGCCATCAGCTCCACTTCACAATAAAACTCCTTATGAACTTCTTTTTAAACACCCCCCTTCTTATGAACATTTGAGAGTTTTTGGTTGTGAATGTTTTGCCTCCACTGTTGCCTCTTCTAGACCAAAATTTTCTCCAAGAGCAAGGAGGTGTGTTTTCCTTGGTTATCCCTTCAATGTGAAAGGTTATAAGTTGTATGACCTTCAGTCCCATTCCATTTTCATTTCTAGGGATGTTGTATTCCATGAAACTGTTTTTCCTTTTAATTCTGCTTCTGCCCCTTGTTCTGATTCTTCTCAGTCCATTCATTTGCCTTGTTTTCCTTCTGTTTCTTCTAATCCTTTTGATCACATTCTTACTTCTTCTTCTTTGCCTGCTGTGCACACTGATGATTCTATTCTTGCTGTGCACACTGATCTTGATGATGAGTTTTTACATGATGTTCCTATTGAACCACCTGAGCCTTTGGCTGATCCTGTGCCTATTAGAAAGTCTGCTAGGGTCCATAAACAGCCTTCTTATCTTCAGGCATATCACTGCAATCAGGTATCCTCAATTCCCACTGCCACTGTTTTTCATACAGGTACCTCTCACCCTTTATCTTCTCACTTGTCTTATCATTCCCTTTCTCCTTCCTATAAACATTTTTGCTGTTCTATCTCCTCCATTGTTGAGCCTTTGTACTATTATCAAGCTGTGTCTAATCCTAAATGGCAAGACGCCATGGCTGCTGAGATTGCAGCTCTAGAAGCTAATAATACTT
Organism: Quercus aquifolioides; assembly: GCA_019022515.1. NCBI lineage: Eukaryota > Viridiplantae > Streptophyta > Magnoliopsida > Fagales > Fagaceae > Quercus > Quercus aquifolioides. The sequence goes on from CM032326.1 coordinate 29,319,828, forward strand.
GGACCTTGACACCTTTACCTCCAAATAAGAAACCCATTGGCTGTAAGTGGGTTTATAAAGTCAAGTACAAGTCAGATGGTTCTCTTGAGAGGTATAAGGCTAGGTTGGTTGCCAAGGGTTTCACACAAAAGGAAGGGGTTGATTACAATGAAACTTTCTCACCTGTTGCAAAAATGGTTTCTGTGAAGTGTCTCTTGGCTGTGGCTGCTGTAAAGGGTTGGTATCTTGGGCAGCTAGATGTTAACAATGCTTTCTTACATGGGGATTTGTCTGAGGAGGTTTATATGTCTCTTCCACCAGGGTTTCAGAGCCAGGGGGAGATGGTTTGTAAGTTGAATAAGTCACTTTATGGGCTGAAACAGGCTTCCAGACAATGGTTTGCCAAATTTTCTTCTACCTTGGTTCAGTTGGGCTTCAAACAGTCTAAGGCAGATTACTCTTTGTTTACTAGACAAAAGGGTCATTGCTTTATGGTTTTGTTGATCTATGTAGATGATGTGTTGATAGCTTGTAATGACAAGGAAGAAGTTGATCAGTTTAAGGTGTTGCTGGATCAGAAGTTTAAGTTGAAGGATTTAGGTGACTTGAAGTATTTTCTTGGTTTAGAGATTGCAAGGTCAGATAAGGGTATATCAATGTGTCAAAGAAAATACACTTTAGAAGTGCTAAGTGATGCTGGCTTGTTAGGCTGTAAACCAGCCAAAACACCAATGGAACAAAATGTAAGGTTAAGCAAGTATGAAGGGGAAGAGCTTAAGGATCCTAGTGCTTATAGAAGACTTGTTGGAAGGTTATTGTACTTAACAATCTCTAGGCCAGACATTACATTTGCTGTCCATAGGTTGAGCCAGTACATGTCCAAGCCAAGGAAACCACATCTGGATGCAGTGCATAGAGTGCTCCAATATTTGAAGAATGAACCAGGTAAGGGTCTTCTGTTTTCAGCTAGCACAGATTTGCATGTAAAAGGCTTCACAGACTCTGATTGGGCTGCTTGTCCTGACACCAGGAGGTCTGTCACAGGCTATAGTGTTTTCATTGGTGATTCCTTAGTCTCATGGAAGTCCAAGAAACAATCAACAGTCTCTAGATCATCTGCAGAAGCAGAGTATAGAGCAATGGCAGTGGCTACTTGTGAAATAGTGTGGATATTGTACTTTCTTAAGGACATTGGAGTTGAACACAAAAGGGAGGCTTTGTTGTTTTGTGATAGTGAAGCAGCCTTACACATTGGATCAAACCCAGTGTTTCATGAAAGGACCAAGCACATTGAGATAGATTGCCATGTGGTTAGAGATAAAGTGTTAGAGAAAGTTATTAAATTGAATCATGTTAGAACTCATTGCCAACTTGCAGATTTATTGACTAAGGCATTGAGTTTTAGTCAATTCTCAACTCTGGTTTGCAAAATGGGAATGATTAATATTCATTCAGCAGCTACCCTTGAGGGGGAGTATCAGAATGGAAGAAACAGGTCTGAGCAAGATCAAGTAAGCTTGATAGAAGAGGGTCAAAGCTACAAGGGTATCTGCAGAACAGGTGTGAAGCTAAACGACACAAATGAAGACATAAAACAAGTAAAAACGACATGTAGCTTGAGTTAATATGTAAAGGACTTGTTAGTTCACGTGTAAAGGTTAGTTGTAGGATATGTAACACGTGACAGAGTTGATTAGTTAGTTTTTGCTTCTTCTTCATGTATATATACCTCTTTTGTACTCTGTTTTACTAATTGATGAGAATACACAATTTTCTTCATTTCTTTGATCTGTGATACAATTTTCCTATAATTGTTTTTAATATTTACTTTTTATTTTATTTTAATATTTACATTTTTTCCAACCTTTTTTCATTCTTACTTTTTCATCTCCCCACTGCCTTCTACATAAATATTATTATTCTTCTTTTCATCTCCCCACTACCCACTACCCTCTACATAAATATTATTATTCTTATTTCTCTTCATCTTCCTCTATTTTATTTTTTCTTATTCAGACTCTCTTTTCAATTCCCTAAATAACTTAAAACAGTACCTATAACACAAATAAATTTAAGATTCACCAATATTTAGTCAAAAGACTCCAAAAGAATAACAAGTACCGGAGGATTTACTCCTCTGTAGAAACAGGAAGATTGTGAACACTACATTGGCAGGTCCCCTCCCCTCTTCACAATAGTGGTGCAGATGGAGAATTTTCCAAATACCACTTTTTGTTTGGAAATTATTTTTCTATTAGAATAAGCAATTCTTCCATACTTTACAAACCTATAACAATGATCCAACCAAGGTAAAAACTCATTTTGAGGATCTCATCAATTACCAAAGAAGGGAATTACTTTCTATTCCTTTTCAGTCCCCAAAAAAAAAAAAAAAGCCTTAATAACTTTCACAAAGTAAACCTATTTGGCTTGAGGATCAAAAACATCTCATAATCAAGGTAGGTAGTTGCAGTTTAGTGGAGGAACTTTTTCTTAATCCTATTGCTCATTTCATGCCAACAATAGCACCTGATTCACAGAGACCTATAATGTAAATCACTATGATATATAGGGTTGGAACTGGAACATGATATGACAATTAGCTTGAAAAGTAGAAAGGAGTATGCTTTCATCTAACTTTTCGTACTTGTTCAAATTTTAGTTAGAATGAAATCAGGAAGATATAAAGATTGTTTACTATATTAATACTCTAGCAAATCTGTGTCCCAAAGTAAGTTAGAAATTTGTATCATAGTATCAATTTTCTTACCAGAAATTGCAGTCTTTCCAAATCCTTCCATTCCAAGAGATGTAAACTCTGTACAGTGCGACCGGCTGGTGACCCGCGCACTACACATCATACCGAGATTGATGGTATCGGGTGGGTCCCAGACCTCCATGACATAGTCGAAGACAAGCCCTCCAGGGATTAGACAGTCACTGCAAAGCGTGCAGCCATGGTTGGGGTGTGTAGAAGTAGAAGCGAAGGGAAATGGGATGCCATAGAGAAAGTGAGAGGCCATGGTTACAGAATCACCTATGGGGTACCTAGTGGCTAGTGGTTCCATGGTTTTAAAAACCGGGAACCGGATCTCAATCTTGCCCGGTTCTCTTCGAAAATCGGAAATTTAGAAAATATGCATCAAAAACCGGAAATCGGTGGCTCAACCATCAAAACCACTCTCAACCCAGCGTGTAAAAAAAATGACAGTGGTATCACTGATACAGTGACAAGTGTGTTTGCAGAGAGAAAGAGAGGGAGGGGTAAAGAATTCGGCAGTGCGAGGTTTCAACAAAAATGAGAAGAAGCAGTTGCAGATCCAAAAGTTTTGAGAGAGAAGCTGAAGGAGAGAGGAAACTTAACAGAGTTATTAGTAGAGAGAGAGAAGGTGGAGGAGAGAAGAAACAACCCAGAACATAAACAAGATAAAGAAGTGGTCAAAGTGGGAAGTACGAGGGAAGTGGGTATTTAATGGATTTTTTCTGCCATTTAATGGAGTTGCAGTGTCATGCGCCAAGGAGCTAGTCAGGCCCTGCTTGCACGTGTCCCCTCTAAACTGTGTTTTCCCTCCTCGAGAAGTGGTAAAGAAGATGGGAAAACAAACAGCTCAGTGTTGAGCAAAAGAAGACAACACGTGAATAAACTCTTATTTCAAAATATTGAGTTGACAGTACACTTCACAAATAACACTAGCTTAGATTTACACGGCAACTATTTATTTTTTATAAAAAAACATTCACACCAGTTTGTTTGTGTAAACTTTTAAAAAATATAAAAAGTAATAATTTTTATATATTTTATTTCAAAAAATTTTCACATCAATTCTTTTAAAGTTGTGCAAATTTACACATTTCTTATAGTAATTATGCATATATGTACAGCTACTGTAACTCGTGTATACCATATTTTATTAATTTCACGTTTTGCGCCTTTTTTCTCTCTCCTCTTTGTGCAAAAAAAACTGACTTCTCTCCTCAATCCTCATCATCTTTTTCCTCAAATACACACAAACACAAATACACCCACACACACAAACACGCAGACAAATCATCACAAAGGGTGCTGTGGATTTTGGGTCAGGGCTCTGAGTATTCGAAGGGTGCTGTGGATTTTGGGTCCAAGTCTAAAGAGACACAAAGGAGGAGGTGTCTCGTGGACTGAAGAAGAGCACAGGTATAAGATTCTCTTCTTCTTCTTCTTCTTTTTTTTTTTTTTTTGTTTGGGTGATGTGGGTTTGATCGGTGATATGGGTTTTAATGGTTGATCGGTGATTTAGGTTTGATCGATGATGTGGGTTTTGATGGTTGATCAGTGATATGGGTTTGAATGGTTGATTGGTGATGTGGGTTTTGATTGGTGCTTCTGGATTGGAAAGGCGTTGTGGTGCTTGTGATGCTTGTGGTGTTGATGGAGTGCTTGAATGGTTGATCAGCTCATCCCACACCACCACCACTACCGGCGATGCTTCCCGGTCTAGTCTTCTCCTCTTTCAAGGTTTTCTCGAAGCTCTCTCTCTTCTCATTGCACCCACACCACTGCCGTTGGCGATGCTTATTACGGGTGTCACCACCACTATGGCTACCGGGTTTCCATCTCTCCCTCTCAAATTTATTTTCTCTTTTATTTTTGTTTTTGTTCTAGTTTTAATTATTTTGATGACTAGAGCTGTATAATTTTGTTTGGGTTTGAAAAATGGGGGTTTTGGTATGAGTCTGTTTTATTGTGTAAATACATGTCATTTTGTGCGTGAGTTATTGAGTGAGTGAAATTTGTGTTCTTGAGAGTGCTTAAATTAGTGTAAACATATGGAGTAGTTGAGTGCAGATCTTAAAATCTGGGTATGTAAAGGGCAAGTTCTACTTCTTCTTTTTTTCTTTTCTTTTTTCCTTCCTTTGTTGCTATGATCTTTGTTATTGCCTTGCTTCTTTATTGTTGCTGTTGTTGTGGCCTTTGAGTCCTCTATTATTGTTGCTGAGGGTGTTTGTTGAAATGCTTCATAGAGGGGTCAAGATAGTTGGAGCTATTGAAACCAACAGGGGCGTAGCTAGGATTTTTTACATGGGGGGGTCGATTTTCAGCGACGATGATTATCATCGTTGTATGGATAGTCTATATATTTAGGTGGATATGGACCTTCTTTGAGATAAGCTCATCGGATTTCATTTTGTTTGTTGATAGGAAATTCACATATTTGTTTACATGATTCTGGATCACGATCTATCTCTTCAGATTAAATTCTTGAACATTTGGAGGGGTGTTCATTAGGTATTGAAGTATCAACATTTATTTCTATAGCCACATTTGTTTCTATAGCCACAGGTGTCCTAAATTTTTAATTTCTAACATATTTTTTTATTAAGAATGCATCAATTGTTTTTCGTTTGCTCATAATTCTTTTAGCTTTAAGAATATGACTCAAAAATTAACTTGAAAAGAACTTAAAAAAAAAAATCTTAATTGGAAATTTTTACTTAATTATATGGATGTTATTCAGACTCAAGAAAAAAAAAATTTCCACTATAATTTAAACAATCAAACCATCATCATTCCTATTATTCAAATTTTCTTGTATTTTAATTTTTTTTAATTAAGAATAACCCCTCAAACAAAAGCAAAAATTAAACACACAAGTACAAAACATAAACCAAACAATTTAACAACACTCAATGTCATATGATATCTAACTAATCAAAAATAGGTAATAAATCAAAAAAAAAAAAAATTTACCTTAGAAACTTCATCTTCACAAAGTGCAAACTTTATCTTCCCTTCAAGACTCATCGCAAACAACCTCCCCATGCCCATTCCTTCAACCATATATTTCTCTAAAAATCTATGAAAAATTAAAGAGCTTGTGAATATTTAAGTGTAGATAGTTGAGAAAAAAAAAACACTAAAAAGAGATGAAGCGGAAACTGAAAACTCACCCTCTGGCTACGCCCCTGCTCTGAATGATTTATTTTAAGAAAGCAAGAAGAAAGAAAATAATGGTCAGTTTTTTTTTTTTTTTTTTGGGATCGTAAGAACTGAGTTTGAGAGGAGGGCTGAGCTGAGTTGAGGGTTTTGTTTTGTTTACGGGCTGCTGGAACCAGTGGAGTGGGCGGTGGCGTGTACACAATAGACAAGAAGAGAGTAAAAAGAGAAACAAAAGAAAGGGTTCTAAATCTTCTGATTTTGAGTTGGAGAATGGGTGATAAAGTGTTGTTTTGTTGGTTAGTGCTTTGGGTATTTAATTATAAGTGGGTTGTCGGCCATGTTTTGTTTTATTAGAGGATAAAAAGGCTTACAATTGAAACTAGAGCCTGGGAGTAAATTGAAGTATTGAACAGAAATGGGAGGGGGGGCCGGATGTACATTATTGGGGGGCCCAATTAAAATTTGTATAAATGCTGGTGGACTTTTTTATTTTTTTGCAGGGGCCACGACCCCCCCAAGGGGCAACGTGGCTCCGCCCTTGGAAACCAAGCTTTGGAAATTCTGATTTTTATTTCCAATCGGTCTTTTGGCTAATCCGTTGGATTTTAAAAAACGTGCTGAATTTTACAAAGGTTATTCGTTGCAAAATTTTAATCTGAAATATTGTCCATAAATTGCAGTTGTTATTTTTAAGGAATAATCATACATGCAATAGAGAACTCTCACAAATGGGCGTTTTATGTTTGATTCCTTGTTTCATTTTTGTGCGCCTTCAAGATCTTCTTGACTTTCTCTTGTCTCAGGCTTAATGTTCTTTTCTTCTTTACTAAAATCGTATATATATATATATAGTGACAGCCAGCTTTGTGTGCGTGTGTGTTTTTTTTTTAAATAATTTTTTTTAAGGTAATTGATGAGTGCAGAAGAACTTATCAGAACTAGAATCAGTTGCACTAGAAGAGACAATGAAACTGCAGGCTCTAAAACATCTTTGTGGTGAAAAATTTGTTCTTAGCTTAATCATATTTTGTGTGTTGTGGACCTGTGGTCCAAAAATGACTACTGTGTTTTCATTCTGGAACCTTTAAAGAATTTCCATAAAGATTAGATGCCATTCTAGATCAGAAAAGTTCTATTATAAGGGGAAATAAATTGTGTTTTGGGAAGCCATGGTACTTTGTCTATTGTCATCCTGTAATCGTCATTCATTTTAATTATTAATCACTTGAAATAAAACTTGGCTCAATGTTTTTACTGAAAGGACTGAATTACAACTTTGTATAGTTTTGGTAGATAAATACTGATCTAGATTTCAACATCTTAAGTACAACAAATGAGACTAAACAACTTAAGGATTCCTAATTCCTATTTTTCTATGAATATTTGCAGTACGCAATGGAATTCCTTCTCTTCTCAAGGAAATGTCTGAAGTAGTAGGTTCCTTTAACAAGCATGCACAGAGATTGCTTGAGCAACATCTTGCTTCTGGCTTTAACAAGTGCTTTAATAAGTGCTTTAACAATTGCTTCTGGCTTTCTTGCGGTCAGAATTTAGTGATAAAAATTTATTTTTATAGGGATAGAAAATTTTGATAATTTTTTTTAGATCATATATTGGTTTGTTGTAATTCTTATATATGATAAGCACAATATTGGTACACAAATTTTCAGCTTTTATTTTTAATGAAAAACATTCATTCTTCTATATTTATAATAGTTGATGGTCGACGGATTATACTTAGAACCTTGAAGTTTAATTGATTACAGTCACAACTAATTGCTATTGTAGTCATGCATCTGTTTATCAAAAAAAAAAAAAAATGTAGTTATGCATAAATGTGGTAAGACTTTGTGATAAATCAATATCTGATATCTGGTTTTAGGGGATTATAAATCAGAGATTCTTGTAGTTCATATGCTATATTGTATGTGAGTTGTGGTTTAATCTTTAGTATCTTTTATGTGTTTCTGGCATGCATGCCCTTTGAAGGATGTTGTGCTTATTGGATTCATTTACTTTCACTCTTCTATGTAGCACTACCATTATCTTTTTATTTTGAGGTAATTAAGATAGATATATTATTGATATAGTTTGTATACAAAGAAGTATAGACCCTGGGGGTCAATCAGGGGAAACAAAACAGTAAATGCAACTGGAGCTAACTACAACAAAACAAAAACCATTGCTGCCAACTAAACCCATTGCCGAGAGGGAAATCAATGCAAAATAAGAAAGCAGCAGCCCACACGCTGCAGGTAGCAGCTATCCAATGTAGAAATCCAGTAGCTACCTAGTGCAGAAAAACCAGTACAGAGGAATGTACAACAAGAAGAAAGAGACACCCCAAGTGTGGAACTAGATGAGTGCATATGATTTTTTATTTACAATTGAGTAGGGTCATGACACAATTTTTTATTTACATCTATCTTGGATGAAACTCTTCTTCTTTTTTATTACACAATTTTTAGTTCATTTTTTGGATCAAACTCTTCTTCTTTTTTGGTGGTTTACTTCTATCTTGGATCCATTGATTTTAAAATATGCCAAACATTCTTGAAGACTCTTGTTTTCAAGAGAATATATTGAGCATGAAGTAATTTGACAGAAAAGAGCACTAATAGTATTTCCAAGAAATTCTATCATATAGATTGGCTTTTTGGTGAAGAGCCAGAATGAGGCTGTGAATAGTTTATATAATTTGTGTTTTTAAGTCATCCTTTAATTTTTAGTACTTGTTCTAAGCATATTCAAACACAAAGAACTGTTGGTCTCTCCAGCAAGAATGACTCTAATTAGACTAGATAAAAAATTAGAACGCATTAAGACCTAAAACGCTAATAATAGAACTCCATCACAACATGCTATTTGCAAAACAAATTTGTTTACATTTCATCTATTCATCAACACAAAAAATCAGTTACTACATGAAAATACAACTTGCACAGCAATTCAATTATACAATGGCAACAATGGAAGGCAAGAGATGAATCTCCTGAATGATGCCATGGCCGAGACAAGTCCATTCGAAACTTCAATTTGTTTTGATTTTTCCATTACACAAGATGAATCTCTCTTGAATGATTTAACCAATTTTGAAGAATAGCTTGGCACATTTCTCAATATGACGAATCTCCCTTAAGACTGCACAACATACAAATAAAATATCTTAACATCACTTCAAAGTTTCTAACAAATATTTTCACAAACACCTTCAGTGCATTTCACAACTCAAATCACAATAGGAACATAGGGAATGAGAAAAAATTGATCCATTGTGACAAATTTCAAACTGAGAAATTAGTATCAAGCTAAGAATTATAGGTCTGTTTCAGTAAAAGAAGCTAAAAGGAGTAAGAAATGTATGATCTTAGGCAAATAAATCAGGAAAAGAGAAAAAAAAAAGGGAGGGGGGGGGGGGATCATAGATTTGGTATTAACATTTCCTAAATGTCAAATCCAATAGACAAAGGGGGGGAATTCAAGGAATTAATAATGAAGTGAATGGCGAAAATAGGATGACAATAGACAAAGTACCATGGCTTACCAAAACACAATTTATTCCCCCTTATAATAGAACTTTTCTGATCCAAAATGACATCTAATCTTTATGGAAATTCTTTAAAGGTTCCAGAATGAAAACACAGCAGTCATTTTTGGACGATAGGTCCACAACACACAAAATATGATCAAGCTAAGAACAAAATTTTCACCACAAAGATGTTTTAGAGCCTGCAGTTTCATTGTCTCTTCTAGTGCAATTGATTCTAGTTCTGATAAGTTCTTTTGCACTCATCAATTACCTTAAAAAAATTTATTTAAAAAAACAAACACACGCACACACAAAGCTGGCTATCATTATATATATATATATATATGATTTTAGTAAAGAAGAAAAGAACATTAAGCCTGAGACAAGAGAAAGTCAAGAAGATCTTGAAGGCGCATAAAACTGAAACAAGGAATCAAACATAAAAGGCCCATTTGTGAGAGTTCTCTATTGAATGTATGATTATTCCTTAAAAATAACAACTGCAATTTATGGACAATATTTCAGATTAAAATTTTGCAATGAATAACCTTTGTAAAATTCAACACCTTTTTTAAAATCCAACGAATTAGCCAAAAGACCGATTGGAAATAAAAATCAGAATTTCCAAAGCTTCGTTTCAATAGCTCCAACTATCTTGACCCCTCTATGAAGCATTTTAACAAACACCCTCAGCAACAAAAACAGAGGACTCAAAGGCCACAACAACAGCAACAATAAAGAAGCAAGGCAATAACAAAGATCATAGCAAAGAAAGGAAAAAAAAAAAGAAAAAAAAAGTAGAACTTACCCTTTACATACCCAGATTTTAAGATTTGCACTCAACTACTCCATGTGTTTACACTAACTTAAGCACTCTCAAGAACACAAATTTCACTCACTCAATAACTCACGCACAAAAAAAATCTTATACATAACAAACACGCACACAAATATATAGGAAGTGAAAGAGGGAAAAGGAGTACCAGAAAGAGGAGGGCAAAGGGGATTTTGGAGAAAGTGGCTTCGTTGCTTCAGAGAGACCTTCACTCCATGAGAGTTGGGACTTGGGACAGCTTCACACACGAGAAAGAGGGAGGAAGTTCTTTTGTTGAAGAGCGAGATGGGTCTTCTTCGTCGGCGTTGGAATCAGACGAGCTTGAAGCTTCGTCGGAGCTTTGGAAGAAGAGTAACTCTACTGGGTTCTCGAAGCTATGGAGGTTCAGAGAATTGGTTCATCAAAGCAACAGTGATGGCAAAGAGAGAGGCTTGGCCTCGTGTGGACTAGTACCGCGCTGC